>CM060170.1:21127720-22404805 GCA_020352615.2 Yoshiicerus persimilis | reverse complement strand
ACGATGAACAACGAATCAGACGGACAGTCACAGACGAGCGAATACATTGCACCTCCAATCTTTCACATTAATAAACTATGTGCGTACAAAGGCCAATGTTGTGTATACCTCCATGAAATGTTAACTTCCTAATACGATTTACATTTTCCTACGTCGCAGTAGCTGCTCTATTAAAAGGATACTGTCCATTATTCTGCACTGCTATGATTTATAAAGCTTTTACGTCTCAGCAAGAGTTGTCTAGGTACTTATTAACCTATGGTTAGTGAACTGGCTGATACCAGTAATACATAATCTAAGACCTTAGCATGGCGTAGAACAAAATAGTAAGGCAGGCGACACATTTGTAACTGTCTGGGCTAGCATGCGTAAGTATAGCAGTTATGCATGGAGTATATTTAACTAGTGAAATAAAAACTGTAATTAGCGGAGCAAGTGGCGTTTGGAGAAAGCTGAAGGCAGGAGCAGTAAAGCAAAGGAAGGGTTTATTGTTAGTGAGTTGAGGGAAAGGCCGTCTTAGACCCTGGAATTTGAAGGACAGAATTAAATACTGTGGAGAGGTGTTGTTTGGAGAAAGCGGAGTTTGGCCTAGGTAATTAGAGGTGCGATTGCTGAAAAGGCTTGGAGGGGCGACTTGTAATTGGGAGAGGGTAGTCCGCTGTAAGGAGTCGGAGGAGAGAAGCTTAAGAACGTATGGAGATCACCTATTGAGAACGATGAGGTTGAGGAGCGTATCTTCGGGCGGAGGAAGAGGGAACTCTTCTGGAGCGGTTCCAGGACCAGAGCTCTCTACAACGGTCACACTTTTGGTTTTCTTCTCTTTGGGCTTCTTCTCCTTGGATTTGCCTTTCTTTTCGGCCAAGGGCAGAGTGGCGGCTTCGGATATTTGTTTGTAGCCCTCGACCTCGGACTCGACGGTAGCCACGTGGACTTGTTGTCCACCGCCCATTGTTGCTTCACTCAACAATGTGGCCAGCGAACCGCTTTGAAGGAGCACAGATGCAAGTGTACCAGAGTGTATCAACACCAAACGGTGGCTGTGGCCGAGACGGAGACGACGGAGGGGCGAAAGCCGAGGAGTGCGACTGAGAGCAGAAAATGGCTTCAGACTTTGTCCACCACCAAGTCACTGCGTCGGTCGTTGCCTCCCAAGCTCCTCTCCGAGCCCCAAGTTCGATCTCTCCCAGATCTGAATCCCGCAGACTCCAGTTCCTATGGTTACTTGACAAGAACATATTTCATCCGACGAGGGGTTACCTCCCGGTTTCTCCAGCGCTCTCCAGCATCACAACACTCCACCCAGCAAGAAGCAGCATACATAGCAGAGAGCATTGCTCCGAATACAGACTCCACACACTCAGGCCACTTCCACACGGACATAACACTCACTCAAGCAACCAGAACTTTGTTTGGAAGTCTGTCTGCTTCGTGTGTGCTCACACACACACCCCCGACATACACACAGACGGCTGCAGACATACACCTCCACTTTCACTCTTCAGACCAACCAACTAAGATAACCGCTTCTACTTACCTACAACTTACACTCACGCACTTGATACGTACAGCACCACCATACCAGCTTCCTCCGATGCTATGTATCCTATATGGGGACTCCTAGTCTGCCAGCAGCTTTACATAATGAAACTAACTAACCACGCTTAAAACTGCTCTTAGGCTAAGTATGCTTACGCCAGGCAGACCAGGAAGAAAGGGTGGATACAGTAGGTACATTCAATATGGGATATTCGCGTGGTGCGCCCTAAATGTACAAGCACCGAGTAAGTTTCCAGACATTGTAAAGGGAGCATAATGGATATGATTGGAGAGAGCCTGGCCAGACGAGCACAGAAGTGTGTACATATTATTATAGTAAGTACACCTACTTTCCCAGTTCCGTCTCGTCCCGTCCTGCCTCACTGCTTCCCCCAGTTCCATCCGCAAGCCCTACAACCACCAGACTCCGAATTTATCAATTCACACCGAACGATCCGAATTGAACATAGTCCTCCATGTCTATCTCATATGGACTATCTCTCTGTAACTACAAATACACAATTCACTCGCTCTCGCACTCCCCATTCCGTCTTTATGCCATCCTTATAGCCACTCTTTACTTAACTTTACACACAACCAGAAATTCTACGCTGTAGCAACTTTTACTTTCATTCCTTCCTATTACACTACTTTCTACAACTTGCTACTACCGCCGCTTTCTTTACTACCATTCTCAAATTATACTTAGACTTTACATCCCTAATCCAAATAACCATATACTCCACCATCTCCTTACCAATTCTTCTCTACCAACCTATATGTCATTATGTAACCTTATATCCTACATAGCCATGTGTGTGTCCTTATACGTATGGCAGACACGATCATAGAACCCTGTGTGCTTTACGCTACTTACTACATTAAGGACTGGCTAGGCACACTCGTCTATACTAAAGTCTTCCTTTCATTGCATTATTGCCAAGCCAAAAATACAAAGTCTACTCTCTACCAACCAGACTCTCCGTCTCCTTTACGTCTTTACTTTACCGACAATTCCTCCCATATTCTGTATTCCTCCCTCTTTCCGGTCACTTCCACAGTTTTCTTTACTTTCACTTTTATTCCCTCTATAGTCGAACCACTATCCAGTCTTTCTACCCAATATCCTGGATAGGCAAGCAAACAAATTGTTTTTCAAAAGAAACCACTTTAAAGACTTCACGGTTCGGCCAACTAATCCACCTATTGTCTAAAAGTATTTTAACTCCGTTTTAGGTACCAAAAGTACCAAAAGTTATTTATTGGCATCAGAAAAATTGTCTTTTGAAATCACTTAAATTTCGAAATAGTCAAATTTTTAAATTGGCAGCATTCAAAATGGCAAAATACTGATGTCCATAGCATCAGTATTTGGCAAAACATTGAAAATAGTTAAAGAATCTCATTCACAAATTTTTAATTTTAGTAGCGCAAAATTCATAACAAATATTGTTCCTCAAATCAAAGCTTTTGCGGGATTTTAAGAAACTCAAATTTGTTTTTCAGTACACATCTCTAATTAAAGGAATGTTTTAGAAATTCCATCGGATGCATATCCGTTCCCTGACTGAGTTATTGTTCGCTGCAGCTACAACCCAGCCAGAGTAATCTTTTATAGGTATGATGAAATTGAGTGTTGTATGTCATATGTATATATGGAGAGATACGAGCGTCTATTTATACTACTACTCAGTCCAGATTTACATTCTCGCACAATTACAGATAGAATCTTAAATTGAAGTCTAGCGAAATATAGGTTTGCTTTCTCTATAAAATCGACATGTAAAAATCTTTATTTATCCAAAGGTAATACTTAGAAGTGAAGGGGGAGAGGATTTTAACTTGCAAAATTGATTACATAAAAGTTTTCTTGCCAATCTTGAAATAGTGGATAGTGATGATAGCATATACTTAGCTATACATGGATATCCAATTATTCAAACTCCTTGAAAGCTTTCCATCTTTTCTTTCTTGTGTGTATCCCAACCTTTTATGCTAGACGAGCAAGCGAAAGATCTCGTGTGCAAATATTATACTAGTTATTCCAAAGGAGGATATTTATTCAGTAGTAATTTGAGTTCCTCAATGAATGGCTTATTCAACACGGGTACACCCTCTCGCTGGCAATGAATATACATTATATATTTCACTAAGTTCATTTAATCCTGTCTCGCAACTAACGCTACCCATTAGTACTTACTCTGGCAATTTATAAATCAGCAGAGTTAATACAATAACAGATGCCACGTAGGAAAGAGTGCTTATATGAAACAACAAGAATAGTTAAAATTATAATTTGACAAGTAACTAACTGGACAGACAATTGGATATGGCAGCCGTACTCAATAAATTAGTTTCTAGAAACCTCATATGTCTGATATTATTTCTGTAAATTTTTTATTACAGCGGGACTGCAATGAAAGAAAACTACTTATAATATATAGACTACTACATTATATAAATTTCCGACAAGGCGTGCTAACATAATCACGAAGTATGTAGGAATGTTGAGTGTAGCCTGTAGACCTAGACTCGAACTTTGTTGTTAAGGCATTTCTTGTTCTTAGTGGACAAAAGTATTTGCCATAATGTATATACGTTAAGCACATTCTTTCTGGTAGTCCGTACTGACAATTGCAGAAAAATTCTGGGGAGGCTATTGTACTGCGTGCGGAAGGCTGGGAGTTCGTAGTTGTATTGTTTAGCTTTCTCCGTCTGCTGCACGAAGCCTGGGCAGCACTTGACTGACTCTCTCCGGGCATTCGGTGAGTTCTATTTTGGAATTGTAGTGGCTAGAGAAGAGCGTCTAGTGGAGTTGGCTATGAGAATGGTAATTCAAGTGGATCTGGTTTTTGTGCTGATATAAGGTAGTTCAACCCTATTTGTTATGCCCTTTAGGCAGTTAGTCCGATGCTTACCTTACTTTAAGTGTAGAATGTTGGAGCTCACACAAAATGAGTTGGAACAGACACTGGAGAAAAGCAAGCTTTACAAAATAAGCCACTAGTAATTCCTCATCATAAATAATTCAGCTGGTCGAGTTCAACCTGTTAGCGCTGTCAAGGAGGAAAAGAATCTCGCTCATAATGTATGTAGTATGTGTTTGGGATACGTTGGCATGTCTTGTCCCGATATTATTCCATCCACTTTACGAAAACTTCATGGTAATGGAAACTTGGACAGACAGAATAAAAGCTACTACAAAGTAGCATTAGTACAATGGCCAATCGTGTTTGATACGACGAACTTTCATAATAATTCTCTTTGTTTTCGCAAAGTAAGTGTCTTATTTGGAATGCACAGAAACTCATCTTATCAACATTTCGTATAATATTCCTTCTCGTTCAACAACACAACTCAAGCAGCATGCATTTGCATCATTTGTAATATTATCCTGCTGGAAACCCCGTTTTTATTCCAACTAAGCCTACAAATGGCAGTTGCACGAGATGGTTCAAGTTTGCTTCACATTCACACTTTTCCTGTGTGGCAATACACGATAGAAAGTCGGCGTTCAGAAGTGCATAGCAGGGAGCGATCGATTACATTTTCCTTGAAACTTGTCTGTGATGCATGACCAACCAGACAAGGCGGACGAAACGACATGGAGTCGACGGAACCTAGGCTTGGCCCTAAACCCTGCAAACCGACGTTGTGCATACAGCGGAGGAAACCAACCGAACGAGACAGACCAAACGGAGCGAAGAAGAAAAGGAGCGAGGATGGCCACAACAACACGCCAGGCAGCACCAACCGACGCCCCTCGGTCGACGCTCAACTCAAGTCACCCAACTAACCGCGAACTCACAGAAAAATCACGAACCGTTTCGAGTTGCCACCGAAGCCAAAGAGAGAGTGCAGGGAAAGCAAATTCTCTCCTCCGCAATTCGCAGTTCGCTCGCTAAGAGGCGCTCGCCGTCCTTTTTCACAACCGGAATAAAAGGCTTTCTCCAGCACAAACCTTTCTCTCCTTGATTTCCCTCTTCCACACAAAATGGACTCGGGACTGCAAATGTACCGAGGAATTACATATTTGTATGTAGGTAGTGCAAGCAGTCAACTTATGTTCAAGTTCTGCTTGTTACGTAATGTAACTACTTTTTCCATTCTCTTCTCCCTCGATTACTTTTCTTTTTCTTTCCCACATTTCCTTCACCAAATATAACTAGGTATAAATCCAAATGGCATTGGATTTCGTTGAATATTTAACCAATGAAAAATCTTCCATTTCCCACAAGTCCTAAACCTACATTTCTCTCCCTTCCCAAAAACTATACTTTCCTCCAAGTTTTGTTTTGGGAATAGAAATTGCTTGTCTTTTATTGTTAAACCAAATAGGCACTAAAGTTTCATGCACCTACAGATGTCTGTCCATGTTCTTCCACATTACCTATATATTACATCCCAATATCCTACTCACTATTTACATACACTACATGTTTCCTTCACTGTACAAATGCAGACAGACGTGTTCTACTAAATGTTGCTAGGTCATAGGTACATGAGCATTCCGTCTCACTTGTTACATTGCTCTTTAAGAATTGTCTAACAACCCAAAAACGTCTATATGTCCAAGAATTTCTTCCCTTTCTAGTTTTCCAGGCCAACTCAACTCCTATCCAATTATATTCAGGCCCATAGCACTTTAACTACATACACGGTTAACGAAAAACTACACACACCCTAGACGCAGAATTTTTGTTTTCCACGTGAAACATGTAGGTAAGGTACCTGCATTTTTACATACTGCTTTAAAGCAATATCTGTTTCCTGTCGCTAAAGAGTCTACATAGGAATGTCACTGAGTACTTCCATCACGTGCACCTATTGCATGTTATTTAAGTTTCCTTTGATATGTGTTTGTGTGTATATGTGTACCAGTACCATTTAGGCGGTTATTCCGCATTTGCTCCAGCAATATCTCTAGCTATATGTGTTCCACATTGCAAATTACATGCGAGTTTAAAGTAGGCAGACATGCAACGGAAAATACCATACTTAAATGCTAGTAACATCACTCTTAAAGGCTCAAGTAATAAACAAATGTCATAAATACATTTTAAGCATACAAATGGATGAACCTATGTCTAACTTAGTAGTCAAACATTTTATTAAATGTCAGCTGAAGTAAACTACAACCGTATACGTATTCCTCCGGTTGGCCATGATATACACATTGCCATTAGTCACATCACGGAAGGAGTCTGTGAATTATGTTTCTGCATTGGTATGCAATGCGTAGACAAACAATACTTAAACTTTAATTAACACTAATTCTATTTTTTGAATTTGTCCCAAATGCAACACGAAGTAATATGTGAATACAAGTTCAATATACTAATAACTATAATATGGAGCACATTTTTGACTACCAATTCGTGTTAAGCACAAATCGCTCAAAACTAAGGCAGTAAACTCCTTTTTATGATATACCCACCTTCAAAATTATGATTATATATTACACATTGGATCTATAATATAATGGAGCATTTATAGTGAGTATTTATTTTCAAACGTAGTAGTTGAATATATGAAATCTTAATTTTGCTGTTACATTGCCAAGTGAGATAAAACTCTAATTGGCAAACGCCAACAACCTCAGTTTTAGCAAAAATTATTAAGCATACAGGAAGTTTTTATTAAACTGAACTCTAAACATACAATATTTATTACCATTTATGAGAATATCCATCGACCTCAGTTAATCAAAACCATGGAGCATTTTCTTCAATAATAAACTTATAATTCTACCCTTTAGTACAATTATACGACGCCATCATAAGTAACTTTAATGCATCCTATTTATGAAATGCTAATATTAAATGTCAGATCGTGTTTAGGCAAAACTTGAAGTTAAAATAGATGGCCGCACCCAAATTTTTAATTTTTACAGCCAAAGTTTTGCCAATGTGTATTTGCCAATTGACTCTTGTAAATACCGGAATAATAATGCGTATTCGTAAATAGAAACGATAAGTGTTGAAGTTAACAGAACAAACAAGAGCGGCTGACCGAAATACGCCAAGAAAGGAATTAGTAACCCGGTTGCGTATTGGTATTAATAACGACTGAGGAGATTGCGTGTCTCCGCAGTCAGAAGATGGAAATTGGTTGGAATTCGAGTTGGCTTGGCAGTTGGCACTTGTCTACTGAATGTCGACCTGATAAAATTGTGAAAGAAAAGGAAAAACATGCAATAGTGTACTTACTTTGCATTCTTGGGGAACTTGTAGGCATAATTGCAACACCATTTCTGGACTGTAGGTTGTTGTAGCCAGATAAACGAAGGAGGTCGTTCTGCTGCTACAGTTCGTGATCCGGAGCCGTCAGGTTTCACCTGCATTTCATTGCATTCAATATTAGAGACTTGGTCATTTGCGAAAATAATTAATCCGAACCTTTAGTTGATTGTCATGTGGCTGTATGTTTGTTCTTGCACGGCCGTTGCATTTCAAATGAGCAGAAAACATGAATTTTACACTAAAACTAGGTAATCAATCTCTTTACTAAGTATTAGGTTTAGTAATCTCCATAGGCTACATCATATAATCCTCTCCACTCAGGAACCATTTACATAATCAGACAAACTTCTGTAGCGTTTACATTACAATTTCATTCGTTTCGTTCTCAATTCCCATTTCCATGCTGTCTTGCCAAATTGCATTTATTTCTCCACTCACTCCATTCCCAAAACACAGATAGAGAACATAAGACACTCATCATATTCTTTTAGTGAAATTCTTTATTACCTCCTGTCCATGCACAACAGAGGAGTGCATGGAGTAAACACGAGCACTATTACAGTCCTAGCTCAGAAAGTTTGTGTGTACGCAAGCCTCTACGAAATACTACTTCAAAAATATATAACGCAGATATCCCATCTACTTTCCTCCCCTCTCCCACGTTTAAAAAGCACAACTCTCTTACTTATTTTTTATGTTTACTTATCTACTTGCATACATTGTCTATTAACATAAGTAAACCTCCACAGTGACTTACACTGAACACTCACCCACACAGTGCAGTACAATATACTATTAGTAAGTTATGGTTTATAGCTAACTACATTTAATTCTCCAGGATTTAAGCAGGTCTTCACTTTCGGCTTCCGTGCACACCAGTGCCTTCAGGCTTTATTTATGCGGAGTAATAATACTAATCGTAAATGCTTATTATGGAGAAAGTCGAGTCATAGGAAAAGTGTCTTTAGGAAGAGTGGAATTCTACACCAGCGGCCAAGGCTATGGGTTTCCATTCTATTTTAGGGCAAACTATTATCCCTCTCTCGTCTACTTACTACGCGACTATCTCACCAAAGAAAGTTAAATATTCTCTCGATAGTTGCAAAAGTGCAAGCACCTCACACACACGCTAGTACAGATATTCCGATATGGTAAATAACTTTTCTGGGGTATAAAATCTAGCATACACTAGTATGCATTAGATACTTTTCCAGATATAACTTTCACTAAACTGAGCTGAGACTCACAGTGCGTGTGTTTACTATAGTGGAAACTAATCTGAATTTGATATCCTGAGTTTATAGTACAGGTTTCCTATCGTATGCACACCAGATATTATTTATAGTTTTATTCTTGTACCCTTTCCTTACATTACTGCAATATTACACACTAATACAAACAGAAACACGCACATGTGGTTACAACGTAAATACATTTTGGGGAAGTAAAGGTGTACACAAAATGCAAAGGCATATTACACTTTCCATTATTTAGACTATCTTTATGTAGAAGTTATGTGCAGAGTTAATTGCTTTATGAGTTTATCATTCATTCAGTAGATTTCATGAAATTTGAGTTAGTTAGACAAGAAGCACATGATTTCCTCGGAGCTCTGAGAATATAAAAGCCATCACATCGCATAAATTCAATATCAAAGTAATCTCCTGAAACCAGCTCGGAAAATGTGTTTAGGAACTGTCTACGGGCATATGTTGAAACATATTTACTTGGAGTGAGGTCATATTTCTTTCCGGTCTCTAACTGTCGACATATTTGCCTAGGAGAATGTAAACAAGTGCAAGATGCAGAAGTACAGAGTGTATGCTTGCCAAGCCAGGCAATCTTCTAAGTCAAGGAGAAAGTTTAGGTTGAATGCAAAGCAATTCATTCAAGCACGCTCACTCACATAGTTACTTTGGTGTTGTAACTCGGCTGGAATTGACTTTTTATAATCTACTGAACTGAGGCTTCGTATGTGGCTATAAATCATAAAATCATAAGAAAGGAGAGGGAAAGCGACCATCACCTGTTCAGCACAAGACTTGGCTCACTCACAACAGACAGACTCGGGGTGAGAGCGACTGAACCGAGAATGATGGTACAACATGCGTCTATAGAAATATGCATGCCTTTTATGTATCTCCGGACAGACAATGCAGTGCACACACTGAGGAGAAGTACCCACTCCCTGCGAACACCAGCGTAATTCCACTCTCAACCTCCCATTTCTATTCTTAAACATTGTATACAATAAGTACACATTATTCTGTACACAGAGAACGAATGGAGAAAAGCCCCGTATGAATTTATGGGCTTCCTCTCCCAACAAAGTACAAATGCGAGGAAAGAAAGAATAAATTCCCAAGCTACATCCACATCCCATCACATAACAGCTCCACATACAACTCCCGCACTGTTAAGTACACACAACCAACGCTTCCCTTCTTCCTTGCCTGACTGATGTGAGTGTGCAAACTTGAAATAGCATTTCTCCCCCAACTTCTATTGATTTTGTCTCGTTTAAGTTTAAGTCGTCTATACAGTCCAAATGCAGGAGAGGAGAGATCGGGAAAAGACTGCCACTCCAAACCACCAAAACTTAGAATTCAATGCCTTATCGGGTAATATAATACTACAATATATTCTTAAATACCTCTATATTGTGTCAGCCATAGAATTAAACTATCTGCACTACTAGCATTACTACTACTCCATTTTCCAATTACTTCTTACTACCATTACGTATACCACTCCATAAGCAAATAGAACGTGCTATGTATCCATAGCTTTGTGTGCATCTTCTATTTCCCCAATACACTTGCCCTATTTGCTTTTCTCTCCTGTCCTCCTATAACCACTAGTTATTTCCAAAAAGGGTACATATATTGCCATATTAATGCACTCTCACTGGGCTCTCTGTATCAACGTAGTCGGTAATCTAAAATTCATTCTGCTCAACTCCGCTCTTTGTATAAACATACACACTGGATTGCTAAACTATTCCTGTAGGCCAAAGAAACTTTCAAACTTTCCACCAAACCCAACAGAATTATTTTGATTTCTGTCATATTTAATTTGCCTATATACGCTGAAAAATGAGAAATGTCTACCATAGGCAAATAAACCATTCTACATTAACTCTGCTCTTTGATTCCATCCAGATTACAAATTAGTAGGACAGCTACATTGAAAACTTCTGATGCGAATGCAATACAGAATATAAATATCTAATCCTATTTCATATTGCTATAAGTTAAGTAGTAAGGAATTTAGAGTTGTAATCGTTATTGTATTCAATATACAGTACTATTTCTAATATGGGATGTGACAACAGTTGACTCCGTTCCTGATATTCCGCTTCAGATGGCAATGACATGAATTAAGTAGGTGATAAATACTCAGTCAAAATATACATTTATCAGGAAAGTAAATGTACATCAAAAAGCGAGGTTAAATCTTTCGTGTATACATATTATAATAGAAAGCAGAGAATAAAGCTCACCTTAGGCTTTCACCAAATTCTCAAGTATAGTGTGACTATTGTGCTTGTTAATGAGTTTTTGCCTATAGTCTTATTTTCAGAGCCTAAGTAATTATAAATTACAAATTTAGCCGGAATTATATAAAACACTTGAAGTACGTATAACCACTTCCATTTGCTTGTATATTTTATCAAGTTTTTGGCGGAAATTAAACACCTGGAGCCATATACCACAAAGTAGCTATAGTGCAGAACATGTGTACTAAAGATATCTATTCACAGACTGCAGACATCAGAAAACACAAAATGCCTGGCAACGTACGGTAATATAGTATGCATATAAATTCCAGAGACAGAAAGACATTACATCGCACTCATTCACTGTGTCTTTTAATATTTATGGAGAAAATGAGGATCATTAGTAGAGCGGAGAAAGTCAGAGCATCGCATGGTCGTCTGAAGAACCAAGTATTCTGTGTTAGAGTGCTGAAGAGAGAATTGGATTTTTATAGTACAAGACAGCGAAGCTAGTAAGAAATGTTTTCTCGCTCTCCTTGAATTGTGCGTGAAGGAAGTGAAGGCCCTATTTCTAAATCTCAAGAGAGCTATCGATCAGAAGCAGAAACCCAGAAAAGGACTTCAAAAAGTGACTCACGCCACGCCATGCAAACTGGACTGGAGTGAGGAATGTGCCAGTCGTTCATCGAATTGGAACCAAACATATCATTTTCGATTCAGCAGATATAACGGAGATAACGCTACAAGGCATGCATTCATCGTGCACCATTACTGTATATAATAATAGAATGCAATACAATTAATTCACAGAAATCCTTAGACAAGTATACTAAGGTAGATAAATGTACAGTGGAAATAATCAATTCCGAAGAGTGCGTAACGCATAACTAGTAAATTACATAAATACGTTATTATGCTTAGTTAGACGCATGCATTCGGCCAGTCCCCTACCTGTAACACGCAATATCTATGTAAATGTAACATGCACTTCCAAAACACGCGCACGCACTTAAATTCGTTGTCAGTCGAATGATACGTATGCTACAGATACCGATACGATGCTACTCGAAGAGTCATGCAATCGTACGAATTATAAAGACGTGACCATAAATTACAAGGATGTAAGAAATACTGAGGTGCATTTCGAGAATCAGGATTTTAGTAATTACATATTCGAAGACCAATGTAAATTGAAAGATTTTCGAATTTATGCTTCATTTTGAAATTGAATTTTAAATAGTAAAAAGACTTCTGATATTGATTATATTGATATTGACCTCTACCAGTGTTGATTAATTTATTGTGATGGTTTAGTTTAGCAAATTCTTAAATTTCGGTTTCCTTTTTGGAACATGGTTTTGACTGTAAACTGGATCAGTAATATCTCTTGCTGAGATCTGTACAGAATAGAGTTTAACGCTGCTTCTGAGCATTTGGTTTGAATAAATTCAATTCCTGGAGAGAAAATTCGATAAAAATATCAGTATCTGCACAGTCAAGGAATTCTCCTGTTGGTAATAGAGTCATACAATAAAAGCGATTCCCTTGATGCAGTAAATCCTGCCCAAAGGATTTACATGGTTTACTATTTCCAGTAACTGTAGTTACTTTACTGCAACATTAAACTCAAATTACCATGACAAGATATGATACTTACTTCCAGTAGAGAATGTCCTATAGTTTTTATCTACAATTTACGTAAGTTATTTTTGAAAAGATATGCGATAGTGTTGATTACCAATGCTGCTGTGAATGCTCTATTGAAATTTAATGCTTTTAAGACTAATGTACGCTCTCGATGTACTTTGTAGAGGGTATAACTCGGTTTGTTTTTAATTTCTGTACCACAGTTTCATTTGTTTCAGGGCGCCGCGAGGAAATTTAGCACTACAGAAATACAAAGCATATTATGATGGTAGGGAGCACCTACAAATTTATAAATTCATGGAGTATTCCCAGCACCATAGGAAAGTAGTGTTTATCTGGCAGTGAGCATTATAATTATACATTCCCTGAATTGAATAATAGGAGAGTTTCGTCGTGTGTAAGCCCTATTTCGTTTGTTTCTATCTCAGTCAGTTCCGATGAACTTTTATAGAAAATTTGAGGCTGTACCCACATTAATGACAATAGCGAAATCAATAATTTCCTTGTAAGGCAAGAGCAATGAAATGACTCGGCTTCGTGTTCTTTCGAGCTCTACAATATTCTGTAAGGGATTGTATGCATTTACTACGCGGCTCGTGCCACAACAGTTAACTCAGAACCAACCAAACCCAAAAGGCCAACCTAAGCTATCACACTTAAATACTGTACTAGCACGAAAGACCCACAACAATATACAAATATATTATTTCGGTTTCCCTCTACCACAACGCAAATGTGAAAATAAGTACTAAAATTTTATATGGGACCTAAGTTGTTATCAAAATTTCGAAAAAGTTTACGCAACGCCACTTAGATAATGTGAATATTTTATGTACGCAGTTCCTTTCCAAATATAATAAGGGAATGATATTTATGAAAGAGAGTATTGAGCAGAACTTAGAAACTAACAAACAAAAACTGTAAATTCAAACTATTTTAATCTAAGCAAAAGACTAAAGAAAACTTTACTTTTGATAGTGCGAAGTTACTGTTGACTTTTCTGCTTAACAGCGCTAAAATTCCTTCTGTAAACACGACAACTCTGCACGACTTTCTCCGGAAACCAAAAATGTACAAAATTACAAACTGTTATACGGCATACATACTAATTGTAACGTAGATTGAACTCTTATCACGAAAGCTGAACAAGCAGAAACCAGAAAATGAGTCCTTTGTGGATTTTATTGTAATTTCTACTAGACCAGACAGGGACTTCTTTTCTTAATAATGTGATTATCAGTCTGATTTTAATGTGATTACCACCAGAACTACTAGTCACAATAGCTGCGTAATGGGACGCAAAGTGTGCAAAGAATTCCGCTTTCAAGTTGCGTGTCCAAACCATTCACGATCAGCATTCTTCAACCTGAAGCTAACCCTTTGCTAATTTTTGCTTGCTCTTGTGGTTTGTCAACAGAGTATCAAGTGTGCAGTGTGCAATTGCGGCAATATAAACGCTCAATGCTCTAAATCGCCTTAAATGTCTAATAGAATTTGATTTGTGGTATACATTAAATGCCTGAAAGGATTTAATTTAAGGTGAGCCGTAGTAAATGACGCCCTCATAATGTTACTAAGCTGATTCGACATCTTTATTTGGATATTTATGGTACATTTACGACAAATTTAAGAGGTTTAGGGTATGTCAGGAATGAAGCGTCATTTCAGAAATTAAAGTCATTTTTACTGTTTTTATCGCTCGTATACTCGTTGAAGTGTAGACCTTCGAAATACTTATTTTTAAACATGACCAAAATGCACATACCTACTTTACACCCAGAAATTTTATTCTTAAATGTTCTTTAAAACAATACAAATAACAGCTTGTGGTTCTCACTTTTTGTTACATTAGTAAATTCTAATTAAAACTTTCACAGATGAGTAACAGACTATTAAATAGATAAGGATCGCCATGTGCTACATAAGTACATTTACGGATTTTAGCGACTATTGGTTAGTAAAACATAAAAATGGATATATATATAGAGCTAAATTATGTGTAAACGTCAACAGGTCTATTGACAAATCTTGGAGTAATTCTATTTTTTACTGCTAACTAAAAAATTGCTAAAGTTCGAATTTATTCAACTAAACTAAATTCGAATTCATTTGAAAAAGGTCGAATTTTAAAAAAGTACGAATTTATTCGAAAAAGTTCGAATTTTAAAAAAGTACGAATTTATTCGAAAAAGGTCGAATTTTAAAAAAGTACGAATTTATTCGAAAAAGGTCGAATTTAAAAGAAAGTACGAATGTAATCGAAAAATTTCTAACTTACACAAAAAAGTTGTAATTTACACAAAATGTTTGAATTCAATCGAAAAGTTACATTAGTGATGATAAGTTGACTTTTGTGTTTCTGAAGGCCCATCTCTGTCGTACTTAGCAGAAATAAGTTTGGGCCTATCTATGCTTCTAACTCTTATCAAGTCACACACAATGCGTCTATCACAACAATCACTTACATATATACAGGTTTGAACAGAAGAAAGGTCACAACGGTGTCGGTGTTTGACCTTATTTTCGAAAGGGAGCCTGCACTTGGTCCCCATAAGACCACTGTTAGTTTCATCAAAATATTTCAATGAGTCGTGAGATATTTTGGATACAAAGTCTGTGTAAAAGTATTATGTAATGAGTATTCAGAAAACGATGAATTTGCATTGTAAGGCTGCTGTAAGGCTTAGTTGGGGTTTATAAAACGACAACTGACCATAAACCCCCAATGACAAACAGACATACAGACTGACGGACACGACAATCTCGAAGGTCGGACAAAAGATGGGTGAGAGAAACGAACCTTAACAACAGTGAGGACAGACTGCGGAGGCGGAGGGACCATGGGGGTGGAAGTGGCGATGGCACTTGGGGGCGGGAGCATGGGGAGACTTTCTTCTGGGTCGTCGGGTTCCGGCTGGGCCAAACGGGCGATTGTCGATTGCTTACTTTTAGTCGTCATTGCTGCACTCTTCAGAAGGTCATCTCCTTCGTCGTCTGTCAATTTCTTGTTTTCGTTGCCGTTGTTATTACTCCGCCAAAATCGCTCTTTCATCTCAGCCAAGTATGGACAACGCTGCATTCCTATGCAAAAACAAACAAATATTGTACTATTCTGTGTGCATACACGGCATAAATAGTACACCCATAATAACTCTCATTATGGATGAACATGAAAAACCTAAGGCCTCCTCTATTGACCGAGTTTTTTGGAGTTCTCGCACCCAACCCTTATTCTTTTCTGCACAGTTCCCATTTTCCCAGTACTACTTCTGATACTGCTCACTGTTCTACAGGTATTTTGCAAGATTAATCAAAAGCAAGTTCGTATTAACAGCAAGCAAGCGTGAAATGCTCAAAGGTAATGAAATGAAATAACAGGAGTTTTCCTGTTAATGTAGTACACTTGATTATAGATTCCAGAGGAATGGTATTTAATTATTAGATGATACTAATAAATGCCTACTATTACGGTATGAACAAGATACTTAGATTATACAACATGGAATGCTTTGTTTATCCTACCAGAGAAACTTAATTAGCTTAGCTGTCGATATTTGCCAGCAGACTATGTGTATTATTTTTGTCTATGACATAATGTTAGGTTTACTATCCATTATTCCCATATACGTATTTGGTAGTGCGTAATTTACGTGCCATACCATACTACTTAAATATTGACTAGTGTACGTATAATAAAGCGGCACGTAAGTATAGGTGCTTCAACCTACGCATATTACTTGTCTTTGCGAGCATTAATTATGCAATCTTTAATAATTGATCACTCGACGATCGAATGATTATAAAATAATCACGAGTGTAAAGCTAACATCATTTACATGGCATTTACAATTTCTTTAGAGGGAAGTCTAAAGTAAACAAGACAGGGAAACTCAAGCAGCTTCCAGATTTTACTTAGGAATAGAGATTGTGACAGTGACAATCCGTCCATGGCTGTCGAATCCAATATTCTCAAGTCAGGCTAAAGTCATTTGGGACTCTATTTTCATGCATAATTTAATTGTACCTTCGTAAACAATAACAAAAGGATATGCATATTACTATAAGAAAGCCCCTGTCCTAATCTGCGCCAAGATTCAATCAGATAACTATAATAAATATGAACATGCCTTCCTATGCTGCACTACGAAGGTGTAATTTAATATTAACCATTCTAAATATTCCAAGTGCTTGAGGCTAAGTGCTTAGTAATTGCTTTATCGTGATGCACTTTCACTTTTCCCTAAAAGCAATGACTTGTATCTGCATATTTATAGCAGAAGGCCTTTCGCCCAGCTCTTTTTGCGAAAGTATGTGATGTCTGCCTCAAACATAACAGTGATATGCACCCAGGTACAGTATATCAATTTACTATATCTCTAAGGCTCAAAGGCGCTATTCCAACCAGCTTAATAGTGAAAAGGATTATTATATAAGGGCAGAATAAATAGCTTGTGTCACTCCACTTGAAACTTATTTTTCCGAAACCATTCTGTCGATGTGAAATTGCAAACCACTAATTGAATGAAATCTGCCGGAATAAATAGTTTATCCTTTTCTATGCTAAACAACTAGTAAACAACAATATTTATTAGCACAAGGTGCAAATTAAGATGTTTTAGTCTCGTTTGTTAAACCAACCTTAAAAGTACAAGGTACTGCATAATGTCCAACCTCCACCATAAAGAAGTTAAGAGAAAAGGAGACAAAGCAAATTATAACTGCTCTGTTAAGAAATTATTGCGAAATTAAGTGCTCAAACTCATTTGCCACAGTCTTGTTTGACAACTGTAAAACATTTTAAGTTACACTCTCTCAAAATTAATAGCACTTCGTTTTTCATTTCCCAATGCCAGTTTCCCTGCAACAAAGGGAATGTAAGTTATATAAACACGTAGGATCTAATTCGAAAAGTACATTCTTGTTCACAAATATATGCACTAACTGTATTCATTCCTAATGCTTTTCTACAGTGCTCATAGCATATCTCTACTTTTACCTAATAAGCAAGAGTCATGAAACAACAAAATATTTCATAGAACTTTAAACTGTGAATTAAATGAAATGGGTTTCCCAATCCTTATTCTTTTAAGTAAAAGAGGCTTTGTTCTACTTGCTAACACATAAAACGGACAATGTGAAAAAACCAAGTCGCAGTACATAAACAACATCCCGGGAGTAAGGTAACTCGCTTACCTACTGTGCTAACTATTGAAAAACGGAGCAGTCTTTCTGTTCTGAGCATTTGATTGGCACTTGAATAAAATACAACATTAAACATTGTGTTTTACGGGGTAGTAACTTATGAGTACCGTGATTTTATGATGATTAAAATACACAGGGCTACATTATTTATTACAGTTGAAACTCTAGCTGCGTGCAGTGTTTAGTGACTCTGCCGGAAGAGCGAAATACGCAGGGAATAGGGATTTTGGCATTAGCGAATTGTCAAGTAGGTATTTCTGAAAGCTAAATTGTTGGCTAATTAGTTTTAAATATGATGGTGATATTACATTCCTCTCTAATATATAGTCTGCTCAGTGAACCTATAGTTAATTTGCTGAGAAATCTGAGCTATCCAATCTTGAATGTGAAAATGAATGAGAAATGCCCAAATCCCATGTAATGACTTTGTGAGTTAACAAAGGAGCACTGCAAATTGTCTTCAAGTCTCGTGAACTTTATTCACAGTGTAACCTACATAAGTACTAAATAATGAGTGGATTCACTCGACTTATTTGGTAGTTCTATTAAAAGGAGACACAATAACGACCCAACATTCATTTTGAGTGAAATCGAGACAAAATTCCGCGTGCCCACTCCAAGAAATGAAACTATGCCCATTATTACATGTTGGAAGAGTTGCTAGCATACTATTATATCTCTAGTGAGGGCGTAGTTAGGTAGCCGCTGTCTTTCTGCAATATGAGCATAGAGCAAAGTTTACAATTGTACATTAATAGGCACTCTGTAGTCTTGTAGTCTGAGCTCATAATTGCCCGAGTGTGATGAACATTACACACATGCTTTCGCAATCTGTTGTTCGCCACCACCTCTTCGCAATTTGCATACAAGAGACTAATTTGCAACTTTTCTGTTTAGTCTTGGTCACAGTCACACTCATGAGCGTAGTCAAGCTGCCCATGCCACGGAGGCTACCAAAAAACTCAGGTAGTAAGCTACCTGAAAAATACATTTGTTTATCACAGGAAACATAAATCCTGTTTAAATATTTATTTGCACACACCGCAGGTAAATTAATTCTATTATCATAAGCCAAGACTTGAGATGTGACTCATGGTTAGGCTAAAAGTATTTTCAGCTTATTTATAAGTATGCAAGTGGACTTCTAATCGATTCATACATCCGTATACTAAATATATGCATACCACTAAACTGAATTTGCCAAAGTAGGTATATCAACATCAATTTACTTGACAGTTATAGACAATGAGGTAGCACAGGCAATTTAATGTTTATGAAGGAGTCTCTCTTTGTTTCAGTTTGGCTACTGAATTATTTTGGAAGTTTACCTGATGTGTAGCCACGTTGAATCTCATTCCGTGGTGGTTTTTAAGGTTTGCACGAGTTTCGTGGATAAATATTTCGGCCAGCGCGAGTGCTAGTGCTAAGGATGGTGGAACTTGGTGGCAGGAGAAGAGCTAAATATTAGAAGAGTTGCTCTGGTCTTCCACAAAACAGAGTCTGACAAACACAACGAGGTATGTATTGAGTTGGCACTTGAATTCACGTTCCACAAGAGTGATGTTGAAGTTGGAAGAGAACTGACATCAGTCAGACTGTCCAACGGAAATGAGTTTTGGGTAGAAGAAAGAAACCAGAGTATCTAAATAAATTGACTCGTCAAAATGAGAGGCGAGGAAAGCCAGTATGAGACCTCACTGCCGAACTACAACTACACTACTGCTCTGTACTGATAGAACAGTAAAACTGTTCTCTAAAAAACACTTTTGGCTCTTCCGCTCGGATGTGTGACACACAATAGCATTGCAATGAGGATTCCGTAGGTACCCCGGCCAGGAGTTGTGAGTAGCACTCCGAGGCAAATTTTTTAGTTACGCTAAGCATCAGCAGGAGGTTTTCGCTCTTGTTCCTCTGTAGTGCAATATTAAATCAGTTCACAGCGAAAACTCTGATTGTGATGTGAGTTACGTATCACGTATGCATGTGTGTGCACAAACGCTAATAGCTGGATTCCCAGCTCTGCATCTTCTTCCAGAGCCAACCAAACCAGGAGAGCTCACAAATACATAACTAGGAAAACATACTTTGCACTTTTGCAGAAATTCTCCTCGATGACTTTACTTGTGTGTATCAATCCAATATGTGCTTGTGCACAGATACGAGAATTACGTGGCATGGCACCTACAACTACAACATGTATCATAACATCACTGTCAATGTTATATACACGCTTGAAGCCTTTTTATACGTAAACCTCGTTCCTATTAGCTACATTTAATCCATCACTCCCAGCGACGCTTGCCTACAGTTTATACATGACACACAAGGTGCATGAACTTATGAGATTTTTTGCATATCTATAATCTTTCCTACAGATAGATAAAATATGTTGCTATTTTGCATGAAAATACATTTCAAGTAAGGAAAGACATGCAAATATGCACTATATTACCACAAGCATCTAGAAAGTACGCAGTTGTTGACATAAAGTTCACTAACCACAAGTAAATTATCTTTAACTATTTAAAAGGACGTTCGTTTGCATCTTTCGCGGATTAGTCTATTGTAAAACAATGTTTTTGTTTGTATATCGTTTGTGTGTACACACTTTGTGATATTAATCAATTCGGCTCTAATTGCTCTACTGAATGAATTTATTTTTTTAACCTTCCTTCGGTCAAATTAATATTTCACCATATATACTGTTTTAATACGATGGGAATAGTTTAATTGTCTAATGTATATTGATTACCCAAAACAAGCCACTGGATTACTTATAATTCCACTTACGCTAGGTTTACTCCACTCCGTATCATAAAACAGCTTGTGTACAATGGAGTATTAAGTAGGACATCTGAATAGTCCACATATATTTTCCTCAGAAAGATTATCGTGTAGCTTTTGCTTATGTAATACATTTCTTCTCGTAAAGAAACATTATGGCAAGTTGATGGAATATATGTGTTGTAGTATCCTTAGTGCTGATGCCACTTTAATAGGAGCAACATGCCTCTTTAATTGCAATGAGACCATTAACCAGGGAGATGAGAGGAGTAAGTCTAGTGTAGTAATGATCATCTATGTCTCTTACTGTGAAACAATGAGAATTCAACGGTGCCTTTACTTTTCTACGCTTCAGTTGAGTTGATGGCCGATTTTGACTTTGACTCACTCTCTCAACTTCTCCAATTTAGACCTAGATGTACTAGAAGACTATTTTATTTGGTCGCTGTCTGCTGCACGTAAAAATTGCAACTCGAGTCAGACAAGACGACAAATTCTCCTCCTTGTTTAAAATTCTTATACAGTCTCCAAAATAATAACTATGTAACTACACGTAACATAAACTATGCTACATTACAAAGAGTACTTGAAATCAGACAACAACTTTATTTCGAGCGATACAAAATTGTATGTAGCTGTTACGATTAGCATTACTCTACTCGTCTGGTGTTACTTAGGTTAGATTAATGTATTCTAGTTATCTTCATATGATTACAAATAGGTTTTCTTGTCAGAGCAAGACTAGTGACACGCACTTGAGAAATATAAACTAATCAAACGAAACTCATGTGTGTGGCTAGGGCTTTAACTCCTAACTCGCTTTGTAGAGCGACGAGAAGTGTACTTGACAATTATTTAATGCCTATCACACTAAAAACAAAACGTTTATCCTCATTACAATATTAGCATTACATGGAATATAATAACCTCAAAGAAGATCATCGCTGCTCTGCTATCAACACAACTGCTCGAGTGTGATGCGAGGATGTTGTGTGACCAATTAAAATGAACGCCATGACTTCACTCCATGGTTTATTACAGCATCCTTTGCTTATATGCATCCCAAAATATTCCATTTGCAATGCGTGCACGTAAAATGCGGACAAGTTATATGAGATTCATAGGTAAGCCCTGAATACAAACATTTACAATTGTTTGAAAATGTCTATAAATGGAAAACAGTTATGAACTGTTGCACTATACAATATACTCAAGATAAATCTCAAGGCTTTTATCCCATGTGAAGAAAAATAAGTGTTAATTGTATTTTCGTTTGTCTTTTTACCAGTTACTTCATAACCATAGAAGTGTATAGTATTCTAAAGATGTAGAGACATTATGAACTAATAATGGTTAATTTACTTGAAAACATTATACGTAACTTCCCAAGAGGCTGAGAGATGTGAGACCACAGCTATGTTATGGCATGCTTATGAGAAAATAAAAGTACCTGAACTTTTTTAAAAGGAAGTTCAGCTCACAAACACGTTTCTTTGGCAGCTTAGAAAGGGTAATTTCTATTCATAATTGTCAAAGGCAAATATACTCGGAAACTGATAAGAAGACATCCTTCATAAGTGAAAAATTGATGTGCAAATTTACATGGAAAAGTTTTGCGTAAGAAAGTATCAGGTACATGATTCAATTAGGTAGCTTGTGTGACAGACAAAGAGGAAGGTCCTCGCTTCAACCCATGAGGTCGACTTTCATAAGAAGTCATGGCAAATTGTCTACGACGCAAGCGATTAGAGATCGACCACTTCCAGCTCCCCTTTCATTTTTAGTAATTGAAGTAATGTTACATATTTGCATTAGCAAATACTACTGGGTGTCAAAGCAGCACTTTGAAAAAATAAGGTTCAATCTATAGTTAACGAACACATTTCGTATCATTAATTTGTAATATAGATCATTACAATCAATTTCTTTTCTGCTAATAACAAAGAATAATTGTATAGACACTTATGTACGTAGTCGGCAAACCCCTAGAATGACGACGTCGTTACATAAATGGAAAAATTTTATTGGCCTTTTAAAAACATTTTTATTGGAGCGTCATAATTATAAGGTTGTTCTTCTTTTGTCATTAAGAGAAAAATTCCTTGAAATATTTCTCTTCTAGTAGACCTTTTTTCTAAGTCGTTTCGTTATATAAGCTAGCCAAGATTGCATTGTTAGAGCTTCATGTTAAATAACATATTTTATATTAGCTGCCATTTAAGTACCCCACCAAACAACTGAAATTACCCCTAACAAAACACCTGAAACTTGTACATATATATGAATTGGTCACCTTTATAAGATTTTACCAGATAAATCCTGACTCAATGCCAGGAAAATTGCACTGCCCACCTTTTCAAAAAAACATGGTTTGGCGTTATTTGGAAAAAAATTTAGTTTGGTATAGAGGGTTTTGGAAAAAGTGAAAGTTTAGTATAGCGGATTTTCGTAAAAATAAGTGATTGGTATAGCGGATTTTAGAAGAAAGTCGATATCTCAAGTAAGGATTTATCTGGTAAAATCTTATAAAAGTTGGCCAATTCATAATATTGGGCACTAGGTTCAGATTTTTTATTTGTGGTAATTTTAGTTCTTTTGGTGGTGTATTTAACATTTCTCCTTGTAATATATTGATCAGGTAGTTACACAATCCTCAATTACTACTTCTTTTACATTTTACAATACATGTCATTAATTTGCCATTCAAAAGGAAAAACAGATCTTTCGAGAAGTCGTCCTCGTTTATCTGATCCCAATGATCAATTTAATTTCCATTTACTTCAATACACGTAAATTCTATACAAATATGTTGTGTTTCAAAATTTATCAAATGGTCTTGAGAAAAAATGTAGAAAATATTTTGAGGTATTTACAATTTTAATTGCAAAAAGGAAGCCAAAACCTCATTTAAATAATGAGGTTTTGGCTTCCTTTTTGCAAGTAAAAAAGTAATGAGGGCAGGGTGGAGAAATTATAATAGGAAAAGCAAGATTACTTTGTCAATAAATTAAATTCCCATTACAAAAGTGGCCTCAAGTTAATTAAAGTGATGAGCCGTGTACCTTCCAACAGGTATTTTGCAATGGGGTATTTGAAGTTGTAACATGCACAACTAAAGTTACGTAACACGCTCGGAAATCAGTATTTGAGTAAGCAAACTTTGACTACAGCAAAGTTTGCACTCGTTATTAAGCGTGTTCATACGAATTCTCGTCTCTCGTAAATTAATTTCAATGTTAATTGCTACTACATATTGCTAAGAGAATTTACTCATAAAGTAAAAATAAGCTAAGAAATGCCTACATACTTTAATTAACAGTAAGCCATTTATATTTAGAGCGGGGTAATTTTTCCTTCTCTAATGCAAATTCACTCGCATTAAGAACTTTCTTTAATAATATTAAAATTTGCATATTTTGCACTTATATTCTAACTAATGCAATAACAGTAAGGACGAATTATCTTTTAGTAATTCAAATTAGATATGATGCCTCACGCCTCACTTATTTGTACGCTCACTTTCAGCAGTCATTTTATCATATTAACCTATATAGTGCATACATAAACAAATATTATTATGCACTACCACAAAATATCCACTCTAAAAGAAAAGCAGATGAAACTTTATGAAACGCCAAAGTACAACTGAAATGCAAGTTTTCTCTCGCTTTTACAATTTGATAATGATGAAAGCCGAACGGCTGAATTAATGCTACTCTATGCTCCAGTCCTATATTCTACGTGACTTACATGCAACTAAAATTATCTTATAATGTTGCCGTCAGCAGAATACTAAAATAGTAAACTAGGGATAGAAGAGGATAAAACTGTAATGTAGATAACTTCTGTTGCATTACATATTAATTATTATGTCGCAACAAAATACAATGTACAACTTTTAAAGATGCAACAATACGTGTTTAACAATTACAACTACAAGTACAAGGCTTTGCCATTTATACTCGGAAACATATTTAATATAATTACTGCATTAACCCTAAGTACATTAGAGTCCTTTCTCGTTATTGTAATGCTGAGACAGCAGAGTCTATGACCAAATGTGTTAGTAATATCAGAAACGGTACATGATACGCTTAGCAATGTGTGGCACTATTTACCTCTGGTTGAAAGTGAGACTGTGCATATTATGACTACAGTTTGGCTGCGAGTTGATCTCGAACAATTACAAATTCTGGAAGAGCACAGCACGGGAAAGCCATTTTCATTAATTCCCTTTTCGGCTGTTGGTGAAAGCCGACGTTGGACTGCATCACTCTGCACACTCACAATCAGCCAAAGTTCTACTCGAAAGGAAATGCAATTTATTCATCAAGGATGAATGTCAATTAAATAGACAGACAATCCAGATCCAGAGAGAAAAGAGGCTCTAAATTTGTATTCCCCTGTGAGTCTCAGCACAGCAATTCACCTTGTTTCAATTGTTTGGTATTCTGTTCACAACTATCACTGCGTACTTCCATCCACGGTCAAATGAATTCCCATTACACTCTTCTACTCGCCAGAGAATTTTTACGGATAATTAAATTATGCCTTTTCAGTCTTGTTCAACACATCATTAAATAAACGCCATAGCGCCTATAACGGCCAGAATTATAGATATTATCATACATAATTGCATTTGCCTCATTTAATTTTCATACTATCAAATTAAATTTTGCCAGTCACATAATCGTTCACGTACTTCGCTCGCACTCTTAGCATACAGAACGCATTAGTGCTTCCTGCGAAATTGCCAATCGCCAAAAGATTCCCAGCTTCGAAATAAAATTAGAATGATACCCATTTATGCATTAGTCAACCGTTAGCTTTAATTAAATGATTTGGTTCACCTATTTCACTGGAAATAAGATACTTATACTGCTAGTCAAGTCTATCTGGAGCAACAGATTTTAGCTGAATGCGCCGTTTTTCCCCTTTATACAAATTTTTTAGCAATCTCTAATCATATATCATCACACATCATCAACCTATTAAAATTTATCCGATACTTTTATACAGGTATCTTTCAAAACAATGAAGACATCAATTTCTGTCAGCAGTATATTTTAGCAAAACTTGCAAAAACTCTAAGGTACTTGAATTATTGATCCAGATTAAGCACATAGCAGATAAGATTTCCCATCGCGGAAATTTGCCCATGGAGTCATGGCGCTGTTTTCTTAAATGTTACTAGGCAAGCCCTTGTGTTACTAGGAAAGTAAATACTTTTGCTCATAAATAAATTGATAGGGTTTTATACCAGCAGCAGCGTGGTACAGAATAAATCGTACAATGGTACAATCAATGAATAGTACTTTTGAAGCCATGTACTTCGAATAGGTTCAAAGCTATTGATTTGAGAAAGAGATCGTCAGAACTACAGAGACTTATACTCGACCATTACATTGAGTTTTACTTTGGCAATTTGACAACGTCTAATGATTAAATGCATTATTACGTTTACAGTATATAGCAGAATCCGACGCCGAGCCAAAAAACTGCGCCGCGGCCTCAAAATTTTGGTCAGCGCACCGCCGCCGCCACCGAAAAGGTTAGTTTTCAAGAAATCGTAAAAATGTAGGCACTAGGCATCCAAGAAGAATGTATTACAAAACTTGTAATCACAAGTATTGGTTCAACGTGAGAATACAATATTTGCATTACACTACTACTTGTAGAAAAGGTTGAACTGTTCATGACATATTTCATAGAGTCTTATTTAGGCGTTGTAAAAGCGTTGGAATAGATTGACTTCAATTTGTCAGAAAAAGCAACAAATTCCGTGTTTGCACACTTGCAAAGTCGTTGTCGACAGTGACATTTTTTATTACCTCAGTAGACCAGTAAGAGCGATGTAATGTCTTACTTGACATCACTTGTTACATCCTGGTGAAAATGGGTGCTCAAATTCAATTCTGACGAAAGTGAAGTTAACAATTCTCTAGCTAGAATTTGATTATCAATATACAGGCAAGGAAATTTTCAGAGAAACAAACAACGCCTTTTACCCTTACATTTTTACCTTTCCTTACTTTACACAATATTTCCACTGATGTGGTTTCCAACATTTTCAACTCAAGATATGGTTATGTTCTAACTTTTCATGTCAAATCAGAGTAAATATAGAAAATCTCGCATATTAATTTCACTAAGGAATTATAATACCCACATTATTACGGACAATAATGAGGAGAGGATGTAAAATACTGCGCAAACATTATTGATTTTCTCCAAGATATTAGTTGTGATGTACCACAATATGAAATTTGAGTTTACATTTACAAAATGTAGTTGGCAATAATAGTTTGAGACTCAAACTTTGGGTATGCTCTTTGCGAATCTTTAGTCCACGGAATTGCATATTATGTTACACATCTGATTCCGTCATTCGATCCCTGTGATTGTCATACGGGTTCTGTACATATTCAACTTTGAAATGTAAACCCACCGAACATAAAATTTGGGTCACCTCGTGGGGCGCTATATTTTCCCAGTATAAACAAGGAGGGATTACAATTTAGAATGGCCTCTCTCAAAAGCCTGCCCCCAAAAATACTTTCATGTGCCACCGAGACATTGCGTTTTGCACAGAATTTTAATAAATTCATTATCTTAAGTGAAAAAACAAGTATAATTTATAATTTACAAAGCATTCTATGCTCATCTAGCTTACCTACCTATATAGACAACGAGAGTAACACATTCACATTATAATTTCAGGTATAGTCAGCTTTTAAGCACAGGACTCAGTACAAGATGTAAATATAAACCCTACTAGAAAAACTAGTTTTATATAAAAGGATGTTAAGGAATAATCTGTAGACTACATTTGTAAAACTAAATGAAGATATATTTTTAATTATTTCATACCCAAATTGCATAAAAACAATAACTGTAATTAAATGGAATGAATGTAGTAATGAAGTAAACTTTTTCCGTTTTCTCTAATGATGTTTTAAGATTGCTTCAATACAAAATAAACAAAAGTATTTATCTATTTGACATTTGGAAGTAATGTATGCTGTGACATCAGAAAATTTCGTTCTACTATCTACAATTTGTTTAAATGAATATCATAGTACTAATATTGACAAAGTGATAAGTGGCTTAAAACTTAAAATAATGTAACAAAAGTCTTAATCCATCCTTTTGGATCCAGAAAACCCAAAGAAAACATTGACAAGCCTAGATATATCATCTATAGATATATAACTTTCAAATCAAATAAAATGTATAAGATACGACCTGCTTCATAGTCACCATTTCATCTCATTAAACTCAAGTTAATTTAAAAGGTGTGTTCTCTCACTACGTGCATGCGACTTGAATAATACTTAGCTCTTTGCATGTATGTAGGCGTTGAAAAGTGTTAACAGGTATATTTATGGCTATTTTAGGCTTGACCACGACTATAACCGAAGTATGCAATTATCTAGGCAATACTAAGTAAAATTTAACCTCGGTTTAATGATCATTATAAAATTAAACGTATACAAATGCATGATATCGAATTATTGCATCAGCGTTTGAAATAATCAAATAAGCAGAACTACAAAAATAAATATCATTGTAAATAGCATGTATATAGTTGCATTTCCTATTAGACAATGGCAAAGACAAAAAGAACTTGCAGTGCAAGGATGTACACGTATTATATTCATTGAGATACTATCTACCTGAGTTCTATGTAGCTGGAGAGAACGAAATGCACACTTTTACCTGTATAACGAACTAGGTGCAACAATGCTCACTGTATGCTGTAGAAGAATGAATACGAAATGGACAGGGAGGCATAAAGAATTATTTGATTGCTTAACGGATAAGATGGCAGACAGATAACAACAGTCAAATGTGAACATGAATAGAATTTTCATGATGTGGTACGGTGGTGGGATTAACATGATGAATGTAGCAAAGGGTAGCCAAACTTGTTGCGTAATGCCCAATACGGATATCGAAAAGATATCTACAGGTGAGAATAAAATATTCACAGGGATCTTCAGAATTACTTTGGCTCCACATCTTTATGTGTGCTTAAGTTAAGGATGTGCATTTCCCATAAGACGGCTAAATAAGCCGTCTACGAACACATTTGGTAATTTTGCAGTTTTTATCCCTGTTCCACAGTCATAAAGTCATAATTGTCAGTTAGATGCAGTATCTATAGTATGTTATTCAGATTAAATAAAGATAAACAAACAAAACCAGATGCCGGTGCCACAGATAATTTACTACTATTATTACTATTACTACTACTACTATTTACTACTGATGCCTTCAAGTGATTATTCAGTTATTACATGGATAACTATAGTATTGCGGAATTTATGAGAATGCTAAATACATATTAAAATTGTTTTTCTAAAAGGTGGAAGGGTAAATATCTGCTTACATAGATTTACATCTTAACTACGTTACATAAATATTTCTGAAAGCAATAACAGTATATAAGGTACCTGGGATGGTTAATCATTAGCATTTGTTTTAAATAATGCCAAAAGAGTATGCAAATACATGAATGCAATTATATACAAAGCACATAGATTTATTACGGGTGAGAAAACGATAGACGTAAATTGTTTTACGTAATAAATATCAGTGAAAAAATGTGAATAGGAAAAGGGCACTACGACAATAATAAAAGGCACACAAACTGTAGTAGGATTTTTAATAAATGGACCAAAAGGTACATTTTTATATTTAAGAATTTTGCAATGTGAGAAGGCAGAGATTTTGCATTTACAAACGACCAGACATACGATAGGCAGTTGAAAGCCTATTTATTCTGTTAGGACATAAGGTCCTGAGACTTAGGGGGCCAAAGTCTCATCACTTAAAGATGCAAAATTGAGAAATTTATAGCACCTGTTTTTACCTAATTTAGACGTATAGCACCTAAACACCCCCTGGATACGTGCCTGAACATAGGCACTAACCTATTTCGGTTTTAGCACTATTTTTACCTATTTTGACACTTTAGTGGACCTGGAACTATAAATTCAGCTTAAAAGTACCTCCAAAAAATAATTTTTTGAAATGAAAAAACCAATAAATAATAAATTGCACAAAAATGACTAATATTTGGTATTTACTTCGAATGTTTTTACAAACTATTACCGTCGTTGGAATTTCAATTAACTAGGCAAAAATGAATTTTATTGATATGTCTATATTCCCATAAATAAATAATTACTTTGATTTTGCTACTTTTTTACCGTATATACAACTTAAATATTGAAATCTATTTGAAAAACAACATTAATATTTTTTTCAATTAGGGTACATATTTTTGCAATTTCAAGCACCAATTTTGAACATTTCAAGTACTTTTTTAACTACCTATTTTGGGGTTTTTTGGTACCTACCTATCCCAGATCTGCAAATGGCAATCACAATTTTGATGAAATAGAAAGCAGATACAGTATTTTCAAAATTTAATTTTTGTAAGCAACCTATCCAGTTTAACATAACTTTTCAGATTCTTTTATTACAAATCCTACTATAGAGCTGACGGATATGAAGAAGGAGATAAAAGGAAGAGACTGCGACTGGAGTGAGGTCAGCAGAGAGAGAGAGAGAGAGAGAGAGATTCACCTGGGAAGGGATTTGAGATGAGACGAAAAGCAAACAGAGTTGGCCAATTACAGGAGACTGCCTAAGTAACTGTATAATGTGAGTTACATGTGAGCTACGGACAGAGCATAATAAAGTGAGCAATGGAAACTTTGGATGGTGACATGACGGTGTTCTGTGTGCCATGTCAGCTGGAAATCAATATTTCGAAACAAGCTCATTTGGCTAGCTCGCCTCGCCACCAACCAGAACAAAACAGTTTCTTCGGCTCACATCCCATTATAAGTACACAACTCTCAAGTATGTCTAACTGAATTAGCCGTAGATTTTTGGTTAACGATATTAGGTCTGACACTCCTAGAAAAGGAAATTGATAGTTTCTGCTTGTCAGCTCCTACTTCTACATTATCCTTCACCATTACTAGAAACTTGTAACAAATAACACAAGATAGAAGCAAAATACGAAAAAGAAATAATGCTCACAATTAGTACAGTGCCGAATAACAGAGTATCGACTATCTATTCAAAAAGTCTCCGTTTGTATGCTACTTATTTTATTGCAAATATTAAACTCAAAACTAAATTTTGGAATTTGCTTAATAAGTATTCTAATAATTGTAATTTTAGATAAGAAAATATTAATATTTTACAAAAAACATAAAAAATTAACCAATTGGATACTTTTTTACTCTTTGCAAACGCAAAATACGTAAATATTCCATTTTTAGGGCGTCCTACTGTGTGGAAAGGATTTTTATGTTACTGGAATATATACTGTGTTTTGAAATCGTATTTTGGTCTGCTACAAAGAGAAAGGAATATTTGAAGGATTGAAATAAAATATTTGGGGATCCCTTGCAAGGGCATTTCGCCCAAGGGAATACTGTGCTACGTAGCTATCTATCAAGAGAAACCAACTACATCATTAACTAATGAATCTATCTTGGTACATACTGGTAGGAAATAATGGAAACAGAAGGAAAAGGAAAGTTACAAGTGCAGAAAGTGTATTTTGTTTAGGTTATATTGTGCGTGTTGAGTTGTATGGAGAGGAAAGAAGTGCATTGACTCGAATCGAGTCATTGAATAGACATTTTACTTATGTATGGCGGTTGGCAAGTTGGAAAGGAGTGAAGCAGTAGAAATAAAAGAAAAGAAAAACAGGTAGCTTATAAGTCACGTAAAAGTAAAAGTGTAACGGTTTACCTACTCTTGAGACATGCCGTACGCATACGCACGTATCCAAGGGTTTTCGAAATATTTACGTGGGTGCATATATTATGCAGAATAGAGTTTTCGTGAGGCACAATCAGATAGAGTTACTTTAATGGTTGCCGGTGCACCATAGAAGAAGTGAAAGAAACGTCGAGGGAAAAGTTAAAAAGTAGAGAAAGGGGAAATTGAGTATTGTCTTCTTGATTTGGTTGCGAGAAAAAGAAAGCTGATTCCGTTTATGCAAGTGAAGTGAGCCACTGCCACTGTCGAGGAGGAATCACAACAAAACTTAAGCACTGCCACTGCCACAGAGTTTTGGAAGTTGTGTGGTGAAAAAAGAGAATTGCGGACTATCGGTGCACAGGTGCAGGGAGATGCACACAGGACGCAACCTTCAGTCCCACTCTCATCAAATGTCCTAATGTTGCGTCGGTTCCGGGTTCCACCACTTATATCTAACTCCAGTCCGGCCCTATATCCTTACCCGATGCGGAGCCCAACTTGCGTGGACACATAACCCAAAATTGGGCTGGATGGACACCTGAGCTGAATGGTAATAATGTATGTCGCTGTCTGAGTCGGGTGCGTCGAATATTGAAGTCAGTCGGCGCTCTCTGCCCAACTGAAGTCCGGCCTAAATAAACCATCTTAGTTATGCTAGTTGCTACACGGCGACTTTTCTCGTTCTGGCGACGGCACTAAACGATGCAGACTCAATTCCTTTGAAAAAGTCAGGTAAATATTATGAGGTACCTCCAAGTGCTGGGCTAGGCCAGGAAGGTCGGTCGGCAACCGAAACTCTCAAGTGCGTTCTCCATTAATATGACTTTATTACATGTGAGTTGCGAACTCTCCGAGTCCGCTTTGTGATTCTGGAGAAAATTCGACTTTCTAAATTGCTTTTACTTTCGACTCGCTTTCTCTGCCAGAATATTAGTTGCATGTGCTGTATTGCATTGTAGTGCCGTGTGATGTGATGAGAAAGTGTCTAGAGTGTTCTTGGCTTTCTTCTGAAGTTTTCCACAAAGTGTTAGCAGGAGGAGGAGAGAGGACTATGCGTGTGGATTGGAGGTCCATTGAAACTAAATAAGCTATCCTCTCCTTTAATAAATTGACTAAGACAAAGAAAAATGCGATTGCTCGGCTCACTGGTTTGGTTTGGGTTCCATTGACAAAGGACTTCTGCTCATCATCAGTTTCCCTCACCCGACTCTCCATAAGTCAAACAGTGTGACTTTATTGACGTTCTCAAGTTTACTTTGAATGTTTCTGGATGTATGTATTCTTACCACACTTACTCCACTATAGCACTTGGCCTCCTTTCAATCTCTCTCCATGGATGGATGGCTTATTTTTCAGTCTGTCTCTCCTGTCTGTTGCCATGCAGTTTCACGAATGAATTCATACTTTCTTTCCTCTCTCCTCATATTCCGCACTATTCAACTCCAGCCAACAAACCAAACCAACTAACCCACCAGCAATACATACTCCATTAAAAAGAGAAGCTCAATATTAAAGTTCCTTTGACTTTTGTCATGATTATTAGGATCAAGCGGAAGCACAACTCCCTTCTGCTACAGTACAGGGGCTGTCCAACTCTTTCTCTGCAAAGGTGAACGCAGCAAAGAATCTGCCTCCGTTTACAGGGTATCCTATATATATTCCCAAGCAGTGTACAATTCCTCAGCCACAAGTTTCATCGACCCATTCAAATTATTTCCTAAATTTGAATACTGCTCCCTGAATTTGTCCCAGTCTTCCGTGTTTTAATTGGTGGTTCTTTAGTACACTATTTATTGGTCTGCTGCTCCTTTAGTATTTACTACTGATGTGGCTATTGAGTGCAATAAATTCATGTACGAGACCACGTAGTGTAGTTGAGGACTTTATTCCTATCATTTTGGGAAATGTAGTACACGATGCAGAAATGCTTGGATGAAACAGATTTTAATTACTATTTTAATCAACCTACCTATGTAAACAGATTTTTTCTTTGCAAGGATTATTTAATGAATCTCTCTACATTATTACTGTTTATGAAGACTTGAGTCTGCTTTGAAAAATTCTCAGCAATATACGGTTTATTATACGTACTGTACAAAGCTTTTGCATTTTGTTGTACGTTGTACTCCTTTGTTATGATGAAAATTATAGGTAACTTTGTGTACACACAGTACAGACGTTAGGAGCTTTGTAGGGAATATGTTTGGGAAATCTAGTGACTTAAATCCCCATATAGTAAGGTAAAAGCGTAGGAAGGTAATAAGGTGAACGAGTACATGGCAACAGTAGCTGAGAAATAACGAGAAGGAAGGAAAGGAAGGGAGTAGGCGGAAAATGAAAGTTCATATCTTTATGTGTGTAAGATGAACCTTTAGTTTTGGGAGCGGAAAGACAACTTGCGTAGCTCTGCGGACTGTTCTTCTCTGAGGGAAAATCCCGATGTCATGGAATGGAGCATAAAGTAGCTAAGTGTGGTGTGGTAAAAGGAAAGTCAAGTGAAGGATTTCGGAGGAAAGGGAATGGAACGCATCTCTGCTCAAGAATAATAATACAGATGATCCTAAAGGACTACGGTTTTCAGTTTCTATTAGCAGATACTAAGTTCTCCAACTAATAGTCCTGGGTTTGCGTATGCTGCAATAATGATGCTATTCATGCAGGAAAAAGATGAGCCCCGATGTATTATTGCAATATATGTTCCATAAATATAAAGTATTATGTGGGGAATGTAGTCGGTGTATAACTAATTTGGATGGATGGAGTGAATTCGTCTAGTGAACCAGACAAGTCGGGAATCTTCTTTTTACAGAACAGTTATTGTATGTAAGCATGTAAAGCTGGAAAGAAAGCCAAGCTATCCACAACGATGACTATTACCATTACTTGCAGCTTCAGCTGTAAATCTAAGCTCAACAGGCTACTTCCGACCATGTGCCCTGCCAAATCCAATTTCGATTCACCAACCAACACCCACACACTACATTCGTGAATCAGAACCAAGAATGTTCAAGGAAATGTGTCATTCGCACAATAAATGTTTCTACTAATAACAGGAAGCGAGGGAAATAATAAAATTACTAAAACAACAAACATATTTATTAACTATTACAACAGAATCCCAGAGGACGTTCCAATTCCAATAGCTATTTATTTAAGTTATTCTGGAAACTATTATCCAAGTAATAAGTGCACATAAACAGAAGGTTCCTCAGATCTTTACTAAGTCTTACGACATACTTGGCGAATTTGACATTTCTGTTTTCTCTCTTCTACACACTACAACCACAGCCAGATACATTCTTACTAGTTGCTACATGAATTGAGAAGGTAGTTTCACTTTATTTCACGCTACGTACGTGGAATAAGGTATGCTATATTTATGTTGGTATTTATTGTTATTTGTTGGAGTAGTTTGCTTTCCTTTATGTTTACTATACTTATTACTCAACTAGGCAAGACCATTTTCTTTTTATTATAGCTACTAGAACTGCCATTAAACAGACGCAGTCACGCGGTATAAATATAAGTCTCCATTTTATTAGTAAGTAGTGCTGGAAGTGATATACATAATCTAATATTTGTTCTTCCTCTGGCTTTCGGTCGCTATTTCAGTCAGGACGCCATAATAAGAAGAGACGAGCGATAAAGCCTCCTTCTTGTTTAGTAGGTACAATACGTACAATCAGTCAGATCAGATCAAGTACAATGATTTACGAGCAGAGCTTCAAAAACAAATTGAGATTCCTTCAGCTCTATTTACAACAAACATAAATGAACAAGAATGCATGTAATACAGCAGAACACAACAGACAGAACTGACAGACTTAGAATACCCGAATTCCTTAATGTCAGCTTTGTTAAACAATGTTACGGGTATAATAAGCATTTTTCTCTGCGGTCTCCTCTCATCTGATCTCCCTCGAGCCAGCTCTCTACCTTTCCTGCCTCACCATGTTTAACTTCCCTTCACTCTTTAAATTCTATTTATTATACTGGATTTCTTCTGCAGGCAAAAGGTACTTATCGTTCGTTAGTGTTCTGTATCATTTAGTTGGAATATCCACAAAGCAGAGCAGACAGACAGCAGAGCACAGAACGAGAACACTTTTATAATTGCTTTCTGTTTTACTTTCAACTCAGTTTTCATACAGAATAGCTAATTGTATTTACTTTGCATGCGTATGGCTACGTAAATAGACTACTCTGCAAAAGCAATTCAGGAAACGCATGGCTAAACAGAAATGAAACTATACGATACTCATAGTGCCAAAATTAAAGCGTGAAATGAACAGCAGTATTAGTTGATGAGTTGTGATAACGCAATCATAAAATGAAATACTGCAAAAATGAGATCAGGAGATCACACACGGTTTATGTTTGTGTAATGAGAAGAGTGTGTATAAATAGATAGCTGGGCAGTCACTTCGGCTGGAATGAAATCACCCAACGAAAAATCCCAAGCACCAAATAAAATTTATTAGCATTGCTGGTCTTTCTCTGTTTGACCCTTTGCGAATCTTCTTCGTTAGCGCAGTAATGAAATGAGGCAGAATAACATGAATTCAACTCAATAGCAGAAGAGCGTAATTGATTTCAGCGGCAGCTCATTTCCTTCATCTGCAGATTATTCAAGAGGAGGGACGGCAATAAGGAAGCAATAAGAACAACCGGGAGGAGCGACGTCGGGACTCTCTAAAACTGCGTCTTTCAGTTTTATAAGTCAAGGATTCATTGCGTCCTCTTTCACTACTTAACTTATTGTCATAGTCGTACCAAACAGAGACCTTAAAATATAGCATTGGCAATTGTGGACATGTAATAGATATTTTGTTGGCTCACAAGTATTACGAAGTATCATTAAACGGGGTATAGCGATAGAGCATGGAAGGCTAATCTTCGTCCGAATTTATGTACAATATCTGTGTAAATAAGCTGTCAAAGATGATCAGCTTGCTGAAAGCACAAGAGCAGCTTACTCTGTGTCCATGATTCTAGTACTTTACTTACTCTATCTCTTCATTCTACTCTGTTTGTGTCAGTTTCAGGTTTGGACCCCGCAATATAATATTTCACTTTATTTATCGTATCACCCTGCATTTCTTTCAACTCTTTTTCTCCACTACTAAATTCCCTCCCAACTCAAATTAAAACCATTTTGGAAGCAAAAAATCCAACTAGTTTTCAGGAAACCTTAAGAAATTTCAAGACTCCAGATACAGTATTAAAAACCTACTTTTGCATCTATGGATCTACAAAACCCTAGCAAATTTTGTTCATTTGTGTAGTAGCAAGCTACGTAAAACGTAACAAACGATTCTTTAACTTTTTCATTCATGAGTGAAAACTGATTGGAAGCGTAATTGAGAAGGGAACAAAAAGGCAGCAGAGAAAGCAGACGGGAGAAAAAAGAGTTTGGGAAAACTTAGGGTGGAATCCTGATTATGTAAGTAGCGAAGTAGCAATATTGCCGTCGTAACCACCCTTCGCCCGCCGCTATCACATCTTTCATTATAATGTACAAACTATTAGTCAGAAGAGTACAATGGATAATAACCTATAGGCAAGTATACGTTATTTGTATTAAGCAAATTCAGCTCCTTTTGCTGACAGAAGGCTTAAAGAATATCTCTACTAGTTATAATTGTGCTATACAGACTGATACTCCGCTGTTCAGTGTATTATTTGTGATGTTTATGAGTTTGAGAGAGCAATACTTTCTTTCAACATCCTACAGAGCACAATTGAATGCTAATGTCATATCAATGTCTCTACCAGTTTATCATCTTCAACTTTCGTTTACGAATACATATATTGATGCATAGATAGATTTACACTTCCTTAGTATTCACGTATGAATATCCGCACAGTCTGTGTATAACTTAATGCATTTTGTGTATGTGATTTGGGTATCGAATATCCGAATTGATCCAACCGAGCCGAGCCGTTCCTTCTTAAATTTTCGGCAGATCCCAATAGTAAATATCAGTTGACTGAGTCAGTCGCTAACTCATAGACAAAAAATGCCTACATTTTTCTAACTCATATCTGTATTCTATTGCTGTGCCGCTGGTACATGCAATGATGCAATGCATAGGTACATTTTCCTGCTTACTATGCAATCCTCGTACTTTCCACTTCTACACGTTGTACACATTTCAGTAAAATACATATCAACAGCCTGTCAGCAAAAAACTATTCACTACCGATTCCGCTTCGTGGCATTTGTTTTCAATGCATTGTAAAACATAAGTGGAATATGTAGATTAGTCTAAAAACATCTAATGAGCAACTCTGAGATGACTGTACTGTCGCGAGCTAGCTAAGCTGCAAGCCAGTCGGCTCGGGCCAACTCACACATAATCAAGACATAATGATACACGGCAGAAGTAGTAGTAAAAAATCATGTTATAAGCAAACAAGTAAGCCAGACTCACAATCTGTATGATTTTGCATGACACATTCAAATGAAAAAACAAAATGCATCACTGGAACAGGAAATCCTAATAAAAGTACACAAAACTTAATTGCGTCCCTCCTACTCAGCCTCATACTGCTTTTGAAAATGCAATCCTTTAAATATATTTCAGCCATTTCAAAAAACAGTAGCACATACATGATTCTCAACATTAAAATGTCTTTTATAAAATTACGGATTTAAGTAAAGAAAAGTAACTATTGGAAAATATGAATATATCAAAGCAAGAGTATCTGGAAAAAATATATGGGTGTTGATAAAAGTGGACAATGGGAAAAGTGTAAAGTTAAGGGTGAAGTGTGAAAATTACACTGAAGAATAATAAAATACTTACATTGTACTCCAGACAGTAAAGAAGAAGAAAGTGATAATGACGCTCCACGTTAACGAATTTGTTTGTATCGTTGTGATTGTATTAATAGAGTAGTCGAGTGAGTTTATCGAATTGTATTAGTAAAAGCAGAAGAGTCACAAATAACACAGTTAATAAAGTGTAAGAGTCAAACTGAACACAGAAATTCTACTTAGACTGTTACTGCAACTGAGAAGATGGTACTTAAGAGAGTTAAACACAAATGGAGTCTAAGAGTGGAGAGAGGCACCTGAGAAGCCACTGACACAATTTGGTTGATAATGTGCGTCCGTTCTCAATCAGATAAATGTCTCAACTGTGTCAATTGAGCGGAGAACAGCTAGACACATTGGTGGTCGGATGGCCTGCTGAAAAGGAGCGGCTAACAACAACAACTCCAGAACAGAGACTACTAACTGCAGTCAACAGATATGTCTACGTAGAAACGTATTGTCTGTTCAACTGCAAATCAAACAATGTAAGGCAAGTTACATAGAGCACAATTTACATTATGTACGACAGTACATTGGCATTGGCCACAATAACAAAGTTACTACTGCCGTGCACAACTGAAACAACTACACTAAAGTATATTTTTATAAATAGAACAACGGTTCGGGCAATACGTACAGATGTTAAGCAGGAAAACAAAGATAGACAGTCTAGTTAATTAAATTGTAAAATGGGGTTACGTAGTACAGCGTATTCGGATAAAGGTACACACTGCGATATAATAAATGTGAATAAGTAATAAGTAGTTAGAGGCAAGCAGAAGAAACTGCCAAGCTAATTTGGAACATGATAATCTTGTGAGCATAAGTGTGAAAGTTTTGCAAACAAAAATGACAAAAGGATTTATCATCGTTAAGAAGTTCGTGTGTAGTAATCTCTTCGTATGAGAGAGAATGAGAGAATGGAATTATTTAAGCAAGAGAAATAAGTGTACTGTAGAGGCTAGGCTACTTACTTAGAGATGTTTTCAGTTGCCACGCACTACTGCTATAAGGTGGGCAAAGTAATTGAGTAAGGTATTAAAATCTTTACAAGATACGACATAAGTTTATGACAAGTGAGAATTTAATTAGAGAAAGATTGTCAATGTGTTCAGAATTCTTCTAACTTGCTTAGATATCTCCTTTTAAAAGGCTTCCTTGTTAAGAGTTGGCAAACAAAATAAATAAACTATGCCAAATAATAATAAACTTATTGTTTACATTACTAATCCTCTCGATATTGTGCTACTATACCCACTTACACTTGTCATACACACTCAAACCTCCTTAGAGGCTAACTCAGTACCTAGATTTCAACATGCTTATCTAACTAACGTAATTTACATAATACAAGAGCGTTTGCAAAAAATATGCTTGTTGCAGGTGTAGATTTTGCAATGAGGGGTAGAAAATACTTATGCCAAAAGGCCAAAATCACTTATTAGAATTTGCGTAATTATAACACATGGTTGGATTAAAGTGCAGATAAACAGTTCAGATTTCAATCAGGGCTGATAATAATGTGCCGAAGTATCTTAATGAAATGCGGAAAATGGTGGGGTGGGTGCAGGTACCTTTTAATATGCCATACCAGTAAAGTATTACCAATTAAAATTAATTAATGTTAATTGTAATGATAAGGAAAGAAAAATGTAACATACAGTGAGTCGAAAATATTGTATTTTTCTTGGTGCGTCTTCAAAAGAGCTGATAAAGGGGATGATTACTCCGCGTTCCACTTGTTTAAGTCTGATATTGGCCTTTTGAGGTATTAGTACCTAAACGGTGAGGTAGACCTTAGTCATTGTAGAACACTTGGTAGGTAGAAGTACAGTCAAGTGAGTGCGACGATCCACATCCCATTTCCCTAATAAATTATGTATCACTCTGCTCAATATTCAAAGTTTGATAGAACACTAGAGATATTATGTCTGTACACAACAGTAATGCTATACCGCATACCTACATGGGAACGCTTGTTAATCCTTCATGCATAATGTGTGGCGTATTTATATCTCTATTTTCCATGTATGCATGAATAAAGGCTTCGGTATTTCATTGTTCGTCTGTTCGTTCGTTAACTACAGTTCACAGCTTAACTAGACACTAACAGATTGACAACTAGTAGTCTGTCTGGTGATATTAAAAGCAGGGTATTGTTCTGCAAAGAATTGTTCATGAGCGTGTTCCTTTAAATGAATTCCACACACAATGAATTTCAGTAGGTACTGATTCACTGTACAACTATTTTTGTTGTAGCAGTAGGTGAACTTCCTCTGTTGGAAATGATCCTGTGGAATTGTGAAATAAAGTTTGTGAGAACAAAGGGAAATAGTTATTAATACAATAATTACAAAGAAATTATGAATTAATTGGTTAGGTAATATTTCGAAATTTTGGTTGCATACCTTATTATTTGAAGACTTCACTTATATTTAAGGTAGGAAGTCCATACAGTAGAAGAGATATGAAGAGATGTGTTGATTTGCGTGAGATAAATGATATTGTTTGTAAGTTGCAAGATATGGTGGTGATTTCGTGTGAGGTGGAGTTTTCCGAAATGTTTATATGAAAGGTAAACTTGCGTAATGTCAGAAAGGTATTTTCCACTATTTTCTAGCGTATAGAGTAGGAATCAATGACTGAACACGGTGAACACAGAATTTTTTGACAATTACATTAGTCTCTGCTCGGGTTGTTATTAGTTTAGCTTCCCTTTTTGCTGAACTGGTGAACTGGACTCCGTTGAGGCGAATGCGCTCTTTAAACGCAACTTTCTAAGAAGCAACAGTCAAATGTACCTAGCTATTATATTATGGTGTTGTGTTTGTATTGGAGAGAACTGCGAAGTAGAGCTGTATGTAGCTTTATGTATTTGTATTCCTTGCATATCTGGCAATAATATTATATCGAGAGTAAACTATGCACAACATGCATATTTAGGTCTCTGTTTCCATTCACTTGAAGCAGAGTCTTTTAGACTGCCTTTAGCTAAGTTCACCTCTAGAAGGTTGATAGGTATTTTTATTTATATTCTCAGTTTTGCTAGTTTGTTAGTGGCACACAAGGAAAGTTCAGATCAGAGTTTCTTTTCACTCGATAAGCATGAATACACAGTCAGGATAAAAGACGAACTTTGAGAGTCAACAGTTGACATGACATAACAGTCAAGTCAATTTTCTGCAAACTTGTTATTTCGTTATTTGTTGAATAGCTGGTTTATCATGCCTTCAATTTGTATCTATGCAGAGTGGCTTATGTTTGAGTTGAGAATTGAGAATAAGTTAATAAGGTCTGTACTTCTGCTACGCCTGCACAATATGAAAGATTCAAGGAACTCAAAATAAATGCTTGTACTTCTTTTGCTCCTTGTAGATTCAAACTGTAGTAGTGTTAATATTGGAAGCTGGTGTTTTCACTGTTTGGCTATCGCTGTAATTGAGTTTGACAAGCAAAAAGTATTCTTTGCCTTGGTCCGCAGATTTGCACTTTGATATGTCGAATATTGTAAGTGGATAATTTATGAAGACATTAATTTCAGAGTTTCAGTTCGAATGAAGTTAGGTCGACTAAAAGTTAGTTGGTTCGTATACGTAGTTGAGTTGTATTTAAATGGAGATGTTTGTTTCACTATTGAATTGTCTACAGGAGGGGCTATAAAATTGAGAGAAAGCGAATTCGTTCACAACAATTAAATTCGCTGGGAGTGAGAGAGCAGAGAGCAACTTATCGACTCTACTCGGATGATTCATCTACAAAAGTATTTATGAAGATCTGACTGCCTATCCGTGAAAGAATAGTGAGGGTACGCACGCATGACGCACTACATAGATACGCACTCCGTAAACATCGACTTGCACAATACAGATACTAATACCCACATTTACAAACTACTGTGATATAAGTATAGTAAAATCTATTTTTATTACTTGGTTCAGATAAGTGTGATGATTAGTGAACAGCTTTATGGTGGTTTACTTTCGTCTATTTATTTAGACCAAGTCGAGTTAGATATTGAAAACAAAAGCTACCATACGTAGAATACTATTTTACATTACCAACTACAAGTGTGTAAAATCTTAACCTTGTAAATATAGGAGACTGGAGTAGTAATCTATGAAATTGTCAATGTATTATATTTATCTGTAGGTAAATACTGTATAGAAATGGAAAGGTGGTGGGAGCAAATGTATTGGTAGAGCTACAACACGAAGAGAAACAGTTTTGGAAAGGTGATGGGAAGAATGTTGTGGATTGGATTGAATATCTTGAGTAGTGGTATATGAATCTGTCAAGTTTTGTTTCTTTGTATTTGCTGGATATGAGTTGGAGTGTGCAGCTGATTGGTAAAGAGGAGAGGACGCTGAAGCGGTGCTAAGGAAGCTAGATGGTTGTTGGTAAGCTCAAAGTTGAACTGAGTGGTGTTTTATTGTGGTGGCAGTGCGGGCCTTGTCTGAAGGATCGAAGCTAACCCTCAGTGCTTCCTTCGTTACAGTACAGTGCTGATGAGAGAAGATCAGAGTTTTGTTTAGTTTGAGAATCTGTACAAGTCTAACGCACCTTGGCCTTAGAGCGAGTGTATTAGGGAGAGAGTGCACTGGGAACGTGAATATACTTGTGAGAGTGTGGAACAGAAGGTATGTGCAGTATGAACACGAATGCGAGAGATTTGGCCCAGGCGACCCAGAACACAGAGAGGAGATCAGAAGGCTCACTCACGCTCACAAAAATCGAATCGACTATTGCATGAATTCTGCCGTTTCCTCCACCACACTACACTACACCGCTTAAGTCAACTTCTCTCCTACTCTTTACTATGCATTACCCAAACACGGAATCTGTATTAACCCGCACACAGAATTATCAGCACATTAGATACTTAGTTTTCTTTCCTAAACCCACTTAGTCCAATCCCACTCTTAAACATTTTGCAATGAATTCGCTCGATGAAAAAGATGAGTTCCTTTCAACCAGGCTCTCTCCCGATCAAGCATTTACAACAGCTAGCTATTCCCTACCTCCTAAAATTTCTATTGTGGATCCATTCACAGGATCGCTCAAGCGGACTGAACTCAAGTGAGCTTCGTCTTCCTTCTCGTTCTTCTCAACTTGGATTTGGACCACGCCAGGGATGCCTGTGCCTGTGCCTACCCAGCCCTACGCTCTCTTCCGCTCTCTAAAGCAGGTCATTTTTTCAAACTCCTCTCTCCATCCAAATCAGTCCACACAGCTACTCCTCTTCGCCCTTCCGATTCATGATCACTGTCTAACAAAAGGACAGGTACAAATTACAATTAACGCTCTCTTTATGTATCCTTTTAACACCTCAACATTCTCTTCTTTATCCACCCTTCACCGCTCTTCCAAATCAAATCGAAATCTATGATACCGTCAAATATCCTTACTAGCGTCGTTTATTGTACACTTAAAACAATGGCCTCACAATTCTCATAGTTCCTCCTTCTATTTCCTAATAAATGCTAAACAAGGGAAATATTCCCAGCTAAATTCATTTGGGAGTATGTTTCCAAGATATATAGGTTTCTGTTGTTTTCTTTTCCAAATCTTTTATCCACTTTCCATAAGAAACGTATACGTATAATATATTATCTATGTATGTATGCGTATTGCGCTGATCCACATACTTACATGGATTTTACAATTCAAATCCTAAAATTCCTAGAAATAATAACTAAATTTATCTTCATATAATTTTGTATATCTTTAAAAAAATGGAGATTAATACAAATTGTAAACAAATGCAATGATGTCATTTAAAGGCATCAACTGTAAATGATAACATAATAATTGTAAATAGGATTTCAGACTATTCCAACCTCGGAAAGGTTAGTTTTATAACAATGATAATTTTTCAAATAATTTCATAATAATTGTAATTAAACTCATGTTGAAATATTTGTTGTGATCTATGAAACATAAATAAAATGATGTATATTTCAGTTGTTCTTTCAAAATACAAATTACTTTTTCATATTTTGAGAAAAGTCATTTTATTGATTATCTATTGCCATTTGCCATCCTATTATCTGAAATGCAGTGCATGCTTAGCTAAATACAAATTGGTTATTTTCTAAATGTAACTGACATAAAACATTCGTGGATTAAATCTTATTCGATAATGACTTGATTTCCTTGTAAATATATATTTTACTTTTAAATTCGTGCAGATGGACATGTCTTTAACGAGTGGAATTTAAACGCAGACTTTTTAGAAGTATAAGGATTAAATATTAAGGGTAAGTGAAAGGGGTTGGGTATTTAAAGAGGGCAAGAATATCTAAAACCGCTGTTATGGCCCACTGTGTGTAAACGACATTGGTGATAGTTTTTTGCAGCGCTCATGAGCGGTGGCAATGATGGACCACGCAAGGAAGGCTGGGTAGTCAGAGTCAGTCTTGAAAAGCTCACGTAACTTTTGGTTCTCCCGTTTCTCGGATGCATTGCCTGGCATGGAAATGAAATAGGAATGACTATTGGTTTTGATATGAGCGAAGCAGTGCAAAAGACCCCACAGTCACATGAGAGAGAATACACGTAGGCTTCTGGGTCTCAGTCGACTCGTCGGAATGGAAATGCAGGAGGAAGCGAGCAGCCTTATTTAGGAGCCGGGGTACAGAAAGGAGAGGGGGATGCCACATCTATCCTCCACTCCCTTCATCCATTCTCTCTTCCTTCACATTACATTATTATTATTATTCCTTCTCTCCTGCCTTGCCTTCGGTGCCTTGTTTGTGCCTTACAAGGAATATAAGGTTAATGCCTTATTGCAGTCTGCCTTCCTTCGCGTAGCCGTAACCCTCTTAGCTAAACCATTATTCTCCTAACGAAGCTCTACTTATACAGCTACAGAAGGACTCTGCTCAACACTTTCCTCTCCGTCCCAACACGTACAGAGAAGCCTTATTCCAAATGAACAAGATATTTAAAGGCTTTCGATTTGCCCTCAAGATTTGTCTTAACTTATCGTTATCGTTAGTAGGTGCCTAACTTAAGATCCAATACTCACTGGCTATTCCTGCATCATGTCCTTCTTCGACAGTCGCCGTCAATTGCTCAGGATATTCGAGGCTTCATTAAATATAATGGTTATAGGTACTATCGCGGCTCCTTTCGTTAAAGCTGTTTTACCAATTATCCATAGAGATGTTCGCATTTCTTTGCCCAACATTAAGGTAGCCTATGTGTAGGTGGATTCTAAATGGGCTTCCCGTATCATCATATTATGAGCTGATTTATCACAATGTTTCTGCTTCATATGTGATCTGGTGAACTTGTAGTACACTTTTACAATACAGTTATTGCGTCTACAGAAAACCGATATTAAAGATAAGCTATTCCATTTCAAACTAATTCAAAATACGGCAAATATTAACAATTAAGGAGCTACTTCGGAAAATTAAAAAAAAGTAAATCACTTTGTAATAAAACCAAATAAACTGGGACTTTAAGAATAAAAATTGGAATACTCGTTGTACTTCAATAACTCTATTTGGCAGTCATTGCAGTTATTCCATCTCGTACCTATTTATTACTTTTTCCAATTCAACCAATGAGATATCTGAGATATGTGCTTACTTTTACAGACAGCTGCCCAGCGAACCCACAAAATGGGTTTCTTCACTAAAGTATTAATTCCAATTTAGATTTTTATAGAGCAATTTTAATACAATCTGCTGAGTATCTCTATGTAGGCAGAAATTGGTAGAACAAAATAATGTTGTTAGTCATAATGCAAACTAAAACGAGTGGTTGGTAAGTTGAGATAGACTAATTGTAAACTGATTCTGTGATTATGTAGGTCTCATGCACCAGCAATCATTTTCCAAATAATAATTTAATTGCGGAATTAAAAATCCTTTAAGTTAGAAACTCCGTGAAATAATGAAAATTAATTGATTTTAAATCTTATTGATATGTCTGCAAAACAAAATATCGTGTCTAAATCACGGGTCAACATCGGGTCTATTCATCTAAATACAACGGGGTATCTTAGATTTTCTTTAAAGATGAGATTTGAAGCCTATAAGAATTCGAACTTTTGAAGATATATTAATGCATTTCAGGTTACGGATGGATTAAGGCTAATTTCCTTAGCGTTTCCAAATTGGTAGCCAGGAAAAATTACCTAAAAACAATTTTTGAACTCTTTAGAAGGATAATTTTTATGACATTTTAAAAGTACATAAAAATTACAAGAAAATCGAAAAATGCTTTATGAACTAAATTTTTGAATTAAAAACCACTACTGAAGCACACTATACTATATGTAAAAGAGCATAATGACATGTAGGACAATATTAGGATCAAACACGCAAATGGTGCTACTTACTCACTCACAAAATATAGTGCATTATAATAAAACAAATATTTTTATGCACAGTTGTATTGTAACAGATAACATCATATCATTGCATTAAATAAAGATTTTGTTCTGCATACATTCGCATACAGCAGCTTTCTGCAAATGAATAATATTTTCCTAGAGTAGCCATCTAGTTTTTCTTATTTCTACAAATTTTTAATGCCCCACACCGATAGCACTCGGCGGCATGCAATCTCAATCTGCATTTCAAAGAATAAAATATTAAGTTACAAACTGAAATAAGACGAATTTTTTTCCATTAATCGAATTAATTTAAAATGAATCGCCTTTAAAATGATGTATGTTATATACTATGCAGTCTCAAATATCATTGATGATGGTTGTGAAGCATTCAATGTAAAATAAAAAAGTGTATTTCTCCTGATGTGAGAAGAAAATATAGAAGACATCAGAACATATTGTTCCTTTAAATTTTCTGATTTTAAAATCAGAAATTTTTGTTTATTAATAAATAAATTTACATAGTTTTAAAAAAATTTAAATTTGTGGAGTTTAAGATGATATGTATTTATTTGTAGATAATTAAAAATTTAATAAAAGTTTATAACATGCTGGCATCTTGATATAACATGCTGGCATCTTGATATAACATGCTGGCATCTTGATATAACATGCTGGCATCTTGATATAACATGCTGGCATCTTGATATAACATGCTGGCATCTTGATATAACATGCTGGCATCTTGATATAACATGCTGGCATCTTGATATAACATGCTGGCATCTTGATATAACATGCTGGCATCTTGATATAACATGCTGGCATCTTGATATAACATGCTGGCATCTTGATATAACATGCTGGCATCTTGATATAACATGCTGGCATCTTGATATAACATGCTGGCATCTTGATATAACATGCTGGCATCTTGATATAACATGCTGGCATCTTGATATAACATGCTGGCATCTTGATATAACATGCTGGCATCTTGATATAACATGCTGGCATCTTGATATAACATGCTGGCATCTTGATATAACATGCTGGCATCTTGATATAACATGCTGGCATCTTGATATAACATGCTGGCATCTTGATATAACATGCTGGCATCTTGATATAACATGCTGGCATCTTGATATAACATGCTGGCATCTTGATATAACATGCTGGCATCTTGATATAACATGCTGGCATCTTGATATAACATGCTGGCATCTTGATATAACATGCTGGCATCTTGATATAACATGCTGGCATCTTGATATAACATGCTGGCATCTTGATATAACATTCTGGCATCTTGATATAACATGCTGGCATCTTGATATAACATGCTGGCATCTTGATATAACATGCTGGCATCTTGATATAACATGCTGGCATCTTGATATAACATGCTGGCATCTTGATATAACATGCTGGCATCTTGATATAACATGCTGGCATCTTGATATAACATGCTGGCATCTTGCGGGATTCAAAATATATGCTCTGTAGATAATAAGATGTACAAACTTCATCATAAGGAGAACCAATATTTTCATAATGTGGAAACAGATACCAAAAAAGTTTAATCGTTCTCGAGTTATAGCGCTATCTCACTGACTGACTGACTGACTGACTAACTAACTAACTCACAGACAGACAGACAGCCCAATCGCATCCAGTAGTTGCACTACTTAATAATTATGTCGTTCATAGCACCTACTCAGTTTTATGATCGGTGTGTAAAACGGAAATTAAATGGATATTCAAAATGTGAAATCCATTTTGGGGTGGCAAATGAGACAAAATGCAAACTTTGATTGACTATGAAACTATGAATGAAAATGACAAAATGAATGAATAACACAAGAACACAGCTAGACGATTGCTAGTAAATCAAAATCATGCTAAAAGAGTAGCTGGAAAGGAATAGCAACAATTCGGCGGCGGCTATCGTCGGTGTCGCTGACTTTGAATAGCAGTATGATTTATAAATAGTAAACCATTTGCAAAACGTATATAATGCAACAGCGGAAGCAAAATAAAAGAAAACTTGAAAAGTTTGAATTTTTTAAAAGTAGTTATAGTTTATTAGAAGTTCAAATTTATTAAAAAAAGTTTTAACTTATTCGAAAAAGTTCAAATCTATTAAAGAAAGTTTTAACTTATTCGAAAAAGTTCAAATCTATTAAAAAAAGTTTTAACTTATTCGAAAAAGTTCAAATCTATTAAAAAAAGTTTTAACTTATTCGAAAAAGTTCAAATCTATTAAAAAAAGTTTTAACTTATTCGAAAAAGTTCAAATCTATTAAAAAAAGTTTTAACTTATTCGAAAAAGTTCAAATCTATTAAAAAAAGTACGAATGTATTCGAAAAAGTTGGAATTCAATCGAAAAGTTTACATTTGTGATGATAAGTTAATGTTTGTGCTTCTGAAAACCCGTCTTTGTTGCACTTAGGAGAAATAAGCTTGGGACCTACCTATGGTTTTAATTCTTAACACAAGTCCTAAACAGTATGTCAGTATCAATCACATGTATACAGGTTTTTAACAAAAAGTATGTCAAAGGTCACAATGTGCTACTGATTGACCGGCGCTCATTTTTGAAGGGAACCTAAAGTTTGTCCCTATAAGATATACGTAAAGTTTCACCAAAATATTTCAATGCGTTCGTGAAATATTTTGAATGCTCTCTAACTAGCTAATACAGACAGACGGGCAACCAGTTTGCTTACAGTAGCTTACCGCTGCTGAATGGATACATTAAGTATACCTACATGTTATGGGACTCGCGCGGCAACAGCAACAAAAATACGAATTCTCGGACGACCTGCAGTCTTACGCTGAAAGGAGAAGAGGCAACTTGTACTCTGCACAGTTGTACAATAGAACAGGCACCTAAATAGTAATCTATCGTTTCACCTTTTAAGTTAAGTTTCGAGTAAGAGTATAAGCAATAAGCACATTGTTATTTAGTTTGTCTTTATGTTACGTAATTTAGTGTGCCTTTATTAATTGTGCTGTTTTCCGTTTTTGTCTACATTAGTTATTGCCTACTTGTACCCGTCTCAACTCTTAATACAAAGAGAGACACTATAAATAAAGACAAAGATGGTTATTTAAAAAGTACACAGATTTACGTAATTCCATATACAAATTACAAATTAAGAATAAAATTAGTAAAAAATGGTAATTGTACTGATGTTATAACTCATAATTTGCGTTTGTATGGAATATATTCCTTTCGTCTTATAACGATATTAATAACAGATGTAATTAAATGGTGTCGGTGTCACATGCAAAAGAAAATCAATGAATTAATCGTGGACTCAGTTAATACAGTGTCATAAGGATAGTAGTTACAAAGTTATTGCCCTTGTTAGGTCTATAGAATAACTAATTGTTGTGTACATAAAATCTTTACCAACGTAGACCACGCCGGAACCTGAAAATGAACGTCATGCAAAAGAATTAAACAATATAATTTTGGTAGGTTGTTAATTATTTTATTTTCATATTTCATTTATTATTTTCACCGTTAAATGAATACTAATAATCCTTTATAAATTTCTACTGGTCTATAGTTGAAGTTTTTTAACTTTAGCTCTGCTACTCCATCCACGTGGCTAATATAAGTTTTTATGCCTTATCATAATTCCAATTGACCCTTAGTTGATTCATGATAGCAAAAGAAAAACAAACGTCATCTCGTCCCTTTTGCCATTCAAAATGTTCAACTCAGTTTATTGCAATATTTGAGACAACAGGAACAACATTTTATTATTTCACCGATAGTGAAAAGTTCTGAAAGCGTTCTGTCTAAACAATGAAGTCAGGCTGATTTTGAAATGTATTTAAAGTTAATAGTTAATAAGTAGCGCCAGATGCTTTATGGTAAGGCCCTGGCTGTCTGTCTATTCGTCCGTCTGTCTGATCGTCTGATGGATAGCTCTGGAACGGATTGACCAAATGACTTCAAATTTGGAACACAATTTTTTCCATGGAATGGTGTTCACCTCTTATAACAGAACAGAACTGGGCCGACTTCGCTGGCCGTTGTCCAGTGTTATACAAAAGTTCAGTTATTACTGTCACACATATAGTTTATTCGGCTGGCTTGACCGGCCCTCGGGCGGTTTGACTTCAAACTTGAAATTGAAACACATCTATCTAAAATCTCTAACTGACTCCTTCAATTCACTGTACTTTCGTTGTCAGCTTCAATCGATGTCATTTAAATCGGTTTATTCTGCTATGTTTATTCATTCAGTTTATTCATTCAGTCCTCAAAACATAAACGGATCTCATGACCATTAGCCATGTATTTTATTTCTCCTTTACTCAGTTCATGTCCACTCTTTCCACTGTGTCAAGTATCCGTTTTCCCACTACATTTCGAGGACCATACTTGATTACCCCAGTACTACACTGGTTTATCTAATTTTAAATATTTTCTCTCCTAGAAAACAAAAAATATTATTATGAAAATGTAAAAATTACTTCTTTTACTTAAACCTTGCATACAATGATCTGTTTCTTGTTCTTGTTCAGCCAATACTTATATTTAATTGATAAATTTAGTCAAGTTATGATTCGGTAATTTCGGTACTTTTAATAAAACATTAAAAAACACTGTCCACCTGTTGAGCACAGTAAAATTATTATTAACAGCATTACGGGCATTTAGGAAACTATCATAATGAAAAATGAGGAGTTATAATAATATTAACCATATTCATTATATTTAGGAAAAATCGTTTGCGTGAGCAAAGAACAAGGTATACGCTTTGTGATTCCTGACTAGTCCACTACTGCAGTTTTATTTGGAGATTCCTTTTACGAGTGGAACACTACTTATTAATATATCTGTGTTAAGTGATACAGTGCATATTGTATTTTGCAAAATCTGTTTAATGCTTTTATATGTGACGTCGTAGATACAACTGATACAAGATCTACTGTTAACTTAACTAATCGTTCTGTATTCTCTAAAAGTCAAAAAAAATCACGTCGCAACTCCATGCTATCTATTATGACGTTTGGCAGGATGAGTTTAATACTTTAATGCCTAAGTCACCAAAGGTGTCTTGTTACTTACACAGAAAAAAATCATACACCATAATATAAACTCAGAATTGCGTATTTTATCGTAAAGTATGCAGAAATAACTTACAGACGAGATCTCAGTCAAATGTAGCATTTTTGTGCCATTAAAGAATTTGGTAAACAAGCTTAGATAATGCATTTATTTTTCTAATTGTTTGTTTGCAGAATTTGGTGCTACAATTCCAGTTTTCAGCCTACTGTAAAGGGAAACCCATGTGCACTTGCAACATTTCTCTGTGTTATTAAGAAACTGTGTGCCTATCTTACTTTTGAACATTGAAGATAACATTAAATAACGCTTTATATGGACGGAAAAGTGCTAGTTTATGTGGATCATTACGCTTTGCTGTGAAAACGTTGTTAAGAACCTTAGCAGTTTCTCTGATACCTGTTTTTAAAAATTGTTTACTGTTTGTGGACATGCTTATTTGTGAGCAATGAAGCCACACGGAAGTCGTAAGTTTTACCAGCTACCTGACACTCCTCCGTCCTCATCAATTGAATTTGGGGGGCAGGAGGAGACTCAAACTGTGCCAGCAACCTCGTCCTCACCTACATCTACTTCCAAAGGTTCGAAAAAGTTTCGCTCCAAGTCTTCGTTTTTTCGGGGTAACACAAGAGATTTGGTAGAAATGGTGGATCATAATGTGATTGGACGTGAGACTGTCTTCCAAGGGCCGTTTGGTCCTCGACGCTGTAAGTTAATGATAATATCTCAAATCTCATTACCATTTTTCACATACCTGATTAACAGTGTGGGCGTATTCTAGATTTTGCTTGACAACTTTTCTGACAACACAAGGCGGATGCAGTAATAAGCACAATTGTTGTAATAATGTTTTCATGGGTCATAATTCAAAATCTTTTAGTGCTCATTTAGTAAATCATTTAGTAAAAGAAATATTTTTTCGTTTTCGTTTGCATTGTAACATTAATGAATGGAAGCGATTTCGAAGACACTTTCCTCTTTCGGCTCTTTCCTTTATAAATATTCATTTCTAAAAGTAAATGTATTCAATCATTTAAAAGTAGGCTCGAAACCCGAAAGTCGAAACTGTTCATAATCAAACAGATTAGGTTTTCTGGCAGTAGTTTTGCTGATTACTTTTTTCTGGATCATGTTTTATCAACACAAGGTGCGTTTCAAACAGAATTTTGGTCCACATATAGATTCTGCATTCAGAGTTGTTCATTCTTTTGCCGTACTCTCTTACTACTCTTGCTTTGATCACACCGTAAATAAAATGTGCATTAAACTGCTGTGCCAACGCTGCATTCCTATTATGTACGCAATGCAGAAAAAAAGAAAAAAACAAATAATAAACAACTAGCTAACGAGACAGGGAAATTATATACATGATTCTGTTAAAAAATTCTACTATAGGATTTATATGTACTCTGCACTTAACATGTAGGTAAACACTTCGCGAGAACCTTAGATAACGTGGTTTTGATATTACAGCATGAAATAAATGTTTTCGTAGAGATATCATTTAATCGAAGTGTCAATGTCTATTTGCAATTTTTGCTAGCAGCTAAGTAGTTTCAATTACCCTGTCATCCTTGGCAATTTTTCTTTTTTTCCTTCGAGCAATCTCTCCCAGCAAACAGATATGGGATCGAGTCATAGCTAGCTGAATTTTTGTAAGATGTCCATGTAAATCTGTCCAGTGTCCTCAGCAAATCTCTCCCATCCTTAAAGACATTTAAAATAGTTGGAACGCAATTTCCAATTGAGGATGAAATGTAATACCTCCAATGAGTTTCGAGTGCTGCATCGTTCAGTAGGTTAGGTTGATGCTATAAGATTGTCTCAATGGCACAGCTTAGAAGTTGTTAAAGCCTCTTACGCAGTATAATAATTAGCAAGTATTTATAGTTCAGTAATACCAATGCCTTTAGCATATGGTACGCAGTACCCATTGCAATTCGCGGTTTTATGGACGAACTCGAGCTCAGAAAAGGCTTACTTACTATTAGGGATACTGTTCACCCAATAATTATGTCTCACTGGACGTCACCCTATCACTTATTCTTAGCATTATTTGTTTAATGACCAGTAATGTGGCATGGAGTAAAATATAATAGTACATTGAACGCTTTACGTGGTGCTATTGGTATTGCGTGGGCAAGGGCATGAACGCAACGTAAGTACTACAATTACAGTAACAGGTGGGCCAACAGGGGCGTATATTGGGTCTTCTCAGAGATTCTGGCCGAATAATTGTAATATAATGTAAAAATGCAATACAATTTCACCTCCGAAGTATTGCCACACAATAAAAATATAAACACATGTTGACATTTTACTGACAGTTGCAGAATCCAATTCTCAATTTACCTTATCTTACTCCTTCCTATTTCTCAAGCGCAATAATTATACCTTGCATAATTATCTGTCCCCAATATCCGTATCGAACAGGACTTCTAATCACAATTTCTTTTACCTCTACTATCCTTGTCCAGATTCCAAAGGGGTTCCTTAATTCTGCTTACACTTCTTCCGACCGTTTTTCAAGGTTCCAATTGGGTATAAAATATTACTATCAAAGGCTTTACTCGTTTTACTATATTTTTGTGTCCCGATTTTAATCAGCATATTTATTATTTATGTTTAATATCCCAGCATTCAACAAGTTTCTGTGTTTTCTAATATACTGTATAATTACTGACTTAACCTGTTCTTACTTAGTCCCTTTTTGCAATTACTGTTCCATAAGGGCTATTACTTTGGTATATTATATTGGGAAGCCAAACCAAATTGAAAATTACTTTCTACTTGACCTTAATATTAATAGTGTAGTAATTTTGCAGTTATAATTTCAATCGCCCTATTTTGTAAAACGCAATTATTAGGGATTGCTTATACTTTTTTGCTTATTAGAGATTGGGCATACTTAAAATATTTGTACATGGTTTGTGATTGCCAATGCAAATGGACTATTACAATGATAATTTTTTTACTGATTGTGTCTCAACTTTGCTAAAACATTTTTCTTGCAATAAAAATTATTACATGACTTATATCCATTTTGGATTCCACGTGCAGTGCTAACCTCAAGGCAATACTGTAAAATTTTTGCATAAAAATAACTGACGATTACCCTTTTGTAATGTATAAAATGAGTAAATATAAGAAAAACGTTTGATGCATCGTAAAACTCACAATTTCTTGCATGCGGTCTTACATCAGATCAGATTATTATATAATAATACAACGTCAGTTGACTTCTCATGTATTCGTACTATTTAATACAACAGCAAACGCAACGTCACAAGTGCAATTCAGGTATTTGAAAGACCCATCACCAGTATGCACACAATGTGCTAACCTAACCTATTTAAAATTAAAAACTGTTGAACTAGAATTTTCATTAAAACAAGTTAGATGAAAGAAAGCATGTACAGGTTTAACTAGGCTTAAATCGTGGTTTAGCTTTTAGTTGTCTCAACGAAGTTTATTTTGAAGGAAGTAATTGTAGTTAGGTACCTCTGTACGGCAAAAATGAAAACAAACAATGCTATCTCTCAGTCTCTTAAAAACAAACGCAATTCATATCTATGTGATTCATAACACTGTTTTCATAAGACTCAAAAATTGTTTTGCGTTTTGAAAGTAGTTATAGTTATATTTAAAATGCTTGTTTTTAGCTATACTTTAACTTCTGATTTCCTTTCGACTGTTACCCTTGCAAGAACATAAATATAGGTAATCAATGATAAATATGGAAATTAAGTCGAGTGATTACTTGGGACGTCATGACAAAATAATTGTGAATCGCATTAGGCTAATGGCCATGTTGCAGTCAACAATATTATGAGTAGCTGGCAATAAAGGCAGCTGCAGAAATAATGTAATTTATTGTAAAAAATGTTGTGTAAACAAATTCACTTTGGATAAGGTATGGTATGTAGAATATTGTGCAGATGCATGTGCGTAGTTGTCATTCAGTTTGTAGTACGTAAAGTGCACAATCAACGTGTTAAGATATTCTTGTTCCAAAGAAACGTCTAAGAAAGTGAGAATGTACAGGTCGTTTATTGAGAGGTACACATCATATGTGACATCTTATCTCAATTATGTTGTTGCAGAACAATATGTATTATATGCTCTACGCCATAGGAATTTAGATAGGGCGACACGTGGTGGTTTGTCTTTCAGGGAGACGTGTTTGGATGAACTAGTACTTCTGAGTTCCAAGAATTGGAAATATGCTATCAGAAGCTGAAGCTGTAAATGTATTTAGGGTATATTAAAATATGTAAACTATGAGGAGGTGGAAATGTTTTCTGAACCTTAAAGGAACGCTACGTGTCGTATTGTTGTAGAAATGAATATTCGTAAGTTGTATGTAAGTGCGTGTGTCACAGAGAGTCAAGGTAGTATAATTACGACTCTAAGTTATCCCCACTATGTGGGGTTAACTTAGAGTCGTAATAGTGTTCTATTGCTTAAATTCAGTTGTACTGTATAGCTGAAAAAACATTTACATTGTTTTGTCAAGCTGGTGTAAGTACATACGTGGGATAGTTTTCTAAATTATTTTGAATCTATCTGTAGGGAAAGTAAGGAACTGACATTTCTTCGTGAAAATCGGAATGGTGATTATAAATAAGCATTTGTTCAGCTTTCTGGTGATAAAAGGGTTCATTTACGTATGTATGTGTGCCATTCACATAAACAATACTGATCTCTTAAGCTATAATTGTAGATTCTCTCATCTGACTCATCTATTTTGTTATGTGATCCAGCTGCGTTTTTTCACTCGCTCCTCTGGGCTCATATAATTTTATGTTCTACAATATTCCGTCGACTTAACCACAGTAAGTCGATTCATGTATTGTGGATCAGTCAAATTGCAAAATACCATCCCTGCAAAATCGTCTCCATGTTCTTATAGCTTTTAGCGTAACTTTATATAAAATATGTTAATGTTAATTTCATTTCCTGATTTATATCACTGTTATGCATAATGGATTCATTTCCTCATAGAATATGTCAGACTGAGATTCAATTATGTACATAACATGCATTTACATATTACAACTGACATTACACTTAAATAGAGATACAGACATGTCGAATTCCTTCTACAAATGAAAATTGCTAGTACAGCTTGTTTCCTAAATGCATTTATGCAGTCAAAAGCAAGTTAGTTAAATATTGAAAAGCTTTCAAAAGATAAATACTTAAACCATCCGTCCGTCCATCCATCCAAAGAAATCGATTATTAATATGTTTTGAATTCATTTTTAAAAGGTGCTTTATGCTACAAGGTAAAGGTCAGCATGTTTCACTTCCTCTGCAAGGTTACTGAACTTTAGAATGGATAATTTTTCTTAACCAAAATATTACTCATGTACTCAACCTATTCTTTCTTGCTCATGCATCCTAATTATTCACGTTTGCTTGTAACCTTGTAACTTAATTATTCACTTACCCATTGCATGATTTTTCTTTAAATTAATCTTCAAAAATAAGGTGCAATATTAAGTTTGAAAGATAATGAATATTGTGAGCAACAATATTAGGCTCGAAAACTGGAAAACGCCACATGATACATTCATGATGTTTTAGTTCTCTTTTTAGACGCTTGAAAAAATCTACGTGGAGTTGTTACCATTTTTAATTGTGCTGTCTAATTATTAATTAATGATGATGTATTATTATTATGCGCTTGGGCTGTCCAGTAGTGTAAGAGCAGGAAAATTTACATTAGAGACATTGAGTTTCTGTTTGCTTAACTAAGTAATTAACTTTTATTGATTCAATAAAACATTTCCATGCTGGAATATTAACTCTGCACGCTCTGCAATTTGCAGTGCAGTGTAATACTAGTGCGAAGGTTTTTATGCAGAATTGCAAAACGGAAGACGGCAGTCTATAAGTCTCATGATGTATAGGTATCACAAAATGTACGCAATATTACCCCGCTTTATGAGTAAAATACAACGTAATTTAGAAAATTGTCAGAGTAATCCATTTTCTCTGCGCAGAATAAGTAACCTTTATGACTCATATTATTGAAGACAAAGACGTAAAATGTAGTTCATAGCAAACGTCATCACCACATTCACTTCAGACTTGAGATGACCAATTATAACATTACCCATGATTGGATAATTGTTATGCGTTTTTCTTAACTATTTAACCAGCCTAAATAACCATCTCAAACTTACTGTATTTAAATAGAATTACCAGAAAATTGTATTGAACAAGTGTACTCTTTGATTCTTCCATTTTTTCCCATTTGCCAACAAGAGGAAAAGCCCTTTCGGAGCAAAATGTGCAATTGATCGTAATACGACTTAAATACAATATGAAATGTTTGCTATTGATATTCGCCCGATTAAATGTCATTGTGAAACGGAATGTTGCAGAATGGCACTTTCTAACGCGAAATACAACTGTTTCTCTATATAGGTAATCTCCTATAATCTGTTTTACTTTGGAATGCGTCTGAAAGCGTCTTGAAGTGCAATACATGTTTAAAAGTAGCTTTTTCTCAGATGCCACATTGTAAATAAGAGGACGTCTACGAAGCCAAGAAAGCATTAGAAATAGGGCATTGAATCAATTAACACGTTCCGTAGCTAAAAATAACAAATTCGAAGTTAATTAACTATGAGATCTAATTGATATTAAGCTTTCTGCAGTAGTTGACCTCGTATATGATGGGGTTAGAAATAATAAAATCACATGGGACAGTTATAACGCAGTTTGCTTGAAGCGGCGAGTTGAACTTTGACTTCAGTATAACACTTAAGCTAGTGTTAGATGACTGGAGACACTAGTCATATTTACATTTCAACTTTTAACATTATATTCACGTCTATTAGCATTCATTCTTTATCTAATCATTTTTATATGGTGTAAAGCGATTCAGAACTTGACTTGGTGCAATGATATTTCATTGCACTACAGATATTGAATATATCATAGTCGGAGTACCAAAAACTATAGGGAAGAAGCAAAGCAGCACTGGACTTCGTAAATAAATAGAAGGCCTGAGATGCATCTTAATCCTACTGTAAACAGTAAACATGCATGTTGTAAAGTAATGTACACTAAAAGCGTAATAATATTATTATGCATATGCAGTAAGGATATACTTAAATTGCCATCTACTTAGTATAATTACAGCCTGATTGAAATGCACAAGGTGTCTGAACAATTTGATTGGAATTTACTAATGTATGCCACCGTAGCAGTGAAATAATTATAGGATTATGTTATGCTAACTACGCAGCCAGGGAAATGATCGTCTGTGTCTTGTTAAATAGGGTTATTGAGAGTGAACGACATTTATGCCGAGCGCTATTGAGCTATATAGAAATTCAAATAGCGTTTATTTGGATCGTGAGGAAGACTGAGATTAGAACATGCTCTGGGTCTGGTATGATTATGCAAGCCAGTAATCCTATTGTGTAAAAAATGTAGCTACAAATTACAGCAGAACAGAAAAGACATGAACTCTGTTACTCCATTACGGGTTGACTTTGCATTTCTAGTTCGAGTGCAATCTGAAAACTTGGCCTACCTTATCTAATGCATTGCTGACAACGCTGCCACAGAGATCAGATGTTTCATTTAATTTTAACTACTCATCCATCAGACATAAAAGTGTCAATTACAACACTGTGGAGTGTCAAGTAGCAAACGCTGTGAATGCTTGTTGAGATTTTGCCAACTTCAATTGAACGATCCCACATTTTACATTCATGACTCTTGATAACTTTATTGTATTTCAACAACTTTCACGTAAACAGGGTCGAACTGCTTTAAAGATCTTGTTTATGTATGCTTCCTTTTATTGCAGGTGTTTATATGGACCACACTGCATCAGGGCAACCGTTACGCTGTATTGAAGATTTCGTCCGTGATAATGTCTTGCCCTACTATGGAAATACACACACCACAGCTACGCTTACTTCTTCTCAGACGACAATGTTTCGGTGATTTCATTCTAACTCAATTAATTACATAATTAGCATGTGCTCTCTAATGTTTGTTTAGACGACCTCAGACATACAACAATCTTGTCGCGCTTTTTAAACAATGGATACTTGCAGTAGACATTAACTGTTATATGTACAGTGAGCTTCAAAAGTTCCTATCTAATTCTAACTCACATTTCTTATCAAGTAGGTGACTTTACTTGCTATTACTTCCTTCAAAACGTGGAGGGACGTAAATATTCGAAAGGATAAATGCAAAGAAGTATTTTATTTCAAAAATTATTTTTGAACTTTTTGAAATGGCAAAAAAATATGTATCTAACGAGTTAAAAATACATAACAGGAAAGTCAGCTGTATTAAATTTACCCAATTTCACTGCCAGATTTAATAAATAATTGGATATAGAGCAAATACGGTGAAATAAAATTTCCGGTAATAATCAGCTATGCAAATTCAACTGGTGCTAGCGTTTGTTTGTTTTTATTACCTGTCCAAACAAACAGATATCTAAATTACTGATATTATTTAATGTTTGATTATTTACAGCGTTAATTTTAAAGAATGTAGAATATTTGAACCATAGAAATAGAAAGTAAGTACTAAACTTTTACAAGCTTTGATACTATTCTACATCGCTAATAATATGAACTCTACTTGTTATGAAATGACCCTGGACATATGGGTACAACGGGAGCTTAAAGTTAGTCGGGAACTTATGAAGCTGCATGTATTTTAGTGTATCCTATTTGCAGACTGTCTTATTCTAAGACACTCGGTAGCGCTAGGCCGTGTTATAAAGGCGCATACAATATTATATTGGATTGAGGTTGTCATGAAACATTTACTAAATACTTAGGCATGAAGCCAAAGATATCGTACGCAATTCTGTGGGAGCATCGGAACATGACGTTGTAATTTTCTGCGGATCTGGAGCGACTGGTAAACAAATACAATTGATGGCTATGATAGTGTACCCTTACTAGTTACATACCTAGTTAAATTCAAGTATTTTAGTCATAAATCAATGATTTTTATGCAAACAGTAATTTAGAATACCATATTTCGTCGAGTTTAACCCTATCCAAATCGTTTTTTGAACTTTCAATTTTTGCCTCGACATTTAGTAATGCTTGTTCTAACATGAGAAAACTTAGTGAGTGACAACACTCTTTTGAAACACTGTTCCTTCTTCTGAACGTTGATTTTGCCCTTTTGCCTCACAAACTTTAATATCTCTGTAGGAGCCGTTCACAAATTAGTCAATGCTGTTACTGGGGACTCCACGAAGCCTCCACCCGTGGTTTTTGTTGGACCGTACGAGCACCACTCTAATTTATTACCATGGAGGGATGCTGGTTCAAAGGTACACTCACTAACTCTTGAGATTACATTAACACTTAGCACTATGTCCCGCCTATTATTAAGATCCAAGGGGAATATGTAAAGTTCCAAAAAATCGATTACTTGATGAATAAGCAAACCAATACGAAACACTAATTATAATGGGTCACTCCTCCCAGTAGTACTTGTAGAAGCTTTATTGCGACTTTTTTTGTTTAACTATAATTTACGGTAGACGGTAGACTAGTATGTATGCTAAAAAGGGGTAAACATGTATAAACCAAGCTTTACATTATTGACTGTCGACATTGCGCTTGTCTTGACGATCAAAATCGCTACTCATACTAAAAGCTTGTCGAATTTCAAAAATTTATACACAGATTTTGCTCAATTTATAAAATTTCAGTCTCAAATATTGCTCTTAATTTATATTTTTGGTAGCTTACGATTAATGATCCGTGTATCAAAGCAGAAAGTTACAGAAAACAAAACAAAACATTTGCTACAGAATATTAATATTTAATTACGTTATAACTTATTTTAGCGAATTTCTGTAATTTTCAAACGTGTTGTCAATTAAACCATGATAATTTATTGTGTTAACAGATGGTTTATATTCCCCAAACATCCAGCGGTGTTTTTGATATTGAGTTTTTGGAAGCGAAACTTTGCGAAACTGTTGCAGAAGAAATTAAGGATAGATTAATCATTGGCTGCTTCTCAGTTGCTTCGAATATTACTGGAATTCCCGTAGACGATGTGGCTATAACAATATTAATGCACAAATACGGAGGCCTGGCTCTATGGGATTACTCAGCAGCGGCAGCCCATGTTCAAATTGTAATGAACCCAGTAGTAACTAATCCAAATGAGGAAGGATTAGCCAAGAAAGATGCATTGTATTTCTCAGGACATAAATTCATCGGTGGACCGCAAACTCCAGGTAATTATTTACATTTGTCTCAATTAAACTCCCTAATATAAAGGAATTCTGTACCCACAAGACGTAATAATCTCGGAAAGGTTTGCAAGTACGTACGCAAGAAGACAAAGTAAATACGGTGTGAAACGTCGAACCCAAGAAATGAGAATAAGCCATGCATGGTCACTCTAACTTTCAGCTGTCTTGTTGATTTGACTTTGGATTAGCGTAATAATATTCATTTTCTCTTCTGATTATCTTACAGCGCACTGTTTGCCACGCAACATAAAGTGGCAATGCAATTCTAGATTAAATGTGTTCCATGTTTTATAATAAACTGTTTACAAAATATTGATAAACATTTGCCGTTTTATTTACTTTGGACAGCGTTACATGCTCACAGGACTAATAATACTTGATTAACTTTCGCAAGCTCTGCAGGTTGTGATACTGTATTATAATATTCAGTTCAGTAATACTCTCTCCACATGCACATGTTGCAATTGAGTGCTCTCGTTTAGACCATAACAGTGAACTCTATTGACTAATCATTAAGTTTGACTTGATGGTGGACTTTAGCTATAAAGTAGAGTACAGGTATCAGAATTTTCGTCCAAAACACAAAGGCATCCTGAATTTTTCTTCTGTAGTTTGTCCAATATTTCTTACTCGTAATCAGCTACTGATTTTTGTCCGTCTCACAGTGTATCTACCATCCGTGCTGCGCTGCAGACTTTCATGTTTGTCTCACAGAGATGTCTAACATCGCTTAAAGAGTTATTATTACTGCTGTAGGGTTTTCAGTGAAAGTATCTCATGGCAATACTAGTGACCTATATAAAAGTTCAAAGACAAAGGTGGTTTAATTTTTACTGTTTCTCAAAGCTAATTATTTCGTCTGCATTTCACCAGTGCAGGAAACATACTATTCATTCATTAGTTTATATAGTGCGTGGCAAATACTGCCGGGTCGTTTAGGCGTACCGGTGATGAGTTTATGTTTCATGGACTGTCACTTTCAGTGCCCTTTCAGAGATTGTATTAAACACATTCAAATAATCCTTTGCCGTGCATCAATGTCAATCCTAGTACTCTAAAGTCTAAAACAAAGAATCTTTGCTCGCTGTATGTCTAATACTAGTGAAAATCGTTTGCAAGGGATTTCTCAGACAATGAGATTCCTCTCTTCTTCCTGACAGTACAAGGCCTGCTATTTTAATGTATCATCTTTTAAGTCAATGGTGAAGGCAAACTTCACCCTTAATCCACAGTATAGCTAAGAAAGTGGGTTATTTTTGTAAAAAAAGAGCATTGATAACAATGCCTGTCTCAGCTTAACATTGTGAGACAATTTGTTTAGCTTTTGTCTCAAATAGCAATTTCTAGATAACTAAATCTTTTGTCTTTTGATGTGTGGTTTCTCATTATACCACATCTGTCAAATGCATTTGTCATGATAACTCAAATACTGGAAATGTACTATGCTTAAATTTTTAATCTTTGATAGCTTATTGAAGGTACTATTTTAATTTGCACCCCATATAATATATAATATGCCATCTAGCATGGCATATTTATTTATACGGTAGAATCTTGCATCTATATTTATTATTCATTACAAACGGCAGTATGATAGTATAATTTGAGAAATTGTAATGGAATAGTCAAGGCATTAATTTGCAAGTTTTTTAAATATTGTATGAAATGTTAATAATTATATGGTGCAATATAAATAACACAAATTTTGGTATTGCATTTTCAAGGAGTTCTGATCGCAAAAAAGTCTCTGTTTGAAAATCCTATTCCAAATGGTGGTGGAGGTGGATCTGTGTTTTATGTCACTCAGGATGGACATCGTTATCTCAAGGTAGTCTATCAATACGTCAGCTGTTATCACAATACTTAGCAAATTGGAACGGCACATCACATTATAATTGACGTGAATTTATTCGCACTCGTAGAACACAGAGTACCGTGAAGAAGGAGGCACACCGGCTATCGTCGAGTCCATTCGTTTAGGACTTGTGTTTCGTTTAAAGGATGCAATCGGATCACAAAGTATAGTATCTAGGGAGAGCCTGTACGCCAAGTTAGTCAAATACTCACTTCAACATACATTTATGTGTAGACATCAACATTACTGGGTATTTACTTTACTCTTTAAAGGTAATTTATAAGTGATTTCTGTGTATAGGAAAGCTATTTCTGAGTGGTTAAAGTGTCCTGAGATCAAGATCCTTGGACATCACAACTACCCGCGCATTGGAATTATCTCTTTCCTCATAGAACACTTAGAGAGTGTAAATAAATACATAATTTATTATGAACTCTCCTATTCTAAATGTATATTATATCTCTTTTTGTTAAAATATTTATTTAATTGCAGGGTCTATACTTACATCACAATTTTGTTGTGGCCCTATTAAATGACCTTTTTGGAATACAATCGAGAGGTGGATGCGCTTGTGCTGGGCCGTATGGACAATACTTATTAGGCATTGATAACGAGTTGGCTCTTGAATATGAACGCTTACTATTAGAAGACAGGTATTCACATTTCAATGTTGTTGTTTTTTACTATTTTATGGGAGCAATGGTATATTTACTTGCAATGATATTTTCAGTCGCTTGGATAGAAATCATTTACGAAGATACTTAGAAGGATCATCGTACGAAATATTTCGTCCTGGGTTTACTCGACTCTCAATTCCGTTTCATGCATCCCTCCAAGAGGCTGAATATGTAATTGAAGCTGTGAAATTAATTGCCGAACATGGTATTATTAATATTTGGTGTTACTTATTATTCTCACAATTAATGTTTGCATTATTGCTTTGTGCATGTGCAAGGTTGGTCTAAGGAAACCCTGTACTACGGCCTCAAATGTTTTACTTTTGGTTATTTGACATTTATACAATATGGGTCCTCAAAGTACGACTAGTATCTCTCCAATTGCGTTGCATTTGTTAAAGAGCCAAAAGAATCTCTTCTTGCACTGCAGCTTAATAATTTCGCTCTATGAGTACTATTAATTAAAAGCGCTTTATTTTTCAGTTTTGAGGAAGTGATAGCTCCGGTCATTGTGTTGAAAAAACCTTTATTTTTTGTTATGCATAGGTTACAAACTTCTGCCGTTGTACATTTGCAATCCTGAGACTGGAGAATTTCATCATCACGCCCATCATGTAAGCTTTGCACATTCTTTACGCTGTTTATCTTTTAAGATTGATGACATAATATGAATCATTGTGGAGTTGTAGTGGCAGCAATAATGTCATAAAGAGTTACAGTAGAGTTTTGTTTTTGTTACTAATTTTATAATAATAGTGTATTGCTCTCTATGAACCCACAATTGTGACTGCTTTACATGTCATATGTTGCCTATATTAAGTAATACATGGTCTGAGTGCTGATACCCATTAAAACCTAAGTGAATCACGTACTATTAATTGCGTTGCATTTTTGCAGATATTTCAACATCGTAAGTGGCTGAGCTGGGCGACTTTTGACGCAGACGGTATTCGTTGTAAAGAACGGACTAGAAATAATAGTGAAGACTACCCTAACTACAAGGAATGCCTTGAACAAGCCAAAAATATATTCGGTAACGCTCATAATGTAAGTGATTGTACATTTGTACCCATCGCCTTCTTAGTTACCAGACATGTTAATGGCTGGTTATTGCAAGCTGAGCAGTAATTGAAATAAAATAGCTAATGAATGTCAGTATTACTACAAATCTGATTTTTCAGACAGAGGTACGAAGTTTTACAGGAATGAAGAGAAACCTTTCACTGTAAATTATAGCATCTTTGATTTCATGTAGGGAAAGGTGGACCTAAAGTCTACAAAGAGCATACAATGTACTGGAAGTCAACGACATTTTGAGCGTCAGCCATTATAATTTCATATTCATTTGGTAGTCTCCTAAGAAGAAATGATTTTAGAAGATGTATGTGTCGTTGGTGTCTCTGGGCACGTACAAATGTGTGGTTGAATGATTAGAACATTAAATTTAATTGTCCTCCTGCAGCCAAGTATTGGAGGGACATTTCAGTCCGTGCCTGGATCCAGCGCACTTTGTTCTCAATAACATAAACAAATATCGTAGTTTCGTAGTCTTTTAGGTACTCTATTTTTCTAACTGTGATTCAATGCCACATCATCGTCTAACACTTTTCTCCCTATAGATATTGCATATATCAATTTTAGTACAGAAACATAAGCCTTAACCAATGAAAGCAGAGAAGTCCACATTCTTCTAGTATTACCCGTCATCGACTCCTTCCGTAGTTCCATACATTCCACATCTCCGTCTTTTTGCACATAATGTCCCCAAACATTTTCCATAGTAAATACTACGCATCAATGGCACACTCGACTGTGACAAGCAGAAATTTCTTCTTCAGAGTACCTATAGGCTCTTCTCTGGACTCTAGGTTTTGTTTGTGGCACGGAAGTTAAGTTTTTGAACTACACTTGTAAATAGTTTTAAGTTACGTTGGCTCCTGTTGTAGAAAACTTTTCAAATTTTCGGCTGCTAATTTGGAAAACATTGAAGATTTACATGTTTTGTTTCGACATTTCCAAAAGGTCTGAGTCTAAGGTCCATTATTTATTTTGGCGCATCTCATCCTTAAATAACACATTTTGCATAAATTGTTTGCATATGGTTGTGGGAGTTAGCTTAATTCTCTCCGTAGCTGATCAGCTGATGTTCCTTTTTCTATTATCTAGAAAATGTAATTGAGTTAATTTTTCTGTTTAACGGAAAACTGAGAAACGGCAGTACTGATACTTCATCATTAGGCTTTTAGTACATAAATCTTCAGGCAGCCAACATAAGCGTTCACTCATTATGTCTCTTAGTTTTAGGTATAAGCGTTGAAGTCACATAAAGACTCTTCCCTAAAGACTGCCATTTTATATGCATAATTTGATTATAAAACGTCTGCACAGAGATGTTGAGTCTGCTATTAAAACTGGTAGCCGTTCTTACTCTACTGACTATAAACAGTGTAGTAGTTTGCATTAACATTTCTAGATTCTAGATATGTGTGAACAGTCGTTGATATTTTTTATTTGTGGGGGTTTAGATTTGCAAGCGGCGGGCATTGTCGGATCAATCCCTATTGTTTGATTCATCGTCACTTTACCTAAAGTGGTTTATACTCCCTTCCGAAGCACTGAATAGTCTCACTAACAAAAAAATTGACCCTCAGCGAAGCGAGAAACCCTTTACAGTGAGGGAGTTTGACAGCATCGACGATTTTAAAGATCTGTACCACAATTCCGTCCCCCAGCAGATCATGCAATCGCATAAGCAATTTAATGGCAAGATGTCTACTCAGTTTACATTGCGATCGCTTCACGACTCCGAGAGTGGCCGGAGCAATAGCACGGGGAGTGAGATAAACTACTCAAGTAACGACAACGAAAGCGACAACGAGTATCTGGTTGCTGCTGGAGCCACTGTAACGGGCCCCCAGATTTGTTTTGTTCCCAGCTATCCCAAGACCAATGGATCTGTGTCGTCTCCGGATTGTGGTTCTGCGGAGAAATCCTTCGAGGCTTCCCTAGAGGCTATCATGCAGCAGAAATGCTGTTTGAAGAAAGATTCTCCATTTCTCCATTCTCCAGGAGGGAAATCCAAATCTGTCGATTTCTCATCGCACTCTCAAAGCTGCGAGCATTCGCCAACGATGTCTCCACTTTGTTCGCAGTCTGCTCCCCTCAGTAGTTTCAATGATCAGCAACTTGGAAATAATGGAATGATAATACCCCCTGATACCCCTACAGTTATACATGCGGGTCTCCCCTATGAGCAAAACGAACAAGCTCTACCACGGTTGATTAATTCGACCCCCACTACATTTGTGGAGAATGCTTACCAGCAAGCACCAGTAAATGTCACAATGTACGCCAATGGAAATGGATTTAATGGCAATAGTTACGGCATTCCATATAATCAGCAGACTAACTTGGTGAGTCCGTGCACTCCTACATCCAGCACTTATTCTACAATGAGCATGAGTCCCATTCCCAACAATGTCAACGAAATGACAACTAACATCAACTATGCCAACGTGGAATCTCCGCAAAATACGCAAAATTTCACGTACTCAAATCCTAGTAGCCCCTGCATGACTTACCAGCAAAACGGGAACAGTTTGTATGCCAACAACCAATATAGCAATGGGAATTGGGGAGGCATGGGGAGTCCCGTTGTAGGACCGAGTCCCACTCCGCAGTATGTCCCAAACCTTGTGTACCAGGATTACAATGCATTTCCACAAGCACAATTAATCAATAACCAGCCGTACAGCAATTCTCTGCCCGAGCAACAAGTTAGTACTCCAGTTCTGTCTCCGGTGAACTCAACTTACAGTCTGCGCCACTCCTCAAGTTTCAATGACGATCTGGTGGAAGTTGCCATGAGAAGAGCAACCGCAGATATTGCTAATGAACTAAAGTCGGAAATCCGAGGAATTATTTCCCAAGTGGAACAAGGAATGGATCCTGTTGGAGTACGTGATAGAGCTAATAGTTTCAATTTGAGGGATAAGAAGGTCGATGAGCTCAAGAAACGAACTCGGACTTTCAGTGGCCAAATACTAAATAACAGTGCCAGGAAGAAAGACGCTGAGTTAAAATCTCTTTCTCAACCGGAAAGTCAAACCTCTGATCAAATTGCGAACGATGACCCTCCTTCTGCGGAAACCCATTCTCAGGGATCACAAACATCCGAATCTGTCCCAGAAGCAGATTCAGATGTATGTCGCACAACTGTATCCAAATTGCCTAAGCATGTGGACAAAGGTGTTCCAAAGTGGCATTGCCCTCCAAAAGTCATTATGAAAAATACTTTGACGGTAATTTTGACTTCATTTAATAGTCAGATTTATTTCCTAAATACTTATGTTGACATCTTCTTTCTGTATTCAGGCAATTCGTGAATTTCCAATGATAAAAAATGGAGATAAGGTAACAAAACATAGTTTAACAAGCTACATGAGAAATATTCGGTTTTAGTAATTTTGTGGCTAAAAACTACTCCTTTTATACATTCTGCTCAGGTTCTAGTTTGCCTTAGCGGTGGAAAAGACTCGCTCTCACTGTTGCACACTATGAAACAGCTTCAATATGTGTTGGCCAAAGAAGGAGTTCAATTTACTTTCGGTGCTGTCACCGTGGATCCACTTCACAGTGGTTTTAACCCTAAGCCTCTGATACCATACATAAAAGGCTTGGGAATTCCCTACTTCTATGAAGAGCAAAATATTATGCCTACAGCCATGGAGAAGGGACCTGAAAGTGTCTCTTCTATCTGCAGTTTTTGCAGCCGACTTAAGAGGGGAAGAATTTACGCCACCGCCCGCAAAAATGGCTACAATGTCATTGCCTTGGGTTAACAAATTTAATTGCTAAATTCCAAATGAATTATTTTATAGATTCTCCTTATTGCAATATTGCATTTCTTCGATTAATTTGCTTTTTATACCAACAGGGCAACACTTGGATGATTTGACTGAAAGCTTCTTCATGTCCGTCTTCCACAATGGACTGCTGAGGACTATGAAAGCAGCTTATTTAATAAAGTAAGGAAGAATGTAACACATTATATAGGAGAAAAGACAGACACACAAATAAATTAACAATTTAATTCGTAGTAATAGGAGATAATGACATTCGCTTTATAGATTTCCTAACAAATTTTAGAACGTCTCCAGCTATATAATAAGGAAGTATTGAAAACTAAAACCGCTTCACTTGTAAAATCTACTAAGCTATGTTCCATTGGTCTGATAATATATCTCATATCTCCGTATACGATAATTGAAAAATGTTTTTGTTGTATTGATAATATTACACATTTTGGTTACAGAGAAGAAGATTTGCGTGTGATAAGGCCTTTTGTGAATGTGAGAGAGAAAGATTTGAGAGACTTTGCCGAGTCACGAGGTCTTCCGATCATTCCTGAAAACTGTCCAGCTTGCTTCGAAGCGCCAACTGAACGTCACAGAATCAAGCAACTCCTTGCTCAACAAGAAATTTTGTTCCCCAAGATTTACCAGAGTCTTAGAACTGCTATGCAGCCGCTAATGGCTCTCGATCGGTGTGGCTTAGAATCTAGTGCTGGGAAAGTGAATGATTGCAACAATGACGAGTAGTCTTGGTTAAAATGTCATCAAGTGCAGCAGGGTATAATCCTTTCCTATTACATACTAATATTGCCGCAAAGCAATATTCCTATGAGAAATCTTCAAAGAGACTTATTCCTTTCCTACAAAATATACCTGTAATTGTTCTCAATAGCTATATCAGTCATTAGTATACCATTTCGAAAATCTGCAAATTATACGGAATAGGTTTGGGAAAGGAAAATACCCTTCTGGACTAAATGACTAAGTCCCTATACGGCTTTCATTGAGCGCTATGGTTATGGCTTAAGAACCTAAGCATTCTATGGTTGTCCGTTTGTTTTCTCGAGATTTTTTTATCTTTCGCCACAGATTGCCATTTCTTTAACCAAAGAAAAATTTTTGCAATCAGTTACATGAGACCTTATGAAACTTGATAGGATATGAGAAATGGCATCAGTTTTTACTAGTAACCGTTTTACAATTATTTAAGAAGCGCATGAGTCATTAAATTATGTAAAATAATTAAGAGGTAGCTTTTAATTAAAATATTTAGGCACTCTGGTTGTTAGAATTTTTCACTATAAGGGTTTAATGATTGAATATCGCAACTAGTATAATGTACCGTAGAATAATAGCATTTACAAGCTACTATCACTTACTAATTAAGTTAACTTTACATTACAAGTGCCTACTATTGAAAATAATTCCAGCAGAAATTAACCCACCTCCCTTCCTCCAGGTTGTAGAAATAATTCACTTTGGAAATACGTTTCTCACAGTAGAAATAAATCGCCACTGCTGAGAAATGTTTTTCTTTGTAGAAGTCCCACATATTCTGTAAAGTTTACTAGTGGTGACCACATTATTTCCGAAATGAATATAAGTCATAACAATAGAGAAATAGGTAGTACATATTTGTATTATAATAGTTTTAATTGCATTTTCTGAAACGGGAAACAATAATTTCACCTTTGGCTATTCAACCCAATGTAGTGTGCTTATAAGAAGAAATGGATATATTTATTCGTTGACTTCCAGTGAGGTGTCTTGGTGGAGCATGCAAGGATTCTATTTGTTATAGTATCAGTAACTTTAAAGAGGTATAATGTCCATTTTATTATATACTAAACACTCTGCACACCATTATATTATGTAATTATCATTTTGCACCAATCTTTGTAGATCATTCTTTTGCTTTTTCTGTAACCTGATATCATGTGGGTGTGCAATGCATTAAGAACAATGCTGGTTGTGCGATATAAATATTTTCTACCTAATGCTATATTGCTTGTGCTTTTTACTTAAAATATACTTTATTTTATTCACTTCTTATGGAAGCAGAGTTATGCTTCTTTGTTCAGGTCTTGTATCTTAACTTACAACTAAATGACTGGCAATTCTTTAAAAATTTTATAATTACTATATACATTAACGTAACCGCTTCGAATATTTTCGATTGTAGATTAATAACAGTAAGTGAGTAAGTTTGTAGTATAGATGTGGTAGTTACGTCGGTTAGTACTTTTGTGACGTTTATTTAAATACTATTATGAGTGAATTATGTCAAGTTGTGCGATAATTCACGCTTTGAGAAGTTGTTGTTTCGTTGTACGTCTAATAGCGAATAATTGTTAAAAGAAATGTAAGAAATTAGTTAAGGTTGTGTTAGTTTAATGAATACAGAAAATATATATCACATCCTAAATATCCTTTATTGTTAGGGCCCATTTCTGATCTTTTGTCACTCTTTTTTAATTTCAACTTGCCTGCGCTAGCCGCCATCTCACTTAGGTAATCTATAATTATAGGTTTTGCTCACTAGGTTAAGATTGCTGTGCCTCAATGTTAATGCAAGTGTAAATTCTGTCATTTAAAATGAACTGTAATTTTTTAAAAGCTTACCATGTACTGAGGCGAGGGAGTCTGTAGGTGGATTTAGCACTTTGAATTAATGTAGTTAGCATAATGTTACGTATGTGCATCATTAACAAAACCATTTAATGAATGAGTGGATTTACGGCGTTTACTTTGCTAACTTTTAAATGAATTCGGTTGTAAGATAGCTTAGGTGTTATTTGGTACCTCTGTGATTGCTGATTCGTCCAGATAGCAGAGATACATACCTATCCTAGCGACTTTTTCATTGTCATGTCATAACAGCTACAGGGTAGTTGTTAGTTAATTTTTATTGAAACGAGCTCAATATACAGAATATCTAATGAAATTATAAAATATTATAATAGCATTAGTTGATGAAAGCTTTGTTAAGTACTTAAATTGTAAACGCAGTAAATATATTTTCTTGTTGCCAGTATTTTTGCTGATTAATATTGATCCACAGCACTGGCAATAGATAATTTATACTTTGACTATGTTTATCTAAGGCTATTTATGTATCCCACAAAGGTTAGCTAATAGTACGACCTAAAATTTAAAAATAAGTGTGAAAGCGAATCATTAATATTAATGTGATTTAAATAACGAACTTGTTCCTTCTTAAAGTGCTATCATTGGAAATTAACTGATAAAAAGTACTGATTTTAATAAGACCTGTATTTTATGGATATAAAAATGCATTGTAATGCACAAATAGAAAAATAATGACTCAATAGGAAGTATAAAGTTCTGAAAATGTATAGTTGAGACACTTATTAAATATGACATCAACATTGAGATGCATGTTAACTACAGGCTACCATCGGAATGTAAAATAATGTAATACCTATGATACGTCAGCACAGTTAAAGTTACCATAAAATTACTTACCTGTTATGCGCTTGAATCATGTTTATCGTATGTAATATTAAATAATAAATCTTTCTATTTGTTAATATTCTCATTCCGAATCCGTATAATATAATATAGTTAGTTAGTTAGTAGTTAGTTAGTAGACTAAGCAAGTACAGGTTAATTTTCAATGGGTTATCTAAATCCCTTGAACTTCTAAATAATAATATTTACTGTTTTTGGTTGGGATTATTATAAACAGTTTAGATAATTTATCATTAATGGCATGGAGAGGCAGATAAAGCTACTGTCAAAAGATACGTGATAGATAGTTTGTGTATACCACTTAATAATTGTAACGTCTTGCAGGCAGCTATAAAATAAATTGAGTGCTTGAATTTTAGTCCTTCACATTTAGAAAAGGGATATTGGTGTAATTAATGCAATAACGCATGGGCATTATGAACGGTACTTATACTCTTCTGCAACAGTACATAGGAATAACTGCCGCTAGGTTCGTTTTTAGTCTACCTGACTGAATTGGAGATATTTATTATCTTCATAATAGTAACTGATTATTGCTCTCTGAAATGTTATTGAAATTTATTTGTTTTCTCCGTAGTTTACCTCCAATGATGCGAAGGTGCGATTAGCCACCATGTCTAATGTCTAGAAAGTTTTCCACTACTTATAAGATTAAAATTACATAGACAACAAGCGACTTGTAAATGGTATAATTGCAACTTTGTTTTAGAACTATTATTGATTTAATTAATAGTGTTATGACATTGGATAATGCATATTGATTTTAAGAGCGGATAACTTTCTCTTTGGTAATACCGTTGTAGTAAAACGTCAATCTATTATCCTCGTGCTCTGTGGGGAATTAATTTGTTGGTCATAATAATGTTTACTTAAGTAATAAATACAAAACAAAAATGATGTTGCAAATCCCAATTCGTTATGGCTGCAGTGCAGTGTGCGATTTACAATCCTAAGCGTGTATGTTGTGATTTCTTTTCATTTTGCAAATAAAATACAGTGCGTGTAAAGCTTTTATGAGTCTTACAGTTAATTTTTTTTATGATTTACATTAAATGATTCATGGTTTGGCTTTTGGCATAATAATAAAGAATATTTAACTGGAAATGGTATTTGAAATGGACTTTTACTTTAATTAATAGGAATTCTAAATGGTTGAGACTGCGATTTAAAAATTACGTAAGCATTATTGTGTAGTTTGCTGAACCATGTAATTTCTGGGTATTGAGGCAAAATTAAATATTCTTTATGGTAAATATTATGTCAGGCGAATTTCATAATATATACCTAAGTAACATTTCCTTCATACGAAGATATTTCTTTTAGATTCCTGTTGGATTTTGTGTTTTATGACGTTGCGAATTCAGTGAAAAGTAAGCTTACATAGAAATTTTGTATGAAGGGATAAATATAACAATGAAAATTATCCTTCCTCACCACTCACACACCTTTAAGTTAACTTAATAGATACATTTCCTTGATAATCCGGACGTTCCAGGACTTTCCATTTCCATACTTTTCATTTTCTTTATATTTCAATGTTTTTCTTAAAGTAAGTTTTTGAATACCAATTTTTATAAAACTCTGAAGCATTTAACTGTCTTCAACAGTGACGTGAGACGTTTCTATGTTCGGTATTCTAGTACTGAATGACATTCAATTTTTAGACTCGAGTCGAGCCTAATAGCTCTGTGTTGGGGAATCATGATTTCAAGTATACGTAGGCAAGGATATTCTGTGGCTCCAAACTCATTGCGGTACATCCCTATTCTGGTGATGAATAATACAAACTACAACACAACTACAATGAGATAGTTGTAAATGCTCTACGTACCACCGAAATTGAACACAACAATAATTTTAATAGTTTTTTTCTAGAATATTAACTGTAATTAAACATCGCAATGTCAGTGCAATCGATGCCGAATCGGTGTGAGGCTCGGAGTGGTAAACGTAATGTGCTCCGATAATTTGCCAGCTGATGCCTATTTTGGCTACAAGCGCAGCTCTAAAAGAATCAAAAAAATTATTTAGCACACGTAGAACCTATTTAGTATTTGTATTTACCTGGTGGAATTACTTCAATATTCAATTATTGATAAATATTTGACTAATGTACCCCAAAGGTAAGCAGAAACTGTACTGTCAGCATCAGGAGTCTGTAAGTCAGAGTCAGAAACACGACTGGATATGAAGTTTATTAACTTCAACAATTAAGCCGAAAGCTCCCGCAGATTCTGTATACTGACATTTTCATTGGAAGCCCTGCACAAAAGAGCATTGCAGATTCCAGCCTTACAGTTGGCACCATATTTTCCCGATTATTCGTTAAATTAAACAGCAACGATTTCTATTTAAAACTTTCATTTGCCTAATTTCTCTTATTGTCGACCTTGTAAATGAATACGACTACCTTTGTTATAGGAGGCTGAATTTGGTCCATACGAATATAAGCGAAATTGCAAGTACAAATAGAAATTCGGACCCAACGATGGTCGACGGTAAAGGTCGAACGAAGTTCTATATCAAGAAAATAATGAAGAAAAATGCTATTAATATTACAAAGAAATATTCTTGCGAGAAACATCCTTATTCTTTCCCTATGAAAAATACTGTAATTCAATTAATTCCAATAGCTAAATCGGTCATACCGTACCCCAGTTCGGTAGCAAACTTTTGAAAATCACACATGAGGTAAGTAATGCTTCTGGACTTGACTTAGTCCCTATAGGGTTTTCATGAACGTTGAGGTTATTGATTTTTTTGTAATTATATGCTCTGCACCATTGTATTATATGTAAATTTATTCTAATTATCACTTTGCAACAATCTTATTAGCTGATAAGCTCACTCCTTTATTTTTTCTGTAACCAGAAATATTGTGTCTACATTGTGGTCATTGTTGGTTATGTGACATAAATGTTTTCCACATAATGTTATATAGCTGTATTGCTTAATGCTTTACACTTAAAATACTTTATTTTATTCTCTTCTTTTTCCAGATAGAATTATACTTCTTTGTTCAGACATGTACTCTAATACCTAAATGACTGGTTTTTTTAAAATATGTCTTTTTGTAATTATTACGTTAAAGTAAATGTTTAACTAGTTCCTATTGTATAATAAAAGGACATACGTAAGTTTGTAGTATAGATGTGTGAATTATTTCGGTTAATGCAGTATTTAAATGGTACGAAGGCAATTATTGTGCAAATTTTTAATTGCACCAAGTTGTACAACAATTCCCTAATTTCGGAGCTTCTATTCGTTTTTCGATTTCTAAGAAACTGTAATAGGCAATGTAGAAAATCAATAAAGGTAAATCTACTAACGATTGTATAATTAAATGCGTCTGGTGTATTTTTTATTTGTTGGATAATTGAATTTTTATTTTGTTAATGTATACTACTTGTTATTTCGTTATTTATAGTAACACTTAAGACCATAATATGACTATGGCAAGGCAGTTTTAATATCATCTGTTCACTAAGCTTTAAATTACATGGGGCAATGTTACAGAACAACTCTTTGAAAGAGGCATCATCTGCATTCTATTTATGAGTGCTTGGTGAGGTAGTAAAACATTATTTTAAAACATTTAGATAACGAATATTTATTCCGTACTTTTATGTTTGACTATTATTTAGTCTTAGTTTTTCTTCTTTTGCTCTTTCCATTGAACTGTTATGAAATTTTGCCAAATAGTAACTTTCGGAAAGTACAAGGAGCAGTAAACATAGGATGCTTTGCTCTGAGTTCTTTTTAGAACATTTTCAGAATTTAAACTTTGTATTTCAAAGATTTCATGATATCTTTGGGTTCATACATACTGTACAATTACTAGTCATAAAATGTAGGAATTATGCAAAATATCGCATACAAACCAGCCTAACAGAACAGACACTGTTTCTAAATCTAAATGTTTCAAAGAAAGAACTTACTTGACAACAACTGCATTACAAAATTCTAACGGCAGGCTTGGATTTCCTAATAATTCTTGACATTGTCAAACCGGGACCTGTAAAATCGCCTTTTGGAATACGGAAACATCTAGAGGTAAAGCTGTATTTGTTAACCAGGAATAGAATCTCAGATTTTGAAATCCGTGATTTGATTATTGTACCTATTACTATCTTTAATTTCATTATAACGAGTAGTGATCTTCCATTCCAGCATTCCAACTGGACATGTCTCACTATTATATAGTGTTATTCCATTATTCCCAGTCCGCCTATTAATAGAACCTAAAATTTATAGCCTGAAGTCTGAACGGACTTACGAACAAACCTATTTATTTCAAAAAAACAATACGTAATTCCCAATAGAAGAGACAGTTTTAAACCTATCTTAAAATGGGATAAAATAACGTTTATCAATTAACAAGATGTACAATTGAAAAGTTTATGAGTAATTCGGAAGGTTGTAGCCCTTTAGCCCAAAATGCAGAACAATAATTATTCTTTATTTTTGACTTTTTATTAATGACTTTGTCCAATTAATCTGTTTTAAGATCGCTTATCGTATCACTGTAATAGTCGACAGTTATAGCCAGCAGTATTACGAAATGCAACTTGCAGAAGAAATAAATGCAAGTTTATTTTTACATGTGAGGAGTTTGAGGAATATTGAAGTCAACAACGTTTACAACACTACTCTCAAAATGTTTGTATAATAATATTTATGTTACCTAAAAAAGTTAAAGAACAATAAGTTTTCAGAAAGCATATAGCTGTGCTTTAAAGCAAAATATCTTTTATCAAAACCAGATTTTGAGAGGAAGGAAAAGGGCGGGTTTTTCCTTTTCCCTCCCCCCACCTAACCCACCTACCGTATCTTAGGTCTTAAGATCTGTCATATTTTGCATGCAGTTTTTGCTAAGAATCTTTAGAGTTGCAAATAGCAAAATGAAGACTATAATGACTGGACTTTGGGACTGTCACTCTTAGGACGACTGCAGATGTAAAGTACGATACGAATACAAGGAGAGCAAGCAATATTTTATTATTCCTGGGGTGAATGGCAACGGATCAAAATGTTAAACTTCAACCGAAATGACTCATGTCATTTAGCTTATAAATCTATTTTCGTGCTCAGACTGCGTACATCTTTCGAGAACTTCATAATTACATGGTACCAATACCAGACCCGAAGGTAATCTCACATCTCTTGTGAAAGAATAGTTGGGGTTTTATGATAATTGCATCATACTGCTTTACTGCTGGTACCGGTAAGTAAGTGATTTCCAATAAGCATTCCATGATACGCGTCGGAGTGTTCTATCTACTATCTAATCCAAAGTAAGTTAACTAATCAGTAAGTCTCCTGATTCTTTATTTCAACAGAAAGGATAATTGGTGTATTAGTATTATCCTACTTATTCTAAAGAGAGAAACAACGTTGGCGAGCAAAGGTGCCTTTTCCATTATTTTGGGGGTTCGGTACTTTTTAGTAAAATCCGGATATATGCATCTACAGTAAAATGCATATAGTTATATATCTTTCAGATTTTTAGATTTATGCAATATGGGTTCGAAAACAGACGTTTCAATAAAAATTAAGCCCATGAGAGAGTGTGCCCTTTAATGATATTTAACCTCACTTATTTTTGAAATAGACCTCACACTCATAAGGCTGCAATGTTAATTTCGCAACCTGAGGTGTCTATCTACAAGTTTCAATCTAGCAGAAACTCAACTCTTAGTAACCAAATTCATCAATATCCTTTGTTATTACTGTTTAGGCTAATAAGGGAACTCCTCACCGCAGCAATTAAAGATTTTTCAAAAATGTGATATCAGAGAAATTTCATCATTAATTAATAGTAAAATGCCATAAATGGTATTAGTATACTTATATTGTATTTGTATACCATTATTTTAGAAAAGAAGATATAATAATCATAAAAATATTAAATATTCAATTGTGCTATTTTGTTACAAATATAAAAAAACAAATGTAATGGCCTAGACTATAGAAAACATGTTTGACCGTATTATGACGGTTCCTTTATAAGTCTTAGTTGAAAGTTGTGTAATGGTCATGAAAAGCGAGAGACAAAAGATATGAAAATTATAAGCTAAGTTGCAATTTTACTTTCGGAATTCTGCAAGTTGAAAATCATTTCGGAATTTTTTTAAAATTAAAAGGGTTTAAGCATAAAAGGGAAAAATCAACAGGGCTATTCATCTCTAATTATAAAGGAGGAAGTACTCTTTTTTCGGCATATGGAAATTGAAACTGTTTTAAGTGAAAGTTTGTACTCAAACAATAAGTTTGTAATACCAATTTGTAATTCACCATTGCATATGCCATATCCATAGGTTCTTTCATCAGCACAATCAGCAGGCAGGTAATCGAGTATACTATGACTAGAAAATCACCCGTCGTATGGACGGGAAAATAGCAATTTCTAGGCAGTAATCGGACCTCCAACGCAATATTAAGGCTTTTCCTGTAGTCACTAAAACATTTTTAATTGATTTTTTTCAAACAATTTTGTAGGACCCCGTAGTTTTTGATTATCCTTCGCAGTATTTGAGCTCCGTAGTATTCGAATTTACCCCGTAGTACAAGAATTTACCTCGTAGTATATGAATTTACACTACAGTATGTGCATTTACTTCGTGGTTCTTGAATTTACTTGACATTACTTCGCATTACTTACATTACTCCCACGTAATGTTCGAATTTACTTTGTAGTTTTCGAATCTCCCCCTTAGTAGTCTAATTTACTTCGTAGTAATGGAATCTCCCCCGTAATGAATTTACTTTGCAGTTGCAGTCGAATCTCCCAAGTAGCAGTCGACTTTCTCGACGTCGTAGTTTAGAAATCTCTAATGTAGTGTTGGACTTTATTTCGTATTTTTCGAATTCCCCCGTAACGGTAGTGTTCTGATTGACTTCGCAGCTTTCTAATCTACAACCGTGGTGTTCGAATTTGCTTCGAAGTGTACGAATCTCCTCCCTAGCGGCGGACTTTACGTCCAAGTTTTTGAATCTCCTCCTTAGCGGCTGACTTTACGTCCAAGTTTTTGAATCTCCTCCTTAGCGGCGGACTTTACGTCCAAGTTTTTGAATATCCTCCTTAGCGGCTGCCTTTACTCCGAGGTTTTTGAACCTCTTCTTTAGCGGCGGACTTTACTTCGTAGTTTTTGAATCTCTTTCTTAGTTCTGGATGTTACTTTGTAGTTTTTAAATCTCCTCCGTAATGCTGGACTTCCAGGCATGGACATACGGACATACCTATGTTCTAATGAGTTTTGGCGAGCATAAGCATTAAGATTGACATTGTGGGCCAATACAAGTCTTTTATAACGCACACACACACGGAGTTCTGATGGTTCACATCACATATATTACTATAGATCACAGCAAAATGCTGGGAGAGAGGGAAGATCTTGGTACTGTGTTACTAGTGAGTAGTGAGAGTGAGTATACTTTGCTACACCGTACACCACTATTGCATAACGTTGTTATACATACAGTATGTTGGCTCACTTGGGGCCCCAACATATGGTTTGTTGTATATACGGTTGATCAAATCATAGAAGCTGGTATAATTGAGTTCAGTCTGTTTTGGAAAGTTTTGAAAGTCTCATCAGTTAATCTTTAAAGCAGAGAAGATAACATTCTAAATACGGTAGGTAGAAACAACTCGCAGATACCTGAGACTGAGGGTGATCTAAGGATTTTCGAAAAGCTTTATTAAAATCTATTGATATTAAAAACTTAAAGTAAGCTATATTTAGGTGGCCAAAGTGATAATGCATTTAACTGCAACAATATAATTTTCTAACTTACCTACTAAATGCTGCACAGTCCTACCAATTATCAATAATAAAGTAAATGCAGGCACCGCATGTATTTCCTACGATCCTACGTTTGAGCAAATATGCTATGAGAAAGATAGGAGGACAGATGAGGGTAATAATGAAGGAAAGATTCTTTATTTCCAAGGATACCGACCCAGGGTTTTTGATGGGCTTTTACTTCAAAAGCCCAGGTGTTTTTGATGGGCTTTTACTTCAAAAACCCAGGGGTTTTTGATGGGTTTTTACTGCAAAAACCCACGGGTTTTGGGAATTTTTCCTCATCAATGGGTTTTCGCATCCTTGCTTCTTTCTAACTAACTTAGATCTTGAAGTGGTTGAATATCCTTTTTATAAGTTTTTCAAAATTTAAGAGAAAGTACTTTCAATTTTTGCTATAATCTAATTTTTGTCATCTGTTTGTCACCTTAGAATGTCAGGTAATAAGTTGTTCGAGGACGAATTCATGTTATTTTGCCAATTTTGCAATAAACTGTGATATAATTTGATTTTGTATCGAGCAGTATTTTAGTACTACTTTGTTGCAATTCGCCCCGTCTTTTAAGTACTTCTTTAAGCTTGAACGGACTTGAAGTGGCATCAAAAAGAAGACGATCAAACAGTCAACAGAGTGGAGGAGAAGTGTCATATTAAGGACACCTCCGCTGATGGAAAAAGGAAGGATATATATTGCGAGGCATTCGTGGGAATTAGTGTGGAGTGTGAGCTGTTCATAATGCGTGGGGGTTTGTTTTGATTTGCGGATCACTGTGTTGAATTGAGTAACGGCGAAATTGTAAATAAAAATCTATGTTGCATGTTCATATGAACAGCCCTCGCAAAATTGCCGCATCGCAGGAAAGGATGTCTGTGTCAGTATTTGCAATTGACGCATGTATTAGAATAGGAAGAAAAACTGAAATTACGAAAAATGTGATAACGACACTTTGAAGCAATTTTGAAAGTCGTAGAGTAGATCATTCGAAGGAGGGGAAAATTCTGGAGGGCACATGAGGCCGATTTTTGCATTTTATGATGTCTTAGCACCTACAAAAGACCATTCTTTCACAACTCCCATGTGTTTGCCTACTCAAAACTTGTTTTTTTCAAAATACGATTACAAGTATTGAAAAACAAAAAATTGAAAATTTCTTCCTCATGTGCCCTCGGGAAAAAGATGAACATCCATAACATACTATCCACGACTTGACAACTGTTACTGGGGACCCGTTCTCATCTCTTTCTTGCCTGCGGACCCCCCCTTAAACACGAGTGCAACCAAGGGCTGAGCGACATCACTAGACTGTGGATTGCTTTTAAAAATGACGGAGCAGCGATGAAAAAGAAAAGAAAATGAATTACTGTTCGACAGTGAGAGCGTTATATATACCACAATACAATTAATTGCATAGGCTAATATATTCATTCCCACCAACCACCTTAAAAATGTATGATATGCAAAAATTATAATCCAGAATATTTACTTTTATTATTTCCCCTAAGTATATTGTCCTGTCTCATCATGTCTAGACCCTTAATCCATATAATTACTCTATTTACTCTTGAAAAGTGAGTCCCTACAAGAAACAATTATGGCAGGACATGATGAAGACTGTGTAATAAATATAATACTAAATACTAAATAATATGGAACGTGATTTGCATTTGTTCATAAAATACAAATCCAATGTATGTGTGTACTGTGTACACTACAAAATGAACACAAAACACAATGTAACTTATAAACATGGACAGCAGTTTGCTTAAATGAGGAAACATACGGTATATTCTCAATTCGTAAACATATTTATACTATTACGACATCCGCAAAACGGATATGCATGTCTTCTCTGACGATAAAAGCCATGAAACATTATGCCATTTATTAAAACGGTTACTAGAATACAACTTATTGCAAATTTGTTAGGTACTGTAATCAAATTCGCCGATGAAACAATTTTTGGTTTTGTTCGGTTGAGGTAATTCGTATTAAAAAAGTCAAATATTTGATAGGTAATCCTTTTTGTAGTCATCAACTGATTGAGTTTGCAAAAATTGTGTTTTAATTTTGCTTCGTAAAAACACCGAATGCTAAATTATGTTTTTCATCCAATATCCTGCTAATTACTAATATTTATTGGAACAATGACCACCTTGTTGCTTGACCTGTACAACCTAGACACATTTAAATGGATATGTTTTGATCCTCCAATAAAACTATTCAATATGTTTCCGGGTGATGTGAACTTTGATATTTGGTTTTCAGGGTTTATGGGATTAATTCCCTAAAAATAAGTGTATTAAATCATTACGTTTTATTTAGTGAATTTATTCAACTGATGGCACCAATCAGCACTGTATGCATCTATTTGAGACCCAGGCCCATTGTAAGACGTAAAATATTTGCCATGAAAGAAAAATATGGTTCTAAAACTGCTATGAAAGCAAAATGTTGTGAGAGATACTGTTTAAATACTGGAAATAAGAAAGACTGCTTCATTCTGATTGATAATGGGATTGGGATTTGGAATTGTGAATGGGAAAGTGCGACTAGCAGCCCTGACCTGACAGTTGTGACTTTTACATACACATCCAAACTGTGTGACTCGGCATTATTTTGGATCAAGTACACTAGTAGGTACCTACCGACGGTGTGTGTTATAGCTGGAGTTATACTGCATAGGTATTAAGGAATAGGAAGGCCGCTGGGATCTGGACTGAGTATACGAAGGTATTGCTTGAGATTGAGAGAGTACACGGTCTGCGATACTGCATACATCAGTTCACGTTTAGGGCTCGGTTAGTCTTGATCTTGGGAATGGTAATTGCTGTTGCTGGCTTCTATAGCCTATTTGTTAGGTATCGTATAGACGGAGCAGTGTGTTGAGTTGGAGTTGGCTGCTGGCAGAGGTGCCAGTGACTGTGCAGTAAGTACAGAGTGGTGTGCTTGGCTGGAGTGCTGTGTAAATTTAAGGTGAAGTTGATGGGCATTTGGCTGTTGGGGGCCGATTCTTGGAGGGGCCCTCCCAGGCGTGGGCACGTGGGAGCGCCGAGCCAACTCGGGGAGAGTAAGCATCTAGAGGAGGGACTTGGGAGAGCGACCAATAGGAACGCAGCTCACAGTCTGTCCAAGGAAAGAGTCTCCGACTCGCCATTTTGGTTTTTTGGCCCGTTCGAGACAGTCTATTCGAAGTCAATAGTGTGGACATTGTGCAAATTTAGTATTTTTTGGGCCTAGCATGTTACAACATCGGTGACCTGGAAAGGACCTAGGGTCACAAATCTTCAGTCTAATGTCAATTTCCACGTGATTAGGTGGTCAGTTTATGATGAAGTGAGAATGGCAGATCAGATAGAAGGGCCGCCTACAAAGCGGCCCCGACTAAATGACCCGCTTACGTCGCCAAACGACAACCCAGGTACTACCAATTTCCTGGCCTCCGACCTGCAAAAAATAAGTTAGAAAACAATTTTTTTTAATTATTAAAATCCTATAAAAATTATTCATGGCAAGCAAAATGCGTGTGCAAGTCGAGAAAAATTAAATTATTTTTGTGTTGTGTCTCACCTTTTCCCGATTTTCTTCAGTTTTTAATTAGTGACCTTTCGAAATTCTTCTAAAATCCAATAGCCCTATTTTTCGGTTGCAATTTAAGTGGTTTTTCCTCTCCAATCTTTCCTGTAAAACGCAACATACACTATTTACATTTGTAAACATTTGAATGGCGCGTTGACAAAACACAGTTTGTCAATTGGTTCTGTAAAGTTTAAGTAAACTAAGATGTTTACTTTAAACTGAATTTCAATGACCCTCATTTGTTTGACGACTGTTCAGTGCAAAAGGAAATAAATACAAATCAGATGTAACTGAAACATTGTGCCGGTTTGATATTTTCTAGATCTTTTTGGAACTGATGCCTTTGACTTAGAAAAACATCTTCCAGATGAGTTATTGCCTTCTACATCCTCATGGCAAAGTTTGGACCCATCCCCATCCGCGTCGCAACCCCCTCCACCCCAAACAATACCACTTGGAATTCAAACACCATTACAAAATACACAAAAGTTTCCTATGCAAAATGGAGAAACGACTACTCCACAAAAACTCATACAGGTAAACACTGAATACAATCTAATCCTAATCTAACCAGTTTTACAATAAGTGTGCGGTGATCAATATTTTACGTGTCTCAATTTCCATCACTGTGCGATTTTAGGGAATGATAATGCCTAACAAAGCCAATCTTCACATAAACAAACAGCCAGGCATGAATAGCAATATGATGATGACGAATATGGTGCCGAATGGTCCTATGATGCAAAGAGGGATTCGAAATCAACAACCTGGAAATATGACTCAAAATATGGGCCCTCAAAGACATCAAGTACAGTTTCTTTCTTTTCTCAATTTACTAAATTTTAGACAGAATAGATAGTTACTTGGTTAGGAATCTGTGGAAAGGAGTGACACTGACTGATTAAATTGTAAAAACCAAAATAGGGTCCTGCACTGGGAGGACTTAATTCAAACTATGCATTTTCTGGAGGAGGACAAGGACCATCAACAATACAACGAATGCTACAACCTTCAATGGGTCAAGCTCCAATGCAACCTCCCCCAAGATATCCTAGTGAAGATTTCATCACCCAAAATACACCTCCAATCGTAGTTGTGTCCACTGCAATACAAGTTGGTCAACAACAACAGCAGTCGCAAATTAGTGCCAGTGGTACGCCTTCGTCCATGAGCAATACTATGGTTAATTCAACAACTAATCCTATAAGTTCCGTTAACGTCAACAACTCGGTCAATAATGGAGGAACGATAGTACCCTCAGTGGCGAACCAACTGCCACCCACTGTAGGGGGTGTCCCTACAGGACAGGTAAATCAAACTAATCAGGCACCACCGACCTCTCAGCAGCAAGTGCAAGTAGCTAATCCTCCACCTCCAAACGCCGACCCGGAGAAAAGAAAACTCATTCAACAACAATTGGTACTGCTCTTACATGCTCACAAGTGTCAGAGAAGAGAGGCTGCTGCCAACGGCGAGACAAGACAGAACAATGTAATTTCAGCAAACTCTATGACAATAGTGCAGTTAGTCTTTTCATGGCTCTGAAGCAGTGCCACGTTGTTATTGTTTTTGGGAGGGGTTATTATTATTTTTGTAAGCACGTGTTGACGCTACGCAGATCATAAAAAGACTAACCACAAGGTCAAGGTACACGAAATACTGTCTATTGTATTCAAGCAATAACAAACACTAAACCTTTATAGGTCAACGCTTTAAAGGTTTTGTGGCTAAGGTCTCCGTGATGCAACGCAGGCGTCTAGCCCTATTTAAAAGCTTCATCTAATTGAAATAAATTTGTGATTCCTTTTCAGTGCACGCTTCCACACTGTCGAACAATGAAAAACGTTTTAAATCACATGACAACGTGCCAAGCGGGGAAAAATTGTACTGTGACACATTGTTCCTCATCTCGTCAGATCATATCTCATTGGAAACACTGCACTCGAACGGATTGTCCAGTGTGCTTACCGCTCAAACAGGCTGATAGAAATCGAGTCAATGCTAATCAGCCGAATCAACCCCCGTCGGTAGGAAACGTCCCTTCCCAACACAGCCCGAATCCTACGCCTAATCCCCCAAGTGGTCCCCCTTCTTCCTCCGAAGTTCGTCGAGCATACGACGCTCTTGGTGAGATATATTATAATACTCTTCTTTTTATCTCTTTTGTACGGCAAGCGTAATTTCGTTTTGGTGTGCTGTGTGAAGAAAATGCTTACATATTTGTAACAACACTACAATCACGCTTATAAATTTTTATTTAAGCTGGAAATTAGCTTCTTTTGTATACGGTGATCTTGTGAAATAATTATTTTCAATGTATTTTTTATATTTATATTGCTTCAAAATAACACTAGTGTACTTTAGCCTACTTTAGCCGTAATGATCTTCGAAAATCAAAGTTCTGTACATAATTACTACCAAATGGGAGACCGTGATTGCTAAATGTCGACAATAAAATCCAGAAGACAAACTCTCAGTTTTTGGAAATACAGCACCCTCCACTGATATCAGTCTCACATTTATTTGGCTAAAATAACTGTAGTTCTTGCTGTCGTTACGTGCCCAGCCTTATTTCACTACGTTGGTTTGTCGTGTCTGTTTGGCTCACCATCATTTTCTTGTGTTAGCACTCAATCCACCTTCTGCCATGCCTAATAGCTTTCTAGAACTTAAATTGCACAGCTATATTTCACTAACGTCGTGAGAAATTGTGCCTTTGCATTCTCCCAACATAATTTTAAAATATTCAAACACGCTCCTAAAAATATTCAAAGCCATTAAGCGTCTATGTATAGGAATTAAATATCTTCCTGTATTTACCACCCTAGTCATCTGCAAAGCCCAACAATCCTTATTCTCTCACATGTAATTACAAGTACCGAATTTTCAATCTCACACCGATTAATTCTTATTGCCCTCACTCTTCGCAAGGATTACATTACAAATAGTAGGAGAATTATTGTAAGTATAGTATGTAGTGTGTAAAGGAAATACTACAATGTTGTGTGTGGGTATTATTAGTCTTTGTTAGAGAAGCGCTCATTTGTGTAGCTCGGAGTATGAAGGATGTTACAGTATTTTTGGAGAAAAGTCAGTTCTGGCGGGGGAAGTGGCGGCTAAAAATTCCCTTTCTTTACAAGTACAGGAAACTTGGAGGTAGAAGTAGCAGAGGAGAACAAAAGCAATAGTTCTTTTTGGCTTTGTCACACAGACTGTCCTTCAATGTCGTAGTGTTCATCCAATTACTTAGTCACTTAGTTAATTAGTTTTTTATATAAGAATTGGAAATTTTGTGAATTTAAAATTTTGAAATTGCGAAATATAGTGATAGCTAGCTTCAATTCTACTCATTTCCGCATTTCATTTGACAATAAGTCACTTTATCCTGACTTCTCCCACGATGAAAAGAAAGAGAACACCTTTGGGCCCCCAAAATGGGTCTTGTTGGATCAGGAAACGGGGTAGACTTGAAAGAAAGGACGACTTAGGTAATTTTATTGTTTTCATTTTATTTTGCTGGTAAGCCATTTCACTTTTCGGTTGCGGTTCTAGATGACTCTATTTTGGTGCCAACCTATGTATTGCAAATACCTGTGCCGTGCCTCATACTTAACTTGTAAAAAATGCCGTCCGGTGATACTATTATATGTCCAAGATAGAGAAAGGACTAAAATGAAAATATCAATTACAGCATACCCATTTATCATGTCTTTCCTTCATTAAAATGTCACGAAACAAATGATTCGAACTGCCTTGTTCATTAGCAATTAGGTTTGAACCCTTAGGCAGAGAGAATTATTTGGGTTAAAGAGAGACAGTTTGAATATTTTGTCATTGTCAATAACGTTGTGAGACTCCAGGACCACATTAGAGATAACCGGCAGAAAGAAGGAGAGCTTTTGGCTTCAATTAAGACTTGACTTGCTGAGTTGAGTGGCATGACAAGGACTTTCGTCTGAGTACGGAGCTGAAGATTGGTGACTTGGGTGCCTTAGATTGCGTTTTTAAATGAAGTGTGAAATTGTTTATGTTTAGGCATACCATGTCCTCCGAATTCTTTGATGGGAGTAGCGCCAACCGGGAATCCAGCACTGAGACCGCCGCAGAGGCCGCAGGCTCCGCCTCAACCATCCCAACCTCAGGTGCCACCATCGACTCCCTCTCCAAGACTTCCTTCTGCATCCCCTCAACCCCCATCAGTGCCAGATGGAAGTGCACATTCCCCTCTGTTCACTGGAGGAGGCAACCCGAATGCTGTACTGGGTCTGGATGTTAGTGGGATTCATCCACCGGCTGGTGCACCAGGCATTACAGCAGCTCCTGTGCAGGGAACGAAAGAATGGCACCAATCCATCAGTCCTGATCTCAGAAATCACCTCGTTCATAAGTTGTAAGTCATTGCTCTTGTCCATCCTTAATTACTAATTAAATTTTAATCACTCAGTTAAATTTTGATCGTGCAATTAAATTTTGCTTGCAGAGTTCAAGCTATTTTTCCGTCGCCTGACCCAGCGGCAATGCTCGACAGAAGAATGTGCAATTTAGTAGCGTATGCCAAGAAAGTGGAGGGTGATATGTACGAAATGGCAAACTCGAGGTCCGAGTACTATCACCTTCTAGCTGAGAAAATCTACAAGATCCAGAAAGAGTTGGAGGAAAAGCGACAGAAGCGAAAAGAGTTACAGCAGCAGCAGTTGCAGCAGCAAGAACAGCAACGAGTAAATCAAGGGCTTAGGGCTCCCGGGCCCTTGGGGACTCAGCAGCCTCCTCAGCCTTCACAACTTCCCTCTAATACTAATGTTAATTCTGTAAGACAACCAATTTTAAATACCAGTCCCCAAATACCACAATCTCCTACCGTTAGACCATCAACGCCTAGTATACCGACGAGGGCCCCACACCCCGGAACGGGAAATGCCTCCATGTCGATGTCCCTGCCCTCCCCCATTCAAATCCAACCAGCACCAAGTAGTAATAGCGTTTCTTCACAGCCTCCACAGGCCTCCCCGTCTCCGAACAACATCCTCACTCCGGTCTCCACCCCCTCTCAGCAGCAGTTCCCTCTCTTCTCGTCAACAGCTCAGCAACCACCTTCGCAAACAACTGCACAGCAATTCGATATTCAGAAACAGCCTCCGTCTGTGTCCACGCCTACGCAACCCCCAACACCTCAACAGACTCAAACAAATAACAGATCTTCAATAGTCTACAACGGGAATGACTTCGATAGCCTTGGTCTCCCTGCACAACCAACACCCGTGTCCGACGCTGGCAATCAGAACGAACCCGTCGATATCAAACCGGAAATATGTAGTTTACCTCCATCCTTAAATAGTAGCGAAATCAGCGAAGGAAAGCAGGAGCCCACCAACGGAGACATGAAAACCGAAATGAAGGAAGAAGTAGAAGATCATTGCATGCAACCAGACACCAACATCGTCAAAAGTATGTTCTTCTTACCTTTAAAACACTCTTTCCAAGTTTGCACCTTATGTTACGGCAAGCAGTTTCTCACAAAACCATTACAATATATTCTAATTCACTTCATTGAAAGATATCACACGTTCGTTTCTTAGTCTTGCAAAATCCTAATTTTAAAGCCCTGAAACAGACATAGAAGGTATAATGTTGAATATTGTAGTTGTTTATGAAACATATTTGCAAGGGTTTCTATTTTCATGTATTTTTCATTTGTGTTTTATATTTGAGTCAAGAATCACAGTTTGTGTGAAATATTTCTTCGGACTATTACTAAAGGCAAACTTATACTGTTACTCGATTTTTAATTTGCTTATTACACATAGCAAAGAATTTTCTAGGTTTTTCAAAAATGAAATTTTATATACTGTATATATACATCTGAATAGTAGATACCATAGATTTCGAAATCTGTAAAAACTGTCTTTGTCACTTAATATATGGCATTTATAGTGGTCAGTTAAGATTTGTTAGTTAACATAGTTGTTAGCATTTAAAGATTTTCGAACAATTACCACTACCACTGTAAGCGAAACACATAAATTAGAGATCCAAGACCTGACTGACAGCTGTTCCCTGCATCATGCCATTCCATGCTTAAGATGAACAATGTGCTTTCACAAGATCACACGAGTTGAAATATTCACGTTCATAGTTCATATGCATTATTACTTACTAGTACTGATAGCTGCATAGGACAACATTGGAGTCGCCTGTTCTATCATGCCATACTTCTATTTTCTCAACGTGCTGGAAAATATCTTCGAGATATATAATCCCCTTTTTATTAGCACATAATATTATTTTTAGATAAAAGTATTATGCAGTATTGCACCTGGGTATACCTGATTTTTCTGGCGGTTGCGAACTATATTGTGTGGGAACGACTTGATATTAATATTGCATCGTTGTGATGCGTATTAAACTCAGTTTGATGTAAATGTCATGTACCTAAATAAAAATAGGTATGCACATCCTTGCAATTCTAGGTTTGAGATGAGATGAGATCCGAGATTGTCTAAAATATAATAATATGGTTATGGGTAGGTACTTAGGGCATAGGCATAGCAAGTAGTAAATATTTTACTCGTTTAGTAGATTTAATGATGAGTTACGTCTGAATTTTTGTTTGCTTTATTATTCATTATGCAACATGTTTGGAAGGATAGTCAGTGTGTAATTTACAAATTACGGAGGGTATTCTTTCTGCGTTATTTTTAAAATATTGGTTTGTTATGGTCCAGAAATAGATATAATATGAAGTCTTTGATCACATACTCTGTGTTACATCGACTGAGGCACCTGATTGATGAAATGGTTTTACCAGATTTATATTTACTTCTGGTTATTAATCGATTTGAATTGATGCTAATTATAAAGTGCTTTATGTAATTTTGAAGACTTACAACTTACTACCTATGTCTCGTGTATTCAATATATTAATAATATCCCTAAGAATTACGTCATTACTAGTTACAACGTTCTCTCTTTCAACAAAAAGTTTGCAGCAAGATGTTTGACGTTTCCAATTTAGTTTCATTGCAAGAATCCTCGGGATACGACGCCCACATCGTGTCGTCTATCTTTCATTAAAAAAGTATCTCATTTATTAGCTTAATTCAGATAGTTGTTGAGTTCAGATAGCAAATCAGTGACCATTCAGCCATTGACTTTAGGAAGTGAAAGTAAAGAAAATTAAAAGTTATCTCAAATGTTTTAAGAGCAAACCTCTATACCTTCTATATATCGAAAACTTCCTGTTTTCTAGCATACTTTAGATTAATTGGAATCTCTTATGTGTATCCATTCAGTGTATGTCTCACCTTCAATTAGCTTAGATCACAATTAAACAATGTTTTTGTTTATTTGGACATTTTTAGAGGAAATCAAAGAAGAGACTTCTAGCCCCATGTCTGCAGCGAGTACTGCTGAATCAATGGAAACGAGTAGTGGGACGAAATGCGAGCCGCAAACAACACCGGCCACTTCACTACCACCTCCTTCTTCGGGTACAAAATTACCATCTCCCTCCCCCGTTTCATCTGAAAAGAAGAAGAAGTGCCGTAAGACTTTCTGAATAAATTTTTAAAATTTACTGCTAACCGCCAAATGAAAATTGCTTGCCCAATTCAGTGTTAAAGTTAAGAAATAGAGATGTTTATGGTTTGGTTGTTTTCAATATAATGCAATCATTCTTTGCTGGCTGCTGACCGTGAATCATGGTCCGTGATTAGCAATTTTCCATAGTTAACTTCAGGACATAAATATTTGTATTTGTATCTCTGTTGTTTGAAACTGTAACAAAATAAAGTTAAAATTAAATCAAGCTGACGAAATGTCTACATTACTGTCTGATTTTCGAATAGTGTTCAAGCCCGAAGAACTTCGTACATCTTTAATGCCTACTCTAGAAAAGTTGTTTCGACAAGATCCAGAATCACTGCCTTTTAAGCAACCAGTCGATCCTCAGGTAAATGTGAATGCAATTTACTTTATTTAATCCAGTTATTTTGATTGTGTTGTCATAATTGTGGTTCTAATGTTTCCCATCTTGTCTTTGTCTTAGGCGTTAGGGATCCCTGATTACTTCGACATTATTAAGAAACCAATGGATTTATCCACTATAAGGCGAAAACTTGACGGTGGGGTATACACCGACCCATGGGAGTACGTTGACGATGTATGGCTGATGTTTGACAATGCCTGGCTTTATAATCGCAAAACTTCCAGGGTGTATCGTTATTGTACAAAGGTATACCTTTTTGAAAGCATTGAACTTGTAAAATAAAAGTGGACATTGATTTATATACATCACTGGACAGTATCTCATGATAACATAAAAAATTGTTTTTTTGGACATTTGCAGCTAGCAGAAGTTTTCGAAGCGGAGATCGACCCGGTGATGCAAAGTTTAGGGTATTGCTGTGGCCATAAGTACACTTTCAATCCTCAAACTTTATGCTGTTATGGCAAGCAATTGTGTACCATTCCGAGGGACGCAAAATATTATTCGTACCAAAATAGGTAAAAAATATATTCATAGTATTTAATATTAAATGGAATATTTATTCATGTGCTGTAAATGTACTAATATATTATTCGCTACTTTTCGATACAATCTACCACTCCATATTTTATCAATAACAATATTATTCCATCTAGGTATACCTATTGCCAAAAATGTTTCAATGACATTCAAGGAGACACCGTGACACTTGGTGACGATCCAATGCAACCATCAGCGTAAGTTTTTAAATTAAATAAATGTTTTTATAAACTGTTATTGTAATTCTATATATAATATTTATCGAATTAATACCCATGGGGGATTAATGCCTACATTTCTGCATCAAAATTAGTGATTTAAATTATAATAACGCTGTCGAAATTATAGCCCAAAATTTTTGACTTTACGGTACATTAGGCGAAGGTGGACTGGTTCTATTGACGGAAGGTGAATTGGCTATACACACTATAACCTCCACCTAATATTTTCTCCAATTATTCAATTATCTGACTGATGAGGAGCTAATCAGGGAATAAAAAGCAGCTTGTCTTGCTTTTTGCTTTTTTGCTTTTTTGCAAAAAACAAGCAAGCAAAATATAAAAAAGCGATGCTTTTTGCTTTTTTTATTTTACAAATTTATTTAAAACAGCTGAAAACCAATATTTTTTGTACAAATTGATGCAACAACACAAAACAGTGTATTCTGCGTCGATTTAAACATTATTAATTGTATTATTCATTGTAATTTAATGTTTAGAAGTCATATGTATTAAGAGCCTATATGTGTATTATGTATACAGGGAAAAAGCATTGGTTTTTCAAACGAGTAATACTTTTTTACTTTTTTCCAAAGAAGAAATTGATTTTTTATTCTTTAGAGTCAATGGGCATGGACATTGCATGTTAATTAAATTTGAATAATTATCTTTTCTATATTCTTGATTTATTGATCAAATTAAAATTTTGCATTAAAATATGTCATCGTATTGAAACTATACCCATGTCGTAACAATACCACGTAGGCTCTTAATGTCTACATTTTTCATCCAAAATTAATGCTTGAAACTATAATACCCCGTGGTATTAATTCGGTAAACCCGGTATATCCAGTGGAGCATCACAACACTTTTATTGACGTCGACTGGAGCCATTAGTTAATTGTGTTTTGCTATGTTGTTATTTTTAGCTCTATTAAAAAAGACCAATTTGTGGAAATGAAGAACGACCATTTAGAACTAGAACCGTTTGTTGAATGTGCAGATTGTGGACGAAAGTTACATCAAATATGCGTTCTACATATGGATTGCATTTGGCCTCAAGGGTATAACGCCACTTAACTTAAACTGAACTGTATTTTAATGAGGGTTATCTAATCAATTATTGCCTGTTTAGATTTACTTGTGATAATTGCTTAAAAGCTAAGAATACAAAACGGAAGGACAACAAATTCAACGCAAAGAGACTTACAACTACAAAACTCGGAACTTACATTGAAACAAGGGTTAATAATTTTCTGAAAAAGAAAGAAGCAGGGGCAGGGGAGGTGTTCATTAGAGTAGTGTCATCGTCGGACAAAACCGTAGAAGTAAAGCCAGGAATGAAAAATAGGTTTGTTCATTCTGGCGACCTAAACGAGACATTTCCATACAGGTAATTGCGTTTTCACAACGTTAATATCTATGACTTTCCATATTATTTGGTTTCTAAATGTTGTGTTTATTTTCTATTGCAGAGCGAAAGCTCTCTTTGCATTTGAGGAGATTGACGGAACGGATGTATGCTTTTTTGGTATGCACGTTCAGGAATATGGATCAGAATGTCCAACTCCGAACACTCGCCGTGTGTATATAGCTTATCTAGATTCTGTGCATTTTTTTCGGCCACGACAGTTTAGAACAGCCGTGTACCATGAGATTCTTTTAGGCTATTTGGAATACGTTAAGCAATTAGGGTACACGATGGCCCACATATGGGCCTGTCCACCATCCGAAGGTGATGATTATATATTTCATTGCCATCCTCCAGAGCAAAAAATTCCCAAACCGAAGAGGCTTCAGGAGTGGTACAAGAAAATGTTGGACAAAGGAATTATAGAACGAATCGTATTAGACTATAAGGTATGTGCAGCAAGTATTTCTTAAGAAACTCCAAAGTACTCTGTTTTGTGTGGAATTTGAAAATATCTCTGTAATTTTGCAGGACATCTTGAAACAAGCAATGGAAGATAATTTGTCATCGGCCGCAGAATTGCCTTATTTTGAGGGTGATTTTTGGCCTAACGTTCTTGAGGAATCTATTAAGGAATTGGACCAAGAGGAGGAGGAAAAAAGACGCCAAGCCGAAGCTGCAGAGGCAGCAGCTGCAGCAGCAGCTGCTAGCACTGTATGTTGGCCAGAAAATGTGATTGAACAAATAAATATAACTTCTAACTATTACATTGAGAATGTATTTATTACAAATGTGTTTACTTTTAATTTAGGAGGAACTTGAACCAAGCGGAGACGGAAAGAAGAAAGGTCAGAAGAAAGCTAAAAAGTCAAACAAGTCCAAAGCTAACCAGCGAAAGAACAATAAAAAGTCGAATGCTCCGCAAACCGGGAATGATCTGTCTGCTAAAATATTTGCGACTATGGAAAAGCATAAAGAAGTATTTTTCGTGATACGCCTTCATTCGGCACAGTCTGCTGCCTCATTAGCAGTAAGAATGGGATTCTTTCTTTTTATTTTGCATGCGAAACCTTGAGATGTTTGTCAAATTCGAATATCATACGCAAGAGTAGGCAGTTGGAGTATGCACAGCAGATATGGCCTTCCAATTTCCATCTAACTTGGTTTTACGGTAAATAATTCGACATACTACTATGTTGTGTAAAATTCTCACACCTATTTACGACGTCAATTAAGGTTAATTTCCCATTAACCTAATTACTAGAACGGCGTCCGGGTAGGTCAAGGTAGAATGACCAATAAGATTGCAATGACCTAATTGCTAGAAAGCTAAATACTTCTCCAATAGAAGAAGAAATGTCTCCCCTAAAACTCCGTCCTGCCGTCTTGTCGTGTCGATAAGCTACTTATAGTAGAATTTGACTAATCTCTCATTTAGTTAAACATTTTGATGCAGCGCCTAGATTAGATCCTTAAACTTAGCCAGGGACTCCGTCCTGCATATTGAATTCAAATAACTAGATTTGCAAATGGAAAGTATGCAAAGGTGTAGACTTCCTAACTAGTACTAACGACTTTTGGAACATCTATTGCAGGGTATCCAAGATCCTGATCCATTTATAACATGTGATTTAATGGATGGCCGAGACGCATTCCTTACTCTTGCAAGAGATAAGCACTATGAGTTTTCATCACTAAGAAGAGCAAAGTTCTCTACGATGGCTATGCTGTACGAGCTTCACAATCAGGGACAAGACCGTTTTGTGTACACTTGCAACAATTGTAAGAACCACGTCGAAACCAGGTGCGTCTCCAAATTTTAACACTTTAATAAATTGAAAACGAATAGGATAGGAACTTATGTATTTTTATTTTACGCCTAGATTCCATTGCACGGTGTGTGACGATTTTGATTTGTGCGTTGGTTGTTTTCAAAAAACCGGACATCCTCACAAAATGGACAAGTTGGGTTTCGATTTGGACGACGGTTCCAATGCTTCTCCAGGAGATCAGAAACAGGCTAACCCACAAGAAGCGAGAAAGCTCTCAATCCAAAGATGCATTCATAGTCTGGTTCACGCCTGTCAATGTAGGGATGCCAACTGTAGACTTCCATCCTGCCATAAAATGAAACGGGTTGTTGCTCATGCTAAGGTAAGCATCTTTTTATTTATACATTTACTTAGGCTATTGAATATGGATCTAAGCCCAATGCATGATAGATGCACTTTTCTAAGTACAGAGATAAATCCACACTCGAATTAAGTGCAGTAGCAATATTAATTTCAGCCAGAGTTAGTTAATTTCGTTATGAATATTGAAGTATTTTGGAATACCTGTTGCATTGCATTGGGAAATAAAATTGTTTGTTGTTTCAGGTGTGTAAGAGAAAAACGAATGGCGGTTGTCCGATCTGTAAGCAGCTGATAGCACTTTGTTGCTACCATGCTAAGCATTGCGTAGAAGCCAAGTGTCCTGTTCCATTTTGTGCCAATATTAAGCATAAACTGCGTCAGCAACAAGCCCATCAACGACTTCAACAAAGTCAACTGTTGCGACGAAGGATGCAGATGATGATGCAGATGGGAGGCTCAGGAACAACTCCCACGACGACTCCCGCTCCTGGGGTAACCCAACCCGCTCGGCCAAACCCAGGAACATCACAGGTGTGTAATTGTTGTTATTACTCTACGATTCATTTGCTGTTGTTATACGACCCTAAACTATATTTTACACGCTCTAGGCTATGACCGGACAAATTACTCCTCAAATTCCAGGAATGGGTGGCAAACCTGGGGGTGGGGCGCCGCTAGCTGCCGTGCAGGTTAATAACATTGACATTCATAAGAATGTGTGTTTCGGTTATTACGGAGCCAGCTTACTTTCATATGAGATCACATTTATTTTCTCATATGAGTTTTCGTTCTGTTAAATTGACCCGTTTCTTTTAAGTCGTATTGAAACAACCAATGACTAGCAAATAGAAAATTTCTTTGCCTACTCTTCTGATCATTTCAGATATTACACTCTTGATGCGATCGTAATTTCCTAACACAACACAGCTTAATATCAATTTATTTACTAGTAGTTACATAACATGCATTCTCCAATTACAAACATAACCTCTATTGAAATGTCTTAGGCTGCCAGACAAGTACAAGAAGAAGTCGCTCGACAGCACGCGCAAGCGACAATAGGGCCTACGAATATGACTCCTGGACCACAGCCCCAACAGGTACATGCAGCAGCACCTCATCCTCACATGATGCAACCAAACCAAGGAAACCCTGCAGCCCCTGTCACTCAGTTTAGAGGACCATCCCCTCAAATGAGTCCCACGCCTAGACCCCCGCCGAATGCTGGTGGAACTGCTCAATTAAGACATCCTGGTCTTCCAGGAATGGACCAGATTCAAAGATATCAGGGGATACCGCCTACACGTCCAATCAATAATACTATGCAACAATCCCCTTCGCCCATGATGATTCCTCAAATTCAACAGCAACAGGTTCAGCAGCAGCAGCAGCAGCAACAACAACAACAACAAGTCCAACAACAACAGGTCCAGCAGCAAGTACAGCAACAACAGCAACAGACGCAGCAAGGTAATTTTTACCAACGCTCAATATTTAATAGTCATATTTAAGGTAAAGGATAAAAATAGTCTAGTTTCGCATAGTACGGAGACACGCATTGGGGCCCACATTGCATTTTTATAAACAATATTATATACAGGTACACATTCGGGGAAATCTATACTGAAAGTTGGAGTCTGTTACCCATCAACTGTGCTATTTTAGATTAATCATAGCATTTTCTTCAATTTTACAAACACCATTTTAGATATTCAATTTAGAATTACGTAAGAGTAGTCTCTATTCTCAGAAACATTGGCATCATCCTTACGGGACGGGATCAACAGAATATTTTGAACCACTACGACTTAAACCCTAAAAATGGAATAAAACCGTGTTTACTGCGTATTCCATGTTTTACATGCTGAATCAGAATGAAAGTGTTAGTATTGTTCCGTGCATACTGGCCCAATTCTAATAAACTGAGTAAGATAGCGAAGAGCAGGCGCTCACAGTTCTCTCCGTTTGTCTTTTCTGCCCTCATAGTTCATTTACTGGCGTCAGTCTGCTTTGAACAGTCCTTGAAATAACTCTCTTGGAAAGGAGAAAGCTCTACAACGTTTCGATTATTAGTTCGACTCAAACTCTATAACTTTCGATATTTTTATTCGTATTTTGAATTCATTTCTCTTTGAACATTACTTGACACAACTTTTTAGAAAAGTACTGGTCGCCACAACTCTCGCACAAAGCTAAAACCTTCATTCTGTAGTAATTTGAAATACGAAATAAAAACATGGGTATGGTATACCATTCTCAATTCGCGTTGAAAGAGGTAGACGCCTGAGAGGTCGAAGAGGTATCGTTAGAGTCATCGGTATTCCCCCTGTAGGTATGGTTAAACGAATATATGAACAATTGTTATAGTTGCGTCGTATATAGGTACACAAGAGTCAGCAAGCTAAAAGACTCACCAGAAACGATATGACTATGACTCACACCTGTTGAGTCACTTTATTTGTTTATTACTTTTACTTTCTTTTTTGTATTGGATTGGAAATAATAATTTAAATGTGGTTTCAGGTTTGGGAATACGAAATCAAGCTGTTAGACCACCGGGAGCTCAACAAGGTCAAGTACCCGGGGGTCAAGTTCTTCTCCATCAACTTCTGCAGACTCTGCGTTCGCCTACAACTCCAGAACAACAGCAACAAGTGCTCCAGATATTAAAATCCAATCCTCAACTCATGACTGCATTTATAAGACATCGTCAACAGCAGCAACAACAACAACAACAACAAGCTGCACAGCAGCAACAAGCTGTACAACAGCAAGGAGGACAGCCTGTACAACCCCAACAAGGTCAAACAATGATGCCTTCGGTGATGCCTTCACAACCACAGCCCCAACATAATCTGATTCAGCACCCAGGTAAAAGCGCTTATCAGTATTAAAAGACTGCAGTGACTAAGCAAGAATCATTTTTTGAATTTCAACTATATACGTATTTTTAAATATGATTTGAGATAAAAGAACTGAAAACTGAAAAGAGATTTCAATCTGAAACTCGTCTTACAGCGACTGCAGAAACATGAATTTGTATTTAAAAAAGAAAATAGAAAAATGATCCTTGAGTATTAAGCATAAATAGTGTAAATGTGTTGATGGACACGAAGGACAAGGAAATGCATTGATAACATGATTATGTACGTATTTACAGGACAACCCAATGTAGGGATGACACATAATCACGGGTTAGGCCACCAGATACAACAGACGCACACCCAGCAACTGCTGAGTCCACAGCAACAGCAACAACAGTGGATCCGTCAACAGCAACAGCAAATACTTATGAGGCAGCAAGTTCAGCCGCAGCAGTCGATCGGAAGTAATGGTGCTCAGCCTCCTCAGCAGTTCCTAGCCTACTCTCAAGGCAACCCAATGGGTGCTAACCAAATGGGGGGCGGTCAGCCACAGATGTCTCCCATGGCGGGGTCGATGAATCCAGGGATGTCGAATCAGATCAGCGGAGGAGGTCCCGGGATCCAGACTCAGCTGCAGTCGCAGATGTCCCCGATGGGAGGGATGAACCCGGGTGTGAATCAGATGGGGTCTCAAATGAGTAATGCAGCTCTCCAACTCCAGCAACAGCGGTTCGGCGGTCGTCCTGCCCCGGTGTCCTCTCCCATGGGACCTCCGACGCCGGTTTCCGGTCCGAGTGCGTCGCCGCGGGCGATGCCGACTCCGTCTCCACGTCCTCATCTTCCGCCGACGCCACACTCGCCTCACCCCGTGGCTGGTGGCACGGGGACGCCCCAGTTAGATATTTTACATTCACCGCAACTACTGCCGGACGATTCAGTTCTGACGCCACAGGAACAATTGTCTAAATACGTGGATCAGTTGTGACACTCAGATTGATGCAATAAGGACACAATTATAGTTATACCAAGAAATGTAGATTAGTAGGAGCTACAAGTGCGGCCAAAGACTTGAAGGATAAATTAAATAGTGGAGTGGGTGCGGACGTTTACTCATGATGTGGCGAACATAACTCTATGCAATGCATGTGTTTGGTGAGTAAGTGGAAGTGTAAGCATTTATGGTGTTCTCTTAAGTTGTAGCAGTAATCCCTTATGTATTCTAATTGCAGATTTTAAATGCAGTTATAATATACCATCCAAAGCCCAGAATGTGTTGTGTTTGCTTCGCAATTGTTAGACTTTACTAGTAGACGTTAGAGGTCTTTAGGTATACTTATTAGTTAGGTTTGTGGGTGTAGGGCTCATTAGGTACATTGAAATCTTTATGTATTTAAATGACTAAACAAAATGTGAGGGTTGAATTTGTTTGACTTAGATGCACTTTGCGTTGCGTTTGTTGCAGCAAATTGAAGCTAGGCGAATTAGATGAAGTCCATTTGTAAATTGTCATGTTATGGAATCAAATTGACTGCTAGAGTAGTTGTAATGGAGTAAATATTTTAAAATGGTCGGAACATTCTGTTTGTAACTAAGTTGTATTTGTTTGTATGAAATATGAGAGAAATTAATCCCCATCACTTGGTATATTGTACCTATTTATCATGCAGTCACTTACTAATGTTAACTTTTTTCTTAGGGTTCGTTTACTGTAGTACCAACAGAGCCATTATTTAATTTTTCAATGTTGTTTATGAATTAATTAAAATGATGGAGAAATCATTTAGCTGTGAATAATGTTTGTTATAACGTTACTATTATTATTACAATTATTACTATTATTATTATTATTCTGTTGTAATTAGCGTAGTGTAAGGCGTACGTAAGTAATAAAGTATAGCTAACCTTACCCGGATGAAGCTGGAGAATCAAAGCCAGCCAACAATATAAACTAAACAAATTTCCTTATACAAATGCTACAAACAACTGAAACATAGCCAACTACTGAAAAACACTATGGCCGTGGTAAGATCGTATGCTATGATGATGAACCGATGAAAGGCCTTGTTCTGCCAGTCGAATGCTGTTTCGTAAAGATTGGCTAATACATGGGCAGCAGACGCCACACATCATAGTATCAGAAACTAAACTGTAAAACTACAGTGTTTTATAATATCATTGTGCATTAAGCCTCAAAGTATTTATTTTACATGGAGAAGAGTGGAGATATTATGTGGAAGTGCATTTCTGAGTCAATCGCGACGCGATGTACAGTGTTGATCTCCAGTTGACGCTCGCCAAGTCAATGTGTGGTTCTACTGGACAGACTTTTCAGCAATAATCGCTCTCGTAGGACATTTGTCTTAAGTGAGTTGACATCTATGTCCTATACTTATAACCAATGACTCTAAGTATTGTGCGTCGTTGTATCCACTGAGATAAACAATTAATTATTAGTACTAGTTCATAATTACTTAATTACTTATTGTATAAAATAATCAAGGAAAACAATTGATCCATCAATTTTGTAATAAAACCTGGCGACTATATTCCATCATCTTTATTCATATCATAGTATATGTAGTTAATGGCACAAATCATAACAAACAAATACTCCACGCAAACTAAACTAATATTTCACAGAATACAGCAGTAGTTACCAATTAACAAATAATTGTATTAAAGTACAACAAGGATTTCACCCGTTACAAGAAATAGTATAGTCGGGTAGGAATAATTTCGTGCTACTTATTAATTTGTAGTAAAGCTTGAAGTGTTTACATTCACATTTGCTCTGTTCAGTGGGGTCGTCATCTTCTCTTTTGCGAATGAGCTGCATTCTAATTCGTCAGACCACTGTACTCTGCAGCTTTCCTGGCTAAAAATTCAAAATTATATCATTTTTCAAATTTACCTTTCACTTATGTTAGGACTTGTGTGTAGAACATGTTAGGACTAAACATCAGTTTGTAAACGATAGCCTTTTATACTTTTAGAATATCTGACAAGTAAAAGAGCAATATTATGATAAAGTCAGTTAGGATGCATGTATCCTCGCTACATAAACGAACTCACTATGTAATTAAATAGCAATTTAAGACATTTGTTAAGACAAAAAAAGCATGCATCAATATTTTACATTTAAAAGTATTTTGTAATTATCAAACTGCACCTATCACACACTACCAACAGATTATTGGTGATTGACTAGTATAGCTGTTTCCGAATTTCAAGAGTCGATGGTACAACCAAATTAAGTAAATGGTTTTCAATATATTAAACAGTAATTGGAGTGGTTGTGTTAAAGCTTGTAATACTACTTTGAGTATGTCATCAGATGTGATGATGTGATGTGCAACCATTTTAATGAAAGAGGTCTTTAGGCTTGTCTGATTTTATATAATTTTTTGATACCCTATCTCTTCTCGACTATCGACTAAAACCTTCTTGACATCCTTTGGAATTTCTGTCTGCTAAATGGCACCGTGATGTGAGGAAAGCCTTAATATGTATCGGAAGTTGGCAATCGAGGACAAATGCGTATATTCATTACCAAATATTTGAAGAAACAATACGATTACCTGCTCTCAGGAGACCAACCATAGCTATAAATGATATAATGTGAAATGTCATGGTTTGACGTGACTTTGCTTCGTCTCCATCTGAAATAGAATAATCTTGCTAAGTTGCAACACTTTCAAAATAATAAATTTTGTTTAGTTTTATGCTACACATCGGTAACCTACCTTATGTACAGGGTGTAACACCAAGTCTTTGTATGCTGTATATTAAACAAAGGATCTTCGTGTTACACCCTGTACTTGAATTAACCTACAATGGTTTTAGTAAAAGTGATCACTAATTCACTGAATAGCACATTGCCAAAAGTCAAATTGTAACTGACGTACATAGGCAGAACATAGGCCTTTCAGAACACTCACCACAACAAATACTATTAGGTGGAATACAATAATCTTTTAATATTGTGTTGTTTGAATTTTACATAGGATATTTACTTAAAAGGTCCAGATTAATTTGAAGGGTACACAAGTAATGCTGAATAAAGTATTATTCATTTTATGTTGATAAATGCAGGAAACATCAAGTTTTTTTTATTTCAAAGAGGGTAAGCTTTTAGTCATTCTACTAAATTAAGTACGATTGACTAAAAAAAGCAGTCAGGCAAAAATATTCTCAATCATTATTTCCCAAAGAAATAAAGAATGGTCCATTTAATACTTTTGATCTAACTTACCAACGTTGTCGTTCTCCGTTTCATCGGATGCTCTGAACATAATTCTTGTTGTTTAGGGTCGTAGTATTCCCTAAAATACAACAGAGTTCTCAGTATTTTAACTTTGTAAACCTAACTGTAATACATGTATCAAAAGAGTTATAAGCGGTAATACTGCAGTCAATTTATAGTTTATATTATTTACTATATTGACTAACTGAATTTCTCTTTATTTTCATAGTATAAGATTTAGTTATTACACAATATTAAAAGTTTCGCATAATATAATTATTAGTTGATTATTTTCAATGAGAACTCAAATTACATTAAGCAAAACCCCTTTCATAAGGTTTGTTAATATTCAGATATATATTCCTATCCTATACTATAGCAAATATTAAAGAAGTTTGCCTTTTACTATGATATAGTAATTCATATCTTCATGGCATTTTTTCTGTGAAGCTAAGATAAAAATTATAGGCACTAAAAATTGTACTAATTTAGTGTTAGAATTCAATTTTACCCAGTCAAAAACATTAATACACCAGGGTAAGACCATAATTGCCTTACCCATATTCTGGCAAATTTAGCAGTAAGGGAACTCATCTTCGTCAGGCATTTGTCTTTTTAAAATATCCTACGTTTACTTTTCAGAAGCGTATTATAAAAAGTTAAATGTTCGGTAATAAAATTTATTTCAGTTAGAAATAGAAAAACTAGTAAGCCAAAAGCACGCCACAAGTAACGACTATTGCGAATTAAGATTCTGCAAAGAATAAGTGCTTGTTTTCCTTCATGACCCTTAAGGTATTTTAGAATTCATTTTTGCATCCATATAGTTTTACTTTCAATACAAAGGGATATGAAATTATCAGAATTCAAGTTTGGAATAATTTTAAAAACTGCAATATGATTACTATGAGACATCACTAGAGAAAATATTTTTTTAAGAATCAAGAGATCAATAACTTGGCTGCTTAAAAACAACGGTGCCCTGACCCTGTAAATGTTGAGGAATATTAGACTTGGGAAGGTCTCCTTTTCAGAAACCTTTTCTTATTCCAAGACTATTCCAAGACACGTCCATTAAGGTTGATGCAGAATGAACTTTATTGTTCAATGCTTGACTGAAATACAAGTCTACTACTTCTATTAAATTATGCTTAGAAAACTGCAAATATAAATAAGGCTTTTCTCCATTATAAACACGTGTTACCCTTACTTTAAGCATGTACTTAAAATTTGGAAATGAATAAAGCAACGATTATATATATTCTTTTAAATTCTTTAGCCTAGATATTATTTTTGTTTTTACTTGAAAGAAAAGTCATAATAGCGATAAATTTATTTGCTAAACATGATTCTGTCAAAAACTTACCAGCTTATTTGGTAGACTGTGGTCAGTGCAGTGGCTTGGTAATACAATCGTTTGAAAAAGTCTTGCTCAGTCTACCCATTACTTTGCATCTTTAGAAGTCAGTCGTCTGAAGTGAGAATTAATACAGTAAACTTGGTGGGCACTAACCTGTAAGAACATTCAACGATTTGAAAATTGGTCGCTGTTAAAGAACTCCTCCTTGCCACAACTACATTGAAAACATATACCAATAATATTTCCTTATACTGTCCAATCGAAAATGTCGTTACATATTATTTGGGTAACCGGGAAAGATTTGTATTTACACAGAATTGCATCAATACAAAATCGAATTGATTTGGTACAATGTCAATTTATAAATTATATTATGAATACAGAAATTTTTATGCAGAGGTGGGCGGGATTAAATATGTAACAGCACAGTTTGATGCCCCATTTTCTAATGAAGAAATAAATTCTAAGTATATTATATTTGAAAGTCATTTCTTAGTCATCATTTCATCATGTTTGTTTGGAATTTAACACAAAGTTAAGGTTAATCACAAGGTCATGGTTTATAGTCGGTTATTAAAAAAATATTCTATCTTGGTAACTATTTGAGTATTGATGGATGTATTGATCACGTAGATATCAAAAACTAAATAAATAACCAGAGGAATCATCCAATATATATTTTCTGTGTAAAATGTAATATCAAATCCATGGGTGGATCAATTACAAGAATACCTTTCCAACCGGCTAACCCCTTTAAAACCTCATAACACATATTTTTTACTTTGTAGTTAGCACGTTTTATAATATAATTAACATGGGGTTTAGGTACATTCGCTGTTTTAGAATAGTTATGGTTCATTTAAAGCTAAATGTCAAGTAAATTGTATGAACATGCCATTTGAAAATACGGCATCATAGTTGTATTAAAAGAATCTGTTTTAAAACTGATTTTAAAATCCAATTTCTCCCTTACCAAGGCTGCCGTGCCATAACGTGCCCACCTCTGCGCTACTGTACAGCTGTTTTTGGCTAGACGGAAGGAGTAAACAAGCTGTCAATTTCTATAACTCTGCAAATTCATTTACAAACACTTTGTGGTTACACTCACAGATTACGTTTAGTAAACATTGAATTTCAATCAAATTATGAATGTTCATTTTCAGTATAATATCAATATTTATCAAGGAATTATTTAGCTTCATCAGCATTTGTATTAAAAATATGAAGCCTGGTAGTGGTAGTAGAAATATGCTAGGTTTCAGGTACATGCTAGGCTAAGACTTTTCTCCATGAAAATGAAAACTTATGCTTACCATTTATGCTTGCCGTTTACTTTTAATTAATTTATTGATATTTGAGTATAATTGTATGCATAAGTTGGATATTGTTTGTTTATATTAAAATTATTACTAAATTTAGAAATATTGCAATTAAACTTAAAGAGTTTATTTTTAATGAATAGGCTCATACAGTATATACGCCAAGCTGCCCTTTAGGTCTACAATAACTATTAATACTATTAAATGCGAAGTTCTAATATTCTAAGCCCTACGAGTGTCTTCAAAGTTGGATTGTTTACCTAATCTTCTTGTATTAAAAAACATAATTATTTTTAAAAAATACGAACATATTTTTGTTTCATTCATAACTTGCATTATTTTACCTATATTATATTATTGAATACCTTTGCTAAAAGACAATAAAGACATGATCTGCAAAAGAACGGTCGGCAAGTTAACATTAGGCAGCGAAGCCTACGCTTTGCTCAGGCTTTGCTCTATTCTCAAGACAGGCTATTTTGATCTCAACTAGAATTCTAATTCCCAATGCTTAATCCCGGAGATTTGGATTATGGAAATTGTCTATTGGTCGGTAGTCAATAAGTCAATACTCAGTACTTGATACCTCTGTACCTCAGGGGGGTTACTACTTGTAAGACTCTTTTTGTATTTCTTTTTGGTTTTTGATTCATAATTATTTTAATATCACATTTTTTTAAATCTTGTATTTTATTGGCATTCTGAAAAAATATTTGGATGTCAGAATAATTTGTTCATGATTTCATCGAAATAGAAAAGGTATTCATTAATGGAACTTAGTTTAGAACTTATTGGAAAAGTTTAAAAATGTTAAATCGAGGATTAGAGGAATTTTTAAAAATAGCTTGGAATATACTATTCAATACATACTACATACTTAGTATTACTTAGGTATGAAATTGACATTGCATCATTGAATTGCAAATGCTTTTTATGATGCTCTACAACGTTATATTGTACTATCAAGAAAGTCATACCTATATATCGTATCGTTTTAAGTGTTAAATCTTGTGAACAGCTTTTCGAATTAGAGTAAAATAAGGAAGTAATATATGGAAATATGGAAAAAGTGAATTTCATGTAACCAATGTACCTTGATTTCTTAGCATTTCACATATTGTGGTTTATAACCTTTAAAGTTTTGCTATGTCTAATATTGAGTTAACCTACACATTATTATGCCGTAGATAGGATTTTTCGCAATTGAAATACATTATAGGATGTCTCTGCTTTAACTCTGCTACATTCTTTGAAGGCTTCAAGCCTAGATATAAAGCATCCAGTAAATAAAATTAATAACTATCACACATTTCTCAAATTGCACACCAAACAAAAATATCTTTGGTGTTGCTTGCGTATTAGCTGAACATAATTCAGAAGACAATGTTATTATTTTTCACTATACAAAGTATTCATTGCATTGAAACAGCTTTGCTTTCACTTTCAACATTTATTCTCAGCCCTCTATGGATAATAAGGCAAGTGAATAGGAACTCTCCTATCAGTGCTCTGCCACATAGCAGCCAAACCCACACTTTTTCTTTTCTTGCGGTCTCTTGCAGTGCCAACATCTCTCTTCTCTGCTCTCCATCTTGACCAGGTGAGATTTTCCGGCTTTTCTTCTTAAAAATTGGGGTTCTATCAAAAAGATATTTAAGCATTTGACTTTTTCATTTTCTTGTAAGTAAATCGTTATTCAATGCCTCAGTCAGATTTTGGTTACATACAATCCTGTGGTAGTGTATTTGTTTTTCGTTAGTATTTCGTAATATGTACTAGCTTCGAATTCATCATTATCGAAAGATTAATTTACATTAGTAAGATCTAAACTTCGTAGATGAAAGTTGCCCATATATTTCTTTCATTGATTATTTACTACCTACCACTTATTATTTTCGTATACCATACCATTTTAAAAATAAGTACGAAATTATAAATTATTGTTTTCCAATTTTGACAATAATTGGTTTATATGTCTGAATTAGTATTTTAATAATGCTTGATGTATTAATTTGGCTCCATAAGTAATATCATCATAAAGATAGAAACTCTATCTTTAGCCAGGCAATATCTCTGTAAAACTTAGAATGTCGTGAATAGAATACGTGGCAGCATACCTATTTCATAATGACTTGTCCCAAGGCGAGGGTTTACGGAAGGTTGATTCAGTTTCCTTCTAATTGTAATAAATGGGTATAGAAAAATATGTTAAAAAAGGGATATTTCTTATTTACATAAGCTGATAATGATAATAAGGATAAAAACTATCATTTCTAAAGTAAATAGTATTTGTCGACTACACTTCTTGGTTTTCAGTGACAAAAATTGTATCCAATATGCACATTCTTTACTCTAGAGGTTTTGGTTTTGTTGCGGCCTAGACATTAAACACAGGCATCCACGCCACATTAAAGAAGGATTAAAGAAGCTAATGAGTGTAATTGTGTTTATAATTAACAAAACCGTAATTTACGTATGTGACCAGCCAATATATGACTTTGTACCGCAATTGTATTTAATAATTGCATATCTGACAAATAGATCAAAGTATGTAGTACGTAATCTACAGTTTGAAGCAGTGAAGAAGCAGGTATGAAGAACAAGTAGTATGGTCCAAAAATCGTGTACCGAAAATTATATATGTACTTGTCAATTGAACAGATAGGGGCTTTTCGTCTGTAGATAACCATCATGTGGTTAAATCCCATATTAAAAACACATTGTTAAAACATACATTTTTAATAGTACATTGCAGTATGCACAGAATTAAATGAAGTTTAAATATATGTTACAGTTACATAAGAATATAATATTTATAATGACAAAAAGTAGTATATTATATTTTCATGGTAAATTTATTGCCCCGTGTTATATAATACACCTTCAGTATTTTAAATATTTAAAATGTAGGAAATAATAAATATTTCGCAGTAATAAGTCATTACATTATCAGTAGTTATGTATCCCATTTATGTATATCGGTTAATATCGGGTGCTACGTATACCGCAGGATACGCCCTGTGCTACCACTGGGTCTGTTAAATATCTCGATTTATAATTAACATAATGTGCATTAGTTCCCAGCATGCGCTTTAATATTATAATATATGCTGGAGAATTATTTTATTACAATGTATGGTATAGTGTTCTAGTCATCTAGTCATTAAATCACTTTATTTCAGCGCATGGCTCACTCAGATTTATATCCATATCATGGCCCGTACGTTGTACTGCAGATATTTAAACATCATGCCTAGTCGGCATGTAATTTTGTAGGCACATGCATGTATTGGCTTGGTCAACATGCCAATACATTATAGTTATGCATACCTCTACTCAAGACACCAAACTAAAGTTGAATTAGCCTACACTATCTATGGTGGTTGTACTGTGGTTGTGGTTAAGACTTATCTTATATAGATAATTGCTTCCAGAATATTTCTGATAAGGGTAATAATATCCGTAAACGATGTGTCGTAATGAACGTATTTGCCTGTATTTAGTAAAATTTAATGCTTTTTTCCTTCGTCATCTGTCATCTGCTAGGGAATTGTCGATTTGAATAATTCTCAATCATGATTACGAATTTCGGGGAACAGTTGAACATCTGAATTTGTCAGTAACGTAGAGCCAGGGAAGGAAAAAGCCAGCTTTTTGGCTTTTGGCTTTTTGGGCTTTTTGATGAAAAAGCCAGCTCGCAAAATAGGAAAAAGCTGGCTTTTGGCTTTTTGGCTTTTTGCTCTGACGTCAACAGGCAACTACCAATAAGAAAAATACACTGAAATGTTATTCTATTGATGTTATTCAAGTGGAATTCAGTACATAATCCATTATTATTTTACTTTAATTAATTAAAACCTGCAATAGTGTCAATAAACATGAAAATGTAGAAATATCAAAGTTTGGAAATGTACACTGGATGGCAGTTGGGGTATCAAAAAGCCAAAAAGCTCAAAAAGCTCAAAAAGCCCAAAAAGCCCAAAAAGCTGGCTTTTTGGCTTTTTGCTGCAAAAAGCCGAGCTTTTTCCTTCCCTGCGTAGAGCCGTCGTAGGGCATACAAATGTTGAATGCGTAAGCAATTTGTGGAGATAAGGAATGTGATAAATATTGAAATGAAGTGTTGAACAAACCGTTCATTAGGCACCGGTAGGGTTTTTAAAAGAGGACTGGCAGTTCATGTTACAGATACAGATAATATAGTACAGTTTACGGAATATCGGATAATAAAATATTTATCAATACCACCTAAGATCCAAAAGACCAAATTCTCATACTGCAAATCTTCAATATTGTTATGTAATAGGTTGTGCCTATGTGAAAGAATCTAATATTAAACGTTTATCGTGTACACAAATTAAATATTTGGATAAGTGAGACTTGCCATTACACTTTACCGACAAGGTAGTCTGAATATCTATTCTCTGCAAAATCTATAATGAAGTGGAAATATTAAGTGTGCAAGGTTATAATTCGTAATGAAAAATGCGTTTGTCACGTATTAAAATTGTTTTTCTTTTCATATGCAAATTATAACATTTGAATATTAAATTACATATTGAGTTCACTGTATTACCTGTTACAGTTTTTAAAAATTCCTAGTCAAGAACACAGTTTCAGATATTAAATAATTTATCAAGACAGATAGTTTTCTTCTGAGTCTTAAAGAATTCACCGATTTTTAATGCGTTCCGTGCAGAAATTACAGCTATTTAACTGTACTGTGCATAATAGTACCCGTGGCCAATATTGTCGAACCTACAAAATAAGATACCGATTTAGTGTAGAATTAATTGCAAAATTGTATTACAGTTTAAAATCTGGAATCAGATATTGCGCTTTGTTTTCCATTCTAATTTCTATTAAATAGCTGTCAAAAACAGCGAATTATCTTACAGGAGTCTTAAAGAAAAATTTGAATTAAATGCGAGCAATAGGTACTGATTAGTACCTTAAGGCAATTAGGTCGGGGTTTTAAAATACATTTCACAGATTTAGAAGTTCTCGGCGTTTTTCGACATGCGCAAGCAATATCATAAGGATTTCTCTCTTACAATGCTTTTGCAAAGTGAGTGAATGCAGTATAGCCGAGTAGACCGGTGTGCATTAATAGTGTCTGATACTGTGATACTTTATATGTATATGGAACATTGGAACATTTCTTCATTTCCATATAGCGATGCAAGGAAAGTAAAATGTAGGTCATTTAGGAGTTTGCTGCACAATCTATATCACATATAGGTGGCATTTAATCGGTTAATGTATAGTATATAGAAGACAAAAGAGTGTTTTATACTTAGTATTACATCCAAAAATAAGTTAGTTATTTCTTTGCTAAGCCAACTACTTCTGTTCAGAAAATTCAACTCGGAAATGTAGTTTCTTTGCAAGGAAGGCATTTGACGGCAGTAGAACTTATATTTTTGTATTTCAGTTAGAGTAATCACTCAGCTACATTTAACTGCGGTTGCACATTCGGAACTTGTGTAATAAACATCTAATACCTGGTTTCTTAAAATTATAGATATTACATCAAAATGTTCAAAATAACTGAAAATTTAATGGAACTGGCAAAGAACAATCCCTTTGTCAACCCTTTTCCAACTGTTAAATGTAGCGGTAGTGAACAGCCATTATCCCGATCGGTATTGGTACCGCAGCGAAACATAGCATTCGCCGCAGCCGCCGCACCACAAGGTAATTTTCTCTTTTGATCATTTTAATTATCTGGAAATTTATTAAATGGATTTAAAATTAAATGAAATTATGGATTTGCAGAGGAATACACATGTGAATATGGTTCCATGAAATATTACGCCTTATGTGGTTTGGGTGGAGCTATCTCTTGTGGAGTCACTCATACAGCAGTTGTTCCACTTGATCTTGTTAAGTGCAGACTTCAAGTCGACTCCGCTAAATACAAGTCTATTTTTAATGGATTTAGGGTAAACTTAAAATTTTGCAATATCTTATAAAATTTGCAGTGATATTTATTAAACATTAAAACATTGTAAATATTATGTAATTTAAACAGTGGGAAAAAGTGCAAGTTCATAAAATTCCTTTGTAATGGATATGTAGCTCACTACAAATTATTTTAATATAGGTCACTGTAGCTGAAGAGGGAACTAGAGGTTTAGCCAAAGGATGGGCACCGACGTTCATTGGATACTCCATGCAAGTAAGTCGAGAAATTCAATTAAGACGAAGAGAATTAATAAACAAAGTTGAAATATATATTAATATTTTTTGTTGTCAAAAATTTTAGGGTCTATGCAAGTTTGGCTTCTATGAAGTTTTTAAAATTGTATATTCCGGTTTGATTGGAGAAGAAAATGCTTTCTTATGGAGAACGTCGCTGTACTTGGCTGCCTCAGCGTCAGCCGAATTCTTTGCTGATATTGCTCTGAGTCCTATGGAGGCCGTTAAGGTGACCACCTAGTCTTATTTGGAAATATTTTGTAGGTACTGTAATGTAATTTAGGCACGCTCCTTAGATCCATTCTTTTTTCGGTAAAGGATGAATGAGTCATAAGTGTGCTAAAGTGTATACACCTCATTCGGGAACCACAAACCTATATAAGTGAGAAAATAAATGCTGTCGAGGCAAATAGTTTACCTTGACTATAGTAATGTTTTCTTACTTCTGTGATACGGTAAGGTTGCTGAATGGGACAAAACTTGTTCTAAATTTGAAATTTGAGTTGCATGAGTTTAAAATTATTAGGTCCGTATTCAAACCCAACCTGGATTCGCAAGCACCCTTCGGGCTGGTGCTCCCATTATCTACCAGCAAGAAGGATTAAATGGGTTCTATAAATCATTGGTTCCATTGTGGCTCAGGCAGATTCCGTACACCATGATGAAGTTTGCTTGTTTCGAGCGTACTGTTGAATTACTTTACAAGTAAGTAAAGGCATCTTTAGATTAGTATAATAAATTCATGTGTTTGCATCAATTCTGTGATTAGTTGATAAAAATGAATCATAATGCTGGTGAAATAACATTTCCGGTTTTATGCCTAATTAACCACTTCCATAATGGTCCACTGGACCAGCTTAGAAATTTCGTCACAGGACGTTGCTGATTTAGAGATGGGCTGCACAGCCTGGTCAATGTTAAGTTTAAACAAGAAGAACTTGGCCAGCCCCACCGTTAAAATAATATATTCATCGAAGACTTTTAAATAGTTGCACGAAACTGCATTATGAAAGTGGTTAATGTATATCAATCATTTTTTATACTTTTTGCTGTGATATGAAAATGAAGAAGAAAATGTAACAAGGGAAAGGATAATAATTTGAATTCAAAATTATACTAGTGTATGTTTTTTGTTTCTATTACATAAATGAAAATGTTTGAAGGTTCCACAAAAATCAAAATAATTCACTAGTAGACAAAGAATTCTTAATCGAAATGTAATTACATTTGTCTTGCAAAGCAAATTGTATTCGTTTCACTTCACGTATTTGAAACTCACTAATTGAAACTACTAAATTTTAAATATTAAAAGAAGTTTATCTTAAAATAATAGTTGCTAAATGCATGTTTCTATTAATATTGCAACACTGATCGGTGTTGCCACTAAAATAAAGGTAATCAAATCAAATAACTAAAATCATGTTTTAATCTTTTATAGGCATGTTGTTCCCAAACCAAGAGCCGAATGTACTAAAGGCGAGCAGTTGATTGTTACATTCACTGCTGGTTACATTGCTGGTGTTTTCTGTGCTATTGTTTCTCACCCAGCTGATACCGTAGTATCTAAACTTAATCAAGATAAGGGAAGTACTGCAATTGGCGTGGTCAAGAAAGTTGGTTTCGCAGGACTCTGGAAGGGTCTTACTGCTAGGATCATCATGATTGGTACCTTAACAGCTGCCCAATGGTTAGTAAATGATTTTCTAACGCTTCCTATTTGCATTAAGTTAAATTTATTGAAATTTGAGTTTGAATTTAATTTATTGACAATCATATCGATTTTAGGTTCATCTACGACTCCGTTAAAGTAGTTCTTGGTCTCCCTCGTCCACCACCACCAGAGATGCCCGAATCTCTCAAAAGGAAATTAGAAAAGAGCTCTTAATTGCACTGCCCACAGGATTGAACTGCAGTATGATCGTGTAGAGCAAATTGAGACAGTAGGTACTAAGATTCTTTCGGGACTTAAATTAATTGTAAAATCGTGAAGCGTTGCCGAGTTCATGAAATAAAATGTTCCCAGAGTATTCAATAGTAATGATGGATATTGCCTTCATTTATTAGTGTTCAACACTATTTGAGTAGTACACATATATGTTCACAAAATTAAATTATCGCGTATATCTCAAAAGTCTGTTTTTGAGAATGAGTTTAGAAGACTTTTTAATAGTTTGTATTATTATAACTACCTACATGCTAGTCTAGTTTCCCATCGTAATAAAATATGTTAAGTCAAATGAGCATAAAGTCTTAACTATTTTTATTGTGCTGCACCATCATCCAAAAAATAAAATTCATTAATTGCAGTTGTTGGTATTGACTTCCTAAACGCCAGTTATTGGACAGAGTCCTTGGTTTCACTATTTACACTGTAAGACGAATGACTGCAAACCACTGTTGTTTAGCACCAAAACATTTTAAGGCATTTTTTATTGGAACTACTACTAAATAAAGCAATGGTTATTATTTTGCTCAAATATTGTTGGCCAGAATTTTTGGATTGCCATGAGAAATAATGATTATTTTTGAGCACATACATAATATATGGCCAATATTATTTACCACAAATAATTTTAAATATTCAAATACTCAAATGGCTTATATAAACTAAAAAAATTCGAAATTGCGACTTTTTGGAATTAAGTGCACAAAAATTATGCTAGCTGTGTGGTCCAACTTTCCTACTCTTTATATCCTCAATAGAAGCTGACTAAAAAACTAAAAATATGTCAGCGATGTACCAGAATATATTTTCATTTAGACTTTTGCACCAATTATAATTGCGGCGAACCTATATATACTATTTTAGATAAGTATAACTCATGTTTCCTTGGGGCTTTAGAAGTTCTCTTATCCAAGAATTAAATATGTTTTTGCATTGAATTTATATTTTTTGCTTTCCATTTATGAGTTGCACCTGCCTTCACGCAAAGTTGAGACTACACTAAACGCCATGCAAATTGAGCAAATTTATTGCAAAATTGTAGTACATACACATGACTGTATTACTCAATTAGAATTCAAGCAGGTAGAGTATTAAAAATTGTAATGAATAATTCATTTCGAAAGTTAGAAACTAACAGAGATTGAAAAGAACATTATTTCGTAATGTTTGCTAAGCATCTAGTACTATTTGATAAATACTGATAACTTTCTGGTTCTGCTTCTGCTTGAAATAAAACAAATATAATTTCAGGTCACATCCACTTAGATCAATAATTGTTTATTTGTTAACTACAAAAGTCTTCACATTATGAAGTTTCTAGCTAAATTAGCAATTATTAATTATTATCACCAAATATGTTGAATAATGTTTTAGCATCATTTACTGGAGCCATATCACTTTCTTATTCTACAAAAAAGCTGAAGATTTGTTACCCTGCACCAAGATTTTCAAATGAAGTCCATTAAAATGTCATATCACTTTGTGTACCACTATGGTATATACTTTGAATACTTAGTTACTGCTCTTGCTCTGCATGCTTATCGTCATTTCTGGTGTCAACTGCTACGGTATAAGGATTTCATTAAATATTACCTGGGTGCATGGCCATGTACGAAAGCACCTATCTACTTAGCACACTTTGCATACCAACCGGGTATTGAATGTATACCTACCTCACGTCTGACTTATTAGTGTTTGCTACTTAATGGCAGCATAAAAATGATAGATTTTCTATCTCCCTATGTGTACTCCATAAGTATGGTATTATGAGTAACCTTAAGATGTTTTAACTAAATGCTACTACACCGAACTGAACTGGTACTAGTACAGAACTAGTACACACAGGTATTAATAAAGAAACTGATAGCATAGCTGGCAATAAGTGGAGTGTGCATATTAGTTGTGTAGGCGTTCGTATGTATAGATAGAGCCTGCAATCGATTACTTTTTACCTTTATTGTGTCTGCATTGTACCTAGTACCTGTATTTATTTCATTGTTGCTAGTATTACATAATAAGTATTTGCATTATGATAATAATCGTAGGTCTTAGCAAGTCTATCCAGTATTTTACACTGTCACTTCTTGTCTTGGGTAAGTGCTTACTGAGTTTGATTCCACTTCTCTCCAGTCGACAGTCCAGTTCAGGTGTTGCTACTTCTAGATAAGCAGAAGACTTCTTCGTGTAAAACAGAAATGTACGTTGTTCAACTTATTATAAGATCTACATAATATTATGGCATAGGCAATAAACAGTGTTGAATTAATTGCAAGCTTTCTTTCTAGTTTCTATATATGTAGATACATAAGTACCTGCTTCACTACCCGTAGCCTATACGTCCTTAGTTGCGCACAGAAGATAAATACCTCTAAGATTCCGCTACATGCCCTTATATTAGCACTATTATGTAAAATGCATTCTGCTATAAAATATAATACAACCAATGTAAGCTCTGTAATACTTACTTGCTTGTCTGGTCAATTTTTCTAGAGTTTATATCTAAGAAACGATTTTTATTCCTAAAGCTGTAATCCTTCAGCTTTCATTTTTACTCATCGTTAGCATCTTACTCAATTAAGAACTTATTTATATGCTATCCATTTTTGTACCACATTCACACGTCTGCCTATTCATATAATCCATGTCTTCAGTCTTCATTTTTTACTGGAAGAAAAATTGATACCTTAATGAGATCAGCAGAGATAATAGTATACTGAACTGAAACTCTTTTTCGAGTGTCTACTCTACACACAACTTATAATTAGGTACATTCAATCAAGCCGTATACGCTACCTCAGGTACTCGCTGTTAATGGTACTTACCTAAGTGCTCTTGTAGATGTACATTTGCATGTCTAACGAAATTGCATGTCAAGAATTTTTATTAGCCCAATAATATTTATTGTTCTCCACATGTTTAACCTAGCCCTCCAAGTTCATCATAATATTTATTATCCCTAAATATTAAACACATATCTAAATGTCATGCTAATTGGTACACACACTCGTAATTTGCATTTCCCTACAGCTGAATTGCTGTACTATTGCATTCAATTGTTCAATTCTATTTCATTTACTTTTATTCCTCTTGACATCATCCTTGGAGTTTATACAGGTACATTACATTGACTGTCTATGAACACAAAATATGAGTATAATATCTCAATATTGGCGGCAATAAAACTTGTTAATATCTTTCTCCATGTATTATGTAGGATTTACGACATGGATCGATTTTTTACTTTTGAAGATGGTTGAAGAGTTGTGATCAGTATGGTTCGGTGGGTTCTTAAGCTCCCTTAGGATTCCTTGTTTTGTCTTGTCTTATTTACAACATGACAGGCAGTCAGGACAGGAGAGAAGAAGGGAAGACGTTACATCTTAAGTTGTCCCTAGTCGCGTGCGACAGACGGTAGCAGTCAATCGGTTCAACTCCTGCGACAGACATCCGACGACTGTCTGGTCAGCAGGTCTGAGGGTCTTCTCTGTCAGTTATACATAGAAAGGCTTATTATTAGTTAGGCACTCAGAAAATAATTCACTACGCATTATGCTGCAGTACACTCTACATCTTCTCTATCTACCCTAACGACACACATATGGTTCAATTTTTGAAGTTCTAGCTCTGTGGATCCATTTGACACATGTGTGTTTACTATTCAGTGCAGTATAGTCCCCGCTCTCTTATAGATGGGTATTAATGCAATTATGTGGACATTTATTAGGTGCCTAACCCAAAGGGCTACTACATTTCAGAATTCAGTTTTCGCATATAATATACTCCATGTACAATTAATAAATACATTACTGCATACATTTAGTACATCTACTAATACCGTAGCACAAAAGCTTGCTAAGTTTAGAAATAAAAGTAATGTTTACATTATTGGGGCATTTGGATAATGGAAATTTGGTTTTTACATTTTACGACGACGTTTTCTTTTGAAAGGTATTTGTTTAATCAATTATGATTTTACCAAACAATTTTATTTCTCCGGGATTTATATCTTACGTCATTCACTAAATGAATCAGACGTTAATTTTAAAGTAATGGCAGGTCAGTTGTATGAATATAATCATACTTGGACATAATTCTCTATAAATTCAGTGAATACACTGAAAACAAGATAATTTCCATTCTATATTTAATCATCATTACGTCATTCTATGTTAAACTTGACGCAATATCTAATTCCAATTCTTGAGATATACTGGTTAGAGCAGAATTTGATTTAGTTCTTGTATTTGATGGCGGTTAGAAACTTAACAAGCATGCTGTGCATAGAAGTAGTTAATAGGCAGTACCAATAGTACCTACTTAAAATTAGTAACATGAGGGTTACCTAATTCTTTGTACGGAACTGGAGTTGAGAGGAGAAGAGACGTCTCAAGAAAAATAGTTAATGAATAGTACGAGTACGACGAGCTGAAATGAACTTGTGTGGAAACTAGAAACATAATCTTCATGCCCATGTGCTGTTCAAATGGAAAACAACTGGTAGGTATCTTCTACCGCCTTATTGGAGCAGCTGCCGTCAGTTCTGTAGTATCTCTCCAAGAGATAGACTGGTTGAACACAACTAGAGTGGAATTGCATAATGTTCGTTGGCCAGCAAAGAAAAGAAACTCAAAGCTGAATCACATGAGTTACACAATGGGTCGTCGTTTGGTCGTTCTTTCATAGGAAGCAAGTTTCTTTTAAAAGCATATATCTACTTTGAGATTGTCTAGTGAATAGGTAGATGTACACAGAGTTGCCCAACATAGGTATCATTTGTGCATCTGCTTCACTTTTACCATGTACGAATTAATGTACCTACTTCTGCACTTGTACCAGTTGTCTTCTGCATGCCTCGGTACTTGCTTATCGTCAATGCTGACTGACTTAGCAATTATTTGCTAACTGACTGAACCTGAGCTGAGACTGCTACTGAACCGAATATTGTTAATATCATAATGATAGAAGTAGCAGCAAGTTAAGTCAAGCTAATCCAAGCAAGTCATTCAGTCACGATACACAATCACCTACAATAGTGAGGTACCCACTGTTATAAGTAAGTACCCCCAAACAAATTCAACGACTTACATTTAAAGTGAGTACGGAAAAGAGTGAAGTCGGAAAACAGGAATCATTTCTACGGACTGAATGAAAACGGCAACTGAGTGGTCGCGACAAAGAAGTGGCTGCATTAAAATGGAAACATTTGTATTAAATAGGGACGGTCATTTTTGCATATGGAAACACATGATGTATACTTGTAGCAGTCTTCAAGGAAAGGTCGATCAGTACAGCAATAACTAATAATAGTGAGAGCAATTGAAAATGTTTGAGGGTAAAAGCAATATAAAGCAATACAAAATAATTAGTCAAAATTATTCAATCAATAAAAGTCGAGCAATTGGTGTACATAAAAATGTACTGCCTTACCCATATCTTTCAAATTATGAATACATGAAGTAATTATGCTACCACTAAACTTATTTCTTTATTTTTTTCTTTGGCATCTAATTTGTATTCTTTTGTGCTTAATATTAGACCCATTAGAAAGTATTTTCCATTAATATTCCGAAACTGAAAACTGCTAAATCTTGTTAGAATAAAAATCAGTCCGGATTTAATACAGCTGTTCCCATTTTATATATCCGCCACCATGTAGTTTCCGTTTTCATCCGGGAAGTCCCGTTTTCACCCAGGAAGTCCCGTTTTCATTCAGTTCTAAAGACTCCAGTTCCCGTCTTCACTCTTTTCCGTACCCATTTAAATCTTATCCGTATTCAACGTAATCTTCAAACTTACTGTTTCAGCACAAATATTTATCCATAAAAGAAACCTGGTCAGAAGATTGACCTATTAGGAATGCAAGGCAAACTATTTCACTACTTCACTACCTTGCAATGTGCTTTCTTATATTTTACATGCTAATCCAGTTTGTCATTTCCACTGTGAGTAAAGCGACATCTAAAAATACGGATATACTACGTTTACTTATTTCCAGCAATGTCAAAATTCTGTTCACTGTGGAATTTAAGTTTAATATTACTGAAATTCATTTCTCCAATTTCCATGCCATGTCTGGCAAAGAGGTTCGGTATTCATTGGTTAAACATTTCACTTCGAGCATTTATACGTCAATTCCTTACCTAAATTGTAGTGCCCCTTAAAAGGGTTTCTTTTAACAAACTAGTTTAGCCAATGCATTACTGTTGCTATCTCAATTCTTTCTTCAATAGGCGTTTCTGCTTCTGATTTAATTTTTTTCACTATCAAAGTTTTTATAGTGTTATTTTTAATATGAGTTCTTTTGTCTTTCCTCCTCTTCAATTGGAGTTTTTGCAAAACTCTGTTTCCTTGAATATTATCTCTTTTTATTAATTTCCTTGAGCAAGGGACACTATTCTATGGTTTTTCTGTTTTCCGAATGTATGCCCATTTTAAGGTTTTTAGAGCTGACTGATCCTTAATGGAATTTTAAGAATTGTCTGCAGCTTTTGCAGTACAAAAATATCTTTGACCTTATTAAATAAATATCCTTTGACGAATACCTCAATGTCAAATTGCATAAAAATATGTTTTGTTTCTTCGTCAACTAAATAAACCGGAGAACATTGTGCTTTGAAATCCAAACGGTGGAGGGGTTGCTCTAGAACAATTTAGCTTTCCAGTTTGTTTCCCTTCTGATTCAGCTTCATGCTACTTGGTTCAATTTAAAATAGTTTGCATGATATTTTAGTTCCTTTTTGAAGTAGAACTGATGCAATGGGAAAACTGGAGGATGGAGCATCTGAAAGAAACTATTAATCCGTAGAAATTCAAACTCTTCTTTGATTTCGCATCATACATTGCTCGTGAATGTTTTCAATTACATTTATGAGAAATTTGATTTGCAAATATATAGTGTCCATATTCACTGCATACACATAAAGCGAATAATGAAATTGATTGTTTTATGCAATTCTGCTATTCTTTTAATAGTTCACAAGAAACCTGGAATTAAGCATTATTCAGCATTTACTCTATTTTCAGAGAATGGAATGGAAATGGCTCCCTCGCCTCGGTTGATGTGAGACAACTCGAATAACCAATGAACTTTTAGACATAACTGAACTATGAAATACAAAGTGAATTAATGTTTTTATAAATTAAAATATGCCAACGACCAAAGGTAGCTACTTTCATGAGGTCCAATTTGATACTAATATTGTGTGCCAAAGAGTCGCTTAGAAACGTTAGATACGTTATCATTGCCAAAAATGTAACAATAAACGTCAATATTATGGATTTACATTGCAATCATTTAACAGATTCGTAAAACTGCAGTATATACGAAACCTACACTCTCCTACTTAGTAATAATATTATAGAAGGGTTGAAATGTTATGGCCTTTTGCTTCTACGTTTCCCTATTGCATCAACCCAACTTTGTGTGTTTTTATTCAATTGTCATTTAACAAATTCTGCTGTTATTACTTGTTATTACCCACTATTAATGACATAAGTACGTAGTAGTTGCATATAATGGGGAATACGAAGGAGTACTTGTGCATTGTGTACGGCTTGTTAAATTCGAACGGTCAATAGATACCATTCATATTCCACAGCTCTGCCACTCACTTCTATTCTATCTCCTACATAAATTAAGTGGGAATACATCGCCGTGTGTCTCAAGTTTCATACTAGTTTAACTTAACTACCCCTTTCAGCTTTCCATGCTCACTACACGGCCAAATACTTACCACTTACCATACATACCACTTACTCTACTACTGCAAAATAGTACGATAGCACATATCTTCTGCTTACTTATTAGTACTATTGCACTACTGGTCTTCCACTAATTGTCACTGGCCTTTCCTAATAAATGGGAATTATTAAAAGTAGTCTGACTCTTTATCAACTACTCACCTACTGACGACCTAATAATACAAACCCAAAAATTCATTCTCTGCGATATAATAATACTTTCTTAAAGAAGTGGATACTGCATCGGTACCTTTGGAATAGGTTGTTAAAGCATGCTAACTCTGTACCTTTTGCTTACGTGCTACACATCAAATGATGATATTCCGTATAAACTGCAGAAGAGGTAGTGAATAGTCGATGTGTATAGTATTCGCCACATTACCAACACTTATGTTGCTCAAGACACAAGAAAGTATAACGCATAACCGACTTTATATTTCTTTTCCTAACTAGCTTACTTGCTGGATAGGCGGCAGCAAGCCGAATAACCAAAGAAGTATATAGTACCTAGTACCTACACATCTAATGACTGTAATCCTTGGTTTGGGAGCTCTGTAGGGATAGTAGAGTAGGGAACGAGTTGATCTTAAACAGCCATTCTTCCTATTAATCGGAAAATCAAAAATAAAAGAATACCAACGTAAGGCATGTAGCATGTATTGTAGAAATAGGTATCTCATAGATACTAGATACAACATAAAATCTATTGTTACTTGTTATATTTGTTTCCCTATAAAATGATGATGAATTAGTGAAATGAAGTCAGTTACGAACAAACATAGCCACAGTGAACACGTATTTTATAATCGGCTAGAACTGTTAATAAAATTCTTATGTTTTTCTGTTAACTTGAAATCCTCAGCAGCTTGATTCTTAACAGCATGGTTTATTGAAATTTCAATCTACTTAAAATAAACGAATTTGGAAAATGAAATTTCTGCCAATGACATTGTATTAAGCAGCGGGAAGAAGCTGAGCCACTATCATGCGGCTTGGTAACATAGCCCGGCATCACATTGTCACACTTACACTACACTACACTTTATTTGGGTGTACAATAATACACTTACACCACACTACACTATATTAGTGGGCATAAAATTACACGTACACCACACTACACTATATTAGTGGGCATAAAATTACACTTACACTACACTACACTATATTAGTGGGCATAAAATTACACTTACACTACACTACACTATATTAGTGAACATGAAATTACACTTACACTACACTACACTATATTAGTGAACATGAAATTACACTTACACTACACTACACTATATTAGTGAACATGAAATTACACTTACACTACACTACACTATATTAGTGAACATGAAATTACACTTACACTACACTACACTATTATTAGTGTGTATAAAATTACACTTACACTACACCACACTTCATTGTGTGTATAGTATTACACCTACAATACACCTCACTTTGTTTGTGTGCATAGTATTACACATAACACTTACACTACACCACACTTACACTACTATTGTCATGGCCGCCTTAATGGGAGGCCATTCTGGCTTTTGCCGGGCCTCGTAAAATTTTAGGGTCCTCAAAATTATAGGCATTCGCGAAATCCAATAACTGATGTTCAAAATCAAAAGAATTTATGGAAAATGTGCTAAAATTTTAAAAGAATTTGCTCAATCCTCAAAAAAAATCCTCAAAACAACCTTTACACTACACTTACACTACACTACCTGTTTGTGGCAACTCATACACTACACTTACACTACACTACCTGTTTGTGGCAACTCATACACTACACTTACACTACACTACCTGTTTGTGGCAACTCATACACTACACTTACACTACACTACCTGTTTGTGGCAACTCATACACTACACTTACACTACACTAACTGTTTAAGACAACTCATACACTACACTTACATTACACTACCTGCTTATAACAACTCATGCACTACACTTACACTACACTACCTGCTTAAGACAACTCATACACTACACTTACACTACACTAAAGATAAAGTGGACCTTACACTTTTTACACTTTTTTACACTTACACTCAATAAAGTGTAGTGTATGCCGGGCTATGCTTGGTAATTTTGCTTAGCACTTTTTAAATCATTTTTTATATTAAATACAAATAAAAGGTTTCAATTTGGTAATTTCTTTGAATATCTAGTAATATTTGCAGGTTATGATAAAATGGAAAAAAAAGTTTTGAGTAAGCCAAGTAAATGTATTTATAGGAATGAAAAGTATTTATAGACGTTCAGTTGGTAAAGGGATTCTTTAATTTCTCAATATCTTATTTAATGGCAATGACAAAAAGATTATTTTTAACATTAAGAAAGCCTTACAATGATAACAAATATCCGCTCTTAATTGACCTACACAATAGAATAACTGCATGACGTTTAAGTACAAGTTTGTGATTTCTAAAATTTTAACTGTTAGTAAAGTGAATTATAATTAATTAATTGTATGGGAGTTTATATTATATTTAGGTGAGATCTAGAGCCTTGGCATTGATAGACGGAATTTGAAAACCACACAGAAATTTGATGCATGAAAAATACTGATAGAATTTCTACCTGCTTACACCCCCACACGATCTGATTCCCAACTCTAGAGGGTAAATAAGTACAAATACTAATGTAGGCATGTTTTACTGGATTTAGGCATAGCTGGGGTAGGTACTCGTTCTGCTAACATTGGTGGTGCTTGTACATACGTCTTATACGCTATTGCCATACACACAATTGTGTTACGTACGCTGAAGAATTAAAGTAAGAACACATGGACGGACAGAAAGTAGGGACGTAGGTCTGTTCTCGACTTTGCGAGTGCTGAGTTCATAGTGACTACATCATATCATTGCCGTCGCTCAAAGACGCCGGTTCATCCACACTTGGTTCTTGGTTCTGCACTTTCTGTTTTCGTTTCTACCGTTTGTTCGTATTCGCACTTATGTAGCTAATATCCTACGTTCGTTGAGTCGTTCGTGAATGGAGTGTGTCCAGTTCGTTTCTTCCCCAGTTTCCCTTTCATTCTTATATCTAATTCATTCGTTTGTTTTATCAAGCCATTCTACTACTGCATTTTATTGTCTACTTACTGGACTTACCGAACCTCATCCAATCTTATAATCCCGTCAATTAAGACTCTCTCTCATTTCGAGGCTCTTCACCTGGATATCACCTTCGACTCCTACATCCAAAATACGTTCGTCATCTGTGAGACAAGTCAAATTTTCTTGTGGACTACGACGCACAGGTAATGAACAGTTTCAATTCTCCTCATTTAATACCTTCATATTCAAATCCCCTTTAGATCCATATTCGCAGTCATCAAAGCAAATGCTTAATACTGGCTAACTTAATGGTAGTGAGTAAAAAATTAGATTTTAGGTAATTCAAATAATGCCGAAGGTAAGTAAATATGTAAAGGTAAATTCAGCTAAAATAGCAAACTAGGTACATAAAATGCCAATATACATAATGTCGTGAATGAAAACGTTTTCAAAGACGTATACCATAATTATAAACAAAACAATTTGGGTTTAGAAATTTAATATGATTTAAAGTGATTAACAACTAATCATTCTAAGGAGGGAATAAAACAACAAATATGAATGACGTTTTCATATTTATTTGGGGCTGAAAAGTTACATATAGTAATGGAAAATATAGTCTCAAGGAAAAGAGATATTTCTCATAATATCTTGTAACTTGTATGTAGGCTTGTTATTCTCAGGCTGAATCGTTAACAATAGGAATAATAGTCTGAAAGGGGGTTGGAAAATTATAATACGAAGTAAACAAGAAAAACATTCTATATTGTAAATTTTTAGAATGTATTATGTGCTAAATACATGTTGTATAATGTACAGAAAATTAGAGTAGATGATGAGCTAGGTAAAATCTCATTTTGTCAGTGCAGTGCAATCTAACATGTTTATTGTACTTATCTGCAGTATACTTTGCTAAATGCATTTACTCGCCATAATATCCACACAATGGTTTTCTTTGGCAAAAATGCTAAAATGACCTTATACATGAGAATACATAATTTTTAAAAACGCAATGCACTTCTAAATAAATAGTGGCAGCCAATTCCCTAGTTTGCAATAGTTTTTGAATTCGAGCATAGCGATCGTGTCACGAAACTAGACTAAACGGCTCACTATTTATCCTCATTATCATCAGAAAATCATGCTTACTTGAAGTAATAGCTCTCGTTGAGAAATTCGTAAATGATTTTGGAAATGCTTACTATACGTGGCATGTAAGTAAATCTCCGAGTTTAAATAATGAATTACTATATTTATTTTCGTTGCATCTCTCTGGCAAATAATGCACTTTTAAATATAAAAGTAAATGCCAGTACAGAAGTAAATACTACTTTTGAGAATTTTTTCCTATTACAGAGCGAACGGTCTTATCGGGTCATGCCAAACACAGCACAGACATCTAACATTATACAAAGTCTTAACAGTTCTTTAAATTGAGACGTTTATGAGTATTTGAACAATCTCTTTTCTTACTTTGTATGTTGCCCATGCTTTTGCTGTGAGAAAGCAATGGCTGGACTCGCAATTGTAAACGAAGACCCATAAAATAAAAAATACACAAAACTAAAAAGGGGATACTGCATATAAATGATTGGTAATCAGTTCCAAACAACTGGCTAGGAAAATAAGGACATGGCTATATAAGATAGTCATATAACGATAAGTGCGTTCATACATTAGCTCCGTACAAAATGCCATTTTTCATGTACGACTTTTACATAATGTTGACGTTCAGTATTCACTCAGACTCCAGCAGTTACTATCAACTTTCAGTACTATCATTATTTCCTGAATATTTTATTTGTACGGACCTTGTGTAACTGAAATACTTCAGTTTGTAGATATGCTCCATCCAGTGGGTGTGGCAATACAGAGTTTTGTCTCTCAGTTTTCGTTTATCAGTTTTACCTGGCTGAAATGATTTTGGGTCGTTACACATTCTCTTGCGACGTACCTTTTGCAGTACAATTGAAAATTATATCTCATTCGTAGCAAATATTATATGTACATGTTTTGCTCACTAATGTGCCCATTTAAATTATCAGTTGTACTGAAATAACCGAAAACTATAAAATGCAATAGGATTTGTGTAGTATTAATTAATATGGAGTTACAAATTCTTTTATTTTGAAATTTCCGATTTATTATCCAGTGAACGTGAACGAACCTAATTTAGTTTAGTTAAGAACGGACGTAGTTTACAAAATCATTTTAAGCAGTATACAATTTTGTGTAAAATGTGATCGTTCAAAGAAATTTTGTGCATAGAAGGGAAGCACTACTAGGACCATTGCTAATTGTCCAAATAGTAGCATCCTCCGCCATGTGCATTAGTCCTGCAATATCATTATCATTGCGTAATGTACACCGTCAGCCAGACTTGGTTTCAACGATATTGTAAATAACCTGCATTAGAAGCATTTGACTTGCCTGTGCATTAACATTATATTTGTAAAGTATAACAAAGAGTATAGGAGAGGGTCTTAGTTCATAATAGTAAAGGTATGGACATAGCCAGTTTCCTTTTTAATGCACAGGTATGCGTAGTAGGCGATTAGGATTACCTAGAAGGAGGCCTGAAATGATGAACATTAAGGCACAATGTGTTATCGCAGTGTTCATGGAAAATGGAAACGTATGAGAGGCTTTTGTGAGGTGAAGTGAGGCATGTTTTTGTAGCTCTTTCTGACTGACTTAGGAAGGATGAGTGTTTATTCGCAGCAAACTGACGGCGGACGGACGGAAGTTGGAGTGAGAGTGACAAAGTGCAGTTGCCTTCCATTATTTAGTCTTTCCTGTCTTCGTATATCTTTTTACCTTTCTGTTTGCTAATTGTTTGGTTTTATCTAAATGACAATACATAAAAGCATTATCCTCATTATTCATTCCATAAACATAGCTAGAGATATTTCTATCACCGTACTCCACTAATACGCTATCCTTAGACATGCTCTACAGCTCATACTATACTGACTCTTTTTTGTTATCTCACTTTGTGACATTGATTGTTCTTCTTCTCAGTTTGTACTGTACTGTGAGTAGTGCAATGAGAGACAAGACAAGACGAGACACCAAACTTGTACGTACATGACATTCATACAAATGGACATAACTCACATACAATAAATACATCAGGAACTATCTCCTATTTTTAGGGAAACATTTATTTTCACATAAATAGTATTTATGTGAAAATAAATACTTTCAATGTTGTGATTCGGAATGGGAATTTACTAGAATAATTCTATGTACTTTAAGGGACTGAAACGTACAACTAACAGAGTGTATTTTGTCTCTCACATTTAATCACAATTATTAAGTATTGATGGCCTTACGCTTATATCTGGTATTAGTAGTGCTCTATATTTTGTTATTCAAGTATTTATCTTCAATGAAAAATGAAGTATTTTTGGTAGGTATTTGTCCCAGAACAAAACAGAGAAAAGGTATAAAGGTACAAGGTACAACCAATGAAAATTAAATGGACACACGTGTGATAAATTGGATGTACTTGTGCGATGTCACTTGTCAAAAATCCAATGAAATATTAGAGGAGTAGCATGTGTTCAATTATGTGTGTCTATTTCATTGAATGTAGGCAATCATACATCAAAAGCTCACAAAGCAGAGTAGTAAATAATATATTTCACTTTGCATTTTCACCTATAGTTGTGTTCTTTTGTAATTTGTATGTCCGAAGGAATATGAAATTTTTCTCGGGTATTGTCTGTTCGTGATGTAAACTGTCACTGTCAAATGTGTCCACTCAGAGGAAAATTTCTCAGTTTTATAACAAAGTAGCCATGGCTATTTAGAAATACGAGTAGCATTCAACGAGGTCGTAGCCATGAAATGTTCATTGGCCCCACTTACAATTATTAAAAATGCAGAATATTATGAAAAGTAAGATTTAAAAAGTTCATGTAATAAAATTGGTTTTTAAGATAGCTTTTCATATTTAAACTCGTATAAATTCATATAAATTTCTTTCTCGATTATGTATTAGTTCATTGTTACTGATTTTGACTGAGAGAGAAACCGTGGACATGTGTTAAACTTTTCATGACCCACCTGGATAACTGGAAAGTGTTTTCGGTTGCAATCAATTGAATTCGAATCAAGAAGGAAGTCGTGCATAATGGAACGGATGTAAAATGTTTATGACAACGAAATGTTTTCTCACATTGCCTTCTTTTCACAATACCCTTGCTGTACACCGGTATCAATTCACTTCTTTCATTTGTGTACAGCGAGCTGTGTGGCACATAGACCTAAGTCGAACAAGGTTCCTCATGGACACCATTTCAACAAAAGAAATCATTTTTTGACAAGTCTCCACAAAATAAATGGATTAAAATTAAAAACCTTCAGGGATTTGCTAGCCATACCTGTGTAGTGAATTGGGCTTAAAGGAGATTTAGATAGAAATCCTCAAAAGCCTTGCATTACCTCTTAACACTTTTTGAGTGTTTTTTGGAAATAATCACAAGGTAAAATTCCTATTGACAACAAAAGTGAAAGAGTACATATAGTTACATTGATTGTTAAAGAATACGTCTAGCTACTATATATGACAGATTTTGATTGACGACTGACCTTTCTGCAATTGCAATTGATATCAAGTGTTATTAATCAACTGGCTGCAAAAAATAAATTGAAAATTGAATCATTTGTGCCATAAGTCCAATTTTCTGTAGTATGCTTTTCAAGCTTTCATGTCACTTTAACTACCTAATTATAGCTCCGAGGATTTAATCTTGAAAATTCAAAAGAGCATTCAATAGCAGCAGTTCATGTCACTATTCAGAAGTTAGCGTTCCACCGAAACCGATTAAGGTTTCCATTAAATAATGAAAGGTAATGAAATGATTCTGCAAAATTATTGCAAAAAAGTATGTAGGTAGTTTGAAAACCGCAAGCATTACTATTTAAAGAAAGTGATGACCCAAATGAAACGCAACAATAATATACCATTATTATTTATTAGTTATTACCTACTAATAGTAAATGCGATTTTGAACAATGAACAAATAGACAAGAAAAATGCAACTAACGACTCAAATACTAAATTTTTCCGTTAGGAAATCATTCAACTTTACAATAATATTAAAGTAAAATTCTATGCCTAAGAGTTATTCCTTATGTTATTCCTTCAGGCAAAAAATAATTGTTAACTATTGATCATCATCATTGAGCTGAAAGTAGTCTATTCTTTGGTCAAAAAGTCTTAAAATACCTTTATGGTTACATTTGTGTATATCCTTTTCACCTTTTTCCAAAACTTGAATTAAAGTGGTCGTGATTCAGAAGAAATTTCTCTTTGTTACACTTAGGAAATGTAAAAGGGTTTAAAATCTTCTCTTGTCAAGAAATCTGTGATATGGATATATGATTGAAATCCAATGGACGTAAAATGCACATTAATAGATGGTTTGTTTTATTCGAATTTATTTGTCTATGTCTGAAGAGGAGATTGTAGTGACTTGTGTCGTGTGTCGAAGATTAGAATATCTCTACTTTTACTAGCCAGTTTTAGTTGATGTAAATGACTTGTGTTTTATGAGTGTGGTGCATGATATTACGGTGGAGTGTATACTTTATAGACAGAAATAAATAGTACAGAGTGCTACCCTGTGGTAGGTAGCTTATTGCTTACAAATCGTTATAAAAGTTCTGCAGTGCAAGAAGTGCAAGTGAAACTGTAGTAGCTTTCTTTTATAATCGGGAGAGGAAACAAAGCGACCGAATGTACCCATGTACTATTAAACGGCATAAGCCAAGGAATAGTGAATGAGAATGTTGTATGTTGTAGTTTTGCATATAAAATTAATAAAATACCATAAAGTGTCGATTTGCGTAAAAGGAGTTAGTGTATCGAGTATGTCTGCGATTTGTACACTATCCCAGAGTAAGAAAAAAGCATTACTGATAAGACGATGAGAATCTTGCGTGCTAACCGAGTTACACTCCTAGTGAATACCTATGGGATATTCATACTCTTACTTATTGTAGTAAAACCAGAGAGAAGGCTTTTAGATGTTAGCTTGGATAGGACACTCACTATTTCGTATACGGGGTGCTTATTTCCTTTTATTTGTCCTACTGGCCACCAGTGTGTATTACAGGATTAAGCGGTGGCTAACTGGCTTTTCAAAACCTAGCTTGGCTTGTACTACGACCGACGTATTTATTTAGTACATAAGTAAGGACAGGTCAGTTGAGTCTCAGTCAGTTACAACAAACTCAAACTAAAGTTAGATCTTGTGCTTCGTGTATCGGATAGCCGTTATAGTAATAACTACGTGTTATATCTATATCGCCCTTTCTAAAACCAAAAACGTGCTATAAATTTCTCCGGAGAACAATTGAGGGTAAACTACTAAAGTAAATAGCTGCAATTATACATATTATTTACTTCTATGTCTTGTGATCATAAGCAGACTTACATTATATTAATTCAGGCCTTGTCCATAAAGATAGTACTAACACAAGTTATATGATTACTTTACACACTTCTAATTTCAGAGTTCTTAACAACTTTTTAGAACAGTAGGATTATGCAGTACCAGAACTCTCACATAATATTTCGTGTACACGTACATCCCTCTCCACTAAATCTACTTGTCTCTATTCAAACCAATTTTAGGCATATACGTAATTGCAGTTGCCAAAATATAGTTTCATATTCATACATGTATCAAAGGATTATTTGGTTGAATTTAAGATGGCACGTCGCAGTATTATATAACTTTTCTTCCTGTATTCATGTATTTAATAGGTATATTTATATTAAATGAGTTTCAATTTAACTCTTAGGTATTCACAAAGTTAACCTCAACTTCAACACAGTGAATGTGTGAATATAAGTTAAAGACAAGTACAATAACCCTAACGATAGTCATGAAGGCAGACCTTAATAGTATAAGGATACTGCATAAGCACAATATTTCAGTTGCTTAATAATCAGCTAAAGTAAGTCTCATGGTCAGCACTTAATAGAAGCAAGACGAGGATTTCATTCATTCGTCTACTTTGTGGATGGACTCGGCTGGACTTAACTGAAATGTTGGCAGTGCTTATTGTTCACACAGTACATTGTGTAGTTTAGTTTAAGATGGGCTGTACTTATCAGTATCCTGCTGGCCCCCGTTATTCATGCTTCACAAGAAAAGACAAAACTGGAGTTGAAAACCTGATTGCTATTTTTGGGTGACTCTGCGGACATGTCAAAAATACGGTTAATAGTATTTTGGTGTGTAGCAAAGGCTCCTGTATCCTTCCTTAGTTTCCTTTAATGGGAAGTTCTATGAATAATACCAGTAGGAGGAAGGACCACTGTAAGTGATATTGCCATTAGAGTTCGATTTGTTTTCTTTAATATCGTTTTCAGAGAAAACAGTGTACATTTGTTTTGAATGAGGTGAGTTTTGTATTCTGTGAAGTTACTGTTGTCTTCTTTTTAGCATTTGAAGATGCCTACTGAGTTTAACGTAACTCTTACACTACCCACTCAGTTTGAGTCAAAATATTAATGAGAAGGAAACATAACTGATGGAAATCTAGCAGAATAGCGGGTTCTTTTTAGTAGTAACCTTATTAATTAGCGCTGGGAATTTCATTCATATTTTTGTGTTGTATATTTATGAAGCCTTGCCTTGAGTTGTTTGGACTTGGACTTGACTAACAATAAGTTTGCTGCATTCAAAGAGATAATTGAAGTACCTAATAAGTAAATATAACAATGAAAGCTGTAATGCAATACCTCTGCCCTTCTACGTCTGCCAGGAGCTCTCAATAATCAAGGCAAAAAAGAAAGAAAAATCTTCTTTCGCCTGGGGACTCTTTCTGATCCATTATACCCATAGTAAGAAGAATCTTTAATTAAAAGTCCCTGATTGAATCACAGGAAACGGTTCCGAGAACAATAAAATGTACTTATGTTTACTAGGCATTATTATGTACATATGTGTACATATTTATATCTACACTCTAGTTACTACAGCATAGGTGCATTTCCATATCTAGGCTACATGTGGTGTACGAGTATATTAATTAGAGAAATAATATTTACAACATAACATTTTCCTAATGTTTATATAACTATAAACTTTGCGTTTCCTAAATTATCTGCTTTATATACATATACCAGAGTTAACACGTAAGTAAATATGTACTTACCTCCACCATACCACCACAATGTATGTAAATTAATTTCATGTCTGCTGGTGGTCACTATTAATAATACGCGTTAATAACGATAATAGTCATTTTTAATATCTTTTTGACTGTATTGTTTTAATTTGGCTTTTAATTACTTCTACGATTTTACTTTTCTTGATAATCTTGGAGCAACGCAATGTTGTGCTACCGTATTTCTCACTAATATGATTTTGAATTCTACTTTTCTGCATTTCTTTGCAATTAATTCATTCATGTAAGAACAAATGAAATGATGTTTCTACGAAGATGCGTTTTGACATGTCCAGAAAACAAGCGCATTAAAATTTTTCTCTTTGTCATAGTCATGAAAACCATGGTATTTAACGCTTGCTCAATTAAAGGTGATAATTTCAAAAGCGTTTAGAATGTAAATTCATTATCAAATTTCTGAATGGTACATGCAAAATCCTGTTTGTATTTGTATTCCCTTTCATTTCATTTTGCTGAAATTGTTCTAGCAATTAGACGTCTACAAAGCTGATTTAATTATCGGAATTTGTGTTTTACGTGTTTAGTCGTGAATGTAAATTATACGACTCTTCTATTATTTGAACGAAGCAAGTGCAGAAGTAAATGGATATTCTGCTGTAGCGACATTCACATTTTGCATTCACGTGACATTTTAATGTGTTCGTAAATAGTCTTTTTTATTTACCCCATGAGTGAAAAGTTTCGGTTGGACATGTCTCCATTGTTTAATTCAGAATGATACTAGTTACGATATTTACATGCAGATAAACAATTTAATGTCAAGTATAATAATGTGCAGTGAACCTTCATATAGCCGCGTAACATAATGGACATGCACGTTGTTTATTTGCAAATAATGTGGTGGTGGCAGCGTAAGTTGTAATTGTGATGGTAAAATAATATTCATGGCAATGAGAATATAAATTAAAATACGTATTTTCTTGAAAGAGAGCAATGACTCTAAAGGCAGTTGATTGTAGGTCGTGCAATTATTTTTGTCTTGTAATTTTTTGCAATGGATGAGAGTTTTATGCAACACGCCGACATCACTTGAAGCCTACTGAAGGGAAAAGGTTGACTATCAATCATTATTAACCAAGTGTGTATAATAAATACATGATTTATGAGCTCATCCATTCTGCAGTCTTCTTATCGTCGCTATAACTAATGAAGCCACCTACTCCGTATAGCATAATTAATGTTTAATGACAGGTTTGCTGTCTTAGAAAGGTTTCACCTGCCCTTACATAAAATCAATACCGATACACATGATATGTAAATATACGTGATGCAAGTAAATGAAGTTACTTACTTTTGTATCAAAATTGATTTGCAGCTGTCATTTCAAATATAAGTTTCAAACTATTCTGCTAAAATTTTCATGGCAGTAATAACCAGGAATCGTATAAACTTGACCGTAACTTGTACAAAGTTAAAAATTGTATTTTTGTCGCACGCATGGATGACACTAGAAAAGTTGAAGTATGCATTGTCATAGTGCAGGGGCATTGTTGTTAGTATTATTGTCTTGGTTTTTAAGCCTGTAGGTATGAACCTGCCTACGACGTTACTACAGGAAAACTGTGAGGTAAGGTAACTGTTTAAGTAGTATTATTAACAATAATAGCACATCTACTGTAGCAACAAACAATGTAAATACATACGTGCAGAGTCAAGCTATAAATCTAATTACGTTTCAAATACTTTGCTATAATTGTATGTAGCACATGGTAATAATAGAAATAAAGTGGCAAGAATTAAGAACTTAGTAACTTGGTAGCTTTTCAGTAGCAGTATAAGTTCACAATCACAAAACTACTGTAACTGAGCATTTTATGGGTACAGCGTAGTAAGATACTTTTACGTGGATGCTATCTATAATGATTTACAATCTATAATAATGAAGTTTGAATTAGTGTTAGATTAGAGAGGTGGAATGGAAACGCAAGGGAATCTGCAAATTGAGAGAAACAATTGCATTAATGCGAGTGTTGTGACTTGTGAATTCGTGTAATTATACAGTTTAAGTGTCACACAATGCTCTACGCACAATGCTAAACAAATGCAGCGTAAATGGCACGAGATGGTTAACAATACTTACTACATGAAAAGCAAAGTAGACCAAAAAATGGTAGAGTGGATGAATTCCGAATTAGAATGTATGAATGAACTCATCCAATTAGAAAACTTGACGTTAAGCTTACTTTTTCTGTATGTTGTAATATATAGGGAATACATAGAGTATTATGATACATGCATAACTCACTCTTGGACAATGTTCTCTGTGGTAGCAAAGCAGACCTGTACCGTGCCTTCTGTTTATCATTTCCATCTGTATCAATTTAAAAAGTGTACATTTCACAGCAACTTGTACACAACTCAGTCTATTTGTGAGAAGCTATGCAAATCTGTGGATATGGTGTATATGGACTGTGCAGTACAAGAGTACTCACAGGGATTACAATCATTCTTTACCTAGACAGGCAGGCAGAATATTGAGAAGTACCTCATTTTAGTCATTTTACATTTTACAATTAATATTGTATTCCTGTAAGTACCTACTTAGTTAGGAATAGGAATATTTTTTTCTTTCTCCTACTAGAAGATTCTGCTGTGTACATATTTATCTGCCCGTAACTAGGTACACGTTTAGGTATGAATGTGGAGTTGGATGTAGTGCTATAATGCATTATGTAAATAGTCAACTGGCTTACAAGAAATAATACTTGTGTTTTCAGTTTTTCATGCCTCGCTACGTAATAATTTACAAAGTTTTCTAGTGGCAGGTAGCTTATTTAGCTTCAGTTGTGTGACAGTGTGGGGAAAATCCTATGGCAATTAATGAGTGGAAAACTGGAAACCCAACGTGAACGTCAAGAATCTCATTCGCATTGCACAGTCAATAAGTATGTAGTCTGTGCACTAGATACATATTTCTGATGTGACGTGATTATTACCTTTATAGAGTACACAGATAATATATTAGACTATATTTAATATAAATAGTCATGAACGTACCTAGGTTTAATATATTATGAGCAAAACTAAGAATGTAGGAACATTCATTCACGTGCCTACTCCGCTGAGTTTACTCACCATTCTGTGCAAAACGTGTAAATGAAATGGTTTTCTAGCTAGCAAATACTGATATAATTCTACTTTGATAAACAACTATAATAATTACAAACTTACATGAACTTTTCTTTAGATAGTTGTTTAATCTTAACTCATATATAATAGTATGTAATGGCTATGCATGCATATATTTTTGCCTATTCATTTAGGTTTATGTGTATAAATTTTATTATTATTTGGCTATGCTATGTTCCAACAAGTATGTCTATATATTTTATTGTTTTATTTATGTACGTGTACACACTGTAGTACTTTAATATCGACTTCAATACTTTTTGATTAGGAGTTAATTGATTTGTATGCTAATAATCCCATAATGCGAAGTGTCCGGTAGAAAATAATTGACTAAATTGAGTTTATTAGTAACCAATAATTCTAATATTGGCAACCGGTAACACAGTTCATTATATAATACCTGTCTGCATGTTTAAGAAATTGTTGGTTAATAGAAGTATGAGTATCAATGACTACTTGTGTAAATATTGGGATATAATTGTGGAGAAAAAAAGATATCTGCACGCACATCACTCTTTTAAGTAGGTATCCATAATTATTAAAGGAAACGTGCCACAGTTTCAATTGATTACTTGTGTTTAGGTATTGTTAGAGTTTACTTTTGTTAGGAATTGCTACGAATGCATAATATTATTGTCGTGTAGTTGAGTAGAAGTAAAATTATTGTAAATGAGTGCACTACAGATTGTAATACTATTATATAAGTAGGTAAGTGTACCTACATTGTTGTTGTTCTTACTTGAGTACTAGGACTGCTCCTTATTCTCTCTGAATACCCACTAAGCCTTATTCTTCACATTATTATCATTTAAGTAGTTGGGTTGGTTTGGTTATATTTAATGTCGCTTGAACCAATGTACTTACATCACATACAGGTAAATTGAGTTGGTACTTAAGCGTTAGTCCTAATGATGATACCTTAGGTAAGCAGTAGTGTACTTAGTATTGTGGTGTAGCCCCATTAAGTGAATAAGTACTAATTATAGTATGCTAAGCTTACCTTAGCGTTTGAATACGTAGTGTAGCAGGTAGAGTATGTAAATTGTGGTTCTTACTATGTAGATAATGGTTGTTATAATAAGAGGAATGATTTTCCCATAGGAATCTGCTTTGTTTTGTCGCTTTTGTAACGTGAGTGGAATGCTGCAAGTTTTATGTTTGTAATCGCATTCAGTTCACAGTCACATCATCCTGACTTTGTTACAATTTATGCATTACAATTGCAATTTACAATATGCAATGAAATAAACCTAAAACACACAAACGACCCTCCTACCATAATACGTGAGTAACACATCGGTTTCTGCATAGAGCAGCACAGAGCGTATGTTTGTACACAGTGTTGTGTTAATTCAGCCGAGTTAAATGGCAGGTACATTAGGGTTGGAGGACGGGGCTCGCTTAAGCATCGTTACTTATTGTTAGTTAGTTAGCTGCTGTCCCTATTCTACATACCTAGTTAGATATTAAGCGTACTCAATAATTATGTGGAGCATAAATCCGTATTTTACAATAAGCTCTGGGATATCCACAGAAGTGCGACTTATCTGGCTATCAGTCAGTGTGGGGATATCGTTTTGTCACAGTAGGAAATAAACAGAAACTTGTTATCTCATATTCTCGAAGAAATCGTTTTATTTCCCGATTACATTATGTTTATTATAGGAATTGAAGGAAAGGAAGGAAGGAACTCACAGGAAACAAATTATCTGGCGACAATTAAAATGTAATCAACACAAATGGAAATTCGCCTATATGACAAAATTTAATTACATGTGTAGCAATTTGTTCCCTCATTTTTCTCTATTAAATTTCTTTAGAAATGCACGTTCTCAACACTACCGTTCTCGTCGATTGCACTCAACGCATTAATTATATATAATAATTAAACAATTATTCTCTAATCAGCAAATGAAAGTTTCAACTGAGTCGTGTGGTGCGCTGAATGTTAATATTTTATGTTCAGCTAAAGAATAACACGACAATAATATTCCTGCACTAAATCACAAAATTAATACCTATCAAACCCTTTTGTATGCATTCCCTATTATAAACATTTTTGTTTACGACCACAACACCGTACATTTCCAAATGAATTTCTACATTCTAATGGATCGTTGTGCACACGTAGATATCTACGTGTGCAACTTTTCTACAAATATTAGTTTCTTGTAGTGCTTGCAGTACTTGCGGAATTTTCCTGCCTCTGTCTAACTAAGCAGCTAATAACACTAAAACTAATAACATCAGTACTCGCAACTATTTATTATTATTTGCACTTTATGTAACTACATATTCACGTGTACAACTATTCGCTGTATCTCTGATACTTCATGTAAGTAGGTAACTATTTAAGCATTAACATCTTGTACTTGAGTAAAATGAGACCTTAGACATAAAAATTTTATGTTTAAGTAAATGATTGAGGGAGGTGAAAGAGAGAAACGTGTCACATTTTTCTACAATGTTCCTTTATGCGTACTCAGCCAATAAAATCTATGCGTAGCTAAAAGTAATATTTATTGTACATTATTACACTTTTATTGTATACCAAATGCTTTGCTATTTAAATATTTGCATGCAATGTCATCTGAGTAAATGTAAAAGAAATTTTCTCAATAATTTATGATTAACTTGTGATTTAATTTTACTGCCTATTTATAAGCAATAATGTTACATCCCTTCTCTGAAATATATTTTTACTGTATACTAAGAGTCAGTATTTTTTGCAGTTATTTGCCCCAGGTGTATTACACCTGGGGTACAAATACAACAAGGATTTTACTTTTCAAAAATTTCTAGAAACATGAGTTTAACTGATAAGCTTTGTGATCTTTGATACGGAAAACTTGTAGCTATAAAGCGATAAGAGGCGCATATTCTCATTAACACTAAAGTTTGTTGATTGCTTGGACATGTGTTGCTAAACGAATTTGTAGCAGAGCGTATAAGATGAGACTTCAAATTTAATTAAGTATGACCATAGGTAAGTGCAACGGAATATAATTTATAAGATACTTAGAGCTGATAATATTGTACTTAATAAAGTAAATGTAAAAATTTATGGGCCGTATTTTTATATTGGCTAAGAAAAATGTATCTACAAGTACTAAAAGTTAACTTATTCTTTATGTCTCAATCTCTTTGGTTGTACAATACGCTGAAGGATTAGAAGAAGCCTTTCCATTTTTGTTTGCAGAAACCATGTTGTGTGAAGAATCTTCAGATATAGTAATTGATGAATTGCATTAACACTTGGTTGTTAGTGCAAAATTATTTTATTCATTCAGTATCTAAAGAAAACTGCATTATATCAGCTAATTCTGTTCACAGAAAAAAATATTTTAATCTTATTGGAAACTGTGTGTTTATAGTGTACTTAAGGACTTGGTATTGCATGTAGCACGTATTTAGCCAGTACTTAGATAGGGTATTGCCAGAAGCTAATGATAATGACGAATGATCCATTTCAAAAAGAAGTAATGTATTATTAGCTTGATTCTGTAGTAAATGTTGTACACGTAAGATTAACGATAAACGAAATGTTGGATGAAAGTATGTTTGTTCTCAAGGCAAGAATACAATCATGTATAATTATTATAGTGTATCAGTAATAGCAATAGTAATACGGCACGTAGCTTAACAATGATTAAATTGGCAGATTAACAAGGCATTATAGAGAATAGTTCATCCAAAGCAATCAAATTAAATCAGCTTGTTTTTGCTCAATGCCAAGGAACTAATGCAGATTGAAGATACATCTTGAGAAAACTTTAATGCTCACTCTCACTTATGTGCGTGTATATTTTGTGAGCCATTTGTAATGTTCTGACGCTATGCGTATTCCGCCACCTTAAGTTACACACCTAGTGCCAATTAGTTTGTGCAAATACTGCAAGGAAAATTCCTTAATAGAAATGCTTGTTGTGATAGATAATAAATTGGATTCTGTTTCTTTCCTGTTCGAAATCAACATAACTCCTCACTCCTTCTACAGTCGAACTTAATTTTAAGTCATTTTTCATTTCGCTATACAATTGCGTTTAAATTCATTAAGTAGTCTCATCAAATTCTGCCAAGTGCTTCCAAGTATAAAAAACATAAATTGAGCGTGTCACCGTCTTTTTGTGTTTTGCTCTGCTTTTATCATTTAGGAATCTAGTGAGGCACTATGTTAGTATATATAGCGTGCACTTTTTATTTATTAAGTAGTCCCACTTGGTTTTTAGATAGCACTAAGATTCGCACTGCCTTATGTTTTCTTGGATCGCATTTCCTAGTCCATAAAATTATAAAGTACACAAAAGCTATGGGTAGTTATTGTGTTTCGACTCTAACTACTGCTAATTGCCTCGAAAGTTTCTACTCACAGGCAGTGTCGCTAATCACTAATCGCAAATAAATTGCAGTAATAAATAGTTTATCCATAGCCCCTGAAAATTTGTTTTGCAACGTTAGCTAAGCGTACTAAAATGAATTAGTTATCAATTTAGAATAATGAGGAGTATTAATATGTGAGACGAATCTCGCTCATTGATTAGACACGAATAGTAAGTAGTAGGCAACTATGTTCCCCATCCATTTTAGTCTTTACAGATGCCCAACATTTAAAGCCGTAAAAATAATGGTAATACACGTGTTTAAAAAGAACTATAATCTCAAGTTCCTACTTTTTCATGTGCATTAACAAGTAAGAGCATAACAGTCAAAACATTTGCATTTCCAAAACTTTTTACTGCGAAGAAAACAGTTCAGTAAGTATGCATCTTATCCTCCAAAAAAGTCTTTCAATTTTGCATAGACATACTATGCATACAAGTTTAGCCCATTTCCCGTTTATAACTTCATAACATATGCTTTCCTATAAAATGAAAGCATAAGAGGGTATTTGTAAAGGAAGAAGAATTATTATGCTCTCTGCACTACAAACCATAAAGATAGTGCAGCAGTGGCAAGAATTACCTTTTCTAAATGACTCGAAATTAAAAATTCTGTTATACTATTATGCTAACTACAGTTCACATGCCATGCAGGAATCAAAATAGATGCATACTTTGCTGAGTACATTATCACCATAACGTGTGGTCAGTTTATACTTGTAGTGTGCATCGTACTTACAATTAGGGAATGTCTCCAACATTTTTGTGATGCGTATCGCATACATCTGCGATGCACTACCGTACAGATGGTGGGCACCACGCCACCCTTATCATCACGTGCATCTCTTCTTTGTTTTAAAGAAGTGAGAAATTAATGAATTTACTCCTTGTGTTGGTTTTTAGAAAGATTAAGATAGAGCATTTAATACTATGGTCCATTTTAAATATAATGTTGACTTGTGTGGAAGTGCACACCGGAAAAGGGGTCAAACATTCACTGGGCATTTCATTACCACTTATACTGACTGACTCACTCTCCTCTCTACATGTACAGTTATTAATTATTGTGCCACAGATAGATCTTTTACAGTAACTGATTGCAAAAAGATTACACTTACATAGCCACATTTGATTCATTATATTTTACATGATTGTGGAGTTAATGTTCTATTTGTGGAGATACAACATTAGTATTAATAATAAACCATTGCAAAACGGATATAAGACAGTAGCGGAAGCAAAACAAATGTATGTATTCAAATAAGTTTGAATTATCTGAATTTTTTCAAAAAATTTTGAATTTCTTTGAATTTATTCAAAAAAGTTCGAATTTATTTGAATTTATTCAAAACATTTTGAATTTATGTGAATTTATTCAAAAAAGTTCGAATTTATTTGCATTTATTCAAAACATTTTGAATTTATATGAATTTATTCAAAAAAGTTCGAATTTATTTTAATTTATTCAAAAAATTTTGAATTTACTTGAATTTATTCAAAACATTTCGAATTTACTTGAATTTATTCAAAACATTTCGAATTTACTTGAATTTATTCAAAACATTTCGAATTTACTTGAATTTATTCAAAACATTTCGAATTTACTTGAATTTATTCAAAACATTTCGAATTTACTTGAATTTATTCAAAACATTTCGAATTTACTTGAATTTATTCAAAACATTTCGAATTTACTTGAATTTATTCAAAACATTTCGAATTTACTTGAATTTATTCAAAACATTTCGAATTTACTTGAATTTATTCAAAACATTTCGAATTTACTTGAATTTATTCAAAACATTTCGAATTTACTTGAATTTATTCAAAACATTTCGAATTTACTTGAATTTATTCAAAACATTTCGAATTTACTTGAATTTATTCAAAACATTTCGAATTTACTTGAATTTATTCAAAACATTTCGAATTTACTTGAATTTATTCAAAACATTTCGAATTTACTTGAATTTATTCAAAACATTTAGAATTTACTTGAATTTATTCAAAACATTTCGAATTTACTTGAATTTATTCAAAACATTTCGAATTTACTTGAATTTATTCAAAACATTTCGAATTTACTTGAATTTATTCAAAACATTTCGAATTTACTTGAATTTATTCAAAACATTTCGAATTTACTTGAATTTATTCAAAACATTTCGAATTTACTTGAATTTATTCAAAACATTTCGAATTTACTTGAATTTATTCAAAACATTTCGAATTTACTTGAATTTATTCAAAACATTTCGAATTTACTTGAATTTATTCAAAACATTTCGAATTTACTTGAATTTATTCAAAACATTTCGAATTTACTTGAATTTATTCAAAACATTTCGAATTTACTTGAATTTATTCAAAACATTTCGAATTTACTTGAATTTATTCAAAACATTTCGAATTTACTTGAATTTATTCAAAACATTTCGAATTTACTTGAATTTATTCAAAACATTTCGAATTTACTTGAATTTATTCAAAACATTTCGAATTTACTTGAATTTATTCAAAACATTTCGAATTTACTTGAATTTATTCAAAACATTTCGAATTTACTTGAATTTATTCAAAACATTTCGAATTTACTTGAATTTATTCAAAACATTTCGAATTTACTTGAATTTATTCAAAACATTTCGAATTTACTTGAATTTATTCAAAACATTTCGAATTTACTTGAATTTATTCAAAACATTTCGAATTTACTTGAATTTATTCAAAACATTTCGAATTTACTTGAATTTATTCAAAACATTTCGAATTTACTTGAATTTATTCAAAACATTTCGAATTTACTTGAATTTATTCAAAACATTTCGAATTTACTTGAATTTATTCAAAACATTTCGAATTTACTTGAATTTATTCAAAACATTTCGAATTTACTTGAATTTATTCAAAACATTTCGAATTTACTTGAATTTATTCAAAACATTTCGAATTTACTTGAATTTATTCAAAAAAGTTCGAATTTACTTGAATTTATTCAAATCAAATTTAAAGTATTTCAATTTAGTCAAAAAACGACGTATGGTGGTCACCAGTGCAGACTACGACGTATAGCGGCCGCCAGTCAGACTACATCATGTAGTGATCACTAGTAAGGACTACGACACATACCACAACATACACACAACATTAGCAATATAACACATAACATGTGTTTGGACATAAATGAGGTTAAAGGTCAGAAGGGAGTAACCGATTAACACCATTTTTGAAAGATGACCTACAATTTGTCCCTAGAAGGTCCACTGAAAGTTTCATCAAAATATTTCAACGCGTTCCTGAGATATGGCATATACTCACTAACTACCTAACTAACTGACTAACTAACTAACTAACAGACAGACAGACAGACAGACAGACAGACAGACAGACAGACAGACATCCCGAAAACATACAGTAGCTTTCCGCTACTGAATAATGTAACCTTTGTTTATTTCATAGTTGATGTGTTTATTTTGATTTGGTTGCGTTGATACACGCATTATTCTTTTCTCTGTTCAAATTTCATACTCACAATCAGTGAGTATGCATTTTCATTTACGTTGAACGGAAACATTGGTTTTAGTATTGAAGCCCCTATTCCTTATAAGTGAGAGCATGTGTTATCTTCAAATACCATTTACAAAAACTATAATACAAGTTATCTTTGCATATGTTCTATTACTGCGTATTATATATCTTGTTCATGCATGTACAAAAGCAAACTTCGCATCTGTTGATCAGAAATATTATAAGCCTCTAGGCTTGGGGAACATCTTGAGCATATCTACATTCTAGTTCATGTATGCATCTCACAACTGTTGTAAATTTATTGTTGCCGTAAGTGATTCTCTGATCTGCAGAAGTTAACACAAATGGAGGGAAAACGAGAATGGTTCATTTCTAAATCTTTATCATTCTAATGTGGTTAAGGAATATACCTTTTGTTTTAGTGATTACATTAACATTTATGGATGTACTTCTCTATAAGCACTTTCGATCTCAATGCCCATCTCCTTTTATATGGTGGTTATACAAATGTCTGTAATCAAGATGAGGATACCCACTGTACACATGAACACTGTGTTAGTGTGTAAATATGTTCATGTAACGTAGTGCCATATAAATACCTAATTGTGTATTACTATAAACAGATTTAAAATGACTGCTGAGTTAATTCTTAATTGTACAAATATTTTGAAAGGAATTGTGTCCTGGTGTTATTGGCTTTGTCGAAATGTAGATCAGACGTGTTATGTTGCATGCAAATATTGTTTAGTTCTCAATTTGGTAGCAGTATATGTGCAGATTAATGTGTCTGACACATGTGCACGAAAAAGGAGGAAGCATGAATGATTAAGTTGAACATATTCCAGTAAAGCATAACTACAAGCACTTTATGCCTCTGTATGCTACTTATCGCTTCCAGTTTATGTACATATATTGTGAATGCACCTATTTATACTTAGGGAACATTTATAACTTATTACATTGTGAGAAGGCAATCCAAGAAAAGTAGTTGGGGGTACCCGTATAAGTATAAAAACAGGCTTCATGGAACCGAAAGGGATCACCGAAAAGTAATCTTGTGAAATCTGAAAAACCATTTAGCTAAAAGAACGAAACACTCCAACATACATTTTTCAGATTTTTTACATGCAACATTTGAATGATGTATGTGTTCTTATTGTGTTTTCGTTCTGTTGAACAGAGTCGTTCAACTGATGCTTAAAAATTCCTTTTAAGAATCATTGGATTTCCAACGACAAAATGATGAATGTTCCGTTATGTAAAATGTGTTATTTTATCATCAACGGATGTACATTAAAATATTTGCCTAAGTTTTGTTATTTCCTTTTCTATTTAAACAACATGCTTATTGTGTTATAAATAAAATACTTTTCAGTAATAGACACTCAATTCTCACAGTTCTGTCACATCGACATCGCATGCATAGTGTGCATACATTGGATACTTCAGGTCCTGTAATGAAGTAAATAAGCAACGCACTATTATAGTTAAGCAAACGCTTTAGATTCCAAGGTCTAGCTTCAATGAGTAGCATTTTCTATTGGAACCTTAAAGAATGAAAGAAGAAGAATTAAATGCTCCCCTGTATCTTGACATTGATTGAGTCTGACCAATGTTACACGATGATGAGAAATGTCTTATAGCGCATTTTCTAATGCTATCACCATCACCTAAATACATTTTAACCATAATTATCTTCAGTTCTTTGTTACTGTCGAGTCACAATGACACATGCCATTGTATACACGTTATATAAACTTAGTATCTATGCATATAATAACTAAACACTTGCAATTGTAAACCATAGTCATCATCAGGTACTTTATTTATTCAGCATTTTTTCAAACGCTTGTGATCAATGATCACAAAAGATTTTATCATGCTGACCAGCAGAATATCCAAGTAATTACAATCTTTTCAATTTAGTTTAGGTAACTTGCTTACATCATAAAGTAATGGAATTACCGAATCAGCATCAATTAGATTTACTGAATCTGAAAACTTATTGCCCATCGACAATAAAATAAAGGAGGAATAATGTTCTCAGAAATCATACCGATAGCAAAATTGGATATGTGGAATTTTACAGCTACCTACAATAGAACAAATTTAATGCATAAAGTTGCAGGTGTGCTTGTGTGAACAAAACAGTTAGGTGCTGCGTTAAGAATATTTTTGTCCAACTGCCTTGACTTCTCTTGCCGTTTCAGGTCTTGCTTTTGAGGCTTCCCATCAGCCAATATGTTAATAGGTTCTATAGATAATTTCATTACAGATCCTCCATTTCATGACCAAATGCATGATGGATTACTTATTTTGATTGGCGAGGCATCCGAAAAGAGTCGTGCATCTTCTTCCAAGTCGCATCGCATACTTTTGCCCTTAATTCACGAGTTAACCCATACTGTGCCTGGGCCGATAGTTGCACACTTTCTTATCTGGAACGCATCAACTCTCTTCACGGTTGATTGCGGGAGAACAATGAGTCCATTCATTCGCTCAGTCCACTCAGCTGAGGGCGAATGAATGGACTCATTGTTCTCCCGCAATCAACCGTGAAGAGAGTTTGAGGTCGAATGAATGGACTCATTGTTCTCCCGTAATCAACCGTGAAGAGAGTTGATGCGTTCCAGATAAGAAAGTGTGCAACTATCGGCCCAGGCACAGTACAGTTTACTCAGTTAAACAGTTTTAATTCTCCACTTACAGAAATTTAATTTAACATTATTTCGGCATTCATGCCGTGACCATAGTCATGCTTCGTGTTGATAAGATGATCCACGCCCTAAAAGATTTTTAGCATAAATAGCTGTAAATTTAAACACAGTAGTTCACGACGCAAATGCTACTTATTATCAAATTAATGACTGTTTTAGCAAATTTTAATGGTCTGTAGTGACTACTAGTCACTTAATGCACGTACGAGAACGAGAAACCCTAATCTGTTGCATTTTGATGACTTTAGCTTGGTAGGCATTAGTAAATAAGTGGTGTAAGTACGGATATCAAAAGAAATATTAATAATATTTTATACTTCATATGTTGTGAAGAACAATATAGCTAAAGAGTGTATAATATTTATATTCAGAAGAATACACTATAATAAATACACTGCCTTATAAATAAACTTCGTAAATTACCTACGCACTTTGAACTGAGCTGATGCGTACAATTAAGATTGTAATTTAATGAAGAAGAATGTTAGCCGAACTTATCTCGTTTGGTGGTTTGCTTTTTGCTTTTCGTTCTGTCTAGTCAAGCACGAGTAGCCAGAACGAGAAGAGTAGTCAGTCACACAAATGGATGAACATCCTTGTTTCTTATAGTATTACTCGTAAAAGTCTGTAGGCTAATCTCAGCTACACTCTTTCAATTAGATTCAACTTTGATGAACAGTCAATTAACCAAACTCTGTTCTGAAAAGCTCTATTGCGTAGATATGCAATTACATGCATCTTTCCACAAATTTACAGTAAATCCCTCATTACCAGTGGGACTATTATGCTCAAATTCTGTCATTCAAGAAGAGCATGCAATATTTGAGGTCCACAATTTCAACTGTGATTAAAATGGTACAAAGTGATTTCTAAGAAGTCACAAGTATGGAATTCTTACCGTATTACTACTTGCATTCATTCAGAGTTTCTAATTTTTGCAAACTTTGGTTGCGACTAGGTAAAGAATTATTTAAAGTTTTACGGTACGATATTTTTGTAAATGGAAACAATAATTTCTGTTTGCAAACAAATAGCAGGTTAGAGATTAAAGAAACTTGTGTGTTCATAATTGGTTTCATCGACAGTACAGTATTTGTTTTTAGTTGGTGTATTTTTCTACAGTAAACACCGGTGTATAAATATAAACAATATTATAAGCATTACTAACTTACAAGCAAGTTTTGTGAATTATGTTTCCAACGATAGGATTTCTACATTGCCCAGTGATTGTAAGGTAGAAGATATATGTACATATATTTGTATACCCGCAATCGTGATAAGAGGATGCAATACCTGCTTATATTTGGTCTTGGTCTCATTACTCTTTGTCAGACAAAATTATAAGAAACACGTAGGAATTGCAGCCAATTGAATCGAATCCAATTAAAGTCTGGTTTAGTGATAAGCTATGCTTTTAGGAAGAGAAAAATTAGAAGTGTCTCAAGACCGAAGAGATTCGAAGGTGAACAAAACAGTACATTGATTTCAGCTGAGTGGCTACACATAAACTTGTGGTTTCAGACAATTTAAGAGTTTCCTCTTCTCTACTTGCATCGATATCAAACTCAATCATTTACTATTAATGTGGTACATGTACAGTGCTAAGTAAACTACATCACAGAATCATAGCGGTGTGTAGGTGTATTTAGAAGCGTAAAGGCCTTTATTAATAATTGTGCATTGTCCCCAGTCGCTACAAAAGTAAAAGAATTTGAAATAGTTAAAACCGACATTTTATAATTTTCCTGTTACGTACTTTTTACCGTCGGTCTACCTTAACAAACGTAATTTGGTTTACGAAGTTCAGTCTTCACTCGTCTTACACAATGCTTTTCTATTACAAAACGATTAACTTGTTTTTTGATGACACCTTATCATGGCTAAGCCTTGATGGTACAATTCCATGGATGGTTGAATTGATGCTCTAATTTTTTCAAGTGTACTGCTAGAAAAATAAGGAAATAGACATCACAATGTAATACGTAGAAAGAATTTAATAAAATAATATTGAGCAACCAGACCATGTGTATAACGGAAATAAACCCCAGCGCTACGCTTAAGTTTAAATTGAAAATTGAACAAAAATAGCAGGTCAGAAAAACAATGGTCTAAAAACGTACATTATTATGGCAAAGCTTAGATACAGGGTAAGGCGTATGTCTAGGACGTTAAATATGTAAGCCAGTTCTTTACCATGTACTACCATTATGAAATGAAAGGCAAATATTTTCTGCTGTAATAAAATGGATTAAAAAAGAGTTTGAAAGAAGATAAATTTAGTAAACTATAAAATCTTAAATACATTATATTGGACACTACCCAGATTGTACTTCCACTTATTCTTATCCCAAATCTGAAAATTCTATGTAGGATGAGCTAATCCAAGCAATATTTGTTTATCGCTTAGCAGAAACCATGTAATTTCTTTTAGCACTAAAAAGTCCAGTATATTTAAAACGGAAACATGCCATCGGCCTGTTAAACCCGTCATGCCTGTAACCACGATGTTGTGTGACATATGAGGGAAACTACACTAAATACAGTGCAAAGGGTTTTTAGTGAAAGGCTTAAGCAAGGTGGTGATTCTAGCAGTCTGCCGTCAGTTAATTACGGTATAAGCTTAATTTGACGATGAAGATGACAAGAATGAAAAGAGGAGAGTCTTCTTGAGTACCTTGCTTGTCTACCTTCACCGTTCTAATAATTGCTGGCTTTCAACTTCAATTACAGTAACTATCTATTTCCTAAAATAACCACTTACCGGGTCACAATAATGCAGTAGTGGTTAATAAAGGTATGCTATATCTGCTGTGCAATAAGTGCATATTATTACAATATTGCTTGGTAGATATATAGATAAAGTGTGCACACTATTTCTATTTAATAATACTCAAACCTAATTAGATATAAGAATTTATTACCACTGCCATACCACGATGATGGTTTTACCTCATAATCACCCTAACACAGTTGCATTGAGATACTTCTATTTTGCAACTACACGCAACCATCAATATTGCATTTCTCGTCTCTGCTGCTGACTCATTTAACACTGTACTCGATTCTTTACTTAAAGGTAGTGTCATTTGGTATCATCGCAATCTACGTCTCTACTAGTCTCTTTGGTTAACTGACATGACAACTCAAAAGTATTTTGCAGGGTTTCTAGTTCCGTTTGATGTGGTTTTGATGAGTACACTCTAAAAGTGTCTATGTCCAAATACTATAAGGAATTGTTTCTTAATATGTTAAAGATAAGTTTCATTTAATATGAGCATACAGAATCACAATGCATTATTTGTTGGAGTACATTTTTTTTTAATTTTGCCTTGATCCGTTGTAGTATTTATAATGCTTTTTTTCTTTGCAATATGGTTAGGTATGCTCGTAATCATTATTTGGAATTTCCAAATTCTAAAAAGCATAATGAGTTGTATAGTGTTGTGTACTCATGAGAACAGCAAGAGATGTAGATTGTATATGAATGTTTTATGAATGTATCCATCTGACTATAGTTTGTTAACTATGCACTCATAATTACTTAATTGAAACGTCATGGTATATTAGCTTCTTGGTATATCATAATTATCTTTGATTCAGTTGGGGAGTCACAAATTGAATGTTATAGAGTAGTGTGACTGGAGAACCTCAGTATTTGACGTGTAACCACACTCAGTTCTTCCATATACAGAGTGGGCCAGAATAATGGTCTTAAAATCCACTGACATTACCTCAAGTAGAATTACCATTGTACGGTTATGTGGCATAGAAATATTTATTGGTATCCCTGGGAGATACGTCCGTAAGAATATTCAGATAGTTGTATAAGGTAAATAAAATGCAATTAGCCATTAAAAATACTCATGTCTTAATTAATTACTGATTTTTGTAAAAAATCTCAAGAAACCTTGTATCTTGTGTAGCAATAAATTTTCTGCCGTAATTGCAACTAAATTCTGTAAAAATGTGAAATTATCCTACTGGTCTTTTATTTGTATTTTAATTTGAAAAAATGGATTTTTTAGACTGCAATAAATGTCATCATTCCTTGACATTCCTGGTCTCCGAAGCCGTAATCCTGCATTTGTATCGCATAATGTCGTTACGTATCATTCTCGTTTCATTTTTAAGTACTGAACATATATCTCCTTTGACTTCTCACTGTAGTTCGATAAGATTTATTATTATTGTCCTGATTCTTTCGCAGCCTCAATTGCTTTATCAAGCAGGGTATTCTATTGTAATTGCACGTTACCTTTAGGTAATAGATACCATTCTGTATTGTACTTGCTATGCTATAATGGTTTCTGTGTATTATAAGCAATGCTAATGATATTATACCGTGGTTCTCTATGGTTGTCCTCGAACAGCTTTGGAGCACGTTTGTAGATAGGTGTTTGTGACTTGTAAAGTTGGACGTGAAGTAGTTCCGTCCGAAACGAAATGACTGTTTCTATATTTATTCGTTTTATTACGTTGATGGCTTCCTGTGAAGTGAACGTTTATTTATCCGTCAAAACAGTTTTTCGTATTACTTAATCTGCCTTTCCATTTCAGAGAACAGGCGTGTATTTCACAAACGGTTATGAAATGAATGCACGTTTTATGAGAAGTTCTACTCCGGATATATTATTTTAAGCTACGACTCCCCATCTAGTCAAGATATTCTCATGTTTTTTGTTCATTACGAGACAGTTAGATATTTAAGAAATTTTTATTTCTCTGACTCACGATAAACAAAATAATGTTCCATGCTTTCGTAGCTATATACCTGCCTAAAAAGGCACTGAAAATCCTTTTTCGTGACAGAGACTTTTGCAGTATTCATCTTCACAATTTTTGTTTGTAAAGCAGTCCATTTTCAAGTCTGTTCGTAATCATTACCAGCGTTTTCCCATTCATGTATGTAATTAGGTAGAGAAAGATTGTTAAGGTACATAACACAGACATGGTGCACAAGCACTGATATACCGAAGTATACTCTGCGTAAAATATATTATCATCACGTTGAGTTGTACGATTCTTACTATTGTGTTTTGTAAGTTTATTTTAAAGTCGGTGCGGTGTGTACCAAACTATTGTGCACTTTTTTGTTGGGAAATAAAAATAAATTAGTAACAATTTACATTTACTAAATAAGCATTCTCCCTTGGCCAAGTCCATACACAACATGCCACCACCATCCATCCGACTATAACCAGAGTTTACGTATATTTACTTACATAATACAGACTGCACTGTAATTGTAGTCATGTACTAATAATGTAACTGCAGGACTTAGGACACCCTATACCCACATGTTTAAATGTACAAGCGTAATAATACAGCCGACGGAGGACAAAAAGAGAATTGATATTTTGATTGTGAAAACAGCGTTGATTGGAGACTGGGCGAGATTACTACTGCTGCTGTGGAAGTGCACACTTACGGATTCAGTTTAAAATCTTCCTAGTGTATTGTGGGTATAGGTTGAGTGAGGATAAAGAATTCCACCATTCATGGTGTTGCATTGTCATTACAGTGGGTTTTTGTTTGTTGGGTTCGTGATGTGGATTAGTAGTGAGTATTTTCTTGAGATGGAATGGGTCGTGACAGGAAGTAAGCTTCGGAATACTAACAACTCAAGGGGTTTCACTTCAGCCATTCACTCTCATTGTCAGCTTTACTTAACTGAACCCAGACAGGCATCATTAGCCAAAGCTCTCCTTGCCACTCCAGCAGTTCAGTCCGCAACCAAATTTTCTCCGTCTCTCTCTCATTTCTAGTGCTCCAAACACTGTAAACACAAAAACAGGGCTTCGAGTCGTTTCGGACAAAAGTCCGGATACATAACTACTTATTACAATTTTACGTTGTAAAGTATTACCTCTGCCGTGAAATAAATGCATAGAGACACCATAGTGTCATGAACATATTATATTATTCCATGACCATGGTGAGACAGTGTCATGTCCAGTCTGGTGAGATTGAGATGGGTTGTAGTTGTAAGTTGTAGTTGCGTGGGACGATTCTTTCCATTAAATCAGCTGCTGAAATTACTTAGGTGAGGATAGTTAGTTTAGTGTCGATTGTCGATGCATTAGATTACAGTAGGTGTGTGTATTTCGATTACGACTGGCTTTTCTGAAGCTTTGACTAATATCGTATAGCTATTGTACTTCTATAGGGACTACGTGCTGCAATAATACCAATATTAGTCTTAGCAGATTTGTATGGAAAGAAATGAGAGTGTGTTTCGTCTCTTGTGTTGTTTGTCTGACTTTCTGCTTAGTTTTTGCTCTGAATACGTTTTGTTCTATTGATATCTTTCACTTGCACTCTACTGACACAACACAAGCGACCGTCGTACCTACTCTCTACACACAACCAAGTAGAATGCACTATCAACAACAACAACAATAAAGAAAAAGACTATTTTACTAACGTCACTTGAATCTTTAGCTACCAACGCAACCTGGTCTGGGGTCTGACTCTCAACTTTTCACAGAACAATGACTCTCTGAACAATAAGATATATTATCATTCCGTTAAAACTTCTTTGGGTTCTTTATTTGACTCTATTCTGTTTCTGTCATTTGTGAACTTGCTGAGAACTCTCTCATTCATGATTTTACCCGTTTCTGCCTTAAATTTTAATGTTCAGGGTTCGAAAATCATTATCGTCAAATAAGACTCAAGTTCCCCACAGTCAAGTTACATTCCTCTTTTCCTTTTTTATGTATATGTTAGCGGCAATAAGGAAAATCAGGCAATTTCAAAAATGCCTAGGCAAATAGAGAAATTTGTGCTGATTTTCGGTTTTTGTGATCAATTTAATGGAAGACAAGTCAGTGGGTCATTGTACACCAATTGGTTTAATTCAAAAGTCACTTCTTCATCAGAAAAACCTCACTTCAAATATGTGGACCATATCGTTTCTAAGTTACATCAGTTAATAGGACGTAGCTCTTCAAAGAAGAAATAAATTTATGAAATGGTTCACATATTTGAAGTGAGGTTTTTCTGATGAAGAAGTGACTTTTGAATTAAACCAATTGGTGTACAATGGCCCACTGACTTGTCTTCCATTAAATTGATCACAAAAACCGAAAATCAGCACAAATTTCTCTATTTGCCTAGGCATTTTTGAAATTGCCTGATTTTCCTTATTGCCGCTAACATATATATTACACACGTGCAACCAATACATTAATAAATGTTCCAATAGAGTTTCAATTTAAGATTTTGCCGTGTACCCAGTTTGGGAATACTCTGCAGACTGCAGCACATAAATATCAAAGTGTTGTGGGTTTACTGTGGAGTTCAATAGTTTGGTTTTGGGAGCTTTGGTTTACCCTGTACTAAGCTGTCTATCTGTAGATAGAAATTTAAAAGGTAAAGATGCCATGTGAGGATATCTGCATTGTTATTCCTATAGTTTCTATAATATAATAGTTAAATAAACATCGGATATACTGGTTGCTTCCTAAGTTAGAAAACACCCAGTACGTAATAAATTATTGTGTATTATGCATAGGTAGTGTTTATTAAAGCAGTCAAGATGTAGTAGTTCAGGTATTCATATTGTGTATTTAGTATCCACATTTCATTTTATGCTGCGTTGGCGTGAGTTTTAGCCGAAAAACACACTTTGCCAGATAAATTACTCCCTGCCTACTTAAATAAAGCCCAATGACATATCAAGGACTACGTGGTCTGCTTGCTTTCAGTAGACTGAGTGAGATTGACAACTACATGCTATTATAATATAAGTAGGTATTAGATGCAAGTAAAAGTGGACCAAGTTGTGCAGACCATTGGTGAAAAAGAATCTGACTTTTGTTAGTGCTATACAAATAAGGTTATGTGTGAGTGAACTAATTGTAAGAGTGAGAAACACTGCGGCTCTCTTATTCCTATTAATCTTTCTATTTTAGGCAATGAATATCTTTGACAAATAAGTCCAACACTTGAAATACTGTATGTCCATCCAAATCTATTACCAATAGCCATCAGCTACGCAGGAATCGAATTGATTTCGGTACTAATAAGTGTATTAGTACAAGGAGTCTAAATACAAACTAATTTCGGCAGTCCATGATAGGTAGGCATTTTCTCAATAATAAAAATGTTTTCTTTCATCAAAGTCACAAACACCATTTATTTGTTAAGGTTAAGGGGTACTTATTCGGTCAGCGTGTTTCCTAAAGTTCCTGTGCTTGTGCGATTCTAAAGATAGATTTCGTCTTTTGTCAAGAGTCCGTTCCAGGTTGAACATTCTTGGTTGAGTGTGTACATGACTTGTCGAGTACCTTGCGGTTTACATATACATCCACATTCACAATTGCACAATCAGTCATTTCCAGTCATTCCAGTTGCCAGTGCCAATATAGACAAAGTAACCTGTCAAACTATGATTTTCGCTTGAGCAGTTCACCTCTACATTGTTATTACCCTAGAGAATGTATTTATATTCATTTCTAGACTGAGCTGTGCCGTAGTGATTCAATATCCGTAAATACACAAGCAAAGGCAATCAAATGGGCTGTCAAGCCAAACAAACAAGGTACAACATTTCCACATCCAATATTATTTTGTCTCCTCCGCAAACGTGACGGAATTCATCAACAGATTTCCTATTGCTACCTGCCATTAGCTACCACCTTTCCTTCAAGTGATTTGTTCTGTTTTCCGTTCTTTAAATATACACCTTGAACGTTCCTAGCATGGTTTCTTCGTCATTTCTATGTTCAAGCCTTATTAGGTCTATTTGCTAATGGACTCCATAACATCTATAATAATCCAGTGACTTTCCTTCTAGTAGTTTCTATTTTCCATCAAGCCATGCAACTGCCAAATGTAGTTTCCACAAATACAAATGTCATGTAGAACATTTTTTATTTACAGTCAATTCAATGACTTTACTCTGAATGGATTTGAACTTCTCAAGATTGAAGTGATGCCTCGGTATACTCATAGTTACACCTAAATAGGCCTGACTTGAAAAGTTACTTTCAAAACTCTTTTGAATTACAGGTTTCTTGAAATCCTACTTTCATACCGTTTTTTGCGAATTCTAATTATGGAAAGAACCTTACAATTTAACCACTCATTTTCTTGTAGAGAAGTTACTAAGCGCAGCACAAAAACATTTTAAGGGAAAACCTAATTATTACATGGAAATTATCAAGGAGGTTACTGAATCGAAGGTTGCAACATTAAAAGGTTACTGTTCGGTCTATGGGTAGTCCCAAGGTCAATTTTTTTGAGATGTCTTCCAATAAAAGTATTGACAGGTACCTAAATGGCATACATGTCTCTCTTGTATGTGAATACGAATGTGAAAGTAATTTACATCATGCGGCTTGGTTATTTTGGAGAAAGCAAACATTTATTGTGCCTTTATCTTGTGTCCGCAGTTAAATGTATTCAGTAATCATATTTTTGTTTTCATTGGTATACACTGAACTAAGTTTTGTTCCCCACGTAATATATTTTGCATTGCTCTTAGTGTAGTTTAAAGTTCCCTTTTCCACATTCTTTGCCGAACAGCTAAAGCTATTAGTAAATTTTTATTTGGAAAGTCTTTGTGTTTTGAGTGCGGTGTACGATTATTATTATGATACAATTGTAAGAACCACCGGAAGCATTTGCACTTATATAATGACCGCTAATGGATAATGGTAAAATATATATTTGCTTATGGGAACGGCTGCAAATTAAATATACAGATTTAATCTGTATGAGTCTCCTGTTCATAATCAACGGAGTTCAACTGTGTTTGACATGCTAAAGGTTTTATGTCCGTGAATGTCGTTAACACTCCTAATGTGATGTTTCGCTATTAGCTCCCAAAAAAGAAACTTCCATTGTTGGTTGCTATGAGTTGGGATTTTTCTCGGAATGATTATTTTTTTGCATTTTTGTAATGGCTTTGCTGTTATCTCAGAGGGATACCTAGTGGGAATAATCCAATGGCTGATATATTTAGAGGTAAACTCGTTAGTTTGGTTTGCAACGATCGCCTGAATAAGCAGTTAAAATATATTACATACAAAAATACCCTTTTGTGGTGTTTCGTAATAAAGAGTTTAGGTGAGGAAAAAGTTGGCACAATGTAAAAGGCAAAGGCAAGTAATTCTTACGATGTCTTCATTAATGGCAGTGGAGCATGTAAAAGGAGGAAGTCGCTATGGGAATGACCCTGATATCAATGGGACTCGGATTTAGGGATATTATGATTACGAACCGAGATAACACCCAGAGTTGTACAGTCACCCAGTTGCCCGATTACGTTCTATGTGCCACTACTTCAGGTTGCGTACTCTAATGCTACACCTGCACTTCTACTATATTCGTTCACTCATAATCTCAATTTCATTGTCATATGTCAGTGCCAGTGCATTTCTGAACCTACTCTCCACTGTCTCCGGCAAACACACTCACTGGGCCACTAACAGCAGTGTACTTGCTAAATACATGCATCTGCCGTTAAATCTACACACTGTACCCTACTCACTCTACTATTCTATGTTGTAATACAGTAGTAGATTCTCCACTTAGAGTAAGCAAGCGTTAAATTATTTTATTGGCTTCAATGTATCAACAGAAAGTTATATCGCCCACTAAACAGACTCCCCAACATACTGTTGTTAATTTTAAACAATGGGTAAATGAGTAAAAGCTTAAACACGTTATTATGCAATCGCCCTTACAATAGATGCATCTTTCTTTTTGTACTAAACTTTCGTACTGTGCTGATATTTCTGAAATGTCTCAATTCATTTATACGCGTACTATTCTGAATCTACAAAATAGATTTTTTAAATTTAGACCAAAGAGTAAATTAGCTTTCCAATTGTTTGTGTCAATAACCAATTATAACTAATTATTTTACAATGATGGAAATTACAACGAGAGTCTAATGGAGGCACGACTTTCAAATTACCATTAAGAAAAATTATTTAATTTAAATCCATCTGAATAATAAGCGTAGAGTAGAACATTAATCCAGGTTTTACGGTGGATACATGTAAGTTTACTTTAGATTTCGGACAAGATACTCCTACGCAGTTACTCCTTACAAATGTAGCGTTTGCATTTGTACTTTGAAATTTCTAATTCGTGAGTGTATTATTTGGTGTTTCCCTGATCTATTTTTATTATTAACTGTAGAATTGCTCTACCCTTGCTACCCTTCAGACTAAAAGTTTTAGTTCATTATTTAGGGTTACGAAAAATAGAAGTGCATTAAAATTGACCATTTTTTTCATTACGACAATTAAACACCAAATATTTCAGTATACATGTTATTAATTATTAGTGTGATTATTTTAGTAAAGAACGAAACACAACTTGATAAAGTTAAGTGTTTATTACTGCTTTGCATATTGTGCCAGTCCGACGCAAGCAATAAATGGTAAAGAGCAATTCTACCTTTTCTACAGGTACATAATTGCCATGCAGCTAACCAGCATAATAACTGATGATAACCAGATTAGTTTAACCATAGAATACCGAATGAGATAATTGAGATTGCGCCTTAAAACTTATATATGTCTATCGCCGTGCTGACGTTGGTGTTTTTATTTCGCTTCTACTTTCGTAGTATTTGTAAATGTGATTGCAATTTCCAAAATCACAGTCTACTAATGTAAAATGTACCTCAGCATTTTTAGTTGCATATTCGTTTTTACAGCAATTTCTCTTGACTGGTAGCATTCTTGACTTATTTGCTTAGGACATCATGGGAATATTGAGCCCATTTTGATTTTTTCTGTGTATTATTTAATTATGGTGAGTCGACGCACATAATACATGGCTACACAGGAAACACTATTACAAATATCCCTTTGTATATAAACATACAAAATAACTTTAATAAAGTACATTATTGACATCAATCATCATTAAAATTAAAACCGGCGCAATAATATTACGTGTATGGGTTAGCTAACTGAAATACACTTACCTATATAGTCATTTGGCATTTATGATTCGCAAGAACTAAATAATTACATAGATATTAAACTTAAAACAGACATAAAAATGGATACAGAGCAGAGAATAATAAAATGCATCGCATTGGTATATATTAACATGGAAATACAGTGCAATAAAAGCGTCATACTTCACAATGTAATGTGTAGCATAAAATCAATTAGATCGCAGGTGGTGTTGAAATAAAGTTTTGCAAGTAGCATCTACATTATTATTTCATTACCAATAAAGGAGGTCAACTGTAGTGTCCTTTTGGAGACAAATAATTAGCTGACTGAAATAAAAATGCCTAGGCTTTCATTTGTTGATTTCCAAGCTGAAGGTATTAGTAATCGAGATTACTGATATCCTTCTAACTCTTCAGTGAATGCAATGTTAAAAGTTATGATACAGAAAGAATAACATTCACGAAAGGTAGCGTAGAAGCTTACGTGTTGGAGTAATAAAAGAACGAAGAAAAAAGTATTTTATCTTTGGAGCTTCTTAAGAATTGTGAATGAAAGATTGCGGCAGAGGAATTGCCATGGGCATGGTAGCTAAGCATTAAGGTAGCGCAGATTGAGCAAGGTGGATAGATATGAATTATATTCTGGCGTGGATATTGCAAAAACGTGGATAGCAATCCAGGTTTACGCTTCTAATGTAATAGTAAGAAAAGTAATTAAAGCCAGGTTAGTAGCCAGCGGATGAGCGACTTAATTATCTCACTCCTTCTGTATTACATTGTATAATGTAAGCAAACAAGTGACTGGGACTTGACAATGTTTGTATCATCCCATCATCAACAATTATTGTAACACAGAAGTCTGACTGCGCTATTCCCACGGCAGATGCTCGCCAGTTCTTTGACACATTATTACATTGGATTACGTTAAACGGAGGAGCTATTAATAACGGCCTTTCTCAATTAATACCAAAAAAGTCAGAACCTGCTTCCTTTTATATCCTACCTAAAATACACAAAATTTTCGAAAATTTCCCACCAGGCAGGCCAATTTCTAGCACACTAAAAACATTTAATAAACCCATCAGCCAATTAGTTGATTTTATACTTCAACCAATTATGTTACATGTTCCCGATATAATATTAGACAGTACGCACTTCTTAATTTTACTTAATAATGTGAAACTCGATCCACAGAAAACATATACACTTGTTACAATAGACATCGTATCACTCTATACTACTTTGCTGACAAAACATTGTAAACAATTCTGCAAAGAATATTTTGTTAGATACAAAGATTATGTTACTCTACCGTTTGATCTAAGTGAAAAGCAATTTGAGGATATCCTAAATTTAAGTTTAGATTATAATTTCGTAAAATATGATAACGATTATTTTTTCCAACATCGGGGCATACAAATGGGGAGTTCAGCTTCTTGTACTATAGCGAATATAAGTGTTTATGAGGAGTTAAAAGACTTATTCTGTAATAGAACAGAAATCTGCTTTCGTAAAAGATTTCTGGACGACATTTTTCTAATACTTGATAATTCTGAAATACCCGATGTTAATTTATGGTTAAAAAGTATTTGTAATCACAACTATTTGGAATTCACTTACACATGTTCAAATAATTCTATTGTCTTTCTTGATTTGGAAATAACATTAACAGCCCAAAACGGTATATTAACTAAATTATACAGAAAACCCATGTCAAAGCATTTATTTCTTCATTACTATTCTAATTCACCTAAACATTTGAAAGATTCATTACCTTACTCTCAAGGTCTTAGAATAATTAAAGCATGTTCTGAACGTGCAGATAGAATTTCGGAGCTTACTTTATTACTTCAAAAATTCAGAAGTAGATGCTATCCAGAAAAGGTACTAATAGAAACTTTAAATAAGCTAATTGTTATCAATAGAAATGACTTACTTGTTCCTAAAGGAGATTTATTACTAAAATCATTAAGACTTCATCATCCTGAAATTGTATCTAATATTACCGAATCTAATTATACGAAAACATTCATGAAATGTGATACTTACATTGTATTACCATTTTATAATTCAATTAAGTATTATAATAAGATAGTTAAATCCTCTATAGCACAAGAATTAAATAACTGTTCAGATGATAAGTATAAACATGTTACTAAAGACATTAATATGCAAATATCCTACAAAAAGGTAAATAATCTAAAGCAATATACTGCATGAAACATTTTGATTTTGTTATTGGCATTTTGTGAGCTTCTGCTACATTCTGTTACTTACTATATACTGTAATTTACTATATTCTGCATTAAGAAACATGTTACTCGATAAGCGCTCAAACTTCAAAATAATTTCAAGTCGACTTTATTGGCTAATCTGTCGACAATTCGTTGTTTAATTATTATTTCACTAGTTTTTTTAATTATTATTTCACTAGTTTTCAAATTATGGTCCAAATTATTTACAAAACCAAACATTTACAGGTAACACATTTAAAAATTGTGCTAATATATCATTTTAGGCTTCTTAATTCAACTAATATTGATCAATACGATGTGTAAATTGACTATATAATTACTTTCTTCCAATGGCATACTATTTATTTATTTTATAAGATATATTCATTGTATTTTATATTTGTGAACTAATATTTTGTTACAGGCCAGTAGAAGAATCGAAACCTGGTTGCCATGTAATGTATTAGTTCGAGATTAAAAGATCTGTTTGTCTAAAAAAGGTCGCAGTTACAGCAGTTTAATTAATTGTCATAATTAATTATTTTCTTCAAAAGAAAATTCTCAAACTAATAACTTTAATAAAGTACATTATTGACATCAATCATCATTAAAATTAAAACCGGCGCAATAATATTACGTGTATGGGTTAGCTAACTGAAATACACTTACCTATATAGTCATTTGGCATTTATGATTCGCAAGAACTAAATAATTACATAGATATTAAACTTAAAACAGACATAAAAATGGATACAGAGCAGAGAATAATAAAATGCATCGCATTGGTATATATTAACATGGAAATACAGTGCAATAAAAGCGTCATACTTCACAATGTAATGTGTAGCATAAAATCAATTAGATCGCAGGTGGTGTTGAAATAAAGTTTTGCAAGTAGCATCTACATTATTATTTCATTACCAATAAGGAGGTCAACTGTAGTGTCCTTTTGGAGACAAATAATTAGCTGACTGAAATAAAAATGCCTAGGCTTTCATTTGTTGATTTCCAAGCTGAAGGTATTAGTAATCGAGATTACTGATATCCTTCTAACTCTTCAGTGAATGCAATGTTAAAAGTTATGATACAGAAAGAATAACATTCACGAAAGGTAGCGTAGAAGCTTACGTGTTGGAGTAATAAAAGAACGAAGAAAAAAGTATTTTATCTTTGGAGCTTCTTAAGAATTGTGAATGAAAGATTGCGGCAGAGGAATTGCCATGGGCATGGTAGCTAAGCATTAAGGTAGCGCAGATTGAGCAAGGTGGATAGATATGAATTATATTCTGGCGTGGATATTGCAAAAACGTGGATAGCAATCCAGGTTTACGCTTCTAATGTAATAGTAAGAAAAGTAATTAAAGCCAGGTTAGTAGCCAGCGGATGAGCGACTTAATTATCTCACTCCTTCTGTATTACATTGTATAATGTAAGCAAACAAGTGACTGGGACTTGACAATGTTTGTATCATCCCATCATCAACAATTATTGTAACACAGAAGTCTGACTGCGCTATTCCCACGGCAGATGCTCGCCAGTTCTTTGACACATTATTACATTGGATTACGTTAAACGGAGGAGCTATTAATAACGGCCTTTCTCAATTAATACCAAAAAAGTCAGAACCTGCTTCCTTTTATATCCTACCTAAAATACACAAAATTTTCGAAAATTTCCCACCAGGCAGGCCAATTTCTAGCACACTAAAAACATTTAATAAACCCATCAGCCAATTAGTTGATTTTATACTTCAACCAATTATGTTACATGTTCCCGATATAATATTAGACAGTACGCACTTCTTAATTTTACTTAATAATGTGAAACTCGATCCACAGAAAACATATACACTTGTTACAATAGACATCGTATCACTCTATACTACTTTGCTGACAAAACATTGTAAACAATTCTGCAAAGAATATTTTGTTAGATACAAAGATTATGTTACTCTACCGTTTGATCTAAGTGAAAAGCAATTTGAGGATATCCTAAATTTAAGTTTAGATTATAATTTCGTAAAATATGATAACGATTATTTTTTCCAACATCGGGGCATACAAATGGGGAGTTCAGCTTCTTGTACTATAGCGAATATAAGTGTTTATGAGGAGTTAAAAGACTTATTCTGTAATAGAACAGAAATCTGCTTTCGTAAAAGATTTCTGGACGACATTTTTCTAATACTTGATAATTCTGAAATACCCGATGTTAATTTATGGTTAAAAAGTATTTGTAATCACAACTATTTGGAATTCACTTACACATGTTCAAATAATTCTATTGTCTTTCTTGATTTGGAAATAACATTAACAGCCCAAAACGGTATATTAACTAAATTATACAGAAAACCCATGTCAAAGCATTTATTTCTTCATTACTATTCTAATTCACCTAAACATTTGAAAGATTCATTACCTTACTCTCAAGGTCTTAGAATAATTAAAGCATGTTCTGAACGTGCAGATAGAATTTCGGAGCTTACTTTATTACTTCAAAAATTCAGAAGTAGATGCTATCCAGAAAAGGTACTAATAGAAACTTTAAATAAGCTAATTGTTATCAATAGAAATGACTTACTTGTTCCTAAAGGAGATTTATTACTAAAATCATTAAGACTTCATCATCCTGAAATTGTATCTAATATTACCGAATCTAATTATACGAAAACATTCATGAAATGTGATACTTACATTGTATTACCATTTTATAATTCAATTAAGTATTATAATAAGATAGTTAAATCCTCTATAGCACAAGAATTAAATAACTGTTCAGATGATAAGTATAAACATGTTACTAAAGACATTAATATGCAAATATCCTACAAAAAGGTAAATAATCTAAAGCAATATACTGCATGAAACATTTTGATTTTGTTATTGGCATTTTGTGAGCTTCTGCTACATTCTGTTACTTACTATATACTGTAATTTACTATATTCTGCATTAAGAAACATGTTACTCGATAAGCGCTCAAACTTCAAAATAATTTCAAGTCGACTTTATTGGCTAATCTGTCGACAATTCGTTGTTTAATTATTATTTCACTAGTTTTTTTAATTATTATTTCACTAGTTTTCAAATTATGGTCCAAATTATTTACAAAACCAAACATTTACAGGTAACACATTTAAAAATTGTGCTAATATATCATTTTAGGCTTCTTAATTCAACTAATATTGATCAATACGATGTGTAAATTGACTATATAATTACTTTCTTCCAATGGCATACTATTTATTTATTTTATAAGATATATTCATTGTATTTTATATTTGTGAACTAATATTTTGTTACAGGCCAGTAGAAGAATCGAAACCTGGTTGCCATGTAATGTATTAGTTCGAGATTAAAAGATCTGTTTGTCTAAAAAAGGTCGCAGTTACAGCAGTTTAATTAATTGTCATAATTAATTATTTTCTTCAAAAGAAAATTCTCAAACTAATAACTTTAATAAAGTACATTATTGACATCAATCATCATTAAAATTAAAACCGGCGCAATAATATTACGTGTATGGGTTAGCTAACTGAAATACACTTACCTATATAGTCATTTGGCATTTATGATTCGCAAGAACTAAATAATTACATAGATATTAAACTTAAAACAGACATAAAAATGGATACAGAGCAGAGAATAATAAAATGCATCGCATTGGTATATATTAACATGGAAATACAGTGCAATAAAAGCGTCATACTTCACAATGTAATGTGTAGCATAAAATCAATTAGATCGCAGGTGGTGTTGAAATAAAGTTTTGCAAGTAGCATCTACATTATTATTTCATTACCAATAAAGGAGGTCAACTGTAGTGTCCTTTTGGAGACAAATAATTAGCTGACTGAAATAAAAATGCCTAGGCTTTCATTTGTTGATTTCCAAGCTGAAGGTATTAGTAATCGAGATTACTGATATCCTTCTAACTCTTCAGTGAATGCAATGTTAAAAGTTATGATACAGAAAGAATAACATTCACGAAAGGTAGCGTAGAAGCTTACGTGTTGGAGTAATAAAAGAACGAAGAAAAAAGTATTTTATCTTTGGAGCTTCTTAAGAATTGTGAATGAAAGATTGCGGCAGAGGAATTGCCATGGGCATGGTAGCTAAGCATTAAGGTAGCGCAGATTGAGCAAGGTGGATAGATATGAATTATATTCTGGCGTGGATATTGCAAAAACGTGGATAGCAATCCAGGTTTACGCTTCTAATGTAATAGTAAGAAAAGTAATTAAAGCCAGGTTAGTAGCCAGCGGATGAGCGACTTAATTATCTCACTCCTTCTGTATTACATTGTATAATGTAAGCAAACAAGTGACTGGGACTTGACAATGTTTGTATCATCCCATCATCAACAATTATTGTAACACAGAAGTCTGACTGCGCTATTCCCACGGCAGATGCTCGCCAGTTCTTTGACACATTATTACATTGGATTACGTTAAACGGAGGAGCTTCCCCCCCATTTGATTGCATTATATCACAGCGTAGCACGGAATCCCGGCTGCAGTCCAACCAAGTGGCTATTGTGAAGCAACAATGATACACTTTGGTTGGAGTAAGATGGAATCGTATGTGGAGTGGAGTAGTAGACAGAGCAGAAAGTAGTTCTTTCCTTCCTTTTCGTGCCTTCACAATTCACAAAGAAAGGATATTGGACGGACAGACATAAGACAAAGATGCACTCAATGAGAAGTTTCTATGTAGGTAGGTAGAGTAATTGTTTAGGTCTACATAGGAATGACTAACTGATGAGATGATAGCGTTTCTATAATTCTATTGCGTTTAAATACAGGTCCTTTCTATTTCCTTTTGCTTTTTGCCCCTCTTACGTGAATTGTGCCACCATTTTCCTGTTCTTTGCTTGTACATGGTTATTAGAAATAAAACAACGAACATGACTCCACTTCATTCAAGTTTTCGTTTCGTTCGGGGATCTTAATATCATTATGTTCTCAAATTTTAGAGACCAATCCACAATTGCAGTATTCATTTTTACTTGGACTGTAAACACACAGTCTTCTATCTCAGCAGAGGATCCGCTTACATCATAAAATTTTGCAAATTGTTAAATACCAGTATCATCCTCAAAGACATACACATGAAGCTATTGCTAATGTGGAGCTCTTTGTAAGCTAACAATAAGTATAAGGCTATCTTTTATAGTCACCGACGCATTGCGTGATTTTAAGTGCCAATTAAGCAAGGGTGGTCTGCAAACTTCTTTATAGACGGCTGTGTAATCTGTCTGTCTGTGTGATAATTACACCCTATGAAAATATCTACAAATAACAAGTAAAAGGAAAAATAAGTGCTCTGGCTTTTTATACAATTAGTACGCATATTGGGATTTAGTGCTAAAACATTTATAACTAATGACCGTGTTACTAATAAATGAGCTTTCCTAAGACGTCCTAATATCTTCCTAAGAAAAGATCCTGTAGGGGTTCCAATTATAAATTAATACTTATTATGCTTATTAGTGTCATGTAAAAAGTTAGCGTAACACGCAACAGAAAATGTACAGCTGGATTGCCAATTCGCCTTATAACCAATAATTATTTATTAATCAAGCGTAGTTACCTCTGAGACGCTTCGAAGGATAATGCCTACCCTATGAATTGCCTACCGACGGTAGAATATAATGCAGAGGAACTAATAGGTTGTCCAATAATAAGACAGCTGAAACTTTTTTCAAAACACTTTCTTGTAGTTGAATTAAAATTATTAATTTATATGACATCCAAAACAGCGGAATACCTGTAATCACCGTTTAATTTTTAACTGAACAGTAGTTTGCCTTCCTTTAATAGCAGGGATGTCATTCTATAGTCATTATTGCTCAACGTATCGAGTTCTGTATTCTTACTAAGCAAATAAATATTTTACACTTGGATGCAAATTGCAAATTGGGGTATTTAATATTTGTATATCAGAATCAGAATTTATTTATGGTGTATTGCATATCAAGCCTTAGGGTAAAGCTTTGTAGCATATGTAAATAAATTGGCATTACTCTAGTTTGAGCTGAATTTATTGTTTAGTTAACCCCGATCTTAATTCTTAACTGCAGTAACTAAATAGGTCATTTAGCTAAGATTCCTATAGCATAATTTGAAAACATCCAAAGCGGAAGATGGAGTGATGTTATTGCTGGGGCGAGTGGCTGAGAAAATAGTTTATAAAAATATTGAGAATAACTTACGAGAAATACAGCGAAGTAATTTAATATTTGCATGCAATTGCTGTCGAGAATGTTCCATCTCGTTATTTTAGCTTCCCTTGTGCTCGCATTACACTTCAAAAGTATGAATTTATTTGCTCGTACAGCAAAGTAGGTATTTCTTATATTTCTTGCTAATATTTATCTATCATCATCAGAATATCTGTTCTGTTTCATGCTGTATTGCATTTCACATTCGAAAGAACAACAGAATGCAAACTGACATGACTACGAATACACAACATACTCGTACGGACATAAGCAACAGTAAATTGATGGGGAAATTGGAATACGTAAATAAATACGTAGAACCTTATTGTTGCACAAAGAGTTGTTAAAGGCTAAACTTATGATTATGGTAGGGATAAAGTGTAGCAGAACTAACTCAGATTGACTTGGCAGATTTACCTTGAAAATCTGTTGACGCTGCATTCATCACGAGTCAAAAATTCTTACTTCCCGTAAATCAGTTGCCGCTACCTCGGTTCAGAGCTTCTTTGGATTTTCCTCTGTTCATAATAATTTGTGTTAATAAAAGACCTTATGTTACATCAATTCATCTTTTTTGAATGCGTAAACTAGTTTAAAAATTTAATGTTCCGTAACGAAACATCCTTTAAATTATTTGATCAAGCTATTTGCAAAACGATTAACAATTCTTTAGATTAATGTCCTTTATAGAATTGCATATTATATTTAATATTAGATTAGATGCATATTAAAATTATTCAGGATTTTTTTATTATTAGATTCATTACAAATTTCATATAACTTGACTAAGATTTAGCAAAGGCAATTCTAATGCTCATTATACGCTCACCAAAGAGTTTTCTTTACAGTTCAGTTCAAATGTTCCTTTTGGTGTTTTGGTCATAATTGATGTATGGAGCGTCAAATGTAGGTTTTTCAAAAATTGTAATAATAATAATAATTCCTGAATGAAAAGCTTTTAGGTCACTTTACTTAAATTGGCAATTCTAGGTTGAGGAAATGGTTCTTCCCTTCATCTTTAATGGACTTTGAAATAAGTTTTTCTTCCAATTTCTTAACCTAATCACATTTTATAAGCAACCCGACCATATGTAAAACTATAACACATTTGTTTGCCAATACCTATAAGTAGATCTACATGCATTGAATGTTTCAAAAATGCCAACATAATATGTTTATATATAATTATTCACTTTTATAAATAAATAGGCCGACAAGTATTTTGCTGAAGGCATAGTACACACATAAAGTTCTTTACCCATATCTTGTTGAATTGCAATTAAACTTTATTCAATACTAATGCTCACCAAAGTGCATGTACTACATTAAATTAATTAAAAGAGCTCTATATCAGCAATAATTGTTGCATAATGTAGCACACACTAGAATTGCATACAAGGCGAGGCATTGAGATAGGGAAGCGAGTGCCATTGTTGGGACATTCAGAAAGGTTATTAGAATTGTGGTAAAGGTGGTCCCTGATAGTGGAGTTTCGGAAAAGTGGAGTCCACTAGCGTGGCAACTGGTTCAAGTACAAGTACGAGTGCAAGTGGAAGTTCTTGACAGGTTCCAAAAAGCAGGAGGTAGCAGCTGATATTTTTTGTCTCATTGAAACCGGAATCACAGTAGAAGTCAGTCATGCTCATGCCTCAAACAAACTTGAGAATATAACCCTTTACTTCATATGTGCATTTATTCTCTCCTACATCTTCACCTGGATATGTCAAACAAAAACTTCATAGCAATAATAAAATTATACGATTCATAATACCCAACTAATGTCTGTGTATTTTCTACGTGGCTGTTCACTTTTATCTCCTTCGCTCTATGCATTGCGTCGTCCCTGCTCTCCACTCATTTGTTCAGCTAATGCTGGTACTAGTAATATTTCGTTCAGGATTTCCTGTCAATTTTCACATTATCTAGTACCACCTGTCCATAGTGCATATGCTTTCCACTTATTATAGCTATAGCTATTTAAATTTTATGCAGCTATTTGTGACTGTCATTTTCCCACAAGGAAAACGCAATCAACTGAATCGTCTGGAAATAATGTTAAATCTGGGCTCCATTTTCTCTCCTCTCAATGCATATAACCTTCATTTTTTACTACTTTCTGTATACAATTATATAACAATCAAGTAATAATATCTTAAGTACACTTTTCCATAATTCATGTCTTTTGACATCCAAGGACTTTTAAAGAATTGCTATTAGAAAATTAGAGTTAACTAAACATTCTGCATTTTTTGCATTATTATCTTATTACCAAAATTTTACCTGCATTTAGAACATCTTTATGTTACGCATTTATCATTTATTATTGAATTCAATCTGTCAATCAAAACGCAATAATGGCAGAAAGCACGACCAATTCAAAGGTATATTTGTAGCTAGTATAGAAACCCGTGGGAGGCCCAGGAAGCGTTTTCATACCAAAGTGTAGCAAAGTACACGACACGACAATTTCTTACACAACATGAAATGAAACTTCTTGTTAGCAGCTCATATTTAATTTAATATGAAATAGCAGGTTAGAAGTTTTAATTAGGTATCAATTAGCAAAGTAAAGTTCGGCTTCATTCCAATTACGCAAAATCACAGAAATTAAAGTGGCTAATGGGTGTTTGTTTACGTATAAATCTTTTGAGATAAGATTGACTGAATAAAATACTTTCTTTTGCTGTTTAGTGACTACCTATGTCTTCCGTTAGGTGCGTGTACTTTATAGAGCAATTCTGTATAGCATGATAACATTATTATTACATTAAAGTTTGTTGTTCGTCTGTAAATTATTTGACATGCATGACTGCTTAGCGTCTGTAAATATAGTTACTACCTTTCTTACTTAATTACTCTGCAGAGTTATACTTGTTGCAAGTAATGTGTGATGCTAATAATACATATACAAAAGTCTGTTAGCACAATATTTCCATTTATTGCCCCATACCTAGGATTTTTCCTAAATATTATGGTATCATTTTAGTTATGCAATCTATAGTAAACGTAACATGATAAATCTATCACAAGACAAATTAATCGACAATGTTTACATGCATCTTTATGGTTGAATTATGGTATATAAGGATAAGTTATCCGCTTTTTATTATTGAAATGTAGGAAATTAGTTTAAACTTGTGCTTTACTTATTTAAATTAGGGCGAACTCTTACGGAGCACGTGCATAATGGATCTACATTATATTATTTATCATGCGTGTATTATTGGCAATAGGGTGATAACACTGTATACACAATTGTTAATTGGTTTGCAATATTTAGATTGATCTGAAAACTATTATTAGTTAACCTACTTACTTTTGATCTGAGTCTGACTGCGTAAGTTTAATAAATTGGACTATTTTGCTATTTGCAGATGTGGTTTTGACAAGACGTAAAGAGTGACACGGAGTGGAGGTAGAAAAAACAGGAGAAATGCTTTCATCAGGCTTTGTCTTCCTACTTTCCAGTACGACTGCATTTCTTCTGTTATTGCTTCCATGCAGTTTGGCCCAGTCGGAACACAAACAACGAGCCACAGTCGGTAAGTAACATCATGTAAAATTATATAGCATTTGTGTCTGAACAAGTACACTGTAGTAGATACTACTTTAATCCTCGACAAAGTCCATAAACAATTGACATAACTAAATGCACTTGGGAATCAGGAATAAAAAGTGGTATAAATACTTTATTGGTTTAGTGGATGGGAGTGCAGAGTGGGTAATTGTATGACTATGGCAGTTGGAATGAATGACATAACTAACCTGATTCGTTGTCCAGTTGACTGAAACGTTAAAAACGGCTTATTATTAATATTTATTGGCATTAAATTTTAATTTCCGTTTCCGAAACTGATAAAAATCATTTATAGTGGTTAGGTATCATACTGGGTTCAAGTGCAAGCAAACATCTTTTAGCAGGAACATTCCATACATAGTTTGAGCTGACTAGAAATATTACAATTAAATGCTATATTTGTTTTTATTGCTGTTGCATACCCTGTCAAGTAGCGTCGCAGTAAAAGTTAACCATAATATACGTTTTTTGTTCTGCAGCCCATGGTTAGCAAATAATGCTATATCTCGACTTGAACTTTATGAATGCGGATTTATTGTCCCGAAATGTTATAGTTCCACTTCAGCTCCGTAAAAACCACCCAGTAGCCTACGAATGACACTTTTTTACCTGGCTGCTATTCTGGCTACTAACTTTGCGGTTTGTTAGAATTATGGTGTAGTAACATAAAATAAAGTTCAAGTATAGGTAGATAAAGGTTAACCTACATACAGCTTTCTTTCGTGTCACAGCACATATTAAGCATTTTTTCGTTCATTTGTTGGAAGCTATGTAATGGCCAACCTAAAGTCATACCTATACCAGTCAAATACTATAGTATGCTTTTATTATACTTACGCCTCCTAAAGCAAACAAAAGTCTTAGTACACGGTTTTCAGTGTGGATACATTTATTGCCTCATTAGGAATGTTCAAATGACAGGAGATGCTTATGTTGTGGAAAATATTCACTCACTCACAAATCGATTAGTCTCTATTGTGATGGGATATTATTTGAAAGGCACTGTACCTGCAACCTAACAGCACAATGTACCCATTTAAATTTATTATAATATTAATATATATTTAAGCATTGGTGGTAGCCTAAAATATATAGTATTTTGTATTCATTCATAATATTGTTCTTTTTCAGGTATTCTTGTGGACTTGCACCAATCAGTTGGTCACAAGGCCAATAACACAAAAAGTTCTTCCACAAGAGTTTCATGTGACTCTTTAAATGTTCATGCTTTCCAACAACTCGCCGCTGTTAAATGGGCAGCCGACACTATCAATAATAAATCATGGCCAGGCGAATTCGCATTAGGTAAGGTCGAATAGTAACAATTCTATTTTCTAATAGCGACATCAGTGAATGTATGAATTGTTGTTAATGTGTTATCTACTCTAATCAAACCAAAATACAGGAGAATTAACCTTAAATAGCTGAATTCTTGTAAACATTCTGCTATACTTGATAGTTCATAGTCAACATAATTCCTTATCTTAATTTAGCTGCTTTTTGTACTTCAATCTAATCTGGGAAACTCCTTAACTTAAAAGCTCCTGTTAGAAAGTTTCAAACGAAGGCTTAACATAAAAACAAATCTGTTTTGCTTGTAGCATTGCATAGTGCACAGCTACAGTACTTTTCTTAAACTTTTTTTAATGCAGTCCACTTAACTACACAAAATACAGTTACAAAAATGAAATGTTGACATTTGCATTGGAGCAAAATCCTTTCGCTAATTAGATAATGATATTTAAAAAGATTCAAATGATAGTCATCTATTAACTTTTTCTTAATAAAGAAACCCGCAAAATTATTAGAATCCACAGGATAAGTGTTAAGCAAAAAATACAAGGCATAAATAGCTAGTTGGAATGTAGTTAATTAAGGCCTCATTTCCTTTAACAATAAGTTTCCTATAAGTCTGGTAAGTATTGAGCTTTGAAATCAAAAGTTATACTGTACACAATGCACGACAATAATGCAACTTTAAAGCTAATAATAGTTGTTGTTAGATATTCCCATCCTCTGCAAACTTTTTGTTTGACGTACAAAAGTTATTTGTGAAAGTCAGATGCATCATCATCATCATCAATCATTATCATCAAATTGTATTGATATAAAACATAACAAATACTTCTATAGAACTGTTACCATAAGTTTAATTCTGATTGAATTGTCCATGCTTGTGTATACAGCATAACACTAACCAAAATTATTTCTAATGACTATCTGAAGATCTTTACACGTACCTATTAGATCTTACAGTAATTTAAGTTGATCAAACTATACAACGGAGACTAAGACAACCTGGAAATGTTTATTTAGAAAATAACAACAGATTGTTAGTTACCTACATAAATAGTGAGTGTTGTTGTCGTCTGCCATTTATATCAGTATAAATAGGAACAGTTTGTACTTTCGGAAATCTTTTATTGTGTTTTGTTTTGTTGAGATTCAAATTGAATGTTGTTGGCCATAGAATGTATGATGTTGAGGACGAAGTGAACAATGGGCGTATTTGTGACGCAAAGAAATGTATAATATGATACAACAGCTTTAAGTAATGTTTAAAAAAGTTCTTTTGTTCTGTTGAGTTGCCTGTAGGAGATTCTTCTGTCTACCAATGAATCTTCAATTGAATCCAATGTACTATGCAATCAGTTTGAATGAATGAATCTTATTCTCATCGGAATGGAGCAATTCTAATGTTTTTCTGTAATGCACTTAAATGACAGATATCGTGGTGCGTGACACTTGTGGCGAAAGTGAAATCGCAATGACGGAAACCCAAGAGCTGCTGAACTGGGCAAGACGGAATCTGGAGACGCCGCTTATCGGTAACCTTTTTCACACTTTTATATTAACTGAAAGTTATACTATGCCACTATTTAATTAGGCTCTAAGGATTGGGACAAAGTTATTACAATTATTCCAATGACTTTTATTAGGATATATTTTTATGAAAACTCATATTGAATACATGCATAGAATTTGCAGTAATGTATGAAGAATGATTTTGTGATTTGTAATGTTCCATTTGACATTAATGCACATCACTTTACATTTTGTTATTAACAAAAGTATTTAGGAACTAAATACTATAATATTGCTTACTAACCTTTTACTATTACTATTAGTGACAAGGGAATTTCTTTTAGGAGATGAATAGCAATAATGAATGTGAGTAGTACGTGAGAATATTTGCGTAACGTGCAATTGAATACAATTGGAGATAGGACAGTTGCAATGAAATGAGTTAATTGAGAAGATGAGTCAACAATACTCGGATAATAATAATTGTAAACTTTGAACATGAATTTAAGCCTTTCATTTTCAATTGACACACTTGTCCTCGTGCTGTCCTGTATTTAATTTGTGTATGTTCGTTGTAAAACATGTATTGTGTTTGCCCTTTTGCCAAATTATAGCATGTTCATACCTTTTGTGTATTTTTTGAAGAATCTGCAAAATTGTAAGTCATTTGTTAAAAGAGTGTGTATTTGGTTATAAATTCAGAAAAGAAACGAAAAGACGGAGATGTATTTTTATTTGCCTACCTGCCAATTGTAGTTTATTTAGGCTAAACAAACGTCTCAATTCTTCATACATTAATCAATGTTATTACACAACTTGAATTTGTTTTTGTTTAGGAATGTGCTATTATCAAAGGTTCTAAGTAAATACAACACACACCGGAAAAATAGGAGTGCGTTGTTAGTGAACCAACTTTTAAATGTTAAAGCTTTTAGTGAATCGGATTAGTCGTGAGCATTAGCAAACAATTTCAAGTATGCCAAGTTTGATACATGCATGAGTTATTGAAGAGGGACACGACGGTGGCGAAACACTAGGAAACGATATCGTTGAAATTCAATCTTAATGTAAATGCACTATGCATGTTCGACTGACGGGAATTATTTTTACGGGAGTCTCAATGACCACAGCCGGAGAACAGCTAGTTTTCAACTCTACGCAATGTTTCTTTCTATCACAAAATCAGAATGAAATATTGCTGGAGAAAATGCAAATAAAACAAATAATTGACCACGAAACAAAAATTAGAAAAAACCCAGCATCGAAAAGCACTTTCCAACTCACATTCATCCGCCGCTTTTCCTTAATACCCCACTCACAGTCACTCTTACTAAATTGTAATAATATTCGTAATCCTTATAACTGCTTTGTAGATCAAGTATGAATAATATCTGGGTTCTATTTCCCATTAGATTAAGTGAGTCCACCCTTGTGCCATTGCCAACCCTCCCTCGTCTCACATTTTATAAATTATCCGATACCTTATACTAAGTAAACGAATTGTCATGAACTCACTTAGTTCCCATACGACATTCTAAATCCACCATTTCTTAGTTTCTCCAAATGAACAAATGTCGCTCGTGACTTTTTTATTCGCTGTTGTTAGGTATCGTTTGTATATAATACTGAACAAAGTGAATGCCCCGCAGAAATTGACTAGGAACTAGATGCATGTTAAAGTTTTACATTGGGCTTGAAGAATTTTCAATCCATTTTCGTAATTTTCTTAGCATTGTAGTATTTCATACTGCAATTGGTCCTTTAAGACTTCGTAAATTAAAATTTATAGTCCATTTCATGTCAATGAAAAAACAGGTGCCACCAATTTCTGGTGTGTTTCCATTTTTTACTGCATTTTTACTTTGATACACCCAAAGAGACGTTTTACTATTAAAGGGGATAAAATGATGGCCGAAGTTTTTGTCATGAAACGTTGAAAACATAAAAGCATGAGCAGTGACTAGATTTCCTTATTGTTCTGTAAAGATGAATCGTATGCAGTATGGAATGGCTAATTTTTTCCGTGGCTAGCTTAGGTCTGTTAACAAAGTAGAATCTTATCTCTTTGAAATGCTTCATATTACGCTTACAGTGAACTTGTCAAAGTTTAAGAGGGATAGATAATAGAAAATTCGCAATAAGTTTTTATGCAATGAAATTTTGTATCGAATCTGCATCATTTCAACGTAATCCGAAATGTTTTAACCGCAGTAAGTTGCAACTACTTGCAATGTTGGAGTTTAATCGACTTTTATTGGATTTAATAAAGTACACATTGGTTGTTGTTAATGGCATTTCAGTGCAGAAAGTACAACTCCTGAAATTCCGTGATGTTGTAAGTTTTATTCACTTTCAAATGGTTTTCTCCAAAATCACAGGAATGTAATTGTTCTTAAAGAAAAAATTATATTTTTTGCCGCCTGTCATTTTCCTTCGTTGTGATTTACATTACGGTACACTTAATACATGCGTACTAAAGTATGAAGTAATTATAGTTACTAAACATAACATTAGCATGGTACTTCCCCCAAAAACTACTGATGTACAAATTCAGTTTCCTATTCGTGTTTCATAATTATGATTATAAAATCTATCTCTATTATATTTTTGCAGGTGTGATAGTCATCGGGAGTCGGAACAACGAGCGCATCATTGATTTGCCTTTGGAAAGTCTGAACAATGCTAACATTTCAGCAATAGTCACTTCTTCCAGGGCAGCTGAGCTCCTCCTTTCAAGTCATCCAAATGTTTTCACAACGGCTCCGGATGTCTCCAGTGTAACTGAGGTAACTTAATGTCATATAAATATTAAAAGTACATTTAACAGTATTCCACTATTAGAAATTACAATGTACACACACAGTGAACTCTTTGATATTCATCTTTACCTATTCAGAAAATACAAATCACACAAACATTTTAAGTTTCCATTCCAAAGGCCATTTCATTCAAATTTGACTACTAGGAAAGTAAAGTATTTCCCAGAAGGAATAGAATTGAGTAACTAAGCTGTGTTGATTTTCACAGAAATAGCATGTGCTGTTTGAAAAAGGTTTAAAAGGTGCTATTGGGTGTACACAGACAAGAAGCATTATTATTGCAGTCATTTTTATTGCGAAATAAGTGAAATAGTTTTGAATGCAATAGAGCAAGAACCCCGACACAACAGTCCTTTGACAAACTTATACCGACGACAATAGTAATTTTCTCATATAACTTGGAAGTGCATTTATGTGAATGTATTAAGCTTCTACGTAATATATAGGACAGTAACTCTGAAGAACATCCGTGTCCCACGCGTTTCCTTCCGTATGTACTGCTCGATTGCCTGTGCATGATCCGCTGTATGCAAACTTATGTTTTGTAAGAATTCAACTACCTATTAATTTTCACCACGCAATACATAAGTAAATTATATGGCTCTATGACAAATGGGCATAACCAAAACAATTAATTTACATTCTTGAAAGTGCACACATAATGTGCGAAGCTATTTATTGTTTTCCAAAGTTTTCGCAAGTTGCACAGTTCTATTCATGCAATCGGCTCAATTAGCAATATAGCAATGCAAAGTAGTTCCATTCCGTCAAAATATTTTGTTTGAAATGGAATACGGGCTGATATGAAGGGAGTGCTTATAAACCTCACGAAAATAAAGAAACCCCATTATGACATTTGTGCTGAACAAGTGTGCTGAGGATGAGGATGAAAAGTGTATATAATTAATTAGGAGATTAAACCCTGAAACGTAGGATGTGTTTTGTGAAAGAAATCAAGCCACATTATTCTAAGCGTAAGTGACTATAGGCATTTCTCTTTTTCATTCCAAGTCGTTATTTGTATGAATTAAGTGTACGAACGCCGAGTAATTTGAAATTTTATTAGCTCGTACTAGTAAATGAATAGTAGTTGTTTTATGTTCGCCTACCACAAACTACAAACACAAGGCTCCCACTTCAGGTTGGTAGTTATTGTAAGAATGAAAGCGCCACGCACTTGTCTGAAAATAAGTGTTCATTTAACTGTTAATGCAGCGAAGTAGGTAGTAGGTACGTGTATAATTTGTTGTGAATAAAAGAATTCGTTTCATGCGTGTTAACGTCCTAAATGTAAAGTGTATGTGTAAATTCAAGGCTGTTCTCTTTTAAGATGTTTTCGATATGAATGCGAATTGTGGTGATTTTTCAGGCTATCATCTCCCTTATCAATCAACTGAGCAGCACTAGTGTGGCAGTCATATCCAGTTGCTCTCACGCCATAAAACGCTTCGAGAATTTTGCTACCGCCAAGTCCATTCGGGTGAAACACTATTTGGTGCTGGAAAAAGACAACCCACACATTTCAGATGTTATAATCAAGTTCCTCAGAGGCGAAGCTGTAAGTTGGGCGGTCCTTGTTTACTTAAACTTCAACTTTTATTTATGCTTCGATATGCAAATTAATTAATAGAAACCCTGAGTCAGAAAACTCGGTTTCTAAGAATTATTCCACTCCAAGAATTTTTAATATTCCCAGATTAGTTTTTAATGTTTCTTTTATAACCACATTCTTTCAGTGTATTATATCGTTATTAATGAAAGTATCTAAAAACTTCAATGTTTTTTGGCAAATAAAAGGAGGCTGTGCAAAGCGTGGTCTTGTTGCTGGAGGCTTCGGAATTGGAGCGGTTGGTTAACGAAGGAGACGCAACAAGCACAGAGCAATTATATCAATTGACTCAAGAAAAATCATGGATTTTGGGGACGGTGGGAATGGATCAGGAATTAGCAAGAGAATGGAGTACCAAGTTTCACTCCAATTTACTTGTCATGCAACCTCATGTGGCACCCAATCCAGATTTTAAATCTCGCTTTCTGCAAAGCCTAAAGGTACATATAAAACACTCGGATATAAATCAAAGTAAACCTCAGGTGACTACTTCTTTCAGACCCAGTTTCTTTTATGTGATAAATCGCGTAAACAATTTTTATATGCATCGCAATTGAATAAAGCGGTAGCAGCAATGCACCTGGGCTACAACTACTCTTTTAAATTAGATTATAACGTGCCTTAGAGTAGCCAGAAATAAATAAAAATGAAATACAATCTTCATCAGCCTCTCGTTTGCGATATTTAATTCTTTGCAAGTAAAAGATCCTACTAACTAGCGAAACGATATAATTTCATTCTGTTAATAACTCTTGTAGATATGACTAATATATAAGAACAATGGTAAGACGAAAGGCCTTTCGTGGCTAGCTTTTTTGTACATATGTTTTAGATTCTCTTTTAAAGTAGTGCAGAAATTTGACAGCCTACCTACAAATTCAATTACGAAAGATAAGCTTATTTACGACTTCTCTGGTTATGTACAATTTATCTGCCATTCCCGTCGGTAGCTAGAAACTGCGTGCAGATAAACAGCAGGGAGAGGAAAGAGCCGTGTCAATATTACACACAAGTGAGACATTTTTATGGGATTAATTTTGAGTGCGAAATATAACCCGAGCGAAACTTAATAAAAGGTGCAAAAAGATTAGGCTAAATTTTTCTTGAGATTTTAGGTGGGACTTTGATTTAGGGAAACATAATTTATTAATGGGAATAAATTAATAATAATAGTAAGGAAAGCATTATTGAGATAATGATTTATTTTGTACAGGATTCCTTGACTCATGACAGCAATGCAGAGACACGGGAATACGTTCAAAGAATTCATCACTGCCAGTGGCAAAAGAAGCGCTCACCGAACAGACTCTCTTCGTCTCCTCCGTGTGCAAATCTCACCAGCTCAGCTCTGGCTCAGAAATTTAGATCAGAATCTGATGTAAGTTCATATCTCTGCAGAGAATTCCTAATCTGTTATCATTTCAATCTCTCCTTTCAATGCTAACACACAAGTACCAACTTAATCTTTCTGACGTGCTAATCTACACAAGTTTACTCGGTGTTATCTCCCCATGACTTAAATAATGACTCCCTGTCAACATTAATTAACGCAATCAACCACTAACACTAAACAGGAGAAAAGTCTTCAACCAAAGTGTCGAAAAACAATTCTTTACCTAATAAATTAGCTAACTAGCTTAAAAATAAATATAGTTTTACATTTTCTTCTGAATACTATAATGGTGTATACAGGATAGTTATTAAACCACCAATGAAATACCTTTCCATTCCGTGTCAATAAAAAGATAATTATTTTCGTCTCTAAATGTTGTGATTTGTTTAGGTGGGTTTCATTATGAGTGCCATGTCAGCGTATTCTGCAGCTTTACGTTTGGCTCAACTGGAGACTTGCCGAAATGAAACAGAATGTGATCACAATAAACTTTCAACTGGCGTAATTGATGCCCTGAGAAAACTGAATTTTCCAATAATGAACGGAGAAACGGTGTCGCCGGAGGCCACTGAGTCAACTGTAGCAGCCAGCCATGAACTGGAGGGGACGCGAGGAAGGATCAACCACCAAGGGAAGTTGGTTAGCCGCAAGTACGACCTATATCTGAGCAAACCCAGTGGTCAAATATCTCAAGTGAGTAAATAATTGATCTGAAAGTATTATTTCAGACTGAAGCAACACAGTCAGTGAATTAGTGTCTTTGAGGCAGGAGGAGAGTGAAATTGATAATGTGATTGGTTGAGTAGGTCGGACAGTACTCCCACGAAGATGGATTAGTGTTGGACATAATGCTGGGGATAAACTTGGAAGGAGATACGAGTATGCAGGACCGGAACGGCTGGGCTAGGCCGCTGGGGAAAGACAGATCTGGGATCCGAAGGGGGAAGACGGCGAAGCCGGGGTCGAAAGAAGGTCAAGAGTTCCCGAGGCAGCATTACTTACAGGGAGGAGACTCCGTCAACGTGAGGAAAATGTCTCCTCCGGAGTTCTACATCTCGCGAGTGTGGGCGATGGCGGTGACGGCCGTGGGAATCACGGGAGTTTTCATTTCTTTGTACATGCTTGTCTACGTTTTGCAAAGAATGTGCGACGGAACTCTGCAAGGAAACCAAGTGTTGGGCATTTTACTTCTTTTGGCCATTATGATGATGTACGCGAGTGTAGTGCTGTTTGTTTTACCGCCGGGAGATTTGCTGTGCAATCTGAGAGTGTTTGTACCGTCAATAGCCTCAACGCTATGCTTCGGACTCCTCCTCATCAAAATAATGCAGCTGAGAGCGTTCGTCTCGCTAGGGCTGGGAGGTCGAGTGTCCGCCATGAATCAATTTGTCACTCTGATATTCATTGTTGCAGTTCAAGTGGCTGTGAATATTCAGTGGTTTTTCAGTCCGCACCCCGAGAAAGTTGACAATGATGATTTATTTAACGAATGCTTCTACTCGCACGAGAACTACTTGTATCTTCATGTGTACCTTGGACTCCTGATCCTTTTCGTCTTCTTGTACGGCACGTCCGTCCTCAAGATTAGAAGAAACTACAACGAAGGCAAATGGGTAAATATTAGTTTTTCATTTTTCCCTCTTATCGCATCCCTTGTACCAAAGTGGCCCATTGAAAGTGATAGCGTGGAGAAACACTGCTTACTCTGTGAAAAGTCTGCATTTAATGATTTGCGGAATTTTCAGGTTACTCTGGCCTCGTTCCTGTCTCTTCCGATCGTGGCTGCGTGGGCCATCGTGGTGCACACAAGTCCCTCCTACTTCCAGGAACCCGCCGCCTGCATCGCCTTCATTGCCACTGCCACGGTGGTCCTCTTCTCCGTCTATGTCCCCAAACTGAGCACGATCAACCAACAGTCTGAAATGGCAAAGAGAAAAAAGATGCTTCAGCAGGTGCCTCCGGGGTACACGGGGTCGATTTCCACGATCTTCACGTCTCTGTCCGACCGGGGGACGCTGCAGAGTCAGGTCAGTCAGAAGAGGAACTCCTACCAAAGCGGGCCGCAGTCCTCCTCCTCCCACTCCCACTACATTCCGCCCCCGCCCCCAATGCCCTCCAGTGGAAAGTCGGTCACCTACTCACCGCGGCTCACCACCAACTTTTTCCAGTCTTCGTCTGCTGCCACTTCTCTGGCCAGAAGTGTCTCCATGAAAACACCCTTCTTCGACTCTCACAACAGAGCTGCGTATCCTTAATTAACATTTGTACATAGCATTTACACCACCCACTCAGAAACACACTATTATACAGACACCAATGTAATAATACTATATTGGGTGGACCTATAATGTTATTACATTATTCAATACATAAGTACTAAATATATGGGTATCTACATAAGTAGATAAGAGATACCTAATTATTGTAATTATATTAGGAAATGCATGTATGTAACATAATTATTCATTATTATTATTACCAAGTATGTTTTACAGTATGCAACATTTTTATCACGTTCGCTCTATAAATTACGCTAGTTAATACAATAAAATTAGGTTTTCGTCTTTTCATGACTTGTCCACAATCAATAAAGCAAGCACGTTGCTAATCCCTTCCTAATCCATAGACAATATTATGTAAGCATGCTATATAGCAATATGGAATATGCATTTAGGTTTATTATAAGACATTTATTTTTTGAGGTTCAGTCATGATCCACTGTGAATTGCTTTTGTGTATGTTGTATTTGTATGTACAACTAAATAGTTTGCATGCTTGCATGTATTTACTTCCGAAAGATGGTAAAAATGTATTTGTATTGTATTGTGTGTGTATATGTGTGATATAATATTCAAAACAAGAGTGAATAAATAGTAAACTCTGCCAGCAAAACTCATTTTCTATTTCTTTTCACCTCCTTATTTTCAGCAAGTAAAATTAAACACCTTCGTTCTCTCATGTTTCTTACTTCATGGCATTATTTAACTACTAATTGCAACTACGCTACCAAAATGATGGTTCTTCACATTCACAACTGCAATTTGACATGAATAAACTCTGGTTCTTTGAAGAAAAATATTTTGTTAACATAAAATTAAAACGTCATAACACCTATCTTCCGTTTATCGTCTATGTCATATGGTTTGCAATCAACATAAGTTACTATCTATGCTACACTCTGTACGATAATATTATTTTACCTCCAATTATGTATTAAAGTTCAAAGTTGAGTACGGAAACGCTCTAAAATTTATTGGTAAACAATGTGTGCCCAATTTTAATAAGTACAAAATAGTTAGCATATCTCAATTAAGTCATAGGTAAATGTACTCAAAAAATACGTAGTCCACACTTTGCAACTGTAAACCGAAAAGTTTGTATGAATATTATTTATGCTATTGCGTAATTTAAATGCACCTTTAATAACAAGAACAAATTTGGCGGTCAAAGTACAATTTTGAAATGCATATATTCGTGGAAAATATGTAATTTCTGAAGAGCATTATATAACCCCCTTATAATTACATCTCCATTAACTAGTAATTCATGGTACATCGATAAAACAATAGCATTAACTCAATCGAAGCTGAATAAGTATTAATGGGTTCTGGCAAAAGACAATACTTACATTTTACATTCATTCAAAAGTACACTCAATTCGGAGAAATCCTTTGTTTGCATCAGATATTTTTTAATTGTGTAGTAATATATACTGATATTTATAGAACGATTTTCAATTTCATAAATATTTACTAATTTATCTACACATTATAATATTAGTACATTACATATAATATCTTCATTATCATTGGTTGTTTTCCTTAGTTCACTTATTTCCTTTAGAATTGATCTGTAATCAAAGTAACTATATAATCATAACATTATTCATGCTTGTGTGTGTCAATTTTGAATGTAAGTCTTATAAAAGCACATTTTTGATATTTTCATACCACTTTGCTGTAACGTATAAGTACATGAAGTTGCATACAACTACTTCATTGCTAGTAAATAGCTTGTCAAACAATTGTAATAAATAGGTAATAATTACTATAAGCAAAATTGTGATACATAGGAAAATTCAATGGCAATGTTTGGTTCTTCATCATTTCTCAAAAATGTAAATCAGATTCACCTTATAGTACAAAGATTCATATCACGGAATCAAATACGCAAATGGACTTGGAAATATTTTCATCGTTGATGCAGCAGTCGAGAAATTCGTCTATACTTACTACCCCATCATGATTCTGGTCCATTTTCTGTATTACAAATAAACACAATTACACAGAGAATCACATTTGCAAAGCTCCGATGAACAAAATTCCAATATTCTAAGGAATCCCTCAGGAATTCACAATTTCGTGTATCAAATATATGAGTTGATTGGACAAGAATTTTCATTATGGCTGTTGCTCATGAATTTATATTCTCTGCGAAAACGAGATGAATAATTATTCCAAAATTTGTGATCTGTATAAAGACAATAAAAAGCTAAGCATAGTCACCAGGTCACAAGTTATTACTTAAAAATTGCACCCCTTTGCAGTAGAGAAACATTAGAAATTTCTTTAAAATCGCCAGCGAAATTTAAACCACTTTTCTGATATTTTTGGAAGAATTAACCAATAAACTAAATATATCAATTAGTAATGGAAAATTGCTAAGCTGAGTTTGAGCAAAATTAAAGAAACTTTTTGTAGTATTTTAAAATTAATAATTTTACAATTAGTACTTTCAGTGAAGTTTGACTCAATTTACATAGTATGTGCTCAGTCAGTAATATTAACTTCACTGAACTTCCTTATTTCCTTAGTATTATAGTATTTAAATGCAAAACCATGAAGAGGCCTCCATTATAGAGCAACTCGTCAAATTTTCTTTGATTGTGATTTGAGATTGAAGTGGTATGAGACATGCTATGCCATTTTATTAAGAATTGCGATTTTGCCCACCGGAGTAATACTAATACTTTCGTACTAATACAATAGGTTTAATTAACGCCAAAAAAGAATTGCCTGGAAAATACGGTCGACACGATCTTGGACAGCGTTTTCTTCTAAAAGGGGTTCAGCACAATTGCCCATCAGTTCAAAAATGGCCGTGACAACATCTTTCATTTCCTGTTTTGTAATATATCCATCTCCGTTTATATCGTATAAGCTAAACGTCCATCGCAACTTTTCATCTGGAGTTCCACGGGACAGAATGGAGAGACCCAATACAAAATCCTGCAAATAGTTACCATTTATTCGTTTAAATTTGAACTATTTTACGTACATGTATAGTAGACTTTCTGTATTAAACCATTGTACATGCTTTCTAACCAAATTTTTAATCCAGTATATTTACACATAATGTCACTTGTCCCCATCATTTTATAACCGCAGTACCTGGTATTTTTTCACTTACCGATAAAAGTATGCTTTAAAACATGATGGAGCGTAAGTCATTCTTAATTTCAATTTCATTACAATATAACAAGTCGTTATATTGGAAACTTTTTCTTTTGAAGCCAGAAGAAATTTTGTAGGATCGCAGTTTACTAATTGCCTTAACCATTGCGTCGATCTACTGTCTGGATCAATGAAACTGCAACATGCATCTATGATTACCTGATTTTTTCGCCTTGATTTGGATAGTCACAATCAAAAAGTCATTTTGCTATTTCATCGAGACAGACATTAGTGCTAACTAAACAAAAGGAATCTGACAGATTGTCAAAAAAGATGAAACCTCAGAGCAAAGTAAATCATTTCTACATTTTAATATTTCTGCGCAGATTGATTGTAAATCGAGCACTATTGCTTACATGAGCAGTAAAACAAAAAATACCATTTCCAAATTAATTTATTATTTGTTAAATAATGCAGATTGAGGATGTTTAGTCTTTTAGTATTTGGTAACACCTAACATTCGTAAAAACGTTAGCATACTAGTAAGCTAGCTAGTGCAAAATTAGCTTTACCTCACTAACAATAAAACGCCTAATATTTTATGCGAACCGCGTTTTTAGAGAAAAGGTTTGACAATTCCACCCGTGTAAAAATTGTGTTGGAAATAGTGTAACTAAATGTAATATTATTATCTAAAAAAATTCCAGAGCAAATCAGAAAATTTTGGTGCTACATTTCACTACTACTTGTATTGAAGTATAAGAGCAAAAAGATAACATGGAATTGCTTCCTATTGGACTACCTTAGGCAGAAAGTCTTATCTTACTCTCATAATATTCTCGTTTTACGTTGCTGTACAGTTTACGGGCCTGGTAGAGAACAAGTATATTAAGAAGAATTTAGGCGGTATAGAACAACACTTCACAACAGACTACCGGATAATATTAATTCCTTTCAGACTATAAATTTCGACTCGGTTGTGATTGCTGTATTTCTAGAGATGTGGCATTATGAGACTCCGATTATAATATTCCGGGAATCTTTTGCTACAGGAAATGCCCCGTTTGTTGCCGAATAATGTTGGGTAACAATATTCGGTACCAAAAAGTTAACTACGCCAAAATCCTAGTTAAGAGTGAGGACGGTTCTTCGTTAAAATCCATGTAATTAAATAAATAAAATAAAAATAGACTAGCTGGCGTTACTAACTAACCATGCATTACGTTTATTTAACAGAAAGCACATTCTGTATTACTGAAGGCACACTTGCCCAGTTTGTATTTATACACAGCAGAATAAAATACCAATGGATTTTACACGTATAAATTAGAGAAGTTTGTACTCTCTGTGGGCTTTTGTCAAAAATTAACTTTCGGAATTTTTCAGGACTCCATTAAAAATGCAAGAGACTCATAAATTGAAAGTGAGAGAGACATAAACTTAGCTGACGGAAGTGAGTCCACTATCTTGGTGCTGTATTTCAAAGCAATATTATAATGTGCACTGCGATAAAAGTGAGGTCGGTATACTACTGCACCAGTCGAAGTTGTAAGCCAGAGTGGTATCTCACTTTAAGACGAGAGTTTCCACTGTGTCACATCTCATCTTATCGTTAGTCTCCAATCTGTTTAGTTTCCCTCTTCGTAAGGCAAACTCTTTCTCTCCCTTATAAAGACATTTCTCTATCAAGTGTTTATTTATGAAACCATAATTAGGTACTAATGTAGTAATGCGACTTAGATGTAGTACTGGAGTGAAATGTGATCAGATTACACAATTCTTACAGAAGATAAGGGAAAGACATTTTCAGTGCACCGGAGAGAACTGTTAGTTCTTTAGTGTTTATGTCAGGCAGGGGAGTCAAACACAAAACCACACCAACAACGAATACTTTTACAAGTATATTGCAGATTATTTCCAACTCCTTCTATTATAGTGCAATATTTCCTACCTATACTAGGTAGCTCCTTCTATTATAGTGCATTGCATACTAAATATTAACTAACGGTGAGTTCTTTCAGCGTATCGTCTGTGACAGCGCAAATGGCCTTAAGGACACAATTTCGCCAAGGCGCACAAATGCCAAATGCAATGGCCACTCTACGGTAAATGACTTACCACATACACCACACATTGTCTTTCTTACTCCGCATTTTCACTTTCACTCTGAATATTTCACTACTAAATATATTCGCGGAGTTGTCTTTTTTCATTGAATTACAATGTCACCAAATCTCACATCGAATGCGGAACAACACACTTGAGACAACCAAATTCTGCTGCATGTGAATGGGAAGCACGGGAAGAGACGAATTCTCAATCGCTCCGTTCACTCACTTAACTCTGTCTAAGTACATTATTTTACTATCAACATCAATTCCGATATTTGCTCAAGCGTGAGAAGAACAGATGGTTTTCTACTATGCCAACCCAATTAAACCCCACAGAAAGTACGTCAGGTCAACGTCATCTGACTTATTCTAAGCTACCCAAACGACAACATATCTTATACTGTTTTATAATTTTTATCTAGCATGTATATGTTAGTAGTAGCCCTTTCATTTCATACTTTATTTTTTGTCTTCCACACAAATATACTTGTATAAGAACAGGGAACAGTGAATCCAGTATGTATTTTCTCTGTCCTCCTTTAAATATATGTAAGAAGTTACCGCTAAAAATCCTAAAATACAAAGCCTTTTGAAAATACAAATGGTTTTTGATTCATCTTGTAGCTAAACCTGCTTTTCAACATTTGCTTAACCAAAAGCTTCGAAAAGTGAGATAAGTCTGTGGGGTATAGTGGCTATGTTATTCTTCTATTAAAAGACTATGAAACTCATCATAATATTGGTTTCTGTGTATGAACCAGAACAAGAATAAACTTTGAGTAAACGTACAAGTCATTACAAAAAGTAGACGGCGTTTTCCGAAACTCTTTACTTTTCCTAGATTAGGACAACTGTCACATGTAGATGATAGATTAGTTAATGAATAACATTATTTTCCCATTTATAGATTGCTTTCTTAATATTGCACCTAGTTGGTTTCGCCATTGAGATAATCGAATGACTTGACATTAGAAATTCTCTCCTGGTAGATTCACAGAAGACTGAGATGACTAGAAGACTTACAGTATACAAAAGCAATGTTTTATAAAATGACGAATAATATCAAACTCGAAAAACATTTACATGTTAGAGTAATATTGTGTTGTTCGCCTGCAGTGTTGTACCCAGACTAGACTTGGCGCTTAACAAAAACTGGCGAATAACTAATAGAGGGTTGATGCTTGTTTTGAGCTTTCCATCACACAATGCAATAACAAATATTTATGAAAAATATTTTTTAGGTGTTAAAACGTTACCTCGAAACTTATGAGCCCACTTCGTCCTTGGTCTAGCGTGTTGAAAACGTAATGCGCATAATGGCCGGTGTTTGCTATTTTAATGAAAGAAATAGTAATATTAAGTATATTGTATTATGTCAAGAGTATATTGTAAAACACTGGAAAGAAATGCTTTTTGCAATAGTGTTGGCCATACTATTCGTTACCCAAACTGAAAAATTTATTAACTACATACACGATAAACTGATAAACCATAGAAATAAACAGACAAGCCCCTCAGAGAAGTATGTTAAGTGTTAGTAAAAGGAAAAGCGTAGACTTAATGACTTAAAATTGGTGCTTACCTCCCTGAGGAAAGAATTGGGCATAAATATCTCGAAACGTATCTTCCTGAACGATTCCCGATGGGCATTCAGCCTTAAATCCACGATAGATACGTTTAATCTCACTTTCACTAAATCGGGTGATACGGCACAATGCTTGGAGGCTCTCTGGTCTGTATCGCGGAGGGCTTTCAATTTCATCCAATTCTGAGTCTGCAAAACAGTATTTCTTCATTTGCGTTTCACTTTCCGTTTTAAGCATAAGGTATTACTTCATACGCCATTCACAGAATTACATTAAAAACTTTAACTAAACTTATAATCCACCATTTCTTGATTTTATTTATGTTTACGTTTGAACAATTTATTTCGTATTACAACTTCCCTGAAACATATTTCCCCCAACTTTCTCCACATAAAATTTGTCTTATGTTTCGGTAATTTTTGTCGTATAAAATGAGAAAGCTGTTTGTTATAATGAAGTATAACGCAATTTAATTGAGGATGATAATACTTAAAGAAGGAAAACTTATTTGATCACAAGACACCAAACAAACATTAAAAGGCCAGAGCTCAGTATCTGTGTGCGTAATTAATTGATGTCGAGCAAAATTGTAAAGTGATACGTTGTACTTTACCTGGCTTCATTTCCATTCCTTCTTACCATTTAACAAGTCAAGCATCAAATTCAAAAGTGCTAAGGGATAAGTAAAATGCTTTTATTGATTAAGTTAAAGTTTAGTTAGTCTTACCAAGTGGTTTTTTATTACACCAGTTTTATCCGTATACTCTTTAGTATTATCTATATAAAAAGTTTATCCAACCGTAAACATAATACTCATACACGCAATAGTACTCATCCATATGTAAGTAATTTATTATGTCAGTCAACCTAATACCACTCACTTTTCTATTGTATTTCTATTGTATCACTTCAATTGTCACCTGATCGCTAGAGTGTATGTAGAGTCTAGAGTAGACTGTAATTCGAAACTACCTTTCTGATTAACCAAAGCTGGTCTGAGCACGTTTCGCTAAATAATTCTTTCTTTCTTATAAGGAATGGCATTTTGAAGTGGATAGCAAAAGCCGAAAGCAGAATACCATTCAACAATAATGAACTGTTCTACTTCTACTGTATTATAGTCTGCTTTATTAGATCTTGATAACTATAATCGTAGCGGATATAGACTTTTCATATTGTTGGCTTTCTAAATTATCTGAACTTTTGGCAGCCTCATAGGTAGGCTAACATTTATTAATGACACTCTATCTCATTTCTGTGTTAACACATTTTTGATAGGGACAATTGAAATTGAATCACCATGAAAATAATATGAAATAAACTTCAGCCAAGTACAATTATATAATTAATTTTTCAAAATACGGTATAAAATTGGTTTAAGCAGGAAATTAAAATATCCATTAAAGTGAGCAATTTGGCAGATTGTAAAATCGTAAAAACTCTTTGCATGAGAAAGAGACAGATAGAGTAAATTTAATCTATCCCAACTCAAAAGACGCTAGAATCAATAACTAAACCCAATTCACCATAAAATGTTTTAAAGTAGAATCTAACGGAACCCAAGAATCAAACACAATGCACCACAGACATAACACACTCAACAAAACATTTTAACCAAATCCAATTTGGGTGAAATCTGTGTTGGGTTTACGACTCTACGTTTTGACTTACCTATAAATTTCGACTTGCATGCAACCGCTGGAAAAGAAATAAAAAAATATTTATGTTCAATATACGCGTGTGTACACAATATAAATCTGACTAACAAATTTCGAATAATTTCAACCTTGCGATGTACACTATATTTAAAGATGACAGTTTTTAGTTTCTCCTATTCGTTTCCCATTTTAATTTTGCAACTACATCCTTGGCTACAGCTGCAGTGTTTGATCTGCTTTGTGAGTAACTTTTAGAAACAGCTATACTAAGGAGAAAATAGTTTGGTAAGGCATAGTCCTAGGAAACCATGATGCCATTATGATTGTTTGTGAATTACTTTAAAGTTTATCTAATTAGTGGTATTGTGACTGATCCTAAAGCCGGTATTTTATCAAACTAAAGTTGGTGTATTTCCTTTGCACATATCTTTAGGGGAAAAGTTAATATGAATCCCTGAGAACAGAAAAAATTATTTAAGTTAGAGTAATTTTTGTTGGTTATCCTATATGAAAGAGTAGGGTGTATATAATAAATCGCACAAGTTGGTTGTGAAGTAGAAAGTGAGTTTGAGAGTACTTGTAAGGACTCGGGAGTGGATAGAGATGTAGAAGGTTGGAGAAAGGATCTACACTACTTGCTCGGTATCTACATTAATACACAGTTCAAAAGAAAATGTGGTTTTGTCTATTTTAGGAAAAGTCTGAGGAAAGTTCTCCAGTTCTCATCAGATCAACGAAGCGAGCACAAAGGAGAGCAACATCATCCAACCAACCAAACCTACTTCTATTCACAGTTGAAGTCTGACCTCAACAATAACAACAAAATCAGAAAGCACACGACAAGAAAAAATGACGGACAAAAGAAGCAACCAACAACCCATTCATTCACAACAATTTCAACTCTTTCTTTATTTTATATTGGAAGTGAACCTATCAAAAAGAACAGAGGGAAAGTATGTATGTACTTACATACTTATGAAATAAAGGGAATCTGGAACAAATCGAATACATAGGTAGGGAGGAAGTAGAAATGTATGCAATACATCCGTACCTATACCCCAGAAGACCCTAGTTCTATAGCCCAGGCCCATCTCCACAATTCACATTCAGCTACAGACTTTAATCTTTACCAAAGGGAAAGTATGTTTCGGAAAATCTCTACCTTTTCCTCCATCGTCGTCGATAATGCATAACACAAGTATTATAATATTAAGCAATTCCTAACAATAGGTAAAGGTACTGTATAATTCTCCATACCCCTACTTAGGTATATTTAGGAGGTACTTACTTAGGAGTTAGGTACGTATTGCAGGCTAACTTGTTTTAACTTGTAATATTCATAATCATAAGCCATGAATTAGCATTGTCCCTAAATATACTGGATATGTACTTAGGTCTCCAGTAAGTTTTTATGTTTCTGCAGAAGAACATACCTGCACGTGTATAGGACACAGGAAATTTATTATTATTGTGTCACGTCTGAGAAATATTCTTTTATGGAGAGGAATATATCTAGATAGGGTGAGAGTGTTCCGTATCTGGAAAGCATCTACATTTGAAAGGAGATTAAAAAGAGACGTCCGTTGCATACAGGACCGAATTGAAGAGAATATGCATGCCTGAACTGTCTACAGAGAAAAAGTTGTTAAATAAGACATGTGTCCCGTCCCGTTGGTTGAGTTGAGTGGGTAAAAACTAAGTTATTCAAAAGCAACAAAAAACGAGTCTAATCAATAGTGTGCTCACCCAATGCAAATTTGACTCCGGTCCAAGCCTGCTTCATAAAATCTAGAAATCTGCCATAGAGAGATTTATGGGAGCGACTGCTTCTCTCGTGCGTCTGTTGTGGGGATGCTTCCTTCCTGGTTTTTGAATGATCCGAGCTGACCATTCCATACATCTCGCCTCATCGATTCCCTCTCCGCACTTCCCACCTACAAACACACCATCAGCAAAGAAACAAAGTAATTACAACACCGTTTCGCAGCATCACATCAATGTTTTACTTTTATTATCCCTATTAGTGGTCTCCCGTGGTGATAATTCATTTAAAACACTTATATGTACTACTCTGACTACGTGGGGCTGACAAGGCTACTCATTTTGACTTGGAAACCTTCTGCTTCCAATCTTTCGGAGAGTGCGCTCTATCTCTGCATCCATCTTCCTCTATACTCACACGTTCCTCCGTAAATGGCTTACTTCTCGCATACTCCACACTAAGTTCTTCACAAACTAAAATTCTGTAGTCACATCATCAACTATCCAAAGTTATCCCAAGGTTACATTTATCTACACTCTTTAAAAAGCAACATTTTGCTAGTTTCCAACAAACTATACTCCACCAACATACTTGTTTTCCACTTTCTTGAAAGGAATTAATAATACAGAAATAGTTGCTCCTCTACATATAAAATACCACATTATGCAAGATTTCTCTAATCCCACTATTTAAAGTCACCCTAATATTATGCTCCTAGTAAATTTTGTCTGCATTCAAATATACGCAACCCTATTTAACTATGTACATTGCTCGCTAATAAGAGCTATCATTTTTCAAGGAAGTCATTTTCTCAGAACAAAAAATCATCAAACAAGCCCATGTTCATTCTAACAATTGGTTCCCAATCTCATTCCTAGATTAAAATACATTCACATTTTACAATTGCTCAGCCCATTTTTAAATACTTGCATCGAATTTAAAAAGAGCACTTATGAAAATAATTGACAACTCAAAATTTAGCGCAGTGACTGTTTTTAGCACAAACGCAACAGAATTCTCAAAACAGTGTAGATGAGTAAATGGGCTCTCCATAAAATAATGCGTAAGAGTTCCAAATATTAACTGTAATTTTAGCCCATGCATGATATGAAGATATCTAGAAACAAGGGTTCATTAAATTAATAATAAGTTTTTCGCAATGTAATGTTACTTATTAGTCAAAGAAGAAAAACGAATATTGGATAATTAAGCGCAATATTGTGTAGTATTAGAATATGGTCGCAATATTCTAATCCAACAATGGTATGCAAATGAAAGTTGGAAAAGTGCAAGTTTATGATATGGAATTTGCTAGTTTAACTTAAAGAACACAAATTAGTTGCTAGTAACTAATCTCTACTTACCATAATTCGTCGGATCTGAAAAGTTGTGTTAGCTGTGCAAGTTTCATGATACTTAATTAAGTAGTTTGTATAAATAACATTTTGTCTAATTACTTAGCGTATTGTAGTTATATAAGTATTCATACGTACAATGTTCTTTATACAGAGAAAGTAATTACTAATTGACTGATGTGATAAATTAGTTTCTTATTAAGATATATAAGCTGATGAAATGCGGACTGGGGTAAATGTGTACGTAATGAAGAAGTATACTAATTATTTTGTTCATAAAGTTAAGTAATTGGCAGCAAGTATTATCAAAGTGGATGAAAGTAGCTGACTTTCATTTGAACGATGAGAAGCATGAATACAATCTAATGAAAATTACACTTCCTTTTATCAATCCACCACAGTTAATGTAATTGATAGTCTGAAGTTGACAAATGAAAATCCTTTGTTAACTTTGTTTGAATGATGGGATGACACTTGTTTTTTGGACAGAGAGAGACTGGAGAACATACGTAGTGGCATTTGAAATCGTGAACACAAGGAAATTAGAAAAGAGAAAACTTAATCACACTAAATTAATTGCTGGCTAGAATAAGTACAACAGATACTTAAACACTTATAAACATGCAGGGATATAGCGCTTACGCAAGGTAATAAATATTGTCAGCCGTTTCAGTCTGAAGTAAATAAGTAAAAGCCAAGTCTGTTGTGTTGTAAGAGCAGTAAGGCAAGTCTTCACTATACACTTACTTTCCCTTGGAAGTGAAAGCCGTCGGCATTGCATTGCATTCGAATGAGCCGTTCTACTTATACAAGTCTGAAAAGAGTAAATCTCATAGTAAACAGAGAGTACCCAGTAGTAGTACCTAAGTATACAGAAAGAGAGGTGAATTCTGTGTAGACAGCACAGCAGACAGATTACAGATTCACAGGAGCCAAAAGAAGACATTCAGTTATTAATTCCAGGACGAAGTACTCCACTGTAAACCTACATAATACTTCAAAAAAGTGTGTAGTTTTACAGTAGGTAGCTCTACACGTAAAGTTCGCAGAAATTGCAAAAGTTAACTCGACTAACTGGTATAATGTAGGTACCACTACGTGTTTTCTGTGCCGTGGTGAGCTAAAAGCTCTTAGGTATTTATAGACGAAGGCACACGCTCACTGGATATATCTATTAAATGCGAATTCGGATGAGAGTGTAAGTGAATCTCTGGTGATCTTCTGGAGCAAAACTCAAAACTCGTCCGTAGTATCTAGTTAAACATTTCCTAAGCAACAAGTGGATTTCAAACGAAGCTCATGTAAGGTATCTGTTCTATGAAACTCGATTATGTTACCAGAGAAGTAAAACGACTACCTACTCCAGCTAGTACACGTACAGATTCTCTTACGTAGTGCCAAACTCACTTTCCACACAAAATTGGTGCAAAGATGAAAGTATGACCAGATAGAAGTCTTACATAAATTATACTCAAATGCATATGCAGCTCTCATCTTTCGGTTACTACCTGTGTATAAAGTACAGGTACTTTCACAAATTCATACGTAGGTCCTACTTAGACAACTCTTACCATGCAACTCGGTGATTACATGGCTTTCTAAATAAAATAATAAAGTACCTGATACTCTTCTTAGTAAATGGGAGTATACTGTCACAGCAGTGCAATATACCATACCTACTAATTCTTTGGCATACTACACTGCGTAGTAAAATGATAACCCGCTGACACTGAAAATTGTATTATTCTATTTTTATATTTCCATTATTCTCCAGTCCTTTAGAACAACTGTGCAATTCTACACCAATGCGTACAAAATATGGCACAATTCGACTTCATGGCAACTTTGGATTACGTCATTTACTTATTTACTGTCAACCTCGCTTTTCCAAATGACAAAAACAGAAATACATACTTTTATTAAACATTTTCATTCTAAGGGTTTCTTAATAAAACTAACCGAAGCAAAGGAATCACAATATTTCTACCTGTTTTAAATGTACGTTCCTATACTGATATTTAATATATTGAATAGACTTTTTAAGTTGGAGAAGTGTCCGTTTCTTTTTTGCATATTGCGAAAGAAACTCTTTATCTAATCAAGGTGTTCTCCACCACGTGGTCAAACAATATTGACCTTAATCCTTGAAAGGAACGTTAAACAGGAAGGATATTACTACTACTGCGAGTTATAACAAGGTTAGAAAAAATTATCCGATCCTCCGAGGATTCGAACCTGCGTTCTCACTCCATCACAGTCTTAGGCTTTCCTGACTGGGCTACTGGAACTCGCTCAACATAGTTTTCTGCTTATGTTATGCTGTACTGCTCGTCTGTCTGTACTTAAGGTCCTGCTTCTCAATATTCGTATTATTTATAATTTACAAATGCTATGTGTGTAAATTAAGTTATGTATTGTTAATTACTTGCAGTAAAATTTTATGATAAGCCTGGAAATTACTGTGTTGTAAACTTGAGGTCAGATTAAATTAAAAGTTCTTGTCCATTCATAATATATTTTCATGTTTATCTTCATATATGCCAGTAAGCTCATTCTGGTTAATTTTCATAGTTTCCCTTTTTCAAATTGTCTGCAACTGGAATGAAACGTGAAGCATGCACAGAACCTGATATCACATCACATTTATTTGGAAAACCAAGTTGAGCGGAAGCAATAACTTGGGAATTACTATACGGCATACTGTTCCTCATTCACTTCACTCACTGGAGAAAAGAAATAATTTTGTGTAAAAGTTTTTCGTGCTGCTAGATAATGACACTGGCGTATGTCTGGAAAGGAAACTCTTTGTTTTTGCTTTTACAGATCATACACTTTGACTACTTACATTATGACTCTCACTGAACACACATGTATGGTAACACTAACTAACTAAGTAGGAAATTGCTGTCTATTTAAGTAAGTGCCTAGCCCTAATACAATACTAAAGATAATGTTCCGTGTACAGCTATTATGTAGGCTTACCCTGAATATAGAACTCGCAACAATCATTATATACTTACACGTGTAGAAGTTCCTTTAGCTACTATATCAAAAGTATGCACATGTTGCTTTCGACCAACTACAAAAAATGAGGCACAGATGCCATTCAAGTGAAAAAGTTATTTACTGAGAAGCATCAAAAATATTACTCCTAGGTAAACAGAAACAAAAATATTATTAGTTAGTTTCAGGTCAGAGGAAACATCTACTTTCCTTTATTCGAAGTCAATATTAATACTTAAGCAGAATTTGCACTAGAATTGCACCACATCTGGATAAAAAATTTCCATTTCAACTTAACAAATGGCTTAAAATAACTAGTTAATGTAAAATCTCTCAACGTAATGTTAAAATTCATTCTAATTAGAGATATGTCAAAAAGAATAGTCATGTATTTTATTTTTGCCAAAGTAAATGCAAGTAACCGTACAGTATAAATGGTGAAGGTGAACTTTATAAACTGAAGTCGTCTAGAAAGCACAGTGAGTCATTGCATTGCTATCATGAACTTTACAACCCTCTGTTAAATTGTTAAAAAGCTTGCTTTTATTCTTTAACGGAATGTAATAGATTTGACACATATTTTTCACTTTTGTGTAGTTATCTTTATTTGTAAAGTTGTCAATAATACTATAGTAGTAACTAACAAGACTGTAAAATATGCATTTCAGTAAGGAAAACTAGAAATAGAATGGCGAGAGCGACACAGAGAAAGCAATATAGTAGGACTGTTGCACGTAAGTGAGAAATTAGTTGTAAAAGTTTAAGTGGGACTTTTAATTTGTATTTTTACTCTTTGTGATGTACGGTAGCCAGCGATGCCTGAGTAGAAAGTATGTACTTGTCTATTTGTATGTGTGTCATTAGTAAAGAAAAGTTTTGAAGGAAAGTAAAGTAGCATAGGAAGCAGTGCCTATTTATTATTGGAAGACCACCTTCCCCGGTTGAATCTACTCGAACAATAAGGTGCGCTGACTGAGTGAATGAGTGGAACATACACAACAGGAGTTTTGAAAAAACTTTCCCTGCAAATTTCCCCGAGCAGTTTATATAAGCATAAAAATGTTGGAACTCTGTTAACTTTGTCTCTCTTTTCATTTTCTTAAAGGTTTCTTAAAGTATCCGAATTCTTCTGAGCAGAAGGATAACCATAGTAAGTATAGCAGAGTAGTCTGAGCACTGAATATATACAGGCATAGCCAGAAGTATTGCATGACATGTAATAAGTAGTTTCTATTCCGAAGTAGGTACTAGAGCTTGTAAAGTAAGTAAAAGCAAAGCAGAGCCAGGCCAGACCACTAATAGTGGGGCCACATAATAAGTGAATACGTTCTTGTCTGAAATTACATAATGTATCCGAATCCCTATACTTATGGTGTGACGCCGCTGCCAGCTATTTTCTTTCTCCCTCTGTTCCCTTAAGAAAGATTTTAGTAGAAGACAAGACTGGGTTACGATGTCTATGCATTCGGTTTCCTATGACATATGCCTACTTACTACTTACTTAGGGGCTACTTAGGGAAAGACATGCTTTCTTTCGCTGCCTACTGACGATCAGCTCAGATCTTCACTATCTCACTGTTCATGATATGCTTCTGAGAATTAGTAGGTGCAATGTCTGCCAGTCGAGTCTAACTACTCAATTTGCGAGCAAACATTCATCCCTCCTCTGTAATGGAGGTAATGTAATGTAATGTGATGTTCATGTTAAAGGAAGCTACCAAGAAGCAGATATCAGACCAACTACAAGTTGCACTTTTATATTATTAAGTAGTTACCTTCTAAATGTCATGTAAGAACCAAGAGACTTAAAGCTTTGCAACACGAAACACTTTTTAATACTAATCGCGCTACACATCCAATCTCCAGCAAAACACACGCATCACGACTACTCAGATTCTTTATCACACTATTTTCCAGTAAATTTAATGAACCTTTTTAAACACAGTAATACAATTCTCATTCCTCATTAGACATAATATATTTCTTCCTCAACAGAAATCCAAGATGTGATTCCTTACAAATATCTATCAATCTGTACTCCTATGTCTGCTCTTCGAGAAAGTCTATTAAAGAAAAAACAAACGTTAAGCTGATTAGTGTCAATCTGTATTAAACGAAGAAAACAACCAAATATAATTTATGTTTTACTACAGAGACCTTGTTCTTCAAACGCAGACACTTGCCCTTCATTTATTATTTTTAGATAGATAGGGATTCTTTTTCTCACAAGCCTCTTAGTATGCATCATCGTAATGCTGAAAAATGGAGTCCTTATGATAATGATTTTCAAGTGCAAAGTTTTTTCCAATTGAGACCCTTTTGAAAGCTCCTTGGTTTGGAAGATGAATAGTGAAGTATCTTAGTAAGACGTCATCGTCAGCTTACTTTTCTTTATACATATTTGCTTGTTGCGTGGCACTGAGAGTATTTACAACTCTAGGCTAGTTGTCAAATGAAAAAACCTGGTCAAATCAACATTACTCAACAGATTTTTCCCATATTCATTTTACAAAATCATTTGGTAAATTAAGAAAATGTTGGTAAGGTGATACCCGATTTATATTTTATAAATACTGAACATCGTATAATTGTGTGTAAAAAAGGAAAATTAATTCGTCAGTTGATCTTACAGAATACCAACAAAAAATTAAATTACATAGGGACATTACTTTGTCAAAACGAGAGACCCAGGGCAAATCACAAATAATGAGTATATATGGTGTATTTGGGATTTGATCTTTTGGTCTGTTTTGTGTCTAGCCTTCATCGGTCCTTGCTTTATATAGATTGGTAAAGTGGATTACGCTGAAAAGACATGCTTTTAGAAACTGCACCGACCTCGCTTTACTGCGTGCAAATGGTATGTACAGTCTACACATTAAAGCTATTAAATATTGTGTCTTTCAAACTATTCCATCCGTTCAATCTTCTCTTATCAAAATCCGAAATCTGAGCGATTTTTATCTATTAGAAATGGCCATTGTTAAGAAGAATTTCTAATTGAGATAAAAAGTACAGCTAACTTGTAATTTTATTACCCTAAATACCAATAAAAACACTTTGATGATACAATTTTAAAATGTCATCTTAATAATTTGGTTCTTTGTCTTGTTTGAAATCATACATCCTCAGAAAGTTTCATTGTATTAGAAAATTCAAGTAAGACCCAAAAAGCCAATAAAAATTGGACGTAAAAGTCATTATTGTTATTATTAAAAGCCAATTTTTGAAGAGCAAGACGATTTTTATCCCTAATGGGAACCTTGGGAGGAAGGCTATGCTCCTTCATTTTCATTTTGGGCAAGATCATTCTCTGTATACAAGAAAAATGTACGGGTATTATGTCTCTTGGGGAAAAGGGTGTTTTTTTTTACAAAATTCGACCTTTCAAGACTTTTTTGAAAAAAAATTTTGTATCGAAATAATAATTGCATATCATATAGGATGACGTTGGTTATTTTACCACAAAATTTAATCACAATCTGAGTCAGTCAAAATTTTTCATTTTTAGACATTTTGGTAGAATTGACAGGGTAAACCTAGGATTTAGGAAAAATTGACTACATATTATTTCATTGAAAACTAAAAATTTTACTATCTTAAAAAATAAACATTACCACCGCCGAGCTGAAAACAACTCGTGGGTTATTATTATTTGATAACAAAGACATGATATTTTATGAAAAACCGAAGGTATAGAATTCGCGAACACTACTTTTGAAAATATTGAATTTGATTCTTCAAAGTTTGATTTCATTCGTTAATGGTAAATCAACTCGTACTTTGATTTTATTACATTGGGGTCATTCCCGAAATATTCTCCATAACTGGGTAATTTTTTACGGCACCTCTTCTGGAGTTCGGTGGCGTTATAGCTGCATTACCATTACATGGTTTGTAGGTAGAATCATTGAGTATCTTTGAAATCTATGGCCACATTTATATGAAAAATGTTTTTAAAAGTTGATAAGATCGGCGAATTCAACTACAGGTAATATGTAGGTTTAATGCGATAAGTATGATTAATTTTGCTTATGTCTCAGAAGATTTGAGTAGGATTTAATTCGTCAGTTTTACGAAACGGAATAAATTTGTGCATGATACATTTAGGTTAAGAAATTAATTTAAAAATCCATAAATATGCAAATAGAATTTACTGGACTCCCAGTGCTGGTCACTGATACAATTTCTTATGGCGTATTTAGAAAATAGAAAATAATGTAGGTTTGTTTGTCTGCAATGCCAAAAAGGCTTAGAAAGGAGTCATCGTAGATGTGGAAGCGAGATGTATACCTTTCCAAGACTTACGAAAGCAGCAACTAGGTAAATAAATCCGAAAGAACTAGATGTACTACACGCGGTATACACAGAAATAGAATCCTGATATGGTGTGGGCTTGTGCTCAAGGAATATTCTATAGTGTACACAGAAGGAAAAGAAACTAACTAAACTGGGCGAGTGAATCGAATGTAGGTAATTCAATGGCACAAAGCATTAGGGAATAAGGGAGTTGAATATTATAGTGGAATAGTAGAGATGGTCTTTCTGTAGCGAAATGCCGTCTCCCTGCCTTGGCAAAGAAAAATAGTATCTGTAGCCGCTCTTTCCAATGTATACTTAATGATGATAGTTCGCAAAATAGAAAGCAGTACTGGGGCATAAAATGACTCAATGATTATTTGCCTTGCAAGCAAGTAGCTTTAATCTGCTACATACTTCACTTCTCAAAGTGAAAAGTTAGTAAAGGCAATGTACAGAATGTCCGAGTGTCCTTACTCTGCCTCTGACTGCCGAAAATAAAAAGGACTCATAAGAAACGAGATAAATAAGTTATTTCACAGATAAAATTACGAATAATTGACCATGACTAACTGAAGTAAGCAAAAGACTGTTTAACTTTACATAATACACATGCGACAACTGACAACAAACAGACTACGACAGTGTGCATAAGACTGCAACACAGTATAGCTGCAGAAATATTGTTGGTAATAATACAAAATATAGATTTCTAAGTTGGACATTTTAATGCAAAACGAAAGACAAAAGCCAGTTATTACAGAAACAGTAACAGGAACCATTAACATTTATTGCCCGATGCACACAAACCAAAGTGTCATTCGTTTTGACAAAGGACTTCATGCTGTTCAGTTAAATTGCCAATTAACAAACGAAATGATGTCAACGAAATCAACACAACCCAGCATTTGCTTCCTCAAACTCAGCAATCCTCGTTTCTGAGGATTTATACTGCATTAATATCATGGGTTTTCCAGAATTCGACGTAGGTAGTACTTTTATTATTGTCAATAGCTTGCGGTTAGAGAATAAACTTCAGTTAACTAGTGCTCATGATTAGAATTTAGATAATCTGTATAATGTACTTTATTGCACTACTTTCCAGACCAAATGAATATAAGGTCAGTTTATCGTTAATGCAAATGCAAAGGTGAATTCAGAGTTCAACTCTGCTTAAAATTGCTAACATAATAATGTATAAATTGCATCATATAATATGCAAACTATCAATAATTATGTTCTGCTGGTTAATTGCTGACTACAATAGTGAAATTAGCGGTACTCTGTAAAGTCAGATTTTCCTAGGGGTAATTACGTATTATTGCATGTACTGTTTTATGATGCATGTCTTTCTACTTATCATCAACTCTATTGCTTTATGGGTTATGGTTGTCATCAAAGTTATAGACATCAGATAACAAGATTCGCCGTGGAAAACTACTAAAAAGTTACTATTTAATATGGGACTTACCTTTAACTACATCCGCCAATCTCTCTTTTGTAAAGGAAATTGCTAGCACTTTCCTGAACTCATTTTTTGTTTTATGGACAAATATTTTATGCCTGTTTGCAAACGATACACATTGAGGTTTATGTTTTCCAATAACGTCTCTTTTAAGCAAGATGGTTTACGGGTACTATTGAAGTCATAATTTCCGTTTAATTGTACGGTTAAAACAATATATCCTGGATTCAAAGTATAGTACTAGCATCATGTGTACTTCTCCTAAATGAAATGGACCAAGAGAATGACATCGTTGCGAAACTATAGCAGTAAAAACAACTTGCTTTGTAGAAAGGAGTACGAAAATGTAAAATTTCTGTAATTTGAACACATGTAATAAAAATTTTGTAGCAAGTCCTTTGAATTGAAACATCTCCTTCATGTACACACGTTGACGATGTTGAATTTTGAACCGAATGATTACGGTAATAACTTTAATACTTATCTGTTGTGTACTGTACAATCCACATCCAGTAACTTGAATAGTACAATGAATTTTATAATAAGAAAATCTTTCTGGAAGCCATATTTTATTTACACGGGACATAGATGAAAGTAACTTTGTTTATAGTTATTTGATGCTACTCTGATTACAATACTAAAAGTACGAAACCTTTTCTTTTATATGTAGATTAAACCGTAGCAAAACGGGTGAACTAAAATATCGGCACAGACCACATCTTTTTGATCATCTGATCATCATTTTTTGATCATCAAGTCATCTTGATCATCAGGTCATCATTTTTTCATTTTATTTCAAAAAGTTTCTATGTATTCCCAAAAGTTTCATTTTGTTAAGAAAAGTTTCAGTTTGTTTAGAAAAGTTTCAATTTATTTCAACAAGTTTCAATTTGTTTAGAAAAGTTTCAATTTATTACAAAACGTTTCAATTTATTTTAACAAGTTTCAATTTGCTTAGAAAAGTTTCAATTTGCTTAGAAAAGTTTCAATTTATTTCAAAAAGTTTCAATTTATCTCAAAAAGTTTATTATGTACTCAATGTCAATTTGCAGTTTTCGAATTTTCTGCGGAAAACTAAAAGTCCGATAATGTTCATTTTCAACAGGAAGCAAGCATTTCAATAATTGAAGTTTTAAAACAAATTTGAAAAACTTGTCGGCAGGTGTTCTAAAGGTATACCACCGAAAACATTTGGTCCACGGACGGATAGACTGTCAAACGGACAGAGTGACAGAACGTTCTCAGTAAATATCTTGTCCATATATTTAACAAGGGTATATGCAAATAGCTATTAGGTGTCTCCTGGCTTGCGTGGGTGTCAGTAAATGGTATTACTTGGAAACTTCTATTTGCTCTTTCAACATCCTTTACCTTTCTTTACTAAAGGCAAAATGTAATAAACATCAATAAAGGCACATCCTCCACAATTGGATGATAATACAAAGATGAATTCTAAAATAGGCACTTCATTAACAAATTGAAGTATGTAAATCTCATTGAGCAAAATCCTTCCACTGTACTACTTCACGGTAATGTCATGTGAAAGTTGATACTTTTCTCTCAAAAAGTATCACCTAGATTTGCTATATATTGAAAACAACTAAATCGAAACACCGTAAAAGACGACATATTTTATGCCGTGCAAAGTAATCCATACATAAAATATGTTTATGACATAACTGAAAATAAGGACTGACTAAAATGAGGAAATTAAGATCGGCTTATGGTACGAAATAAGGCACTCTCCTGCGAAAAGACAAAAATTTTATTTTTGTGTTAAGGTCAATATAAAGGGTTGTCGTTTCTATATTTTTGAGACAAATATGAATGGAGATGACGGGTAAGTTCGTAGTTATCAAAAGAACAGTCATTCGGAAAATTTGATTATTCGTTGACCAGAGTACACTGAAAAGCAATAAAAGATTCATATCTAGTAGTCATCACAAATAATGCAAACCTTGTTATAAATATAAATTATGCTAATATTTTTGTTTTTCACTAATCCTCAAGATATCTCCAAAATACTTACTAGTAGAATGTAGAGTGTGGTTACCAGAATTTCTTTCTCAATAAATGTCTAAAGTACTTTTTAATTGCCTAAAGAAAGTTTTGAGATGACGAGTGGCTTGTAAAGAAAACTAAATAACATTCTTGCCAACCTTATCTAAACCTACATTTGTAGAAGAATAACGAACACGTCAGAAACCAACTATTTTTTTCATAGTAAAGAAATGAATTCCAGCAAGACGTACAAAGATAAGAATTCAAAAAACGAACACTGAAAATATATGATTGATTTTTACTGTATTTTACTAACACGGACTTTAGCGGTTGTTTTTATTCTAAATATTTAATATATTTATTTTGGATGGCATTTCTATCAGGACTAACTAATTAATTTTAGTGTTTCACTTTTGCCCTAAATTTTAGATAACAAAGTATGTGCTTCTGTATTTTTCCCTAATTAAATGCACTTAAGTGATTATATGTATATTGGCAAACTGGAAGGATTTGTGCAAACTTAGCTTACATCGGGCACCTGCAATTTCATGTAACTCTAAGTTGGAAATGAAAGAAGCAAACTAAGCTTAACAGATAATAATAGAGTTGACAGAGAGTGTGTATAGACACTATGTTGTGGAGACATAAACAAGATTATACCAAAGTTACATAAAGAAACCCTAGTTCTACAGCGAAACAGAATTGCCTCGAATGTCTAGTGCACACTTTAATATAGCAGAAACTGATCAAATTTCATGAAAGTCTGAAGGGAAAGAACAACGGCTTATATATCATTCTCGTTGGGTGGGATTAAACTTATCTATGGGTGTAGGGCAGGGTCACATATATAATACTTGTTACTTTTTATATTGTACGGACGACCCACTCTCATAATAACCTCATTGGAACAAAGCAACAAATTATATTTCACTATCCGCTAGGACGTCTATGTTGTAAAATATACTTCTTTCGATTGGGTTTACATTTGCAGCTAAAACGAACAGAGATAAGATACTGTAATAAAAATAACACTACGAAGGTGAACCAACACATCATCCGGGATTAGGAGCCATGCATTTAGTTCATTGCTTTTGCGCTTGCTGCCTTGTCATAATATCATCACTCAACAAAATGCACTTTTGGAAAAAAGGTGAAGTACACATTTATAGAGCAATCTATATTTCTAACTTAAGTAGACGTTACACGGCCAATCAACTAAAAACAGATAAGTTAAAACAATATAATTAAAACGGGAACCTGAGCAAGCAAATGAAAAATATGTAATGCCAAGTCAATGTACAAATACATATACACCTAACAAAATATGAAGTAAATCTTAAAGCTTCAAAAATTGACAATTATTATGTAACTATTTGATACACATATTTTACCAATTACGTCAATAAAATTATACACTAAATGTATCCCAATTATCGGTAATAAAGTCGAACTGAGCTAAGAATTTTAACAGAATATTGTATGAGAAGAAATATGACCTAACACCTGAGTATGAGTACTTAATGTCTTAGTTATACTTTTTAGTGAGTGCATATTTACTAATAAACTAATATTAAATATTTACTAAATATGTAAATACTTCATTCCGAGATGTTATAGTTTACGAAACCCAAATTATAAATTTTAGCTGTCTGAATGATCTTGCAGGATTTTTATTGGGGAAAGTTTAGGAAAGATTTCCGATTGTCTCTCTTCAACTTTCTTCGGATAATTGTGTATGCCATTTTTGTTTCCTTTTGGTGAAACAAAGGATTTGAATCGCCAGTTTGTGTTTTTCTGTTTTTGTTACATCGATGTAGATGGTAAACTACAGACAAGATATTGATATATATTTAAGACTGACACCAATAATAATAAAAGTCTTAATTGGAGATGGGTGAACAAAATGTGTGAATGGAATTATGAATAAATCCACTCTTACTCTTCTGTCGTCAAATGATGATAACACGAAATTCCACGAAATGACAATGAAGAGTACTAACGATGTATGTACTACACGTACTACTACTATTCTGTAGGTATCAACTTGCATTTATTACGTCCTTAACACCGAATACGTTCTACTTAAGTACAGATCTCAAAGCGTGTAATCGATTTTAGTATATTAGATTCTATAGCTACAGGATTAATGCAATGGCTTTAAAACTCACTTTCATTGTGCCTTGTGTCTGTAAATAGCAGGCAAGTAATCTGCCTTTGAAATAACGCGAAAGAGAAAAGTTTCGGGAACGGATTTATGCTATCATATGAACATTTATTGACAGGCTGATGCATTCAATAGTCACTCGCGATCAGTCAAGTCCTAGCAATCTCCTTCCATTGAGGCATGTATCCGCATTTTAATAAAATGTCAAAAGAAGAATTACAAATATAAGACCCTGTGCATGAAGTAGAAAATAAGAAATTACGAACTGGGATACGCATTACAATTCCTTTAATGCTATAGACCTATACACGGAGCAGCCTATGAATATTCGAATTTCACTTCATTTTATTTTTGGCAATTTTTATTGTGCGTTCACCGATTACAGGACTCCAGGTGAATTCTGTGAACTCAACTCTGTGTGCACATGTAGCGGGTAAAATATATTCAGTTTATTCCCTTCCCTTACCTATAGCGACACATTAGCATGGAGAAAAGAGACTACGGAGCATCTCTAATCTTGTCCCTACGGATTTAGCTTTTTAGAAGCTTTAAATATTTCAGATAGTCAGACGGACTCGGGACGGCTCGCTGTTTTCTTAGCTGTGGCAACGGAAGAGCCTTCAATTTCGACTACATACACATCGCATACAACGACTTCTTTGTATCTATCCAAACGAATCGTATACGTGAAATATCTATTTGTTAACGGTGGGAACGAGAAAAAACAGTAAAAGTTCGAATGCACCACTATTTCAAAATATGGTTCAAAGCTTACGCAGGTTCAAACGGCTAAAGTCCTCTTACAAATATTCAATGTTGATTCATGTTCATTACAAATCATTTTCTACATTAAAGACTGAGAAATATAATAATCTATAAAGCATTTCATTTTTGAAAACACGAAAACCTGAGTTTTTCTAGTTTGTAAATTATTCGTATTTGGTGAACATATTTTTTTTAACAAAGTACCCTTTCAATGTCTTAATAAATAAAACGCACAAAAACGCAAAGTAAATGAATGCAAGAAATTGCAAAACATTTAAAATTTTCGTTTCGAGAAGCAATTTTACTGCCAAAGGTTCATGGAGTCATATTTAGTTTTTTATTTCAAGATATATTTTAGGATATCCAATACCCAGTATTCTAATTCAGAAAATGTGAACAGGAAAGTATATTGGGTCCATAGGTTATGGTAACCAAATGAAGTTCAAAAAATGCTTTAGGCAGCTCAGTGACCGTGGTATGGTTGGATTTTAATTCATCTGTCCCCATCTTAGTGCAGAATAGCTTTTACATGCCACTACGTATTTGCTAAAAACGCCATAAATGTTGATTCCGAATACGATTGCTAATGCCACGCACGAGTTCAGATTTTCTAACAAACCTTAATGAATTAGCATAATTATACAGTATTTCTAAAATCATTCTAATTTCAAAATTGAGCATGGAAATAACAGACCTTGACATTTTACCACCTTAGAAAAATTAACATAAGTTTACTTTCAATAGTGAATGGAGTTTATTTACATATATAGGTTGAATTGAGGAAATTTCAAGTTGCAAAATAAAATTGTCTCCTAAAATTAATTTAAATTTTTATCTCAAAAACGTATTTAATAGGTTATTGCTTACTATAGTAGCTTGCTGCAACAATTAGGTTATAGCAGGACTAGACATTATCCGTAATATCCAAGTAATGAAATTACATGGAAACAGATTTCCTGAAAAAAGTCCTACATAAAATAAATCACGAAATTAATATTGGAGACAGCCAAAATAATTCTGTCAGTCGATCAAGAAATATGGTCATTTAAAGTAATCTATTAGTTAAGGTTATGAAATTAGGACAAATATCAGAGAAAAGGTCTCAAAAATCAGAAAGACCAATTTACCATAATTTTAATATAGGGAATCGAATAATAATATCCTTTGCCCTATTGCTGACATTTTCGGATTTGAAGGTTTATGGAAGGAGTGAACCATTCCGTAAGGCAAGTAGTTATCTCATTCAGGTATTAAGTGCCCATATAAAGGGCATATGCCCTTTATGCAACGATGCAGCAGTGAATATTTGCTTATCTGTACTCTCTAGTACTTAATAAAGAAAGTAGTAAATGCAGGTATCTGCCAGGCAGTCCTTATTATCAGAACAGAAAAGGCAACGAAGCAAAAGCTAGGAGGTGAAAGACGTAAGATATTTGAACTTAGTAAAAGTATTCATCTACGTAATAAAATTTTGATTTCTTTATGTATAGACAATTCTCTTTCTCTGGAATTGCTCAACGACATCGATTTCCAAAGAGACAGAGAGAACGAAGTATCACACAAGTAAGAGGGAAGTCCTACTTTGACTGACTCAATTCGCAATCCTGAGCGAGAAGAGAATTCTTCGAGTTCAAAGAACATTAGAATGGAAAGGCAAAGCAGCAAACCTAGAAGAGCTTCAAAATACTCTCCTTGCTAGTTTCGTGATAGCAAGCCACGACAGACTTGTCTTTGCAGTAATAGATGAAATGAAAATAAATGCATTAAAAAGTTTTAAACGTACATAATAATTGTCAGTCAGTCGTCAGTATGCATTGTACCCTATCCCTAATGTAAAATATTTAAAAGCACAAACCAAAGATCGAATGAATTTATATTTATAATTCATCAATCATACCTTTTAACTTTGAAAAATCCATTTACAATCTTAGGTCAACAAACTCAGGAAGTCAAAAAAAATATCGTCATAAATCAGGTTACTGTTCATTTTCATCAATTTGGTTATATGGTGAAACCTCTCTGCGTAGAAATCATAAAGTAGTAGTAGTCTAAAAGTTATACCATAAATGTGAGATAGAGCAGTTATCTTTAACAGTGAAAAGGAAGGGTAAGGACCTAAGGCGCAGAAAGGGAAGATATGCGTCTTCCCTATTCCCGTAGATTTAAAGACAACACCGACAGAGGAATAAGTTCAGTTGGGTATTAGTTCATTTCCGAATCAGTTCATTAGTTCTGCAGTTTCCATTACTGTGTTTTACTTTTGTCCCGGGCTTAATAAGACAAGCTCCGAAGTAAACATTTACCGCAAGGATTATTCTTTATGCTTTCACCGATCCAGGATTATTCTCTGGTTTGACTACAGTATCCCTACAAATGGCCCTGGAAAATTCCAAAAGTCAAACCTAATGCCCAATGGTGCTGAATATCGGAGAGTTTGTCATTAAATGGCCAACTACATTGATCTTCTGTAAAAGTATCATCTAACAATTTTATTGGGCAACCTCAATAGCTTTACAAAACTATTCTTTTGTGCCTCTGTTATAAAGCAATAATGTGTTGATTGCTCCTAAGAATTTGAGACTGAGGGTGATGCATGGCGAATAAAAAGCAGTTTAAAATTTTATATTATAAAATCGGAGTAAAGAATCATTAAAATAAGATTTAATCACAATACACAGATACATATGCAGATGTACAGTGGAGTTACCTTTAAATATTTCTGTAACCAATTCATTGATATCATAATTACAGCATTATAATTTCCATAAAATAAAACGATTAAGTACAATAACACAGGAATATAACGCTATGTGGAAAATTCTGAAGTAAATGTGCTCCTCATTCAATGTGGCCCTCTGTTCATCAGCTTTCATAGAGAAATATCTCAAACGCTACTATATATCGAAAGGTTAACGGACAAGTCTTTTTTCAATTACTTTTCTACTTTTTGGGTAATTGGGCGTCTATAAGTTTAACCTTGCATCATATAGATCGATTGGCTAAGGCAATATCATTGTCAACATTATGTCAAAATACTTTTTTAGTAAATTAAAAATTAATGAACAAGCTTTTGGTCTGCTTATAGTTTGCTTAAGAGTGCTAACCTATATAGAAATTTACTTCTTTTAGAAAATATCCGTATTTGAGTAAAGTAAAAAAAGAAAAGGATGGAAAGCCTATACTAGTATACTACTGTTAGCGAGTGAACTCCTACGGGATTCGAACTGGGGACCTTCTAGAAAACCATTAAATGCGCTAACCCGTAGTCCCACTTGGTTCGCTAATTGAGTTAAGTATAAACTAACTAGAACATATGAGTATCTATAATATTTTGTTTGTAAACTGCCTGAAGAGAAGAAAGTTATTTAATGATATCAAATGGCAAAGAAATCAAAGAGGGGAATGATCACTTTAAGTTTTAATGCAGACATCTTTCAAGTCTGTAACTGGAGTCGTATGTTCCGAAACTAAAAGTAGAAATATTTTTTGCATGATAGCATAACATGATGTCCCTATTCGCTATTGGCTTTCCTTATTTGTTTTTCTCTGTTGGTTCTTTTCCGGATGCTGAAGTAGTTTACGTTCTTATGATAGCAATACCGTCCACTTCCCTTCTAGTCACAGAATTAGCTGATAGCATTGCATTTCCATTCTGTTCGTAAATGTGAGTATTCTTATTGATGTACTAGAAAATGTTTATTAGAAGCGGTGGAGAAGAATTACCTTTCCGAACACAATGTATACTGTACTTTGGCATGAGGATCCTGATTTCTAATTGAATCTGAACTTTCTGTTGAGAATGGGTACACAGTGGTGGTAAATAATGCATGGTTGATAAGGAAAAGAGGGCATATCTCCGAGACCCTGATTAGTTGTGTAGGGAAGGGCAGGCGGATGAAGGAAGGACGGTAGCAGAACTCTGCTGGAATTCGGTAGAAGCACTGTGTCTGTTTGTGTGTGAGTTTCTCCAGAAGGTACATGTAGAGTGGAAGGAGGGAAATGCTTGATGTGAGTTCCTCATCAGCTGAGGCAGTTGGGATTGGGACTGAAGGGAAGATGTTCATATGGGAGGGACATGGAAGCTGGACAGCGGAGTGGAAGAAGAAGGACTCTCCAGCACTCTGTGCGATAACTCTTCTATTTGTTGAATCGCCAAAGTAGAGCCATTCATTTCCCTTGTGAAGAATGATATAGGAAGTTGTGAAGCCAATCAATAATTTGACTTGATATCTTTATCACCGTTCTCGTCCCATCGCTTCGTGAGAAAATGAAAGTTGAATGGGGAAGTGAAAGCAGGAGCCGCTGGTAAAACAAGGGAAAAGATGCCCCTTTACACGCCCAAGGATGCTTAGTTGACTGCCACACACAATCTCTAAAACTCTTCATTCAATCCTTCTTGCTTTGTCAGTCTCTCAATAATATACCTACCGCTTCCTCCTTAAAAACACCCGTCTTTGTTCATGTTGATTTCACTAATTCGATTTAGCTGTCTTGTTATATAATAGACGTGTGCTTAGAACTCTAATATATGTTAAGTGGTATACGAACGGAAGTCTACAACTCCTATTCATTTTTGTTACATGATTCTTGGAATGAGAGTTCTTGCAAGACTATAATATTTCTATTGTACAGAAGTAATTGAATACTTTCTTTATAGGTACAATTCAATTACTGGTACTGAATAAGTTCATAGAATCCATCCCCGGGTTTAAAACGCTAAAAATAGATTGCTGCTGTTAGACCTAAAAGACAGAGTAAAATGTAACCTTTTCTCTTTTGCAACTGGAAAGTTTTACTACAAGAGTTTATTTATGCAATGAGGAAACGGGCTTTGCAGTCAATAATATATGGTGTGTGGTGTGGAATACTTGTAATTGACATGACACTGGACATATCGTCCTGAAGGTACTTTTGTCTATTTCACTTCCGAAATCAGTCGATTTTACGCTGAGCAATATAAAAATAAAGTTGCTAGATACACATACTTACACATGGGTTATTTATGTGTCTTTTCTACTTTTGGGTTTTAAATCACACCGACTTTCAAACTTTTAGTGTTTCATTAAAAGTTGGCAAAGATTGTCTTGGATACATTATTCTATAGTTTATGCTTCCGGATATAGAATTTATACAAATATGTATACCTATCTTATCTGCCCGTAAAACTCAATCGAAAACAAATTGTAAAGCTCAGTCTGCTTTCTAACTTCTCTTTAGAGAAAAAGGATTGTATTTTGTTCTACTTTCCCAAAAAGTTTATGCAGAAGGTGGTAATAGGTCCCTAACCAATAAAATCAGGGAACAGAACACTCATTCGTTCAACCCAAACCAGAAGGACCCGTAGATGCCCACATGTCCGCAATTCTCCAGTTCCGAAAATGCTGCCAGAATCTTAAATTACCAGTTTGTGTATTCAGGATAGGGCAATCTTGGTAATTTTCAATGGGAATCTGTGCGATATTTAAGTGTACATTTTTATTTGAGACAATTTTTCCACGACCCAACTCGGAAAACCCAATACCCACCACAGAGACAAGTTTTCTATCCGCTTGAAAGATTGGTTACCATAAACATTACATTTGCAATATTTTCTACTTATTATTGGCGTCTCGTATTTGTTTATTTCAATAGTCCTTATATCTCTTTCAAAGTGACACATTGCTTGGCTAGGACGCAGAAAAGAAATATCCCCAGAGTCTCAGACTGCTCACTTTACAAAATATTGTGTAAAAGGTGGAACATTTTCTTCAAAACTAGACGGATGTTCCAATACTTGTCTATATTATCTATTTCTGAATCGTTTCCCAAGTTAATACTTGTTTAAAACTATACACCAAGAATACCTATTTGTCTCCATCGAAAACATATTTTGGCACAAATAACCAGCATCCTTTAATAAGCGTAGTCTGACTAGTTAAACTCCTGTTAAGATCCCCAAGTCTTCAAAAAGAACCGATTAGTTCAATCTTCTATTTTATTAGCCATCAAACAGAGCTATTTACTCAAACCTTGTTTTTTACCTTTTCCTATGAGGAATTTTGACTAGCTGTGCATCCAAACTTTCCTTTGTACCTTATAAAACTAACTTTACAGAAATAGGTGTACAATGATATATTTAAAATCAGTTTTACAAACGTACGGACAAGTATGTCGCTCTTATAAACAGTACGCATATAATAACCGTAAAAACGATTATGTGTTCTGTCCAACTCAAAGAACTGTGGCGACGTGTACATTGTACTACAAGTCTAGTGAACCTATCTTGATGTCTATTACCCAAAACACAGTTTCAGGAGTTTCACGGGCAACAAAACGCTAGGCATCTAGGTAACCTTGCGATTAGACATTATGATACCTTTATAAACGTGTAATATTGACTGCACTATAGTGCACTAGTGCAACTAAGCGCTTGGATGGAGCACTATACCTACAACGTATAATGAATACACATCACAAAGTCTATTTAGTCTTCAACAATTTACCTTTAAACTGGAAGAGCTGTTTGGGGAGGCACCCATTCTCCTTTAATAATAGACTCATCTTGTGCATTATTAACGGGTGGAGGATTTGTGCAATTAATCTGCATTGAAAAGCGCAACTACCTCTGTTATATTTGGATTAAAGTGAACTGATTTTCCTGCAATACTATGCAATATGCAACTGCAAGAATAATCAACTTTTTTTACCAAACCAAAAACCATTGTATAGTCCTATCGGCGAGATCCTTTTTACGACTCTGAAATCGTCTATATAAGAATTTTACTTCCAATTAACGGAGTTTGGTCAATGTGGATTACGAATTACGCCGTTACAAAGAGATTTCAAAAAACACAATGGTGCGTTTTTATAAATACCTTAAGGAGGGGTTGGCCAATCGGAAATTCCAGATTCCAGGAGAACGGCGTAACATTTCATTTTTAAATTCTACTCATATTTCTCTATCAACTATGAAAGCCCGATTTAAAGAAAAAACCTTCCAAGGCCAAAATTTGATACTATTTGGAATAGAAGAAATACATTGGAGAAATGCATTAACTCAAAAAAGCGCTTTCATAGTCCATAGAAAATTTTTAAAGGGATTTTTTGATATTTTCCAGAACACTGTACGATCTTTCAAAGTCTTGGAATTTGGAAAATACGATTTTACATGTAAATTTTTGGTAAATGCTGTGAAAAAATTTGCGGTAATGAAAAAGAGTACATAATTACACACATCTGAATTTAAAAATTTTTGGTACACAATATAGCCTCTTACTTTCATGTAAACTACAAAACATTATGAAAAATCCAATTTATTGCAAGATTGAGTAATTGAGAGTGTATGCGAGTAAATTGGTTTTAGGCTGCCAATGTGCCAATACAATAATATCCAAGGCCGTAGTATTTAATACATTTTTAAAGTTGGATTCGCCTACTGGGTTGAAGGCTGCATTGGTGAACCCCCTAGTATGTAATAATATGTTTGCATTTCCTTGAACACCGAAACGTGTCGAGTGCAGGCTCACAAAATTCAATCTGATAGCTTTCTTTTGAAAGCAGTAAATGGCAACCATAGCACGTAGGTATAATATATTTCAAATATCTCATTATAACTTTCAACGTGGAAGACGTAATACAATCTAATTCAACTAAACTACTAACTATAAGCAATAGGCAACTACTCCTGTGACTGGTGAGTAGTATTTTCTGTTATCAGTGTAAGCACTAGGTTTTGTCCCCTGTGCATTTTTAATGCTTCTCCGACATTCATTGATTACTAACATGTGCTACTTCACTTATAAGTACATACTAATGATAAGCAGATTATTATACGTACATTGATATAGTTTCAATTATTAATTTTATCAAAAGTTGCACATACTTACTAGTAATCTGTGACATTCTGTTCTGTTGCTACATGCTTCAGAATATCGCAAATAAAATGAATGGAAATTAAATGATGCATCAAATGCAATTACAAATGTAAAAGTTAAGAATAATACTAAGGGCAATAGATAATTTTGGAAAGTGCTTCTGTTTCACTTACAATTCATCCAATATCGGGTAAATTCATAAACAGCTATTTTATTTTTAATTTAAGGCTCAGATTGGCCTAGCTTTAAAAAACAGAGATTAGCAAGCTGAAAATACTTCATTTTTGAATTTCAATACTGCTCACCTTTGTTGTTTCGGCTATGATCCTTGTTCAACAAGGCTCTGAAAGATGTTGTAGTTAGATTGCTAGTTAGTATATTTGGATCCAAATCTATCGAGCTAAACATTTGCAAATTGTAATAATATAGAAAGAGTTTCGATTCAAACTGTTGTCTTTTATTTAATTACTTTTTAGTCAATCAATCAATTGAAAAATCAACAGATGAAAATTTTGCTACTGAAGTGGAAACTTTTCCCATATTATTACATTTGCATTTGTTTGTTAAATGTGGAATATTAAAGAGTTTTAACACGTGAATTTTTTCAATGTTAAATTGGGCTCTAGAGAGGACTTTGGCATATCTTAATGATAAAATGATATTTCTATATTGTGATAGGTTGTTTTGTAAACGAATCTAATAATTCATCTTTTCTTTTTTACAACTGGAATTCCTAAGGTATGCCTACTAAAAATAAACGGCTCGCGATATAAAAGATTATAATCACTGCAAACTAAGTAGCAAATGGAAATAACTTCGCTTACTGACTCATAAAAGGTACTGAATCAATTTGGTAGGAATGCCTGCAAAATTATAAATAGCCAAACCAAGTAAGCATTAGGAAATACGTAAAGCATTCTACGCGAATGTAGTGTGATATCAGATCTCCGAGAAAAGAAACCCATTGGTACTACTTAAATAATCAAAGTAAATGAGGTAAAAATTGTGCAGAAATTCTATTTGATGACAATCATTACTGTCTATTGAAAGAAATTTAGTAATTTAATTTTTGTTAGCGGAAACCCTAAAAATTGAAGATTCAGATTACCAATGTCTCAAAGAGATAAAACTGAGGTGAAAAACTGAAATGCATAACTAAAATAAAAATCAAGAAGAATGAGAACCTAAAAAGAAAGTCTTTTAGAAAGTTTTCATAGCAGCAAATGGCTGTTTTTCCTTTCCAATCCATAGGAATACTCGACTTCTAATATTTTTGGGTATGAGCAGGTAGATAAAAAGAAAAGGTGAAAGCTTGCACCTACGCTAGACGTGCATAGTACATTACATATATTTATAGATTGTGCCTTTAATTGAAAAAACTATTTATGTCGAAGGGTGTGAATTGGAATATGTATGCAGTGTGAATGAGCTGTAGGGGCCGAGAAACAATTGGTATAGCATTTTTGCACATTACGCAATGTTTATGCTTATCTGTCGGTAGATCTTACGAATGCAAAGCAGATACTTGGCTCAGACTTTCTCCTTCGTGAATTTACGTAGGTTGGGTACTGGGGAATGTTGAGCATACTTAGAATGGGAAAAGTACAAGTGGAGACACATTCCGAATTCTAAAAATAAAACGCTATAAGTTGTAGTTAATATCATGGAAATCAAATGGAGAATAGATTCCTGATTATTCAGTAGGTATACGGGAAACATAGACATGTCGTCAGATACCTGTTTTGATTTAATTTTAGAATGCAATGTAGATTGTAGGTACCTTTTTGCCTCCTGTCTGAAATTTCTTGAGCAATCTCAGTCTGTAATCTGAAACATGACGTAGGGAATATTTCTGATCAATGCATTAAATCAGTTAATAGGTATGGGTAATCTTTTGCTAGAAATAGCTTTCGTCTACCTACGTACATAGTTATTGCACCGAGTGCATAAATAGAGCAGACTTACCACGTCGTAGGACACGTATTACTGCGTAGGTACTGTTGTAGTACCACATCCGGTTTAGAAAATAAGTTCAGTTGACACACAATGAAATGGAGGAAGTAAGGTGGCTATTTGTAAGTAGTTTAGTTGGTATAAAAATTTATAGGAAATACGAGGAGAAAACAAGGCAACTGCGAGAGGCATGAAGAATACATGATGTACTGTACAGGAGAAAGAGAAGATTACTGCTACTAAAACCGGCACACAGTCCTCAATGCATTTCGTACCTACTGTTAATTTTCTGCAGTACAGGGAGGAACTTATTTCTTTTGCGCAAAACAAAATTTCTACCAAAACTAAAAGATTTCAAAATTTTCCTCTCGTACTTCAAATGAAGAGCATTACCCCATAATTCAAAAAAGTTACAAGAGTCACTTTAATGCTGTTTTCCGGGATTTTATCTCCCCTTATTCAAATTATAGGTCGATAAATGCTGAAAGCAAAATTGAAAGTATGTTTTAGAGGACTAAAAATTAGAGACGCTTTACAAAATTTTCTTACAAAGTTTTTAAACGTAAAAACGACCAACTTTGCTGTGGTGAGTGTAATTGAGTGGTGGAAATAGTATCGAGTGGATGAATCTAGGGTGATGGAGCAGACCTTAGCAGTGGGAAATGAAGAGATGTGAAGTGTTAGTCCTGATATGTGTCCCTGTACACGGCACACACACATGCACAAGTATAGGGAGAGTCGGTATATTCTTCGTCGGCAGTGTGGATGCAATGGAACGTAGAGAGGAGCGGAGTGTGTTGTAATTCAAGATGGTAATGGGAATGCTAATGGGAGTTTGGCCATGTAAAATGCAAGTGAAAGTCAAGTGAAGGCAAAAGCCTGTGAATTCATATTGGTCACATCATCAGCACATGTTTCTCCACGGTTTCAAGTTCGCTTGAATCCTTCTTCTGCAAGAGCTAAGTCAACTCAAATCACTATCTAACTCGTATGCAAATTGTGTACTTACGGAGTTCTTGTTAGCACAGATGAAAATGTCAGAATTAAAGACGACAAGTAGGCCAGGAGCAAAAACTAAGAGTGTATAGACATGAATTTGTATTATGTTAGCACTCACTTACATAAAGGAGATCATCGAGCAACTGGTCTTGGAAGCACTTCTCTACATTCGTTTCTTCCCTTGCGAGCATGCATCTCTTACATAATATGTGCAATCGCTACTAAATAAATACATAGGAACCTTAAATAAATACGCTTATAGATAAACGTGTAGTGTATCACACGGAATTAATATACATTTCTTTACTCGTCCTTGCACTCTTTCACAATATCCCTCTAAGCGCTCCGCTTCCCACTCTACTTCCTTCCACTTCTTTCAAGATGGCAAAATCAACTTATTTAATTACATACAAAACTAATTCTGAATATAAAGTCTATTTACGCTACCTAAATAGATATATATTTGGAAATCATAAAAATTTAATTATAAATTCTTTGTGTTTCAGTTTACGTTGTCAAAGATTAGTACTACTTAAATACCGACTTAAACCTACGTATGAAATGAACCTACCTCTGTTCGGCCTTAAAGCGGTTTTTATTTTCTCTCTAAATTCCTTCTAGATCATTTGGCACATTCAACACACTAAAATCTTCACTAGTCTTGGATTCGTGTCTTAATGCGAACAGGTCTAGCACCATCAAAAGTAGGCAATACAAGCTGCAGGCGATTAAAATTACAAATAAAAATTAAATTCTCACATAGGACGTTAAGTTGTAGAAAGGTAGTTGGAAATCGCACGAGTGGCTTGCAGCACAACCTATTTTCTCGTGTACTTTTGCGGCTTGAAATGAGCATCACTGAGTTAAAGTGACACTTAAGTGGCTCTTGCAAAGAAATCGCCCCTTTAACGGCAGAACAAACTTTTTCTACTATTTAATGTTTTTACTCTAACGAAAAGAAAATGAAAAGAGACGTAATATTTGTGATATTTGTCAGAGGGTACTTATATCTTGACATAAATACTGCGGACTGAGAAGAGGTAATACAAACAAATAGAAGGTCGTAATGAGAAAACGACAAGCAACATAAAGAAGGCTTCTAGAAGCGCATTTAAGGAAACATCATGATGAAGAACGATTAGTTCGAAATAGACAAAATTCCAGAATTAGAATCAACGTTTGGCAAACCGTAAAATAGCAAAATATTTTTATCGAAACGATAGATCTGCCTATTGTTTCTGGAAAGACTAGTAAATTTAAAATTAAAGGAACCCCGCCTAGTGTTATATTAATTTTCATACATCCAAATTAAGAAGTTACCCCACAAAACATTAATTCTCTAGAAATCAATCTATAAAGTAATTGATTCTTTACTCGTTATCCTTGTTAGACATTATTTCGTACGTAGAGTGCTCACGTCAGTAACAGTATAGAAAAATGTTGCAATATATAGTAAGTGGACAGATCTTTTGTTGAAATTGCGTTTGCCAGATAACTATGCGAAGAATCTGATATTTGAGAGTAAAAATGATAACGTCCTAAAATAATGAAAGAAGCTGCTTACTTACTGCTTGGAGAGTGTCTGTATATGGACTATGTTTCCGGGTGAAAACAACAGTTTGATGGCCGTAGGTAGTATTTAGAACGACTTGAGCGTTAACATCAATATCAATGACAAGGAGATGAGTTGTGATGAAAACACGTCTCGAAGAAGCACAGATAAACAACCGGAGATGACAAAAATCATGAGCAAGTGATGACAAAAGCGGAATGATTGTAAGGACAGGGAAAATCTCAAGTTAATGAAGCCTAGATATCACTAGCAACAAAAGAGTGTCACGCCTGTGGTTTCGTTGGCGGTTTAAAGAACACTTGGATTCTTTGACTTGCCTCCGGATTTTAACTTAATGCCGGAAAGGAAAGGAAAAGAGTGAGGAAAGAAAATCCCAAGTTTCTATCTGCTCGGAATCGGTGAAAATTTATGATACAGCATGTTTGCACACGAGGTTGGTGGATTCACACTTTTATTTTATCGCCCCGAATTTCCGTATTCGTGTTTGAGGAATCTGTAGTTCGGTGTTAATCGTAGTGGGTAATCTGTGTTTATGTTGTGTCCAGTCGAGTTCACTGATTGTGAGTGTTTCTATGAGAAGCGAGGACAGATAAGTTCTGTTCAGCTGGCACACAATCGTCTGGGGCTTCTAGATTCACCAACGACAATTATTCATGCCAACCAATCTGACAATAAGTATAAATTACTCTGAAATGAATACGCAACAGACCAATCATTTACAAATTAATGACAGGAGATACTCCAGTTCGTTGTTAATGATGTAATGAACTCGTCTGTATTCAGTTCAAATAATGATGTCGAATATTCTAGATTCCAGACGGCCTTCTGTGTACTTGTATCCTATACTCATGTTTCCACAACCAAACAATAGAAACTATTAAATCGACTATCCGTTACTTTGGTGGAAGAACACAAATTCAAATCCTTACAAGTCAGCTTGTCAAACTAAATATCCGTGCGATTAAAGATCTGGAGGAAAATTAAGTTGCAAGTGCAACTGGCCGTTGTCAACTGACTGGTTTTTCTTGTGTATTGAAGCTGGCAACAATTTGCTAAGTCGATGGCGCAATCTTTCTGCGTAGGACACGAGGACGATTCTTTCTTCACTCCGATGCTCGACTGACTTTCCTTGCACTTTCCCTTGTTCTGTGTCGAGAGAGATTCAGCACTGTTGGTGCTGAGCGTGTGGCCGCCTGTAGTATTTAGTTGGGCCAAGTGAGAGCAGTGGACTGCTCCTCCGCCCTTGCTGTTCGCTGCATGTCTATCGCCCCAGCTCCAGCGTCTCTTCTGGACTCAGCACGGAGAGGAGCGCCGAGACGGAATTGACTTGTTTTCGTGGTCCATCCACTCACTTCTCCAGACTGTCAGGATTTACTCAACGTCTCCTTCTCTCGGCTGAACTCAACTGAAACTCCTCACTGCTTTTCCTCTTTCTCTGTCTACACCGGAGAGACTAAACGGAGCTGACGGATTGTGTGCGCTTTTACAGCAAAACAATACACTTCTCCTCACCGAACAACGTTCCAGCCTACTTTCTCCAATTTATACTTGCACACGACCAGACCACCGCTGCCAATAGGAGACAGTGCACAGCTACTTCCTAGCACACTGACTTACTGCTTTAATATGCTAACCTTAAACTGCTACTTAACGCATTTATTTTCCTGCATTATTGCCCGTTGGCACGTGAAAGCTTCACATTTTCATTCTCATTCAATCCAGTTATTCTTACTTATTTATTTACAGACTGCACAACCACAACCCATATTCTCTGCAATGTATGCAAATTATATTAGGCTACTTATCTTTCATGTTCTAGTACTGATATTATTGTAATAGTAACAGGCTCCTTCGTTTCTGCTCCCAATACTGGTCATAACTCACAAATGCCACTAGTACACCCTCGGTACATGCTAGCCACCGAGCTACATGCCACTTCCAGGTAAATAAACTTTACAAGCTCAAGCCTATTCAAATGAGCTACTTATTTCCTTACTGTTTTCTCAGGTTGAACTAGTTACTTTGCATTTTTCTATGAACTTCTTATATCTCTCCATAGAACATAACCCTTAATGTATAAATAGCCTCGTAAATGACCTCTGTACTCTCATAATTTGAATTCAATTGTAAAACGATTGACTTTCGCAATATTCCTCCGTGTTTTTCATTACGTTTGCAATCAGAAAAATTTAATACAAATTACTATGTCTACGTGTTTGTGGATTTTATGTTTACAATATTTGAAACATCTTTGGCCATTGTTTAATAAATCAAGACGGAGCCAACCTTCCTTCTTTTTAATGTGTTAAGGAAACAATTTATTTACACAAGTTAATACCTTTGACGTGTGGATGCATAGGGGAAAACAAGGTGAAACTTACTCCATTTGCTACAAGGCAGTTCATAATTAATAACATTAATAAGTAAGGCAAAATTAAGTTACATAGAATTTATCTTTCTTATTTACTGAAGATGCTTCTCAATAAGCAAAGGAATTTCCCAATGAGTACTCCTTTCCGCTATTAATTATTTAATAATAGAAAGAATTCTACTTATCCAGAAAATGGGTTATAATACGCATATATATATATCGTAGTCCCAGAGAGGACGCACGCTTTGAGATTCAGAGACTAGTCTTTGAAGCAACGAATTCAAAGACTAGTCTTTTGGAGTAGGGCATTCCAGTCCCTTTGAAGACGGATAATTATCATTGTTTACCATGTGTACTGCATACTGAATGGAATAAAGGACAATCTTCATTAATCATTACAGTATTTGTAGATATTATTAATCCTTTTAAAGAAAACATAATTTATGTATTACATTAGTATAAAAATTAGTCAAAAACATTCAATTCATAAAAGATTTTATAAGTAGTAAATCGGAGATCGCTAAGAATATTAGTAGGATTATACATCCTCCAAATATTATCTATCCTCCAACGTATACACTACATGAATTACATTTTCTTTAAAATGTAATATATATTTTTAATAATATGATTAATAATATTTATAAATAATGTGATGATTATGTCCTTTATACCATGCAGTATACATTACACATGGTAAACAATGATACTTATCCGTCCTCACAGGGACTGGAATGTCGTACTCCAAAAAACTAGTCTTTGAATTCTTTTCTTCAAAGACTAGTCTTTGAATCTCAAAGTCTGCGTCCTATCTAGGACTACGACATATATTCACATAATATAACTAGTGTAGTGTAGCTTTTTCGTCCACGTATTATTACTGTTCAAACAGCTAGAATGCCCACTCAGGAATTGGTGACGAATGCATGGATTCGTTAGAATACGCATAGAAGAAAAATGTATATGAAAATTGTTTTACTATTTCAACATTAAATATAGAAATGTATAGGTATAAAGACTTGTACAGCGAGAAAGCAATGACCTTGTAAAATAAAAGTGTAAAGAATATACAAAGCAGACTCTAGTAGGGAAATGTGAGCAAATGATTCAAAGATGTAAGAAAGGTTGGTGGAAAGGGTAAGGAAAGCACTTAATGCATGTAAAAAGAAAGAAATAATAAAAATTGGTTGGAAGTACTTTAGATTTGGAAAGATTGGTGTTGGACATTGTGAATTGTGAGATATCATAACTAGTGTTTACCCTTTGGAAATAGTTTAGTACTAAATGGAGAAGTAGGTACTGAGTAGAGGGGAGAGTTAGTGAGCCTGCAATAAAATGTCGTCACTTGGAGTCATCGCTGACAATGGGCAGTAGTCACGGCAGATTGCAGTCAAGTAGAGGGAATTGTGTGACCTTCGGTGTGATGTAGAACGCAATATGATTTGGAGCTGAGAGGTGAGGGGAGTTCGCGATGTGAGTGAACTGTCTCTTCCTGCATTGTATTTCTCTTTGTCTGGCTGAGATTACTACACCGTAAACTTAGTGCCTCCTTCTAGAAGTTTATAAAAGAAGCGAAGTTTCCTCCGAATTTCAAGTAACTGAAAAGCTATCACAATTCCACGGAGCTCCCATCTCGGCGGTTGTTGTGAGAGCGAGCGCCTTGCAATAGCTTACATTTGGAACACGACAATCACATCAAACAACAAGTCTAATAACTTCTTAGTTGGATTTTGTTGTTTCTCCAGCTCCAGCCAAGAAAGTCGGCTTTATCGAATTTATAATCAATGCCTGACCGGAGCTGGGAAGTAGCAAGTCCACAGTCCTCTATTCAGTGACCAACACAATAGTCTGCTAAAACTCAATTAACCGAGCAAAACCAACTGGAGTGAAGGTGGCCTTTATATTTATGTGCACTGTGTTCATGTCATCCTGCTATGCAGTCAAACGGGTTAATCACAGTGTGCTTACTCTGAGTACATGTGTACATTACATATATACATACGTAATAATAGGTAACACTCTTAAATGTATAAGGACAAACGACATAGTCCTATTCCGCCATTAGTAGTAGATATCTTATCTTTACATGCTCTTTTAGCTTTTAAATGCGTTCACCACCACACTAAATACTTGTATGCAGCTTACTTTATCGTTACTTTGCACATCTTAAATTGTTTTCTGGGGTTTTATGTCCCAATTATTTCAAATTGGCTTTTTCACTGTGGCCAAATCATATTACGCCGTTCCTGTATCGCTCTATATGCGATCACAGATATTCTGTATTACAGTTATGCATAGAACCCGGTTCTCACATAAACATTAATTCTACTTCAGAGTCATCCCACGACTTACGAGTCACTTGTCCCAACTTTATCTCATCTAATCTCAGCCCTTCGCTTCGTGTTTTATGCCGAAAGTATTTTTCAGATAAGCAGCCAGGAGATACTAGAGAAGAGACAGTTGGTCACCCTGTCTCGTCTGTCACTGTGCAAACGGACCACTGACGACAGCAGTCCTACAATTGTAAGACTAGAGATTCAGAGAACAGGTTTGCGTTTAAACGGTAACACAAACAATGCAATAAGGTTAAGGTTTACGCTCATTCGTAATAGAAGGTCTTCAAGTTGTTTAAGCGGCAAGGATGCCGACCCAGGGTTTTCGGGTTTTTGAGTAAAAACCCCCCACACTTTTTTATCAAAAACCCATGCGGTTTTTGGGTTTCTGAGCAAAAACCCGACATACTTTTTTATCAAAAACACATGCGTTTTTGGGTTTTTGCTAGGCGGGAATGTGAATACAGTCATTTTCATAATAAATTACAGTTTATCCTGCAAAATATGAACATATTTGATAATAATACTTAAAAACTATCATTCTTCATCATATTGTGACTCGAAAAGGAAGGAATACGAAGTAATATATGTAGAATATTAAATTTTTTTGGGACACCAAAAAACCAAAACCGAGAGTTTTTGCGTCCTTGGTAAGCGCAAAAAAATACGGGGGCTATATTTTATTTAAGCACAAACAATCTACTAGAGATTTTCATTAAAATCATTGCAATAATTTTCATGGATTAATCAGCATGGATTTAAGCTTAATTACACCACTGGAAGACAGCCTAGTGGAATTATCTTAAGTTGTACTAATATTAATGTAATAGTACAGTGAATTTACTGTTTAAACTTTACTGAATAACAAAATTTTTGTTATTCAGTTTTTGAATAACAAAATTTTTGTTATTCAGTTTTTGAATGTCGACTTTTGAGCAAGCCCTTGATACTTATGACTTTTAAAAGCTAATGAATTAGCACTCTCAACTTCTGATAACAATGTTTAGTCATCTAATGCCACTTTTAAATGAAAATCTGTTGGTTGGCACTTTGAATTGCAAATATGAACTACTGGACAACTCACTGCAGAATTACCATTTATTTACACAAGTAGTTTTTAATGTTAAACAGCATTAACATTGCCTGCAACAAAACACGATTTTTACTAGAAGACAAACATTCTGACCCTACACGATTAGACTGGGTCTTAAATTGCTGATTTTAACGATCAATCTAAGGTAAAATTAATTATTTTCGTCCGCATCCAATTTTAGGTTTCAGCTTACCTTAACCGTTTCCCTGAATCTCCCTACTAATAGGTACCTAATTACGTTTCAACCATTCTGGGATCCGACTAAACCGCTTCAAACTATTTCTACGACTTTGTATGTTTATGACAGCAAAACCAACAGGGCTGCAATAGATAAGCTGATTGACCCTTTACTTACTTAGAAGCAATTCAAACAGATTTGTGTGTATAGTACACGTACATACATTTACTTTTTTGATTGATACCAGTAAGCCGTAAGTGCTATATGGAGAAAGAAAGGAAAGTCGTTTTTTATATTTCACAAGACTAATATAGGATGAATGGTAACCTGGAAAAGATGAGTGCTTGTACATATATTACGATTAGATTACAATGAGAGCAAAGTAAGTTTAAAAGACAAAGCTGCAGCGTAAGCCTTTTTACACATTTTCATATATACTAGTTCTTTACATAACGACTCACCGCATTTCCTCCTTTTGTCACCCACATCAATTCTCTAGCATGTTATATTTAATGTTCTTGTAGTTATAAACATGAAAATGACTTACAAATACAGTCAGTGTAGATTGCGGAATAGAGTGTTCAAACTTGCCTTTACATAACTTTTTATGCATGCTAAAAATTTGTTAATTAAGTAGTGAGTAGAATATCCACAATTGGTGAATATAAAGAGAGAAAAACTGGTGTTTTAAGTATCTCCAGAAAGTTTACCAAAGTGGGCTTTCAAAAGCCACTACCTGTTTCAACTTCATCAACAGACCATAGGATACGCATGCAAGACCAAAATATAACACTAGTTATATGACATCGTATCTAATGGGCAGATATGTGTTTAAGTGTATTTGATGACTAGTATAATGTGTTTTCCCTTGGTTTGTAGGTATGTATGGAAAACCAGTTAGGTGAAAGTACGTTCCGTGGTTACGACATCCTGCAAATACATGAATGGTTCAACAAGAGTCTTTAGCAGCTTGTCTCTTCAACGAGCCCGGGGCAATTGGTGTAAAGAGGAAGCTCTTGAGTCAATCACAGCATATCTCTAATAATAAAATCAATCTTCCGTGCCTTCCATTCCAGATCACAGATCACAGATACATGCACGTTGCAGAACAGAGTTGGTTGTATCAGCAAATTGTTGAGTGGTGCTTCTTGGTCACAGTCACTATACCTGCGTATAATAAGTGTGATGTGTATGTATGAGAACCAAGACATGAGACTGCCATGCACGAGCATCTTAACACTTACACACAAGTCACATTCTTCAGCATCAACTAAATGTTCGAATGCTTCTGAATTCCTAGTTACCAGAGACAGAGACATATAAACAATAGCCTATGTATGCCATGTGTCAAATTTATAGACCCAATCGGTTAATATGCTTATATTTTACACAGTAAGCCTTAATATTTTGGTTTAGCAAGAAATGTCTTAAAATATCAACGGGGGATCTAAACTTGAGGGAGCCCCGCCAACACTTCGCTAAATAGGTTCCATGAAATTCTATTTCGAAATAAAACGCTTTTATAGTACTTCGCAAGACGATTGGTCGACTAAAACCGATGCAGTGCTGTAGATATTGCTTCCATGAGATTCCTTAATCTCCACGAATTGCGAATAGTATTGAAATGATTTCATTCGACTTTCACCTTAAAAATTGGGTTAGTACTTCCCTAAAGCACAATAACACAGTTGAGTTTTTAGAAGTTTACCAATCCAACACTTTGCTTAGACAGAAGAATTTCTAGTTTACATGCGTTGTAGTTCATGTGGTAACGACCACACAGATGATTTTCCTTTAATGCAAATAATTTGTTCCGTAAACTCAGTATTTGTTAGTTTGCTAATATAAATGAGTCATATAATTGCAGTATATCCTTCCACTTAAATAACTTTTGCAGAAGATTGACATGCCTACGGTGTTCGGCATTTAAATAATACTTTTCCATAAAAAATTATTTAAATTAACTAAATTAATGCAGTATGGAATGCAAACTTACGCCTCAATCCGTTTTAACAGAATTCTCCGCTCCACCTCCATCTTAACTATCCAAAGGATTTTGGATTTTGCTTATACAAAATAATGAATATTGAACTGAAAGAAATAAATTAAATATGTAGACTGCAAGATCAACGTAAATGAAGGACCATTACAATTTCGATTTCATAAAAGCATGTTGTCGCCAATTTCCAATCCGCTTCCAATCACATCTGTTTATTATATTCATGATAAGATTTGATTTTAAAGTTCAAATTTATTTTTGTTTCCATTAGTCCCTAATTTATTCATTCTTAAGTGTTAAAATTCATTGACACGGTTTCTATAAATGTATATCTTTTATTAAATTCAGCATGTAATATTGTATTTAAAATATATCATTTTAGGTCGCCACGTTTTCCAAGGAGAATTTTCAGATTGGTTTCTAATTACCGGAGTAAAAGTATTTGTACTACAATGCATTTTCAGGAAAGAAATTCTAAACCAACAAGAACAATGGTTTTTTAGTTATGGAGCAATCAAACTAAACAATCACAGACAGACAGGAATAGACAAAAGAAAAACAAATACATAAAGATAATTGAACTTAATGCACGTAATAATCAGTAACTTATTGTTCCATTGTATGGTGAATTTTTTGATTTTGATTTTGTGCTGCTATATTTGTATTTAAGAGGGAATATATATTTGGGTGCCCAGCTGCGTCATACAGCATCATTTTCGACTACAGGGTACTGATTTCTCAAACATTTTAATTACATTCGATTCTTCTAATTTCTTCAAAGAAGAAAACCGAAAAAAAGAAACCATTGTCTTTTGAATCGTTAAGTTTTTAATTCAACGGCTGTTTCTTAATACATTTGACAGTAAGTTTTCTCTACTTTGGTTAATTATCTAAGTTTTCAATTCTAATACTATGAAAGCACATTGACGTCTAAGTGTACATTTGAATACTGCATTTAAAATGTTTCGATTTTTGATCAAAAACTGTCTGTAGTGGGAGTGAAATAAAAAAGTTGCTCTGGAAATACAGAAGAAGTGCTAGAATGTGGAAGGAGCGCTTACCGACCTCCTACGACTAATTAAGGAATCGAAGAGCGGAGGATTTTGTAGGTGAGCAGAAGAGTTCGCAGTCGGTCGGCACACCTGGTTTGTGTTTGAGGCTGAGGCTGAGCCGTGTGCATGAAACGTGCTCTATAATTAAAACCAGGTTGTCAGTGTCCGTCTGTGGACGTGAGAAACTTGACTTGAGCTTACTATAAAATGCAGGTTAGGATTGACCGCAGAAAGTTTGAGCTGCCCGTTACTAAAAGTTGGATTACGTCTGTGATATGATTTTCATGTGAAATACAAAGATGAGTATAGTTAAGATGAGATAATGTTCACAGCAACGACTCATTTTCTTTGGATTTTATTCTGGCTCCTGACTTGACTGTATATCTGAACCTACCAATCTCGTCTAGACACTCGACTAGATGGCAAGAACTGTTTCTAGAGCTCCACTCAAGTGAAATCCACAGATTGGCAACAAACGATGCTTGTATTTCAAGAATCCAAATTCTAAACCATCGTCGCCAGGCCAGACAACTAAACAAGCGAAGGAGCCTGAGCAATTCCTGGCAAACCTTATCGAATGCTGAGGTTGAGGGCGAGAGGGTATGCAAACTTATCCATGGCCATCTTCGCCTTGACTCATGATTAGCAACATAAGCTAAGCTTTCTTCATCACAAAAGTGAAATTTAAAACATAGGTTTTTCCATGGATATAGTTCTTATCTTTTTGCCTTGCAGTGAGGAAAGGATCCCTCCATGGATTTCATCCACAAAATTCCTCCTGTTGCCACAGATATACATTACCCATCTCAAGAGGGACTATATTTTACATGCAGAGCAGAATATAAACGTAAACATGGTTTTTGACGAGCGTGGAACAAAGAATGGAGTTTTCTGCTCTAATATTTGCAAGGCAGTTAGTTAAATGGGAGGGTGTCTGTATAATATGCAATAGGAAATAATGGCTAACTAAATATCATGTCAGAAGTCTTAACTGGGAGAAGGAGTGTGTATGGCACTGATATTTACCACTGTGCGGAGTGTCAGAGCGCTAGTGCTGATAAGCAGGCAAGTAAATAGTAAGGAGTTGTTTAGATAGAAGAAGGGAACAATGGGAAGACAACATACATAGCATGATCTAAAAGTAAGCATATGAAACAGAAAGAAACAGGCTGCATGAGCGGAGCTGAAAAGTCCAATTCATAACATACCTCTTTGTGACATGAGTACAAAACGGAGCCCAACAAAGGCATGAATGAACTCTACGACAACAGTAAATAGAAATCATGACTTGAAATGTATTATTAACAACATGCTCTCTGTGTTGTTCATGCAAATTCGCAAGATTTTCTTCCTAAAACTAGACACAGTCGATCAAACAGCGAATAATTACATGATATCCATTGAGTCATATATTCCATGGCTCCACATGGCTCAATCCTCTCTCGCCTATGACTTCGATTAAATGGGAAGCAGACGAAATTCAAGGAATCTTATGCCCCACAGATAAAAATCGCACATGCAAACGGTGACTAAATGAACGGAGAGTCAAGGTATCTGACCACTAATTTTCACGGAAAACCTTAATGTACGTACTTAATCATTTTTAATCATTTACACTTTCTTTCTGCGTCTTTCTTTATTATTTCCTTTAATAGTAACGATTACATTAATCACGCTCTCTTAGTTGCTACTATTTATGCGTAATCAAATAAAAGCAAGAATTCCTGGACAAATTAAGACATTCGTTACATACTTTATTTATTTCAATTCCACAGCTTTACATTTCGGCTACTATATCCTTCTGATACAATCGGCAGCTGTTCCATATACTTCTTAAAATACACTGGAATGAAACGCTTAAAGTTTAAATTGTACATGATTAACTATTGGCAAAGCTCTAGTAACATTTAGTTTCTGGAAATCTTTCTTATGGCTGAATATAGACATTAACAATAATGGCCGGCATTTTTCATCAGTCCAGTTAAGATGTTTCTGTGTCTGGAGGGACAACCAATCCAGTGGTAAGCATGATATTACCGTACTTTCCAGTTTCTCTGTTACAGAATTACAAAAGTGTTTAACAGAAGTATTACCCCAAATTACAATGCTTTTATTTTCTTATACAGAAATTATTTTAATTAGTTATTAAATGGTAAAAATATGAAAATGGTTACCCAGTAGCAATTACGAGAGCTGCCTTTGCTGCTCTGTCATAAAAAGCCTGTCGCTTCAAATATGATATCGGAATAGACCGATCAGCTCGCGTTTTCAAAATTTGCTCATACGTGGTCCACAATGGAAGTGGCGTCTTCATTCCTTTTGAACGATCAACGTCTTCAACGTCCATTAAAGTCACCTGTGAAATTAAATATTTTAAACTAGATCATTTTTCTTACTTCACTTAGTATTTTCTTTGATTTTGTATATAATTACGAGCTATCTATCAGAGAACGTTATTAGGAGCATATATTGGGTCACTTAAAAAGAAAAAAAACTTACTGGGGAGTAAACGTAATTGTCCAGTTCAATCAGTTGCAAAATAGCGTCCAACAAAACCGGAACTGAATGCCCATCAGCACGAATGTATATGGCATTGTTTGCCTTCGCAATGCTGTGAGATGGAAAGTAAGCATCAGAAAGTACTGTAAACAAAGAAAATATATATTTTAGTTAAGAATTGCGTTGTTAAAGGTAAGTAACAATTATATTTGAAACCTAAATTGGCATATGCCTAATAATTAATAGCTATTATTATTATTTACTTAATATTTTTGGAGCAATCAGGAAAAAATAATTGCAAACGTTGTTATATAAGACTGCAATATGTCTGAAGTAGGGTACTGGGTATATGTGTAATACGCAGTTGCGATTCTTAATGATAAAGTAACTATGGCATGATGGTAAGTATTATTACCTTCCTGTGGTTTAAGGTACTTTATATAACACATATTATAAATGGTTTTGAGGCGATACGCATTTTATTATGAACCTAGTATATGTAGCAAGGTAATATTATCTATAATTTCCTTCACACAAAAGGTATGTCTGTGAACTATATTCATTGAATAATCGTGAGCGGTCTGTGTGTAGTGTGGAGCATTTATGTTTAGAGTAAACATTATATGGATACAATACCGACTGAATGGAGCTTATGAAGTACCTAATAGAACAGAATAAGGGATGTCAAAAGAATCGCAGAAGGTGTGGGCAATGATGAATGTCATGTTGCCTGAACATCAGCAGAACTGTCGCAAGGCAACAAAAGTTGTTGTTGAAGTAGGGAGCGGAAGGTCCCACATTTACTAAAAACCATTGTGTACGGTTTCCCGGTTTGTAAATCGGGGTCGCTCACAATCCAAAAAAATCATGTTTTATTTCACACCGTGCAGCCCTACGCCGGTGCAGTTTTCCCAAGTTCCATAACATGAATTAAATATTTTAAGACGTGAAATTTCATGTAGAGTGCCCATTATGAAGTAAGGAAAAAATCTGCTAATGCGTAGGCCTCTTGACAAGTGTCACTCAAACTTTTAAAATATCTATATAGAGGCAGACTAACCCACATTCACGAATTAGCAATTCAACGACAGTTACATTCTTTACACTTTTCCGCAAAATTAACCAAGAATGTTGACTAAAGAGCTCATTAAAACTGTCAAATTGTAAGAGCGGCCCCGGTTTCCGATGAGTCTAAAGGCGGGATGGATTTACATAGAAGGAGACAGCTTCATGCCGCAACGAAAGAGACGTTTGTAAGAAAAGATTTCAGCCGGTTCGAGAGAAAATTAAAGAGGTTTGACTTCCAATGGCTTTGTTGAAAACACAGCAAGGGGTCAAGTGGAGCCTTAAATCATTCGGCTCTACCTTGGACAAATATCGTTTCTCAATCCATGGACAATTCATAAACCCACCTTTAGTCAATCTTCCCTTCTTTTCTTCAACGTTTCCAACATTTATTCAACACACTCGCTGCCATCATCTTGTCACTCTAACATCTACATGAACACACCGTGGGTAATAAACACTACTATGAATACATACATCCATCCGCAACTCTCATTTCTTGCATCGTTAATACACAAAATATAAGCTAATGCAGATAAACGGAAAACAAAATGGGATACTAAACTACTAATTTTGCAAATGCTTTGCTCAAACTAAATGAAACATTAAATTTCATAACTACAATCTCATAGGTATCAATTCTAATTGCACAGTACATCGTACCATTTTCTCAATAGCAGCAGGGGGTTTCAAATGTATTTGTATTACTATGAATAGTAATTGTATAGTGCACATTTATTATTTTAATTGCGTACACAGGTATCTTGCAGTGGGACAGCAATTAACATAACTAATCTCAGTTATTACATGTAGGTAAGGCATTGCACCTTTGCAAAGCATATATGTACCAACCATCCGTCAAAAGGTTGATATATCAAGAGTTAAAGGTACATCATTTATTATAAGTTAGTAATGCCTCTTTCACAGGTTGAGTACTTAAGTACCTTAAAGAATGAAAAAGTAATAAACCAATAAACGGATACCAGTATTTCATTTATAAATCCGTAATCTATATAGTAAATAAATGAAAATTAATACTACTACTTACTTTAAAATGACTTAGAAAATGAAAAAAATGGTATTTAGCTGTTTCTTACAGCTTTGGATAAATTGTATGCAATTTAGTGTAAATTTAGTTGTAGTTGCTGCAATTACTTTTTAAAACGATATACTACATTGATAAGTGTACCCAGACTACATCTCGATGATGATACAGAAAGATGTATTGAACCATCAGGGTACAAAAGCTAAACATACTAATAAAACCCTTTTTTCCCTTTTATCCTTACGCGTTCTTTGAGAGGACCTACACACTAACGATAAGTAGGTATGTAGCTACGTAGTAAATTGTTTTGTATGGAAACGCGAAAGGATGACCAGGCAAGCTAAACAACATCTTTGACAAGATTTTGAACGGGGAACATGGAAAGTGAGTAATTGATGATTGTGTTTTTGCCTCATAAAAAGTCAACCTAGAAAACCCGTTGGTTTTGCTCACTGTGTCCTTATAAGACTTCCTCTATACAGATGGGTACAGATACTGCTTCTCTAACACACATTAAAATGAGATGAAGGTCGGACAATTCCCCGTTTATACAAAGTCAAAATGTCTCACAAAAGAGTTGATAAAGCATTTTTTGTGTCATATTTAGGGGATGACCCCTTTTGACACGTGTCTGCCGATAGAATCTCTAACCCTAAGAGCTGGAGATAGGAACAGAAGCTTATGTAACTTTACGGCCCTTGCTACCAACAAAATACCCGTACACATTACTTGCATCTCTCCTTTACTCTCCCTACCGACTACCTGCTCTACAGCTACAGGACGAATTCCGACACTAAGTAAACACATACTTCCTATCAACAGATAATTTGATCTTCCGATTGTGTCTTCCATGCTGAAATGACACAGCAGAGCGGCTATCTCTATTTATAAACCGTGTAAACCTAATGAGTTCACAGGATGATGCGATTAATCTAAGGAAGACGAATTAGTAAGTGTTCTATCTTCAAAAGGAAGCGACGTGAAACACGTGCAAAGATCAGGAATAAGTTTCCTGTGAGAGAATTGCCCAACTCTGTTCGAAGCCCTCCTATGAGACATTTTTTGTTAACACTTTAAGGACCTCACCCTTGGCTCATCTCCTATTTACAGAGCCCTCTGCAAAAAACTTACCGCCACTAAAATATGATGGCAATAAAATGGACAGAGTGCATTAATAGAGGAACTTCTTCAATTGATTAGGTACATTGAAGTTCTTCCGAACTCCCTTTTCAGTAATTCAGGTCAAATATCACTCAGAGTCAAAATCAAATGAAATTATTTGACCTCATGATAAAAAACGTCAATCCTCGCCTTTTACATTCAATTGTCAATTTTATATACTTAAACACTCGGCTAGAAAGGTATTTATTATCGACTACATTTTATAATTCCATTTACAGCTATATAATAATGTTCAGCTTTCTTATTTAACTTTGAGCTTAAAAGAAATGAATGAATTACACGTTTTACAATGTAATGTTACAATACAGCAGGAAAGTAGAATACCGTAAGAAGCTATTAGTACAAACCATGAATGTCACGAATGGAAGTACAAGACATTTGTTATCACAAAGATTTCTTCAACTAAATAATTTAAAACTAAGTTAATCGGTTTTATCAATCTGTGATGTTCCTGTTTATATTTTATCATTCACATTAGTATAAAATGCATTTTTATCAATCCAATATATTACGATGAATACGGTAGCAAGGACACTATTCTGGCAAATAACACTGTCCTATACGGTCACATGAAAATACTAAATTACATAGGTACTATGTATTAACTAAACCACGATAATCCTGTAAATACATTAAATAGGTTTTGCTGCAATATTTTTTACTAATGTGAAAAACAAATAAGGTCATATAAAAAAGAGGGCAAAAGCCTTGTAAACGAAGTACAAAAACTTTCCCTTCGACCTGTGGACTAAATAAATATCAACTGCTTTTGATCAGACTAAAGGCTATGAGTACTTTCATAATTTATTACACAGTGCATGCTTTGGTTACCATTCTCAGGCTAAGTTCGGTCATAGCTGAGTAAGGAAATAAATTATAAATCATTCAGATTAGTGCACATCTAATTTAATTATGGATAATTTAATCCATATGAAAAAGGTACTTTCAACAACTAAAGTTTTATTTATGTATTACTGTTCTACAATTATAGGAATTATGCCTTCTGTAATTAAATGGTGAGGGTCTGGCCACTTGAACCATTTTATGTAATTATTCACATCAAAGGTCTTCTTATCTACAGGTGGATAACCTAAACAACTAGTGCATACTTTGAACAATGCATTAAAAACATATATAACATGTGTACCATAATGGCCAGTACCAGTACAGACTGATATTTTTTATAAAAATGAACTGCATTGCGAGATTTACCATATGCCAGCTATGTTCATGAGCAACCATGAGCTAATGTCGGAGGGTCACCCAAGTAGCAGCATAACAAAATACCATGTAAACACGCCGTAGATAAAAAATTCACGTATTTTCATTTCATATAAAGTTTTTTGATTTGCAATTACCATCTTGACGCAAATTAATGAGCGAAATCAAAGCCCTGCTGAATGCTGAAGTCGTTTTATTTAACACAACTAAAGTTTGGAAAAGTCTAGCATTAAATTTTACATGAAATTCTATATAAGATAACATGATAATTCATCATGAGTAAAAATTGAAATAATATTGCCAATTATGCAACCCAAGAAATGACTTCGACCCACATGGAAAGAGGTATTTCAAATTGAGGGATAGAACTTGATAGAAATGCATAAAACTTTGTTGCAAAATGCACTTACGTAGACTAGCAATTACTACTAACTAATAGAGAATAGAGGGTAACTCATATTTACCTATGGTTAACAACTACTTAGCAATTTTACAGTAGGTATACGAAAAGAGTTGACGACTGACAGCTTTAGCATAAAATGTCTATAGATGTATTTGTTGGGGCCTGCCCGTACGTTTAAAGTTAAAATGTCTTATTTGAAACTGACTGGTTGGCACGTTAAGAAGGAGGATCCCACCCATGCATATAACCAATTTGTTTATGCATCGTAAAATCGACCATAAAAATGAAAATGCAAATGAGGGGAAGACAAGTCGGACGATTGAAAAATTAAAGTTGCACTTAAATGCAGATCAGGTTGCAACTGGCAGAATAACCAGATCAGCTCATCTTTAGAAGGAGATGGATGGAGGAAGGATTCGATAAAATATGAACTAAATAAGCAGACTCACAGTTATGTTCATATCTATTATGTGCAAGTATGGATGTATTTACATAATAAGGAAAGGTGAGGAGACAAGAAACTGTGTCCAGTCCAGAGGATGCTGGTACTACGGTAGTCGTTGATAATGACGATAACATAAACCCAAATAACCCCTTATCGCATAAATTAATTAGCAGAAGAAGGCAGTAAGATGAACCACAAAAAAGACGTTCTTTGTTTCTCTGATATGCATAGAGGAGACTAGCCATACAAAGTTCGTTTTCCAGGAATAGTGATGAAGCATCTTGTTGAATGTAATACGAACCTCATGGTTTCTGTTTTTCCCTATTCCCATCTGCCTACCTCGCTCTTCCTTCTCGCTCCTCATCCCGTACTTGCTATTCATCCTACACACCTACTACCATTCTTCACATCTTCCTACTTCTCTTATTATAACCAAGTAATAATATGCTTTTATTTACATTTAGCATTACCAACTCAGTGATACATACCTATTTAGTATAATGACACATTAGATATGTATCACGGCTGTATATGTATCATACCCATTACTTAACAGAACTATAATAACACCTTTCCAACATTGGCGCATATAGAAAGTAAATTCATTTTGGTCATTTAGAAGCATTGCTGACAGAACGCACACCTGACTGAAGGAGGCACGAGGTTCTCAAGTCCTTCAATACTAAAACCAAAATGAGCTATGCAATTTTGACTTATGTCGCTGCGTCGAACCCAATGCGTGTTTCTAATGCATAAGGATTCTTGCGCATATTACTACTATATTATTTAGGAACTAAATACGCATAATAAAGCAAAAAAATAACACTGCTATTTAAAGGCTGTAAAATTGACTTGGGGGAAACAGGTAAAATATACCTTTAGTTTGTTATCATAAGGGTTGCCATAATATGGTGTTCTTAAGTGGTAGACGGTAGGTATACATTACCAATTATACATATTGTCAGTATACTTTCTTTCCTGCAATTAAGCATGCTGTGGAACATATATATATTTATCGGCGGGTGAAAATAACTACCTTTGTACAGAATAAATAGTTTCATCGCTAACTGCCTTTTGTTTACCTGACTTAAGATTGTTTGCACTACTCATCGCCATTCAGTACTACAACTGCATTTGGTAATGTTTTAGCACATGTTACAGCAGTGTCGAGAGGCGTATCGATATTGCATTCTTAATTGACTGCATTCAATGAATCGATGTTCATTCAAAGAAAAGTATCTTCACATTACGTCTGAATTACTTGCATCACTCCTTCCAGGTAGCATTGAGTGCATTTTCTGAGTTTCGCGAAGCCAACAGTCAACATTTATCCGTAAAACAACTCAAAGAAGGAGCGGAAAGAATCGAAAGAACTCTTTGTTAGCAGCTAGAATTAATATGGATATCGATTGAACTCAACTTTGACAGCTTTAAGCAAACATTACGCAACTGAAGTCAAGATTGTGCTTAGCAACCATTCACAATGAAAAAGTTATACTACTATGCACATGTAATTCCTGGGATCCGGGTTATGACATCCGCAAGTCCGCATTTCACATTATATTCAAACTGATTACAATCCCAATATCTATAATTACCTTCATACCATTTTAATAAATACTAACGCGAGAAAAACCAGAGTAATGATACAGATAAATAAATGAATTAATAGGATATTGATGGTCTGTCATATAAATATTAATAATAAAGAATGAACCAGTAAAAGGATATGATTATGCATTTGTAAAATCGTGTATCATGTATTAGTGGCCATTAGTGTCATGTAACCTTTCGGCTTCGGCAATAATGGGATTCGTTGATGTGAATGGCTCCTTTTTATTTCATTCATCTGTCCTTCATTAGGATGAAGTTTATTTATAAGTGAACATGAGCGGAAAATGAGCCGGATCTATGTTTCCTTTATTAATTACAGATCAACAAGAAGCTTGCAATAACTAGCTTAGTCTCACCATCAGCAAAGCCGGCAGGCACTAACACTTCATCGGGCAACTGTTTCAGAGATGTTGAAAGGCAATTCAACAAGAATACTCAAAGCAGCGTAATGACAAGTCCGTTCCGCATATTACAATTTTTTGTTTTTTAAATGTAGCAGACTTCACATCAAAGTCAGGTAGCATTTCTATACCTTCATTTTAGCATTGATTCTTAAACGAATACAAAATTCAGAAAATCTAATAAATTAAAAATTAAAAAAAGCCATATATAAAGAAATACACATATAAGTGTTTTGTGTGATATGCATTGTATTTGAGAAAACCTTTTCAGAAAGCACAATGCCATTCGATGAGGAATAAATACATTGCAGATGCTTTGCAAAGTAGGGAATAGTGCTGCCTCTCAAAAATACTCCAATACTAAATTAGTCGTTAGTCATCCAGTTTTTGGTAATCTTTGAGGTAAGCTCCATGACTGAAATAACACGGTGGTGCATAATAAATTATTATGTAAGTGTAATAAGCGTATACAATGCTATAGCTGCATAAAATCCGTTAAGTAAAAGTAGCAATAATTCCTAAATTATTGATGTTTTACATGATAATCACGTACTTAAGTAGTAATTGCAAACAAAACACAATCGTTTTCAGCAGAAACTTATTTTTATTCCTTTCGTAAATTGATTACTAATGCAGACTGAATAAACCGGTCATTTATTTAGTGGAAATTTGCAGTAGGTACAATGTAGATCTAATTGGTCGATTTCTACGGAAAGTAATGTATAGTGGAATAGCAGAAAGTAATAAAATAAAATTCCAAATCTGATAAGAAATACGTTAACCATGAAAACCGTAGAGGCACAGTGTACCCGGTATTGTGGGTATTATGTAAGGACGAAGCTAATAAAATGGTTTGTGACGGATAGCGTGCAATCAAGTGCATGAGAGGGAATATTAATGAACACTATGTTGAAATGGTCTGGACTGGATGGAGTGCGTAGCTCAAGGAGACCTTGGGCGTAAAAAATTTCAACAACTTCAGTGCATAGATGAAACCCGATATACAAATACAAGAAAGGACGAACAATGCGAGGCGATAGTCTACTGTTTCCAAAACAGAACCTCAGTAAACAAAATAGAAACTCATCTATTTTGTGCCTTATTTTATCTCAGGTAGGTAACAATAATTACAGGCTAAACAATAAGACTAACATTTTCGGTTACTATAAGAAAAGAAAACTTAGGTATTTCAGGAAACCGTCTTGTAAATTGCTCTTAGAAAGAATAGTAAGCTAACCAATTATATCAAATATCTACATGACAATCAAATGCTTTCTTCTAAAATCAATCCACCACTAACATTCATCGACTAGTTTAAGTTATAAATATAAACCATTGTGCAGCGAATAAAAGAAGGTACTGTAAACTTTTTTGTTTCGGCTTACTATTCGAAAATTACGAAAAATGTAAGAAAACTAATCAGCAATGTAATTATTTTTGGAATTACAAAAAAAATGTATACAAAAATTGGGATGTACCAACAGATGTAGACTTATTGTTAGGCAAATTGTTGATAAATTTCCAAGACTGCAGTGCACAAATGGGTTATAATTGTCATCAAGTAGTTATGTTAAATAATTTATGTGCACCAGAAAAATATCCTTCAATCAAGCAACACTAAGTTCAATCTGAAAGCCATGGTCATCTATACATGCTGCATAATGCAATTCTTCTTCGAATAGCAAATGCGAACACCGCTTGGCTCAGCAAGTCAATAATATGAAAACTGAAACCAGAACTGCCAATCATATTTATAATGTATTTCTGTTTCGGAGCAGTAATGAAAAAGATATTGCCTAGCTACACAAAAGATATGTCAACTACTGGGGCATTGAATTTGTTATGGACGGGGACAGACAACTTGAAGGATTCCTAGTCATACTAGTAGCCAATATAATTATTGAGATAGATATTTCAAGATTTGCACAGGGCAAGACAACAGGGCAGTGTATAAATCAGTAATTCGCCAACTGATTGTACACGTATGTTTACCTAAAATTCCGATATGGTGTTTTACATGTCAATACAGAATAGTTTGCAATCGGGTCGAAATCGGTGAATATTTTAAAGGCTAGCTGAAAATGCGTAACAGCTATTCTTGTAATGAAGTCAAGTTATATGTACACAATGAATTGATCCTGTTATACATTATCTATAGAGAGGCATTCCTCATGGTAATGGACAGAAGGTTTACAATGCCGAGTAGAAATACGAAAGTACACTCGCCACATCAGGAATTAAAGAACTAATAATGTATTTTTGAAATGATAGTATAATGTCCCATGAGGAGATTTTGGTGGTAGGACTATGACACGATTGCTATGCAAGAAAAAAACAATCATACCCAAGGAAGTATTTGTATTTTGTATCCACACAATTACATGCAGAACAAAATCTACGTATAAGCTTTACATGTGTTCTAATAGTTAGAATATTCAATCAAAGATGAAACAAATTAGATGAATGGATTCTCAGACGAAATTCTGAGAAAAGCAGTTAGGGACCGTCTCCATGTTGCCTTATTAACGTGTAATTCTCATACTATTATCAATAAGTGTAATCAAGCGGGCGGCCTAGCCCGCGCCCTTTCAGCTTCTTTTAAGTGCCCACCTATTTTCCAATGTTCTCAGTTACAATATACTAATCTCGTGTTCTATTTTCAGCGTTGTGTGCCCCATATCGCTTATTTGGTTCAAATTATTCAAATACAGTACTATGTCAATACTATTATCAGGAACTTAAAAATTATGCCAAAAAAACTAATTCCATAATCTCTGCACTTCGAGCTTCCCTCGGTATTACGTTTATGTACCTACTGCGAGGCATGCCCAACGTTCAATGTTTATATTTTCAATTCATCTACAATGCGAAACTAAAAAAACGCAAAAAAGCGATCCATTCTGTCTGCGTAGTAGCAGTTCAGCAGTTGTAGGTTTTACTGATACCCACATCTACACTAGCATCACTAATAAAGCCAACTCATGCTATTTTTTCTGAAGAAATAGCGACAATGGTCAATTGCTTAAGGTTGGTTGGACTAGATTTTAATGTGTTGAATTTCCTACTCTGCTAATTCCGTCATAAATAAATCAATGTTGATTGAAAGTGATTTATTTTAAATGGTCGTCAAAGATCACCCTATTATCTCGCCCACGCCGCCCTCATATTGTGAAATGTTGCACCCAATACGCTATAAAAAATTTTGAACTATAGAAAATATCAAAAATGATGGAATTCATTTTTGTTGATTATTGGTGGATATATGTAGTAAAATTATACATAATAATTGAAAGCTGTGGCCGAGATATTTTGCCCAGGAATCTGAATAAGTCAAAAAAATGAAATTGGTTGTATTTCCAGAAAACGATAATGAAATTGTTTGTAAAAGTTTGTACTTCAAATTATTGCACCGATGTTTGCATCTTCGATGCAAGCAAACTTTGCTGCATGGGATACAGACAAATAGAAATGCCTATATGTTGGCGTCAAGGCAGTGAATAGTGGGAGGAGGTTTAGAAATTACATTCGTTGCAATAGTAGTGGATTTGGGCCAGGATTTAGTTTCCAGTTTCACCTTTCACCTATTAAGACCAACCTTAAATTGAAGGAAGGTTCTAAAAATTGTAAATATATAGGTACCAATTGTAACCAGGTATTTATGTTGCCACAAGAATTTTCCACTGAAAATAAACCTGTGCTAATAAAGGTTGAGTATTACTGCATTACATTAAAAAATTTCAACTTAAGAAGGTGTGAACATTTTCAAAGTACGCAACGTACCATTATAGAATTTCTTGTTTGATTTCCTGTTATTTAGCTAACTTCTACCTTTAGTTTTACTATCGTTAGTTATTTGATTGATACTGCAGGGTGCAAGCTGTGTAAGCAGGTAAAGAAAGGATAAATTGCAGAGCGTACTGCAGTGTTGATGGAACAAGATTAATTATTATTATTACCTACCTACACTAGTTAACAGTTACTTTTAGTCCAATACTTAAACCCCAATACTTAGGTAACGAGGATTGCAATATATTATAACTTATAATTGTTAGTTGTCGTATATTATTTTCCTCAAGTCATAAAAATATGTTCAAATACCAATTATTCATTGTAATTGGCCTAATAAGTCTAAGTCAGTTTTAATGCAATTTACGCAAAAAATTCAGCGAATTTAACAATACTGAGTAGCAAAACAATTTTGTGATCCTAAAATCATTATCCTTTTCAGTATGTTAAAGAGGGGCGCTGGTTTTCATATCAAACACAACTGTAATCACTCGCACTATTACAAAAACAAAAAAGTTCATTTCTTTATTCCATTAAAATGACTTACTATTAAAACTTCCAGTAGAGTTGTAGCTACGCTATCGATTATTGGAGAAATGAGAAAGAAGCATTACCACCTTTGCGATTATTGTGATTTATTTATAGAGATCTGAAAGGGATTACTTAATTCATTAAAACGTAAAATGCTAGATATCCATGCAAAGAACAGTGCATGTAGGTTTCGAGCTCGCCACAAATAAGTAATTGCATATATAATGTTCTATTCGAAGACGGTTCAATTTTAATATTTCATTCAACTCATTCAAGTTATGTGGAAAAATGACTTTGCTTAAATGACGTCCAACTGACAACTAATGAGCACATTTGCCATTAATTTGTTATAAGACTTCATCATATTTTGAGTCTAGAAATGCTTGCACTGTGCTTTTCGATAAATTTTTAATTTTATAGCTTTCACATCATTACAACTATTGCAGTAAAACGGGAATTGCAGAATACAGGCCAAAAACCAGTAGCTAGTTTTGTCATTCATTATTATTATTGGTTTAGGTATTGAAACAATGTTGATTCCATTTTACTGTTTGCCGTTTGCTAGTTAACCGAGGGAATTAGTGTGCAAAGAGAACAATGTACATAGGAAAATACATCTACAGCATGCGTATATGTTGACAATTTCAGAGCAGCACTACGGCAATGAAAGCTGCATGAAGTACAACTCACAGTTAGAGTCATTACAATTTTTATAACGTGGAGTTCCCATCAATAGGGTCGCTTTTACAAGAGGAGACTATCGTTGAACTAAATAGGTACTTAGGTAGTGTTTAGTAGATTGATTCGCCCACTATTATTATTGAATTAAAACGGAAAATCAGCAAGTTTTTATATAAACGATACGGGTACGGTCAACCGGTTGAAACTGTGCAATGTACATTATTTGTGGTATGTAAAAGTAACACTACAAAATACAGACCAGAAATGTGAAGCCCCTACCGTATCATAGACTGTGAGTAGTATGCTATAGTGGTATGATAGGTTAGCATGTGATACCAGCATAAGTATGTGAGTTGTACTCCTGTAATTTTGTCCCGATAGATTCTTAAGATGGACAGTCTGTATGAATTGAAGTTTTTTATGTTCACAATCAGAGATGACTCGCTATTCTGAGGTAACAATAGTGAAATTCTGTGAAACGCAACTGAAAATGGCATGGACAATCAACAACCTCACACCTCGTGTTGTATTTCTGACGATAGACAAACGGACTGAGAGACAAAAACTTACTGTGCATCTCCCTGATACCATGTAAAGGTTTGATTATAGCCTCCGGCTAATGGATAATTAATTACATCACACACCTCAGCTGAGTTCACCGATGAAATGCTACAAACACTGCAAGAGTGCAACTCCGTTTTAACCATTGGTCCTATTTGTCAAGGGACAAGGCGGTTCTCCTCGTCTAAACCCTACCTTTCTCTTTTCACACCACTGCTTGTACAATTGCCTTCAAGTCCCAACCAGCTGTACTAATAGTAACTGTTGTGAGTGCGACGTAGCAGTAGTCACAAACGTCGTCTCACAATTAGCTAGGCTTACTACCTCACTCTCCCAACCACATCACCATCATCTCCCGTTTTATTATCATCTTAATATTTCACTTGCTAACTTGCCATTCTGCATTTCAGTTCTACAACCCGTAACCCGTTCAACTTAAATATGCATTCAAACAGAAGAAAGTAAATGGCGTTTAAAATTATTATGTCCACTTTCCTTTTCTGAAACTACATGTACCGAGGCGACAGCAAAGGGTTTAACTAAAAATACCAAAGTTGTCATAAATACTGCAATGCAACGTTTAATGTGTTTCATTTACAAAATAATGAGCAATGGTACTTATACTTATGACTGAGCAGCGAAACGGAATTGAGCAAATCGCCAAACCTATTAATAAAAATGAGTTCATTTGGAGTATCTACTGTAGAGGCTAACATAGAGGTAAGGTGAATCACCGTGTAGAGTGCCATGAATTCACATGGAAACTTTAGGTATTTAGTCTGGCATGTCATATCATATCATTAATCCCATGGTGTGTTGCTCTTGATGACTTCGTTGTGCTACATAACTTTCAATTCTTGTATACCGCTAATGAATTGGTGGTTAAATATTACAACAAATGAGACAGTACTGAAAAACGGTGGTGTGGCATTTTAAAATATGTAACATTGAGCTTAAATCACACTGACGCAAATGGAAATCACAAAATCAATTAATTATATAATCTAGTAACATTACACATAGTTTACTTTTTGTGTCCAAAATTTTTCCACTACTGTCAAGTGATTAAATATATCTGTTGGTTTTATTGGTGCAATGTTCTAAGAAATATGTGACTTTTCCATGTATTAGTCATTCAATTAACGGTGTTGATTGTAGAGTCAGATTATTGTTTCACGTTGGAACATTTCAAAAAGAACAGTACAATTCAATATTTAAACTAACAATAAGAAAGCATTTCCTCTTGCCAATGATGAGCGGATAAAAATAAAGTGCAGTCATACGTGGTCGTCTTTAAACGCATCCACTGAGGCAGAAACAACTTTGCAAATAATGGTATTCGCACATGTAAATTCATTTTCTTTCCTGTCAACAGAAATGTGTATAAGCCAACATTACGTAATTCTCTTCTGCAATGATTAGCTCATCGTGCACCTATAGCCAGTCTAAGATAATGAAAATTGTACGTGATACATTTCTTCCTACAATCATACCTTAACCAAATATTTCTAAGTTAATAATTCAGTCTGAAATTGATAGAGTCAATTTTCACTTGGTTTTAATTCCGGTCAGTTCATACTTGGGTTAATTTGCTTACTGCGCTAAAAATAAAAGTCAAAAGTCCCAATGCAACATGAAAATAGCTTATGGCTCATCGCTTACATAATTTCTATATGTATACACACGTGTATTACAGTAAATGACTATGGTGACTCAGGTAAAATTAAACATACCATTGGTAATTACATATTACTCCGAAATACTTAATAAAATATGTGAAGTAAATAAACATAATATATTCTGCAAGTTGTATTATAGGATGCGCATACACAATAAACGTGTTTTAACGTGCTAATATAATCTATAACATGTTAAGACAAGTTAATTTAATTACGGAGTATTAAGTAACAGATTAACTAAACATTGGCACTTGAACTACTTAAAGGTATAAAATCGATTTCTGTATATTATACCAAGCGATAGTGTGTGCCATGCAGTAGGAATTCATTTTCAATCGTGTTTACTCTACTGTCCACAAGGAGTGAACTCTTTGTTTGCTCACGCCTTCTCACGTAATATGCTAAGCAGTATTATTATGCTTACAGTTCAACTGTGTTTGGCTTAATGTTTGTCAATAAACATTGAGCACACCTACTCAATTTATTTTACAGATAAGAGAGTACTTCATTTGTTTGTAGGAATAATCAAATCATCATTATATCTGAAACCGTTTGCCCATGTTATCACATAAATCTTTTAAGCAATGCAGAGGAAGGCCAATACACCTGTAATGCAAACTAAAAGTGTAAAATATATCGCGAATACACTAAAGCATATCATCGAGATCAAAAGTAAGCCACATTTAAACTGCTTACAGAGAGAAGGACACTGGAGAAAAGAAAACGAAAAGAAATTAATTCATTATAAATGCTCTGAAAAAATTGAAAATGTTCTTCGTAGACAGTTTTCTTAACTTTTAATGATTACACATGCATGTTTATGTACGAAGTGCTATTTTGTCGGTCGTGGGGTTCTAATGTCAACAATTTGTCTAAATGTCATTTCAACCAATCCAAAAAATTATGATATTTATGTACAATTGTCTTGCCTTTAATCTGTTTAAAGGTTCGTCTCTCTAGCGTGTTTTGTAATTTTGCCCGAATCTCATTCAATTCATGAACAAAATCGAAAATTTTGCAAATATGTGTCAAATTTTTGAACCTTTTACTAAAGGATTCATTTAAAGTATACTTGTAAAAATTAGAATGAAATGCTGCATTAGTAACAGGTTTCACAGAAAAGCATTCGCTGAAAAGAGTTTGATATAGCTCAGAGAACACTTCAAATTGATGAAGTAAATTGACAATAAATGAGGCATAAGCACCTACATATTTGATAAAAATTAAGTCCTGAATTTGAGTTTATTACAAAAGGATATACAGTTACACAGATGTAAAGTTTACGGTGTCTGGGTACTCTATCTGACCAATTTAAACCGGGAACACGCTACTACATAAACAAACTAATCATCCATCTATTGAACTTAGCCGATTTTCTGAAGTCTGAACTGCTTCAATCATGCTATAAAAGTGATAATATACACTTAAGAGCTTTGTTTGTGATATACTCATATTAACATTATTTCAAATGTAATATTAGAGTGCCCACAATATGAGAAGGCAGAATCAAACAAATGCCTATTTGTGCTACAAACGCATTTTCTAGTGTATCCAATATAACCAACTGATAACCTAATAATGCCTCTGCACTTTTGTTTGGAGATATAATAATACTCTTTTCTGGTTGACGAACAATAAATTAAGAGACTTAAGCAACGATACTACAACTGCCATTTGCCATGGTTAACATGAAAGCCCGCACATTGTGCTCAACATGAGCCATTCTTTATTCAATTACAACTGATAAAGCTAGATACTACCGACAGTACAATCAAACTCTGCTTTTACATATTTATATGAATTTGTCAATATACAGTGAAGCGTTGTCTGACCACGACTAAGAGAATTCAAATTAAATTACACCAATAAGAATAATAAAAAGAACAAACTATTGAAGTAAATAAAAAAATCTTTACAAAAATGTTGTTTTTGAAAAGCTGTACAGTTGGCCATTTCTTGTACAGCATAGAATTTAGGAATGTTATACCTTAATATTACATTCGCCCTTAGCGAAAAATAATTTTGGTCCAAACCAGACATGAAGGACACAGTACTACAGTTCCGATTCCTTGGGAAAATAAATTATTATGCCATTGAATCTGCTGCAGCCCTATATTTGTATGTATGACTGTATTTGGGCTAGTGAACTACAATAAACGACCTGGCAGCTCTCTTATTCTAGTAAGTTGAGTTTGAGTTGAGCATTAGTTGGGTTTGGCCTTCTCTAACCTCAAAGAACAAAACACGAACATGTATTTGGGTGATTTACTGAATTTTGACTCAGATTGGCATTGCAATACTCAATATTGTAATTTTGCACCCCAATCCATCGACCCAATATTTATTGTTTTTTATTTGTGCATATTTGCGAATGGGTGTTTTTGCAAACATAGGTTACATTTAGACCTTTTACACTGAGGAATTAGTATTTAATGTACAGTCGCGACCTAGGTACTTATTAGTAACGAACTAATAATGAAATGTATTATTTGTACAAAGTTACAGTTCCCAATATCAACACAACCTTTTTATTCCAACGATTACAATCTTTAGGATATTCTATTGAAATCTAGAAACAGTGTAGTCCGAAAATGTATATCCTACGTGCGTCCTGTGCATGCCAACAGACACTTAAGTAAACGAAAATAAAAACATCAAAAGTTACACTTGAAAGCACGACAATTGAAAATAACTATTCTACGCCAGTGGAACTGCAAGCAACTTTCAGAAAAGTATAGTTTGCCAAATGTAGTAAAAGCAAAAGGTCATTTGAGCCATTAAGGTTAGTCTTTCTTTAGTATTGCGCTACCTAGACATTAGTTTGACCGTCCACTCAAGTTGGTTCTCATTCCATTTCTTCTTTCTTTAGGTTGAACAAGAGGTTGAAAGTGTGCTTCCCACTTTCATCTAAATGCAAGCAATCTAAAGCAATTTTAATTCAAAAGAAAATAGTTATTCAAAATAAAGTTTAAGAAAACAAAAGGAAGGGAAAAGAAAGACAGAGGGGCCGAAGAAAAGTGCTTAAAAATCAGGGAATGTGAGTAGGCAGACAGTTTGTTAGTCAAGTTGCACTCTTGAATGACTAGACACGACGATACGGACAGTCACGGTAACGTTTCGTTGAATCCCTCGGTACGCATACAATACACCAGCGTGGTAAGTCACTCAAATATACACATTTTATAAGTATACAAATTACAGCCATATAGTACTCTTTTTGGCTTTCATGATACCCGGGCCACTCACTCTACCCACTTTCTGGAATTATGCCAAACATAGGACAGACCGTGCAAATAGTCATTTTGGGCACTCTTGTGGTTCCTATATTACACGTACTCTTCATTTCCAACCCAAGACTCATAAATGTTGAATGAAGAGTCTCAATATAAATACCTGCAGCCAACCTCATTTCAACGATTTCTTTCTGGTGCACCGATACTTCAACTCTGCTTCTTTTGTTACAGAAATTCAATACTTCCTTACTGCCCGGTAATTTCCATATACTCGTGTCTCATCGACGTTCTCCTCAACAGTCCAAAAGGCTGATCAAGATTATTCAAAATTCAATTGATTGATTCTCTAAACTCGTAAGTTGATATCTCCTTCTCTATATGTTTATTTAGGTTAATGCTTTCCTTATCCAACCTTTAAGCCATTTCGCTGTTCACGCTTCAGCTTTGTCAAGTGCTAAATATTTCTAAGTTTCCAATTTACATGCTGCACTTCCAAACATAAATATTGGGTAGAATTCGTTTATTTGTCTGGCGTCTAGGTAAAACACAAACAGAAGAAGAATTCACCTGCACAATGGCTACAGAATTTCTATTTAAATATCAGTACTCATTTTCTGTATTATTTTAAACAGAATAGGGACATAAACAACACGATTCATGCTTGAATTATTTGCCTTCTATGCATACACTTGAAGATATTGTAAGTCAGAAATTCACAAACATTGCAATTTGCAATGGGAAAAATTTTTGTTTTATCATTTTGGTTAGTCAAATTTTTAGCAAAGTGGCACTAAAATCTTATAATGTTGAGATACAACAGCAATTTCAATTCAAGATAATACAGAAAGTAAAACGTTACACCTTAAAAACTTCAACATATCATACCTCTTTATCTTTTGTTTAAATACTGAATGCAAATACTGGTATCTGAATACTGAAGTTATCTACAATAATTAAAGTTTGATTAATAAAAACAATTATTTTATTTCGTTGAGATGCTCTGACGTCTCTAAATATTAGCCTCTTAAATTTTCGAAACGACGAATAAAAAGAAATATACTAGCAAATTTTTATTCATTCCACTGCTTACGAAGCTTTGAATAACGCGTGAACAAAATTCGCTTAGATACAAGTAACTCTATTTCTTGATAATATCTGATATGGTATGAAGTACAATATTCTAGCAAAATGCAAATGAAACCTCTAGCTTACTATACCATAAAATACGTCATAATTTGCGTGACCATTTCTGAATCTCAAGCTGTCACCACAAAAGTAAAAATAGACAGTTTATTATCAGCAGGATCGCCTGGCATACATAATGCCAAAATGACAAATTTTGAAATCATGGAAAGTCTGAAGGAATTAAAATATCGTATGCCAATAAAATAAATAGATTTTAAACTAGAATACTGACTAGTTTATTTAAAAACCACTTTTGGTTGTCACTTTTACTCTAGATACCTTAACGTAAAATCCTGATATCTTATTTTAGCATATTAGAGTGAAATTTTCTTCCCCGAAGTTTTGCCTTTTTGTTCACTTTAGTTCAGTTCAGTGGTGACGCTTTAATGTAATTCATAGTATTTCTATCGAATTAACTTAGCCCTTTAAACAACATCTCTATTGCTTTTTCGCACACAAGAGTAACGTGTAGCGAGTTTTATATAGGTACAACAAGCAGGGCAGTAAAACCCAAAGCTTAATCTCTTCATAAAAATGATAGATTAACACTGCTTCAACCTCTTGCATGAGAAACGGTGTAAGCCATTAGATAAAAGAAGAATTGGAAAGAGATAAACAATATGCACGCATACTTGGTGAATATGGTCTACTATCTGCAATGTTTTATGCAATCTATTAATTAAGGCATACAATGATATTATGATTTGCATACCAATTGGTAGTATGTCTTAGACGCAACGGAACAATTTGGCAACGATTTTCAATTCCACGAAAAGAAGGCGAAAACACATGAATACAATAGTTATTGTATCTCAATCCTTTATTCTTTCATTAATTTTGATGGGATTAGAAGATGAGATGAGACTCCGTCTTTGTACGATTATAAAAGGCAAAACTGATGCAATGAATGAAAGGTGAATGTTGATGTTGACTGGCTGTCTTGAACTAAATCATGTAGCTGTCGACTGCATTATAGCAGTCTGCAAATCAGTGATATTACGAGATGAAATACTCTTCATCTGTAGCGGATTGAGTTTTACTTATCATTGTGTTCCATTGAATTTTTCCTCCAGTAGACATGTCTTCCTAACTAGTAATGATAATAAAGCTATTTTATACGCTGTATATGAAAGAAATTCTTCTATAGTATGTGTATGATTGCATATCATATCAAATTACATTGCAAAGCAGTACAAAAACACAAAGTATTTAGCTATGTACATGTTAACATATTAGACAGTAGTTGTATACATTCGGACAATACGAATATATTAGTAGAAAGTATGTATCATATATTTGTTTGCATACAAAGCGGCATAGGCATAAATGCACTAAAGACTTTTAGGTTGTATCGGTCTAGAAATAGTAATTCATGATTGCCTTAATTTTGTCATGAAATACTTTTAATCATCTTAAAGGTCCTCATCATTTTTGAGGAACATAATATCTTTAATATTGACATTTTAGAAATCAACTATGTTCTTCGAAGTACTTAAAAAAGTAGTTTTACTATGAACTATGTGACAATCTGAGTATAGATGTGACTATTAAGATATACCATCTTAATTAATTGTATTAATGCACATTTTACTTATCATCATGGGCAATACATTGTGTACTATCTTCCTAATATTTACTTTTCATGCACGATAACGTTGTCTAGTTTGGTTGCATATTTCATGAACCCCTGAACGTTTTCCGATACTCTACGTACAGTTTATATCCCATGCAATTAATATTTTTAGATAAAGATGTAACTATAACCCTAACCCTCACTATAAAAAATGTAGGATGATTAAAAACTGTAACGCGAATTATGTTGAGTTCTCGGAAATTGAGATAAAAACCTGGAATTCAGACCATTTTGATAGCAACTCTATAGATTTCTCGGTAGCGTAAGCTAAATAAAAGATAAAACTGTTGCAGCAATGTACCTTGATATTTGCATTCTTTTAAAATTATATACGGAAATCTCGTATTCGAATAAAAGTCGCTACCAGTAACAATCCTAATCTATATATCTGGAATTTTCTATGGGCCACACAATATTAGGCAGTATATTTGATCAATATTACAATTTCTAATTACAAAACCAATGAAATGCAAGAGCAATATATCCGCATCATAACATGAACCTCCACTTTTTCAATATTTTACATACATCATAATGTACATTGTGTACTGTACTTAATACATTGTGTGTTTCACAGAAACGGACATTTTACATGTTAAACTATTAATGGTTTAAGTATAGCTATTACCTCATACTGCACAATGACCCTAATCTTAATACTATGTTTTGTGATTAATTTATTCAACCTTTTCAGTCATTCTTTACGACATAACATAGCGAATATATAGAATGATTTGGTGACTTGGGTATCTGGTGGAATTCAATATAAAGTATGTTAATTACGGAATATAACGAATGCTCATATATAGTACAACAGATGTACATATTGAACTGTAGATAGATTCACAATTTAAAGTAGCACAATGGGATACATATTCGGGATTTTTGATAACCATTATCGGGGGATACTTGGAAAAAAGTTGAAAACTAGAGTATGTGGCATGGTAGCCTGAATAAAATTTTTAAACATAAAAGGGACATTGTTAAGGATAAAATATTTGTCACAAAAAATTATATATATGTGAAAGGATACTGAAGAGCAAAGCAAACTCTAAGTATTTAACATGCTTTGCCATCCTTAAAAACTAACTCTGTGTTTTGGTGCCAGATTTAAGAACGAGAAAATCCACACGCATACCTTTTAGGTTTTTGAGAACAGCATGCTAATGTTTTATTAATTGTACCTATTTACAATGCTTTTTAACCAGCAATTAATAATATTTCTTCGTATTCGCAGCTTTTGTAAACATTAGCATGCTGATGACGATAATCCAGTTTTAAAGATTAAGTAGAATCCTTCAGTATTATCCTTTGTTGACAATTAGTCATGTATTAGTCCGAAAACAGGAAATTGACTCGATGCAATGCGTTACCTAAGGCACAATTTTACATATGCACATACTCTTTTGTCGGCACGACTGTGTTGAAAGTATCATGATCATTATACGTAGTAAACATCTTGAGCGATGCAAAGCTGGAAGGAGCAGGAGGTAGCAGTTGTATGGCTTTACAGGAAGGAGGTTTCTTTAATACTTACATTCAGCTTATCATTTCGCAATATTTGTGGTGCTTTCCATTCAATTTTTCCTGCTAATACCTTAAGTACCTACTTAGCAGAAATTTACTCATGAGATTGTAGTACGTTTTTCCACTTATTATATCTTAGATATCTCCTTTATAGATGATTAGAATGTTATGAGCAAAACGCAACTGCAGACATCACCAAATATGTCTTTCCACTAATTATGAAATCCTGCTGTTACTGATACTGTCACAAGAAAGCAAAAATACGTTCAAACTATCAGACATATAATTGCTACAGTTCAGTGTCAACACAGTGTAGACACAACATCATAACCACTACTATTTGCTTATCTCCCTTCATATATCATAATCTTCTCCTGAATCGCCAATCCTAATCTTGAGGGCAGTTGATATAATAAAATAATAAGCATCCACATCTACTACACTCCGTAATGTTACGAAGCAATTATTTTGCTTTTCGATTGAGTCTTATCTCATGTGATGGGTAAGGCCACAATACTAGCCAATGATAATTAAAACAAATAAACATGCCACGTCAAAGAATTTCCTTTTTCTACTGAAAAAGGAATTTTTTGACGTAAAGCCATGTAATCATGAGATAAAACAAAATTTGCTGCTTTCTCCAGGTATTTTTATGAAGTACATGGTATAAGCGTTAGGCAAATAAATAAATACTACGTCTGGAGACTGGGTGGAATAAATACCTGTGTATGTTAATGCTAGATGCGCATTTTATTAGCTTTACTACTTAGCATCCATCCGGATGTTGTTACATAAATATTGAAATACGTACGTCAATTGACAATCTAATTCTAATAATAAATCCTATTAATTGGCATAGCGACTTTACGATTGACGACACCTGATAACAGGTTAACATGTTGAGAACAAATACAACAAACTGCGTTGCACTTCCACTCTTACAATCAATGTATTACGATAAGACTTATTATAAACTAATATGTGACTAGGAACAAGGATGAAATATTCAAAAGTAATCCTCTGTTATATAATAAAAGCTTTTTCTTCAATATGCTGAATAACAGAAACAGAATAATTAACATTCCTCAACCAAAATGAAATTATGTTACAAAGGTAGACAAATCCCTGTTATTATAGAAAAAGTATTTATATCCACTTGACTGATTGGTATTCGACAGCATTTAGCACCTTCTGCATATAATCTAAGAAGTAAAGTCGATGTTATTATTTGAAAACAAAGAGTCTTCTTAAGCTCTCTACTTTGACTGATTCCTATTAAGGTGATGGTGATTGCTTGCTTGCATAAACCTATCAGATTTGAAGTGCAATGTTCAGAACCACTTCAGAATCTGTAAAGGCTATTTAAGCATTCGAATTCACCAAATCTACCAAACAATTGCAAAACGAAATACCTAATTTGAGCAATCACACCACTTCAGACAGCTGGGCTTTACCTACCCCTACCTGCTATGCGATTAGATTAGCTAACATTTAAAATTGAAAGTCAGGTTGTGCATTAGATCTATTACAAACCCTAAACGGTAGAGAATCTGTTCAAATTTCGCTAGTAGTATAATGAAGGATTTATATGAAACCGAATGTTGGGCACCAGGAAAATTTCGATATTCGAATTTCGGGTATCTGACTTTTAGCTACCACCGTGGTAGTTCCTTAAAAAGCGGACTGTATTGTATTAATGCATTATGGTAAACTCATTGACTTAATATTTTCGATGCTGACCATTGTTCGGACCGTTGGAGTAAGCCATTGGTGACGCACAAGGGGACAGGCAAAATTCATGTTGCCTGTCCCCTTGTGGGGAGGTTCCAGGCAGTAGGCAATAGGTAACAACAGTAATTGAATATGTTGAAATTCAGTTAAGGTCGGTTGGGTTAAGGGTAGGATGTTAGGGGTAATTACCATCATTATCATGTACAGCTAAAACGAATTTATTAACCTCCTGCCCTAAAAAATAATTAAACCTCAATGTAGGCATATTTTTATTAGGTTAGGTTAGTAAATACTATTTACGCTGTGCATGGTAATTATTCCTAAACGCCTACCCTTAAGCCAACCGACACCGACCACAACTGAATTTCAACGTATTCAATTGTTGCCTGCTACAAATCGCCTGTTGCCTCTTATATGGTACAAGGCGACAGGCAGCAGTCGTCTGCCGTCTGTGCCACCAGTGCCCTACTCCAACCTGGACCGCCCTAATATGATGTGGATGAATGGATGAACGGAGAGCAAAGATTCAGTTTTGTATGTATGTATGACATGAATATGAGAATTAACATTGGAATAGAGTTCTAGTTGAAAAGCATGCAAAATAAAAATGAAAAATTTTGTACCAATATCATCTCCGTGTCCAACCATAGCTAGGGCCCTTAGCAAGTCTGGGGAAATAACACTGGGAATCCCTTTCAGGGGCATGTTTGCTCAGCTGCCTAAAACTTAGAGTTGATAAGTATTCACCAGCTGACAGTAGATTCGAACTTGTAGCGCAGTAAAACCGATTAATAGATCTCAAACGAACTTTCAAAATTAATTTAGAAATTATCACACATATATGGAATTGCAGAATGAAAGCAACAAGTTAGAGAAATATTCTCTTGAAGAATCCGTTTAAAGATTATTAGCCCACTGCCAACGAACACAGTTCGACACTTAATATTAAATGTTATTTTAACCGGCAACCACTTGAGGCTTCTTTCAGTCAAAAATACCGGACAACGGTCCAAAATCCAACCAAATTCAATGTGCTAATCAGCAACTCAACAGATATTAAGCCGAAAACTTGCTTGGCGGAAGCCAACCATGTGACTTTCGTCAAGCACTTCGTTTCCAGCGAGGCAGTTTGTAGCTACACTTTGCCTATGTGTCCCCTTACGCTTACTCTACTCTCTTTGTCTTGATAATGCCTTCTTTTTCATAAAGTTTTCATGCTACAGCAAAACCATCATGATGTTACTATGCCTCTTCACATCAGTTCTTTGAATATTCAAGGAAAATTAAAAGCACCTTGGAAAAGTAAGTTTAAATTCAAAGAGTTCAGTTGCCTTTGGATAGCTTTGGTGGTAATTGCGAAATGTCGAATGTGAAATTTCAATTTCCTTGCTAAAATTATACTTTTCGAATTCGGTATTTTTGTTATGAAAATTTGAAATTAGTCATAATCATCTATTGTGCTTTGATTCTCTTTTTGTTTACATTTTTCAATATGCAGTGTACAGAATTGCTAACTTTTATAATCAAAATGAATTCTGAGCCGTTCCTACATTCTTATTAGTCAGTTAAATCATTTATAATCAAATAAATATTTAAATTGTGCTGTGAGCGAAATTAAAACATAAATCTAAATTGTCAGTGATATCCGTGCTCATATATAGCTCTTTTCCTCGGTTCTGAAATTAGAAAAGCAAACACTATTATGTGGTATGTCATTTACTGCTAATCTTAAAAGTTTCGCCATTGTTTCGTGTTTCATTATCATCTTAAGAAGTCCCAGAGCGTATGTTGAAAATCGAATTACTTGGTTGTCAAACAAAAGCAGGTTTTACATGGACATTACTTGTAAGATATTATATTCAATTATTGCTAATTATTGGTACCGGAGATACTACTGGAAATGCTCTGTCACTCTCTGTCTGTCCGTTTGTCCGCCCACCCGTGGTCGGTTGTAGAACGCATTAACACAAATCCACCAAATAAAAAATATTAGTCATATTTTTAAAATTTCCAACAAAGTAACTGTTCAAATTCAATACACTGTGTCCGCATATCTCCGATACTAGGTACACCCGTTGTGTGCGGTTTATTTAAATCGTTATCCATAAAGTGGGATTGAAAAATATATTTGATTTTACAGTTATGAACTATGTCACTATTGAACGCTGTGATCACAATTTTCAATATCTTAAAGGCAGTGATGACAATGATGGAGGAAAGTATTGCTCATCCGTCTACAATCACGTATTCATTGTTATTTTTAATCTTTATGAATTAGGTACTTAGGTAATACATTAATCACACAATCAACAGTTTAAAAACATTACCTTACCTTACATTATCTCGGTGTATATGTTTTGATAAAGGTGATGAATAATAATATGTAATTATTACGAATAATATTCATCACTAGTGAACATTGTCATTTTATAAAATAGTTTCTGATGAAGTGTTGACTTACGAAATATCAGACATTAATAATTATAATTGGATTATGAAATCACTGCTTTATGTACTATTTGAGTGTGTCCGTCATTGTCATTGTCACTGTAGTATTCATTGGTGTATCCTAATTTGTTATTTTAATTGTGTCATTGTGTCATTTTTATGATATCACAGCAGTAGCCGGCAGGCTGTACAGAGTAGGTAATTCATAATCTAATCGTGTATGTGAGTCAACATTACCCTTTTCAAAATGACCTTTTCGTAACGCTTAAGCTGCTATTGCCTTGACAGAATTCGGAAATGGCTCTGGTGAAGAGCCTGTAATATATATTTTGTCAATGTATGTAATGATTTTCCTTAAAAGTAATAATAGTAACATTAAATATCTTCTTGGTAAATGGCAATATATGTAGTGTCTTTCAAATGTATTTTAATATCCATAAGTACTGCAGATACACTATTAATTCTTTTGTGTCTGGTAGGATGTTATTTATTAGTAAATAGATGGCTATAGTCTTTCTTTTCTCCGGTATCTTAATAAGGGCAATACACTATTCATTGCATGCTCTGAAAATGTTCCAGTAATAAATGCAGAAAATTTTCTTTGCAAATGCAAAGATGTAACGGTTGCTTGAAATGGTTATCGTAGTTGATTATTCCACGAACAAGTACTGTGTGCTAAATGAATGAGTGTTTATAACATGTCCAAGTTTATACATTTGTCGGAATAGTAAAGTTAACCAAGCAAAATCAGCTTGTTGGAATTCCAGCAATTCCAACAAAAAATAGGCTGGTGCTCTTCCACCTTAGACATAACTACAATTACACCATGATGCTTATAATGTATTTATAAAACCTACCTATCCGAAATTACCGATTGCGGATATGATGCTGCCGTATTGTAAACAGTTTTAGAAGTTATTGTTCGCAATGCTATTTGCATGCCTCACTTAAACTGGTTTCACAAGAAACTTCGTAGGTCCATTAGATTCGGAAGTGAATACCAATGGAATGACAGGCTTGGGATTTCAAATAGATATGATGAATTCTGTTGGGATTTACGCTAAATACCGGAAGATGTTATGAGTATGAGTTCCAAAACAAACAATGCCTAATATGTACCTAACCTGTTTATAATATGTGGAAAAGTGCAGTGTCATACGTGGTACGTTTACAATTAGATGATTGTTTATTTGTTCTACATTATATTATTTGTGATTTCTAATGCTGCGAGTTACGTAACTTTAAATTAGAAATTTTTGGTTGACGATAAATAAAGTTAGTTTTTTGCAATGACCAAGACATTTCATAGATCAATAGTTCTACAGTTCTTATGTGCATTTATGTTCTACTGTAAGGATATTATTTGTATGCTATAAAGTATAGTATACTCTTAATAAAATTCCAAAATTCTACGTTGGATTGGCACTACTGTAATCCAACCCTATTTACAATTCAGTTCGTACGTCCAAATCTCACCCACCGAAACAAAATTTTTGGTACAAATATAAGTCTTTTAAAAAACAAATGCGTCAGAAAAACTTTTTTCAGAATAATTATACTGCTGTAAATCAATATATTAGATTTTGTTAAGGGATAACTGTCAGAAAGTCTGCCGTGGGAAGAAAATGAGATATTCCAATTGTTTTGTAAAACTTTGTTTTCTTGAGGCTCCCAATCTATTTTTGTAAGTTTTCAAGTATTTACCGGCTATTAGGGCTACAATGATCTGACTCTGCTTGTTTTACTTTTGTAATAAGAGCATAAATGTAACGAATGTCACTGATCCTAAAAATAGGAATACTAAAGAATCAGTCCATTATTTTAGAGAAATCGAATTCTGTTGAAAAACTCCCGAAATAAGCAGGTAATTCAAGAAAATGTAGCCATAAAAGGCAATATTTAATCGTTCTCACGATTTATTTTGAGACTGAAACATGCATTCGGTATGTGAATAATAATATTAAGACGTCACCTGCTCCTCGCTACCTTACCAGCAAATTACTATATTAGTAACTATCATCTGATGAGTTTGAGATTGTACAGATATGAAAGGATGGACGGTAAACCATTTCAACGGTTGCCCTTTGCACGTAGTTTTGTTTCTTGTGAGCCAAACGCAAACGCCTGTGTTTGGGGCAGGTAGTCCGAGTTTTTCTTTTCTTTTCTAAAAGGGACACCGTCATCACACCAGGGAGGCTTTCGGCCAACAGAAGAATGTGAGAATTTCAATAAAAAGCGACACTTCTATGCATTTTCCTCATACCTACGTGTGTGTTTATCCATTTACGTGTCTAAGATATAAGAGGATATAGTAATATAGTGTGAGCTATACGAACATGTATTATTCTTAAATATTTAAATGTTAAATTATACTGTACCTGCCTAATATTATGTACTGGGTATTACCTAGTAAGCCTAAGTGCCAATGCCAACAGCCAAACGCCTATTATAAAAAATAGAATGGGATTCCGGGATTCCAACTTCGTTTACTTTTCAATTAGTTGGTCTTTTTCATTCAAAAAGTACATGCTATCAGTGTTCAAGATATAATAGCCATAACGTATGTATATTCTTGCATATATTCAAGTAGTATAGGTATTAAGGAATTTAGAAAGATTTAGAAAAACGTGGTAACTAGTTGACTTTGACCACCAGTTAGGTGCTATATGGTTGTCAGTACATGGAACTTCCGAATTCCATACATAACTGGTGAACTTGTGATCAATACGTTGGTCGGACATACCAGAAACCACAGCGGCACATACTTAGACACTTTGAGAATGCTTTTGGAGATGACCCTACAAATGACGTTTCTAAACTGACTTGTGCCCTGAAAACCCAGTGTTGAAACGACTCATCCGCAGTCATGCATGTGAATAGCTATGAATGGGTTGATCTTGCAATTATTATGACCATAAAAGGAAAATCTAAGAAATAGAAGGTGATCGTCTGTCATGTGGTGTCGGTGCCACGAGTCTGTCTCTTTCTCTATTTGAACAATTTGAAGGAATCCAAAAGTGAGACGTTATGTGTAATGAGAGTGCTGCCTATATGTTTGTACATGTGTGGGAAGTAAGTTATGAATTAGATTTCTTTAGTGCAGACAGGAAACTGATGAAAAGGGACATGACAGAATTGATGTATAGGTATGTGCTCTATTACTAAGCACACAAATATTCCAACGATTTGATCGGCAGGTAGAAAATCGTAATGAAATGCATGCATGAGTAAGTAGGTGTTCGAACATACATTCAGAACCACTGCAGAACGTTTGTTTTATGAATTTATGAATGATGCAGTGCTAGGTGAGCGTAAATGGTAAACTACAAAGTGGCAAACCAACTATAGGTATTTCCATTACATTGTAGTAAATAGTTCCACATATTTTCTTAACTTTGTTTGCATGTTAAAAAGTTGTAGCTATGCTGTTAACAGGTCTAGTTACCCAAGTACCTACATAATTTATGTTAAATGTTGTATAATTGTCTTTTATGCTCTTGTAAATATTTGCTTCTTACATACAGAGCATTTTGGTGCTATGGGGTATGCTACTCTACTTAGCTTAGGAGTCGTGGGCATGCATTTGTACTTTGCAGCATTTAGTTTACTCATCTTGTGTAGGTATCCCATTACATGGGTTGACTCACTCCCAGTATTATGTATTTATCATCAGCTCAGGTGTAATACAGTTCACTAATAATACTGGCAGACAACCTCACCGTGTTACACCTCGAGTTGTTATACTTACACGGCTGAGTGGTGATGTGAGGGCTCAGGTGTCTGTTTGTATTTAGCCATAACTAGTGTAACTATTCGCAATGCTTACAGCATGCACATTTTAATACATGAGGAGTGCTGACGTGAGTTCATCAGTTCATTATCAAGATCGATTATTTTATTATGATGTCGTCGAATCTGCAGCTCACTGACCTAATCTCTGTTTGCAATGCAACAGAACAAGTTTTCCATACTCAGTGTGATTGACAAGGCAGTAGTAATGGATTGTATGAAGGCAGGGCAGCATAAGTAGCGCTCATCACAGCATACTCACCTGTACCGTCCTGGTGGCGGAGATGCAGTCATTCATATTAATACCAAATAATGTAGATCACTTTTAAAACCACCTAATGCTTGTTGATGTTTGTGTATAAACATAAACATTGACTTTATAGCAACTCAGCTTTATGTAAATGCCATTCGTCGACCGTAATCGTTTGGTTTCGCCCGTCGCTAATGCAGCAGATAATTAGTAGTTTCCATGTCGGTATCTGTCCTCTAATCCAATCGAAGCCTTTTATCATCGTCCGATACTTGCTATTCCCAATTAAATACGTTTGTGCTGGATTACAAAAGAAACCAGGTAGGTAGAAATTCTCTGAATTGCCGAATTAATCATAAGTTCCAGAGTGATGGGATAATGCTATTTTGGTATTGATGCTGATACCTTTCGTGGTATGTCATGTTGCAGTGACGCAAATCTAAGGTGGTGTGTGGCTGCATTGCAAAAAACGGATTAAGTATGATTATCTACGACAATAAGAGTTCTTTGTATTGTTTGTGTATATTTGGGTTTTAACCACCTATCCACATCAACTCTTATGCAAATAAAACAAAGATTTCATGAATGAAACCACTTCAGCTACAGTTACTACGTTTTAAACTTGTAGTGACTTTGGCATCATATACCTATAGGTTTAGTAAATAGAAGAAGCAATGATAAAGCATAACTTTGTTTGGGACCAACCAAGAGGCATTTTATCACAACAGTCAGCTCATAACGTTCGACATTCGACAATCTATTTACCTTTATAAAAAGTATTCACTTTTGCTGTTTATCATGAAAACTTCTGACGTTTGATTAATAAGAATGACTGCTATGCCTACAGCCTACTACATGAAGACACTGTGGCTTAATAATCACACATTAGATTACACTGTAGTAATTACAATTATCTACGTACGTACATTGGCAATTTATATTTACATATCTAAGCAGGTACCTTTTTAATAAAGCGACATAATGAACAACGTAGTTCATTATTTACCAAGATCACGCTTAGTTACGTACTTATTACATATTATTATTGTTATTATTGTTGTAGTGCACAAAACAATACTCAATACTAACAAAATATTACACCAGATAAATAGTGCAAATAACATGTAAATGTGAATGACGACAAGAGCAAAGGAAAGAGTGTTGTGTACCTCCACGAGATTAGAGGCGAATCGTTAAAAGAATTGCAGTTTGTATACATAGGCTTGTCTGCTCACACATGTATCAACATTATCATCTCTATTCATTCATAAAGCATATCTTCCTGAACTGAATATTAAGCAGAGAGAAGCATATATAGTAACTGTATGGGAGTCGAACTACTTCTACCACGGATGCATATGCATATATACTTACCTGTAGATGAAGGCAGGCGCATATAAAAATAGTAGAAGAATAAGAAAGGTCATGGATTCAATTCGTTGTGCTATCTGACTATACTGGGGCTGTCTATTACATAGCCTACTTGCATAATAGCTCTCTGAAGATCAGTCATCCATCCAGATTTCCAGTTAATCTTGCTGTTACCTTTATTATCCTGTGTGGGTCTTTACTGGTGGAAATATCACAGCGCACATTGACCATGAGCATAACATAACAAACGAGCCACGTAGGTGGCTATTTAGCAGAGACTTGGTGAAAACCCTGAGCAAGGGATTTCCAGTATTCATCAGCTGTTAGTACGTATTTCCTAAGACTGAATGAACGTACGTATGTGACAGTCTCACCGTTATAGCAAGTTAGCACATGTTTGCATACTGTTTGACACTTTCAGATTAAAAACGTCTAGGCAGACACACATAATGTTGCTACTACGCCTTTCCGTGTCGCGAGGCTATAAATGTATGGATCCTCTATTAATGGAATTAGCAATCTGGTCGGGTAGCCAAGAAGTGTAGGTGCTATGCAGTTCTGATTCTGACTCGGCCCAGCTCGTCTTGACTTACTTAGATTTACATTGCATTATATTAGCGACTGATTGTCGGCAATTCACTACGCTGGTTGGCATTCGTGCTCATACGCTTGTCGTGTTTCCCTTTCATTCATTCATTCATGATTCAAATTCCACGGATGAATTATATAGTTAATATGCCTGAAGTGATGGTGACATTGTACGTTGCATTTGCGTAAAAGGTAGACTGGCTACACAGAGATGTGTATGATTCATAGATCTGTGCTGATTCTCTTCTCGCTAAAAAACGTAACTACAAACGAAAGCTTGCTTTGTTGGTGGGAGCCGAGCTTTATGCTTTATGATATGTAGATGTGCTACATACGGTCTGCATTGATTTATCCTTTAGTGTTACAAGGTATAGCGTAGACGTACACGGATACCTACTCTGCAATGTTGTGAACATTGTATGAGTAAGTACTGACAACTAGTATTAAAAGTCCACTAATGTGCAGTGCAGCTCCGGCTTTGTCTTTCATGTGCAATACAGCTGTAAAGCTCTATGCCAATTATTTGCACGTGCATGTTTCTACTCCACTACTAAATAACGCACTACACATTATTATGTATGCCCACGTATGGTCAGTGCAGTGTTAAACCCAACGGTTGTATATTATTAGCTGGTCTATGGTCTGCTATAAAACAATAGACACCCAATTCGAGATAAGCAATAATCTTAGGCTAACTTGGATTAGGCTACTCACTCCCTCAAGTTTATTTATAAATAAATAAATGCATACCTGGTACTGCGATTGCGATACGGATATATCGGTGCATGTAGATATTAGTAGTATGTCATTATTTTTGTGTAGTTTATGTTTTTGCATGAATGAATGAGCCTTGTTGACTGCTAGATTGGAGTTTAAGTTCTTAGCAAGAACTTTGTCATTCGTAGTCTACGCCGTACTGTTGACTTTGACGGAATGTTCTTGCAATGTGTACAGTGTCACTCTTTTTCTGTACCAGTGCAGTAAATTCGAAAAGAATTGCATGCTTCGTAAACTGATTTCCGCCGATGTCCAATTCCACTGATTGGGCTATCGTTTTGTTTGCGTAGAAGTAGGTAATTGGGCCATAACGTAATATTGGACAAGGGTTTCTTTACCTGTTCTCATGCATCGCTATTTTGTATACCGACTTCTGTGTGTTCTCTCCGCATATCGATGAGGTGAGGTACCTAAGTCAAAATTGAAGAGCAAAGGGAAGATGTGAAACGCATCCGAGTGATTGTATCCAGAGATTATGGATCATATTGCTTGGCTAGTTGTAAACTACGTACCTTACCTACCTGTTGTGTGGGTCCACACATAGATTAGTACATAATTGGATCTGCCTACGCGAATACTACGGATTAATGTACCTGCGTACTTTATAGTGTGATGAAATACACTTTGTGTACCTCTTGTGATGTGACAAAGGAAGGGATTGCCTTTGCATTCCCAATAAAATTCCCTCATTCATGATACTTTGACGTAAAAGTCGCGCTTCTATTAACTATATGTCAATGAGAATAATAATATGAATGATGATTGGCAAAAGTTTTTCCAGCTTGGAGGCCATGGGTACCTAGCAAATGTACATATTGTACAATGCACTGTGTGTGGTACTGAATTTGGCATTGAAATCCCTTGAGTTGTGCAGTCATACATCATACACAGCAAAAAGGATCCAGATTTCACTGTAAGGTACATATACATGCATAATTCATATTTTGTTAGAAGGGGACGGCGACAGGTAGATTGCCGCATTGCATTTCGCATAATCTCTGGCCGGTATTTAGATGAAAGGAAGCTATGCAAAGGTAGTGCGGATTTATTAGAGGAAGATGGGTGTCAAAGAAAGTTGCATCATTCCACGTAAATGAATCATATATTTTTCCCGTGAGCGATTCCTCAAGGAATTGTTGAAAAGCCAGCAAAAATTGTATTGTTTGCCGACATAGTGCTATTGACTATGTATATTAAGGCTAAGGATAGATTGGCGTCAGATCGTGCATACGGATAGTAGGTGGATTAAAGTGCAGACGACGGCAGGGCACTGGTGCAACTGTTTTAAACAGAATTCCCGTATTTGCATTGTATACTTACCTAGTTGGAGTCAGATCAGAAATCATTTGCAAACTCAGGCGATGAGTGTTACCTGTACCAAGTCTGCACCAAGATCTGCGGCCTGGACTTCATCTGCGAGACAATTAGCCCCAGGCGTCAGATGGGTCCAGTCCGGTCTTATCCAACCAACTATGCCTACACGTACCATTTATAGGGCAAGGAAAGGCTTTTCTCGATAAGAATAGTATACCTGCGAAAGAGTGTATTTGAATAGCATGTATGAAATGATACTGGGGATGCAGCAGACAGACAGTTTGAGGAGGGGTAATGTAAATATTTTGTTTCTCTTGAATATGTTGGTGGATGGAGCGGATATTAGGTAATAAAGTTGGCAGAGCAGAGATTACATGTAAGGCGGTAGCATGAGAAGAGCCCATGAACCTGACTAGGTACTGTAGTGGTCCAAAATATTATTAGTGCAGCCGATTGTAAGCAGAAAAGAAAGGAACAAACAGTCAGTTCCAAGAACCTGAATTCCGTGTTGCTGGACGAAATCTTTTAGCGGAAACGGAATGGCGTGGGCCAGGTGAGCGAGCTTCTGCTGAAGGATGTTCGGAAGGATGGATGGCCGTATACTGCTAATCACCAGAAACAACTCTTCACCCACACGATAGATCACGATAACGAGATATCTGCCGGAGTCAATATGAAATCTCTCTTGATTTGCCTAACTTCGCTATCCCTCTCACTTACCAATGCATACCAGTTTAAAGTTGTCCATGTTCATTGTGCAGATAGGTGCTTCGAATATTCTACTGTGCTTAAGAAGATCAAGACACGGCACAAACCGGCAAACCGCCACCGGTTGCTGTTTTCACTAAATATTCATTACTCATGGGAAATCCTTTGGTTAACCTCAACCACAAAAAATCCTTCGGTTTGCGTTTTAAACGCTCTGCTTCATTTATTAGGGTGCCTGTTCATAATATTTACACCAAAATTTATTTCACGTCATTTTGCTAACCTAAATGTTGGTCGGATGTTTACCTTTAGACTTTTTGGCAGACTTGAAAACAATGACTACTTGGTTTTTTCTATTTCTAATTACAACTCGTACTCTTTACAAATTGTAAAATAGTAATAATAGTAGCGTAATAATAGTAGTAGCGAAGCGCTTGGTTAATTGTGCCTGCCCTTAACAGACTTTGTTCGGAAAGTGCGTAATGCAGACGACGTAATTTCCGCCTTGTAGAACTGTTAAGCGGGTTAAATCATTCTGACGAAGTGAGAAGACGCGTAAACGGTGGAGAATGAACTGCTAATGAAGTGTTAACATGAAAGGACAATGTGATGATGAATTGGATATGCGCGATGATGAGATTGAGCCGAGGATGGCGAAAGAGTGATAGGAATTAGTAAGCGTGTGTTATACGGAGTGTGAATGAGACATAAGTAATTGAGATATTAGGAGGGAGCGGATCGAGAGCTAAACGGTTTGACAGAAACGGTGGACTAAATTTAGTGGTTGGGTGAATTAGCTACATAGCAGATGACCTGTTCAATTGGTTCGGCTGTTACGGAGAAATGTATGAATGAATGGAAGTATGAAGTCAGAGTTAAAGGATCGAGTGATGTCATTATAGTAAGAAATTGAAGCTTACATGGGGTTGCACCAAAGCAGACATCATCCCAATATTCCAGTAGTAGTGTGATGTATATGGCTATTCCTTGTACTCTCCGTGCGCTATAGTGCTAATATGATGAATCGTGAGCATGTACACACACAATCCTAATCCAACTGATACATGACACATAATCGAGTAGAGTGTGTGCTCTGGCCTGCCGACGTAAAAGTTAGGTAAGTTGAATTCTACGAGATACTCTTACGATTGCACACTTGCTGAGTGGCACTAGTACACTCGAGCACGATAAGTGGTATGCTTTTGTGTGTATAGGAATATTTATTGCAGAGTATTTGTATACACATTATGCATGTGTAGATTGATTGTGTGGTGTGGAAGATAGATAATAATTTGTGTGGATGAGGTATCTCCTGTGCTGAACAACGCTTTGGACAAGAAGACAAACGTTGCACGGTTCGGCCACTATTTCCTATGTACAAGGATGTGGCCACAGCAGGCCAAACGTACTTAACTTACGCTCTGGCTTGCTGACTGAGATTTTGGAAAAGGCATTGTTATGACGCAGTTGAGCAGTAGAAAGGTACAGGTCTCTCAGTTAGTTGTGGTGGTCCCTGGCATACAATACCTCACAACATAAACTCTGTGCGTACCTTATCTTTCCAGGCAGGTGACAATAGGCCACTGCTACTCACTAACTTAATTTAAATTGGGGTCCATTTACAATATAAGCAATCTGTCGACCGGCCTCATGATTAGTTTACTTCGAGAAGTCGAGCGGTGCATTGCATTGGTGATATTAGTCATTCATTACATGAAGTCACTATCACGTTCACAACACTACACACCTACTACCACTTCTGCGACAACTACAATAGCACTTGTAGCACACACAAAGCCCTCATTCACAGTTCATACACCGTTGTTACTCAAAGTGTCCGGAGCAGTTTCGCAAACCTCCGCTTCTCTCAACAGTTCCTCCGATTTCTGAGGACAGTCCCCGGCCTCAAGTTCTTACTGTTTATTTTCACACCGAGTCAAGTTCATTACAAAGAGTTAATCAAGCATTCCAGTATTTTATCAGTTCAATGGTTTCTCCAGTCGCGTAGAGGCACCACTCTTTATTATCATTTCCAATAGTGTCTTCGTAGCCACCCCAGTGTGATTTCCGCAATCTAAGTGATTTCTCACTAATTTCTCCAACAGCGTCTTTCTCGCAACCCACACATTCCATGTGTTACCAGTCCAAGAAAATTGTTTTCTCTCGTAAATACAGTTTAGATTTATCCATTGTAAGTACTTCACTGTCGTCACCCACAAGTGACAATAGTGCAAACACCATGTCTTCGAATATTTGTCCTTGTTGTCGCTCAATTTCCCCTAAACTGTGTTCGCACTCTGTGAAATCACAAGACTACGACAAATGCCGGTGTGAATCCACCAGTCAATTCAATTCTTCAATGCCATTCACATCTCATAAATCATATTCTGTCCACGACTCTGGTTAGTTACACATCTTAAGTGACAATCTCAATGTGCTTTTCATTTGTCTCAACTTCAATCTCAATTCCGCCAATGGTCTAAATATACACATACATCTATGCTTTTCTCCATAAACATTTACTAAATACTTGTTACCGTTCTTAATAGTTACTTAACTTTGACTTTGCTTCACTCATTTTTTATTCTCACCTTACCCCATTCACTCATGTTGAGTGCACTTATACTTATTATAGCTCTTACGTTTCTTTCTCTCTTGCTCCCACTTCTGTTTCTATTATTAAATCAATCCTTTTCTTTTACTTACACTCGTTCGTATGTGCACCGACACACGTACCAACGTCCTTAAACTTTAAACGGTAACACCATGTTTCAAACCTGTTCGTTTCGTTTTGTCTAATATCGTTCCTTACCTGTTTCTATTTTAGCTAATCCTTAACTTTTCGTTATGGTTTCGTTTGTCCTACCACTAATAGGTCCATAGCTTTTCATTTACTTCTAACCAAATTAATGTTTTTTCGGCTACAAGTTCATACATGCTAGTATTCGTGTACAAAGTAATATAATTACAGTGTGTTCATCTTATGGACAAAAGTTTTAGGACTTAAATATTCTGGGCTTAAACACACAAGACAGTTCTAAAAGATTATGACAACAATAGTCAGCTTACATTGTTGGTATCTTTCCACCAACCTACCTATATACCTTAGTTTGGTTGTCATAATAATATCAATTGTAGAGTAGAAATGAGTCACTGCACTTACTTCTAATACTCACCCGTGCGATGTTCCTATATAATGTAATACAGAGCTGCGGTTAGGTATTTTATGTCATCGTAGACTGAGCGAGGCTAAAAGAGCGAGTGCCTCTACCCAAAAATTTACCTAGCACAGCACTTGCCGAAACCTACATTTGAGATTATGTACCTGGTTCAGTTTCACCAGTTCATGAGAGTTTTTCAATAAAAACCATGTTAAGTACGTAATTTACATATGAACTCATGATCACCCAGCAGTCAGTAAGTAGTGTGATATCATGAAAAAGCATTGCATTCTGATGATGACATTACACTAGAAATATTCGTCATTCCTCAGAAGATAATCATTGGTGTTTTTGTACATGTTGGTATCTTTACGTGTAATAGTCTCGTGTACTCCACAGACGCTAGATAAAAATGACAACAACAGCAAAATTCTATCTGACCATATCTATATTTACAAACGAGTAAATATCATTAAGGTTAACTCATGATAATATCGAATTTTGGAATGCAAATGTTTGCCAGTCATTCCACAGTTTATTATTAGGCAAGCTCACATAAAGGATTAATTCTGATAGTTGCATTATTCGCGAGCTAATTGTTATCTGCTTTCGGAATACTATTAACATATTTATGCTTCCTATGCACATTCCTATGCTTCTACGCTTTCCACGCCTTCGCATTGATTTCCGCAAAATTCCGATGAATGCAATTAAATGAAAATGTAATTTGCGAATTGTGATTAACAGGGCGGAGAACCTTACTCCTAGTCTCGTTGGCAATTATTCTAACCCTACCTACTGCAATGTCTAATCCCCTCCGATCCCGTGACTCCGCAGCTAGTTCAGGTTCCAGTGGTCACCGAAGACATTCTCCGTACCGGGAAGAAGGATCCGCTAGTCGTCCCTCGAAATGGATCAACCCTTGTCGGATCCCTTCCACAGTCCCCACCGTTACAAATATCGAAATCCAAGCTCAATCCGACGCTGAGATATTCGGGAACATCGTGACCCAAGTGCGAAAGGCCGAGCGCCAGTCCCGTGACTTTATGGAGGAATTCGTAAGTTATCTTTCATGTTGTCTGTAACCTTTAAAAGTCTAAAAGTTTGAATAGCAGAGCGTAGCGGAGATAGTACTCCTTTCTTTGATCAAATAATAGGATAGAGAGATAGTCTTAGTCTTGTGAACACATGTAGGTATCTGCGAGAACATAATCCCCTTTAAGAGCCTCCTCCTTGTAAGCAAGAAGTCTGAGCGACTAGAATCTGATGATGGAGTGTGCATAATAAAACGCGATTTTGTAGGTAGAAGTATCTATTAAGTTGCCTGTGGATTACATAGATTCATGTGCACATTAAACGAAAGGCCATTAATATGGGACTCAAGTGGATTGCTCCTCCAAGTTGTTAACAGCCAGTGTTTAGACTCCACTCTCTGCATAGTTCCTTCGACGACTACTCAATTTCCCTACGCCAACTTTGAGACTATTGTATGCACATTTTAACATCACATTTTTAGATTACATTCGAGTCTATAGTCAAACAAGACAAGCCATTCATTCTGTTTCCACACAAAAGATTCTACAAAGGCTAAAGAAATCAACAGGTAGTTGTTTTTACTTGGGGCTGTGTTGTTTGTCTGTAAAGTAACGTGGTGCTGTATGTAATGCAATCCGAATACGGTTGTCCTATTGCTGTGAATCTCACTTGCCATGTTGATGGTCTCTTTTCCCGTCTCTCCCTCCACTTGCAACAGACTATAGAGCAGACACTCACTTTTGTGTTCTTCTAGTTGCTAATCACATCCACTACTATCTTTTTTCGATTGCTAACCCAAGTCGTTTGTTTTATGCTGGTAGGTGCTCCATTAAAGCACAAACACCTGCATAACAAATAAAATCTACCTACAGCATTATGCTTCACACAGAGTTGTGGTTTCCTTGGATTAGATGGGACACTCAAGCAAGAGATGTAATTCAGACTACACTCTATGCATCACTATCTCTGACGATAAGCATGTAATCGCATGTATGTACATAATGTGGAATGCCTTGTGTAGGTACTTCGCCAGGTACCTATGTGTGTACATGAACATAATATTATTATTACCTCTCTTCTCTCCTTACAAGATATGAGAATCAACTTTCGGTACAATACACCTTCATAAGTTGCTTCTTATCATAATGCATTCCTTCCAAAGGATCAATCATTTTTAGGACAATACAGTTTGTTTCTGCTTAATACATTTTAATATAATGCTTTCATCACTTGGGATTTTCAGAGGACAAATTTTGACTCACTCTCTTCATCAGTTCCTCTCGCAAATTATTTTCTATTCAAACTCAATCTGTATGACAAGGCAGACTCAGGTACCTGTGCTCACAATAAGCTCTCTATCTGCAAATTGGCATGTTAACGTCTTTACATGGTTGGGGCATGAAAGACAATCGTCTTTGAATATTGACACCTGTGTCCATTGGGCCTTTACACCAGAGTCTACGCAGTAAACATTAAAAAGGACATATTACATTACAGTCATATCTCATGTTTGTGTTAATAGGTATGCATAAACATTTCGCAGTACAGACAGATAGAGTGTACCCAGTAGTGCTGCGCAAGGATGCCTAAATGTTTGTTTACTTTCACTTTACAAACGTCAGTTTCGTGGAAGCTTGCATTAGTAGGCATTTAAATAGCATTATGGTACCACGGTCAGGTAAATATGAAGACCTGCAGTATTCAGGTAAATAATTACATCAGTCTATGCATAAGACAATTCCACAAGACAAAAAACGTCGCTGGTGTGTGCGATACCGTTCTGTCAAAGTATATGTGGAGGGCTACGTGTAGTAAAGTAGGTATCAGGCTACGTACCTGCTAAAGAGCTATTAATAGCATTCTGTGCTTATGTGTGTCCTGTACTATTGCCATTGAACACCAAGTAATTAGGTATTGCCATTATTGCTCTCCTATGGATGCAGGGGCAGTAGCAATTTTTCTATTGATAGAGAGAAGCGTGTCGGCACAAAATCTCATCTAATGAGAATAATAAAACATCCGCAAACGTTTTGTGAATGCCATCGTATAAGACGTCATTCCGTGGAATTCATAGATTAGCCTGTGTGAATACAAACCATAAATGCCATTCAGAATATAATCATGTGGCTTAATTTAGACAGGAGACAAGTTATTTTTGATAGTGCAATGACGTTAACTGATATAATCGAGACAGACAGATACATATTCAATTGGGGTGAACAGATCAAATGGGTAAGGTAGTATTGACACGCAATGTATACACACACAACCTATTCAGCTTTTCTGTGCAATATTTATTTCTGTTTAGGTTAGGGTTAGCACTGTATATTGCAGAATAAGTACCAAGTACAGATTATTTAGAGCTTTCCCGTGTGGATACACTTATTTATGTAGTTTAGTGTTATCATATTATCAGCAACTTTTACATACTGCACTGGTAAGGTATAAGGTTATGTGATATGTATTTGCACATGTAAAGCCCACCGGACTACAAATATGTATCAGCAAAAACACATAACATAGAATAGCAACATGAAATGCAAAGTCGAGCAGCGAAATAATTGAACATAGAGGTAAAACGACTATCTGCATGTAGGTAGGTATGGAGATATTAATGTGTAGTATCGTTTACAGTAGGTATTACACAGTAGATTCGATTATAATGGATATAGCCGTAGATATAGATGTATTGGACAGAGATGCATAGTAAAGAAGTAGTAAATGGGTAATACGTACTTGGAAGCAAGTAAGTCTGCGTGGAGTATATTCGTAGTAATAATAATTGTGGAGAAAAGTTTTGAATTCGTGAGAGAAGAGTTAAGTTGGTCATTATATTATCTGGCATTATGTTGGACGTATTAAGGAATAAATACGCAAGGGTTTTATTAACTCTGGTTGTAGTAGTGCACTGAAGATGAGATTATTATGTAGGTATGTTGTGTTATGTAGGGCTGCGTATATTTATTGCGATTGCTCTGGATTGGTGTGCATGGGTGTAGTGGTGCATGGCAACAATAACAAAGGGCAAGGATAGCCGAAGAGCCCAGACCAAATTCTTGGTGATTCAGAAAGAGTATAGAGACAGAGGCTAGTAGAGGCGTAATGATATGTGTGTTGAACTAAAGGAGGTTTCCTTGCGATTTTTCGCAATCAAGGGCTGCAGGTAAATTGATTGAGGGGAATTGGATACATAATGAGTACTTATCAAGTTGGATATTATACAGTACAGAATATTTGGCAAAGTGGTAGACAAGACAGGCTGCTGTCTTCTTCTTTCGGTCTGGTTGGCTGAGCGAGGCTCGGTCGATCCTCGGCCGGGGCTGGTTGGTCCGTTGGGCAGCACAGTGACCGGAAGTGGAGGGAAGCGATTGGAGGAAAGAAATTAGTCTTCGAAGGAATGCAATTGGCGGATGACTAATAGACACTTTCCTGAAAGGTCCGCTTCTCAGTTCGGCAGGCAGGAGCGACGGAGCAGGCAACAGATCTGTGGGGTCTCGCAGTGACCCAACAAAGGTACCTGAGCGGTGCTCTCCTTTGCACTGCCACCTCGGGAACATGAAATATTTTGGTCAAGCCCGACACTGATTACAGAGAGAATGCCCACCAAAGAAATCGTCTTCTCTTCTATCTGTAATTTGTGACCAGAGCCGCGGAGTTGCTGTCAGCTCTGCCTCACCGCAGTCGCTTTGTCCTCCGTCCTCAAATCTATTTACTCTTTCCCAATTTACATCTATCAATCTTTCCATAAATATCATTTACTAGGCCCTTTTCCGTAAGTCCTATCTCTCACGAGGAATTCCTCCGTTTGTGCAGAAACCCCTCTCTCTCCTGCTCTGATGTAATCTCGTGTCTCTCTACTGCATCCTCCGCGTGAGAGCTCACTGCCTCTGCTCTCTCTGTGCTGGCCTGGTGTGGTGTGAGTGTGGTAGGCACTTAAGCAGTTAAGGTATGCATATAATAGGTAATACAGAAAATAATCAGATGAGGCTCCACACCTCCTCCACCAATTTTCTTCATCTGGTTATCCTCGTTGACTTTGCCTTTGACTCGCTAACTGCATACTCACTCATTTTCCGTGTCAGTCGGCCTAGGTTCAACCCTCTATTTCTAAACGCACCACAATTTCATCTTTTCTGGTACTTACCTAAAGCATACCCAATTCAAAATACATTTATCCAATATTCTGACTTGGCTTCTGTCTTTGTACTGCTAACAAAACCTTTAGTTCATACAGTAAATACATTTTACTCCTCATCAGTATTGTCAGCATACCTTACCATTTCACTCCACATTCTTTTTTCTTCGCCTATACAGATCTCACTCTAAACGAGTGTTGTATAATAATATGTATACATAAATGCTAGCATGCATAGAATGTTCACTCTGGGATTCAGATATGTTTATATATATAGTAGGTATTTTGAATCAAACTGGAGGAAACTTATTGCAAGTGGGAATGGTAGGGACGTTATTGTAGAAGTCGGTAGATTCCAGAAATGTTTGTGTATGTAAAGAGTGGAGGTGTAATGGTGAGGAAACCATAAGTAAATAACATAGCTTTCGATAGCTTAATAATTACGAGGAGTTAATATATGAAGACTGTTTACAAGTTTCGACTTGTCGATACTTAAGACCTTTTGTTATCGAGATTTTTGGTCGGAAATTGAGAATTAGCTTTCTTTGAGTGATACAGGCCAGAACTGGATACAAATTGTTTGTTTCAGTGTGTGCACAGAGCCGTGCCATCATCGTTGTACTTCTTCATACGTTGTGAGGATTATATGCTTTATTTACTCTGGATTGCTACTTACACTGGTTATTGCATTTATAGAGTGGACCTACCCAGGACTTTGACAGGGAAGGGTGGTCGAGTTTTTAAGCAGCTTATTATGCTGCATTATAATAGGAAACATGTGCTTTGGTTGTTGTGGTGGTGGTTGGCGAAGGAAAGCTGAGGAGCAGTGGCTAAATGCGAAGAGATAGGGTTTCAACCTCAACTGTACTTTCTGATAATTACTGAGAATTTTCATTCTGGTCCTCAGGAGTTTTAAGATCAACTGTTTCCTTAACACATGCTGGTTTGAATAATTCGAATTCTGAACAAGTAATAGAAAGAAGGTACCTATAGGAAAATATTATTGTGGTGGAGCGAGTAGGATTCGACGACTGTGTTTATTAGACTTAAGTTGTTAAGGAAGAAAGAGATATTAGAGATACACGAACTAAACGTCATAAGAGACATTAGATGAAGGTATTGCATTGACTTGTTAAGGACCCAACAAAGTACCTTCGTCGTCTTACGAAAAGGCTGGCCCATTTGTGATTTGACTTTTCAGTCGAGGTAAAGAACGCATAGGCAGGTTCTCATGAAAGAAAGATAGTTGATGAGGGTTCTTTCTTTGTGTCAAAGGCCATTTATAGACAATGCTTTATTTTTTATGCAGTTTGAAGAATCGTTTGGCTCGAAGTTAGAACACGACAAATACAAGGATCTTCATTACGACTGGCTGACTAGCGTCTCGGAAAAAGTTGGCAAATACCTAGGAGAGGAAATAGATCCGTCCAAACTCTCCGAACTACAAGTAAGTCACACTCAAAGTAAATAACAAGACATAAAATTTAATGGAGTAATGGACTAAGTGAGTAACGCAACTGACCAACTCTCCACCGACTCCTTACCTACAGCAAAGCCTCCTCCGTCCGTCCACGTCACATGAATCACGACGCTTCCTACACCTCTCCAGCAACAGCTCCCATGTCCAGCAATCCTCCCAGGCCTCCCGTCCATTTCTTCTCAATTAAAAATATTCCTATATCTTGTCAAGCGAAAGTCCCTCTTTCCTGGCGTAGGCTTTCCTTAATGAACAACCTTGTTTTGCTCTCGTTTTACGTGGTGACATTTTATTTCTATATTTAGGCCAATTCTCTCCTCATTTACGTTTCTCTCCAGGCACATATCTATTTCTAAAGGTTACCAATTTTTCTTAATGCAACTATTTTATTTTGTATTGCAGGTTGAAGACACACTTAGATCTATGTATGAAGGTCTTCAGAGATTTGCAGTAGGCTTAGGTAAGTCCCCAATCCTTATGCTACTAGTGCTACCTTATTTTTGTAACCGCATTTGTCTACTTTTTTAAATTGTCAATCAATTGCTCATAGTTTGCATTTATTTATTCATTTTACAGAGCAAATCGTTTTGGATCAAGCAGTCTATGGGGGCAACTTTCATCAAAATTTTAATGAAGCAGAGTTCCAGTTGAAATATGTAAGTTTTTATTTCAATTCTGTTGTGAAACTAGAATGCGTAGTACCTTCTCTCACAAAATTTTTTTGGAACTTCCTTACATGGAAGAAGAAAAAAGGATATTTTTTCAGTTTAAGGAAAGTAGAGCAATCAATTTAATATAGGAGTGTACGCACTTTTCTTTCTATAAAACAGTGCATCACAACAGCATAGGCTCATGTACTACATGGAAGTATAAAAAGCAGGTTGGCAAAAAATAGTGATTCATTTCTGGACGGCACGGGTGACAAACCACATGTCACACTTATGTTTAAGTACACTAGAAATAATCATTTAAGCACTGTGGCATTGCGGTTGAAATTCCTATGTTTGAGGATTAGCTAGTTTAGTATTATGGCAACGAATCTTAGTGTACGTCATAGTTAGGTATATGTATAATTGTTTCCTATTTAGGTACTGGACCTAGTACAATTGCATTTTGTATAAATGTAGTGCCAATATCATGGTTCTGTACTTACTGTAAGGTTATCGGCTACAACTCAATTATAATGCAAACTATGTAGTTAAGTCTGCATAATATTATGTAGCAGGATGTTTTTAAATTTAATTTGCTTAAATTATTCGTTTTCTCAAAGCGTAATGGTAATTGAGACATGAGGGAAGTAGGATTGCCTGTTACACATACAGATACCATGCAAACTCTCATTACTGTCCTTATGATGATGCTGTTTATCCCAGGATGAATCAACTGTTTACGGTTGTATACCTACATGCTAAATATAACTCTTATTAGCATATATATCTCCCCATCATGTTTGATCCGCATTGCAACTTATTGTTCATTTTTTCTATTATTGTCTACGACACAATTGGAAAGTTTGATTTACGTCATATAATCGTAATATCAAGTAAATGAAAAATAGCTTACGTACTTAGGAATTCTATGTCCGAATTGCATACCAATGAAAAGGCAGTAAAATCTAGTTAGAATTTGCAGAATTAGGTGGACGTGATTTAGAATGCAAATATTGCGGCTTAGCCGTAACCTTTGGTCGCTTGACCATTAATTAACACAGTAAGCATAAAGAAATTAATTATAATTACTGAAATAATTTAGTAACAATAATAGCAAACTAGGTAATTCTATTTTGAACGAAGCAGGAAATTTATAGGGAACAGTGTTAATAGATGATTGAATAATAATTGTGTTTTCATTCATAATAGAAATAAATAAATGTGTGCTCGTTGCATGACTATTCATTCTGGTTTAAAATTAGACCATTAGCAAATGTACAATAATAGAGGAAATTGCAGTGCATAAATGCATTAATATTTAGAAAGTAGTATTACTACTACTGCCTACCTGCATTCAGTTCAGTTAATGAAATTACTGCAGTATTATGCATGGAGAAGTAGTTTAAGTAGGTAGTTAGATCTGTATCTGTTTACAGAAACTATTTTGCATTGTTTTGATTATCACGTTGAACTTGAACTTCTATCCGTTGCATTTGTAGCTGACCGTTTGAGTTAGTCGACTAGTTTAGACGAGAGTGTGAGACTGTCATGTACAATTATGATGTACGAATGCGTGTAGGCAAGTACAGGAAATAATTTCCTAAGATGTACGGAGCAGATGCATTGATAATTAATTTATGTAGGTAACTTGGGAAACCGAGGTGGGATTATCATTTTCTATGGCAGTCGTACAAATCCATCTGGTTTTCTAACACTCGCTGATCAGGTGCTAGAGTGTTAGATCTTAGATCTGTGGCCATGGTCACGTAATTAAAACAGAAATCTGCATTTTACGTGGCCTATTATGTACTTAGGTAGCTACAAAATTAAGGTACGGTTGTTACTCCATCCTGGCAATTGTCCATTGCATCTGTAGAATTACGCATCTCGTGTATTTTTCTGCTTCGTGTAACATCAACTGTTCTTGTTGTGGAAAAAGCCAGCAAACCGTCTTTTCATGATAGTTCCACTAATATTCCTACTGTTCTATGCACGGAATCCAAAAGTCAATGCAAAACTTGCGTAAATCCACTAGAATAGCCCTCCTCACTTTACTATTATGTTAATTCTTCATTATTAACTTGTACACTGCTCAATTTTCATTTGCGTCAAATGAGATGTGTTACACAACATGATCTGTCAGTGACGCTAAGTGTTAAGTTGAAGAGGTAGCGATGGATAGACAGTTGGGACGTAGCATATAGTATTGTTTTATGCATTTCACTATTGACATATGCGTTTAGTATCTCCTTTGGTATTAGCACTTTTCAATCTCCAACGGTACCACAAGTACTACAAGAAGTAGATTCATAAAATGCATTTATCTATTCCTTGCATGAATAAGGGGCAATAAAAGAATAAAAATGGACATTGCTTTTTGCCGTGTTGTATACTTAGTTGTTTGTAACAGCAGTAATACATTTACAGTACTTCAGAAGGCCCTTGTCTTCTTTGTATTACTAAATGTGTTTTTCTAAATTATTTATATGTATTAATATGGATTGTATACATATTTATTTTTTTCATAACCTTGCACACTGTGTTGCAAGTTCATATATTTTCTTAAATACAATTCATCAAAAGTGTTTGTATTTGCGCACTACTAAAGACATTGATGAATGATGATGATGACGGTTACGTACTTTATGAATATTACGCAATCATAGAATAGATGATTTCCTTATGGTTATGAGTAGTCTGAAAATCTGTGAGCGAGAGATTTAGCATTTTTAGAAAAGGTTGATATGATGTATGGAAATCGGTAAATGAATGATAGTGTAAAATGTAGACATGAAGCCATTATACGATAAAATTGCATTTTACAAGAGTGGAAAAGTAAAGATTAGAGGGGGATGGTAGAACAATGCAAAGTAAAAGATTCAGGTGTCCATTGAAGACACAGACAGGTTAACAACCGAATGGGAAGAAACTTATGAGAAAAAACCAGTTTGCTCTTGATTTCATATTTCAGTAACTTACTATGCATTATTATAGACAGTGAGGGGTAGTTGTTACAGGGATATTTGAAAGAGTACTAACGCTAAGTAAGATCGCATAGGATGTTACAATTACAAGCTGTGAGAGATGCTTTTAGCAATATTATCTACTTAAGTTTTCATATTCAATTATGCATGTAAAGTAATTACTGTAATTAGGGTTAATTAATTGACTTGTTTAATTCATGCAATGAATAATTTAATATTACAGGTGCTCTGTGAATTACAAATCGCCATGCTTGAGAAGAATATTAAGCACGAAGATATAACCCGAGAAATAATGAGTGAAACGTACAGGGACTTGGACGAGAAAACAACAAGGAACCTAAGAGATTGGTTGATCTTCAGAGACTATGTGAATACTCTGGAGTATCTCAGGCAAACATTCTCGCATTTTCTAAAAATGAGTGGCGGAAGGGACAGTACATGACAGAATTACAACTCTTCGGTTTAGCGTGAAAACCGGGATTGTCATGTGAGAAGACGAAATCTGAGGGAATTCTTCACGGATTACCTACGAACCTACCGACTACAATGAAATGATCATCAGAAATGTCAAGCCTGACCCCCAGAAGTCTGCATTTTACCCGTTGTTATACGTATCCATAGACGCTGATATTTTCCCTTAAGCCTGAGAATCTCTGTGTATTTAATTTATTGCTAGATTCAGTATAAATAACACATTTGTTTTAAGTGCTCCTAGCTGCGTTAGTTCTCTTGGTGGTGTGGCGTTGCATTTGCTAGATAGTCAAGCAAGACAGAGTTCAGTTTATAGTTATTTGTGCTCACATTGCCCCTGCATTACAATTATTACTCAAGTATTACTCTCCCTTCGCAATCTTTTAGTTCGCCAAGACGAAGAAAAGCTTTTAGAGCAAGATTAGCAATACCTAAGCTAAATGCGTAACTGCTACTACTTATTAAGTGTAAAAATGTTTTAACCTTCTCTATTTATTATCCTTAACGTGATGATTCACTTCATCGTCTATTTATAAATAACGATTCCTATGACGAATTTAAGACAGGAAGGATGTAGTAGCTTAAGGACTTTAAGAACAACTAGTACTGCCACTTATCATTGTTTATTAACTGAGATAAGTTTAGGTTGCCACTGCTCTCGTGTATCGTGAGTGCGATAGAAAGCTATACATACTTCGTGTTGTTCAAAATAACATTTTGGGTTTCGCTGAGGCTAAGTACTAGCATTTAAGTTTTAACCGCAATGAAATTGCATGATTAGGTGATACATATCTAGTTACATGTATTAATCTTACCTTTAAACTATTTATTATTAGCACAATTGTGTTTTCTAAATGGAATTGATGCCGTCGCCAATTTCTAGTATCCTATAGTAGTTTGTTTCAGTATTAAAACGTTTCATCCGATATACTTAATTAATATGATATATGGAGGCTAACATAAGATGAACCAAGTATTCCGCGTAATAGCATAATTTACCAATTTTACCCTGTCTTATTCTCTGAACAAGTGAATACTTAAGTACACTTTAATTAGTAGCTCCATATAACTAATTAAATAACAGATTCTAAATACATGTAAGTAGGTAGATTGGTAGGCGGCGACATGAAATTTTAAGCCTAACCGCAGCAGCATGCAGAAATTTTTATTACGGATCAAATTCCAGATATTCTGTACATGTCTGTCCTTTTATATATCTAAAAAAAACTTTTTCCAACTTGAGAAACCGGACTGACTAACAATAAGTGTGTGAAGATGATTTCTGCAATTCTGATCTGTGAACTGCAAACTGCAATAGAGAAAATGACGATAGCGTGACACGACGAGCTGAGGAACTATACAAGTTACGTTATAATTATGTACGTCAAAGTAAATTGATCTAGTAGTTAATAGAACTGCAGTCTCACTCTCTTTGTTTCTGATAATTAAGTAAATAATTATTAATTCTGCAAAATAAGTTGGTACTTAAAACAAAGAGTCAACCCTTTTCCTTAATATTGGCTAACGGTGAAGTTCTCGCTGACGAATTTCTAAGTGCTAATATTTACCTCTGCCACTGCCGACAGAGATGAAGGAAATTGATACTACGATTAGCTACACGAGGTTAAGTAAGTGTCTACCGAGATGAGAACCACTTAAATGGTGGGTAAGTGCCAGTAATTGCTTTACTGTAGCGAGCCGTTTCGCTCCATCGGTGTCTATTGATTGTTCGAGTGAAATAGTTGAAGTTGTCCATGTCTCTGTCTCGGTAGACAAATCATTTAATAGTAGCAACTTGTTTACTGACTCATTCAGCTAACTAACGAGATAACAGTTGGGTTTTATATTATATGTGCACCAATCCATGAAACATCATGTACACTCTCTGTACACAGCAATCACATTTGTATATGCAGACAATCTTGCTGGGAGTGAGTCCGTGTGACGTAGGAGTTACTTTGTTATTTATTTATTAGTACCTACATTAAGTTATCTGCCCATGATATAGCTCCATTGATATATTTTGAGTCACAGAGACCATTAATCGTTTGTAGATGAGTAATTGGTAAGCAGCAGCTTTGCGTCTGATGAAATGTAGTGGACTACTAAATTCTGTCTCAGGCTTTGAGGTTATGTGTACCTAGGTAGAGTATTTTTTAATTATTTATTTTTTGACTGTGATATATAGACACATATAAATATATATATTTGTTATCTTATAAGATCATGTTGTTAGTTATCAATTTGGGACATTGCAAGTACACACTCTCACTTGTGTGGTTTCTTATAATATGCGTTTAACTGTTACCGTTGTACAAAACAGCCAAGACAAAGCTTTACAGAATCCAAACGAGGACTTTTCTTTAATGATTACGAACGTTAGCTTACGTTTCTTCTCGATTTCTTAAAAAGCATTTATGATAGTGCCGTATCACCGTGTTCAATATCAAAGGTTACATAGCTACCTGTTGTGTTACTATACTACAAATTACAATCACGGTGAGGGCTAAGTGAGATTCTGTAATATACTTAACAACGGCATGTTTTCTATTAAATGTGACGACCTGTAAGAAATAGCTGCAATCTAACTAAAGTATTAATTCGTGACTATACAATAGAAGTACACCTTTAAAGTATATTATATTACATCGTCGTTTTAAACAAGACAAGATAATGTACGAATCAAATGTTCGATTAGTTGCCTTATAGATATATTTAATGAGGAAACAAGTTGTTAGATGCGTAATACGATAAGATTTAGTGTCGGGTCGACGATAGTAACTGTGTGCTATACTAAAGTGTGTGTGGGTCTAATGTTAGCTCAAATTATTGTATCATCCTCTCGGCTCGACTGAGAATTTATTTATATTTAGTCTGTATGTACATATAATAAGTGTACATTTTCTGTATAATATAGTGTGCTATCGTCAGTATCAAATATGTAACCGAGTGAAAGAATTGCTGTGCATGTATTTATTCAGAGAGTGAATCTTTCCAGAGAAATTACGATTTTACAAGAGTACGAATGACCGTTTTTTCTTTTCGTGTTCCTGTGTACGTTCTTCGAAGCTCGAAGGTGTACGGTGACTGTACCTAACTATACTACCTACTTATTGTTAGTAACTAATACCGTAATACAACATGTAAGTACGAATACGATGCGATATAATAATCGGATGTTATAATAATACATAGGTAGCTGAAGAGTAGCTAATTTAAACAATAATAAAAATTCAAATTACAAAATAACTGTTAACACGTCTTTGTCTCTTATTCATCTATTTAATTTCGCATTCCCATTCCCGCATGGAAGCAACATCACATATAACCAATCTTAATTTATGACAACTTACAAATGGCCCAACTAGCTAACCTGTACTGTACTTAATTTGAAAATGATTTCCTCCACAGTCTACAACTTCATTTAGTGAAGGCATCATTTAATTTAAATTAAATGATCCTTTCAGTCGACTTTGAAGAATAATTCCGGATTTCATTTTTACTATCAGAATAAATCTGTCCTACATAACATACATCAATGACAACCAATAAAAACAAAAAAATTATTTAGACTCTGAAAACATTTATTTTTGGTTACATGAATACGAACAACAATAAGAATTTTGGATATACAAAATCATTTGGTTCTATTTGTACGATTTTAACAAATAGGAATTAAGTATCCCGTATCTATAAATCGCATTAAGATATTACAAAACCAGATAAGTAAATATGTTCCTGTCAGGGACACATTTCGCCAAGGCATCCGAACATATTAGTTTTCATCTCATTGTTTCGACTGCCTAAAACATGCGTTCTTCAACAAGTAGTAGAATTCAAATAATTATCAGATATTGTGCATGGCAAAATGTCTCCCTCGGCTTGTGCCCACGTAAGCTTTCGGAATATGACTTGTTGACCCAAAGTTAGACCACCTTGTAAATGAGGTAGATGACGTGAAAATCAAAAGAAATTACTGCTGAAGTGCAGTTTTTTTACATCTAATGAGAGAAGAGGGGACAAAGAAGAAAAGGTAAGAAGAAAACACAAGGGAAAGAGAGATTAGAATTAAGGCTACAGATCACCACTAGATAGATACTGAAATCAGCTGGCTCGGATTATTGTAACTGTGGCGCGATGTGATGTAGTGGTGCATTTAAAAAAATACCCCAGAAGTGGACGCTAACTGCAAAACAGGTAGATTACGGTGTAAAAGAAGACAGGTGCATTTTTACAAATGGACCCCACTCAGTCAGTAGGTTTCTAGAATGTGCCAGTAATGTCATATTCCAAAAATCTCGTGAACCAGCCACGAGTTTAAGGACTTCACTTCCTCCGCTTCTTTTTCTTTGTTTCCTTTTTCCAAACGGTAGGATTAGGGCTTTCGTCCGGTGTTTTTGCATGAACTTTTGCAGACATATCACTGCAAATATTAATGATATTTTATTTATAGAAACTGATTCCAGAAATATTAAATCAATGAAATATGGTCAGATAAATTACTAAGTTGCTGAAGCGTCGGCTGTAGCTCCTTGAGTACCCTTCCCAACGTCAACTTTCCCTTTCCGAACTTTTTTAGGTTTAAATCCTGATCTTTCATAACGAGGAAGCCAGCGCTCTGGATCCGGAGTTTTTGCGGCATCGTAATTTGCTGGAAGCTTATTCTTTTTCTTCTTTCGAGTCTTTTTCTTCTCAGAAGTAGCGGGCTGAGACTTGGACACTTCCATCGGAGTAGGAGGTGCGGATTCTTTAGTTGTTTTCTTGAGCAATTTTATACTTGACAGCCAATTCGGTGATTCCAAAGCTTCTATATCTAAATCTGCAGGTTTCTTAATGGGCTTCAGAAGTTTGCTCAACTTCTCTGCTTTAACGGCGTCATACTACAAATAAATTTAATAATGGGATAGGATTAATATTTCAAAATTAATACAAAAATATAGCTTCCAAAGTAGAATATTATATGTTTTTGAATTAAAAGTGGCTTTCTCAAACGGGATTATTCTATTCAGCATTATTATGAAAATACGATTTTCTATTTATTAAATCGAAGGCTTTTTTCATTTTTACATTACTGATTGAACAAGCCATTCTTAATATTTGAATAAAGCTTTTGTTTCTTTCTTTGGCAACAATTATACTTACTTTTGCATAAGCGATAATAAGCTGGGCCAGGGTAGAAGAGTCATTCGGTGAAGACTCTCTAAGTTTTTCCAAACATTTAACTGCAGCCTCAGGGTGTCCATCGGCCATCATTAGCTGCACTGACTGTCGCCAGAGCAATTTCATTGTTCGTTCTTGGTTCTGTAAAAATAGAGCGTAATTAATGATAATTAAAAATCAATTAATCGGTTTTTTATTTTAAAACTTTTTCAAACGAACCCCAGCCTTCTTGTAGTGCTCTATAGCTTTGGCCAGTACATCGCAGGCTTCATTCGTTTTGCCTGTACCTTGATATAATGTCACCAAAGCACTGACGACCCCAAGACGATGTGAGTCATTTCCTAAACTTTTCAGCATCACAATAGCTTCTGCCCTTTTATTCTAAAATGTATTAAATAGTTTATAGTTTTATGATGAAGGCAAATTTCTCTTAATCAAAATTTTTATACGAAAATAATACTTGTCATAACTAACCTCTCTTAAAAGCTGTTGTACTAAGGCTAAATACATTTTAGTTTTCGTGCTCGGTTCTTGTGAAACAAATTCATCAATAACTTTCTTGGCAGCTTCAAATCCTTCAGCTTTCAGAGCAAGGCCAGATTTGATTTTTACTATTTGGGCTTTCAATTTGGGAAATCTCTCAAGAATATTTTCACATGCTTCTTTGCATCTCTCCGTCTTGATAGAATCACCGTAGGTAAAACTTTTGCTTCTTATAATCAGTAAATATTTTTTTTAAACATGTTTTGTTACCTGCTGTGTATGGTAGAAGAAGAGGCATTGGTTTAAAGCAAATCTGGATCGTTGAGAGTCATTTAATTTAAAGTCAACGGAGTCTAGAGTCATTGCTTTAATTCTTTTCTTGCCCAGGAATACATTTTTATCCTTACTAACGCAAAGCAAATTGTTGGACACTACAGCCACAAGAGTTTCATCTGTTGGTTTTTCACCAAGGAGTTGATTATAGACTTGAATAGCATCGCTTTCTTTTCCCAACTTTTGATAAACAAATCCTCTCTGGGCTCTAATAGAAGGAACAATTCAAAATGTTGGTTTTTAGTGACGTTATGACAGTATTAATTGAAAACCCTTATTTATATTAACTGCATAGAGAAAGGAAATCACAGAGAGATAAAAGGAATATATGTTTTAATATTAAAAAGTAATCTCAAAAAGATTATGACTTTTGAAGAAAGAAAGACCTCGGCCTCTTACACTATAATTCCCTTTTCGTTATTAATTTCTTCAGCAGAGTATCCTTCTTCTTCCAAAGTTTCGGTGGCTTGCTCTTCGGACGACTCGAGGTAACTCAGAGCCTCTGTAAGTTTTCCCATTGCAATAAGAGTACACGCTTTGTTGTATTTTAATTCATACGTGTATTCCAGGTCAACATTCTTTAATCCTGGTGGAGACTAAAATATATGCACTTTAAATAATTATGTTCCAAAATAAACTGTGTGTGCTATGACATTGTAATTGACATTTAGTTACCGTTCCAGTGCTTTTTAAGCAAGCTAATATGGCCATCATATTACAATCGCTTTCAACTTTGTCATCTTCATCAAAATTAGCATAAACATCCTTGTATTCAGAATAAGCTTCCATAAATCTATCCATACGGTAGTAAATTTGAGTCAGCAAGGTTTCCTTGTTTTGAGGAGACTTTTTCACTTTGAGAGCATCTTCTGCTGCTTTTAGCTCGTTAGTTCGGTAAAGACAGTACGCCTTCTGATAACTTAGTTCTCTAAAAGCGAAGTATTCCATACATAATTATAGTTTATTCAATTCATGACGAAATATCCAAATAGTATTCAAAAACGTATTGCTGGGATTAATAAAAACCAAATTTAGATAGATGAGTTTATTCAATAATAATTCATTAACTTACGGCGTATCGAATTTTGGATTTTTATTAATAAACTCTAGCGCCTCTTCAAAGTTGCCCAATTGGATATGACAAATTATCTTTACACCGAATGCAAAAGAGTCATTTGGATCCACGTGCAAAACTAAAAAATATTATTATTCATGAGAACCAAAATAACGGTACATACAATTTAAAAAAAGTTACAATTAAAATCATTATTATAATAATTATCATACGTCGTTACATTCACTTTTCTTTTCCACATTTATCAAAAAAAGTTATGGGCTCTATAAAAAACTTACTTCGATTGCATGCTTTTATCGCACCAACATATTCTGTGCTTTTACAGAGTTTTGACAACTCGGCATAACTCGTAGATATTTTTGCCTGTCGCTGGGGATCCTCCATGGTCCTCGCTTTTCGAAACTTTATAAAGAAATCTTATGGCAAATTTTATGAAATGCACTAAACTTTACCATATGGATTTTAAACAGTCGTTTTTATGTTACTATCTATGAGCACTTTGAGCACAACTTCTACCGATTCAAGCTACTCAGACACTCGGGCAGGTCTACTACTGTAGACTACTTTCAAATTCCACGTTTACCTATGTGGTTCTCGATTGCTTTTACTAATAATCAAATTTGGAATTATATTACGTCTATCAGATATTATTTACATTCAATACTCAAAGAAGCAGAGAACATTATTATGCAAGGATAATTCAAAATCTCCCACAATCTCTGCAGGCAGATTTTATTGAATTACTACACAGATGGCACAGGAGGTCCAACTAAAGCTCATGAAGTTCAGAGAGGTGAAGGCAATCAAGTCCACACCATAGTCAGTGATCCAAAACCCAAATACTGGTCAACTCTCAGATTTACACACATCTTTCTTGCTAGTAATAAACTGAATTTATAATTAATGGAAAAAAATCTTACGGATAGATATATTATGAATGTGATATGAAATACGATTAAAGTAAAATCTGAAATACAATATATTTGTTTATTAAAGCCGTAATGCCAAATATTTTCTACTTTCGAGAACAATATTAAAATCTAAGTGTAAATACATTCAGTTCCAATCCAGGGTGTACTATTTACAAAGCCAGAGATTTTTAATATAATCGAATAAAATACCTTGGATTCAAAGGTTTCCTACTCTTTTCCCGTATATTCACGAACTAATAAGGATCAGGATCACAAAGACAAGGGTTAAAAGGAGTTGGCTCGGCTCAATGTTACGAAAAGCGCACACAGAAAAGTCTTTAATATCTTCACTATCTGTAGTAATGCACTAGTACATTATACAAACATTTTTGTATTATGCTATTAACAGCCTCTTACAATTATTGATACTTCAATAACTGATTCTGATTAAACATTACGAAATTCCTGCTAATTTGACTTCTTTACTGCTATTTTCATTTGTCCACATTTTGCCCACTTGAGACTTTCACTCAGTCCGTAAAAAGAGCAATTCCTGCGGATACCATTCATTTGAATGGAAAGATTAAATAGTCTAAAAAACCATAAATAATGAATAAGTATTACTATTTTATCGATACGGGGAAGTGGTTTACACGGCATTTATTTCGTTTCTTTACCGTTAGTTTTTATACTTGCACTATAGTCCACTGCTCTGAATCCTCCAGCTTGTCACCGTTGTAGACCAGCCCAGAAATCTCATGGACTGATAACCCCATGTAGCGACACAATCTAGAGGACGAACTTAAAAGTGTTCATTACCAAATCATGAAGGTAAGTAAGGGGAGATTATACACCATTACGAGACCGATTCACAGAGGACTTTCGATAGCCTGCGCGAAGGCCTCCAATAGTGTAATCAAAATTTCAGTTCTCTCGTACTAGAACTTTGGTCTTGTTGCAAAACAACACGATTTTGTGGACGTAGGGATGGCCAAGCACGCGAGTATGCCATGCCAGAAATTGTATGAATGTGGGTTACACTACCCACAGCTATAGTGTATCAATAAGCCAATAAGAAAATAGTAATACATTTAGGAACTTCAACTTTTGTAAACTATAATATACCTACGTAGTTCTCTCTTCTTTGGCTTTTCTGGAAGGCATTTGACCATCTAAAATTGATACAGTAAAATATCTCCTGTTTTCTGAAGATTTATCTGCTCTCTGCAGCATTTGCTGTTTAATTATTGCTAAAAGAAAATGTGCGAGATATCCGTAGAGTAATAGTGTGTGACAGGGATGTTTTATGATTTTGACTTGGCTAGTAACTATAATGGGTAAAGTGGCGTTGCACTGTTAAATGTAGAGGCGACCTTGTGAGATGATCCCTCGTGGGGAAAGGGGAGACTAGATCTGCGTTGCTGTGTGGCTGAGTGAAAGTGGACGAGGGAGGACACTGAGAGGGAAAGTGGAAGGATACGTCACGTAACACTTGGCGACCATCAACCTGAGTCCGGAAGACGGTGGAGTTATGCTAAAGGCACAAAGGTTAGGAGAAAGTTGGTATGCATATCTTGACAAATGCCGTGACAAAGGTAGCGAGGATAAGGCTGGAGATAGATGTGTAAGTAAGGAGATAGACATAGCTGAGGAGAAAGTGGAGAAAGTCTCCTCCGTTAAGTTTGCGTACGTTACGTTACACTCGACTCATTTCTATTATAGAAAGTTTCTTTCCCGTGAGGTTTCTTGACTTTCCTTTCTTGCCTTCCTTGTTCCTGCATTTCGCTCTCACTGATTCACCGAGTTGAGCTCAAGTGAGTTCTGAGTCCGTAACTTTGGCCAAGCCAGGCATCCTCATAATAGGAGAGCCAAAGGAATCTACTTGGGCTCTCCTTTCCTTAGCTTAGAGTTCCCAAGAATTGGTTTCCCTCACTTCGTTCCATCCAATTCAACAGCAGCTTTAACGTGAGCCAAGCTAAGCTTTCTCCCGACTATTTTCCACGGACAGATTCTTCCAAGTTTTCCATCCCAAAGTCTACCTCGCTTTCTCCTACTGCCCAAGGAGAATGCAATGAAATAAAGAACATTGAGGTTATTCTTCCCAAGTCTGTGCTTTCCTTCGTGGCTCCCTTCTAACCAATCGAAGTCGCAAAATGAGGAGACTTGGCAGCACTGCAAATGCACTACCTTCCCTTCTATACCTTTTAATGCTTCATATTTGCTAATGCAATACTCCAAGTAGTTCAATTCCCTGTATTGTTAGTCACTTCTTCTCTCCTTTGATTTCCCAGCGTCGTTTAAATACAATAAGCGCCTCAATCAGGGATGCCGACCCAGGGTTTTTGGGTTATTGGGTTTTTGGGTTTTTGAGCAAAAACCCGACCCACTTGTTTATCAAAAACCCATGGGTTTTTGGGGTTTTTGGGTTTTTGCTAGGCGGGAATGTAAAACACACCGTAAGTTTCATAACAAATTACCGTTTATCCTGCAAAATATGAATATATTTGACAATAATAGTTAAGAACTATCCTTCTTCATCATATTTTTCCTTTATGACTCAAAAAAGAACAAATATTAAGTAATATACACAGATTATTACTTTGTTTTGATAGACCAAAAACCCAATAACCCAAAAACCCAAAAACCCCAAAAACCCACAAAAACCCATGGGTCGAGGGTTTTTGCTCAAAAACCCATGGGTTTTTGCATCCTTGGCCTCAATCAATCTAAAAAATACCGTTGACTCCCAGACTCTTTCTCCAGATCAGATTCGAACAAGTCGAACAATATTATCGTTAACTTTTCCATCCAAATTTCACTTCTCTCCAGAGGCACATGTTTTTATCTTTTTTATTAGGAAAGACAAGCACAGCAAACAATGATAAACACTTCGGGAATATATCCATTTGTACCCACTAAAGTATAATTTCAATTTCCAAACAATTGCCATCTCCTTTTGAACATACAAACTTCTTTATGACGGCCCCCGCTACGTGGCATATACAATTTACACTTCGTCTTATAATAAAACTTGGAAATACACCTCAAAGCTTCGTCGAAAAATGAAAAACTAACAACAAGCCGTAACAGAACGCTCGCACTTTTCAAACTTGAAATTAAGTAGAATTTGACATAATAGTAGTAAATATCATTTGATACCTTATGATAAAAAGCTGGTTTTGTGCTTTCTATACAAAGGAATTATAAAGTTGGTATGCTTTCCGAATTCCGAATATACCGCACAAGTATGAACAAACAATGCGATGCCAGTAGTAAACCTCTGGCTCGCAAAAAATTGTACTTTTTGAGAATTCCTATTGGAATTTAATGGATCAGTCCTTATGAATCAGTTAGAATTTCCACTGTAATCGAGGTAAGCTTATTTTTTCAATGGGGTATTCTATCTCTCATTTGTAATTTGTATTGTTCTATTTAATTATTAATCATTCCATTTAAGGACCTAAAAGCACAAGATGAATGTTTGGTGCATTAAAAGTGTGCTTTAAAGTAGCAATGCAATGGTAAAGTCTTTTTTGTACAGGCACTTTGTACAGATGGAATAAAACTGCCAATAATATTTTGTCAAACGCAACGTTATAGAAAGGTTACACTGTATACTAATTCAATTTATACCTCTGGTTTTGAAATTGTTCAATTTATAAAATCAGGAAAAGTCTTGTGGGCCATCCATCACCTTTTCCTAGAGTACGTAAGTATTAAACTCTTAATGTATCATAATATTGCGTTATGATGTTTTTCGGCACCCACAGGATATACCGACGATAGGTAATTTATATTTTAGATATCTGTAATATCTAAGGGAAGTATCCTGATTTTAATGGCAAAACTTTTGCCTTGCATAGCGATATGAAACATTGACATTAGGCATTACGCAGTCGTTAAAGGTTATGATAATATTATGCACATAGATAGTATAAACAGTAGCACTACTAATATAAGTTAGAATGGAACAGGAAAGCTAAAATAAATGGTCTCTTAGAGTGTACGAAACCATTACTATTATGGTAAGATAGATTGAGATAAGTCAAATCTGACAATCTGACACATCAATTTTTCTCTTCTTTTGTTTTATAAGTCATTTGTAACTATCAGAATTCTTCCACATCTTGCAATTGTACTATATTACTTTTACACAAACTAAGCATATGAAAAAATATTGAACAACATTTAGGAATACTGTATCATCATGAGCATAGATATTACTTTCTTAATGGTAATTGGATTAGAACTCAGAACTACCTAACCCATGCATTTTTTAATACGCGCCCTAGTATATTATTTTTTACCATGGAAAAGGCATCCATTCTCAATTTGCAAAATTGGCAGTCTTGGTTAGAAGGTGCATAAGTAAATGAAGGATGAAGACTGATGGTAAGACTTATTAAAATTAATCTTGTGTTTTTTGATTTCGAATAAGGGGAGAGAAATTCATCTTTAATAAATAATAATGGAATTGTGATGCCATACATAACGGGGACAAGAGAATTCATGCGACTTACCATTGCCCCATTGAAAGGCAATAATTCCCAACAAATACTTTTGTGAATCAATGTACAGTGGTGTGCCATTTAGAAAGTGACCTAAGAGATTCTTTACATGCGTTCTGTCAAGAATTATGGACCTTTGATCTCGGTACATATCATAAGTGCAGGGATGATATAAAGGGGTCGTTCACTCTTCAGTTATTAAACATGTCTGTTCATACATCTTATTTCCATTTGTCTGCTAACTCCACTCGACTTTTCTCATTACGCTCTCGCTGCAATGACGTCAATTTAATTTCCGTATGCAGTAATTCGAAAGGCTCATTAATTCGCTTTGGGATACGTTTTCATCAATTTCTGCACTAATTTAATTTGGTCACTGATTTAATGGCTTTCTGAACACTTAGTGAAATTCCACTACTCAATATCTATCCTGTTTAACCATCCAGCTTCAAAGCGTGTTAGTTTCATTTCTCAACATTTCTAAGCTTCTTTAAGAGGATACTTCTTATACCAAATTGCGTGTTTGAAGATGAAATTGAAAAATTAGCCTGAAATTGAAATAGTCGATGAAGGGTGAATTGATTTGATACCGAGGGCTATTCAACTAAATTAAATGTACTACATATCTCTGGATGCTGCGCTAATTAATAATTCTTATATAAGACCTAGTCTAACGTCAACCTAACTACCATCTATGTAATCAGTGCACGCTTGTGGACTCTGTAACGGATTTTTGACGCTACCAATAGCAATTTAGATATCTTTAAGGGTTTTTAAACCGCGGACTTCTACGTAGCGCCCACTAATTATTCTACTTTTGTAGGTACTAGTGAACAGTTGTATTCCAGTTAGCATTCAGAGTGATTCAATAATTCATCAACATTTCAATCCCAAATCTTCTAGATATGCAGTGGTAAAACATTTTAATAATCATATATCTGTTTATATGTGAAGTACAACATAATATCTAGAGAGCATTCTATTATCCAAGTAATTTTACACTGTATTTTCTCCTGGTTAGCAAAATTAATTACCTTGTTAGCTAGCAAAAATGCTTGTTTATGCTACAATAGCACACACTAATACTATTAATACATGTCACCAAAAACGTTAACAGTACGTCATTAGAAGTTGTCCTTCAAGCGGTACAGTTTATAATAATACAGATGTCACAGTGATTGAGAGCATTTAGGGATTGACAGAATTTTCTATGCAGTTAAATGCAAATAACTTTTTTCTATAATAGATGAGTCATGAAATTTGGTACACAAATTCATAATCATATAAGTAATGTCTTCACTAAATTTCATCTTGATAGATCTTACAGGGAAAAAGTTATTAATGTCTATTTAAAATATTCAACAAAATTTTTATAAATTATATCGATGGGATGAACTAAATTGGCATATACGGTTGTTCATATACTTTTTACTTCATTCGTAAGGAGGCAGTTTTAAAGGTTCCACCTATTACCCTCCATAGAAAACCGCAGTTCTTTTTCTACCAAAGTACTTATTCCTACTGTCTTTTCCTTCGTGAAGAAAGCTGAAAACAGAAATTCCTTAAAAAATAAGATTCTAAAATGTAATCGCAATGAATCAAATCATGGATTACACAGCAAACTAGCTATGCTTCATACGTGGTATTTGTAATTATACCTGTAATAATTATGACTATAACTTTATAAATGTAAACAAGATACCACTATGTTACGAGTTTTAATATGAGTTCATTTAATTTTTTTAAATTTTTACACTGAAATTAAAGCCACATGCACACAATTACAAACTATTTTTTAAATTTGGAAATGTTATAATAACTTGGAAATTTAAAAAAATCAAAGATACAATATTTTTTAATTATTTACTTTGATTTGTAGTAATTGGCACAATTCATAGACATTTACTTAATCGAAACTTTTGTACCTGATTCGTAATTGTTTTATTTATTACCATTTGTTTGCATAGGAGGTGAAGCTCGTGGATTTAATATCCTGATTTTTAGTTCTCCAATGTCTTTCTGAATTTCGATATCTCATAAAAATGGCATAATATTATTTCATCAGTGTTTGCCAGTCTGCCCTGACTATGAACAAAAAGCAAGGTGAGTTGCAAACTATTTCCACTTTCAAGAGCTGAAGAAAGTGGAAATTCGATAAAGACTGAAATAGACTGTAATACACTGAATATATAACAAGCTTTTCATGAAAGCAGGACTTTACAAAATGTAGTACTGAAAATGTAAGTCGTTTACTTTGGGATGCTTAGCTACAGGAAAGATTTTGTAGATGGTGGAACACATATGGTAACACATAATTAGAAGATTGTTTGATTGGAATGGTGATGGGAGGCCATAACAGGGTCCCTTAACTACGTATCTAATTTTAAGTATGCACTAAATTGTGCATTTATACGGATTTGGAGTATTTAGAGGGCAGCGACTCATTGACGGTGACTAATGAATGCTAGCTGGGGAAGATTAGTTACGTTAGAATGGTATTTATGTAGAAAGTAGGAATAAATAGTTGGAAAGGGTGATATCACGCACAGTAGTTTGAGTTGGGAGTGTATGCTTAAGATGAGACTTAGAGAAGCTTAATGTATTTGGAAGATATTGGCTGGTTATGGCGTAAGACAGTAGGGAGCAGAAGAAATAAACACTTTGGGGAAAGGGAAGGAAGAAGGTAGTAACATTTCGTGGGCTCAGTTCGGGATGTCCTGTTGCGATCACAATTAATTAATCTTTCTGGAGATCAAAGGCTCCTTTGAGAGAGAATGATTGATGCCAATGGAAGGAGACTGTGACTGCAGTGCACTGTGTGGGCTGTGACGTGCGTTTCTTTATTCTCTGCCTTACTTACTTATTTGACTCCGACTGCCCTGTCATGCCATGCCAAGCCTCCGTACAGAAGTGGCCGCCTAGGCCTGCTCTACATAGATTCATAGATCAAGTGCCCGCTTTTTCATATGCTACTTCTATTTTACTTTTATGCTTTATGTAGAAGCATTACGAGCGAGAGAGAGAATTTTGTGAACTGGTGAGACTCGGCTCGTCCCTGGTCTCTGCTCCGTCTACTGCACAAGTTCACATGGAGGAATATAATATTTTCTTTCTATTGCTTTGTACACTTTGTACTGTAAGTAAGAGGAACTTCATTGTTGTTGTGCATGCTCTTTGCCTTTGCTCACAAAAAGAAAGTTGCACTCACATTACATCAATATCTCGCTGTACTTTCACTCACTCAACCAGCCAACCAGTCAGTCAGTCGCTCTCAATTTTCTTTCTTCTTTCTCCAAGAATTCTCTCTCACACTGCGCTACCTAATATTCCAGCTCTCCCTCCTAAATGACACAACACTGCAAAAACAACACATACATTTACTTTACTCTCCCCATATTTATCACTATATTAATGACCCATACCTCCGTTTATTTTACGGCTATCTCTTTGTCATTATACTCCAGCTCTCATGTGGATGTATACTTCCTTTATCATTCCACTTCGCTTCTCTCCATTATTAAGCTACGTACCAACATCACACAACTATAAAGAAAACACAATCTGCAAGGCAAACGAACATAAACTTATAAGCAAAGGGCAGCGGTTTTGTGCCGGATTGAGCATGGACATTTTCTTTCTTTTGCCATCCTTGCATTTTAAGGTTCAGTCACATACTAACTTTTCTTTTTCTCTCACAGGGCAGACCAGAATTTATATTTAGCCAAGTACCCCTTCTACGCCTTCAGCCTTCTAGATAAATTCAATTTTAACTCTGCACTCTGCAAACATTATCATAGCAGTTTTTTTGTAGTATACACTTCTACTGTATCGTCAATTTTTCTGTGTCACAGTAATTATACTTTTTTTACCAATATCTCGTTATATTACCTATGTATTTTTCAGCTTTTGGACTAAGTTACTTTATAACTGATGAACCAGAAGCTTGCAGTATGGATTGATAAATAATATTGATTTTATTTGCTAAATAAAGATAGAACTTCCTAGTTCCGTGCACACTCTTGAAAGTGTCATACTGATGAGAAAGATAGATTTTCTATAATGACAACTCCAGAAATTTCCTCTGCCAGATAGTGTTCACTACTGTGTGTAAATGACAGTGACAAGAACTCTGTTGGATACTTTTATGGTGGAGAAAACAAGGAATGATGATAGTTCATCAGCCTAATATTGAAAAGGCTATTTTTCTACGTTTTACGTCTAGTAAACATATATGGTCTTGTCTATAGTTGTATTACTACATGAGAAGCAGTTAAGGCTACAATTACTTACCGTAAGGGTTCTTTATATCCAAGTAAAACTTAAGTAATGTTCTAGGTGAATGAGGTAGGTTCTCCTTTGAAGAAGATCTGCCATTGGAGAAAATACGTGTATGAACGTTTTTTACAATATGAATCACCACTAGCACAACTAACAGAAGAAATAAAGGTTACCGTTATATTTTATTGCGTACTCTGCAACAAAACATGGAGCATGACATTAATTTTGCAAACTAGGGTGTGTGTTCCCAGTTCAATGGCTTTACACTTGTTCGGATGTGGGGAGCCTACAAGGGAACGAATGCAGTCATTATTTAACAAATATCCGCAAGTTCCAGTTATTTCATTATTAATGTAACTGAACGTGGAGGGAAAATCACTTGTGTGCAATTTAAGAGGTACTCCTGTAAGGTTTGGGCATAATTTTTCCAAAATATCCTTTCATTCCCCCTGTTACACGTTCGTCGTGCAACAAACTGTTACCATTAGGATTTTAAAGACTTCATTCCTACAACCGTTACTTCCATTACCTTTACTAGTTAACAATAATCGATTATTTTGGAACTAACTACTGTAAAGGAAGTAAACAGCGGGTGAAAATCCCAATAATTGCAAACGTGCAAACGCAAGTATTTCATTTATTTATTATTAAGGACATTGGACCATAAAAATAAAAACTTAATTACTCAGCAATGTATACCTTTATTTATTTGTATACCATTTGCACGAAAAGGAGGGTTATTTCAAAAGAAACTACGGCATTTCAATTACAAATTGTTAAACTAAATAATTTTCATTGTGCTGTTGAAATTAAAATGAGAGACTATACTAAAAAGCTTTTTTCTAAAGATTTCGTTCTCCGTTGTCTATTTTCTCAATGCTGTAGGAAGAAATTCATCCTTTTGGGAAATTAAGATTTCTTATAAAGCTTTTATTGCTGCCTATTCAAAATTAATATCTGACATCGGCCTGGAGCTTTATACATTCATCATTGACGGTTTTATTATTACGGAGTTCATAAGAAGCATAAATAGGAATTCATATTTCTGTATCGGCATCTGTGATTATTTCATGCTTATCTTACAGGAAACAGGAGTGAGTAGAAAGTAGGATGTTTTCTTCTTTTGAGAAGTGAGGAGACATGGGAATTAAATGAAACTGGGTAAGAAAAGTATAAGTACGTAAGAAGTGTATACCCGAAATGTAATTTTTTGGTTGGTAATGATGTTGCATTACAAACGCGGTGAAATGAGAATTTAATATAGCTACTAAAGGGTAATGAAAGGGACCTACTCTGTGAGTTATGTGGTATCATCAGAATGCACACAGAGCCGAACACTCTTTCCAATTTGAACAAACAATAAGTTGGCAATTTAATTGCCCAAGCGAAGCACTTACTATAGTTTGGAAATATATACTAGACATGGAATCTGCCTGGGTGAGCGTTGCTGTGTGTGGGCATTGAGTGTGTGTAAAAACTAAAGCTCATCTGGCACTGGCTGGGCTGTCCCGTGGATGTGTGAGTAAATAACGAGAAGTTTAAGAGGAGAGTGCTCCGGATACGTTGATACATCAGTTGGTTACAGCGTGTTGGATGTTCACGGAGGGCCTTCGAGAGAGTGCATAGAGTATTCAGCTCGGCTGTGTGGACTAAAATGGATCTATCTCACCAGAACAGAGGAGGAAGTATTTGCATTACATATTGTTGTGCTGAGAAGAAAGAAGTTTTACGTTTCACTGGGGGAATCCTATTACTATTTGCCATTTCAAGTTACGCAAAGCACATTTTAATTCATGCTCGGCTGCTGTGAGACCTGAAACTGTGAATGTACAGTACACGATTCAAAAGTCTGCAATTGTTGTAATGGATTTTAGAGAGGCTATTGCAGAAAAAATATATTGTAGCTAAAGAAGTTGGGAAAGGGCAATAAAGGCGGCGAGAAGGAAGAGGTAGTCAAGTGAAGTGAAGAGTCGTTGGCGAAATTCGAGAGCACGACAGACACGGAGGATGTGTCTTCCTCTTTCTCAGTCTCAGTCAACTCCGATCAACCAGACGATACAAAACTTCCTCTCCCCATTTCTTCCACACCCGTCCGCGTTAGGAAGAACTTTTCCTATTTCTCTTGGTCCAATCCGGAGAAATCTAACCCGTGCTACCTCCGCCAGTCAAGACAATAAGCTGTAATAAAGGTATGTGTTACTCTACTGCATTGCAATGTCTGTTGGAGGAGTAGTGACTGGCTCCTATGCCTACGTACACCTTCGCCGTGCGAATTCCAACTTAGTTCCATCAGTAACACGAGTAGCTTGTATTGTCTCATGCTTACACAGCGGAAATATGTAACACTAGACAGATATATGCAATATCTTACAAGAGATTAAATTGAACTCTCTAGCCCATTTTTACGTTTTTCTTGATTTTCAAGATCGTACTGCATTTTTCCCTTGTTTTCAAAGCCAATCGAGGTAAAAGCCCATCCGAACGTCTCACAGTAAAATGTAATATGCTATAGAAACTAGACTTAAATGACTATGGAATTACTTTTTTAGTTTTCAGAGGAGGAGGACGTGGAGAGTTTTATACTTTTATAATATACGTGCCGGTGCCCGGAGACTCCACACCAGGAAAGATGAAAACAGCTAAAGTTGAAATGGTGCTGCATGAAAAGAAAAGCAAAAGAAATGTTTAACAAGCGACCTCATGTATGTGAAAAATTCCTTCCAGGTCCTCCGCACATCCCAGCTATTACAGCCAATGTAAGGATATCAACTTGTTTGTGTTGTACGACAACGACGGTACCTAACATATCAGAAAAACTTCTCTAAACTCAGAAATCCACCTTAAGCTGCAAAAACATCCAAAATGGGTTCCTACTACAGATAGAACACTTTTCTTCACTATAATATTGAAAATACTAAAAATTAAACCAAAAGTAATATCCCAAATAAATGCCTTTTTACACAGTAAAACTCACGAGCAGCAAAGGTAATGGTCTCATTTTGACTGATCTTCTTTGTGAACTTTTGATTGGCTTATGCCTAAAGGTATTAATAAAATTTTCTTCTTGCCCAACTCAATTGTTTCTTTCTAAGCTCATTTATGGCTCATATTTTGATTTTCTTCATAAAATACACGTTCCATTATGATACGTTTTACTATTTCTTGCAAACCTAAGCATTTCATGGTAGTTCGTTTTAACAGAGGCAATTATAAGTCATACGACAAGAGTTATCACAGGTTAAAAAACTTGTTCTAAATAAAAATGCCCCGTGATATTGTTGCTGAGTTTGCAACGAATTTTATTTATCCCATTGGATTTTTATTTTACTTTAAAATAATTAAGCTGCATACCCATCAACAAAAATAGCCGATGTACATGGCAGAAATTGCTTACTTTCCATTCCCTGTATCTCAAAAATTAAACCAAGAAAAAGAAAACTAGGCTCACCATTCGAAGAACCACCAGGAAAAAATATTTTAGTTTTCCAAATGCCCCCTTTGCCAATAACCTGCTCTAAAAAATCGTAAATTTTGCAAAACAATGGTTGCGAAATAGATACAGTTGGGAAACCGAAATAATTTTTGCAGCGCTTTCAAATTGTGCATTCAGTTTTCTTTTGTAATTTCAATTCTTAAAAAACAGTTGCCGGTGTCTATAAAATTCCTTCCCAGTATGTCAAAATAAAAAAGAACCATTATGAAATTGATGAACTGTTCTCTTGAGGTAAGTTATGTAAGTATTATAGGTGATATTACTGATTCTTTTAATTTTTTCATGCATTTATGAAGGAGTACTCAATATAAACTGAAGTTTAGGTAACCTCACTTACTATTCATATTGATTTACAACCGAGCTTCTGAAATAAGCTCCCGAATTCACTAAAGGCATCAAAATTTCAAGGATTTCCAGATAAATTTTGAAGTAATGCAAAAATATGAATTCTTTGAAAACCATAAAAGCCTTGTATACAGTTGTGAAAAAAATTCAGAATTGTAATTTTATCTAAAAAATTTGCAGTTTTGAATAACGGTGAACCTAAAAAATGAAGAAAAGTTCTACTACCTGTGACTACTTCATGCGTTATGATGTAACTCATGAAATGAATAGACAGATTACATTGATTAACAAACTGGGAAAGGATTTAATACTTAATAGGAGGATTATTCCTAGTTGCATAGTTATTTATATAGCGTACGATTCAACTTCTTTGTTATAATGCTAACATTACCTTTGATGGCAAATGCCTTTGATACGGAAAGCTGGTTTAATATTTTAATAACCCAATAGTTTGTTCTTCCTAAAACTCTATTGTAATATGTTCTTTGATATGGCTGTAAAAATTTTGAGTTTAGCTGGAAAATAGGATGGAAGCACTTATGTATTCACAGAAACAAAACAAAATATTCCTCTTTTAGGCCCCATAGTGTTTTAATTTACAATACAGCTCAGTTGGTAGCCCTAGGTGTATGTAGTTTATTTTTAATGTTGTACCGCTGCTGCACTGCGAGCCTCTGAAAAAGCACAATAAGTTTGCAACTTGTAACTAAAGTTTTCTCTATACCGTAGTTTATTTAATGCAGATTCCTTCCCACTATACCTAATTTTAATGCTTTAAATCTCCTTACGTAGTAAATCCATAGTAGGTAGCTACCAATACTTTCCCAGAAGCAAGATTGTCGTTTTGCTTTTTCTCAATTTGAGTCAGACGCGACGTAATTGATTCCAATTCTTACGGCTAGGTACTTATTCCTCATATCGTACACATCTGAGAGTACGTCAGTGTATGCGAAATGAAAGACAGAATTAGAAAACCGAAGTTTGAATCGAAGCGATACGTAATTGAATGTATACAGGAGTAGTTCTGTCTCATTTAATTAAATTCTGATGGGTGGCTTTGGTCTCCGTGCACAGATTTCTTACGCCTCTGAAGCTTAAGTAGTCCGTTCTCCTGCCAAACTTTTCCATTTTCCCGAACGCATTACCTATGAGCTTGAAAATGTCCTTATTTAGCATTGTACCATTAATATACATTTATCAACCTTCTTCCAACTATAATTGGTTCTGATTATTTGATCAAATTCGAGTCAGTTGTCTAAATTAGAAGGAAAATGCTATTAATGAATCCAGTACGGTCGTGGGTTTTAGTTGGAAGCTCACTTTGATGCAAATTACTCAAAGAGGAAACATCCAACTTAACATTTCGACTTTTTGTTTTTCTGTGTATCACGAAATTGGTGTCGCTCCATATATTAACTTTTAAAAGTATAATTAGTGCAAACTAATTATAACTGCAAACTGCATATACGTTTAATTACAAAATAGATAAAAGCAATATTATGTAAATAAAGGCATGTTTGATCCTTATCTCGGAGTGAAAATTATATATAATTTGCTTTGAAATTGGAAAATAGTTGCGCGAAAATCGGAATATCATTATTTTGCTTGCTAGGTAAGTGCAATAGAATGGTGAACACAATGGAAAGCTTGAATGCATACTTGGCTAAGGGTGCCTACCCATAGAACACTCGAAGAAGAACAAAAGGTATATGGAGCAGTATAGGGACCATTATGCGTTGCCATTAGAGTACATTGAACTGTTGAAATGCAATAGAAGAAAATAAAAATTGGGAAACAAGGAGCGAAGTAGAATAGCTTTCCTGGAAACAATATTTGTGTCTGAATGAAGTATCTGTAGTTGCTTTGATCCACAGATAAACTTCTCCGATTCCATTGCATTTTATATCATCAGAATGGAATGGAGTCAATTGAGCTGTTCTGCAGAATTGAGTTAAATTTTCAAGGGAGATCAGAGTGGTTGAATTCGGCGTCGATTTTTTTCCATCCTTCAACTATGAAAGTTTTACGTTGCTCAACCCCCGTATGTATGTGTTCATTTCATACAACTACAATTCTTTGAGCAATACAAACAACTAACAGTCTGCATGTCTTCCGGCGAAACTTAAATTGATTATTTTATATGTCTAGGCTCTATTTGAATTTTTACTAGCCGTATCTAAATATACAGCAAGGTGAATGCAATAGGCGAGTGGGTTTTGTATATACGACCGAATACATACAATTCTGTTTTCGAGAACTTTAAACGATAATATATTTATTAGTTATATGCCTCCGTATTATACTCTGCATACCAATCGAAGAATTCTCTACAACCCGTAGATTCTGTTCCAACGCTCAATCTCTCTACATATTCATTTGAGAATGCATAGGATGAGCAGAAGATACCCGTAGTCAAATTCAGCTGGTTGGAGTAGGTACTCCAACCAGGAGTACTTCTGCTACAATCCCGTATATCGGATAGACATTAAGACATGAAACACAATATCTCTATACCATTACGATCATATCAGTCTTACCTTCCCTTAGGTGAGCTACATTTACATTCATATCAAATTTACATAATGTACATACCTACGTACGGGTGAAAGCAGGTTCAACTAGTTCTATGCATTTATAATGTAAAAAGGAGAGTCTCATCATATAAATTTCTGGGTAAGTCAATCTGTTCTATTGTAGATTTAAGTTTGTTTGGTGAGTTTACTGTGCACACACAGCTAGTAGCTACTTCTTCATGGTTATGGATCCGTGCAATATTGGAAAGTGAAAACGATCAGCCCATATTGGCTTCCGAAAGGATGTGATACAAAGAAGATGAAAATTGATGAAATAAGTTTGTTGGTTTGATGGCTTCACTATACACAGATGCGTATGGATGAGCAGAAGACTCGTCCCAACTTAACATTTGCTTCGAGTGTGTACCTTCCTATCAACTATGAATAAGTAGAATAAATATAGTACTTATGGAGCACATAAGCCATTGTGACGATTCCACAGATCTCTTCTCCGGGGCGGGTTAACAGATTGCAGAAAGAAGGCAGAGACGGCAACGGGGAATACACACAGCGGAAAAAGATGTTTGGCTGACGCTAGCACAAATAATGATATCATATCATATGTATTCTTGTCTCTACTGTGCTTCGTCACAGTTCAACTCCCAATAGTACCCACTGTGACAATAACTTTGCAATAATAACATTACCTTGCCCTAACTTACTTACGCGGCTCAATACAATTTCGCAAATGAATCTTACTCCCCTAAACATACTTATTAAAATGCTAATGCAAACGTAATTACTACAGATGAAATTTCTCCTAGAAACCAAAATACACCGTAATAATACAATTACATTTCTATTAGGCAGAACATTAACTTGGCTATGCCAGTGTTTACACTCAGAGAAGGAAAGTCTACACGTAATAACCATACCGATGAATTCAAAAATGTGTACTGTTTGCTTTGACAATGTTTATTTATGTAAATATTGAAATTTACTTGATTCCAAAAAGGATACAATAGAAAATACTCCGCTGTAAAAAATATTTTTCAGTTAGATTGTATTGTACAAAATTTAAAATTCGTTACCGAATTCAAAATATGAAAGGATTCCATAATATTTTTTGAGTGCACTAAGAAATAAAAATATTGTTTGCGAATTTGGAATAAAGTATTTGAAAAGTTACAGTTTGGAAAGTTTATGCCGTACGTAATGCAAGTTTTGAGTGGTATGCATTTGGGTATACGTTATCCAAATATTGGAATGGCCTGTAACATAATGATGTTTTCTTGTTGTGGATGGCTTATGTGGATAGGTAGGTGAACTATATCTACTTATGCTTAGTTGGTAATATTATTTGTACATTAATGCTGGAGTTGTGCTAGTGGATGATATATGTGTGACGTTTTATTAGAGGTGTATGATGCCTGAAGTAGACTGTTGGTATAGACAAATTGAAGTGGCTCGGTGGGACTGGTAGAGTGTAGGTACTGGGAATATTATAATATTTTGATGGGTTATAGTTGGCATTAAGGTAGTAAATAGAAGTTGCTGACGATGAGCCAAAAGGATATTGGAGGAGAAAGGAAATCTGTAGTGGGGAGTGGAGGTTAGGGTTATGTAGTTGAGTAGCCGCTATCTGGTATAAGATAGTTGGTATGTAAACGGGAAAAAGAACTCTGTCACAGAGATCCCCATAGAGAAGAAAAGAATGGATTCAAGGAGACACGGCAGACACGAAATGGTTGCAAAAACAATATCGATCCAATGCTTTACTTGCTTTCTTATATCATTTGTTTGGTCTTCCATCAAGTGAGACTTTACATTTCTTGGTACATACAAATAGTCTTATACTATTACTTATAACAAGTACATAGGTAAGTATCGTATAGATATAGGCTACATCATATCATAAGAACTGCACGTATTGTATTATGCATGTACATAAGTAGGTAGTGTGTATCTCTGAGTATAATAGGATCGGTCTGTAGTTCTGTTCCGTATGAATCTATGCGTGTACTTGGCTCCCTATGAGATGTATAGGTACACTTAACTTATGTATCGGAATCGTTTTCTCCGCCACCCATTCCACTTACGCAACGTTATGTAACCTAACCTACCTATATTGCACAGTATCCTTCCGATATATATTTTATAACGCGTCTCTACATCATCCTCTTTCAATTTACCAGCTTCTTCGCTTTGTTACACTGTATTATTATTACATAATTCTCTAGTTTTCTTAGCTACGAGTCCCTTAGCTTTTCTCATATCGTCATATCGTCATCACAGCTACAGCCACTAGATTTCTATGGATATACAGTGGCCTACCTATTAACACCAGTATACGATGCATGATTTTGTGTCATGTCTCTTTCCCTCTGACTTGTGAGTGATTGTGTGAGTGTGTACGTGTACCATTCACTTGTTTCATAACAAAACTCCCCACAAACTCTACATTGTAGTCAAATGTCTCACCCAACTCAACTGGAGAGAGGCTACCACACACAAATAACATTACATGCACTCTGGATACAGCCATCCACAACCTAAGTCAAGTCGGCAGAGAAGCAATGCAAGATCTATTGAAAATAAAGCCACAGAGCTAGCTGTCAAATATAATTCGCACAAAAAATATGTAAGTAGAAAGGACTTATCCTCAGAAAGAGGCTTTCATCCAAAAACCCAAACCAAGTCAACGAACAAGATAAACTAACGGTCTTAGTAACAACTTCTCCTCCCGTCTACCTTCCAGCCACAACACTACATTTTCCAAAAGCAAAACCTGTCTACGCACAAATACAACAGTAAATAAATGTCTAGTAACACTAATAAAAATTATTTCCATTTCCTTTACTCTTCATTAGGACACGCTCTGCAATTGTCCCACTATATTTTAATATACCTAGCCTTCCTTTAATTTCACTTTCCTTATTTCCATTCCTTTCTTTTACTCACTGACGCTTTCTCCACGATTCATCTGTGAATCTAACCATTAAGGATACCTACCGTGGTAACTAACTCTTTTATTTTATTTACTTTCCTCAATGTTTATCTTTGTCGCCTTTTCTTCCTAATCCAAACGTAATAAGCTGATTCCATTCCTACCAAAATCGTCACAATAATCCAACTTATGTACACAGTTATTTCCGTAGATAGTGTACTGAAGTAATGAGAACTCATTCTGCGTCGTATCTATTACACATATTATATTTTTTCTGTAATTGCATGTGAACAGCACAAATATTGATTTTACTTGTCCTGAATTGACAACTAAACTGTGCAATAAACACAGAGGATGTGTATATAATATTGCAACATTAGTTCTTTTCCCTCAGACGGATGTCGCAATTATTACAAAGGCTTCTCAGTTTTCATTGTCATTAGCGATCGTTGATTCCACAAATAGGAATTCCGAGCCTCAGCTTATAATTACATTCTGCTTCTGTATTACAGGAAAACCAATACTTCTTTGTATATTATTGTAGCTACTGGCATTGACTTCACAAAAACCGTATCATCCCTTTGAACTGCGTTCATGTATCATCAAGCATATATTTACCTGTGCAAAATACCCCTATTATCAATTTAAAATCATTTCAGACTTTAATTTATGACATCTACCTTGCTTTCAGATAATTAATGGTACAATTTTGAAATCCATATTAATTCCCCAACTTTGGTCAAAATTTTCTCAAAATTTTATTTTTGAAGCTAAAAGTGAGCATCGGACACATTCATAATATCAGAAAAGAGCTAAACAAACAAAGATGTCCCTTTGTGTTATATTCTTTGTCTCTAGATAACCCAAAAACTTGCACTGCCATATTGTCTGTATTTTAAAGAATGTAAGTATAACTACCACACCAATTTATGTGCTAAAATTGTTGCAATTACAATACTTTGAGAGACCCCAGGTACATCTTGGCCAGGTTATTAAGTCTTGAGAGACGAAAACGAAAAGTGTTTTGTATCCAGTAATTCATTTAATTTTGAATGGCCTTTCATGAAGATGTGGAAATAAAAAACTATGTTCTAGCTATTTTTGGTCCTCTGCTGCTACGTTTGGGATACATCTCCGGCTTGCATAGATAAATATATAATGGCGTATAAATAGGGATATTATGCAGGCTTTGAAGATAACATTGTTTCACCCAGAACATGAATATTATGTAAATAAGTAAGTTAATAAAAAATGACAAGGCTTAGCTAAAGCGGGGTAATTCTGCTGTTGTAATGCGATGTAGGCATGCATGCAATTAGGTTGGTTTAGCTTATGACAGGTTAGGAAGGTAAAGTTGGCAGGTGCTGATGCTTCTGTCGGGGTTGGATGAGGTAATTGCTAATAACACATAGTCCTGCATATTTGTGTACCGTAATTTATCTTGTCTGTCGCTGTAGTATCTAGCGCGTGTTTGTGAATGTGTTGGCCATATGCATGGAAGGTACTTGTGTAGAATGTAGTCGACGTACAGACTTTCTCTGTGTATATGTTTTATCCTTCTCTCCAGAGATGATCACACCTGAACTCATCTGGACTGAGCTGTAGCTTTACTGTTTTGTTGGTGAGTCCAGTCGGAATTGAAATAATAGGCGGGGAAAGCTAAGCGCCTTGAATTAGAGAGTGCTATGTGTTATTTAGTGGTGCAGGGAGAGGAGAAACGTTTAGGTTGAGTTTGAGCCACTAAAAATTGGTGGTGGATGTAAATGGAGTGGTACAGAGTTGATAGGACATGGAAAGGAAGGTAGATTTTAGCAATCAAGCGGAGTTCATTGCAGACTTGACTTGGTTTAAGTACGGTGCGACTGGTTGGCTGGAATTAAGTCGGAAGTGTGGCTATGAGTATATCTTCCTAGGCCATAACTGTATTTGTTGGGCTGTAGCCTTCTCTCCAGCTGTCCCAGTTGTCTTTACCTTAATTAAATTGTGTTGAAAATCCAGTGGCAGCACGTTTCAACAAGATTATATGAGACCCAGGAGAGCAAGGGCAGGAAAACACAATGACGGGATGCATATTACATTACACTGCATAAAGTATTTGATCAGGAGAGCTAAACTTGGGTCATTTGTTACATGTCTTCCTTGTCGGAATTGATCCTGCTCCCTCACTCCACTTTCCCTTCACCACTCCTTTCTTTTGCATACTTTTCCTTGTCGTGTCCTCATTTTTTCTCTTGATTCCTTCCCTTGCCAATAATACCTTGCCAGAGTGGGCTAATGTGAAGAGCAATACACTGCACACTCAGTCAGCCACATAAATGACGAGACAGGGAGACATACTACGGCTCTCCCTGCTGCTCAGTGTGTACACAAACTAATTGTAAGTACATGTACAGTGGAAATAAATTACATAGTATTTATTCGCCAATATATTTTACGCGTAATTTCATCTGTAAGTTATAACACAAAGTACGGTACAGCACCATGCACTCATCCAAAGTGCACAACAGTTGTATTTTATTTATTTATTTGTCTCTCTAGCATTTTGATTATAAACTTCTATCCTTGGCTACAATTACATAATATTTAGTACGTTTTCTCTATGTATAGTTAGCTTAAGGGTTGATAAGGTTTGTACACTACCAGCTTCAAGGGTCTGCATATAAATACCTAACAACAATAGTTTCTCCGAGTACTCTACTTATACATAGTAAATAATATGTGTCAGTGTTTTGTAGATTCCGAGGTTTGAGTAGTAGTAAGAATGATTTTTGTACAGGTATGTAATAAGATCATTGTAAAATACCAGCACAATTTGATTATACCATTACGCACGTAATTACATTCTTCATATATAAATACGCTGCATACTATCACCACGTAGATAGGTACTATGCAGTATATAGACTTTTCAGGTAGCTATCTCTACCTCACAACGTGAAAATATTAAATCAATATGAAAAACAACTGATACAGAGCTGAAGAACACTCTTCCGTCCAATATCGTCATTGGGAAGAGAAATGTCATATTTGTGACTATATCGTGTGCCTGTCCAGTGGAGAAAGCGTCCATCTCGCCCATTCGGAATTCGGAGTGAGGACGAGACGCGGGGGTTTTCAGTGTCAGGCGATTCGTTCGTAATGAAATACATCTGGAGGTGCATTCTGGGTTTTTAGGTAGTATTTGGAAATAATAGCGGAATATGTGGTTATGTGTCATGTTGTGTCTGACTGAGCATTTGTATTAACAGCGGTGCTGGGAAATGTCTCTCTGTTGTATGACTGGTATCTTTAAATTCCTAAGCCTTTCTTTTGTGGCTGGGAACTAAAGTGTCGTGCACACACGTCCACAAAATGTATTTCCAGAAACACAGTGCGACGACTGAGCAGCATCTTCGCTATTTGGCCAAGGTATTGCATTGTGCGCTCCAGCGCTATATTTATTTTGTGTCTGTCTCTTCCCTTCCTCCACAACACAGCCAAATGCATTTCGGTTGGAACGTTCCAAATTGCTGTACGAATACTGCAATGTAACAGACAGATGACAATGATGGCAACTGTCCTACATGTTTAGTAGTCGGCTTCCTCTTTACTGGAAATTATGCGATCCTCCCCTATGCACAACCCGTATAAACACAGAGAGGCGTTCGCTCCAACCAACACACCAAGTATGAATAGCGAACCTGTACGAAGAGTGAGATTCGCCTTCTCATTTCCGGGCAATTATAATGTCGTCGTTGGGAGTTGAGTTGTGTAAAGCAGTTGACTAAAATACATGGAGTGCTCTGACTCTGAAGATGATGATACGGAGAGAGGTTTTGTTTTGTTTGACTTTGGACTGACGATGTTGATATTATGTAAACGATGAGTTGCTCTACACAATGCAGATACATAGAAGGTGAGGTCATGACTTGTCGTTGGGTACATATTAAGTAGAGTGTGACTATTAAGTAGTTGGTATGGTGTGTGGTATGGTATGGTGCTCTGATAAGTTGTATGTACAGATACTTATAGAAAAGTACCTTAATATTACTATATATAATATATGTAGTATTGGATGAGTCCATGGACAGAGTCAAAGTATCAGTTTCCTTGTTGATAGTTGTTTGTGTTCCGTGGAAGAGTGGTTGGTCGGAGAGAGGAGTCCACAGAGCGTCTCCCGGGACTTCGGGTGTCGCCCGGCTCGTCTCCACTCTACCTGATGGCCTGCCTGGACTTCTCCGTCCTGCTCTCTGCGGACACCACTCTCATCACAGTCCGCCGGTGACCCGGGAGAGGAGACGACCTTGCCTCCGGGAAACTACTGACGGTTGCGACGAATGGTGTCTCTTGCCCCGGCGATCTCCGAAAACTTTTTGTCAATCGGCACCCTGTCGTCATAGAGAGATGGAGCCTGGAGAATGATCCCAGCTGTCCCCACCAACACAGCCAGTGTGAATATCCACAGAAAAAGTCGATCCAGAACCATTGCAACATATTTCCAATCTTCCTTCACCTACATGGGTACACAAGGCACGAACTCAATCAATCAACTTTCCCAATATTGAGCTCTCCTGTAATTTCAGTTGACAACAAAACTTTTCTCCCGGGTATCTCCTTCTCTCTGGCTTAGCTACGGGATTCCCGAGATCCGACCTGGCCTCCGCTATCCATCATATCACTATCACACCCAACACAGGTTCCGTGCATACCAACTACTCCCTCCCCATACATGTTTACTTAATACACTGGCTATGCGTCACACCTGCACGGCTCGTTTACATTCAACCGTCTCCTTCCCGAAAGTTGATTTCTGAGCTAATGTATCTAAGCTATACCTAATGTAGTCTGCATTAGGAGACACCCCGGCTAAAGTCAAGTAGGCAATTCACCGAGTCTATTGTATTCCTCTAAAGTGTTTACTTGGCTTACGTTACACGAGGATTTTCTGTAGTCCTGTCATGTACTCTGTATTTTTAGTTTAAGTCTTCTGCAACGCTATGTAAACAGAGTGTCTCGTACCTAGGCACTCCTTCTACCTACATTGCATTACCACTCTCTATTATACTCCTACACAAACTCAGGGGAACTCCTGATCTAATCCTGATTTCATAATCCTATCAATCTATCAGCTAGTAAATATTGAGGAGCTAGGTATATTTGTGTACTAGACATTCTCCACACACAAGAAATTGACAAAGCACTAGAAACTTCTTTTGATGGCTGAATCTATTCTCAATAGAACAGGGATCCATTAGTTTCTGTTTCTTGTCTACCTTAATGTAGATATTTTCATAAGTAGGTACTCAGGCATCAGGAGCAGTTCCGCGGACGGCGGTGGGTGTCGGTGAGCGATGAAAGGATTTAGCTAATAGGATTTTGCCATTTTGTTGTTTACTCCTGCCAAAGTAAATACAAGTAATATGATCGTAGCAGTAGGTAATGTGCACTTAGGTAATGAGGATTTTGATTGTGTGGTGGCAGCCAAGAGCTGCCTGGCTTCATTGTGGATGTCAGATGAATTGCTCCGTCATTAGCAACATTTGCCTGGACTAAGTATCTATCTCGGAGCATCTCCAGTGACTCCGCCCACTAATAACCGACCACCCAATCGATGGCTACTCCCGCATGCACTTCTGATGTGGAAGACGTTGGCCTGAGTACCTGCGATCGGAGCCTGGGAGACTATGTAGGTGGTGGAGGATTGCGTGTGATTGATAGAACTTACTTTGGTGGAGTCTTCTTGGATTCGAGTGTGTTTGGCGATAAAACGAACACCGGCACAGGCACGATGGACATCCGGGACGCAATTTCTATTGGAGCAATGAACCGTACTTTTCGGAATGAGCGGTGACGGCAATGGAAGCGTATCGTCCGGAAGCCAGCTTTCGGTGGAGCCATCATGACTGGGGAAGCCTCCGTGAAGCCGGCAACCCGCACTGCCGTCTGCCATTCGGTAGGACATGAAGCTACACAGCGTCAAAGTCACAGATATCATTGTCACAATCGTAGAAATATGATAATCATCGTTACGGGACAGACTGGAATAAGGAAGCTTCGCACTAACTGACTAACTCAACTGAGTGACAAGGACTGATGAGAAAAGAAGAAAAAATAGCAAGAGCACGAAAGAACCAAGGAAACATTAACGAGGCTGTACACTAGCAAATACCAACACAGATAAAAAGTACTTTCGCTACGGAAAAAGTTAGAGAATACAATACGTACGTTACGTTTACAAGAGAGAAGGAGAACAAACGGTTATTTTATGGCTTACAGTTTAATATTTCTACTAGAGATGTTTTTTTGTTTACTAGAACTTCGAGGTGCTTTCTAGTTGTAATTGGCTAAGTACCTAGGTGTGGGTGTCACAGGATCTTAGCGAGTAATTAGCTAAATGTAAGTACTAAACTTAGTATAGAGAGAAAATGTTTTCATCATAATGGAAGGGGAAAGAGGAGCCGTACCTTCGGAGACAGGCCTCCAAGGGTGATTGGGATCGTGGCGGGATTTCGCTGGGACTCTCGTCCTGCCAATAGCTGTCTGTGTGGAAAGTGGAGTTGTTCGCTGTGCGAATCATCAACACACTCTCTTTCCACTTATTTCTGCACAAACAATGACAAGACAATCACAAGTCGAGTAAGAACTTTTCGCACAACACGCTCCGCCCAACCCAACCCGAAGTCCGACAGATTTCCATTTAAATCCAACCGTAATGCAGCTGCACGTCTCTCTCAATCCTCCTAAACAATGCACTTACACGCAGCCATCTTTAATTGCGACTAAAACCGTTATAACATTCCTTTCCCAGCTAACTACAACTATTGCCTTAATTGCCAACTATTTACTATTCGAAAGATAGGCTGGGACAATTACGGAAAGTGACCATGCAAATGAGTTCTAAAAGACCAATTGCAATTGTGCACTACACAATTAGGTGCAAGAAAAATTAAAAGTGCACATTTATTCTTTTGCACATATTGAATAAATACCTAAGCTGAAATCCTATCATTATGCATTACTTACTTGAAAGAATTGAAATACGAAAAAGTATTTACCACTATTGGTAAGATATTAAATAACTGAAATACTTAAAATCTGTTAAAGATATTTAGATTTGCATGGAGAGCAATGGAAGTCATAAACCTTTTATTCTTCGGATGCAATTGTTAGGAGATTTTGATAAAATGTACTTGTGAGGCAGTTTTTATGAAAGAAAAGGTAGACTTTGTTTTCCCATGGTCCGTAATTAATAGATGAGAAGAAGAGTCTTGTTCTATTTCTGTCTGTAGGTTTGACTCGCTATTAAGTGTGTATTCTGGAAATCCGTTTTCCTTGGAATATTTCTGTACTGTCCTCTCTACTTTCACGATTGGGCGACTTAGGACAAACGGCTAACAAGTCTGTGTGTTAGTAAGTGCAGAAGTGGAAAATGATTCTTGGAACGCAGTCAAAGATATTATTAGGATTGCCTTTTCTCGAAGTAGGTAGACAAATTTTGTTATGAAAATGAAATCATACTTGGCCTATTCCATCTAACAATCTGAGGCTTCCAGGACGGCGTAGTTTGTTTTCAACTCAATCTCCGCTGAAAACATTTGAACTTGCCTGAACTCACTCTTTCGTCTTGCCTTGATCAATTCCGTTTCAACTGAGCTAGAACTAGTGCACTAGTTCGAACGCAGCACTAGTGGTTCTTTAGTTACACGTCGTTGTGAGCCTATATAATATTTTGTCAATGTTCACCCCAAATCACTTGGGACAGACGACTCTCTCCTCTGTCTCTGGAAAATAGCTTTATTGCAGTTCTACCCAAGTCTGCCTTTTCCTGTTCACTTTTCATAGTTGTTACGGTCCACTGCTTTATTTTATCTTTTTCACTCGCTTTCCACTCTGTTTTGCGTAATGAAACTGACTAGTGCTTTCTCTTTCCCATCTCATTTCCCCAATTTATGTATTTGTCTCTCTGTCAAGCGGATACAATCTCATATTCTCCATAACTACTTTCAAAATTACCACAGAATTCAATAGTCTTATCTCAAACATTCAAATACCGAGATTAGCATAACTGCATTACATTCAATTTTGTGATTTCATTTACTTTCCCAAACATTCAAAACACACAAACCAAAAATTTCCTCCAGGAAAATTAAAAATTACAATTATCTTCTCCTATGTGCATTTGCTTGTACTTTTCCGTGTAATGATATGAGTGTGTGATGACCTATGGAAGATATTCTGTTTTAATAGTAAGACATTTAAGCAGGGCTTAATTGTACATAAGAATTATTTAATCTAGTAAAACTTGGATAGGGAGTACTAAAATTCACAGACGATCTCTCTCTGTTTAAAAGTAAACTATTTATTCATATTACAGTAAGTACACTGCATACGGTTTTGGGGAACTAAAAAGTGAGTGGATAGCCAGTTCATTGCTATATTTGGTAAGTATATGGCCTATGAAGACGTTTACGTGAAAAAACTTTAGCAATCCTTTCTATGGGAAGAGTAATGTGGGCAGGATGTTGATGTGCGAAAGAGCTTGAATCGACCATTAAATTAAAGGGGAATTTACGAGCGGCTTGCTGAAAAAGAGAGCTAGTCGGATGGAGTGTATATGTAAGTTTATACGTCTGCAAAGAAAAGCACACAGATAATAATACATACATACAACAGTACAGTACAAGTAGCTAACGCAAGTACAAATGTAATAGTAAATTAAATGCTATAAGTAAAGTGAGTATGTAATATGGACTATGGAGTCATGATGAGCCAAAGTCAAAAGAAACGCGAACAGCCCAACCCACTATCATTTCATCATCATAATATCATCATCATTACTGCTTCTACTAGAGATAACTGCCGTCAGGTCAGGATCATATAAAGTTTTCCTGCGGCCAACAGGGGCCAACCCAACCTCTGCAAAAGTCCAATGTGTAATATTTCATCTGGGAAATTTATGGTGAAAATAAAAATATCGTTCCAACTTTCACAGGCAAAATAATAGAGAAATTATGTTTTCATTTTTAAAGCCCAAAAATTTTAATATTGGGTATTAACTGCTTTGTTAATTTCTTAATTTTTCACTTTTCTTGGAAATTTTGGAAAATGAAAAACGGGAATTTCTCTGGGAATTACAGGCATTTTCTACCATAGAATTATACTCGGTTTTTGTTTCAACAATGCCTTAACAATCCCATGTCTGCCACAGCTCCTAAAGTAGTTTATCACTGGAATTCTTCTGTGAGCTACTTATCAGTAATGTACATTTGAGGAATAGAGCCCTCATAGCAATCGAATCACGAATGTTAAGTGTGTGTGTGTGTTAGAGTGCCATTATGTTCGAGATTGTTGTGAGAATGTGGCCCGTATATCTTCACTTTTATGATGACTGCTTATTTATGACTGGGTATGAGTCCTTAAATAGTAGTTTGGCTAACCTATGAACTATTTTCTGCCCATAACGAATAAAATGTGTTTTAACAGAGATAATACGCTTCGTGGGACACCAAAGCTTGTGTGAATTAGAAACCTGGCGTTATCTGTCCACATTCATACAACTTACTTTTTAGTAGAGCAAGGAGTAATTTTTTGTTAATGTAAAAGTCGTAAAATCAAAAATAAAAATTTTCCTTTTGATTTTTTATTTGGCATTAACATTCGCCAAATCTGACAAACATATATTACGGTATAATAAACTTTTAGAATGGTATGTAGAATGTTTCTGGTCTACTAAGTAAACGGAGCCGTTAGATTTTCAAAGAAAAAGTTTAGTTGAGCATGTGGGCAAGTATATCGCCCGTGAAAACGCACAAGGTAGTAATTGATTTTTATCATCGAATAAGTTCTTTTATATTTTGATTGGTGTTTCTATACAGAAATGTTTTCTTGTGCCAAAATATTTCTAAGCCACCGATAAGCACCGGTGACGCTTCATTGACCAACTAATTTATCAACAAAATTTTATCTGAGGGATTTTTGCTACTTTCCATTGCTAGTTTACTCTCCAAGGTGCAATTGGGATTGCATGACTCTTGTCCTGGGTTATGTTTGTATGGCAGTTGACTTGACAGATCACTTTTCTCTATTCGAGTGCTTCTACTTTGTGGTGTACTTTGTTGTGTTCTATGGCTGAGGCTACTTTACGTAAGTTGCTTTTAACTTTGACTCACGTTTAATCCATAAACCGACATCACATTGCAGAAACATACATACCACAAACTACAGTTTGGCCCCTTGATCTTTCCGTACAGACAAAGTGAGATATATCTTAAAACTTTTAAAACTACCTACCTACATGTGTGATACCATCGCTACGGTTTACACGATAAAATGGAAATAACACTTGTACTTCTGCTTTCCTTGTTTTGTTGCTCTCTTCGCAGATCTCCAAATACAAATCTCTGGTATGTGCCTTAGAAGCTCTACTGACACTATTTCAAATTGTTTTACTTTCCTGATTTTTCCAAGCCTAATATCTGCAATTCCAACTTTCAGGAATTTACTTTGCCCCCTTTACTCGCCCCACAATATTTTATTCAACTATATGATAAAGCAGCCACATGTATCGCTAATAAATTCATCTAAATGATGTACTTGTAACTACAGTCAAACTTCTTTTATTACCCTTGAGAAAAATTGCTAACGGAGTACAGGCAAGTGCTGAATATCTTCTTTGCTAAACCATTTTATAGCAACTTCATTTAATCTGACGCACAACACGTTTAAACTAGATAATTTTAAACAGTGTATTGTAGTAACTTTTTATTTTTTTACTGCTTAGTACACGCTGCATCTAATAAACTTTCCAGTCAACTGTGGATGTGTCAATAGTTCCGCTATTGTAAAATTGATGTATTAGTGTTACCTAAAAAGAAATGTAGCGAAAAATAGCTAATGATGTATGCTTCCGCTTTTTGTGCAGAATAAGATTTTTCTACTTTTTCTGCCGAACATTAACTAGATTTTGGGTATGGAGGGATTTCTGGAGGGGCGGAGAGTTGTCTGCTTGCACTAAAAATTGTTGGAGGCAATGTCTGAATCAGACAAGTTTGACTGTACATGATAAAGTTTGTAGAAATCAAGGAGCCGCATTAATACAGCAGTACAGGCACATACATCCAAGATTCAACCAACCAACCAGAATACAGCAATAACAATTACGAATGAAACCGCACACACGAGAGCACAGGAAATGACTAGAGATTTCTATTCACTAACTATTGCTTTTCCAGTATTTCAATTTTACACAAGTTTACAAGTCTATGGTGTGGTTTTATAGGCCAGGGACCGTGATGTACCTTTGTGGATGAACTAGCTAAATATAAATTCAACTGACTGAGCAAAACTGAATATCATACATTACAGTTCATGTTCCAATTTAGTTACACTTGCTGTGAGACTTGACTATTAAGCAAGAACAATGAGTAGAAACTAACTTCATAAATAGTAAATCAATGTTTCATATCTTTCTATCGGCATTTCACTATTTCCACTGTAGAAAATATGGGAAACGAAGAGAGCAATGATGAGGCAGACGCTTAATACTATTTTCTCACTTTCTTTTAGCTGTGCCAATAACTCCTTGCTATAAGTATTTAAAACGTGGTGAAATATTTCAGTTTAGATTTGTAGCTAATGTTGCCTCCACTTTTCTTCTTCCAGATGTATGGATAGTGAAATCGATTCTAAGCTAGAAATACAATAATGGGAATTTTGTCATTCTAGTTTCCAGTCAATTTCAGTTAACCGAAGAAAGTGGTCTACTATTACTATTACTGCAGATACTACGGTATAGGACAGATAAAACTGGCATGGCACTGACACAGTCTTATGGCCCAACTGCCTTACCTCGTAGACGCGACCATAGAATCTTCTATTTAGATTGTTTGCAAGTTGAAAGGAAAATTGTGAGTTAGTCTATCTGTATCTGAAAGTTGTTATAACAAGATTATAGTCGTTTGGAGAGTATTTAGGGCAGAATGCAGTTGTTAAGTAGAAGATGACATAGAGAAGGAGAGAAGGAAGTTTAAATGTGGAGCTGCAGCGAGTCGGTTCTCCTGAGAGCAAGCGACTGGTATTGTTGTTGGCTGGGAAGGCTGTTGAAGGATTCGGAGACTGTTGTAGGTCAGCCGGGGCGCGAGTTGCCCGAGTGAAAATTGAGGAGGGAGGAACGAAATGCATACATCTTATAATTAAACGTTGAAGCGGAGATTGTGAGGTAGAGTCTAATGAGTGAACTAATGAAAACCTATTTGAAGCAGCTGCTCTGCTGTGTCTATTTGTCTGTTCCATGAGCTTCAATTGTTCTGCCGTGTAATGCCATGTATTGTAACTGATTTCGTGTCCATTATACAGACACAATAGAGCCTGCTCCTTCCTAAGTAAGACTACATGCATACCTACGCAGAAATTAGACAGATACATTATTTAGTTACGGTTCTAAGCTATTTGCTCTCTTATTGTTAGTATACTGTATTTACACAGTGAATCTCCGCTATGACTATCACCAGCACAATTACCAACGATACTACCACCAACTAAACTACCCGGTGGATAAAGATGTAGTTTACATTGTACACCGTTCTAACTACTTAATACGACTACGATTCTATGCTACAGCGCTTCTATGTACTAACTATTGTACATAGTCGACACTAGCTTACGGCAATTTACTGCTATGCTACAAGTACAGTACAGACTACCCTACGAGGTACTTAATAATACTCTACAATACACAACAGTGATCATAGAACAGAATAACGTACATATTTAATAATAATATAGATAAATACACATATTTAGGTATACTTTACATGAACACGGAAGATATGGTAATATAATATGGGGCGACGTGACGAGACTCGAGTCTACTTATTAATATACATGGAGTCCTACAGAAATATGCACACGACGATCAAACAAAGGCAAAATGTGGTAGATAGACGAAATGTGGACTTACCGATGCGTTTCGATGCAGTAATGAGGTCTCCGCATCACAAGCAGTCTAGGGAGAATATGGAGGAAGACACGGCGAACCCAAGGTGCCATTGTATGAGTTTGAGGCGAGCGGAAGTGAACATTCAGGACGACTACCGTCACACATATACTATACAGCACAGATTTCTTATTAGGCTTCATTACCTCATTGATTTTGCAATCTGCTCATTTATACCTTCCTTGCCAGCCCTCCCTCGCACTTCAGCCTCCTTACTTAGTATGTGCTCTACCAACTTTCTCCGACTCAGTCTCAGGAGGAAAGCACGCCGGAGAAAGTGAATACAACTTCTGCTCACCATTTATCTACATATGCACGGATATACTCAGCCACATTTCCTATCGTAAAGCACATCCCGACAAAGCAGCAGCTATCTCCTATCTCTCCTCCGTTCTCGCAGAAATATATTATTGTATTAGTCCGTGAGCATTCAGCTGACATCAACATGGCTTACTTCTCTATAGGCGGCGAGGGCTACAGTCAAACTGCAAAGATCCATTTTCCGTCTCTCAAACTCTTAACAAGCTCAATTCAGGTCTTCTCAATTTACCACAGAGCATGTGTTTTCATGAACAGCTTTCTATTTTCCCACTACAGGGATTTTATTAGTAGCTACACAATAATAATAGAGTTACAACGCTGAATCGTTATCGCTCCTTCCTCCCAATTGAAATGGATGCAATCACTTTTTCACTTTGTTTCTGCACAGACATTCGACTCGGCTAAATAAATATCCAATTCCAAATCAGCTGTTTCCTCCTCTCTTCCCCAACCAGGTGAATGCACGCATAAAATAACTGCATACACATTTCTCCAGTGAGTCCCAAATATAAATAGTGGAGAAAGAAAGGAAAGTAAGCATTCACAGCTCCTTAATTTTATGTAGGTAGTTATACTTAAGGTACGAGGTACATACATGCATACTTAAGTTACTATGTAACCAAGGCAAGTGCTAGAGCGAAAACTACTTTTTGACTACACACATGCCATCCCATGCACTGCTCTAGAGCGAAAACTACTTTTTGACTACACACATGCATTGCTATGAGATCTGCATTAGGGTTTTACGGGAGCCACTCTATTACTTAGGTAGAGAACGCTAGTAGGTATATAATTTATGACAAAGCTCCCCAGTTGCTATGTTGATTCGTGCAATGAAAAATAATTAACGAGTTCTATAGTTGGTTCTGGGCAGATAGGCAGGGATGTAGGTTAGAGGGAGAATGTAATAAAAAGCATGAATATTTGTGGTGTAACTTTGTATGTAGTGTACATATGACAACATATCATTACATATAGGAACATTTGTAGCGGGGAGTGCATAGCTGGCTATGCTGGTGCACATTCATGGAGAAAGTTATCCGTGCATTTGGGAATGCGGGAGTGAGAGGAGAGCTACGTGCAAATGCATGAATTACTGTGGATGCGTAGCGTTAACATGCATGAGGATGGGAGCGATTGCGGCTTTTACTGCTGGTTTGAAGTTGCCCTGAGGGAAGCATTTAAACCGAGTCAGAACACCATTAACAAGCTCGACATCAAATCTCGTCAAAGCTGAAAGGGTGTTACACTAACAAAATAAATTAAATTACCGTATATAACGATAATCGTTGTCTGGCTACTTATAATATTGTATAAAGGTGAAATAGATAGGAATTTATCAGGGAAGTAGTTAGTGCAAGAAATCTAAGCCGTTTATCAAGTTAAATGACACAGAAGCAAATGTACGATTCACGACCAGAAGAATGTTCGTAGTTAGTAGACAGAAACATTTGAAATTAAAAATAATGCTTATAGATTAATACTTGTCGTGGGATTTAATTATATAAAGTGAATGTGGAGTGCATATGATATTTACTTAGGTGGGTGAACTTAGAATTCTGTTTGGAAAGTAGCACTAGGTAGATTAGCTATTTATGTTACCGCAACTCTATCCTTCCTAGGAGGCATCTGCCCTTTAATAACTTTAGTTTGAAAGCATTTCGAATATTTTCACCAACATAAATACTAGACATGTGGCCATAATGTTAATCATTCATTACTCGCTTCCTACGGAGGTCTCCTTTATTTCAGAGAGGATTTTCGACTATTTGGTGTAGATTACCTGAGCTATACTCTCAAAGAGCTGGGAAGGTATGCGGAGGAGATAGCTAGCGTTGAGTTTATGTACGTAGTTGGATAGCAGTTTGATTTTATTTATTACCTAGGATAGTTTCCTTGAAAATAATTCTTACCTTATGGAGACAAGTATCATAGCGAAGATAAGATATTTTCCTAAAAGTGGAACGACTAGACTTGTGGGTGGGATGATCTCGACAACCAAGAGAAAGAACACATGGAGACTAATGAGGATTGAGATAGCCAGAGTCACCTAGAAAAAAAATCGATTGTTTTAGCACATTTCTTTTCGTTTCCTTAGGAATCCGGTCGTTTTTTCCTGAGTTTTATGTAGTCGGAATTGGACGTTTAATTTTATCCATAGATTCTTTCTTCTAAGCGAAAAAGTGACATTTAGGAAAAAGAGCTAAGTAGTTTCCTCGTGGAAGTTTCTCTGACTGAAAAAGACAGAATAGTAATCACGTCCATCTCCTACTTCCTACACTTACTTAGCTTCCTTAGCTGTCACGTTAGTATTCACTCAAACTCTAGGAAAACGACGGGAAATACATAGGTAGGAATTGGAACACTTTCGGCGGCTGTATAGGCAACAGAGCCTATGGGGATGGCTCCATCGGTATAGCTACTTTATTTTCGACTATGGGTCTAATCGTTGCGAAACTGAAATCCCTGTGGCAGGATGGCTATACTAACAATAAAAGAGATGAGCTAGGAGTAGGAACACTTCTATCCCAGTGCATAGTTGGACGCTGAAAGGACAAAAAGATGCGATTGAAAGAAAGTCAAGATTACACGGTGGCCAACATAACCACACAGCCTTTCATTTGGCTGTTTGACAGCCAGGCCTTTAATATTGAAAAGACGGAGGAAAGCGCGGCTCTCCACGTACATCGTTGATCAGAAGATAGTTTTGTAGAGGGACGGGAGGAAGGAAAAAAGAAATGGAAGTGTAAGAAAGAAAAAGAAGAAAGATCACCTTCTCTCCGGAGTCCGACGGCAAGTAAAATGTCAACACGGTCAGAAAAGAAATGCCCATACAGGGAATGATCAGATTCACTGTGTAGAAAAGTGTCTTTCTCCTCATTGTGATGTTGAAGGTGATATCCAAGTACGGCTCGTCGCAGCACGTGTAAAACTTTTCATTTCTGAAAACATCAAGTGTCACAAAAAACTCAGATTGCAAAATCATGTATTTTCTCTATTAGCATAGCTGTTCTCTGCTTCACCACACCAGGCACATACAATTTCGCATCCCTACATTATGCAGTCCTTATATTTTTAAGCTCCTGCTCTGTAGCAGCAGCAGACATTAAGGCAATTGACAAAAACGACAAAACTAAAATGCTAAAGTCTCGCCTTGCCTCTCCAAGTCAATACTCAACCAGAGTCAAAACTGACTGATGTGCCTGCATTAGCATTACTCCCTCTCAGGGTTCCTCTGCTCCACTTTTTCAAAACCCAACTTATCTTCATTTCATACACAGTCATTTTCCTTAGAAAAATTTCAAAATTCCAAGCAAAAGTATGGATTTCCCTGTGACATGTCCTTAAAGTTGTATTTTATTTATGTGCATAATCTTTGTTTCACCAATGAAGACTTACAGCTCTTTTCTTATCATAATATAGCGTAAACATAAAAACCGTATCTCTTGGCAGGCACCTTACGTGTGGGACATATGCAGGAGAACGAGAGGCAAGAACATTATATCAAGCATTTAAATAAATGCTAATATTTTATGTTGCAGCATTAACATAGACATTTTATAGCTCATATAACCATATAAGATATCGCCTCGTCTGTGAAAGTAACACTAATATTATTGCATTTACAGTCACAGAAATTTACTGCACCATTCTGTTGTAAAATAAATAACCTTGTCCTTTTAGTGATATTGGTTTAAATATTCATTTATTCGTGCACTATGTACCCACCGGCGTGAATATAAAATTCCACAGTAAAATCAACTTTTCCAGGTGCTTAGTAAAAGCATTAAATTTACAAATATTAATTTAACCAGTATTAAATAAATGCCCAAATTATATGTCTGCAATGCCACGCTGTGCCGTCTACAAATGAAAGGCTTGGAAAAATTGTTTTTGAACCCTGTACTTTTCCCTGTCTATTTACTGCTCTACATACTTTCAAATGTCTGCCTCTTTCAGTTTAACTTTGATATCAGCATCTTGCTCTCACTTCATATGTTAATACTACTCCCATATTATAGGTAACCCTTTCAAGTCCTTTCTACTTCCAGAACACACTTTGAATGACAATGTATTTTAGGTATGCAGCCTTTTAGGTGTGTCTGCACGTTTATTCTTCAGCCAATATGTATTGTATGACTATTGGAATTTCAATTGCAATATTTACCTACGTATTTAAATGTCTACGTAGGTATCGACAAATACCATTTCAACGCTCTTCAAGAGTAAAATTGCTCAACCTTTATGTCCTTGTGCCACCACAAATGTGATGTCGATTTTCGATGGTACAGGCACAGATATTTGGGTAACTAGACAAAAAATAACTTTCAAAAATCCATATGTAGATTCCAAGCGACGCGTAGCACGTTGTGCATGAATACATTTCAAAATTCCATGAGTCCATTTGTCAAGTAGAATGACTACTTCCTAACACGAATTGGCCCAATTATCTAATTGTGCGCTGATTTATTACTCATATTACTCAAAATGGTTACAATTATTCTGCCATCAAAAAACCATTGTTCTATAAGCATAAAAATGACTAATAAAATTTACTAACTACAATACAGTTCCTCAAGTGCAATGCAAACCTAAAACAAAGAGACCCTGGAATATAAAATTTCAAAAGACTGAAAATCTTTCCTATTAATTATACTTCAATTGTCTGCGTTTTATGAAAAATTGTCGCTACTTGTTTAATTTTGACTGTCGGGTATATTTAACTAGTGGCGATTGTCAAGAAACAATGGTACCTTAAGTATAGGTGGTAAAAAATGATTTCTGGTTTAGTAATTCTATTTAATTGGTGACCTTCTTAATGTTTCATGACAGAGCAGTTCTTAAGTAGTAAAATTAGTCCTCTTATCGATGTATTCACTGCAAAAAAGTTGTTTTAGTGTCTCTTAAAGGTCTAAAATGCATAATGACATTACGAAATGTATCCTATGAAGTCATTGCATAAAAAGTTGAACAACCTCTTTTAATTATGCATTAAACACTTTTTCCTTGGGTAGTCTGAACCCACTAGAATGCTTCCTGACTAATATTAAGCTAGATAGTAATAATTGTTGTACATATATCATAGGATCTGTGCTACATTGAAATGTACAGATTATTGTGTTGTGAGTGGTCATCTAGCATCTCTATAAGGGCAGGAATGAATAACAGTAGATTTAGTTTTTCAAATTTTAATTAGAGAAGGAAGAGTTGGAGGAGCGTACCTAACTGCTGGAACCTCGAGGATATCCCATTCGACGGACATGTAGAATTCTGACAAGTCAACTCCAAGATCGACTACGTTGGACCCTTCCTTTTCATCCATGTGCCGCAGATCCACTTTGAATCCATCATAAGTCCAACTGCCAAATTTCAGAATGCATGTTTGCTCATCAAAAGGAAAGTACTCGACGTCGATTTCGCAGGAGGACTTGTAGATAGCTGGAGGTTTCCATTCCACCAGCCCATTGTAGTACAGTGTTGCCTTCGTGGCCAAAGTTACCTCAAAGTTTCCGTCAGCACTGTCATCAACATACGAATCACATCATCCCACCATATTTACCCTCCCCCTTCAAATTTAGCCATCAAATCATATAATCCAAAGAGGAGACGAACCAAAAAACCATCCCTATTCACTTTAGTATTATATAGGCTTTTTATGTCTTCTCCACTTCAATAGCACGCTGTCACCTCAACAAATTTCTGAGCAAAGGGAATAATTTTTACTTTTATCAATCCTGCTAAGGTAGTCAAACTTTTGCAAAAAATAATTGTGCCACAGTGCATGAATTTAGTATAGTAGATGTATAAACTACTACCTATATTCGGTTTGTAAATAACTATGGTCTCATTTATTACAGTAAGGAAGGTTTTAAAATGAAGCCGGCTTCTCTTTGGCAGGTAACAGCTATCAAAGGATTCAATGTTGTAATTTAGCTTGTGACATACACGGTGGCGCACATATAACCCTTTGGTGACTTCGAAGTTAGTTTTAATGGGACTTTTGAACTTGTGATTTAAAACCATCACTGACATCTACTAAATATTTACAAACTTTGTTTGTCATTCGAGAGACCTGCTAATGAAGAAGTGAAAAGCTCAAAATTATTCGTCTCATCTATTTTTACTTCATGAGTTTTTTAATCCCACAGTTATAATACCAGAGCTCAACATTATAAAAGCTTTTATAACGTTTGCAAATGCACTTGTTTTATGGGCAAAGCTAGCTGGGATGGAAAATCAATGTTTTTGTTTTGACGGTTTTAGTAATATCGAAAATAATAGGTGAGCAGCTGAAAATCGTGACTTCAACATGTAGTATCGCACGAGCTAACATTTACCACCGATTTAGCTAAAATCATAGGTGTGACCTGCTAATTACCTGGAGATATAAAATTAAATTACATCAAAAATGTTTCTAGTTGAGTCATTTGGGTCTTCACTATACGGAACTTTCCAATCGTGATAATCAAAGACAAATTTTCTGCTTCACTTTTAGATAGCATAAGAGCTCTAAAATTGGCTATATAGTCAAAACTGATTTAAAAATTGAAAGTCTCCGTAAAACAACTCTAAAACAGTCCTGAAGGCGGTACAATCATTACTACTGATTTCACTTGCAGTATAGATTCTTATTACGCAAAATTACATATTAAACAAAAATGTTAATTTACTTGTTGTAGAGAACTATATCCGGTCTCCAGATGTGGTCGGAAGGAACGTGAAGCATCTTTACACCGCCGTATTCATTTGGCTCCCATACTAGCTTGTAATCATACCACGACTAGTTCACAGAATAACATGTTATGTATTTATTCATCCGTTTTAACAATTACATTTTCTGAAATTGTCGTTGTACTAATTCATTGCACCGTCTAATATTAGTAATATTATGGGCTGAGGCTGAGTGTTTTATATAACTCCCTTTTTAACGCATGGAAGAATGCAATTTACGGTCAGACAAACATGCTGGTTAAGCGATTCAAGAAAGTCCATGGCAATTAAATGTAAACGCCACCCCAATATTCTAATGTCAAGCTTAAACATTTCCGTTCAAATTTTTCAATATTTTTTATCGTCTTCAATCTTCAATATCAAATATTTTCAAATATTGCATATTTATTGCTACGATATTTATTGGCTGAAATAGAAATCTTGCAGCTTGCAGTTTTACCAAAAATAGGATAATTTATATATTCGATAATATTAATTTCCTTTTAAAGGGTTGTGAGATTGTCATTTAGAATATAACAGATTTATCAGAGACCATACCAAAGATTCCTTTATCAGATAATAGAGTTAATTTATCAGAAAACAAAACTAATTTGTTCAGTTTTTACGGGATAAGTTTGAATCAACGGATAAGGCAAAACAGTGATCTGGAAAATTTAATCGAAAACTCTATGAAGAGAAGTAGCTAGGTAATTTGCTTTGGATACGCTGTGTGCACTATCTATATAGCTAATGAAAATGTGACATATCCTTCAGATGAGGAAAACGTAATTGAAATAAATGACTTCATTAATTGGCAACTTATAGAAGACAGAAATTAGAAGATTCAGTAGTTTGATGGCTTGGTTGCAGTAGTTTGTAAATAGAAAAGATACATTTTGAGTCGTCATTTAATTATATTTGCATTATTTGCAATGCTGTGATATTTATCAAAAATGACAAACCTGTAAAAGGCTAAATGTTAGAAAAACATATCAGTTTATACTAGTGAAATACTATTGACAAAGAGAGAGTTTTGCGTAGATAATTTTTCATTTTATTTAGTGGTTTCCGACTGTACCAATACTGAAAATTGATAATATTGATCTCTGAAGATTTATTGTTAATTGTACTAATTTTGCTTTTCAAGAGAATTCATCAATAGAATATAGGTGATTATATATTTTATTGAGAGTCGGCCATAGATGTTAATAAACTTGTGTATTTAATTAGAAAAATGCGGTAAAATTTGAAAAGATTAACAAGTTTCTTAAAGCAAGTGCTGGAGCCTTAGGAACTTGTTTAAACATTGATTTTTGAAGAGTAATTTTGTAAGTATCAGCTGAATTGTTTTCTTCAAGCACACAAGAAAAGCTAAATATATTACAGTTGTTTGAGAAGCTAAGCAGAGGCTGCAAACGTTGAATAATAAGCTGTCAGTGCACATAACATTGTAAATACAAAAATTATTGTTTCTCCTATTAGTAGGGACCAAAACTAAAAAGTTGATATAGCAATATTTAGGTTTTGTGGGATATGAAGAGGTATTAAGTACTGCGTAAAATAAAAGGCCCAGAAACTAAATTCATAATGCAAAAAGCTAGTAAGCCTTTAAGTGGGGAGAGTGGAGCGATTGTTGTTTGGTGTGGGCACACAACGAGAGGAAAGAGAAAAGATTGTTTTTGAAAGGAGGTAGCCACGTAGCGAGCATAAGACTATTCTCGGAATAAAATATGCGGTGGCCAGAGGATGGAATCGGGCACTCTGGATTCGCTGTCCACTTGCTTATAGTGAGAGAGTTAATAGTGGTAGATACCCAGCGAGGCAGAGATAGCAAGTGAACTGAACTTTAGCTGAAAGCACGACAACATAAAAACAGTTTCCTCGTCGTCACCATGATTTTCTTTTGCTTGCACTTTTCGCTCTGTTTTCTTTCGAAGCGGTAATGGATGTTGGAGAAACTCTTGGCGAGCAGAATGATTTTCTTTTAAACGAAGAGCTTGAGTGACTACTAGTTATGTATGTACGCTATAGCATATGTACTCGTGCATGTATAGTTGCTCTGTGTAGAAATAACTGGGATAAATAGGATCGACTCTCAATGAGACTCAACTTTGGAAAAGGTTGGTGATCAATTCTTGTGGATGTGACTGTTCGACTAAGTACAATGTGTAACATCCAATCCAATCTTTTCTTGTCCGTATCATGTGCAAATCTTTATTCATTCTATTCTTCTCTTTGTCAGTTTTACACATAGGTGCATTTCTCTCCGCTCGCTATACACACTTCTTCGTTTACATTCTGTCTTCCTAGAAGCTATAGTTCATAGCTCCGCTCACAAAGAAACCTTTCTAATGCATTCTTGTACATTCAAAATCAGAATAGGATCAAATTCTCCATCCGCTTTTCGTTAACATCTTTGTGTTGCTAATGCTCTCTGATTTTTTTCCAAGCAATTGAGAGGGTTCGTTCTGACGGGACCATCCATATATGACGACCTGCTTAATTTAGCCCCTTCATTCACATCAACCTTTAACCAAACAAAGCAACCGTCTAATGATCGGCTGCCTTTTCTATAAAATCAACCTTTTAACTTAACTACACTCAAACTTAGAAAATTGAAAATAAGTCAGTGAAAAAATTCTTTGTATTTGATTTATGATACTTAAGCAATTTAACAACACAATATATGTTCATCTCCTATCATCACATTGTCAAGTTTGCCATCAACTGAAATATTGAATATTTTTATTTCTGAATTCAATTCGGTAACGGGACATCGTGCAAAACCTAACAAACTTCTTTTAGTATTCTATTTTGTACATCTTTAGTTGTAATTGAAAATGGGCAGTGCACTAGATAGCTAATGGCTAATTTGAAAAGTACTTTTAGCATACTTCTAATGGGATCGTCATTTTCTAGAAACTGTCTTAGAGGAAAGTGTTCGTACGGGTTTGCTAAGCAAAGTAAGTGATTCTGTGGTATCATGATTTAAAATTGTAACATGCACTGTGTATGTATATATATAGTGTTGGAGTAGTGGATCAGAGGGCTCAACGTGAAATCCGTGCACTTATTCTCATGTATCATGTATCACATAAAGCAGAAATACTAATGCACTTGGAACCTCAGATAACATTAACTTGCTGACAGTACAATAATACAAAGTACGGATTTTGGCTTACCCAGCAATAGATTGATCTGATCAGATCGTATCCAATGGATTCGGGACAGAGCCACACTTAAATATAGTACGTACTTAAATAAATAATCTTTCTCCTGTAATGCGGTTTCGTTTCACCAGAGCCAAAGATACATTGGCTATAGCTGCAGTTGGTCTTAGCTGAACCAGACCGGTTACTCTAAATGTGGAATTCATGCCTACTGTCTACTTAGGGCAGAAGCACACTTTCTGAAGGTATCCCTCAGTGATGTCTGCCATTGTATCCACTGGTGCAGTATATCCAGAGGAGGGAGATCGCACATAGGTTACTGGTAACAGTATTTACCGACAAGGGAAAGTAAAACGTTTCAAGTGAAAAAATTGATTCATTAATATCTTTTGCGTCTCGGGAAAATCTAGATCATTGCACAAGGAATGGAGATAGAGGGAGAGTGAGATTGAGTGAGTGAGTGAAAGCAGAGAAAGTAAATGTAAGTGTATGGTAAACTCTCTGACTGAATGACTGAGAGTGAAATCAAGGGAAAACGAATGGGTGCTCTGTAGTTGGATGGCTCGTCTGGCAGCAAACATCAAATCATCTCAAGCTTCAAACAACTATGTAGTACAACTGGCAACTGCAGAGTCGCTAGTCAGTTCTGTCGATTTATCACCACAAAAGATTTTATAGGAACTGCCGTCTTTTCTATCTCTCCCGCTATCCGCTCCTCCGCAGATACACACGAAGGACAACACACGTACGCTCGTTCCAAACTACTCATGTTTTCTTTACAACTAGATACACATAAAATTATACACCTTATATGCCCTAAATGGTGCGTATAGCGCTTTAAGGAAGGACTGCCTCTAGACTGCGACTCCTCATTCACTATGAAAATGTGCCATTTTCATTCCAGGGAAGGCGCAACGGAGCTCCTGCCTAGTTGCTAAATAAGCAGAGAAAAGATAGGAAGTTTAAGCTGGTTTGTGAATGGTGCTATCCGCACATCAACGAGAGGCATGTCCATTAATGATGATTTATGCCATTCATTCTTATCCTTTCTTTCTTCGCTCTCCTACAACATCCTACTCACCTTTATGCATACAGATACAAAACAGCCAGGCCTCTCTCGCTCCCCGTCACTACAAATAGGATAATAGCTAGTTGTGTTCCACTGTACAATTCCCACATACTGCACCATGTGTCTACATGGCACTTTACCCAAAAGATAATGGCACAATGGTGAAAGAGAGCAAAGCTCCTTGGCTAAGGCATTGATAAAGGTGAACGAATTCTCTCTGCTCTGCTGCGCCTTCCTCACGCTCACATAATATCGTTTTGTCCTTGTGTTGTTATGCATGTTGCGATTAAGTGCGTGTATGTTATGAATGCTCAAACGACAACCAGTTAAACCTGACTCATTTCTTCAATGCGAAATTTCCTTCCAGTTCGCATCATCTTGTCAGGGAAAGATGAGATGCCATAGTCTTTAAAATGACATCCCATTACCACCAGACACTTCCATATTTGTACCATTTTGTCACTTTTCCATCTACTACAGTCCAACCACAGTCTCAGACCACATTTCCTATTCACAAAATATATCTCTAAACTAAGCTGCAGAATTATTCAATAAACCATTGCAAAATCAACAATCATTGTGCAACTGGGAAAATAAAATTTCTTTTGCAATATTGAAATTATATGGACGATAAAATTTATAGATTTATTTTTGACTGTGGCGATTTCCCTGTTTCGATCATCATCATTCATCATCATTCACGATTTCACATTTGTCGGAAATCAATTTATTACTTCACAGCACTCTACTGCGTTATTGAGTTGTGGCGCTAAGAAACAGATGGGGAAGTGAATGATAGAAGGGTAGAACTTTGTCATACCTATTTTAGAAGTATCAAATACATTAAAAGGCAAAATTCTTACCATTTTTACCTATCGTCATCAGTCTTTTGCAAGTAGGGAAATATCAATGAAACTTGATTGTAGATAAAATCGATATAATGCTTTGTGATCTAGAGCGCTAAAACATTATCCAGTAGAAATTTTAATGTTGGTTTTGAATATGATAAGTCTGCAAATTTTTACCCAACCTGTACATGCATTTGTCAAAGGAATTTGTCCCTTCTTAAAGGATCCACTGTAAAATGTTTGAAGGATCGTGTTACTGAAAAAGCAATCACGTCAGAATGACAAAAGCACAGCACGATAATATATATCACTTAATACATACATCACACAGCACATGTTCATTTTGTTTATGAAACACAAAGGTAACCTAAGAAAGACAAAACAGCTTTGTCAGAAACTTTACGTGATTTCCTTAGTCGTGGCAGGATATTGAGAACCAACATTTAATTGCTGCTTGTATGCCCTACTTCATATACATATATATGTCACCGGCACTGAGCTCACATTGGCAGCGAGCGCTCGGTGCCCGGCTCTGACACCACGTGTCGAAATGCCCGGGCATCGAGACCACGGCCATGCCAGGCACTGAGAGCACAGATAAAACACGGTTGAACGTCATTAATAATGGTAATTTATTAGTTGGAGTCATAAGAAAGTCATCAATTAAATTTTAAAAAGCATTAAATACATTTATGTAATAATTTGTCGAAAAAAATCAGTGTGCAGAAATAAAATATAGTTTGGCATCCAGATTTGCATTTGCAAATCGAAGCCGTGCTGTAAGATGTAACTGAACGGATGGCAGTAATATTCTAATTTGTAGTTCTTCTGTATAGGAATTTTCCAGAATCTACAAATATTTTCAATGTTCTTGTCTGTCGGTAGTTTGAGAACTGCTTTTAATTCCGCATATGTTGAATCACTTCAGATCCGCATTTCGAGCTACAAATTCCTTTAAATAAGTTGGGTTCTCCATTCTTCTGTTATTGGCAGGTAACTGATCTTAATAATGTACGACTTTTTGTCTCCTTTCCCTTCTTATCGTACTGACGTCAGCACAACTTTTGACTAGTGATAAGTTGAGGTTAATACCCACGAACCTTTTACGTTCATACATTCATTTATTTTGTATCATATCAATAAATCTACGAATACATTACACATTACACATACACACATGGTCTGCACACTGATTTTTTTCGACAAATTATTACATAAATGTATCTAATGCTTTTTAAAATTTAATTGATGACTTTCTTATGACTCCAACTAATAAATTACCATTATTAATGACGTTCAACCGTGTTTTATCTGTGCTCTCAGTGCCTGGCATGGCCGTGGTCTCGATGCCCGGGCATTTCGACACGTGGTGTCAGAGCCGGGCACCGAGCGCTCGCTGCCAATGTGAGCTCAGTGCCGGTGACATATAGATACGATAGACGATACTGCAATCTTGCATGATTGAAATGAAATGGAGAAAGGCGACACCATCGGTGTAAAGTTAGACGTCATTATAGATGATCAAAACGAAAACTTGTAAACCGAATTAAGTAATCTGACATGCCTACCAAAGTTTAGAAAATAAAATAGGAAACCTACAAACAATATTTTAGATTCCATTTAACTTACATTTTTCCGTGATTTCATTACAAAATCCAGTATTTCAATTAAACTGATTTATCAAAAATGCAAATTGTGTTTGGATTAATTGTAAACGTAAAGTGTAAAGTTGGATTCGCGCATCCATAGAATATTCTAAGCGTAGGTAATAATTTATTTGGCAAGAGGCTCAAATAGATTACTCTGACACTTTTGGCATTAGTGGTGAATACAAAACACAACATAATCAAAATAAGCGTGCATTTCTGTAAATTCAGTTAAAACGTTTGTTGCTTTCTGCATACGTAATGTAATGTTTATCTACGGCCAACTATTTGGATGTTGTGAGAATATTTTGTAATTTTTGAAATTGAAGCTGGAATACTCTTGTGAATTAAAGAAGAAATATTGGCGGTGTTCACAAGAGACATAAGGCAAGAGACGGCAATTAATCAAGACAGTCCGCGTGACTGTATGGTATAACTAATTATTCATTTAGTATGAAAAAGGAAAAGAAATGAAATCGTTTGGTGGTAAAATTTGTTGTGGTACATTTAGAGTGATTGTGGTGTTGTCTCTGATTTCTCTCTCCAGGATTTCTCACTACAACAGATAGGAAGAAGAGCAGAGCGAGATTTGGAATGAAGGGAGCTGTAGCTGGTTAGGTAGTTCTTAACAAATTGCTCACATAAGCTGATTTACATACATTGAGCAGTGCTGGTGAAAGGTAGAGAGTAAACACGGGCGCAGTGAGACGGAAGAAAGGTATATGCAAATGGAAATACAACTGTGGACTCTGTTCTCAATTTGCATAGATACATAGCGGTGTAGATTGCAAATTATAACGAGAGATGCATTTGTGTTTGGAGGGCCGAGTTATCCAGCCCGGCGCTGTGGAAATAAAGCTTGACAGGATTACAATGGTGGTGAATGGCGTATATTGTGTATACGGGAGTTTTTGTGGACGGGAGAGGAAGTGGAGGCCAGGGAAGTGGTGCTAAGGGGTATCTTGTATCATTCATTACATTAGAGCATTAGGCATACACAGGGCAGGCTGGAGAGAAAGCACACAAAAGAATGTCAGGCATTCTCTATTACGTACTAGAAATGCAGATACTAGCCGAAGTGTAAATGAAAAATCTCCACTGGAGCAATTAGTGAAATGGAAGCAGTTGAGTTGAAAGCATCGCTCGCAATCACATTTTCGTAGACAGCATACTTCGCTCAAGTATTACATCGGTTGCGGTGAAAGCATTGACGCGTTCTCAGTCTTAAACTCACAGTCAGCCAACCAATGCTCTGTAGCCTCCGTACTACAACACTACTTAAGTCGACTCCACACAGAATCCCCATCACACACGGCTATGTACCTCCACAATAATCCATACACACCGCACAAGGCACAGAAGGTCATTGTAACCTTAGAACCTTCAACTAAGCACTACTTATATATTACAGAGATACTTAGGCCCATTCCACATCCCACCGAGAAAGTTAGCACAGCACCCATGCTACTCTGTCCGCACCCACGTAAGCAAACACTAGAATACACTTCTCCACTCCCCGATGTATCCTACTTCTAAAAGAAATAGATAAATATAAAAAGAGATTGAGTACCTGCTCGACCCATAGATTGGTTGTCATGATCTGGTTCTTCAAGTTCTGAAATCACATAAAAGAGATCTGACAGAAACGATTCATATCTTGTGACGAGGCTTGCCTTATCAGTCAAAGTCATAGGGACATGAAGCCTGACTGATTGCGAATTTCAGAATGTGAGAGTACTTACCAGATAGTCCTACGTTCAATCTCTGTACCAGACAGTTATTTTTAGCAGTCATAAATATCTACTTCGTATCCCATGTTCCGCGTAAGTGGACTACACATATTTTATACCACTATATCTGTACTATGTAAACTTTTCCGCCTAATATTTGTTCCAACACCTAAGTAGGAGCAACGCTGCCCATGTCTATTTATTCAGGATTTCTAAAATAAGAAAGTACTCTCCCAAAATAAGTAAATATTGTAAGTGCAGACTGTACTTTACATATATTCTCTGAAACTCTTTCATGTGGTCTCTTTTTCAAAGGTTCAATTACGGATTCCGAACCTATTTATGTGAGTTGGAAGATAATCTTAAGAATTTTTTCAAACAATATTCCTTTCACTTCACTTATTGTAACAAACGAGACTATGCTGTATAAAAATTTGTATTATTTCGTAGTTCCTATGTATGTTGTCAAAAATTCAAGCATAGAGAATGATGGCTAACTATTACTGACTAATTATTATTCATTTCTACAAGGTTTATGCCTGGTTACCTCAGAAATGGATGTAATTGTGCAGGAATATTTAATGAAGTTTTTAATATTATTTAAAGCGTTTAAATTAGATAAACGATTTGTGTTCGACACTCGAAATTTCATAATCGCTTTACTTCATGTATAGAGAAATACCTTGATTTTTTATTGGTTTGAATTAGAAAACTCAGAATCGTGGAAATCAACTATTGAAAAATGTACTATAAAATATACGTACTTCAAGAATAGCTTAAGTGCGAGCTCACGTATAAGGCTCTTAATTACTTTTCGTTCAGTTATTTGATAATGGTAAATACCAAATAAATTGGGATTCACTTTTACTTATGGAACGCTTAGTTTTATTTGAGTGTGCAATCTGCAATCGTTAAAATGGCAAATAATAGATTGATGTTATATTAAGCAATACATTTTATAGAGTAGAAAATGGTGCGGTAGGGATTTAATACCATTAGGATTAACACTACATATCAGGTCTTCCATCATTCCCATCCAAATTCAATATTAGACATCTCATCATTCATAAATGATTCACATGCGATCTTAAAGAGATCTCCTTAATTTTTATTGGATTTTACACGAGATACGAACGATGTTACTGTATGAATAATATACTTATGGAGGTATATCTTGAGATGTACGACAGTGCTGTGTAAATCAATTGTAGACAGTCGCATAATTCAATAATCCATTGCCATCTCTCTCAAATTCATCGGTAGAATTTCTTTCATATGCTGAATTACGGATTCGAAGCGTATTTAAGTGAGTTTTCAGATGATGTTAAGAATCTGCGAGCAATAATCCCTCCTCTGTATTTATTGTAGCTGTGCCTAGGTAGGAAAATGGAGTTGAATGGAGTATTAGAGCAGAGAAGCAGAGAATGGAAATAGATAGGATTCTGATGAGATGCTTGGGGCAAGAGGCTCTTTGATAGAGCAAATTGCAAGCAGATATTTTATCGAGTGAAAATCGGAGTTGGTAAAGTACATGCTACCACATACGATGAGATGGATTTGACTTGAGTCAGATTGAATCCCTATCTACCAGATCCATACCGCCAGATAGTGCTCCGAAAGAGATGAGATTGGCAGTACTACAATCTTTGCATTATCTGCACAAATAGTGCTTTCAGGCTCTCATATTCACCACTATCTCCACCACTACATCGCCTACTCTCAATCCACTGCAAAATAGAATATTTCCACCTGAATGTGTATTTTATTTGCGTAGCATCTTATTTAATACTTTTAACAGTGGCAACTATCAGAAAGTCGCAAAGCAGAGTAATTTAAAAACTAACAGAAAACCGTAACAGAAGCGAGCCAGAGTTTATATTCTGTAAAGCAAAGTAGGTTAGAAGATTTGAATTAAACTTTATATGTATTTGAAAAAACTTCTAAAATTTACATTTCCAACATTTAGAAGAGCTAAATGTAAGAACTATTGAGCAGAAATTTCATGTTTAGGCAACATAATGCAATTACTTGCGTAGATACGTGGATTATGCCCATTTTTGTAGTAAAACATTTCAAATTTTATCCTGCGGAACTATGGCTCAAATATTGGATACATTTAGTGAATTTTATGGATTAACTTGAGTAGGTATATGTATTTTGCACATTTTCATCATGAAACATTTTCACATTTTGTAATCTAGAACGATGGCACAGTGATTTCATCTATTAAGTGAATATTAGTATCAATTAACCTTTGAAAATGTTAATTTTTATAATGGAATCGCAAAGGAATGAATTGTGTCAAGGAAATGCATAACTAATTAATTTTGTCATTGTGACACCAAAATAACTTAATTCTGTCTTGAAAACCACAAAATCAACAAATTAAAAAAACTATCAATTTTGAATAGAAACAAAAAATTAACTACCGTTTTCTATCATGGGAAGCACCCAAAAGCTTAGCTTACTGCTTCCTATATTATAAAAGACCTAAAAAGTTAGCTTACCGCTTCCCATAATGGGAAACAACCAAAGAGTTAGCTTACCGCTTCTTATAATGGGAAGGACCTAAAAATTTAGCTTAGCGCTTCTTAAAAGTGGAAACACTCAAAAGCAATTATTACTATCCGGGTAACAAAATATTAAAAGCGGCATTATATATAGGTATTGTAGTAACCAAAACCAGATTTTTCTGTCTTATTCAATATAAAATGAGTCCATGATACCTCAGAAAGGGGTGGGCCGACCACGCCCGCTTTCAATAGTGCTTCTAACCCCATTGCTTAACCCATGCCGAGATAAGTCCAAATCCGAGGTTTTTATCTAAAACGGTCAATACCTTCGAGAGTTATCATGTACATACGTATGTACGGACAGACAACACGGTTACATAAGTGAGCCTACGGCTCGCTACAACATACTATTTACATAAAATCACACAGCTCATATGGTTTACCATATGCCACTGGCAGGTAGATTTGGTCGATTTGAAAAATTGAAAACCTACTTATTATGCAAAGTGCAAATACTACAGGGTAGATTGCAATGCAATCATAGTATGAGCCGAAAAGTCAATGTTGTAGTTAATGCTGGATTCAAATTTTGCAGCGCTACCGACAAGAATGATTGTATATCTTGCATTTCTATATAAACCTCGCTTTATTTATTAATAAACTCTTTTCCCCAAAATTGAAAACTTATTTCATATGTTAGTGAAGTTGCCTACAGCGAAATTACATTCACTTGTAAGTTGCACAGGGCATAAATGTATATTTGGCCTTTTTCTCAACCTAACACTTCCTTGCCAAACCCCATTAATTTTTGCACCAATTCAAACAAAAGGAATGTACGTTCTATTTGAATTGACTTAACTCTGAATAAAGGTCAGCTGTGTTGGACTTTTCGATTGCCAGCGGGTGCAAAACTTTGTTACAAATACCTGAATATCCACTTTGCCCACATCAGCATCAGAATTACACCATTACTCTGTAGCACTTGGGTATATGCATCTTATTAGCGTATACACTGTATATTTAATAGTAGAAAAATATGCAGAAGTAGATTTAAGTTAGCTGAGTAACACTGTATCAGAATTTTATCTGCAACGCGAAATTCAGTATTCATATGCTATTCAGTTTGTGTGTTGGAATAGGAAATAATGCACATATGGAGTAATAACAGAGGCATAAAGAAGGAACCGACGAAAAACAACATTCCAGTAACATTGTCTTTCGGCAAGAACAGTGACCATTCCCATTCATAGCAGGAGAATATTAGTTTCTATTCGGAATAAGTGGGTTGCCTACATGGTATATGATGAGAATGTACCTAAGTAGTGTAGTGTGTATCGTCTTTATGGAGCTGGAAGGTATTTATGTTAGTACTGCTATTTATGTGAGGAGTGGAGGAGCCGTAAAGGAAGTCCATAATAAGAAGTATGTGGATATACCTAAATTTGTGTAATATTATGGTTGTATGTTTGTGAAATTTCTGTGTATGGTATGTGGAGTGGAATGACTAAGGAAGCCGTAGTGAGTAACTGTAGAGAAGTATTAATATATGCATATGTAAATATGTGGGCTATGAATGTGTTTGTGTATTATAAAGAGCCGAGTTGCACACATTTGGATTCAGTACGTGGCGGGTTACACGGGAAAGATGCAGGTCATAGAAAAGTTGAGATGAGAGAGGGTGAAAGCGGAGAAAGTAACCTTTGAGAATTAAATGGAAAAGTGAGTAGGAGGCCCTGAATATCTTTTGCAGTATGTGTCTGACAGATCTGAGGAAAGTTGTATCTAGGAAATAAATACGTGTGCCTACATGTAGGTTGAAAGAAAGCCTAGAATATTTGTGTAAGTGCGAGAGTGATGCACATTGTGTTGTAAATGTTTGTAGAGTAGAATTTATAAATGCAGGGCTGTAGTGTATGGTGGTACATGTCGAAATGCAAGAATGTACGAGTAAAGCGTATGTAGAGGTATTAATAGAAATCCGAAAATGTTGGCGTTTTGTAGAGCGTCGAGTTGAGTAGATTTCTTTGGATGTAAGTGTGTTAGCCTGGACTACAGTAATACATTATGTAAGTGTGCATGTACACCACCTAATAATGTATAGTATGGTCTGATATTAGATGCATTTGAGTTGGATTCGAGTGTGGATTGCTTTGCTACACATTTGAATGCAGCAGAGTGTACTGTAGTGCGGAGAGAAAGAAACAAGACCCAGGAATGGGAAAGGAAAGCAAGACAAGATTGATCATTTTCTTTGAGCTGGAACAGAGCAGGAGGTTAGACAGAATGGAAGAAAGCTTTCTCCGTCGACTTGAGAGCCGTTGAACGTTCCAAGCGTCCTCGGAGCACTGCATTCCCTTACACAGCCACACACTCCAGAGAAACGATACCGAGTACGTAGCGTATTTAATGCTGCCCGGAACGAGTGGAGATAGTCGAGAGGGAACTAACGATAATAGGCCTCTATAGCCGCCTGTGTCATAGGAGGCCGTGTATGCACATAAACAAGACTGGAGTTGACTTGAGAGAGATAGGGACAGCAGCCTCGCATTGGGTCGGGTTCGCAGAGACGAGGGGCTCCTTTTCAAAACTCTTTTTCTCTACTTTGTGTGGAGGAGGAATTGAATGGGATGCTCTGCCGTGGGAACACTTACACGCTTTCGGGTCCAGATCAATAGTACAGACAGATAACGATTTTTGCTCATATTTTGGCCTCATCGAGTAACAAATGATTCTGTTTCTTGCTCATCTCATAATAAGGCTACGTAGGATGGCCCTCCGCTCTCCATGATGCGATTACCATGACTTCATCAATATCACTCCAGGGAGTCTCGTTTCCCATATCCGAGTTACCATTCCTCAACTCCCCCACTTTCCCAGCTACTCTCTATTGCATAATGTTGCTGGCGAGGCAATTCTCTTCTGCGTGTCGTGTCAACTTGAGTTCTACTTCTAATATGTCTGTATTTGTACAAGACTCGCAAATTCCCTTAAAACCTCCAAGAGAGAATCACCACCACGCTCGGCGATGCTCCCACTGACTTTACTCCCATAATTTTATTTTGCATATTCGTTAGACCACCAAAACCAACTTACTCCCCACCACCAATCACTTCCAAGATGTACATTCTCAGAAACAATACTTCGCCCTCCCTCCGAGACCAAAACTCAGCGTGTGCACTTCCGTTATCATCATCATTTTCAAAGCATAATGCAAAATCCTCACAATTCACTAAATTGCCTCCAGATTTAAAGGTTATCACTTTTTCGCTTTTTACTCTTCCTTCTCACCACTTTTTCTCACTAAATAGCCTTATCTCAGAAGGCAACCAAGACAAGTACTGCTTTTCTCATCTAAATCTTTTCTATATCCTCAACTGCTTAAGCTACAATTTCAAATGGGATCATTGCCACTAAACTGGAACATTTTAATGCCAACTATTTATTGCTAGCGAATGTGAATTTAGATATGAATGTAAAACATGAGGAGAGATGACAGCTAATTTTCTAAAACGCAGTGGGTATATTGATTGAGGCCATGTACGCTTTCCACCATAAATTCATGTTCACTTTATTTAGGTTCTCGATTAATTTAGTTCAATACAGTACATGGAGAACGTATCGGTGATTGACAATCCAATTCTGAGCGGAACGACTGCCCCTGGAGCGTCAGAAAATTAGAAACGAATCCTTTCCCATTCAATTTTTTCTTTAATTCCCAGTAATTCGCAGATTATTTGCTGTGGTGGCAAATTGATTTTGTGAGCTCACAAAATACAAGTAGAATTCCACAGCTGGCACTATCATAAAAAGTTACTTATAAGTCGCGTACAGCAAAAATTCTGGTCTCGGATTTCTATATAAATAACAGTCCGAAGGTTAACATTATATCACTGTATATCATGGTGCAGGTACTTATCCATAGCTTTTAGATTTTTATTCTTCGCATTACAGCCACTAACTCGTAAAGTATCCCACCAAACACCCTTATCTCTGCTCTATGACACAAACACAACATACCATGAATTATAGATGACTTATTTTGTATTACTGAAGATTTTCCATTCCTACCATACTAAAATTCCTTACTAAATGTATTACTTATTAAGTCAGGTATAGAAAGAATTTTGTAGTATAAAATACGAGGAACATAAATCTTTGTATTTTCAAAGCTAATACTTATGTTTCTATATTTTGTATCTCTAAATGATTTTTAATTCATAGCTAAAGCAATTGTGAGCTTAATTCGTAAATATTTCTTGGTACATAATCAGGGTTACTTTCAAAAGTAGTTATTCGTAGGAATGGTAAAATTAAAAGTGGCAGAATGGCGAAACATTTTATGAATAGGAAGACAAAGGTTTTTCTTACTGTCATTTTGCTTATGGTGCCTTTATTGCAATGGTCTTGTAAGGATGATTTACTGTACATAACCGTATGGTTCTTCTTCCTACGATATCTGGAACGGTTAATTTTTTATAGACAGTGACAGAACACGGAGGCATTATTCGCGCATATATTGAGATAGTTATATTAAATATGTCACAAGGAGAATCATGTCTACCTCTTATTGACTTTTTAAATGATTTATAGCGTTTATAGGCGGGAGCGACTGATTACTGAATGGCCACACAGTAGGTTATTCATTGCGAATATTAATTAGGCTCCGTTTCTGATATGTCAAATATGCAGTTGCCAGAAAGCTATTACAGTGGGCTATTGATTTAGTAACATTACAGTAGGTATGCGTAATAGACAGTGGAAAGCATCTCGGAGAGCTGAAGACTTGTTCAAATAAATTTGGGCATTTCCTAGGCACTGAACTGGTGTTTGGACTTTTAACTTTTTATCACGGTTGAGTAATTCCTAGGAAAGAGTTTTTACGAGAAATCCAAATGTACTGTATCGAACTAAATATAGAGCGGGGAAAAGAAAATATATCTGTGTTTCCTTTATCATTATCTGGTGCATAGACAGGAACTGGATGTAAATAGAAGAAACAGTGGTGGAGTAATGGACATGGTAGTCTGGCGATGTATACTTAACATAGAGTTAGTATAACATAACATGTTTCTAATTGCCAGTTGTAGGAAAAGCTTAATACATTCTGAAATTCAGCTAACCCAAGTAAAAGTCATCAGACAGTCTTTGGAGAACTTTGTTCGCTTTACATTTGGCTAGTCAAGGAAAGGAAAGTTGGTTGGCTGGTTTTTCTCTCTCCCTCGCCATGACCATGGTTGGCTATGTTAAATGTTGAATCAAGTAAGACTGTTGTCGGTGGGAGCAGGGAAGAAAGCTCTCATATAATTTGTAGCGGAGAGCGAAATAACATGTATTTGTACTTTCTGCTTATAATGTGAAGACACGACACCTAGATGCTACAGTGGCATTGTAGTGCTTATCTCTAACTGGCGAACTACAGAGACTGCATTCTTGTCCGTAGTCGTGCATTAGGGCACACTAAACACATGTACATCATATCACACAGAAGAACACACCTTTTCTCTTCTTCTGTCTGCCTAATGGTGTATTATTGTACCACTCCGGAGCCAAAAAGGCAAAACTAGACGGAGCACAAGAGAAAATCCTCGCTAACTTAATATATAGATAAAGCTACGAAATTTTGTTTACTTTCACAACGAGTTTCATAATATAGTAGGTACCACTATATAAACATCTAGTTCATTTAATACTATACGGCTCCTAAAGAACCCACTCTATAACAAAACTAAAAGTTAAGTAAGCAAACTGAGCTACATAAAACTGTAGTATACTTATTTGTACTCTCTGCCCTAAAATTCAACTTCGCTCTGACGATCTCTCCATTCTTTCTATCTGTACAACCCAAGGACTGATGCAGATAATAATCATATGTACATGCATTACTATTACTTACCTACCCACCTAGTATCTATTCACCGCTCTCCTTCTCCACTTTCCCCGCATTCATCTTTTATGTCTATACTTATATTTTTCTCAAACATACGAACAGGTATTCAAATCCACCAACGCTCTACCAGAGAGCTTCCGGATTATACATTTCTAGTACCACACACACGTTAGGTATTTATCTTTAACGGCCTATTTTATTGTACGTTCCTCTACTGCGCTTCCTACCATATTACATCCTATAGTGTTTCACCATGTCCACAGACACATAAATATGCATAATAATCTTAGAATGCTGGAGTACGCACAACCCTTATTTATGGACAAACCCTGGATGCACAACACCGTTCCTAACTCAAACCAAATATGCCTAGGTACTTCCACAGTTTGCATAAGCCAGTCAAAGAGTATGTGGGAATTTGGATGATAAGTAAGCTCGTACGCGTAGGCACCTATTATACTATCTCTTCCTTTCTCCTACAGTACGGGGAAAACATTATTCAAACCCACCACTTTTTTCTTAGAACTGAAATACTTTGTAATGTATTTCTGAAAGAATAATTAAATTATGCCTTGTAACAAGAATTACCTATTTCAAAAATCAATTTATTTTGCGAATACATTAAACTGGTTTAACATATTTAGCCAATAGATTGTAGTTTGACAGTTTTGTGGCTCACTGAGTATTTAGTGGTAACTATAACGTCTGGCTTCAGCTTTTTCAAAGCAAAGGTAAAATGGTCAAACCGGAATGGCTTTCCACGAAACTATGATTGTAGTAAAGTTAACTTTAAAATTCATATTTTATTGCAATGAATAAAAATAAAATAAAGACATGAATTTATGAAAGTGGAATAGCCAATGTAGGTATTAATTGACGATAAATTGTATTGTATAGTTTCTAAAGTGTAAGGCATGTCTATTGAGGTGGAATTAATCCTAGCGAATGGTTTTTAGGTTATCAAAGAGAGAAATGTGGCAGGAAATTCTGTAGGTCCCTGTATTTAATGCGTATTCTATTCGGCTAGGAGAATAGAGCGATTTTTATAGAAAGCTTGGGTTGGCTTAGGAAAGCATTATGTACAGATAGGAAATATGTAAGTATTCATATATGAAGTGTTATAATATTGTAAGCTTATGGTATGGTAAGTGACGACTGAAGTATTTATACTGGTTTCGAGCTATGGGGACTGGAGTTTGTGGAGTATACCGTATGTATGTACTTATGCTATGGATTTTGGAAAGACTGCTAGGAATGGAGCCATAGTATTTTACTTGGTAGTACAACTCGCCTACTTTTCTTTTCTCCACTTTCCTTCCTCATGTCTCCTCAATCTAATGCAAGACATAAAAAGTCAAAAGTTTTTCCTTGTAACTCTTCTTCGTTATAGTCCAAGATTATTTCCTTTTCTTTACGCTGCCTGCCTCAGTGGTACATACACGCCGATGTCGTTCGAGGGACCCGTGTAGGTCTGTAGTGGAAAGTGGAAGGTCTCAACTTATGCTGTAGTCCGTAACGTACTTGGAGACATGTAGAAAAGACACATAACTACCCACAATGTAGTATAGAGATAGTAAACTGAGTATAACTCAACTGGCTCTTTCACTTGAAATCTCTCAGCTTAAAAGAGAAATAATATTCTGAGCTGAAGTGCATGGCCCATGAAAGATTTTAAGGGAAAATGCAAACTGACATACAGGTAGACAGTTAACCCCATAATTCTTCTTTAAACTTTATAGAATGTAAATTAATAGATGAAAAGGTACATAGGACTGCTGAAAAATTGTTCTAAGTTTCCCCTCTGCAACACAATAGTAGTTGCAGCTGAATGAACAAATGGAAATACATAAAATGAACAAGAGCCGTCGTGACTCGCCTGAGCTCGTGAAATTGATATGGGAAAGCGAAGACTATTAAATATATTCCTTCTGCATACTTTCACTTACCCATGAAATTTCCTTGGGAATATTTCGTGAGCTGTAACAGTTAGACATAAAGTGGACACGCATTTCAATAGCTTTTCTTCCCTTGGCTTCACTGACTTGAAGACTGGAAGAAGCAACTGACACGTCACTTGACTGGCAGAATAAAGTTGAAAACTAAATGAAGTCTTTCTAAAGGATACTTACAAGGCCAATTTCAACTGACAATGAACAGGGACGTGATATTGCTTTTCAAGTGACATTTAACCACCCAAATTGTATATATTTAACTACCGTCACAACTCAAGCTGATGCAATATCGCTCCTCTGTAGCTACAACTGCTCCTGACAACTCAAACCCAATTCTGCATACGCTAACGTTCAAATCCGCCATCCTCACTCTGTCCGCACTTTCCACTTGTTTAAGGACGTTACGCAGAAGTAATAATGGGGATGTGCTCCATCCTTAAGTATATCGTGTAAGTATCTACTAACTACGTGATCATGTGAAATTGCTTATAGTACAGAGACCGGGGTGCAAACCCAGACATTCTCCAAACAATCTCTTCTTCATTATCTGTCTACAGCTGATTTATTTCGTACACTGGTAAATACTCTCACACATCCGAAGAATCCTACTAATAACACTAATTAATCTACAATGAATTTATCACTATTAAGTTATTGCAAAATATGTTCTTAATTGAAATTTTGTGTAAATGGGTTCAAGTACAGATCAAATTTAAGAAGCTAGTGAGAAAACCAAAGTAAATGAAAGTTGTATGTGAAATTTAAATTTGAGATTTGCATAAACCCATTTAAATTAGTAGTGGCCTTAGAATTGTTGTTAGAATATTCGAGCAAGTTTACTTACAACGTCGATCAGCTGTGACAGTTTTAGTTTGATGCGAACTTGAAGAACATCGGATGTATTAACGACGGGTCTTACGAGTTTATTGTAGTTGGACAATAGGTCATCGTATAAGCGTTTGGCATCTGGGTTACCAGAAAAAGCGGGTGACAAAAATCCCGCAAGGGTAACAAATAGAATCCACAAAACACTGCACATGGTTGTACTGAAACCCGAGGAACTTATGGATGAATTTGTAATATTTTGTTTGTTGACTCCGGTTGAGTGACTACGAAGGAAACCTAAGTTGAAGAGAAAGTGGAAAAGAGAGAAATAAAAAGACACAGGTTAGAGGTGAGGGCGAATTGATAACGAGTGTTACATGATGAATAGAGACACTGTGAATATTAGAAAAGAGAGCCGGAGAAGCACAGTAAGTGAAATGGCCTAGAGATTGGACAAAATAAAAATGCGAGTGTTATAGTTTTCTTTACACGAAATAGAGAATTGAGACTGAGAGTATTTTCACATATGGGGTAGTTGAACGGCCTGAGTGTTTGGCTTAGAAGCGGATTGCTTGGTGTTGAGTGTAAGTGAAGAGACTTGGAGCATGAGAACGGTGATTGTGTGGGAATTAAAATAAAGCGTTGTTGATGTGGAATTTAAGTGTGCATATTTGGTTGGGTGTTGACTTGGGCAGTGTTGGAAGTGTTTGGGGGAATGAAATAAATTGGCAGGAAAGGGATTTATGGGAAGTGATGGAACGAAATATGATAAAGGCGATGCGTGGAGCGTCACATAGTTAGGTCGGGGCAGGAGGACTGGAATCGATAGTGAAATGATAGAAAGAGAAGAAAATAAAAGACGGTTTTCTTTTGGAGAAGAGTGGTGGACTGGGAGAGCGAGAGCGAGCAGACTGGGTATTAGCCGAGAGAAGACTGCGAGCAGAAGAGACAATGCCAGGAATTTCAGCGGGAGCAGCGAGGTGCGTGTTTCCGTCCTCCGTGTGCATGTGAGGCTCTTCCACAGAAATGGCGAGGAGAGCACTTGGCTCTCACCCGATTCCGCGTTCTGACTCACGACCGTCTCCACACTCGCTACCCGGACTCCGCTACCCACTCATCCAACCCGACCCGAAAACCCACCAGCCCCGCTCTCACCAGGCCTCCTGCCTTCCAAGACGTTTCCACTCTCCTTCCACAACGCCACTTCTTCCTTCCAGCTAGGCATTGTGCAACGCAGCTGATACAGACTCAGTCGAACAGGCCACCAAGATTCTCGCTCACTTTCTTAGTCGTGTGCAAATGGACGAGGAGACATGTGAACGCTCTCCGTCCTCCGAAAACCCAACTTTCGCTTTCTCCACAACTATTGCCAGTTCTAACTCCACTTTCTCCACTTTCGCACCAACTCCAGTCCACGCCACGCCACCAACACTTCCCGGCAGCCCAACGCAAGAGAGCAACGCAGACCTTGCCCGTGGCCACCCAGCCAAAGTCCCACTCCCACCCACCACCCAAACCTTCTTCCGACAATCAAACCGGAGGACATTCATCAACCAACCCGCCATATCATTTTTTCACTTGCACCGATGAGTCTCTCAACTAAGCCAATGCCAATTTCTCCAACAGCCAACTAAACCGCAACCCCACCCGCTCTTCTTTTCCCCAACTCTCTCTCTCTCTCCTCCATATAACCTAGACTCATCACTCTGTCAACCTGTCGTCCTCCACCCTAACTCACAACCACTCTATACCAACTGTCCTAATACCCTTCTAGTGCCGATCCCACTTCCTCAGGCTAAATACCTAATTTTATTTATTGCCTAATCCTAAATACATATTTCGTTATCAAATACATCTGCACACCATTCTACTTCTGTGCCATACTTTGTCACCTCCCATTTCAATATTTAATTACACTCACTTCTACCTAAACAATACCCGGTACTCAAATGTTCAAATGATTTGTTAAGAGTTGATCAATGAGAATGTAATTAAGAGATTTTATTCAATAGCCATTGTTTAAACTTCTAATGGTGCAATTGTCCTAAAAATCAACTTTGGTATAAAATTCCTCTGCCTCAAAACCTTTGTCTTCCGATAAACACTTAAATCGTCTGGAAGAGAAAGTGTCATTTTTCTTGATGCACATAACGCCCATTTAGTACTTACCGTATTTATCGATTTAGTTCCTGTAAAACTGAATCGATTTTGAAGTGTTTTCATGCGCCTTTTGAGTGCTAAACTACACAGAGTACATTTACTTCTGTTTTGGAGGAATCAAAATTCTCAATGGAAGTTTAAATTCAAGGTATTATATAAGCACACTAGCAGTAACTTTTACCTAGCATGTGTGAACATCGTCGTCCCCGCTATAATTTAATTACATGAAAAGATGTAGGGTGAGTAGGACATTAGTAATTAGGGTTAAATTTTGATGTCTACGTGAAGCCATTGATTAACTTTTCTTTTCAAGCATTACGTTCAATGAAGATAATATGCAAATAAAAATGGATGCATTTTTAGTAGATATTTAATCAATCGTTGGAGAATTCACTAGTTAAACTTACAGTTAGTGTCGGTATGGGTTATAATTTGAAAGCTATTAACCGAATAAAACGAAGGGAATGAAGTGAACTAATTAGTGATCAAAAGCACTTAGTAGGGTAGCGCCAAAATCAATCAAAATAACTTAATGTCTTTTATACATTCCTCTATGCTATCAGTAATGATTGTATTAGAATTTACGAGATATAATTAAAGATACCTTTTTGTGACATTGTATATAATTTCGGTCCACATAATAAACTTTGTAAAAAAATGCATTCTAGATGTCCAAATAATGACAACATTTTTCAAAGAAATAAGTGCCACCTTCAGATAAAGATTAATAATTTGGTGCATTTTGAGCTTTGGGCTGTATTGGCTGAGAGTCGGGAGGAAAATCTTGGAATGCGTCAAACTGAAAATAAAGGAACGTTATAGAGTGTAAATAGTGAGGAAAAGAAGTCGCGTAAAGAAATTGTGTTTTACATTTACGGCAGTTAAGATAATTTACAGCATGTGGTATTTACGGCACACTTGATATCCTGTCCACTAGATAATTTATACCCCGCATTTTATGCATGTGTGCAGAGCAGCCTTGTAGGCAGTTGTGAATCAAATGCACATGGCACTGCACTCCTGACTGAAATGAACTATATTTCCATTTGTACTTTTGTGAGTCTTGGCTCGTTGACCGTAGTTTCTCTGCCCACCTACATGCCTAATTCAGTGCATTGTTCTGCAATATACGGCTTTAGCTCTTGTTCCCGCTGTCAGTGTCTCTTTTCAGACCTGCGACCTGTTTCAATCCTTTACTTTGATGAAGCACAACTTCCATGCATTTTGTTACACGGAATTGTTTTCAAACCTCCGAAATACATATAAAAATAAAATAGGCTTTTAAAGTAGTACCTAGCGAGGCACATTACGGTACATGCTTTTTGGATACACCCGTAGGATGTGCTATAGGAAGCATAAGTGCCTAAATTCATATAATTTTATTTATGCAGGTTATACAGAATACTTTCTATAATGTATTGCAGCGAGAAAGAAATGACTATAGAGGATAAGGGGGCTTTTAGCCTACTTAATAGTACAAACTATACCAAACTCGTTCGCTTTCTCCTTCCCATTTCCCAAAACAAGGGAAAGAATCTTAACAGGCGTACGTAGCTGTTAGTCTTACTCAATACCAGAGTGATTCAAGCATTTTCCTTAAAAGTTTGTAGGACATTTCCTATATGTAGCGCAAAACACACAGATCTGTCTCTCGCTCCTTTCTTCTTTTGTCTCTCCTCATCTCATCTGAGTGCAGTGAAAAATCCCTGTCCATGCATTGCAAATATCGCCTATAGTGTAACACTGTAACGCCGGAGCTTTTATAGCTTTACACTGCACTCCACATAAAACCCAATGCCCAGAAATGAGTTAAGTTCAAAGGACACACATGCAAACTAATTCTTTCCACCGGAATCTTTAACAACGTCAATTTTGCGGAGAGCAGCTGATCCACTGTGTCCCACTCTCCGTACCTCATTCACTCTCACATCACATCACTCCCAATGATCATTTCACTACGACGTCCGTCGACTTTCCTTCTCGCAAAATCTTTCGTCATGGCTCTCTGCCTTCTTCGCTCTCCTTCCTTTACTTTCATTTCACTCTCTTTCTCATCTTTGACCAATTTCCTCAGTTCACCACACTATACAGCTCTATGTAACTACACTCTTAGTAAATGAGCCCTGTCCTTCAGCCATCCTCCAACCTCAACCCTTATTTTATACAAGGCTATACAAAATGAACATATAATGGAACTCTAAATGAACACATTAGGCATTCATTTAAGACCTAATGTTATTTTGTTGCTCACATTTGCGTTCGCTCTTCTTATAGCGGCTGAAAATTGTATTTCAAGTATAGGCATCTCTTTATCCATATACTTCCTGGGCCTTAATCAAATAATTAAATTGTCATCACTTCTATGGTTTTAAACTTAATTAAGCAGCGGAAAGTAAAAACTCGGTCCTACAGTTTTAGTACATGCATTGACAATGGCTTCTAGTCTGATATCACAACGAAGATTTATTCTTTCAATTACAAAGTTATCAATTTGCCTTTATAAGTTTTACACTAAAATATGTTACAGTGAAATATCCTTATTGAAGAAGAAACCTATTTTCTCAATGTAATAGAAATAAAGACAGTGTGCAGTACGCATAGCATTTTGCTTTAAATGATCTTATGTGGTAAAATATTTTAAGGAAATAATGCCATTTAACACTGGTTTCTCCCCTCATCACTCACTCCACTCGCAAAAATTTTAATCAATGGTTTTAGTTTATACTAATTAACCAATTGAAGATTAAATGTGTTGTAATTCATTTAGGTCAGATACTCTTAAGCTTATATAGTTGGTTTAATAAAGATTTGTTTTCTTGAAAACCTCTGAATGACAACTTTGTAAACAGCAACAAAGATAAGGCAAATTCTAATTTGTCGATTTAAAAAATCTAAATTTCTTACTTACTAAAAATTTTCTATTAATTAATAATCCTATATTTAAAATTTTCTGTCAAATCAATTCTTTAACACTAAATGTGTTTTGATATAAGCTTAGCTTAAACACATTGATTGGTTATTAGCTTTCGGCCGGTATGAGTCACTCAGTGTAATTTTTAATTTAAGAGTCCGATATGCTTTCGATCGATATATCAAAATGATGAACATGAAGTACATTGCAGTAGTCAAATTTTTACCCCGAAGTTGTGACTGATAAAACAATCATACTAATTTCATTTCACATTGCATTTAACGACAACTTTTTAACGCAACCATTTATATATCCAGTAGGTATAATGTGATAAATAGTAATCTAAATCAGAATTGTACTGTTAATATGAAAATGGTTTCACGTCACATCAAAGTACCAAACAGTGAATGACCTGCTAGATTTTTTAATTTGCCGATTTATTAGCTAAATTGTAGCAATAGAACAGTAACCCACAACCAAGCACTGGAAACCGTTTGTTATTTTCAAAAACCCGTAACTTGTTTTGAATGTTGCAAACTATTTGGTTGTGGAACTTCCGGTTTTTGTTCTGCATAGACTACAGTTCTTAGAAATGAGGTAGGGATTTGCTAGCGCGTTGCGTTGATAGCCTTCTCAATTGGATATACTAAAGGATACTCAGCTCTTGTGTGTGCATGTAAATTCTATGGTACTGCATAATATTCCAAAAAATAATGTTGTATATATGGGGTAGTATGGGTATAATCTAAGCGTAGGAGAGGAGTATAGAGAAAGAAAGAATTACCTGAATTCAGCCTGTTCACTCATCCATGAGGCATATGGAGATAACAAAGCCTTTCTTTCCCCATACGGCCTTCGTCTGTTATTGTGTGGTATGATGATACCCAAGCTGTAACCACGCAGAAGAAGGCCACAATCCACAAAGTCCATAAACGTCCTGTTACTTGTAAGCCTCTTCTGTTCATGCCTTACCTCCACGTCCGCAGAATAGCCTGGAACGGTAAACCATCTTATTTGAATATGAATTCTTCCAAGAAATTTTACATGCTTATCTAAGGAAAAAACGTATATGTATTTCCCTCCATGTTATCATGTAAACCAGAGTATACGGCGAGCTTAATGTAATTTACCGAATTGAATGCCAACATCAATGTATCATATATTACACTAGGCTGTGCACTCCATAAGTGGAAGCCATACGGTGTGCAGACGCTTAACTGACATTACTCTGGAACCCATACCTACTCTAACTTAACTACTGGACTTCACGTTCCCTTTGTACTACGAACATCTTCTAAAGAAAGATCAAAGCGCCGTATTTCTATACCAAAGAAGGACAATAACGGTGTACACAGAATGACATTTAAAATGCATTATTTGTATTTGTAAGCCTACTTCAACGTTACGCATGCAGAATGTTTTCGGAAACAAAGAACCGTACATTTTTTTCTACATTCTCTTTAAATTCACAGCAACAATTAGTGTTCACTTTGAGAACAAAAACCTTGGCACACGTTACAATGCAATTATATTTCTTAACTTACATAACAGACACTATAAAAATTATATGAAAAAGTGATTGTTTCAAAATTCAGCCTCGTGCTCCACTCAGTGATACATTTGCCATTCTAGATTTTGTACTTAGCGATGAAGGTGTTTGAAAGTTTTACATAAAACTGGATAAAGCATCCAGTTAATAAATTCCATAGGACTGAATGCATGCGTATCATGCTGTTGAGTGCGTAAGAGTTTACCTACATGTAAATATGTAATGATTTTCTTGAAAATTTAATAGGTAAAGGGAAGTAAAGTGGAAAGTGCCTCTACGATTTTCCAGGTTCCCTTAAGAAAACAATGGAATGCACAAGCATCAGTTTTTATACGAAGTCTGACTAGAGTGTGCCATATACACTAATGCAAAGGGGTATGAAAGAATTGATATCCAGTATCACTGTCGAAATGCATCTACACAATGGTAGGGATGCACAGCTGAACGGTGTGGCTAGCTGGGCTTTTAAACTTTAAGCGGACTGAAAAACCAGGGAAACCGCCACTCACCAGTAATGTGTCCGCTGTAATGGCTTTGAATACATGAATACAATGCAATGTGGGCTGAATTTCTAATGATCATACGGAGCACTGCATAACCAACTTGCAATGCCATATCTGCCTGAAACAAACTAGTTGGTCTCGCCGAATTGCACTGTACACAATATCCTTCTCCGTGGATTTTCTTTTGTAAAGCTCTGTTCTATTTAAGTTAAGTTATTCAGTGTAAACTGTAACGCAACTAAAGCGAAAGCAATTACCTGCCTTTCTGCTTTCTCTCCACAAGTATCCTATATGTTTACATACGCAAATACCAGCCTTGGGAATTGAGACATACATACCTAGTCTATATTTATTACAGTCTATACGGCGTGTCTTGTCTTAACGACGGGTATAGACCTGAATGAATATGCTCCACCGTGGTCGAAACTAGCTAAGCAGCTTATAAGTTGTGTGTGTTGTCTTTCGACTTTCGAATCACATTTCCTAGTCGGCAATTTCATGACAGGTATAATAGATAAGACTGCTCTGTATTGTAGTTACCTTACTATACAGCCATGTAGTCAAATATATGCGGCTCTAAAAGGCGCTTGCTTGCAAATTAACTTATCTGGATGGAAATTGAAAAAGTCTCTCAGAAGGTCTACCCATTATCGTATTATCTTGTAATTTAATCTAAAGTAGATATATACTTAGACTTTCCTTCCAAGCTAATTTTTGTATATTTACAAATTGTCTTAGAAGCTGTGAAAAACACGTACACCTCCACTAAAAGTAATAAATTTCATAAATGAGTAGCGAAAAATGAATTATTGAATCCATCTTATACAGATCGAAATTTATTTATGGCAATTTATATTCTATAGATAAAATAATTTATTCCTTGTGGCTTTTATTATTTCTCACCCCCTCATTTGGACACTTATTTAAAGCGTATACTACTTGTAAAAACAATTGAAGAGCTTTGACCATTTACTAAGTTGTAGACAAACACATTCTATATTTGTTCTATAGCCAGTACATGAGTGCTTTCCCATTATTATAGGAACGTTAGCTCACTAACAAGGTTCTCCGTTTCTACACTATTGTACATGTGAGGAGGCCCGTGTTCTTTTCCACATTTCTCCAACTTTCTGTTTTCGTTTGGAAAGTGTCCAGAATTGTAAGGTCGACCTTTCGACACACTTCCATACATTCACCGGTGCATGCAGCTCACTAGTTCAGTTCAGTTGGAAAGTGGACGGCTAGCATTAAATGGGAATGATATTTATGCCATTGAATCCTACATTGGGTAGCAGGGTAGTATAGGTAACTGGGTAGAATGGCAATGGACAAGGCAATCAGAACACTACTGCACCTAACATCATAACAGTACCGACACTTGGGTAGGGAAAAAGGCGACGGCACTTTCAACAACTTGGTTGGAGGGTTCCTTTGACTCCCTTCAACTTCTTTTCCTTCCCAGTGAAATTCAAGGCGAAGTTTCTACTGAATTAGGGCCAAGATATCTAACTCTTCTTACTTCCTATCTTTCTTGTCAATTCTATACTAGTTTTTGACTTACGCTTTCTGCACACCAACAGATATGTTCATTGCAACCAATACAAAGTTATCTCATCTTTGAAGAGTCCAGAAACTCAGCATTCGTGAATAGCTGCCAATTACACTGTTGTCTTCTTAAACTTTGAGACCATCATTATTTCAACAGATCTGATTATTTTATTGTTGTTGTTACTCAATGTAACCCTTATTGAAGGCATACTTAATACATACCGTTATTTTTCTGCACCATCAATACCTTCCTTGTCCTCTTAGTAAAATATGGCTTTCTTTTCTTAGAAAGTCAATGTTGGCGACGATAAAATGACGACGATAAAATCCCTTTGCAAACGCAAACAATCAAAACAACATAAACCTGAAGTGTGCCACGAAAATCACGGTATGGAAATACTTTTTCTCGATAGCCACTCCAGAAGTCTATTATCGTAACGACAAGGAAGGTAGACATTTATTTTAAGAATAAATGTACACAGTAGAAAATTAGACTGACTACGTTGGTTGGATAATATTTTTTTCTGAAAAACGTGATTTAAGAGTGTAAATGTGATTTTATTTATATGCAGATCCTTTGAAAGCACAAAGCTCGACACTATTACTCAAAGTATTAGAAAGTCTTAGGGCGATATTAGATAACATGAAAATTAATATTGGGTAACTATTTGCGAGAGAAATGTATTTTAGTTTGTGTGTGTGATAGAGTGTGGTGTGAGTGCTTTGTCAACTGACATGTGTTGTGGCTTGTAGGTGTAGGTTGAACAAAGAGATGATTTATTTACTGTTTCACAGTAGGTAATAGAACATGTGTTGTGTCAAATTGAAGATGTGCTTATTAAAACATGTTGTTTATTATATGGACTAATTTTTCAAAGGAAGTCCAAGCTTAGCGTATGAAAGTACATGATAAATAATGACAGCAGTTGGTTGTAGGAGGAGGAAGAGCTTGAGCATTAGTAAAGAGGCATAGGCCTGTGCTGCGGTTGGCGCGTATGTCTTTCGGTTAATATTCAACACTACATTTTTGTATGCTTGTCATAATTCTTTGGGAAAACAAACAAAGGAGTGGGGCTGGCTGGTGGCATTTGTCTTCTCCAGCTTGAATCTCGGGCGCTACGGTCTTAATGAAATGACCTTTCTTCCCTCTAACTAAGTTTTCATATGCCTCGGAAATCTGTTCTGCTCCTCCATTGAATAAGAGAGATTTGAAGGGAGCGGATGATGGAAGAAATGAAGAAGCTACAGTCTAGTATATAAGACAAGGTGGTTGGCCCAGCTTGACTTGGCTTACTTAGCCGTTGCTACGAACCTTATCTGTGTACACTACACAGAGAGACTGGGAGGCATCTAGAGAAGACCACACAATATTATAAATGGTGCCAAAGGGTGGATCTTTCCATTAATCTTCTTTGTTTCTCCAGTCTGCTCCGTTCTTGCCCCACTTCCTCTCTCTGGATCTTTACCTCTGCCGATGTTCGTAGATGTTGTGTACAAATAGCACTCTAATACAATAACGGGAGGGCCCATCTACATAGAAAGGGTTTTAGGCCTGGCATTACAAGTGGAGCCTCCCTGGAATCCTGGGGGCAGCTTGCGATAAACAAAATCGACTAAGTAAGTAAGATCAGAGTGCAGTAAGAGTAAGGTCTGGGGAAAGTCGTTACAATTCAAGTATGCAATGCTCGACTACTAAATACAACACAGAGAGTCGTCAAAGGAGTAAACAAGTGAAAGAATTCAGTCAGGTTGTGCTTTTGCCAAAACATAAAAAGGAAGTATGTATTTGTAGGGCTGGCCTCTATTTGCAAATATAGAGAGGAATGGAATGAATTGGTTGCTTTGAATTTACTGTTTCTCCAGATTCCTTTATTTGAAGCTAGGAAATGAAATCCTGTCAACCTAAGTCTCTCTGGTTCTTACATACAATTAGCTGATTTCAATTCTGAGAAGAAAGACAGAAAGAGTCTCTTTATGTCGTGTGCTTTCCCTGCATTACATCACTCAGTTTAGTTGGCAGGGGAAAGTTGCTTTCTTTATTACTTACTCCTTAAGCCTTTCTTCCAGCAGAGCACTTGATTGTGGGCTGGAAATCTGTTACTCGACCCGTTGACTTTATGCCGACGACTTCCTCACTCCAAATGTCAAATTGGACACTTAAATGCATAAGACGCTCTTATTGCTCTTTCTCTGTCACAATTACTTTCTCCTTCTCCCTCATATGCAATACTACTTACAACAACTCTAAACCATTTAAAAACTACAACCAACGGCCCAACTCCTTCTCGTCACCCTCTGTCATCCATTACAAATTTAGAACCACGTTCCTGGAATGCATCATAAGTGACAGAAATTTAACAAGTAGATTTTATCCAGACGCCATGAATATTGCACCAGAATTACCTGTATTTTCATTCAGAACGGGACTGTGAATGACACGTCGTCCTATGAGTTTTGTTTATTGGAAGTGACTCTATAAATAACAATGGCTTTGGGAGTGGATGTATGATTGGGCGGTGTAAATGGAAAGTGACAGGGACCTGTAGGTAGCTGTACTACGGAGGGAGATAGTTGTTCACGTGCCCTGGATAGTGGGCTCTGCAGTGGGTGCCCGAAAACAGTGATTGAGTATTGAATGGAGACGGGTACAGGTACACATGGCATTTTATGTTGATGGATGAGAGTTGAGTCGCATGTCTGCATAAGTAGGAGCGATGTAGTTTATGTTGCTAAAATCTGTGCATTATGTTGGTGCCTTGCTTTATTTGAGACTGAGGAGAGGAAATTCAATGTTTCTGCACTGGGGGCATGGTGGCTGTCTGCCGATGAAAATATTGAAGGCGTGAAATCCGGGAGAGCAGAGCACATTGATATGCAGCTCTTGCCAGAAGAGCTTGATGAAGATTGAGATGCTGGCTGGAGAAGTGTACTGGAGAAAGAAATGCTAAAATGCTGCCTTGGGACGTGGCTCTGTTGCTAATGAATGTGAGATTGTATTTCTCACGTGAATTTTCCCAGTAGTCGCTCCTTCTTCCCATGTGTCTCCTTCCTTCCTCTATCTCTGTGCTTATTATCGCACACTGACTGACTCTCCGCTGGATTGTCTGCAAGCAAAGTTCCAAGTGCCTACTAAATAGGTTGTGCCTACTACCTTGCTGTCCCAAATCTAATTCCATCTGTCCCCCTTCAGTCTCTCTTAAAATCTCCTTCATACATTATTATAATGGCATCCTTTGTCCCACAACTATCACCCCAAATATAAAAATACTTGTGAAATTACTTTCCCGGCTCCTTCGATTTCATATTTGGGCCGCTGTCCCGAATTCCCAACCAGCACCATTATGTACAATATTGCTAAATGGAAAATCTGCATTCTACTTAACCATTTTCAACTCAGTTCGATAACCGAGACGGAAAGATTCCTTTAAAAAGCCTTTCGTTTCCTCTGTTTATGTTTTTATAGTTACATATAGGAGTATTTTCACTTTCAAAGGGATTTGAGTGCAGCCACTTTTCTCCAACTCACTTTGCAAACTCGCGAACAAAGAGTTATGTACATAATAGCTAGCAGGGAGCTAGTAGTGCACACTAATCTCCTTAAATGTACAGTGTACTGTAGTGGTTTGCACGTAAGCACTCGAATGTTGTCTACATGGTACTTATGAGTAACAGGCCCCTGCCTCGTCCTTATAATACCATCTGACCTATATATTGATTCTCATTCCTTTCTGTCTTTTGGCACATTCACTCATCTCTTTGACTTACTCACTCAGTCGCTTCTTGACTAAAGACTACTTGATTTATGTTCTCAACTCTTCTCTCTATACTTATACACTTTTTCTGACTTCTTCTTTCAGTCTCCACTCTTTAACGACACCGCGTCAAAACTCTCTCACCCAGCCTTCCTATCCTATCCACCTTTTATTGGCTAATCCACATTTCCTTTCAAACTTTATTTTCTTTTCAGCTCCAACCTAACTAACCATAATTACACATTTATAATCTCTTAGTGCGTCCTACATTATTTACTCATTCTTTCCACATGTAACCCCACCTACCAAATACACTGCTGATGATTACCACTCTTTCAGATTCTGCATTTAATTCTAGTATGAATAAGAAAACCCTTAAAATAAGATGTCATAATAATATCTTATGTTGTACTGCAGGTCTACTAAGTCAACTGGGCAAAGTTAAAATTCTTTGGCAAAATTATAATTTATTATAAGGTTTAACAAAGTAAATGTTTTGTGGGACAGTAAAATATGTTTATAACCACTAACTGGCAAATGCCTCTTTTAATGAAATTGTATACCTAACAACTAAATTATTCATTGTGTATTGGAAATCCTTTCTTTGTAGTTTATGCAAAATTGTGATTGTGATACATGGTACATGGTTTTATACCCCATAAAGGCAGTACTAAAAGCTACATGATAATTGGCATTTCTTGTAATTTGATCAATAAGCCACATTAATGTGGTTTACTGTGTTGCTGAAAACAGTTAAGTATCCCGGAAAGAATATTGGAGACGACCGAGAATTTAATTGGAGTTTATATTGTCAGAAATAGAAACCTTCATTTAATCTATTTGGGTGCTTATAAAATGTTGTAAAAGTTTGAGTTACGTAGAGACGGAGTAGCCATTAAGCTTGGAATTAATTGGAGAGGGGGTGAGAGAGATGTGCGTCTGGTGACCAAGAGGAAGGCGAAACTTTGCATAGGAAGTTATAAATTGTTGAAGGTTGAAAAACGTGAGTGTGACAGATATATAGGTGTTAGACAAAGCATTGATTGTAATTATTTTGGAAATAACGGTTGAAATAATGTGAATGCAATAAGCTACACGGTAATTGCATTTGTTGAGGAGAGTTGGAGTGTATGGGTGTGGGTATAGTTTAAATAGATAAAGACTGAGGCCAAATCAATCCTGGAAATAAATAAATCTCTATTTATTTATGTGAGTGTAGAGACGAAGCGGCAGGACTGTAGTAAGTACTAGTGAAATTGTAAGGATAGTAAATTGCTTTTATGCCCCATAACACAGTGCTTAATCTAATGAGAGTCTGCCAGCTTGACTCAGTTCTTTCTCTTTATATCTTGGCTGGTAACTGGAGTGGAGTTTTCTCTATTTGGCGTGGAGTGCTCACGGTACAGGTCCGTGTTGGATTGACACGCTAATGGAAGCGATGCTGCTGGCCCTCCACTATTAGCAACCTTGTTCTTATTGTTAGTCTCTTCAGCGTGGTCGACTGCACTACCAACACACACTTACCCAGCAGTCGACTAATGAAAATGACTATGCAATCTTGCAGATAGACAATGATAAAGTATTGTGGGCTTGCGAATTGGATTGGACAGAGTATACCAGGTGGAATGACCGAGTATTTACTGCGGCACAGAGATAAGTGCTAGAACATCTTCCCACCTACCACACATTGTTACCATTTGAGTGCATAATAATGTTGCATGTAGATACATGATATTAAGTTTCTTTTCTCGACTGGAGTGTTCGGGAGAGAGATTGGCTGGGTATAGAGTAAAAAGTGAGGAGTGGAAATAAAAAGTAGGTATTAATAATAGGGCGAGTAGTTTGGTGGTATAGGTGCTGACGCTAATGTATGTTGAGTATAGGAATATAATACATAATGTGGAGGAGTAAAGAGGAAGGCGCTGTTTTAGTTTAGTGTTGGGTGCTTTATGTTTCTTTCGTTAGTTAGGGATCTGCTGTTGAGCAGTGTAGTTTGTGAGAGGAGAGGAGCTATTCATATAAATGTTCCATTGCATTACAGTGCCATGCCACCAATAGACTTCCACTTAAGTTGAAAGGAGGGTAGCAGGATTGGATGAGATTCTCTAGATCTCTCCTGCTGACTCTAACTACCTCAGCTAGGTGTACAAAACAGTTTACTCCTGGAAACTTCTGCTCCTAGTCACACTTTTCCACTGCACTCACTCCCATGCAGCCACTAAGTTCCGTGGACAAACTGCAATCTCGCTATTATTATATATAATATATGTGTGTTTATATATAATATATGTAATGTAGCATTAGGGGAAGCAGGTATCCCTATTATGTAATAGTTGCAGTTGGGAAGGTGGCCAGAGATAAGTCCGCACAGTGCTGGTCTTCTCCGGACGGATGTGCACACTTATTACATATGCCGTCTGCATCCTTCCTTTAACTTAACTCAACTTTACATGAAGAAATAAAATGGGAGTGAGTGACTACACAAAGTCTAAAATATTAATCAAAACAGGGCGTGAAGGGCTTTGGCTCGTGTTGAAGTAATGGCCAACTAAATGTGTCGATCAATAATTGTGTTGATTTGGATTGCTATTGCTGCCTGTCCTGCCTGGTCTGGCTTGGCTTAGTTAGAATGGCTGTCTGTCTGTCTGTCTATACTTACTTAGTAGCTGGCTAGCGGTACCTACATTATATTTATGTATGGAGGTATGTCTACTAATATGGAACTTCTCCTCAATTCTTCTATAGTTTCTCCTAGCCGTCACTACAATTCCAAAGTATCTCAGTTCTATTCTGTCGCTCATTTCTTTTCCTCCGCTTTCTCTGCTTTCACTTTCTCCGCGCTCCTTCCTTCTCCTTTCACTCGTTTCCCTTGTCTTCTGTTCTGTTGCGTTGAGCATTGCGTGGAACTTTCTTCCTCCCACCTTATAAATGAATGAAGCACTTAGCAGCACTAGGTTTTACTAACGATTAAAGCAAAACAGATATCTATGTACGTTCTGCTGCGACCATAAAATAGTAGCAAGGAAAGGTGATAAGGTGAGAACACAAAGTTTGTTTTCCACAATGTAAATAAATAGATGGATCCCCACTACTAGAGTCAGTGTGTGTACTCACAACAAAACACAATACAACTTCTCGCTCTGTCTCCCCAATTCATTCTCATCCACCTTCCATTCAATGCCTTATAATTCACCAACTTATTTATACGCTCTATCAATCTATCTCTGCTTATACCCTACACTACATTCTGCTATGCGGATACAAGACAGCATTGTGTGAAACTTTCCTCGTTTGTTCCATAGCGGAACTTCACAAGAAGCAAGTCAAGCGATACTGGCTGCAAAACCCACAGAAAATCAAAGCTAGGCACTAATTGTATTATGACAAGCTCCGTAGGCATACTATCTCACGTTTAGGAAATAGAAACCTCCCTATATCATTATGTGCTGCATTTTCATCTGCTGAAGTCACTCTGTCACTCAGATCTTTGTTCTTGTCAGAGAAGACTGTCTAACTAGAAATAATCCTTCACTACTATAAAAGCATGAACAAAGAGACACACAAGAAACAGTTAACTAAGTTTTCAACTCAACAGAAACAAAATGTAAACCTACGTCGACAAACTAACTGACTAACGTTTCCAGACCAGCAATACGGATATAGCTACCAAGTATAAATATACTTACAAATTAATTAGGTAATTGTATTTCTCTGAGTTACATCCACAAAACTGAAATAGAAACAGCTTTATGACAATCAGCGAATGTAATAGGCATTTGTTATTAAATATACTTTTCTTGCGATGAGCGCTGATAGCCTTTCTTTGTATTTCTTTCCTTATTGTTACATTTTTATCTCCAGGCTCATTTCATGTCAAGACATAAAATGGGAGCACGGGTTTATAAAAAGACTGGTTATTAAATAAAATTATGTTGCGTTGTGAGGTACAATAATAAAGAAACTCAAGACATCGTGTATATGAATTAAGGTTTATTAAGCTCAGAAGAGTGAAAGCCAAATATCAGAGTGCATCTTCTAATGTAAAAACTTTGCTGTTCAGCTAAAGTAAAATTTTTCCTAAGTAACTATTTAATTCAACTTTGATAACAACTGGGAATTTTCCCAAAACTAATTTGCAAGTCGAGCCAGTCAACCATAATGAAATAAAAAAAATTGCATAAAATGTGAGATTCGCTAAATCTTCACTTAGATAAAGATTAAGTTGAATTACTGAGAATTAACGATTGCCTTACTTAAGCCCAACACGTTTCGCTATCACAGATTCTCTCATAAATTTTATTATGCTCCTCTTATTATTTTATTTCAGATGGTATGTAATATAATTTTTATTCTGGATACAGCATATGAACAGAATACTTATTATTACGTATGAATAGTAGAACAATTATCTGTTAGTATTACTACTTGGTGTTATTTTGAAGTCTGAAGAATGAAGTGCAAAATTCATTTGTCTTAGAAGGCATTAAAGAAAATCATGAAAAAGTTTAGTTTTTCTTGAGAAGGATTGAGTAGTTATTTAGCTGTCTGAAGTTTGTTTGGGTAACTGCGAAAGATTGTGGGAACAATTTATTTTTTGATGGGTTTTTAGATTACTGCACAGTAGAGTGAATGTGAATAGGTGAGTATCGCATCAGTAGTTAGGTGTTTGGCACTAAATCTGCTAAATAGATATGTTGGGCACTTATACTCATCTATGTGTACACCAGACGTCGAAATTAATATCTGTGGAGAGCAGAGAGCTCCGTTCATTCCGCCGACGTTGGAGTTAAATGTTAAATAGTAGACAGAGGAGAATAGGCAAGGAGATGAGAGGAGGTTAGCACTTAAATACAAAGTTAACGGGTGTAGTTTGGAGATATGATAATATTAGCCGTTTGTAGTCGGTGCATAGCGTCTTTCTCGTTTCTGTTCGGCTTCTTACTTGGCGATTTGAGTGAAGTGAAGTGCCTTGCCTAAACAAGGACGATAGATCGATAATGCTTCTCTGAGGAATGAGCTCCCTCACAGAACAGATCTCCAGCACAACAAAATAATCTCATTATGAGTTTTGCTCTACTGCTCATCTGGATGGAATACCCATGGATTTACTCTTTCCTCACAAATATATACATGCATAATTCTACAGGGCTCTCATTAATCAGGCATCCACAATTCACAAATCTCCACTTTTCCAAATTCACCTTAAAAACCTGGAAATTTGGCTTCCGAAAAAATCAAATGCTATTTTATGAAAGAATCTAGTTTTTTCATTCGCTGGCACAAGGGCATTTGATTCGAATTTTGATATTCCAATGAGGAATTGCACATATATTGAATACACTTTTGTGAAAACTTTATAATTCCCATTTTAACGTAAGCATACAATGTTTACCGACTTTAAATATGTGGCGATAACAAGAAACCCCAGTGTAATGATAGAGAAATTGATATGAACTACATTTCCTCTTAATTATTACATTAGACACTGCAATCTACAAAATCTATGAGTTATGTATACTTCGTTGAAGTATATTAAAATAAAATATTTTATGTGACGTCAGCCAATGGTAAGCACATGTAAGGAAATAAATAACATACCTACTTTATTTATAGTCACTTTTTAATATTTTATTTGCTACCCTGTACAACATAGGTAGGGAGATAATATGTTACACTGCATTAGATTCAAATACATTACCGATATACAAATACCTACGTGCTCAGTAACAATAAGCACATACATATTTATGCAATGTAGCAGAACATCTAATAAAAGTAAACCACACTGATAACAAAGCAACTTTTGTGTCCTATAAGCATATTCACAAGAAAACATCCTCCTCGTACTTATGTTACATAAAGGTAGGTATATTAAAATTGGATTCTATATTTCTCTGTCTGCAGAGATAGGCGAGTGAGTGTGCAGGGATTAAAGCATGGCAAAGAAGCTTGAGAGATCGGAGTAGTCATCTCACTCAATCAGCTCAATCCAACATCCAACGCTGACTTGAGTACTATCTCTTAGCCTTCTTCTACTTTTCTAGTTGTCAGTAAATACATACATACACATGTGGGAGAAAATCTCACTTAGCACAGTACCCAGTTTGAAGTTTGAAATAAAATATTAGTAAAAAGATTGTTTTTCCAAAAATATGGTATAATATCAACCAATCAAAGAAAGGAAGTATGGAATTATGAAAAATAGTCATTGTGGCAAACTAATGAAGGCAATAACATTGCACGGGGTTTGATTTGCAAACGGCCGAATTTCGAAATGTATGCCAGAGTTTTTGACGATTAGTAAGTACTGACTTACCCTGTATAAAAGTCCCTGTGGCCTGTGGTGAATGCCGGTTAGCCAAGCTTACTAGAAATATGAAATGTGTATTATGCAGGTAAGAAATGGATTGTTATGCAGATGGAGGTAGCAATTAATTGGTACATCGTTACAAACACGTTCTCAGCTTGATATTCATTTCAGCTTAAAATTAAGTACTACAGATGTATCTAAAATAAGATAACCGTGTCATAGCTGTAGTACGCTACCTTAGTCATCTAGCTGAGACAACAAATTACCACATATCCTTCCTTGCTTTGTGAGTTTACCGCCGCTTTAAATACCACAGAGGATAAACTCTCCTCCTTTTCCTTTTTTCCTTAGTAATCTATATATTTGTAAGTAGGTCGTGGGTACATTAAATTGGAGTTGCGAAATCTTAGAACTATTCGCCTTTTTCGATATTAATCTAGTATTGTATACTCCATTTAAGTCGCCTACATTTTGAAATTCAAATTCAAAACAATACTCTTTTAAACTTTTGATAAAATAAAGTACGAATTACAATTACTAAATAGTTTTGTACACGCAGTATCAAAACCATGTAGGCTCACTAAGACTCATTTTGGATAGTACTTCCTTTTTCAAGCACAGCTTTCTTCAATGTATTGATTTAAGCTCATCTGCAAAAATCCATGCTTTCTTATTGCAGCAGTTTATTTTATCTCCACATACAAAAGTTTCCAGATGTACTTGAAATCATTGAGAATAACTTTGCCAGATGCTGATTGAAAATTTTTCTCATTAACTCTCAAGAAATTAAGAGATAGCCAAAAGAGTTTGTACAGGAATTTTTTCTAGCAGTAACAAATTAACTTTTAGGAAATTTTTATGCAATAGCATAGCCATTGTAAAACTTAAAATGAACTGTTCATAGTTGAATAACTATAGCCACTGATCGTGAATTATAATAGTCATGAAAAATAATTAAATTGCAATAAAAATAATTAATTATTTTCTTTTTCGAATTGCTGAAGGCTTGGGCTTGAAATGGAGTCTTTCGTGTATTTAAAATAAAGTTGGTCTAGTTTTTGCTGGAGTGGCAAGTCTCTAGTCCTGCCTACGAAAGTGAGTATGCCAAAACCGTGTGGATTGGAAAGGTAATTTTCTGGGTTTAGAGATGTTAGTTTATGCCAGAAAAGGTTGAGACGTTGGGATGACTTACACTCAGTGGAGGAGAAAACTAAGGCGAAGAAAATTGCCTTAGACAAGGAAACACCATTCATCGTCAGTCTGTGTAATAGTGTATTCGTATGCAGTCATGATGCATACATGTAAATAGTTATGTTGTACATACATACATTGTGAAGGAACCTAGTGGGAATTATATACATTATCTGTCTACACACGACGAGAACTGCAGAGCTACAGTATAATCATACATTATGTAGGCATCCTGTAAATAGGACGATAGTTTCTGTTTGCTTTATGCGGTATTTGTAATACATTTATACACACTACAGACATTTATGTTTATTGCTAGACAGATTCATGAAGAGGAAGAAGAAGTGTCATAATGTAATTCCTGGAATGCAATGACAGTCATGGCATTGGGTGACTATAAAAACTTGATCTTCAATCGACATCATGCTATCTGAAGTGTACCTTATCGATATTACAGAACCGAAGTACATTAACGTCTCGCATTACCCTCTAAATGTAAATCGCAGACATATTTTAAAAGGCGATAAATTGTATTTTGTAATACTTTCTTCTACTGCACGCAATAGATATTAATTACAACTTTTCACTCTGGTTTCTCCAAAACATGACATAATTGACATTGGCAAACAACTACAGACATGTTTCTATTCCAGTTTTACATTTTTGCAATGTATGTTTCACCTCCAGAGTGATTTATAGAGCTTGAATTGGAAAAGTTTATATCTGTTTGGTAACAGAAACTCAACTGGGATTCAGTTTCTTTAGATATCGTTGGTTAATATTAGCAATAAATCATATATGAAGGTACAACTATAATTAAACGTAAGAAAACTGATAATACGAATGAGTATTTGTAAGTAGTTGACAAAATATGGTTTGAAAACGGCATTACATGCTTCAGATTGGAGAATTATCAGTGATATGTTTCCTTACAGAGATGTCATTATAACGTTAGTTTATTTATCGGCAAATAATATAATCAATAAAGCACCATTTGTTGTGGGAATATCATAAGTAGAGTAATTTAGAAGTTCTGTGATAAGTATCAAGGCTACCAGGCGAGTAGATGGCATAATTCATTGTCATGAGAATGGAAGTTGGATACGGATTACTATAGTTATCATTGGATAAAATGGAAGGAATCCTGACACATCGTTCATCTGCCAAAAATAAAGCATTCATAAAAAGTGACTCCAATGTTTAGCTAGTTGGCAAGGGAAAAGGATATTATGTTCTTGAGAAGGTGATATGTAAGCAGTTATAGGAATATATCCAGCGGATGTACTCGAAAGGTATGAAAAATAATAAAGCGACATAGAGATTCCTTGGGAACTTTACATTATTGTTACTTGAAAGAGGGAAATGAAGATGGAAGAGATGCAAGAGACGATTCCGTGAAAATCATGATGTTCATTTAATCTTTGATCACGTTGATCCATTTAAAAGAGTCGTTAGGGTCTATTCCATGGCTGGTCTAGCTTCTTCCACCACTCCAGCACAGAGGATCCAAATTCGCTTACCTTAGGACGCCCTTTTCAGTCACACAACCGCTCAGTCACTTCTATTCAGACTACCCACTTGACGTTAGTTATTCACTTTCATGCCCCATCCAACACGAAACACTCTTTTATCCTCAATGCTTTTCTTTCCACACCAGAGCCAAAAATGATATCAATGCATGTAAAGAATGATCTGCCCTCCCATTTTCACTACTCAAGGTGACGGTCAAATCCAGTCTTTTTTGGGAATAGCCTAAGGTGGCTTTTTCGAAGGTTTAATCATAACAACAAATTACATATACATAATTATACAAAGCAATTGCCTAGACATTTCTAATTGTAATGCCTATAGTTTCCTGTTTCATCACTTGTTATTCAAGTATGCTTAAAAGTGTAATGTTTGCATACTATGAGAAGATATATGAAAAAACTACGTGTGCAGATAAGATCATTTCTATCATCCTTTTCAATACTACAAATTTTCGTAGTTTTGTTTGAAAGTTTTGATCCACTTGAATTGCTTTCGTTAGTTACGCTTGTGTTTTCTTTCGATCTTTCCATTTATCTCCTTGAAATTTTCCGAATATACTTGTAACACCGTTTCGTAGACGGGAATCGCACTGTTCACACCTAGGCATATGAAATGTCTTTTCACAGAGGTACATTGTGTGTACCCAAGCAGCAGCTAGTTCTTGTCTCTGACGATTGGGTCTCTCTGCTTACTCTAAGCCCTTCAACAAAACTAACTTTTACAGCACTTAAGCACAACATACTGCTGGGAAATTGGTTAACTTTAGGTAATTCACAGTTACCAGACGTGCCAGTTGGCGACACCTTATTTGGAAAATGAGGCTTACCGTAAGCTTTCTTTTATTATTTATAGACTATGATTTAAAGTGTATTCTTAAAAAAAGGAATTCTGCTACTTGTTTGAAGAAATTTGTTTTCCTAGGAAAGTGTATTCTCAGGAAAGAAAAGTGTATTTTTCAATGAATGGAATTAATATTTGTATGTATTTAATTCGTATTCTTAATTTGAAAAATTAAGTTTACTACAACCAGTCAACGAGTAATTAGAAATTGAGAAGACAGTGCAGTTTAATTCAAAAATTTGTGGCCCCGTAGGTCGGACAAGCTGCCGTCGTTGTCTTAATATATAATAATAATATTTAATGACTTAATTTTAAAGCGGCTTAAAAACAATGTATATTGTCTTAAAAAACATTTTTTTCTGGCTTAAGAGGAGATTAGCAGCCAATGTATTTAATGTGGCTTAATACAGGATATAGTATTATGGCTTAAATGCAGGGTAAATTAGCAGCATATCTAATTTAAGGTCCATACATATGCCTATGCATGATTGTGGATATGCAAGTAGTGGATCTCTTTAAAAGTGGAGTGCGAAACCAAAATGTAATTTTATGGAATTTGAGTGGTCACGGAGAGACTATTCCGGAGAAAAATGTGACAATGATGATGTAACCGGACGATGATTATGTAACAATTATTACTAATTCACTTTGTATTCATGAATAAATGTGTTATCAATTATAATGATTGCATAATTTACAATTACTATAAATGACTTAAAACGAGAAGTAATTTAAGCCAAATTAAATGCATGTAATAAGCCACAAACCTACTTCTTTAAGCTAATACCCTTTTAAGCCACAATAAATGCTTTTTTAAGACATAATTCAATGTTTTTAAGCCGCTTTAAATGGCAGCCATATTTAATATTTAATATTCTTCGCTGCTGCCCTAACTACGATGACACTATTGGTTCTTGTGGATGGCGCTTGGTAATCGAGTTTTAAATTAATTTTAACTATAATATTTGTCGTTAAACACCAGGTTAAAGTCATGCCGGATGTAATATAGTTTAACATGTGGCAGTATAAGAGTCGTTACTTACATTTTTTCTCCTATGGGTAACATACTTTTAGGATAGCTGAAAATACACAAATTTATCCCAAATAAGGGTATACTTGCGAGTTGATGAGTTAAATTTCATCCCGATCGGATGTCATTTACTGGGTCAAAGATCATGTCGCATACAAAAAAAACCCAGATGAATTATTTCACTTCTTCACTTCTATACCATACATCTATTGCATGCACAACTCATATTTACATAATATACAATATGTAGTACTATTTCCAAGAGGAATAAATTTTACGAGATTGGGAATACGAATTCCTGTGGCTTCAGAATACACCTTCCTCTACATAAAAATATTAGGACTACTATTTCCTAGGAATGCAAATTCCTTCAAACAAATAACAGGATTCCTTTTTTAAGAATACATATTAAATGACACTCTTATTTATATATTTCCAAGAAAGAATTTCTTCCAAAGAGGTTATTAAGTATCGGTGATATACTTTCTGAGAACGCTCGTGACACTCTGTCTAATAACTAGCAAACGCTTTGGCAGAATTTGCTCAACCTTATTGTGTAGACGGCTTTGATCCGGAGTTCAAAATGATTCCAGGACTAAGTTAAAATTTGAGAGCTCACATTTACGTGCAAAGAAATTGAAAATAACAAAATTGAGGTAAGGGAAATTGAGGAGAGAGAAATTGAGAATAACGAAATCAAGGATAGAAAAATTGGGGATAGAGATATGTAAGATAAATAAATTAAGGCTTTAGGAAGATAAGGAAGTTCTTTAAAATTGAGCATGTGAAAATTCATTGAAATATAGTGTTATAGCATGTAAGCTACAGTTGATCCAGTGCCACACTGCTGCCACCTACTAGAAACTCCAAAACTCTTCTACTATGGTTTATTAAACTGACTTATATTTTTGTCGATAATTATAATTTACAGTTCTGTTAGCCAAATAAGATTTTTGCCTTGGGTTACAAGCTTAAAATGAATATATATTTCCCGAATGATACCTAGTAGAATTTAATGCTCTGAATTCATAAAGTATATATTATACAATACTAAAGATGTATCTTTAATGTAATACGAAAGACGATAAAAAATGTCATAGTCAATTTCACAAAGTTCAATGACAGATATCGGAATAAGCTGCTTTCGATTACAAAATTTCACGTAATTTAGTAACTGAAATCTAAGTAATCAGGCAAATTTTTATATGACTGAGACTGAGACTTATGAGATTTCCTTTTTAGTGTTGCACAAAAACACTTCCGAAAAAATTATTTCTTAATTATATATCTTCATGAGAAAATAAATGTATTTTCAGGTCTAACGAACGGCTTGGGAAAGTTGTGAATTTCCTCACTATGTGTTTGTGCATGCAAAATAATGTCATTGTCTGTATGCTTGAGTAATCTTGACTGGACTACTTCGGTGCGGCTCGCGTACTTTCTTAACTTTTGCTTATCATTTGTACACAGACATTTGTTTGCTCTTGTGGATGTATGTACCTTGTTTTCGAGAAAGTATAATTTCTCCTCTGGATTTGAAGGAGAATCTCTAGGAAATAACCGTCATGTATCCCAAAAGCCTTCAAAAGGAGCTAACTATCTAAAACGCCATTCAAATCTAACTATGTGTGGTAATTCAGAGTAAAAAACAAATGCCTTCTCTTCATCTCGCTTTTTCATCTCGCTCAGCTACAGCAGATATTATTATGTAAAGCTCTTCACTTAATGTAAACTTGCCTCCACTATTCTGCCTCTGTACATAAACTTCGCTCTACACTTTACAAGAACACATAATACTGCAGTAACCATAAGTAAAGTCAATTTAAATATTTTGCAGGCTCTAGGTGTATCCGCATGCCTGGATATGTCCTAGGCCACAACTTTATCTAAACCTTATTCCAAAGTTGCTCTTGCTGCGATTGTCAAAGTCGTCGAAATGAAATACTAGCAACCTAGCCAAGTTATCCTGCCATTAACCAATTTTAATCCGCTTTATCTCAAGATATTCTTACGATAATAAATTTTAACCCACTTGGACTTTGTTAACCCATGAGAACATAATATTTAGTGCTTAGTTTACTTAATGCTAGATTGACTCCAAGCTAGTACACCCCATTTAAAAATTGCAATAATAACATTAAGACATTTATTCTTCACTTATTGCTAGTTTGCTAGTAAATAAATAATGTAATGTTTAATTTTCAGACACATTTTTCGCATTCTTCAAAGATGATTTAATACTAATAATAATAATAATAATTGCTTTATTGTCAGGCCAATTATCAACTCAGAGTAACAATCCAAACTGTTTTCCAAATCGCGACACGAAGATAAAGATTTGGTTGAATTCAATACAAAACATACAGCATGTACAAACACAGGGCAGACGTTTCGAAAGCCAAGAATTTTTATAATTTTGCATGTAAATGGACATTGATTTTGCTGGACATTTTGCATGGACATTGATAATTAATTAATGCTAAATATACTAAATAGGTATTGAAAATTAATTAATAACTGCTAGACATAATTAAATGATTTAACATGAGTTTAACATGATTTAAAAATTTAACCTAATAGTGATAAACATGATCTCATCTCTGAATGCCATTTCATGTTTTCGTTGCTAATTTTTAAAAAATGTAAAGGGGAAAAGGGAAATCCACCATTACGGTGATCTATGTGAAAACAGTAAGTCTTAAACTCATTCAATGGCGTAATTTTGACTTGGATATATTTTAAGTAGACAGATAGCTGGTACCCCTGCAACAAATGAATTCACAATTGCCTTGTCTTCTTCCTCTTAAAAACAATATATCCGGGTATTCCTAAACAAACAACCCAATACTTATTAGATAGGCTTTATTCTAAGGTATGTATAACAAATAAAACGTATCCTCAAATAGGCCTTATTTCGTGTTCCATACATATATTCATTCGCGAATACATCCACCATACTGTATTATTCATATATTGTATAATGACATAATTCACCTTATTGTTGTAGTATACAGTTTCTTATACACTCGTTATACTAATGCATTACGGCAAGGACTTGCATTAATCTATACTGTATGGTTGTATTACGGAGTTGGCCCTTGACTAAACAGATATCACTATGTTAATAATATATACAAACTCTATAAAGTCATCGTACTGTTTGCTAGCATTAAATTCCCCATTGGAGACAAGGTAATCAATTCTAGTTAAGGAGACACTGTCTATGCATCGACTACACCTTTAGAAACGCTAAATAGTATGTGGTGTATACGACATAATTTGGATAAACCACATTATCACGATAATTCGAAGTACCTCAAAAAGAGTCTTTGAATCATTTCTTGAGATAATGCTCTGTCTATAAGATGTTAAGATTTCAGGTCAGTAGAAAGTAAGTTTTTGTATTGACTACATACAAATGTAATCGATACAAATATAAAAATTATACTGCATTTCTATTTAAGACTTTTCTGTAAACGCAAAAGATGTACGCTTTATGCATTAATTCTAGATTTTTTTTTGTTTTTTACCCACTTATATATACCTTTATATCAGCATTGTATTTATCAGGGTTATATTTCGAAATATGGAGAAAATAGAGTACCAGTGCCTAAAAGGTGTTGTTGTTTGAAGAAATAAATAACGACCATGTAGTGCACAAACTATATCCAGTGAGTAATTTTTGCTTTCGCCCAGTTTCATCCAATTCGAGTCTTATAATTCCAAAAACTGTCTGGAACTGGCTTTAGTGCACAACAGGGTTACAACATGCACATAATGTTTTCATATTCCACGACTCCGAAAAAATTATGTGACCAGAAATAGTAATGCATTCAGGAATATAGTAGGTGTATTAAGGGTTTTTACTACGATTAGATGGAATGCAAACTAATACGACATTTCTTCATTGAAGATACTGAGGAAGGAGTATATGATAAATAGCATGTATATTCTTCGGTGGATAGGGCATTGAGTCCTTAGGGCAACTACCAATAGTAGGTGTTCCGCTATGAGCATTTTCTCCATTATGATGTATGGGGAACATTTCTTCTGGTTTCCACTTTTCCTGATTCTTTAGTTTAGTAATTTTAGTTACATTCGCAGCAGTGTTCTCTCAAGCGTTCTTTACAAGGCCATTTACCAACTGTAATTTTCCCATTTTAACAATAAGTAAGTGTCTCGTAGGAAACTTTCACTGCTCTTCCACCTACTAACCAGGAATCTTATCTAATTTCCATTTGGGTTTTGGGACGCGCCTTGCGGCAAAATCCCGTCACTTTTATGAAACTCATCATTGTAATAGCTAATAAACAGAACTAAATTTTCACTCCTGCCAAATTAAATCACGGCAGCAAATAATCTTTTTCATTTATGAATGAACATGTTTTACTCTTATAGCCCTACAGTGAGCAGAAGAACGAAGTCTAGAATTAGTGTTACCTTTTACCTGCTGCTCATTTCGTACTGCAGTAGCTCCGAATCCCCAATCAACACATCTTTTAAACGTCAACCTTACCGTAAAAAGGCGAGATTTTTATTCCTCTCTCTCTCTCGGAACACGAGACGATTTCCTTCCCTTTTCCAATTCCAACCCTAATTTCTTCCCATCAACATTCCACTCACAATGGCATATCAAGTCAGTCATTGCAATTCTTTATTTATACAAGTACTGTCTCGTCCTTCCATCATTCTAGCAAAAACTCTTATAATTCTCATTACATTATTGCTAGTGGAGGTAAATTATTTGATTACGGCTGAAGTAAAATGAGCGAAACAAATATTCAGAAAGAAGTGAAGAGTAAAATAAAAGTTAACAAGAATTTGAAGTTTAAGTAGAGCAGGAAGATGAAAATAATGTGGAATGAGCATTTGAGAGTCCGACTAACACCTGCTAAAGTCTCATCAGTCGATATGACAAATCTGCTTCCTTTTCTCTAGTCGTGTCGTTCGTGCATGGATTCCTGAGAGTTGACTACAGTTTCCTATTACTGGTACTCAATCAATGCAACCGCAATAGAAATCCACATGTTACGGAAGAAAGCTTTCCTTTTCCTTCTCATAGAAAGCATATTACTTTCTTCGGAGGCAGACGCATGTACTTACATACTAAAGCAGCTAAGTGGCCAGCATAAATAGCTTTAAATAAGAGATATAGCACTTTCTGCTAGTGGGTCAAACGTAGGAGTCTGGGTACTTGCTTTCTGCACTGCTATATCGTAGATTTCATCAATACGGACCGGTCTAGCAGTAAGTTAATGAGCTTTCCTGCATATTTTATAAACCACTTTCTAGTTATCTCCTTGTGTACTTTACTTTCTGAGTGGCCTTTTTTCTTTCCTCTTTTCAATACCACCAAGACGGTTCTAATTTTAGCGAGATATTTTTAAGCCAAGTTCATCCTCCCGAGGCAGCGAGGAAAAGGCAGTAAGAATGGAAAGGAAATTATACCTTATCTCAGTGCACTCTTGGGTTGTACTTGCGGTACTACCGGAAAATAGGCTGAGTGCAAGAATACGTCAATATTAAAGTACCACCGAGATTTACTGTCTTGTACAATGCCATGTTAATAGAAATTGTAGTTTGCAATCTAAGTGTTCCTACTAAATGAATAAGGAAACTGTAGCATTTCGTGTAAAACACTCGAATCATCAGTGGTCATGCAGTTATGTCCTACTTTATATTTTGCATTTCATACATTTATTTTTGTAATGCAATTAATATCTATGTTCAAAAACAATGGAAAAGGGTGAAGTGAAAGGAATATCAATAAATCAGGAACATATAAATGACGAAGAAAAAATTAAGTTTTTGTATAAGTCTATGTATACCTTTTAATGAATGTTTATCAAAAACACTTTTATATTAATAACGACAATGCCAAACTTTTGTAAACCCAAAACTCATATAGCATTCGCTGTCATTTTACACATGAATGATTTTGCCTTTTTAGTTCAAGTTTTTCTGCTTTGTAGACGCTCTGTTATCATTTCTTAATTCGATCTACCCTATTAAGTGTTAGAATCATCCAACCAATTAAAACACAGAGGGAAAGCGAAAACATTTCATACCATCCTTTATTTCGTTCTGCTGGCGAAATGTAAAAGGCTTAAGAGAAAATTACAAGCTTAGATAAACGTCTTTCAAATAACAAAGCTGATTGTGAGTTAATCTTCATCTATCAATGAAGCTTCTAAATGAAAGAAGGCCTACGAAAAGTTGGTGAGAGATGGAACAGTGGATTCAAGTAAAAAGCATATTGTTTATACCTCGTTCGCCAAGACACGATGTTGACTAAACCGAATTCCTTCTCTAACAAACGGCCATTTTGGTAAAAATGCAAAACTATGTTTATCTATGGCAATACTTATATTATTATGGAGTCTGTTATTGCATTCTATACCGTACATCCTGTCATATATAAAAATGGCGAATTCCTACATGTTTATTTCTTTTGTGTGAATATTGGCTGATCGCATTATGCACTGTAGGAATGCCGTAATACAGACAATTTGCCTTGAAGTCTTCCCTTTGGAATTGAACTTTATCCCTCATCTCAACTTTATTGTTAAAATAACACAAAAATAAAGTTTCGGTACCTTAGTGATTCTATTTACTATTCGATTTATTTCTGTGAGTGAGCTATGTCGGATATCCAGCAATGGCGCATCAAACAAAGTCAATATTCAAGATGATTGTGTCCAACTTAGACTTTGTCTTTGTTTTTCTTTGTAGTGCCACGTTAGGCTAGAGCAACTTTCTATTCCTTTATGAAAAGAATACATACAATCGCTGGAGGCACATTTATAACGTCAGTATTTCTGCATTAGTTACAACAATCATAGACATCGATTTTTTTGAAAAACTTGCTCTTGTGTAGCAAACTTATTTGTTTAGTAAATCGAACAATTCTGTATGAAAGCTGAACTTTTTCTCATATTTCTACATATTACAGTTAGCTCTGAAGTATAAAGTGGAATTCATGAAAAAGTGAAACAGTAACGATTAATAGATCTACTTAAGTAGTCTATTGTGGAGATATAAGCTTTGCATTTATGATGCAAGTACTGAAATGAGACAGTAGATAAGGATAATATTTACTTTCGTTAGAAGGGGAATGGAAAAGACAGACCTCTGGAGTCCTACTCAAAACTCAGGATTCGCTATGTTCATGCGAGTTAATAATTATTTTATATGGGCAAGGGGAATTAACGAGAACTTCGCAGACTTCACTTCAAATATTTATCCTTAATAATCCACATCAACTCACAACAGTTGAACTTCCTTAGGTAATTAAAGCAACCATTGCCTTTATTCTGTTCTAAAGCTAAAGACACCTTTCCTTTTCCCTACTTTCATTCTTACGCATGTAGCCAGAATGCATCGCGCTATTATCATGAATGAGGCTGTCTCATATCCCTGACTTTCACGAATGTACCTAAGTCCGCATACATAGTGCTGATAGTACATAGAACTTAATAAATATAAATGTTCCATTACATTGCATTATAATGCTCTGGGACATGTAAAATAAGAGAGAAAGAAAATAACTGGAGAGAATGCAGAGTGCTCTTCTGCCCTGGCTGCCTATATATCCATAGGCAGTCACTTTTACACATAATTGTACATTTAAAGTTACGTAGTCTGTAAATTAAATGTGAAGCGAATAGACAATCTTTTTCTTTGTAATTTTGATATAGCATTGTACAAGTAGCATACAACTTTTCTATACCTGTGGGCAACAATAAAATAGTATTATTTTCAGTGTAGTATATACAAGCTACCTAAATTAAACCAGTTTGTATGTATGTATGCTCATTAATGCCGTATGTCACTTTTGAAAGACAACTGTACATGTCTTTGTCCTGTAACCTGTATACTTCATCTAAACTTTAAACTTTGTTTTATAAACTGTCAGGAGCACAAATTGGAATTGTGCACTCATTTTGACAAGAATATTCATTCTTAATTATGTAATGTCAGGTAAGTTGTTTGACTTTAGTTTCACAAGAGTAGTTTCAAATATTATGTACTTTTTCTCTGAGGAATCTAACCTTTCGTTTGTCTGCAAATTCCAACTGAGTTGAGAATTCTTTAATTTCATCAAAAATATCAATGCCTGTCAAAGTAGAGAATAGCTCGTTTACTGTCAAATGGTGAGTAGAGTATAATGAACATTTTACTATGATATTTCTCCTGCACAGACAGTTAAATGACTTTTATGTAAAAGCGTTGATTATAAACGAACTATACCTATAGACAAAATGTTTCCAAAATAACTGAAACTAAAGAAACTTGTAATTGCTTTTATTTCTCGACAGCGACACAATAGGGATGATACAATACACAGGTTTGACTTTTAAGTCAAACAAAGCACAAAATAAAGAATTGTAATCAATTTGTATATTCGTTTTCATACCTTTTCGTTATTTGCAAATTACGCCACAAAATTAAAACCCCGATTTGCTTGAACATTTTGCAGTGCTGAATCGATTTTTTGAAACATTAAAATATTTCTCCTAGAAATCTTATTAGAAATTAGACCCAAAATATTTAACTTTGTTGAATATAAAATCATTGCTCACTAAATGAGTTAATTTATCATTTCTTTACATTTGCATTATGATGATAAAAGTATATAACTCTCAATGGGCAAGTAGTTTATTAAGAGTGTGGAAGATGTTGGTATGCAATTGTGCATTCTAAATATTGTATAATTCCGTAATTACTATTATAGAAAAAACACGAGTTTATTAATCAGTATTCTTGAGATAATTCCTTCACACAGTAGCAGTAAATCGTTAAGTGTTATAAGAACGTGAGATGTGTATACTTCTAGTTGACGTTATGTAAGCTTGTTATTTTAAATGAATGTGCAATATATTAAGATTGTATACATCATAAGGAAGTGGAAAGAAAAACTTTAAATGGGCTAACTGTGTGAAATGCACACAAGCACACATTTCTGTTGGTCTCGTCTGCAGTCATGTGTGGTACACTAGATCTACGTAATTTACATTGTAGACTTGAATAGGGTTGGTTGATATTTATATGTGAAGATAAAGTCCATTAGGTAAATATTTCTGGTATGTATAATTTAGGTGTATAGGAAGAGTTGTAATGTAATATAAAGTTTTAATGATAACGGCATGTGCCTTGTGGTGTTTCGGTTGTTCGTGATAACATTATAATATAACAATATGTATTTAACACAGTACAGAGAGCATAGTAAATAAACCATTACAACCAATGCATATAGAGAAGAAGCGAAGAAAGCCCCTGTTACTTAACACTCCAATTTGAGGTATATCTACAGCGTAAAAGTCACCTTCTAACCCATGGCAGTAGCAGGTTACTGTGTAAAATTTAGCAGATTTTAATTTCTCATGCGTTTACAACAACTTGTGTACTCATTAGGTTGTGTGTACACGGCTGGAGGTTACTAGGTCAAATCTAGATCAGAAGGATTCAACCGATTGATCTCAAATTTGAACCAAATCTCTCACATTTACCCCAGCAACACAACAGAAAAGTTTTAAATAATTACCCCCAACAATTCAGAAGTTATACAACCAACGGACAGACAGACGGACAAACAGATTGTTCAGGACATGATTATAAAGAAGCTTTCGCTTCTTAATAATTCGGAACAGCCAGTAATCTAATTACATAATGGAAACCTACATTACACAAACATGTTATAAGCATATCCCAGCGATTCCTACTATTTCCTATCTTTCCTCAAATGGCGAAAGTACAGATATAATTTAATGTAACTAACTTTTCATAGAAGGAAGAAATGTTTCCTTTGTGTTTGCTTACTTGAGTGTTACTGGTTTCCGTCTTCTGCAGAATAGTCTGAATGAAGAATTAAGTTGCGTTGATTCGGGGAAATTGAGTCGTTGACTGAATACTCGGAAAGAACTCAGTCGGAACGAGACTGAAACTGGACTCTACAGAAATGCACTGATGAGACAAGCCGAGAGCAGTTCAGTCAGGATTCGCAGGAATGGAATTCAAGCCAAGCAGTGATAAGCTTGTCACGTATTAAAAGTGTTTGTTAAGGCAATCCTTCCCCGCACTGGTTCCAGTCTCATCATGTGAGTTATCTTTGCACTGCACTGACTCTTTGTCACTTACTTAAGTTAGTTAGTTATCACTAACTACGGAGAAAATGGCAATAAGGAAACTTGGGCCAGCCTTTCCTTGGGTTTTCCTCGACATTAAATAATTCTCCAAGGTTAAGCTTTAAATAACGCAGCTTCGCAAGTGGCTCTCATCGCAAAATTCTCCCTTTACACAAACTTTTCCAAGTAGTCGCAAAACGGGAAGATAAAAGCTTAGTTAACATAAAATGATCTTAAATATCTCACCTTTGAAAAAGAGTGTTTCTATTTTGACAGTGAAGTTAACTACTAAGAAACTAAAGTATTACGAATGCTATTTATTATATAAGATGATGTAATTCAGAACTTACACACACTTTACCCAGTCATTTCATTTCGATGATGATGGATTTTTGTTTCAATTAATTTCGTATATAAACTTTGTAATGAGTTAGGATTAAAATTGTTGTTTAATTTTCTTACCATTTAAGATGAAACTTTTAATTACTAACAGCAAGCTGTAACAGAAGCGAGTCAGTGCATACAGAATAATATCAAAGATTTGACTATACTTACTACATGGAATGTGATTGAAACATACCTATAAAATCTTTAAAACTACTTCGAATTTTCAATTATAGGAACTATGGCACAAAGATTTTGTGCAGTTAGTTGGCATGATAGACTTATTTGTATGTTGTACGCTTTGATCGTGAAGCATTTTGAGATTTTGTAGCTTAACGCTTCCTAAAAGGGGAAACATGCAAAAAGTTAGCTTAGCAAGCAACGTTCTTCTTCCTCCGACGTCTTCCGAAATAGAAAAGTTAAGTGAACAAAATGAACAAATGGAAAATGGAGGTTCACAAGTTAAATGGTAAGAGTATTTGGGAATGTAAACTTTTAGGCTACCTAAAATGGGCGATAAACATCAATTATCCATAAAGTCTGCTCATTAACTGTCTTGTAGTCTCTCTTAACTAATCGTTTGATTTTCTTTTAATCTGGTACTCTGTTTGGAAGGCAATAGATATGGGCCATGAAAATCCTATTGTACATTGAGTAAAACATTAAAACTTTAATGAAACACAAAGCTGAGGAGTTTGTTTGCTTAGTATAGGATTTAAAGTAATTCTACTGTTATTAGTAAATCAAACACTCGGTTGGAAATTACAGACATTAAAACAGGAATTTTTGATGGCTATATATTGTGGGCAGTGTTTGTGCGGACAAAGAAAGGAAATTAGAGGAAATGAACTGGAATATAAAAGATACATAAAGACGTAAGTAATAATAGGAGATAGTTAGGAGGAGATAATATAATTCTGACTAAACAAGCATATAAAATAGTTCATGACTTATTTTGAAGCAAACAATAAGTAGTAACGGATTTTCCATTAGGATTTATGTGCACGAAATCTACAGAATGCAACATTTAGTATCCCCTCATCTGCTACACTCATTAATTAGTCAAATTTGAAAAGCGTGACGCAAGTACTAAAGAGCTTTATGTGTGCATTTATTTGGAGGAAAGACAATTACTTCTGGTTTACTACACATACGTAATAAGAGTTGGGTATGGGAAGCCTTAAAAGAAATTCAAAATATTCTTGGTAGTAAAACTGAAAAAGGAAGTGAGGAGAGAAAGCCAGGGTAACTATCTACAGCTACATATTATAAGGTAATAAGAGGATGTCAAAAGTTACTTTTAGTATGTGGACGAGATACATGCGAAGAGTGGAGGGAAGACAAGGGAAATGGCTAAACTAATATCTAACTGCTTTCCCATTGTGTCTTCCACATACACAGGGCATTTGTCTCGCCAAATCGCAAATGTAATGTAATGTGCCTACAGTGATGTATATTACATGTATTCACCATAAACTAACCCATAGCCAAATCTGCTTTCTCCTTTCTTTGTAAGTTGTTGCTCTTATTTGGATACTCTTCTGCTAATCGTACAAGAGCAATGAAAATGATAGTGAAATAAGGTATAGTAGGCAACCGCCAATGGGAACTTTGTTTTCCTACCGAGGTTATTTACAATTTGCAATCACGGTCAGTACTTACTGCCAGACATGAATGGAGCTACGCGGTGAAAGCAATAGCAGTTATGCCAAACAAAAGACCCTACAGGAATACAGTAGTACAAAGTACATCGCAGAAACACAGCAGACCAGGACAAAGGAACCGAACAAAGTAAACAGCTGAGAAATACAGTAAAGACTAAATACCAAACATATAAATCATTGAAACGCCAGATATAAATAGCTTTCCTTCTCCTATTTACAAAGAAGAATCTACATTTTCCCTTCTTACTTTGGCTTACATCATCGACACAAACTAATGGTACTTCGTACAGGCTTTCCGCTCTCCCTATTTAATGCATGTCCATAATATATTGCATATTTTGTATATACATCAACTGAAAGGAAAAATTGCCCTTAGCCTTCTTTCCCATATAACATCATCGTTCCACTTGCATGACTTCTTTTTCCAGAAATAGCTCCTGCTCTATGCATGTATGTCAAAATTTAATTGTTCTACTTTTGTCAACTGCGATTCTCTTTTCAAAGCAAAAGTTTCGTGCAGGAATCCTATCACTTCCCCATAAGTATCACAATCACTACTCACTGTCAGTGAAATAATGACAAACCTACTTAAAATGTTGCCTTAAAATTATTTCTTCAAAATGCAAAATTATCTAGTTCACTGTCTGACTTAAAAATGCATTTGGAATTAGTACATACAGTATACTGAGGTATATAGGTGAGTAGGTGTACCATTTGGTATTACTTCAGCATTTTGGTTGCCTTCTTATATTTGCATGCCAGGCTACGTGTTTTTGGGTAGAGATATACATACGAATACGTGCACGAACATAAATGCAATGTCTGACAAATCACAAGCCATCGTGATTATAATGTTAGCGTGTCTTACAAACCCAAAATATGGAATATTGCAAAGCACACTGCTCGCAGAAAAGGGTATGTATTTATTTTTGGGATAAAAGTCATAATGTGCCATAATATTTCTTATTTATTCACGCTGTCATAATAATATGTAAGATCTTTACTGTGATGACATTGGAATACTCTTTTGTCCGACACTTTTAATGTAATCCATTTGCTTCAACAAAGCATGCTTGCGATTTTAATTCGTCAATCTTGCCTGCGATGTATGCAATTTGTATCCATGTCATATTTCATAGAGTACAGTAGATATTCTTGATATTCATGGCATGTACATTTTGAGTAAGATTTGTTTGTGTCAGCGAGACGTGGACTACGATTTCACTGAGGAATTTTATTGCGGTATTTCTATATACAAGGAAATTTTAAGATGATGTATGATTTTGCCATGATGTTGGCTATGATATATTTAAGCGACTGTCGGATTCTTAATACAGATACGTACCTACAGTATACCTTTGCATTTTTCTGCCCATTACTTTCGTCTGCCTGTGGCATATAAGTTCGCAGAGAAAGAAATGTTCATTGTTATCAAGGATGGTGTAGCACAAAGATTGACCTACGAAATAAGTAGAAATGGTTGTACGGAATGATGAGTCCGTGTCTCGACTGACTGTCCTCTGGTGTTTGTTGCTTGGCATGACACAGGGAGTAAGTTAGTAGAGTAGAGCAAAGTGGAGTGGAAGAGGAGAGAGGATTAAATAAGATGAGCTTCGAATAGGATTGTGATTTGTGTTGCGTTTCGATCGGATTACTAGACCATAGCAGGTCACACTGATAGCAGCGCCCACAAGCTTAGCGACAGAAACAAATTGGATCGGATGTGAAGTGGAACTGGAAATAAAACTAACTGCAACCAGACACCTCAAGCGATCTGATGTAATGCAATATCGTCTGATGGGATGTGAACTAAAATCTGTTAACTTCATACCACTTCACTTCACCTTTATTCTATTTTCAACCTCTTCTCTAAACACATACGCACATACTTAGCAACTTTTATGAAAATAATATTTAGGTACCTATATCAGGAAATGCATGCACAAGCATCAGATAGCTCCTTTCACAATTATCAATACGTCCTTTCAGTAGCCCAGAAAGAACATTGAAATTCCTGTCAAAGTTCCGTTCTAGTGCTCAATCCTACTGTTATGCTTTGAGATGAGAATCGAACGTTTAATGAGAAATTCTGATTTTAAAACTGTTTTCCTTTGATACCAATCGAGAGTCCTGCGGGCCGGACCTGCATAAGGAAGCTCTGGGCATCATTTTGCCTGGGTGAATTTAAAAAGATATTTTGAACACTGCATTTATAATCTACTATTGCAAAGACCCAATTAACATCAGGCAGTGCTACAAAAGTTTTCAAATACATTCAACGGAAATTCTATTGGAAATATGGGATTTGAACGCTTATTCATTCGCCAATGTCAGTAATGCGTCGAAACTGTTCTATTATTACTCTTTCTTTGTATTATATACAAATCTAATCTTGGCAATTAAGCATTGTGGCCTGTATATAGAAGTTGTTATAATTACTATTACTATGGCAGTTGAATAGTTGTGTTGTCTTGTGATTCTATGCGCATTGCACGGATTCCATAATTTATTTGCAGACCATTGCCATATTTTGACTAATTCTGCTAGTGGAGTTGAGGAGTACATTTGGTTTGACACTTTGACACGAACGTTTATAACAACTCTGGATAACTGTTAGTTTTCTTAATCCAGAGATTACAATGCTGAAAGAGATGCGGCCATAGTGTCGTGGAATAAAATATTCAAAATAAACAGATTCGCAGACAAATCTTGGTAATAAATCTATGTCCCTATTCAGTGTTATGAAGTTCTCACAGTCAACGTTATAATGGCAACTCGTTAGGAAAACAATTGCTCTGCGCTGTCAGTCTCTATGATTCTTAACGCCTATCTGTCTTAACAGCAATTTGCTAATGTACAACTGCATAAGCACATGATCAATATTCATAGGTCGCTATATTAACAATCAGGAGTTAAATGTAATAGATTTATCATTCATCCGCCTGTGGTTTATTTTACATTCATAACTCAGTTCACCATAAGCATCCATAACCCTCCAGATGATGCACACGTAACAGAATAAAGTTTTAGCAGGACATAAATTACTATAGTAAAGTAATAACTTTATTGCATGCAAATTAACATCAAACTCGAATGCATAGGTATGTTGACGGCAAGTCATTATGTGCGTATCTCTATCCATAAGTAGAATTACAGACAGATGAACATGTCAAAGGAACGTGTAGACACAGAGAAGCTTGTTACGCCCATTCATGAATGATCATGATGGTGATGGCAATGCCTTTCTCTGAATATGTTCCTCCAATTATGCATTATCACGAATACTAATATTGACGCCATAAAACAATTTAAACTACATTTCACAAGGTGTTTCTCGGAAAAGGAACTTTAGTATCATTAACATGATTCTGTCTACTTCTATCACTCCATGAAATTTTCCTTGCAAGAATTATTTGGGAGATATTTGTGCCTCAACTTACATACCTAGTATTTCAGTGAATCAAACTGTATGCTGCAGCAGTTTTACCTTAGATTTAAATTGACTAACGAATAACTTAATAAGCGTGTTGCCATATCTTCCTATCAAATAATGACAGATAACAAGAAAAATATTAAATTATACTTCTAACATTAATGTTGGATTCATATTGTCTAAATATTTTAAATTATTATTCCAATATTGTCACCCATTAAAGTCCAATATAACGAATATCTAATGCAATCACAATCACTGTTAAGTGCTCAGTGAATGATTTGCAGACGTATGGAAACAGTGTGCATTTGCAGCTTTGGCCATGGGCATTGAGTAGCTTTCATACCATTTTGACCCCGTTGTTCTCTCTCACAAAAGCAATTTACACTGCTACGCTTATTTTCCAAACGACAAACACATGGCTCTTGGATTGAATTGACTTAACTGGATTATTTCCAGCTGCACTGTTTCAGTTGTCATAAGGTCATACTAACATGACATTTAATTTCGCGTTCTCGCAGCAAGGAATGTGATTTTGCAAAGCACGGCTAAGATATTATATATTATCCTCTTCTTAATGTAATACAATATATTATTCTCGGAGAATTTATAATAGTGAAAAGGAGCTACTAAATTGTAAGCCAATATTTCATGTGTTGACATTCGCCATTGAGAAGTTGAAAATTTGGAAAAATGGAATAGAAGCGTAAAACAGCGAACAACGAAAAGTAAATGGGAATGCAAAACAGCGACAGAAACTGCAGAATACTATGCATTGTCCTGTATTACAGAATAAGAAAAATCACCACCAATTTGGAGATTCCATTTAGGTATAGCACATAGCGGCAGCAATTTCAATAGAATTGGATTGATTGCGATAAGATAAGTCAAGTACTAAATGTCATATACTTACAAGTTTCTGTACAATGTTTTAAAAATCTACTTGTTGGCAAAATCGTAAACGACACATTATTTGTAAAAATTTTCTATTCACTTTTTTGGTAAACCCCGAATTTCTTTGTTTGGTGAGGGAAAGGAAATGATTTTTTGCTTCACCGTATGGACAACCAGCGATAAAAATATCCTGTTCATAGAGAAACTAGGTTGAGGCTATAAAATGTTTATAGTCGTTTTATTGGTCATAAGCTGTAAGTTCAATCAAAAAAGAAATACCATACACCTATTATTTGTTTGCTTAAGGCAGGTTATCCAATTGCTATTTTAAGCAGACGAGATATTAAGAATAATAGAGGATTGACCATTTTGAAGGACAGTGTCCCGGGATCATGCTTGCTTAGGTATTTCTCATTGTCAGTCACAATCAATATCAATGGTTGCATTCCGCCTAAATAATACTTAATTTATTTCATTACTCAGCCGTAATCGTTACCGGTAATTCTGTGATTTCGTTAAGGAAACAAGTTTGTACTGTACGGTTTGAATTTCTCTTGTTGTGGAATGAGTTAGTTCAGGGCTACTCCGTCCGCTTAAATATTCTAGTCTTTACACTATTGAGTTTTACAAATATTCCGATTGTACAGATTGCGTCAGATACATAAAGGTAAGTATTATTTGCCTTTTGTACTAAAATACTGGAATAGGTACTAACAAAAAGATATATCCTTGCTTCATTGACTTTCGAAACACAAAAGAAAGAGCATGGTTACACATTTGGGAGGATAATGCCGAATTTCTACGACTTATTATCCTCTGAATGTTGATATTACTCTTGTAAGGTTCGCACTTAGTGTAGAGAAGCGAAGAGCACTAATCTTTTAAATAAATATTTACCTTCGTACCTATATACATTATGCTTCGTTATGAACTACACCGTTTAATGGCTGTAACGATGCTCGTTGTGATATCTAAGTAGATAAGAAACGACGAAAGCCAAAATGTAGCTCGCCGTTAGTTTCAAACAACACCTTAGGGAGTTGGCCTAATTGCTCTATTCCTGATATACAGGCTATCTTTTCCTTTAGCGTACAATTCATTTACTATAAAAAGTAAAATATCAATATGGTTTAATTGCGTGGGCAGGATAATTACACATTCACTGGAGGTGATTCTTCGCATTTGAGGTCCTCCTTCTAATTTAAGTTGATAAATGACGTTATTTTTCAGTTGAGAGAAATTGCTGTTAGTGAAAACAGATTCATTTTATTGGCTTCGAAGTATGCTTCGAAGTATTAAGCCACAATATTTTGTCAACATCAAAATTTCTCTTTTACTTCGCCATAAATATTTTGCACTTCATTCTTTGGGGTATAAATAAAGCCTTCCTGTAGAAAACCGATTGGTAGAAAAATGTTAAGAAAACGTAAGATGCGAGCCTGCAGAAAAGAATTAAATGGAAAACAACTAAAGAAAGGAAAAAATACAATGCAATAGAGCTGAACAGTGCAATTTACTCCGAAGACAGCATTAGCATTAACTTCAAGTAATGGAAGAACCAGCAATAATTGTGTCACCATTAAAGAAATGACGACTTCATGTTTGAAGTACAGGAATTATGAGCCTCTTAAATTTTGAAACGACTCAGTGCCGTGCACAACAAAGTGCAATCAAATAAGTAAAATTATTTAGGTATAAGCAACGGTTTTCAACATGGTGGTTATATTCATTTGTTAAAATAAAAATTATCACTTAGGTGTTATGAATCCTGTAAAATACATATGGGAAAAATAACCATCAGTTAATTCTACTTTTTAAATTAATTAACATACAATTTTGTATTTCATCTTACGGCTGCCCAAAAAACTGTCCCTTTCTGGAGAGAGTGAAAAGGAAAATTAAAGAAGCTACAATAAACACTCCTTTATTTATTTGTAACATTGTATGTCAAGTACCCATTTCACTTTTTCACCTCAGTGGATGTTTTATTCGGGTACCTCACATCATGTAAAATTAAGTGAAAAATGTTTTGTATAATAGTTGGCTCATCATCACCATAAAATTATTACTTAAGAATTTAGATAATTTTGATGTTGTTAAAAGAGGGGTGCTTGTTTGCTACTTTACTATGTGGAATTCTTCATGAATAACTTTGCCGGATACGTTGTAGAAGCACTTCAGGCCCCTCTGTGAATATCTACTCTATTACTCTTATGGAAAATCATAATCGTTAAGCTTAGAAGACTGTACTGTAATAAACGTAGATGTAAATGTCCCATAATTATGCTCTTGTGCTGTACATTAGCTACAAAGTGCAAAGTGTGCCAACCTTTGTTCACCAGAGAAAAGTTGCACTGAGAGGAAATAACAAAAAGACGGGAAAGTAAGCAAGTACTAGGAACATACATATAGTAATCAGAGATGATAAGAATACAACAAAATTCCCTTGTGAACTGAAATGGAGCACTTGAATATAAAGCATTAAGAAAAGATAGAAATCATTCCATGGAGAGGCCTTTCGTGGAAAAATGTATTATTGAATTTATGCAAAATTAAATTTAGAAAATACTTTCTACATAGCTGGAACTTTTTACGTAATTGCAAATGCTTTTTTGAACTCAAAACTTTTAATTTCAGAGTATATTCACAGTTAGTTTATGAAGATTATGGCCACATTTGTCTATAAGAATAACCAAAGCGCTGATCTTCATCATCAGTGGGCAGTTTAAGAAACCGTGCAAAATCGTTTAGGCGCATTAAATCATTAAAGCAAAATATTTTGCTAGATTAAGTGTCAGAATAATTAAAATTCTGCAAATGCCTTGTTTGATGTTCAATTTAAACTCATGAAACAATTTAAACACTTATAACTTAGGGAATATCGTACTATAAGACCTTCATGGGAAACAACACATATCTATAGGTACTTAAATGCATTTTAAAGAGGAATCAGGAAATATAAATCTTTCCTTGTAATAAATTTTGAAAGTATCAATACTGTTACAAGCAGAAAAAATGCCATTCGTTTTCACAACCTTCCAGTAGAATTTTCTTATTTAATTTCTTCACAGCAAATTAAGGGTAGTGAATCGGAGAAGTCTTGCTTAATGGAAAATATTCATCTAGTGATTCTTATGAAACACTCTTTTCACCATTAATTTTTACGTCGTTGAGTTTACTTTTGCCCGAGTTTTGCTCGGGCATTCTAAAAACATTTGTTATTTTCCAAAACTCAGCTCCATGAATTTAAAAGGCAATCGGTAATTTTTCTGATCAAGGGGGACTCTCCTAGCGTATCATATTATGTGATGCATTTTAACACTGTTGAATAATTTAGCGTTTATTACATCTGTGACCTACAGAATAATTTGGACCATTTGGCTTGTTGGACATAAGTAAACACATAATTCTATTCCATTACTAAATATTTAATTTGTTATCCTTCATTAGGAAAATGGACGAACTGGTTATAAGAATTCTAGTATTTATTTGTGTTGCCTTACGAATTGTGGTTACATTATATCATGCATTTATAGCCAATATTATCAATGTTTGTAATTTAGGATTGAAAACACAATTGCATAATTACATATCCATTCAAATGTCACAGACAATTACTTAGTAGTACAATTATAAACAATTACATAGTATTAAAGCGTCAGTTGGAATGTTAAATGAAAATTTGGAATTTGGAAGTAGATTTGGAATGTCGACACAATTGACTCATTGCCATGTCCCAAGGGGAAGAGCAGCAGCCAACTGGGTTGGAATTGCTGATTCTACTGGTTAACTTGGTTCTGGTGGATGTATTTGATATGACATGTAAATAAATACGAATTTGAATTTGTGCAATTGAAGCAGGTGAACATAGAAGAATTGAATGGGTAATTAATTTCTAATGAACAGTGTAATGAGTTAATTTAACTACAAAGTGACCAACTTCGGAGACTTAAATGTGTTTCATCTGTTTTACAATATATTTACTAAAAACCGGAAAAAATGTTACATTCTCTATGCAGGTAAATTATTAGAAATTTCTAATTCACATTAACAGTAAAGTATTCCTAGCAAAATCAAAGTGGAGAATGACAGTTGAGTTAATTGTACTGCTTGCTGAATAACGGAAAATTGTTGCCCGTACAGATTATGTGTAATAATTGTTTCCCAAATTGTTACGAGGTAAGGATAGATGTAATAACACAGTAGTAAATACAGGTTGGTAAAATGTAATAATTTGTCTAATACACTATAAATGAGTTGGAGCTTTGTTAATCTTACATTTATATATATTCTAGGTTGTATTTCGAGTAGTTATTCAAGTATGATTATATTTTTATGTTGGTTGTAATTTGTTAATCTATGATTTTGGGTTGATATTATATTTTGTACGTGTGAAGCACAGACGAATGACAGTAGTGCAGTGAAATAACTCACGAGACATTCATTTTCTGTAACAGCACTCCAGTTTCACATGGATTCTACGCAATCCTTGTAAATTGAATTTAAAATTCAACAAATGGTCTTTGACATATTGCCAAACTCTTTGCTCGTGTAATACACAAGGAAGTAATGGTTCTCAAGTACATTTGTATTTTGCATTTCAATGAGCTCGAGAAACACTCTTTTCACCATTAATTTTTACGTCGTTGAGTTTACTTTTGCCCGAGTTTTGCTCGGGCATTCTAAAAACATTTGTTATTTTCCAAAACTCAGCTCCATGAATTTAAAAGGCAATCGGTAATTTTTCTGATCAAGGGGGACTCTCCTAGCGTATCATATTATGTGATGCATTTTAACACTGTTGAATAATTTAGCGTTTATTACATCTGTGACCTACAGAATAATTTGGACCATTTGGCTTGTTGGACATAAGTAAACACATAATTCTATTCCATTACTAAATATTTAATTTGTTATCCTTCATTAGGAAAATGGACGAACTGGTTATAAGAATTCTAGTATTTATTTGTGTTGCCTTACGAATTGTGGTTACATTATATCATGCATTTATAGCCAATATTATCAATGTTTGTAATTTAGGATTGAAAACACAATTGCATAATTACATATCCATTCAAATGTCACAGACAATTACTTAGTAGTACAATTATAAACAATTACATAGTATTAAAGCGTCAGTTGGAATGTTAAATGAAAATTTGGAATTTGGAAGTAGATTTGGAATGTCGACACAATTGACTCATTGCCATGTCCCAAGGGGAAGAGCAGCAGCCAACTGGGTTGGAATTGCTGATTCTACTGGTTAACTTGGTTCTGGTGGATGTATTTGATATGACATGTAAATAAATACGAATTTGAATTTGTGCAATTGAAGCAGGTGAACATAGAAGAATTGAATGGGTAATTAATTTCTAATGAACAGTGTAATGAGTTAATTTAACTACAAAGTGACCAACTTCGGAGACTTAAATGTGTTTCATCTGTTTTACAATATATTTACTAAAAACCGGAAAAAATGTTACATTCTCTATGCAGGTAAATTATTAGAAATTTCTAATTCACATTAACAGTAAAGTATTCCTAGCAAAATCAAAGTGGAGAATGACAGTTGAGTTAATTGTACTGCTTGCTGAATAACGGAAAATTGTTGCCCGTACAGATTATGTGTAATAATTGTTTCCCAAATTGTTACGAGGTAAGGATAGATGTAATAACACAGTAGTAAATACAGGTTGGTAAAATGTAATAATTTGTCTAATACACTATAAATGAGTTGGAGCTTTGTTAATCTTACATTTATATATATTCTAGGTTGTATTTCGAGTAGTTATTCAAGTATGATTATATTTTTATGTTGGTTGTAATTTGTTAATCTATGATTTTGGGTTGATATTATATTTTGTACGTGTGAAGCACAGACGAATGACAGTAGTGCAGTGAAATAACTCACGAGACATTCATTTTCTGTAACAGCACTCCAGTTTCACATGGATTCTACGCAATCCTTGTAAATTGAATTTAAAATTCAACAAATGGTCTTTGACATATTGCCAAACTCTTTGCTCGTGTAATACACAAGGAAGTAATGGTTCTCAAGTACATTTGTATTTTGCATTTCAATGAGCTCGACGGTTCTTTATAGGGCAGTACAATTTTTGGGTGTAAGTATCTTATCTAAAATCATGAGCTTTATTGCACTTTCTTGGCAATAGCTGGTAGTATGTATGGTTGAGTCTGGCGCTAGTGTGTCTTAACTTTAGATTTTGTGTTGTATACATCCTTAGTCTTTAAAAACGAATAAAAAGATAATCGTAAAAGGGGAAGTGAGTGAAAACGTTTATCTTTCCGTATGAGCGGGAATAAAGTATGACTATACTTCTTCAATTCTTGGGGAAAAGAGGAGGAAGTCTATAAATATTCAATAGATATCAATAAAAAGCTTGGAAATGTATATTGTAATTCTAGTCTTTGTAATGCAATTTGGCAAGTCAACTTTGCAGTTTCCACATGATAAGTGAGTACCTACCTCAATCTTGATTGTTTGACATGCGGAAATAGCGTGTCTAACTCTCTTGTCTTAGACATTATCTTATTGTATAACTAAATTCCCCATTCCAGCTCAGACACTTGTACAACACAGTACAAATTACAATGTAGGAGTAGGTACACCAAAGCGTACCAACTATATACGATAATAAAAACATTTAAATTGACATTTAAACATGTAACTACCTATGAGTCTAGAATTACATCGCTTATAATGTAGTTATGAGTGTATTTGTACCTTAACAAAAAATAAACCAGGAAAATGGTTTTAAACAACGAACGACAGATAATAAAGACGTACATACAGACTTACTAAGCAAACTTTGTGATAGTGTCAACTCTAAATGTAACCTAACTATAATATTACATGTACAGGTTATTAATTGACGAGTTATATATAAGTGTTCACAAGTTGTATATTTCACATATAGTATTATGAGCAGCATGTTAGTACACCACCACATAAATTATCGTTATGTAATTATATACGTTACGTAGGTAGGTAAATAAATGTACGGGGCACCATTATTAGTCCAGAAGATATTCATGTCGTCAGTTATCGTAACATTATTGCAATTTCCTACTTATAGTATGTATTTTCATGAGTAGTAGGCAATTTAATAAGTCTGTCAGGTTAGGATCACTACGTTCATATTGCTAATAATAATTACAGAACAGCAGTTTACAAAACAATTGGTAAGTAGTATATTGTAACACTTAGATGTATTAGGTAGGTTAGCCTTTAAGGTACATTTAGAGGTAGACTAGGTAATCATAGTGGAATGTTGTTGGTGTAGAAAATTTACAAGGTGACGGAGAAGCTCAAAACTTAATTTTCAAGTCAAAATAATAATTTTAGTTTCGTTTCTTCTTCTTGGACAGGGTTACAGATGAAAATGGATGTTTGCACACAGTTTATATTTAGTAGGTATATTTTAAATGCGTAAGGTTGAAAAATAAGGCGAGGTTTTTTCAATGTGGCTTTGCGATCAATTCAAAACGAAGACAAGGAGTCACTTCATTAGCGATGCCTCCTCCGCAAAACTAAGTCGGAGCTGCTCCGGGCTTGGCAGTGGCTGATGCAATCTCAGATAATTTCATATCGATGGGAACCCGGTCGTCATACAGAGTCGGGGCCTGGAGAATGATTCCTGCCGTCCCCACCAACACCGCCAGTGTAAATATCCACAGAAAAAGTCTGTCCAACACCATAGCCACGTATTTCCAATCTTCTTTGACCTGCACACAGTGAATAAGGAAACAGTCAGTGCTCTCCACTCAGAATATTTGTACTTTCAAAAATAATTTAGTGTCTCCTACTCGTATGGACTCTTCTTCTCGTCTTGTGTGCTCCGCAATGAATCGGACACCTTCGACGGCTTTGGAAACCTCCGGACAACCAGGCCAAGAAGGGCGGTGTCCACCACTGTCCATCATGTCTCCGTCTGGGTCTCCGTCCAAGTCAGCGTCATGAAGCTCCGTCGAACGCAACAACGGATGCTGAGAAGCTCTTGATGGTGGTACTGGAGGAGGCGGCGGTGGCGGTGGCGGCATCCCGTGGATTTTACAGTTTCCATTCAGACCCAAAGCGTCTACCACTTCCCTGCTGTTGCAAACAGAGCACAAAACAGACTACTTCAAAGAGAGTCAACAATCTTTTATTTTATATCCTTTGATAAATAGCTTTTTTCATATAATGCAAAATAAAACTAAATAATACTTGTCTCAACTTCTTCGGAACTCAAATATATGGGACTCCCAGACAAATGTTTAGCCTTATCGAATGTATTACAATTTGAAAATTTGCATGTTTAACTGAAGGACATTGTCAACATTAGTCTATCGGATATAATTACAGAAAATCGTAGGCAAACTTGTATTAAGATTTTATAAGAATTCCGTCGACTTAAAAAAATGAAATGTCAGAGAAAAAGAACTAGATTCAAGTTACTTCAGAAATCGTGCATGGTCAACATTTATAAAAAATATCACATTTGGTTATGTATAAATGGTCCACATAAGCGATCTTAGGAAAGAAAGCGTATTTTCCAGTAAAAAACTTTAAAATGATGTGGTATAATCGCAGTTTTCATGTACATTTTCTGGAAAAAGGCAATGTGTTGCATACATGAGAGTGGAAGTGGAAACCATCAATTTGCTCTGGCTTTATTTGCGCCTTGCATTGAGACAAGTAACAATACATTAAGAGAGCTAGAAAAGAGTGAGTATCCGACAGAAGAGCGAAAGTAGTACTCGTAATTAGTAGTGGGATGAAGCCAGTAGGAGTAATTGCAAGTTAAAATAAGTCTGGTAGAAAAGTTTTGGACGGAGTAAAGAAGTAATGGAGGAATTGAGTATAATGGGAAAGTTTGGCTGAATTGCAGCAGTGAGGGTCTAATGCATATGTTACAGATAGTATACCATATTGGGGAATATTATCTAGATAGTATTATATTATCCAAATGATTTTTGGCCAAAATGTGATTTATGTAGATACTATCCAATGTTATCCTATCCAAGACTATAAAATGCACTTCATAGATAAAAATATTGTCCATTTTTAATTGTGGTGTTGTAGTATCCATTTCTTTAATGTTTTTATTTAATGAACATTTCCGTAAAAGTATTAAAAATAATATAAATAGTCATAAATTAATTATCATAAAACTAGGAATTACTTAGTGATTGACCAACTGAACTCCATCGCACTTCGTAAAATAAGAACCTTTTTATTAGAACAACAGGAATTGTCAGTGTGACATTTACCTTGGCTTTACATGTTGAGTGCACAAAACCCTGCCCTGTTCCAATCGATGACAATGTCGCTACCTGACGGAGGGTAATTTTTTCATTCGGGACATTTTCCTTTTAAATTGTGTAAATTTACTATAATTTCCAAGACATCTTTTTAATATCACCTGTCATTTCTAAGTTTAAATGAAATGCAGAGTAGAAGCTGCTCACCAACATCCAATTCAAGAAAGTGCGCAGGAGTACTCGTGTACATGTCATAATTAGCATGTATGGATTACCATAATCCATTGTAGAGAGAATATATTCTTTTTCCAATGGGCATTTTATGGCTTGGATAATATACACCCATAATATATTATTTTCCAGCATTTTTATATGGTATCTAGATAACATTGGGTAGTATCTACATTTACACTTTAGCTAAAACTGATTTGAATAATATAATACTATCTGGATAATATGCTATATTCCCCAATATGGTATACTATCGGTAACACATACACTAAATGTGAAAGTGGCAGGAGTGTTTTTAATTATATCAGAAAAAGGGTATCAGTAACGACTCCGTCACAACATTAACTACTGGAGGAAGTGGAAGTACGTAGTATCTTAGGAGCTTTAGAGGTTTCGAGATTCTATCTGCTTGGAAAGTAGGAGTTGGAGAAAGTGTGTTGGCGACTGGACTAAGTAGCTGCAGTTAAGGAACGAAGTAATAAATAGGGATTGAGAGGTAGTGGAGAGAAAGGGAGGACGAGGGGAAAGGACAAGAGAAAGGCAGTCGTGAAATGGAAAAATATTAGAGGCAAGGTACCTTGGAGAGTAATCATGAGTGGACCGACTTCCAAGAATATCTCCGAGTCCGAGAGCTTCACGAATGTCTCTTAATTGTAGTGGATCATGCAAAGAGAGCGTTGGTCTCAACTCAAGTCCATTACAAGTCCGCACTAACAATCTTCCACTGCTGTTCATACCCTGTGTCGACTTCCCAGCAATCCTATCAACACACAACAACAAATGCCAATTGTCACATGAATCTTCATCAATTTACCCGAAACCTGCACTCATGCCAACACCAACAGCATCCTGTCGTCAACCCAACTATTAAATACAAGACCTTGCAGTACAAATCAATGTTAATCTCATCCTCATCTGCACAAATTGCATGTAAGCAGCTTCTATCACTAATTACAATAAATACACTTGCATACGAGCAGACTACTCAATTATTTGTACTTAGATAGCACTGTAATCGATAGTACTCCGCTGGCCAAATCCTAAGACCCTTTCCTTTAACAGCATTCCCGTATTTAACCTCTAGAGGTAATGTATTTTAATTATTGTCATGCCTTCAGTACCAATCGAAATAATCGTATAATCCTTTATGGCTTCACATTACATAAATATAGTAAAGTCAATATGATAAATATAAGAAAGACTGCCTGTTTAATAGTTTTAATATAGTTGGCATTCAAGGAAGACCATACGTTCTCATGTTGTATTTGAAGCAGAATAATGTATTACTGCTTATGCTCCATTATTCCATTAATTATTAACAATGGTTTTTACATTCTGCAAATGTATTTTTATAAATTCGGGGCTGTAAACTGGAATATATATATTCCTTCTTGAAAAGTTATTAATCCATTATCGCTATCTTATCGAATTAATTTAAATAATAAATTTTATATTTAGCTGCACTATTATTAAAATTTATTTCTTACGGTGGACCTTTGTATTCCCATGATAAAGAAAATAACTACGAATTTAGTAACCAATATACTGAAAAAAACATTGGAGTAATAATAACATGGATAGGCAATTTCGGAAAATTGAGCTGAGTGTTATTTTAAGTAGCAATCCCGTTTTGCGGGCGAAATATTTATTCCAGTTTTCAATAAATATTAATGGAAATGTAAAAAACCAAGAGTGGTATTAATGTGACTTCTCTATGATGTAATTTAACGTTATTATGAATTAATTCATTTTCCATTAAACATGTGCTTCAGAAATTGAAGTTGTTTCCTTCAAGAAAAGAAAAAGTGAGTCTTAGTGCGTCTTAATTTTCGTCTTAAGTTACTAAATTATTTTTATAAAATCACGATAATAAATCAAAATCATTATTATAAATTATGTGACATTCAGTCAAAATAATTATTATAAATTATGTGATATTCAGTCAAAATTATTATCCAGTGTTCGTATTCGTGTCAGCAGAGCCTTCATAGTACCCTTTGGCCATTCCTTTGTTTCCTTTCTATTCCAGACGAATGTTTTTTTCTGCAATCCGCAAGAAAGAAACAAAATGGAGTATAAAGTTGTCGTTTTTTGTGAACACCGTATATTTTTTGATGCTACCAGATATGTACGTACATACGGATAGATAATACGATTCTAAAAGAAAGCTATGCTAACAATGGACACCAGTTGTAATTGACTTTGTAGGTCGCATCCGTTGTAGTGTTTTGCCCATATGCAGGCACTCTGAAGTCTTTTAGTTAACTTTGCTATTTTAATACTGAAACTGTCTGTTTATCTCGTATTTTGTTACGCAAAACGTATCTCAAGTACATTACACCCTTATCATATTCTAATACAATTTTTCTATTTTTTAAACTAACACGTACTACACAAGAATACCTAAGTAAGTTTGAAGTATATAAAGACGTACTATTCATATCAGCCAAGACGTTAAATTACATTACTCATAAATACAAAAACGGAAATATATTTAAAATACGAATGAAATGTACAGAAGACGCAAATGTACATTATGATGACGTCACATTAAAATCAAGTCAAAAAGTAATAAACCATCCAAGATTTAAATGAATAAATCGAGTCCTAGTACATTTCCTTTAACTATTTGGGAAACCTTCATGTAATTATGTATAAGTACATTACAAATAAATGAAAGGTCGAAATAATCCATAGCATAAATATGTGAAAAGTAAATATACTGAAAGTTAGCCACAGTAAATAACATTCTTTGTTTGAAAGACCAATTGGAAATGAAGAGAGAAATCCTGAAATCTCCAAAGATTTGAAAGTTTTGTACACGTACTAGTGTACTTCAAACTTTGGTAATCCATTGTTCACAGAGACATATGGAAAACTATTTGCTTTTAATGCAAAAGTTCACGTGTGTGCATCTGGTTAATTCCAACCTAAGCTGCTGTTTACCTATGAACGCTAGAGTATTACAATTCTTTTAAGTTGAAATCTAGGTAGTACTAAATAATAGTTAATTTAAGATTTTGCAATGAGTTCTTTGCACACCTGTATCCACAATGGTAACCTGTTTAAATAGTGTGCCTAAATACCCCGAAAGTGAAAGTATAGTAGAATTAGACATTAAATAGAAAGAAGGTGAAGTAAGTAACGTGTGCTTTAAATAATAGAAGACTCGAGAGGAAAACGAACCTTTCCAAATAATATTGAGGGCGTCGCATTACAAGAAGTCTGGGAAGAATATGGAGAAATACGCGTCTCACCCAGGGGGCCATAGTGTGAGTCTGAGGAGTCCGGAAATGAACATTGAGAACCACCACTGTCACACATATACTGAAAGATAGAAACAACACTTTCACTTTATTTGCACATCTCATTCCGTAGTCTTTAATCTTAAACGCCATAGACGTGTTGTTTAAACTCCACTGTAAAATTAAGAGCAGGCAATTTCTATCCATACCACACTGCGGTATTGCGTTTATGCTAATGCCACCTAGTCCTCGCTGTTTCTCAACCGCTCGGTAAAACAGGAGAGGTATTACCTTACTTTCATGACAACTATTGTCTAGCCTTCGCCTCAAATATTTGTGACTTCTGAATCTCAAATTTCTAAAACACTAATTAAAAATTTCGAGACGCACAGGCTTTTACAGAGGAGAAAGTTTACCTGAATTATAACCTAGCATTCTACTGAAGCATATATTGAAATTAGGAAAGTCAAAACTAGTTTTCTTTTAATGAGCAGCAAATCTCTTTTGACCAGTGAAATTAAAAACGTAAAAGTTATCGAGTCCCGATAAATTTCAACGGAATATATTTTGAGTATCAGTTCAAACGATTTATACATTGAAATGTGTAACTTTCTACTGAGAGTAGTTGTCATAAAATTTAAATTGTAAAATTGTATGGTAAATAGGAAAGTTGCTTTAATTGCTACTAAGGTCTCTAGGCATGAACTTAGCATGTTGTTAGAAAAGAGGTGATGTAGGTAATTTGATTGAAAAGAAGTATTAGAATGATAGGATTGAATTAGCTGTTGGTGAAAGTGGAAAGAAAGGTATTAAATCAATATATTAGTGACACTGTCGCAACGAGTCACAAATCAATGGGGAAACATTAGAAGTAGGATTGAGTGCTTTAAACATTTGTTTTTGTTCTTGGAGGAGAGGGAACATGTTCTGGTGCAGAGAGAGTTTGTGTAAGAATTGTACGTGAGTGAGTGGAGGAGAAAGTAGGCTTTGCTTAGCTACATTCTTATTTGCCATTGACTTTGGTACATATATATTAGCGGAGACAGATGACTGAAGCAAATGAAACAGTAAAGGGAGAAAATCAGCGAGAGTGGAGCCAAAAATAGAGCAGAGAGATAGGAGGAACTGAGGGCTTAACCTGCTGGTACAGAAAACATGGCAGGGGAAAACAAGTAAGTATTATTGTAAGTGGCTCGTATGGAAACATGAGAGTTGAAACAAAGAGAAATGAAAGTAGACCCAAGCGAGTGGCAGGCGAAGTGAGCATGAAGAGAGGAGACAGGAGAGATAGATGGAAACTCAAGTTTTACGGGGAAAGTATCAGAGAAGCCACGTTCTACATATGTAGCAACATATTCCGTACTTTCATAGGAAATGGAATAAATTGGTCAAGAGGGAGCTGGAATGACGATGGCAATAGACGGACGAAGAGTGTAAAGGAGGGCCAACTTAATGAGCTTATAAGCAAAGAGGCAGTTCATCCTTAATGTATGTAACTAACTTCAGCCAAACTCCAAGGTGAACTCTTCTCCACCAACCTACATTGCTCCCGTGTCTTCTTCCTCAACATGAACATCTCTTACATCCTACACACATGCACTCCGTCCGCCAGCAGTACAATTCTACAATCAAACTTTTAAATCATGTGTTTCTACGTGGGCACATCCATAAAAATGCTACGCCATCCACCACTTCTAAACAACTAGCACTACATGTAGCACTAATACTAAACATCATGGCCAGACTACTACCTATCTTATTATTATGCATGCACATGAAAACTTTACAAATTTCACTAGCAATGTCCATGTACAGAGAATACCCGCTCAAACGGACACCCCATTCCCGAATGTCTGCTCCACTTTTTTCTTCAAGAAACTTCACAAATTCTAGATTACTCTATTATTTTAATTTTGGAATGAACACACTGAACATTTTTAAGGAAATAAGAAATTTAAATGGTATAATTACAATAGGATTAATTTAAGAAACAGTGAATGTTCTAAATAAACCCACACCTATTTTCTATCGCTTTATTTATAATTTTATATCGGTATGCTGCGCACACGCACTATTGCTTTAGAATCACATTAAACATTAATTACAAACCTTTCTAAGGTGTATAAATGGCATTAATTGTGGTTAATTAACTGGTAAAACTGGAAATGTGGGTTAAATTATAAAAATACCATTTTTAAAAGTTATGTGAAAAATATTTCATTGCTCTCATTCATTGAAGCAGATAAAATCGTCAAATTTATATTTTTCCTATAACAATTTGTAAATTAGTTTAGAAAATATATTTAATAGTGTGCAGAATATCAGTAACTTTAAACTGTCAGAGGATAATACTATGGAATCTTTTTTGTTTGGAAATAGTGATATGCTGATATTAAAGAGAATTTTCAGTATTGTATTCAATGGTAGTTTTACAACTGACATGTACTATACTAATGGAAAACTACTACAAAAGTTTGATTCTGTCTTTTGTAACACTTCTACATAGTAAAGTGCATTATGTATTTGCCTACTAGTGTATAGGTATGTATGTATTCAGTATATAAGATTAGGAGGAATATTTATGTGCAATAGGCTGCCGCATTTCTTTTCACCTAAATAAGTAGGCAGCTACTACAATGCCCAATGTAGAGTACATCCTTTTTAACATTAAGATTAGGTACAATTTATCTGGTTATTGTAAATAATTGAAACAGTTGGAAAGTTTTCATATATTTTTTACCTGACAGTGTCAAGGATCATTGTGAAAAGTACGAATTTCCCAAGGAGTGGAACTACAAGACTTGTCGGAGGAATGATTTCTGCTAGCAGCAAGAAGAACACAGTAAGAGATAGGAGAATAGATATAGACAAACTGACCTGTTGAAAAATTAATCATAGTTAGCATTTTTTTATAATATTATGAAAAAAATCATAATTGTTTTTCGAACTATTATCTATAATAAAGTCAATATTTATTGTAATCCGCTTTTACATGCAGAATTAAAAAGAAATGGAATAAATGAATCAGAAATGGAAAAAAGCATTTTTGCTTGATTCTAAGAATAAAAAAGAATCTTTAATATCTTGAATGAGAAAAAAATACTCTCCGTATTCACAAGGATATGGAGATTAGGATTAACATTATCCAGCTAATTCTCTCTGCGTTGCATGCTGGTATAGTTTAATGATGTAGAATAATTGGAATTATAGGAGATTAAGAGTAAATGGAAAGAAACGCACTTTCTCTCCCGAGTCGGACGGAAGGTAGAAGACCAAGACTGTCAAGAAAGAGATTCCCATGCAAGGAATAATAAGGTTGACTGTGTAGAAAAGTGTCTTCCTTCTCATTGTTATATTAAATGTAATGTCCAAGTATGGCTCTTCACAACAAGTGTAAAAACGTTCATTACGCACCGCTGGAACTTCCAGAATATCCCATTCCACGGACATATAAAACTCCGATAAATCAACACCGATTTCAACCACATTCGATTCTTTCTCTTCATCAATGTGCCGCAAGTCCACCTGAAATCATGAAATATAGTCATTCATTACACTTAGGAAAATCTTTTTGTTTACATGTTTATATCAATTAAATGACAATAAAAGAATCATTTGCAACAATAATTTGTGTTGAACTTGACTGGGTTTGTGAGCTACAAGAACGCAATCATAAATCCTAGTTGTTATTGCTATATAGCATAAAAACTGTATATTTTTATCCCTTGTGGGTCTTGTTGGTGTTCAAATAAGTGTACATTTATGTACTAATATTATTTGAAAATTACTATGGAGGAGAATTGTTATGATACCCATTTCCATCAAATAGTTGTAATAAATATTGCTATAGTCTCAATAGCCACTTTATTTTGCAAGTCTGCAGTGTCGACATGCCAGATCGTAATCTTTGCTGCAACTAACTTAAGAAGTAAAATGATGTGGTGCATGCTATTAGTTTTACGTGAGATTTGCGTTCTAACAACACCTTTGTATAGGGTGTAATTCACAGACTGACCTATATTTGCTACACAAAATCTTCTAACATACAAAATGAGTTTCGGCTCGTGCAAATAGTACGTAGCCCAAACTTTTCTTGACTCCCTAAAATAACGTAAAGCTTGGTTGACCACCCGCCCTAAAATGAAATATCGCAAAAAATAAAATGATAAAATAAAATAAAATGACACAATAAATTAACCATTTTATTGGGAATTGTAACATATTGAAAACCTTTTCGAGAGTTTTCTAAGTCGAGTAAACTAATTGCCTGCTCGCTATAACTGCATGTATTGCAATATTATTAATTGTTCACTCTTATACTACGCTTTCAATAAAGTATTGCATCTTCAAAGGTCTCTTCAAAAGACTATCTTAGCAAACAAGACAAGTCATTAATATTAATAATAATCAAACCGGAATAATCAATATTGTTTGCAACATTTCGTATAGTTTCTAAAATTGATTCTGCTGTAGAATATACCTTTTTGCGCATTTCTGTTTCATGTAACATTCGTGAACGTTAAATACGTGTAGAAGAAAGCGTTATTTATTTTTAAGGTAACAGCTAATTGTCTCACCAATTTTTGTCATTTGCCTACGTTACGTAACACCCAGTCAGGCCCCTTCCTCCCCTCGTAACGCAGCGTAACACAGCCAGCGGTTGAGGATTTGTAATATTTATATGCTCAAAGATTGACAACTGAATTGAAAAGTTTGTAGGCGTGTAAGGACAAAAATTACCCACTCACGGCTATCCAATTTGAGCCTAATTTTTTACTAACTTGATAAGTTTTTTTCAATTACTGGATGGACTACAGATTTCAAGGTAATGTTTAAATGATAATTTCAATAGTAGCCACAGAACATGGTTTCTGATATAGCCCAAATTTGGAAAAGAGAAAAGAGGGAAATATACGAAAGTGGTTTATGAATATTTAGTATATTAGATTGGGTGCTCGTTAAATGCATTAACTCTGTCTGGAATTATGTTGATAAAAATAGGTAGACAGATATGGGGTTACCATTTACTGACGTAAACAGTAATAATTGACTAATGACAAATGCTAGATCTAGTTTGAAGTTAGGTTTATAGAGATTTAACGGACAAAACTCTTATCTGGTTCAGTAAGAAGGAGAAGACAAAGTTAATATCTCAATTACACTCCACAGCATCCCTAAGTGCTACAATTTGATTTGAAATGGAATTTCTATTCTGTTCATGCTTACACTTCGCATCACAGTTTGAAGATTCGGTTCCAGTTTAAGGAAAAGATAAAAGCCATGAAATGTACTTCCTTCTTGTTCATGAAGTTGATGACTAGATAAAGTTGAGACTCGTAGGCGTATGCAGAAATGCGTTTAGGAGGGGTACTGAGTGGCTACCAATACAACAGAAAATCGCTAACTTTGAATTCTTTCCCTGAAATATCGTATTTGTTGTTTTAAAATCTTAAAAGACAAATATTGTTAAACATCAAATGGCTTTCAGAATTGGGTTTTAAAATTTTATAGATTAGAGTCTGTAGTTTTACTGCCAGGGCGGCCCTTAAGGGGCGACAATTCCGGCATTTTCCTGGCTTTCAAAATTTTAGGGCCTGAAAATTACAGACATTCGCGAAATCCAAAAAGTGATGTTCAAAATCAAGAGAATTTACAAAAAATTTATAAAAGATTTTAAAAAATTTGCGCTTCGCACAAATCATATTTATGAATTCGTGTATATTGTGCGCCATTTTGCCGAACTGGTGTTCAAAATTAAGGAAAATTAAAAACAATTTGTTAAAATTGAAATAATTGACAATATTAACATTTTATGACTATTTTGCGCCATTTTGCCAGAGCCTCACATTGTAAGCGCGGTCCTGTTTGCTGCTTGGGTTAGTCAATAGAGAGGGCAGAGTTAAGGTAGAAGTAATTCGACGGGGACGATTGAGAAGTTCTCTCCCGAGGAGGACTGGAGACAGAGCTGCATCCGTACGTACGTGTGAGAATGAATATTGCACCTATTGCTATATCGGTTTGAGACAATCAAATCAAGTATGAGGGTTCATGAGGGAAGGGGAACTAGGTCTGCAAGAAATTCAGGTTGAAAGTTTGGACATAACTACATGACTCAAGGAGGCTATAAAGAGGATCGACTACAGTTTTCCGGTTTTGGAAATTCTACATTGTGTTGGGTTTGGAACTTAAAAGAGAGTGCTATCTACATCGACTCTTACGTGCTAAAGAGAATCTACCTCATCTTCCGCTGTTAGTTTTGTTTTGTGTTCCGAATTTCAGCTCCCTGGAAATGGCCATGGCTTTACTACAACAACGGAGATGCACTAAACCTGTTACTAGTGGCAGACGCTAGACCCTACTCAGAAGACTTCACAAATTCACAACTTCATCTCCAAGCACTTTTAGTGGCCGTATGCTTTCCGGTTCACTTCTTAGTTCATAGATTCCCGTCTAACTTTGTTATAACATCATTTTATGGTCTAATCCAATGTCGACATATCTCTAGGACCATTTATTTTCACATTGCTGCTAAATATGCAGACCTGTGATATTTCCTCTAAATCACTACAGTCAAGAAACTATCCTTAAAGAAGGCTCACATTTAAATGATGTTATCTGACCGAATGCCAGGGGAAACGACTAAATTCAAATGAACGACCGAAGTGGATGGGAATTGGAATAGAGTTTGCATGCGAGTACAGGACAAAGGTTTCTTTCATTCATCCAGATTGGATATTATGCCGAGTTGTAACAATACGCGTGCGCTGCGTAGGCAAGAAATAGTCTCTCTGAGTCTAAAATAAAATCCGTCGTTAACGAATAACTCCAAACTCAAATCAGTTCAAGTATCTATTTAGTTAAACCACTTACTTATGCCCGAAAACTGTGAATTTAACTGTTTTGTACTTTCACGGTAAACTTTAGTCTCTATATTATTGAAAAATAAGTAATAATTGAAGATTCGTATAATTTACTACGCACAAAACTGCAATACAAACTAAATAACAAAGATAACTCACGCACTAATTGCAGTTTTAATTAGGAATTTATCTCAACATTGTAAACAGAAAATTGCTAGTCTAATAAAATTCATTTTGCTCAGGTATTTCAATATTTAGCTGGATATCTTCTTTATAAGAGGAGCGACTGGTATATAATTACAGTGGGATTTCATACTCTTATGGTGAAGTTTTAGTGACACTTACCTGTGGGTCGTCATTTAAGTATTATCAGATATTTTAGGGACGACAGAATTTTACAACAACATTGGAACACCAACCTGAAAACCATCGTAGGTCCAAGAGCCGAATTTCATGACGCATGTTTGCTCGTCGAAAGGAAAATATTCCACATCGATTTCACACGAAGATTTGTAAATGGCAGGCGGCTTCCACTCCACCAGTCCATTGTGGAATAGTGTGGCTTTCGTGGCCAGAGTTACTTCAAAATTACCATCCGCACTAAAACACATTTAAAAGCATTTATCACTATAGAACACAGATGAGAATATGACCCATGCATTCTGCCCTTCCTATAAAGGCGAGAATCATAATAGAATTCTATCGAACTATCCCTCCAAACAGAATAGCAAATAAACATTAGAGTATTGGACAAGAGCTCTTCAAACATATAGTATTATCTTCCTAATCTCCTCGATGATCTAATGACTGCATAGTACACCATTCCAATTAGTACGCTTCTCATAACAATTCAAACAAAAACGAAACTGGTATTGCTCCCTGATTTGGCTACAGTTTGCTGAAACTTTTCGTTTAATCTAACAAATTTACCTTTCATTACTTATATAAACACAGGGATCCGTGAAATATACCCTTAGTAAATCGGTAGCATTATTACGTTCTCCGAGTTTTATCTAGAGTCCAAAGTTTTGCGTTCTATTCTACCTAAATTATTTTCAATATTTTCTTTCTTTGCTGGTGTATACAAATACCTACATGTAAAGCAATGCCACGAGGAAAAGAAATTGGCAGGAGGTTTTCCGCGTGCCCCTTGATTATTTATTAGCATTTAAGCCAGCCTTCCACAGTCATCTTAGTTAGTAAGCTATCTAGTATAAAGAAAGTCGGGGGAAACGACAGGAGAAAACAAGTAATATTTTTCTATTTGGCTACTTCCGCACCTGTCTGTGACAGGACCAGTTTAAAACACTTCTGCCGTCACTCAATACACTCAATGCTGGTCTGGTCGTTATGGTCAACGACCTGAAGGTCTCCCATCCCACACCATGGCAGAATGGCATGAACTGTCCCCATTCCACAATCTCGGAGCTACAAGACCCATCACACCTCCTCCGACTGATTAACTACTTCTACACGGCAATCCACTTCTATAACTCCAGTCTTCCTAAACTAAGGGTATAAATTGTAATGTCCTGCCCACCCATGCTGGGATATCGTTTCAGTACATGTGCGTACATACCTATGTGCTATATGTACTTAGGTCCTCGTGAATGGGTTATATCAATAATAGCGTACTATGCTTGTAAAACCTTAAATCAAGTGTTTTATATATCTAATAAAATATACAACGAAAAACTTTCACCTTTGTAAAATTTACTATATTAATCTAGAATTTGATTTGCTGGAGTTACTATGTACATACATTAATTGAAACGTAAATTATATATTGTTCCTTGCAGTTCTGCATTTGTACTGACCAAGATCGGAAATCATTTGTGCTTTTAGCAGGTAAAATTGTAGTAGTAACCACAAATGCTTTCCTAATCTTTCCCGTTGTCGATGTATTTAACTGTGTTATTTCCTTCCGTGACTTACAGTTAAAAACATTCGGCTGTGCCACATCATAAAAATTATTTATTATTACTGCCGTCATAGATTTACTTACTTGTTATAAAGTACGATATCGGGTCTCCAAATATGATCTGAAGGCACGTGGAGACTTTTCACACCTCCATACTCGCTCGGGTCCCAGGTTAGTTTGTAATCATACCAAAACTGCGCAAAAACAACAGAACATTCTATAAAAGTGTACGAGTTCAAAAAGCAAAAGCATTTACCCCATTCAATATTTCTACATACCATTTTTGTCATTTGCCTATTCCAAGCTTATAAACAAAGCACATTTATAAAATAATAAATTTGTAGAACTTTTTTGGGGTTATTTTTATTTTGACAACAGGATTTGGAAAGATAATAAAATGGATTAGCAGAATTATATTTGTTGGGAAATCATAGTAACAAAACCTGAAACTGAAAGTTTCTGCTGTAATTGATACAAGCTTAGTTTTAAAGTACTATAGGTATTTTTTAATTTTAATCCAACTTTCTTAACTTCCTACGTCCGTTTATTCAAATTCACAAATACACAGTAAAAATGTTGTAATGAAATAATGGTTGCATGATACTTGCTCATTCGATGTATTGAAAATAAATGTTTTAAAACTGCATACGTAATAGCAGTATATCTAAGATAACAATGAAGTAAGTAATTGGTGGTTTGTACATTGCAATTTGACTTTTGCAGCATACTCCATCAATAAAGCCACTCCAATGCAGTTTTGCCTCACCCAAGTTGCCAAAATCTGTAAAGTAAGCACTCCTTCCGACCAAAGTTTCAGTTTATAAGTATAGAGTAGCTCATCAAGATAAGCTATGGAAGTCAAACTTAAGTATAAAAGCAGAAATAACCAGAGTGTTCTGTTCAAAACCGTCACCAACTTGCAAACAATGCAAACTGTCAACTGAAGTTTCTACAAATGCTGAAGTGGTTAATTGACATTCGTGGGATAGAGTCCAACTATAATTCGACAGAATAGGAAAATACTTAATTTTGTTTAATATGAACTCAAATAAATGAAGGCAGCTCCAACATAAAATTGTTGAACCAGAAAATATTTAAACTTGCATTTTCACAACAATTTCACCTTAGCCTAGAATTTTTGTGGGACTTGTTTCACTATTTTGCCCATGACCTATTTAACTCAGATTCAGGACATTCCTAAGAACGAATGGTAATTATGAATTTAAATGAGTACTAATGAAGACATGAATTTAGAAAGTAAACATAGTAAAGGTTCCCTTACTATTTGGATTTTATCTTCATTCCAATCAGTTGACATGCACGTAATGCATATTTTGCATGTCTAATTGCATTCTGCATATATATAGTATAGGTCGACAGTGCAATAATGTATCATGTGCAATGCCCACCCATGTGAGGAATGTAATAATTTATATTTGGAGCAGTCCATTATTTTGCGATCTATCAAGCAAATAAAAGGTAACACTTTAAAAAATCTGAAATTTTGAATTTCAAATTATAATTTACAGTAAAAATAAAGCGATGAAGATAAAACTCTATGAAAAAAATCATTTTCGACGAAGAATTCAACCAATAATATACTCCAACTGACGATTTAATTATGGAAATTTAAAGTTCAGCAAATCTGCAGTTAACTAAATAGCAAAAGGATACATTTTTTAGCTTTCAAAGAAAATGTTCTTCTTTGACTTTACTATGGTATTACCACATAACAGGGTTACTAATTCTGATGAAATGCAAATGAAAGGAGTGATAGTAATAACCTTCTGTGGTAACCTGCACTTACACAAGCGACAGTGAATTGGGCAATAGAGACATGCCGAATGCGTCACCAATTTAATAAAACGCTACGAGATGAATATAGTTTTATAATTAAATACATAGAAGGAATGGAGTTTAAAGTGTGTTGTAGAAGAGTAATTATTATGCAAACAAGGGAGCAACTAACTAGTTTTTAATGGCACTGATAAAGTCCAAAGTTTATTGCTAAGCGGAGATTATATTCACTGTCAATTTTTGAATGCAAACTAAGCTCAGTCAACTAACACTAAATTCTAGTAATGAAAGCAGAATTTTATAAGTGGTAAGTAATGCTTAAGGTGGAAACAGTTGAGGTCAGAAGGATCATGGAAACAATTTGGCCATGCTCCCTATTTCTAATCCTTGCAAAGTTATGCACGAAAATAGCTTCATTTAGAACTACAAACACCAGTCTGCACAAAATAGCTATCAAAATAATCTTACTACTGCTGATTAAAATTCCGCTAATGGAAAACAAGAAAAGCTTTTTTAAAGCCAAAACTAAAATACAGATTTACTTTTCACTGGCTTTAGCTAAATAAATAGGAGAAGGGAAAGTATCAAAAGGAAAGATGTGAAATGTTGCGTTAGGTAAGGTTAAGATGGTGTTAAGCATAACATAGAAGCATTTGAACTTTCTACATTCTGACTTTTGGCTTTTTAGCCATGTTGTCCTGCAGCCAGTTTCAAGTAGACTTTGCAGAGAAGTTTTCCTAACTCCTTCTCTGCCAAATGGAAATTTCCATACGTCTTTTAACTTTCCGTGACCTTTTCCACTGTTTCGAAATACATTTCGGATTTAAAGACACATTTTGGTAAATTTTTCAGAATCATCAAATGATGCGACAATTTCAGGTACCGTCAACTTTGTGTTGCTTTTAATGTATGCAGTTAACGTCGAGTTGCTTACTGCTGATTCAAGCACATTAACAGTTTAGTTGAACGTATAGTAGCATTAAAAGTAAAGTGAAATGACACAAATTCAAATAGATTTTGCATGTAGATGCTGAGATGGCGGTGGAGACAACACATATGCATTTCATATTGAATTCAAGTCACGTAAGATTTATTCTCTGAATTGTGTCCTGACAAGAAGACTATCCGTGAAGATTGAATTGTAAATAGCTGCCAGTTAAAATGTATGTGTCAACTCAACTTTCTAATGTTGACTTTCCATTGACTTGACTGCATTTTGCATTTCACACAGTTCACTATCTGTTAGAGGCTGCTTTCTCGATATTATTACTAACCTCCCTATTACATTAGTAAGCTGTCGAGTTGTGTGCATGAATATTATTTGCTTAGCTAGTTATTTGTACCATTTCCCTAAAGCACATCCATACATAGTAATCTATGCTACAACTCAACTGATGTTTGTTCACACTAATATTACGCTTAAGGAATCAAAAATACCCTAGTATCGATACTGAAATACCGGAACTATCGGTAATGGGATATCGGTAGTGCTGTAATAATATCGGTATTGATACCGTTTACGCTTAACGATGCAGAAAATGCCTTCCCTACAAACAATATACAGTATGTCTACTTGGAGACTTGACATAGCGCTTTCACCATTGTTACACTTTCACCACTTTAAAACTGACCTCCTTCAGCCGCAATACAAAATTCCAGTCGATGTTCCCACTCTTCGGACATTTTGTAACATCACAGGAGTAATTTATCATGCAGCAATCAATGATTATCTGCTTCAATTGTTCAATCGATTGGGGTTCTGTTTCATACACTTTCCCACTTTCGATTTGATATAACCCCATACCCCATGCAAAAAAGTTTAAGTTGGTGAGATCCGGTGATTGGGTAGGCCACTCAATCACTCCTCGTCGTCCTATCCAGTGAGGAAAAGTCTGGTCCAAAAAATTCCTCAGTTTGTATGGTGCAGTGTGCAATAGCGCCGTCTTGCTGGAACCAGATCGTGTGTGTGGATCCACTCCATTTTCATTCAATATGAAGGCATCAAGAAATTTTCTAGCATATCGAGATATGTCACCGTGGACATTTCCATCGAAAAAGTAAGGACCAATTATGGTATCTGCTAAAATTCCCAGCCAAATCATTGTTTATGGGTAACCTTTCTCCCGGAGACCGGCCATCCAATTGGGTTTTCTTTGCGACCACTAACGACAAACCTGACGATTAACATATCAAATACGGCTTCATCACTGAATTCACTGTTAAAATCAGTTTTATAGTGGTGAAAGTTTCTTAGTGTAACAATGGTGAAAGCGCTATGTCAAGCGTCCAAGTAGACATACTGTAGAGCAACTTTATAAATCAACATGTTTATGTGAAATTTCATGAATTTTATACGTCAATGACAAGGGATACCAAAAATTTGTGGGTTGAGTGTAAAGGAATGTCAATTCAAATAGTGTAAATGAATGCAAATTTAGTTAGTGTAAATGAGGGTAACTCAGTTTGCGTAAATGAATGTAAACTCAGTTACTGCAAATTGGTTTAAACTCAATTAGTGCAAATACTCCACGACAATTTCAACTTCGAGCATCTCGACGTATTACCTCTCTTTGTTGTCTGTAAACTACATATATCGAACTTTTAATGTAGCTAAGTGTTTTTATTCGGCGGTACTAGTCCCGAAAATATCGGTATTAATACCGAAAATATCGGTATTAATACCGAAAATATCGAAAACCGAATACCGTATGTAGTATCGATATTGGATTCCCTTATTGTGCTATGCGTTTGTCAATTGCTGTCTGTTTCTTTCTCTTTGTCTCTTTCTTATATTGATGTTGACATCCTAAATTTGATTGAGCACTTCTTTGTGTAACTCTGGTTACTTTAAACTTTACATTGTGACTACAAAAACTCTTTAGGTAGCTTGTCTCATTTGGATTGACATAATCTCCACGAGTACATAGGTACGTCCTCATTGGTGCACTGGAGTGGTGAAGAAGACATAAATGCATAGTAGAAAGCATCCAAAAAGATTTCTTGTCTTTATTATTTGCACTCTGCAGTCGCTAGGAGAAAATATTCTCCGGCAATTACAACCTAACCAACTGAAATCTCATCATCACATCATCTCCCATTACATGTCCCTTGGGCTCTCTTCAGTTACGTGATTTTGGTTCCCTCTTCTAAGGGTTGTATGTGTTGAAGTCAGTTGATGCGCTTAGAGTTCAAGTATATTGACTAGTTCGTCTAAGCATTTAACATTTTTAAAGAAATATCTTTTAAATATTCGGGTGTTCAGTCTTACAAATATCATTTTGCAGTAAATGTCTAGATGAAAAATTCAGTGGAAGCGTTGATATATGTGTCAATGTTTAAATGTACAAACTGGTAGAAGTGACAACATATCTGCTTATTATTATTATATATTTCACTTCCTCATCCAGCACAATAAAATCCCTTAACGATAAGTAGAACTGTCAATTTACTTGAACACATTTCTGCTACATGTTCTCAATTTCCCGGTTGCCTACTTAATTTCATTTTTAAGAGCTCATTGAAGACTTTTGAATTGTGAATATTTATTTTGAGAGTGCATGCCAACTGTCTCTTTGTGTATACTTAGAGTGTACAGTGTACTTAGGCAAAACCTTCAGTAAACTTCCTGTAGTTGATTGGTGAAAGGAGAGAAAGACATTCTGAGTATTTCTATCGGAAACTTTCAAGATATGTCACGTAACCTAATGACATTCGGCTTCTCCAGCTCATTTTTCAAAATAATCTACGGCAATGCATGAATGATTGAATTCAAATTGAAAAAGAGGAAAATAATAAACAACCAATCTAAAATTCTAACGACTTTCATCTCTAGTGAGTATAATATTCAAATTGCAAATATGTCCTGGGAGTTCTGTATTTCCGATTTGAGTCAGTAAAAATAAATGGGGTTCGTGGAAATCATTTTATTTCCACTGAAGAGAATTATCGGAACCCATACGCTCTACTAACCATGACTTCGCAAAATGTTGTGATGTGCTGTTTGAGGAGAGGACGTCTAAAAAGTAATAGAAGTGTATTACAAATACTTACACCCAGCAATCAGAAAATTGCAGCACTGTCATTTGTGACGCAGTGATGTTCCGAAAAGAAGCATAAGAAATTCTTTCAAGCATTCAAGCCTAAATTTTCATGCTAAATAAATTGCCAAATATTCTATTCTCTGAAATGCCATTAATTTAAAAATCTCCAACTTCTTTCGAACTCTAATTAAATCAAATGGTGACCTAATTTGCTTTTTGATTCCAATATTGCATTGCGTAATCTCATTGAAACTACCAATGAAAATGAATATTTTAATGCGAAATGGTATAATTTGCGGAATTATCTAACAAGAAAATCCATGTAAATGCTTCACGGTTTGCGTTGATGTAAGCAAACAAAGACTATTGTCGAGTTCCAAAAACCAAAGAGACCCTGCAGTCCTGATTAGAAGTTGATAAACAAAGAGTATGATCATGAGGATTCCCAGCTGAAACATTAATTAAACCAAGCATGAATAATCTTTCTTTAATTAAAACAAAAAGATCGTGGAACTGAAGTGCATAGACCCGAGATTCAGCTATTGAAGTCTTTGTAGAATGGGATGAGCGTGAGCCCATGACAAACTAGAAATGAAATTTAGTGAGACTTTGCAGATTATGTTTGGAATAAATTTTGTTTTTCCTTTCCACTTGCTTTTTGTATGCGTTCATTATTTATGAGTATTCCATAATTTTAACTTATATGACTTGTAGATTGACAAATTGCTCAGAAAGCGTGTCACATAAATCCGGCCTCGAAAACACTAAACAAATGATGGTACTTAGGCGCAGAAATATAATGCTGAATATTATTGATGAAGTGGGTTTTCATTTACTTGAAATTTTAATTGACTATTCAAATGCAGAAAATTGTCCTTCACTGAATGGTATCTGGGAAAAGCATATTTTCATTCCCCATTTAACTGACGCTGACAGATATCAGGTAGAGCATGAGTGAATAAAGAAATATTATTCTGCTGTAGTACTCTATTGTACAGCGAAACAAAAATTTATGTGGTAGAAATCGTAGACTAATAATAAGGACAAATTACCTCAGAATTTATCTAGTAGTTAATTGACTGCATTGGAAAACAAAACACTCAGAAATATTCCTACATACCTATATTCGTCGTATTAGCAAATAAAAACAATAGATTTATGAAAGTGACACTAATAATAGGCATAAATGAAATATAGAAGGATGCAGTCATTCTACAGCACTCGGAAAATAAAATTTGGCCAATAAATTATCAGGACAATGTTGTAGAAGGTACTCATGCGACGATGGCAGATGTTTTTGCAAAGCGGCAATGTAAATGAAAGCACTTATTCAAATTTGGAAGTGAGAAAGAAATTACCTGTTCGACCCATAAATTGGTTGTCATAATTTGGTTCTTCAAATTCTGAAATAAAAAAGTATTTTGAGGCAATTAGAATTTTGATCTGTATATTTGTGTAGTGGAGTGTAATGCATTGCAATATAAGCTACTACCAGACGATAAATTATTCTTTATATTATTAAGAAATTTCTCTTGACACTTTCACAGCAGTTTGCTCGACTGAATGAATTATCTCTTGTCCTCTTCTGTCTTGACTTCTCGACAGAGCTGAACTTCCAGCCTCTATTGGTCGAGCTATACGTCTATCCTGCAGAATGGGGGATATAGACAGATGTGGAACTCGGCTACGACTTTTGTTAAGTGAGATTCTCCGTCTACTTACGACTTCCTATCTGTAGTGTAGTGAATAGCAGTATACAAAGTATGTATGGTGATAGCGCGTGAGTTCTATTCCCATTGCCACTCTATTTCCACTGCTTTTATATGTTTATTCTCTGTCAGACATAGAAATACTTACTTTTTGGCTACTTTCCCTTTTCTTCTTTTCATTCAATTCCCAGCCTTCATTTCAACTCATTCTGGGAATTTCGGCAGGCAGAGTATGCACTGCACAGGAAAACCCAACACCAAGAAGCCAATGCAATGTAGTCAGTATGTAAGAGAATTTTCAACTGACTTTAAGTAACTTCTTTGAAAAGTATCTCTGTCTGTAACATTCACTTTTGCGGCCTGACTTTTGCTTCCCTTCACCTTACTCTGTATCCAGACTCTATTTAACTTTTCATTTCTCATTTTATTCACTGCCTTAGAAAAACCATTCGATTCTTTGCTACGTGCACATCCTAACTTATTCAAAGTAATATTACAAAAAATAGAATGGGGATTCCTTTAAGGTGTCCCCAGAGAGGATTTCCCTTAGAGTTTACTATACTATCATTTCCCTACGTATAATGAATATGTGACGTACTACAAATGCTTGGTATACCCTAAATCGCTCAAGGGGACATGCCCACACCACATAAAGACACTGCGTCTCTTTCCGCCTGTGGCCCAAACAGAATTACTCCTGCTACTTTTTAATTCCATTAAGGTTTTAATAGTATCATACAATATGCAGCCAAATTTGTTAAGGGATTTAAATACGTAGAAGTATTGTAAATACTAAAGTCTATGGATACAAATTAATTAGCAACTATTTCATTTTATATGAAAGCAAATATCAGCTGGTAGCTTAATTTTATAGGTTGGATAACAACACCATGTTTGAAAATGTGCGAGAAATGCTTATGGAATTCAAATTTTCTTATAAAATTTGATTTCCTCAAGGATTTTAGCTTTAGGGGGGCAATAAAGTTATGATAAAATAGAAATGCTTAATACGTTTTAATTTTAGAGCAAAATTTCTAATGCAAAAGTAGAAATTTATTCCTAGGTGCGTTTTTAAACTACTCCAATATTCTTAGTTTCTTTACCTGTTCTGAAATTTTTTTTTCAAATTTCATAAAATTTTTAAATCATTCTTCATTCTTTGATTTTTACTTCTATACGCAAGAAGATATATGAAATATTTAATTTGTTCGCTGATGTGAGTTTTGAGTTTGTCACCATTTGTGGTTGGGTTCTGAGAATAGAAAACTCATTATATTTCTTTGAGTTGTTGACGTGAGTGAACTTGACCCGTCTTCTGGAATCTATCTGCGTGTTTTCTCTTTTCCGTCATTCAGCTCAATATCAGTAATGCCCTGTATACTTGTGATGGACTGTTAACTTTCGAGCCCATCTTTCATTGTCTGGAAAACTGAGGGTCAAAGTGGCTTTTGTGTCGGAATGCTTTCTCGAAACCACAGAGAATTAAATTTCTCGCTCCTTTTCTATTACGCTAACTGCACAGAGCTAAATTGTCAATCTAGTGGATAACAGCCAGCAGAAAGCTGAGCGGTGCATATTCAGTTGAGGGATCGTATTTACTTCCTTTTTATCTCTTCCCCCTCTATACACTCTGTGTGACTCAATTTCAATTGACTTGGCTTTAGTGACTGCAGAGGCTTACGTGTGCAAAAATATAGAAATTCAATGCGACATGCTGCGGTGTATTTTTACAAGTGCCACTACAGTTTCTAAGCATTCCAACATAGTACACGTACTACTAACTATCCAGAATGAATGATAAATACTTGGAAATTCATTTTACTGCGACTGTAGCCTCGCCTCACTTGCACTTTGGTGGATCCCGCAAATTTCTGTGTATGAATCGCGGAATCGTAAATGGAGACCATAACATAACAGAGACATTACACTAAAATCTTTATTGGTCGACAAAGTGTGATAGACACATCACTAAAATATTGAGTTCGCACATTTCGCAGATATCAAGAGGCTGAAATGTTTGCAGATAAAAATGAACTGGAAGAAGAATATGTTCTTTTAAAAGAATTCAGGGGTAAGTTGGTTGGGGGTGTTCACGATGACAAGTGTTTGCTCTTTTATTAGTAAATTAGAACCCTGATTCTGTTTTTCATTAGTTTATTGAAATGGATTGAGTCTAGAAATAGGTGAGACGTAATCTGAAAAAAGTTCTATAAATCTTTGTAAACACGGACATCCTGTGGTAAACTTGGATTGTAGGTGAATCGCAATTTATTCTGCCAGCGGATTAGACTCCGCCATTTTCTAGCAATTCCACAGTTTCCAATTGGTTTCCCATGTATGTGAAGAGTAGGTAATGGAGCATTTATTGTAAAAAAGTTGTACTTAGGCTAGTCTTAGTCTTCCAGAATGGGGAAACTTGGCTCTCATAACTTAGTGCTCAGCTGTCCACTATAAAAGTAAGTGGATATGTATGTACAAGCAAAGTCATGACATGATAACTTACTTTAGTCAAACTTAGACAATGGGATCGCATAAGCATGGAGATAACAGGGAAGTAGGACGGTGAAAGTCGGAGAAAGTGTAGAACAGCAAAAGGGGAAAGGCCAGGGTGGAAAGTGAAACTGTACAGGACCCTCCGCAGGAAAGAATTATTTATAGCTGAGAAAGATTGAGAACTTATAGAAGATAAGCATCCAAATAAATATATCCATGATTTCCAGCCAATGTGAGTAGGAACTGTCGGGGCTAATGTATGAACGAAAAAAGCATGGCTGCTAGTGAGTCTTTCTTGATCGCTGTACTAGTTTTCCATTTGCTCGTCTCCCCGTGCTAGGCATTAGGGAACAATAGACGCAAAGAATTCGAAAGAGGAAACTACTAGCATTCGATGAACAAAGACGCAGATAGTATTTCTTTGCCAAAATCCCTTCCTAAATGTCTATACTTATTAAACTGTCCGTCTTCCCCTATATTTATATCCATTATCATTGGAATTAATGAATGAGAACTTCTAATATATGGTCTAATAATATTTGAAGCCAAGAATGTATAACCTTCGGCCGCTATATCTAATCATTTTATAACGAGAGCCGTCCCTCCACAAGATAGATGCACTTTCCTCTAAAAAGTTATAGTCAACCACTAAATATTACTGCCCATCCACTTACCTATAGATTTTTCAATCTAATTGGTCTTGTTGGGATTAAATCTCTGCAGTTGTGGTTCAACACGATTTATTACCACAAATAGCTTCCTTAACTCCTGTTTATAGTTCTCCACCACTTTGTCTTTCTACCTAAATTATTTCATCTAATTGGCAGGTCAAACTCCACTAAGCCGCCAGGTGTCTTAACAGAGCAGTAGCTAACAATACGCAGGAGAGAGATTTCTTCAAAATTTTTGACAATAATAGTGCAAACCAGAAACTTTTCATTTACTATTAATTGGAGGTTATTACACCGTCAATACAATTTATTAAATACTATTAACCAATCCATAATTCCAATTTACTTAACATTACAGTTAATTCAAAATATCCAATTATGTAATTAATAGACTACTACTTACTTGGATTTTAAGGAATAATACATTTTTCATTGCCACGACATATTTGCTATGAATATGGAGCACTTTTAATTGTTGTTTGTGACAGGGAAACGAGAAGGTTGTTAGCCTTTCTAAAAGTTTGGAGAGAAATAATTGTAATATCTAATGCCAACAAAAGTAGGAAAAAGTAACACATGATACACCTACTATATTAGTTATATAACAACAAAACATGTTTTGGTGTGTATGCTTTTATGACAGAGTTTTATACTACCCATTGAAGAAAGTTGTGTGCAGTTGAAAAGTTCTCTTCCCCATCATTACAGGTTATAATTTGTGAGGGTAGAATGTAGTTGTCAGTAGTAAGGTTAACTACATAAATAAATGTTGCGTTATGTTGTAGGTTGGTATGTCTCTATTTTATTTTGAACAAGAGGCATATACCGCAATTCAAGTTGTACCCCAGCAGATACTTATTTATTACTTACATAACTCCTTTACTTTCTCGCTGATCTAGGAAAGTTTGTGTGAAGGACTAGGTTCTTAAAAGTTGCTGTATGTAGGTAACGTACAGACCCTGTGACTTAACTTTCACAAAGCTTCCCCTCAATTAGTCTGGAACTGCTCATTTACTTAGTTATGCAAAAAAGCCGTTGCTTGATCATGGTATCTCCTTTATGTATATTTAATACCTACCTACATAAGCGCAAGTACTGGCAAAGCATCCAACAAAGTTGTTTTAACTAAAGCTCAGTTGTTGTGTTCACTTAATACATCAAAAATGGGAAATTGGATGAGCTTTTAGCAAAATAGAATTTACGACGCGTTTTCTTCTGAACAAACGCCATATATGGTTTACAAAGATGGGATATAAACTGCATAGGACATCATATTTAACTCTTCCATGGAAACCAAAGGCTCTTACAGACGTCTCATATAACGCATTGCACTATTGTGCCTATAGTGCAGAGTTATCAGTGCAGTAGAACTAGCAGTCAGTCACACTCACTCAGCCCAAGCCCAACCATGAGGGCAAGGCATAAAAAGGAGAGCTGTAGGTATGTGAAAAGAGAAAACGAAAGTGATTAGTAGGAAACTCATTCAAAGTGTTCGTATAGCCAAATAAACAGCATAAAATACTAACACTACTATTTCTACTATGGGTGCCTTCATTGAATTTACATTCCTGTTTACGTTTTCTATATGACAACACGGAATCTCTATTTGCAAGTAAATAATTACAGTTATATCAAGGATGCACATGTCAAACATGAAATTCTATGTATCTTCTATCCCTCTGCCTATCCAACGCAAATATATAATGCAAGCTCACCATCAGTGAGTATGTAATGTAGTTAGCAAGCCATGCATACAAATGTTTTAAACGAAAATAGGCCGAGAGAGGGACAGGAGAGAGATAGACAAGACAGAATAAGCAAGCAGTCAACATTCGTTTCATCCATCTTCACTATCCTCGTATTTTATTTACTCTGTCTGTAGGAACTCGCACTGGATCAAAAGCCATTGCTACATAAAACACGAAAACTGCAACCGTGTCCCAAAATCATCCGCCCCCAAATATTCAGTCCCGGCAAATGTCATAATAACACTGTCAATGAACCTAAAATCCTCTAGAAGTTCGTCAACTGCACTTCACACAAAAATACCTTTCAAAATTCTTAAATTATTGTGAAATTTTGAAATCAAAATGAAAAAATGTATTACGAAGGATTTTCATTTAAATAATTTTCCTAGTTATGAAATAAATATTTTGATCTTGCCAGTGATTCTGAATAGTGTTTTACGATATATTACAATTCCGAGAAAATCTCTGATTTAGAAAAATGGCATTAACCATCACAATTTTATTCTATTCTCCAGACTTTGATTTGTTTTCGAAAGAGTTGTATAATTTAGGAACGAATTCTATAACGAAATAAATAGTATTGGTTTTTCATGTTGCCCATAACTAGAGCAGTGGAGTGGAGTGAATGGTTTGAGGACAAGGTGTGCGTAGGAGATTGCATGGTGGCACTATAAAGGGAAGAGGTTTATATTATGCATAGTTGTGCATACTATTATGGATTTAGTGGAAAGAGAAAGCCGTAGTAGTGAGTAACAGGGAAAGTTCGCTTTGAAGCTGTTGGCTACAGGAGGAATGCACTGATGCTATGTACTTAGCGATAGAGGAGAGAAGAGCGATGTATTTCTGTCTGATCTATTTGTTCATAGTGAGCAAAGAGAATGTTAGTTGTTGGTCTCACAACTCAAAGTGAAAGTGAAGTGAGGCAATCGTCAGTCAGTCACTCGACCCAAAGTTAAAAGTAAGTAAAGGCGGAACACACTTACGGGCTTCCTTTTATTTCCGACTCATACTTATCTATACTTGTCTACCAGGCACTCTCCTTCATATTAAATATCCAGTCCTAGGCAAATCTATTAAGTAGTCAGTTTGAGTTCTATGACCAGGTACACAATACCCTCTTGCTACGAATGAGAACTCTATTTTGCATGTGGCAGTCAATGTGCTGCTGCAGTTTGTGTTCTTGTTTTCCAACTGCCTATTAGTGTATTGCATTAGCCAGAGTACACGTACACTTGAGTATACGATATTGTATTGTATTAGTTGCTGCCACATAAACATATTAGGAAAACAGAAATTACGCCGAGTCCCTTGCACTGACTGTTATCCCAGTCGGTGAGCTCGGCCACAGTTTCATTCCACTCTCACAGCTCCAGGGAAGAAACAAATGGATTCTATTTATTATGTCCGGACTCTGGACTTGCATTTCGGAATTTCCACTCTCACAAGACCTATACGCACTTCTAACACTGTATATGTTACCGGTATTTTGTCAAAACAGGAATTTTGTAAAATGCTGGCAGGCATTATACAAAATGCCTGTCCTAGGATCGGATATTTGTACTAATCCTAGGCAAAAACTAATCTTTGAATCTCAAAGAATGGTAAAAGATTTGCAAAATGTAGCTGTAAAGTAAAAGAGATTGTACTTCGAACAGATATAAATGCAAAAAAGCAGAATCTGAAATGTAATTCTAAAAGTCACAGCAATTCTTCTTCTAATAAATAAACTGACTGCAACTCGTTTTAGCTAATTATTAATATTTGTATAACATAAGTACCCTTATTGTGAATTCAAAATTGTTTGATTGAATTAAATTGCTATGTAATAAAATTGACCATTTTCAGCGTTAAATTCTTGTATTTACATATTTTACATGCATCCTAGGACGTGTGTAAAATTGTTTTGCATACGTCCTGTAAAAAATGATACAAAATTCCTAGGCCATCTGTAAAATGCCTAGGATAACTACAAGTATCCGATCGTAGGACAGGCATTTTGTATAATGCCTGCCGGTATTTTACAAAATTCCGGTAACATATACACATCGAATTACCAAATACTCTCTTTCCTCTACCCTTTTAAGATAAACAGACAGACTGTTTATGCTCTGTACAAAAACATATGTAGTAGTCGTAACTAATACAACAATAATTTTCTCAATATACAAACCAACAGCTCTTTTGCAGGACAATACTCTAACTAATTGTAAGCTCACCTTAATTTACCCTTTCGGCTATGGCCATGGACACGCTCCACACAAATATCCGTCGATCTATGTCTATGCATGCATTAGGGTAATGGGATCTTTCTCTAAGATAACATCGATATTTTCAGGTAGCACAATTTATAGAATTAATGATAGGTTCAACAGCATTCCGGATTCAGCCCACCCTACTCCCTACAAATTTATTCGTATAGTGGGTATGGGCAACCAACGGGGGGAGATAAAATCCAACTAAATATAATTTTACATTTTGTCCACATTTCAGTTTATAAATTCAGATGACTTGACTAACTAATTTTCCTTTGTATCCCTTTATAAAAACCCATATCCATTGCTCTAGAGACATTTTGTTTACATTTTCCTTGCAGTAATTCAAAATATTCCTGGTTAATATAATAAAACGTTCTAGTTGAACAAACCTTTTCTATCCTTTTCAACAGTATTTCAAATGTGAATCTATAAATTATACTATTCATTCAAAAAATATATGGGAAGTGTCTTGTTGTTTTGAATTTATGCAGTCGACTAGATATTGCTAATTGCCAGCAGTATTGCATCAGAAAATTATCCAAATAATGGATATTTCTGTTACGGCTCATAGATTTAAATTCACATTTCATTTAAATATGTGTGTAATTTATAGTCTAGAAAAATGTGTACTGCTTCAAGTTTGGATGCAGTTACCAAAAATTAAGAATTATTAAACACAAGAACAAGCAATGCAATTGTGTAACTTTTTCAAAGAGCGATGCCGAAGAGTGATTTAATCCAGTGCGTCTGAGAAATATTACACTGTGAATTCAATTTGGCAGTCCTATTACAAGCAGTCACAGCAGTTGATTGTGAAAGCAAAATATTTATTTAACTTTCAGTTGTACACCTGACAAGCTTCCAGAGGGGGTCTTCGTATTAATGTCATGGATTTGATTCATTTCTGTTTTCTTATATTTGTTTCTGTCAACCCTTGCCCTCATTGCTCTTGTACAAGTTCATGTAAAATTCGTAATTGTAATGTTTTTCTGTGACCTACGAAAAATCTGTAAAATATCTACCTTAATTTAATGAAATATTATCAAAACTAACTTGGTATAATTCTTGAGTAAAGAACTGTATAGTGGAGCATTTTAACAAAAATTAGCGCTCTTCGTGTACAAATATTTCACAGTACTTTCCAATTACTACTTCAAGGTTTTGATTCAATTTGAATGCATGTAAGTTGAGTGATCTCTACGGAAGGGCCTACCAGCACTTTATTACTTCATTGGTATTTATATTAGTTTGCTAGAGTGTTTACATTGTGCAAATTGTAATTCTGGTGAAAGCATTACCTGGAAGGCATCTCTTCCATTGGAGTACGTGTTAGTATGCAATAGTTTTGGCATAGATAGGCTAAGATGTTGTTAGAATCAGTAAACGATTAAAGCATTGGGAATTGAATGTAAATTAATGTATGCCAGTATTTGTTCTATCTATCTTAGTATTTACATATTTTGCTTGGACAAAACGAAGATGACGGCTTTTTGCGAAGTCTTTTCCTTATAGACGAGTTTCGCAGCATGAATAATTAATAGATTAACAGCTCTTGACACATGGTGTGGAACTTGCTGATCCTTTATCCTCTTTTCCCGAGTCAAACCTAAGCGAAATGGTAGAGAAGAAACATCCAAAAGTCAAGTTTGAACGGCCAATAGACAAGAGCTGACTTATCACTATCACTAATGTTTGCCATGCAGTTGCACAAATGCTACCCAGCAGCCTAAGTCAGACAATATAACACTAAACCTAACACTAAGAGTATTTTCTACCGTGTTTCCTCAATTCTTTGCTCAGTCCTTAATGTTCTAATGTTCATGATGCCCTACCTACACTGCTACACTTACCATAGTCCCTAAAAATGAAAACAACTCAAATTTCCAAAAGTTTGGATGACAAAATATGTAACAATTGATTTTATTGCTTTACTGAGTATCATTAAAGTTAACCTGACAGCTTAATGACAATACCAGTTGATTTTGTATGACATGGTCACTAATTCGACACAAACGGTACTTCAAGAATTTCTTTAATGCTAACTCGTAGAATAGAAATATACGGTATAACGCACAAAATCTTCTGTTAGAGTAAAAGTGACACAAGTTAGTATACCTAAGAGCTTTATTTGTGAATAAAGTAGGTGCCACAATACATATGACTAAAATGATACATATTGGCAGTGACAATAGAGGCATCCAACAATCTAGATAATGGGAGCTAGTCGAGAACATGGTAAGTACATAGACGATAGATGTGTATGGTGAGTAAGTGAAAACGTTTATGCATCACTATGACAGTGAGTTTTCTCCGATACGGCATTTTTCTTCGCTGAAATGCTATATATGCTATCCAGAAAGGATACATATGTATATACTGGTATACATACGGTACCTACAAAAACGTTACATCCTAAACACTATGAACAATGGGATTGCCATTTTATGCAGCATGACTTCAGATCAGAATTTTCTAATTCTTAAAAGAGCAACCTCTTTGTATTTTCAAAAATCATTGTTCTTTACTTTTCTTGGCAAAATAGACACTTTTCTATATCCGATACCCAATTTTAAGCACAGAAGAAAATCTAACAGCTAAGAAAACTAGCAAAGTTTGAAAGTCTAGACTCTATGTGAAGAAATTTAAAACATGCTCAAATGCCCGACCCTAGGTCTCTTTACATGACCTAAGAGCTACGTAAGAAACGTTTTGGCCTCCTGTAAAACTGCATTTAAAATTATGAGAATGCAACTGAAAACTATAATTAAGGTTTCCATATTTTAGCAGTTTTTAGTTGTTAAAGTATGCGATTACAATTGATAAATATTTGTGGACACTAGACAAACAAAGCAGAGGAAATCTCACTCATTTTAGTGTTTTGATGCTATATGAAAGGCCTTCGATTGAAGCAGAAATGTGTATAAATTATTTTATCTGTTTACACTAAAATAGTTTTAGTTTTTGATATTAGAGCTCTTAGGGAGCGTAAAGCGACTTTGACTTACATTAGTTGAGTGCAGATAGTGCATTGCATTGCACGCCATATTACGTTTGATGCGTGAGCGAATCGATTTCAATCTCTAGGGCTACACACAACACTTAGCAGTGCCTTGTTGCTCTGGTGCTAGTGCTGGAGAGTAAAATTGGTTGAGGAAATATGATTCAAATGCAAATCGAATAAAAAATTGAAAAGTAGGAGTGGGAAGATCTACGTAGGGGAAAATGGAGAGTTGTTGGAACATCTCATCCACTGCCAAAAGTCTAGAAAGCTATCAAGAGATCTAGGCAAACAAACTGTTTTGATAGGCGAGCATACTTCTGCCTAGTACTCCTTTGCACATAATATTACATAGTTTTTCTATGATATGTTATAAATCATGTCTTCTGCTCCTTGTTATGGTTAGCTGGAACTTGGAGCCTGGCTTGGTTCGTTTGTTTGGTGATCGACGGAGTAGGGAGAGGCTTCCCTTAAAAGCAAACAGCCAGGGAGTGGATGAAATACCGCGGAATCTCAACTCACTCAGAAGAATAGTTATGTTCACCTTAGCTCACCCACTAGTTTACTTATCAAATAAAACCTGGAGAAAATAACCGAACGGAACATAAGAGAGAAAGCTTTTAAGAAAGGAGTATCGAGCCCAATGGAGCCCAAAGGGTTCTTCACCCTACCTTTCTTGCATTAACAACTTTATAGCCACTATACGTCTTCTCCTATTCATTCCCGTGTAGGTAGGCTACCACAAACATGCACCAAAGTTGTAACTTGTAAGGTAGCTCAAGTGGAAAACGAACAGCAGCCAAGTTAAAATTGAAGTCTGTAGATAAACAACCAAATAATATCAGACTGTCTACCTTACCTCAATTTTAAGTGCCTACACAACTTCCCAAATCATAACCGTAATTCAGAAAGTCCTCTTCACATTACCTTAACAAAAAGTAAACTCGTAATTTCCCATGCTTATTCTAAGACTATATACAATTTTGAATCCAATTATGAAACTCTGTATAATCTTGTTAGGGACAACTCTTATTTTCATCTAACCAATGAACAACTAAAAAGACCAACATCTCCAATTTTTTATCAGGCTTCATTCGCCTGTCGAATCATAAAACTTTTAAGAAATACAGGAACATTCCTTTGTGGATGGTGGGCTTTGTATTAAATTTTACATGAAATACTTCAAGTAACTAACCACTTTATCAAGGTTATTTAGTCCTCTTACTCATAAATTACATTCAGCATTAAGCCACTTAAGTTAATAATATTTATGAATATTGTTTTGTTCATATAATTTGGGGTTCTATTGTGCGATTCAGCTGAAGCACAGGATTGAATATTTTAAATATTTTAGTAGTGGTATTATTATACTTAAAGTAAACAGATGCTCACAAATTCATACTTGTGAACAGGTAGCTTGATAACTTGTAGTCTCTTTTCAGCATTTTCAAGAATAATTATTCTATTAAAAAACGGGGGTTTTCCTGCACTGTAAGGCAAACCCAAAAATGTTACGGTGATTATAACAAATAAATTCTAACTTAATCGTTTAAATATTCATTACTGTACGAAAAGAACTGGGAAAAACTCATATTTCGTTCAAACACATATAAGAAATATTACAGACATCATTTTATATCTGTAAAACTTGAAAATCAGATTCTTAATATTCACAGTAATGTCATTTGCAAATTGACTTTTTAGCTAGCAAAAATGTTTGAAATATAATATTCTGTATTTAAGTGCAGCCTCTTGAGCTAAAATAATGACTTAATTTTACAGCGGCTTAAATACAATGCATATTGTCTTAAAAACATTTTTATGGCTTAAGAGGAGGCAGCCAATGTATTTAATGCGGCTTAATACAGGATATGGTATTGTGGCTTAAATGCAGGGTAAATTAGCAGCATATCTCATATAAGTTGCATACATATGCCTATGCATGATTTTGTGGATATGCATGTAGTGGAGTGCAAAAACCAAATGCAATTTTACGGATTTTGTGTAGTAGCTGAGAGACTATTCCAGAGAAAAATGTGAGAATGATGATGTAACCGGACGATGACTAACCAACTAATATTATTTATTCACTTTGCATAAATGACTAATGTGTTATCAGTTTGAATAATTGAATAATTTACATACTATAAATGACTTAAAACGAGAAGTAATTTAAGCCAAATTAAATACATGTAATAAGCCACAAACCTACTTCTTTAAGCTAATACCCTTTTAAGCCACAATACATGCCTTTTAAGACTTAATTCAATGTTTTTAAGCCGCTATAAATGGCAGCCTAAAATAATATGAACATGCTACTTGCTCTTTGGTATTCATTTCTTATGAAGTAAAATTAATTTCTCCAATAACTCCTTATGAATGAAATTTGAATTTACAGAGATGAGTGGAAGATCGGCGTGGTTTGAAGATTTGTATGACGATAGGTTGTTCATCGCAGTAAATCCTTGAAGCGGAAATAATTGCATGCCATTTCAGTGGTTCATGTGGTATGTATCTTATAATTTTCTTGTGCCAATCAACTGTTTGGAATTGCATATTTGCATTAGCAAATAGTCTTCACGAACTCAATTGCTGATGTGCACATGTTATGCTTTAATTCAAATAGGAAATCAAGCGAAACAGTTTACCTATTTTAGATGAAGTAAAGGTTCAGTGATTTCAGATTGCCAATGATTATGTGATGGTTTCATGCTGCAATCTTACTGCAGTCCAATAAAAGTACACCCAATCAAGTAGCAATTCCATTTAGTTGGTTCAATTTGAAAATGCAGACTGCAGACGTAATACCGATGTATTTAATAACTGAAGTTCTCATTATTAAATAATTTTGGAAATAAAAATTTTGTTCCTACTAGATATAGTACATTATGTGTGATTTAAAGAATGCAAGAAATAACTTCCTAATTTCCTACTAAAATTTCCTTTATATCCGTATAATATAACTCTAATTCTTAAGTATTAAAATGACAATCATTTCAATTATATAATCAAATTGTTTTACATTACTGATGGGTTACCCTGATGTAAATCAGATTCCAATTCTTTTCATAGGGTTAGAAAAAATAAAGTTCTTTTAAGCATGCAATAAGTATGCATTTTGAACTAACTGGTGTAGGAGATTGAAAACACTTGCTAAACTTACTATAGACAATACAGCTGAAAGGAAAGTTTTTCAGGCAGGTTATCTTTAGGAATTTCGTTTTCATAAATCTACAAAACTGTAAAGGATGATAAAATTTAGGTCTCGAAGTTTTTTCCAGTTACAGCCAAATTGTAAGCCTCAGATGCATTTCTACTAACAATTTCGACTAGCAAGTTTGTAATCAAAAGTGAGCTGCCCGCAGATAAATTTGAGTAAAAATCAAATAATTGTTACACAGCATATTTTAGATTAGAGACACTTAGGGATAGTCACTATATAATTTATTAAAGTCGTTAAGAACCATTTTACAGTTCCGTGGTGTCTGTGTATACAAAGGATGATATCCTAATTCAATCTCATTTATCTTTCACATAGTGTTGGCTTATTAAGTACTACCTCTTTCATTATAGTTTCCTGTATCTTGAATTAATAATTACAATAAAAACTGTTTAACCAAAAAAGTTGAGGTACATTCATGAGTTTGGAAGTTTTGTTGTTAGATAACTAGTTTATGTAGAGCTATTATGTATTCTATTGTGTACTGTATAAGTATACACATTCCGGATATTTATTCACCTGTGGTACACAAGTTTCTCTGCGATATACTAAATACATAATACAATATAGAAAGAGATAAATATCCTTGTCATTGTTCAATGTAAGTACGTATTCTGCATAATACTAGGTACATTATATATAAACAGTTATCTTTTGTAAATATATGCATGGCGTCACTGTATCTGCAATGCATATTTACCTATATACTTTCTTGCTGTCTAGTTTTTTAAGTTTCTTATTGTTAGTATTCCATTTCTATCTGAGCATTTATCATTAGAAAGTTAGAGTGAAGCCTGCAGACATGTCTGTGAATAGAGTTGAAGATGAAGATAGATATGAATATGGACGCTCTGGGAGAAAGAAAACCTTAAGGAGAATTGGTAGTTTGTGGTTTGGTAGTCTCAGGTCTGGATGGTGGCTGCATCTCCTTCTGTCTATCTTTTAGCTTGACTTGACTTTAACTTTCTTTCCTCTCTCCCTTCCCATTTCTTTCTTTGCTCTGCATGCCAGGGAACAAACTTCTTTCAGCTTTTTCATAGTCATTTGCTATTTGCTTCTCAGAACTTCACATCAAGTCAAAACCATGTATGCAATTTCAGAGTATTTTCCCTTAATAAGTCGCTTAATCGCAATGCACACCAACTTGAGTTGTAAATCAGACTAGTAAGACTTTGCAAGTTTTGTGAATTACATTGCATGAGGAATAAAAGCAAATATTTTTCAAAAGTCAAAAAACCACAAAAAACCAGACACGATATTTGCAGATGGTTTTTTCCTCCTTTTCTTAATATTGCGTCAAATCTTGGTTTAGTTTTAGTTGCAAGTCATGCTTTTTTACATTCTTGAGAGTAAAGGGTCCCTTGCTGCTATTTCTCCTTTCCTTTATGCAAGAAAGCACTTATAAACGTGAAGAAAAATGAGCAAGCTCATTAATAATGCAGATTGGATTTTTTACTAATACTTCTTTTTGTAAATGTGCCTACTCTAATGAAATACATTAATTTTTACCTAATAAGTTACCAAAACATCCCTCATCTATAGTCCTCATTTCCCTGGTACTTGATATAAAAGAGAAATGGCAACTACGAACTTATTAATTTTTAAAGCTCTTCCGATTCATTCTTACTACGCAAGAATCCCAGCATATCCCGGCCCGGAAGCAAAGAAAGCTGCATCTTTACTTAATCATATTCTTCTAGTTGGCACTAGTCTTAAAATGTGATCAAAACACTTTAGTATCTATCTCATAACATAATTAAATTTACAAATTTGATCTTTTCCACTAGTTATTTACGCTTTCATCATAGAGGTAACCAATTCAACAAGGAATCTTGGCAGAGTTGACATAAAATTACTACCACACTGCTTCTAGCCTTACCATAGCGTAGATAGAAATAAATAAATGAATATAGCAATAGTATAGGATGCTAAAATATTATATTTTAAGTACACAAATCCATTTCGTTGGTCTTAATTCTTATTTGATTTCACGCACCCAGAGGTACATATGATTTTGATTTATATAGCTTCAATAACACTTTTGAAGGAACAGATTTAAAGATAGAAATAAAAAGGTTGTAAATATTAATAGAACTATGCATGAAATTTAGCTATAGTGGTAGAAAAATCTTTAGATTCTAATAAAAAAAATATGCCTGAGCGAATTACTGACATGCTTGGTTGGAAAGGTAGAAATAAGGAACTCGCCTATCTCTTAATTAAAAAATTCTTGTCCATATATCATTTTTAAAATCTCTCTTGATGAGGTTATCGGTTCACTGCTTGCAACTCCAATTGGATGGGATTCATTTTTTGGCAAAGTCAAATTGGGGATATGCATGAACATCTTCAATATTTTTCTAGAGAATGTTGCAGCTTGCACATTTATAGGTGAGTACACATTGAAATCCACTTGGAGGAGGAGCTAACCCAGCTGGCTTAAGGCTGTCCCAATTTTAGTATTTATGTGTTCTCTGTCATCTGTAGCTATGCAATTTATCTTGCTAGCTAAACTGCCATAACCAGGAAATATGCTTTATTTCTACTGTGCACATACATAATACATAGTGTAACTAGCATTGTGTCGACCTGCTACAGTTCCTCTTTCACGAGGCATTTCATTAGTCTATTACAAATAAGTAAATATGAAAATCCATACCAGCTCAGGCTATGAATACCGTAGTTAAAATATTATATACTTTGTCTTTTTGTTCCGGTTTATTTTGCTCCTTAGAAATTGTGAATTTGGGACTGCAATTAAAGTATGTATTGGGCGTCTTCATTTTAAATGAAAATGGCAACATCACATTTGAAAAAATTTGAAAGGTGTTCTTTATGAAGTGCGTTGGTGGTAGAAACCCATTTCTTGGAATCCCCCTGCGTATCTCCATGATATCGTCTACGGTTGCTCATGCTAGCCTCCAATGTACAAATAGGTTCAATGTGCTCTCTAACAATTTGTGCTTGCTCCGGTGATGAATGAGCGAGCACTAACTGAATCTTTTGCATTAAGCTGACATAGAACTACATTCTGGTTGAATGTATTTGTTCTAGGGTGGTGGAAGAAGCAGAAACAGGGTATATCTGGTAGTAAGGTTGAGTGAATAATCTACTAGGATGGAGAATAGAATGTATGCCTAAGGTTTGTTGTAAGTACACATGTTCATCTATCAAATAAACACAAGGGAGTAAGATTCTTGGTTTGGCTTGACTGGACTTGAACTATTTTTTCGGTGGCTGTGTACAAGTACAAATAGGAAAACCGAGTTGTGTAATACGTAGCTGAAAGAGGCTCAAGAAGAAAAGTTTCCAAGTTGAAGCCATTGCATTTTACTTGACAAGTAATTCCATAAGATTTGTTTTTTTTATTTCTCCGTGTTACAGAGGCCTATGTGGTATTTCCGTTGCAACCACAAATATTATTGCCACCACAGAACTATGTACGAGTCAAATCAATCCAGTGGAACAGAGCTGTGAGCAGAGCCTGTTGGTTGGCTGATCTTTCCTATCTCCTGGCTAGACTTGATTTAACATCCTTCTCCTCTCACAGAAAAAATTCAAGAGTTTTTCTTCAGTTTTGAGTTTTCCGTTCCGATGTGGACGTATTGTGTGTTTGCTAAAGTCAAGTGTAACTACGTACTTGCACAGACGTATGTTATGTGTAGTTTTCTTCATGAGATTGGGAATCGGCGCTATCGGCTAGCCGCAACTCCCGCATCTCTCTTCCATGCCCTGTTAGGATGCGAAGTCAACCAAGCATGAGGTCTTCTATTCCATTAGTTGTGGAAAGTGAATGGCAAAGGCAAAGATAGATAGTAAATAGATACTAGATTGATGTGTGTGCTCCCTCTCTTCCTATACACTCACAGAACCCTATCGCACACCCGGATATATCAATAGCAGGTAACAACTTTATCCCAATGCAATGCACCACCTATAGGTCCATGCATCACATCTCTCCCAATTCAACCAGCTACTTCACTCAGCTATCCCCAACCATGTATGTTCTGCAAATAAAACTCTGCTTTCTCTTTAATACACAAAAATACGCCAATAGTAACCTTTTCCAACTTTCTATTGCCACAAATTGCAAAAACCCAGAGTCATGCAACTCTCCTTCACAAAAGCACCCAATGTACAAATATCCACATCTACCCACAATCTTCTTTCGTTCCCTCTTGTCCTCTTCACTTCTCCTATAGATACTAATTATCTCTTCATATAATTGTACACACACAACAGTAGTATTCAGACCCGGTGGTCGTTAGTAACATTTGTTTCCTAATAAGTAGATTTAGAGTACACTCAATGAATTGAATAAAATATTCTGCAATGTCGTCATGCGCCTGTTTCCATCAAAACCATCCTAATTATTGCCGGACATTCTAACACTGCTTGACCGCTACTCAACTCTTTCACAAATTGGCATGCCAATTATGCTATCTATTCTACGCCTTTCTACATCCAGGTCAACTTCTCCTATTCAATTAAAAGTATTTCTGTTTTGCTCTTCCTTTTTTGCATTCGTCATTTCATTTCCTAGGTCATGTCTCTTGTATCTGTATAATTTCGCTGTAATCCTTTTTAGTATATAGCTTTTCAATTTGTGTTGCTAGGAATTCAAACCTGTGTAATTTCAAAGCGTTCACTGGAAGGTTTTTAGTAGATCCTGAAATCACGTTTCTGTCTCCACTTGAATAAAAACTTAGCAGGTTACAAGAAATGGTAAAATTAATTTTTGATGAGTTGTTGATAGCCATAAAAACTATGCTGACGAGTAGTTTTTTCTCCTCCAGGCACGAAGATATCGCAGAAATGATTTATGAATCTAAAACAGATGTCCTCAATCTTAACAGAGGGACAAACTGCAAGAATCAGCAGTTTTAATTAAAACCGGGAACATGAATAGGTATACAAATGCATAAGTGGTTGTTCCTTCATAATAATATTATTATGTAACAAAACCCCTGAGCTTATTGATTGTATGGGATTCTGATGTATGGGAAACTTCCTTAAATGGCACACATAAATTTTCTAACGTGGAGCTAGGAATATTTCTTTGAGATGATCTTAGGAGGATGCTTAGAAATACGTAGAGAATGTTATAGCGTACTATGGAAATACTTTTCTTAAGATTAAGTATGGATGTATGTGTGGTGATGTCACGTAATGCTTATCCAAATGATATACCAGAGCTATCAGTGGAATATAGTATTTTAAGTACTTCTAAACTACATTATATAGATGTTATGGGTATATTTAAGTAGTGTCAAATCTATAACAGTCATTGAAGCTAATATAATATAATCCCTTCTGGGTTACTGAGGAAAATATAAAACTGAGGATAGGAATTGGTGAAGTATAGTAAATGGAGGTAGTAGATACCTGCTGGTTGGTTCGTATAATGGATATAGTGATGCAGAGTGGTTGTAGTGGGAAAAAACGGGTGGAGGAATTCTGTTTTTTGGTATTGGAAGGAAAGTTGGAGTATAATATGAAATTGCATATCATTGGGAAGTAAAGTAGTTTAGTGTCTGCATGGTGTCTAGCGTACATTAGGGACTAACTGCGAAGATAGGAAATAGAAAGGAAGGACTCGTTGATCGTATTGACTATTCAGTAGTGTATTGTATTTGCGTGGATGGTTAGTTAGTACGAAGATTTCTTAGGATGTTTGCTTGGGATGTCTTTATTCTGGGTCTCCGTATTTCGTGCTCTGGTGTATTTGCATGATAGGAAAGAAACTGGGAGACTAGACGTCGTGCTGTATTCTAATGTAAGGTTACAGTTTCGATTCGCTTAAAGTTTAGGTTGAAAGAGTGAGGGGATCTTTTGTTTGGTAAGTAACACAGTTCTTTCTCTGTCTCTGGCTGCACACTCTTTTTAAGCTCCATCCTTAAGATTAGTGTTTGTAGGAGTAGTAGAGGAGCAGGAGGGATCTGTAGGGATATAGGAGCTTGTAATACGATTAGTATAGGGCGTACTAATAATGTAGGGCGAGGAGACAATGGTATGAGAGTTGAGGTATGCAATATATTAGTGTGAGAGATATCAGTAATAATGGAGCTGTGTGCTGTAGGTGGATTGTTAGTTGGATATGTGTTTGAGAGAACACACTCTTATGTGACAGAGTATGTACTTACTGGTGAAGGGTGTGAAAGAAGAGAAGGCGAAATTGGGAGGCAGAGAAATAAACTTGTGGAGAGCTGGTGAAAGGGAATTTGTAGTAAAAGGGAGATATTAGTGGAGAGGAGCTACAAAGAATAAATAGACAAGTCCTGGTTTGGTTGAGAGTGAGAGTTGAGTTCTGGGGATAACTAAATGGCAATTTTCACCACATGAGAGATGCGGAGAAAGACAACAAATAATTCTGCCGCTCTCTTCTTACCTACAGCTTATGTAATTCCTTGTCCCTTGCTGGCTCTCTCAAACTTTAGCAATCATCTATAAAATTTGACACATTTCTTCCATCCTTCCTCTGCTTTACAGTACACTGTAGTCCACATGTACCAGTTGACTTTAGTTGTCTCCGGAGTTTTATTCTTATTTCCTCTTTAAGGTCCTTCCATAAGTTTTTAGCTTTTTACTCTCAGAGTTGGATGGAACCAAGTTAGCCTCTTTTATACACAAAGTGTGCACTGAATGATGATAATTCCGAATTTCTGACTGTTTATCTGCCCAAGACCATCTGCTAGTTTCTACGCCCAGTAGCTACTGCATCTGCCTCCTCTACTCGAAGCTTTTCTACATCAAACTCCCTATTATTTTCTATTAACCATATATCTAACTATTATGAGCTCCGAATATAGCCGAATACTTATTAGCAACTAAAGACATATGAATCGCACATATAATAGAACTTTAGTAACACGGTTTTACATAATAGAATGGTGTGAGGATAAATATTAGCACACAGAAGTTACGCTACGGAGTGCCTACCACTTCCCTTCGATGCATAATCTATCATTTATTACTTCCCTGGCTTGCCTTCCCAAATTTCAGTAGTTGTTAGTTTTAATAGGTAACCAGGACGTGTCTGCAAATTAAGAGATGTGGTGTGGAGTTTTCCTTCACTTCGCCTTCTCTACCCAGATATGCTAAGTATACAAAGAATTTCAGTCAAGAGAAAATCATTAAAGATTTCCACGTTCTTTTCCTCTCCTACCAAATGGGCTCTAAATCAAAGCTACAAACCAAGGTATATACAATAATTGGGTAATTAATATCCCTGCCAAGGTACCCCTACAATATACCACTCCAGTTCCATTTTCTTAAGCTATACTTTTTATTAAATTCGATTTCCACTACATTTCCTATTTTAATAATTCCATTCGACTCTCTTTCAGTTATGCCAACAGGGACACAAAACAGGGAATCTTTACACAATTCCTACCACGCAGATATACTGGATAGTCAAGCAGAAGATACCAAGACACGAACTTTGCCAAGAATTGTACACCAACTAACTACATCAAGGAGTTACTAATGAGGCATCGAGAGAAACCCGTTACTACAGTATCAATCTACTTTAATGTCACACAAGAGTCGTTCTGATTTACTTTATATATCTTCCCAGCATATTTTAGTATACCTGCAAGTGGAAACCTATGTTGAATAACCGGATATACAGATAAACTAACACGTCATTACAATATGCTCACAAACTGTTGCAATAAAACCATTTTACGACTTTTCTCTTTGAATCTTATAAATCATTACACGTTTACATACATCTACTCACATAGCTATCTGTATACAGCCTAACAGCAAGGTATACCCTCAGTTCAGTTGAAAAAACACATTTGAGAGGTTACATACTTAATAGAAATGATAGATCGTAGGATAACATGCATACACTACAGTGGAAAAGAATTCTTTTAATTTCAAATCATCATTTCCCGAACAATAGAGGTTCATTGCTCACGGCAGTAATGTGATAACCATTGTATTCTTGCAGAGTTAGAATAAAGAACTGGAAATTCGTGGATAACTGGAATTAGTCTGGTAGTAGCTTACACACAAGAGATAAATAATAGAGAGAAAGTGATAGCTTACCACGTCAATGAGCTGCGATAGTTTGAGCTTGATTTTGACGGTGAGAGCATCAGTGACATTGACGACGGGTCGGACCAGTTTGTTGTAGTTGGACAGGAGGTCGTCATAGAGTCGCTTTGCATCCGGGTTTCCGGTAGAGCCTGACTCCAATCGAAAGCACAAAAGTATTAAACACAAGAATCTCTGGTATCTTTTGGAACGTACACTCATAATCAATTAACTTAGTGGGTTTCGACCGTTTCGAATTTAATTCCCCCGTATTCATTAATCTCACTAGCTGCTCCTTATTGAGTTTAGCCTTGCAGATGGTTTCTCCTCCAAGTCACAACTTTGAAACTTCCATGGTGAAATCCTTAGTGTACATGAATATAAACTGGTTTGAGCTATTTTAGTCGTGTGGAGCTAATCTATATGGGTGAGGAAACCGTGAGAGCTAAACTAACTGACTCGAGCTAAATGAAACTAATGGCAAGTGAATGAGTTTGAAAGGGAGCAAAGTTGTCTTTAATTCTGTTGACATTTCGAAACAGAATTGGTAATGTACTTATTGCACGCGTGACTTGCACCAATTTAATCAATTCCTCAGTGGCTTCATCTAATTTTCACGAAAAACTGTTGGCTGCCGTAGTCAGCTCTGCTATTGGCTGACTCCTAAGTCAAGTCAACTTACGATTAGCTCAAGTAATAGAATCCAATCGAGAAACAGAGCTTGAGTAGTCTCATCATAATACACTGCACTGCACACCACATGCATGAATCCCTCTCCCTAAATACTAAATAAGCGAGAAAGAGTAAAACAATTTGCTAATCGAGACGTGTAGCGAGAAAACTTATTTTTAGAAGTTGTCAGCGATTTGGCCGAGACCGGAGTAAGTGAGGAGGGAATAATTGGGACACGGGTTGTGATGAATGGGAAGAATGTCATATATCGATCTTGTGGTGAGCTGTTGTGTAAATTATTAGAAAAGAAAGACGAGAGGACAGGAGAAAGTGTCTGCAGGGCTGAGCTGGGTCCTGGGAGATTTCTCCAGTGAAAGGTGAGATTGAGCTAACAGAAAGAGCGAAGAATAGACACTTGGGGCCAGACTGCCAGCACACCAATGAGCCGACCAGTCTGCCTCAGCACGGCACCAGTACACAGAAAGAAGGAAATTGTCTCTTCTCTTCGGTTTCGCTCTACTCTAATGTAATGTGAGCAAAAGGTAGATAAATGGGGCGTTTGTTATAATAGAATAGCGAATCGAGTATTTGTGCGGAGAGTGGCCGTGTCCTCTTTCCCTCTCGAATGTGTTGATGTGTGGCGGTGTCTTTATGTTTTGCTTATGTATTTATGTGCACCGACTATTCTCTTTCTGCGATACAAAGCCCACAAATAATTTAGTGCCCCAAATCCTGGTTTGTTTGTACACAGGAGTAGTTGTGTCTAGTCCACTGACATCGCTGAGCAAACACCACCAGCAACCAGCAGTACTTATGTAGATTATTATTCTGTGCAGTGCAAATAGATGAGAGTGTCCATTGGAAATAATAGTTGCTCACTCACTCACTCACATACGAGAGTCGGATGGGATATTATCTGTCTCACTATCTCTCTGACAAGAAAGTGTCGTGGCTGTATCCAGTGAATTGTGGCGAGAGAGTGGAACGAGAATAGTTTGTTTGTGTGTTGGCATTTGGTTTGACAAGGAGCTGACGTGATGAGTTGCGGAGTCAATGAAGAAATGACAGGGAGAAGGTGTGTGTTGATCCCACGGGAATTTGACGAAAACTGACAGGTCAGCAGAAAGATTTGCAGGGAAGGGGCTGCATTATTGTTAGCAGCGACTTGGGTGCCTGCGACAGCCAGAGAAGAAATGACGTCCACCCCCGACGGAAGGAGCGAGGTGCAGTTCGCTTCGACAGAGACAAGCAGGGAATGAGCTGAGGACTAGAAAGCGACTTGCCTCATAACATAACAGAGACTCACTGAACTGAACTCGACTAAACTCTCAAGAACAAGTCCCTTACTCATCATTTCCTGGATCAAACGCGGAATTCGGTTCGGTCGCTGGGGATGGAGTTCCGTAGGAACCAATAGAAAACAGGTGAAATCCTGCTCGTCCTGCTATGCTCGTCTGCTGAGACGAACTCCCACCTCGCAATCTACTGACGACCCAGCTACTTCCACCACGCACACGATATAGACCCAATCCAACTGCCATAATCTCCAGCTCCAACTGCCATTGTGAGAGCGACCTGAGAGAGCCGACTAACACACCGACTGACTCTGTGAACAAGAAGCGACCAACAGACGGAACTCAGAACCTCCAGACCCAGCTGCCTCCCAACCAACGCCTAACTGCCACTCTCAAGGAACTTCGCCAAGGAACAAGCACTCGCACAATTACAGCTCAGCCCGACCAGGTGCTGCACTTAGCCACTCACTCTTAATGTCTGCATATGGAGCCTTCCAGCCTCTTAGGCCATTCCTGTCCAGGTACTTAGCAGTCTCACACCAGACAGCTGCTCCTGCCTCCTCCACCTTCTCCTTCGGCCTGGGCACCGACACATCGCAGGAAACACCGGGTAATGTGCAGGAGGATGCTGCAGCCCACAATGCACTGCTTCCTAACCATCGCCCGGCCATTCATCCATCATTCCAGACATTCTCCCTCTTCACCTCAACTCATTTCCTATTGCCCAAATTTCTCATTTCTTCCTTTCCTCTCAAGCCTCCAGACGCTCTCAACATAATCACCACAACACAATATAACCAACTAAATGGAAACATACAAAACGACTCATACCCACTCAATCGTCATCATTCTTCGCACAGAACTCAATCCTACACAATTCACTGTCAGAGGCTACACCGTACACTCTACTCTCCACTTCTTTTATCGCTCCTCTTCTCCTTTCATCTATTAATTCCTTTTCCATTTTCCAATGTCCTTCATTCTCCACATAACTATCACCTTATCTCATATCTTATACTACTTATCCTTTCGCAGGCCAAAAAAGATATTCAATCCGAATTCTCATTATTGTCATAAAGTCCATTAAGCTTATAGTAATATTGGACCAATTCATAACATTTTACCCTTCAATGCAGTTGCTTTCTAACGAATATTGCTGTTTTTTCATTTTTTATTACTCATGTGCAACTGAAAACAGCCATATATGGTATTTATCCACTTCAGAGGATTTTAATCAGAAAGGAGGCAAAGTTTTAAATATAAGAATTCCTAAATTGTAAAGCGCTTAACAATAAAACAAATATGAATTTTCAGACAAATTTTTCAATCCTTTTGTAATTAAATTATAATTTTTATTTTTATACAGGTTATCTTTGCTTAAATTTAATCATTTTTAAAGACCTCAATTTTTTAATTAGGTCTTCAAATATGACTATCAAAATAAAAATCAATTTTAAAACTAATTTATTTATAAACTATCTATTCCTCTTTACTCTTTACTACTGAGCTTAATAATTATGTGTTTGTGTTAGCGAATAGAGTAGTAGGGAAGGCTCAGTTTGACAATACATCACTTGTATGTTTTCATTCTTCTTTATTTGTAAGCAATCCAAAGAACATATATACAAATTGCTGTAGACGATTTGTACGACAATTGAAGCATCGAAATTCACTGTATATTCAAAAACATTTAGCGGAGATAAAATAACTTATTTGCTCAGATGGTAATGACTACCTCTTTGCATAGAATACTAATTGATACTAGTTTAGTTGAAAATACTAGTTTTCATAGGGCTCTAAAGGTTGGATTTACCATTCATTTGTAATTAAAATTATTTATTTGGTTGATAATAATTCTAAAATATTTATAATTATGATGCCAATAGCTAAAATATAAGTTAAATACATTTAAATTAATATTAAAATATAGATCACCTAAGGATTTGAAGTCTATAAAGTCTAATTAAATCTACAACATTAAAATAGGTATATTAGTATAAGTCTAGGTTGTTAGTTGCTACCAGTTTTACATTTGGAATTCCTTTGCTGCCAATTTGTTAATAAACAGAGAATCGCTATTTACTACCGTTTGACATTAGCTTGTATTTGATGTTGATATCCTGGCTGTCTAAAGGAGAGCATGGAACGTGATTTTAATTTAATAACTACATTTGAAACATTTCTGGAATGTGAAGGAATGCTAACCATTTCCGCCTACTCACTTTGAATCAATCACAGCTTTGGATGACGAGAAAAGCAAATTATTATTTATAGAAGACTTCGTCAGCTTCTGGTTTTGGTATAGATAGGACGGTTGTCTAACTGTCTGTTATCTAAATCAGGATGATAGGCATGAAGTGTGAATCACTCGGCAAGCACGTAACCCGTAACCTCATCTACTTCTTGTCTGCTATTTCCTAATTTAATTTCTTTCTGCAGGCAGTCATTGGTTGGGGGAATTAAGTAGGCACCTGGTTGTCTTCATCCTTTCCTCCAGCTAGCTAGTTCTGCATCAAAGTAAATTGCTTTTTTATTAGGAAAATAACAACTCTCTTACATACCACCCCAGATTATATAGTAATAAGATTAAGTAGCTCACTCTGCAAAGGATGTTTCTTTGTCATAAAGTAATTAATTAGCCATACCTACTTTATTTATTCCTACGATAACAAATCCCTGCCACAATTACTGAAATTGTACAGAGAATTTCCATTTTACATGTACTCTATGTAAAGTGGTTGCAATTTTTAGGGTACTTAATAAATAATGGTTTATAATATTACGCCAGGCAGAATAGATGAAACGGAAAAGTACACAGTAATGCAAAATAAAATTATTTCATAATAAAATTATTGTGACTGCACAACTTCGATAGCTCAGTCATGGGGTAAATAATAATGTTCGGTTCAGTTTATGATCAATGATTGGTATAGGCTTCAACCGAAAACGATAGTGTAATTTTTACAAATTATTTAATTACATACTAATCTTACAAATATAATACACTCAGATATTGGTAGCAGGAATCAAAATACAAAATAGCAAAAGTCAATTTTCAGAAGATTCAATTCAAAATTCTAATCAATTGTTCTAACTAGAAAAGGCTAACTAGTCACTCTACAAGAAGTCCGATCTCTCCTTACTTCTAGAACTGACTTCTCTCTTTCTAACTTTCTTTCTTCTCTTACTCCTCGTCGCTTACTTCCTACTCATTGGCTCCTTTTGAATTCTCCTCATTCGTCCCGCCTAGAAACTCAGAGGCATTTTCTTTTTTGCTCTAATTCTCGATTACAAGTATTAAAACAAAATGTTTTTAAATTCGGTTATAATGTTTTCAAAAAATATTTTTGAATTTTTTGCAATGATTTAATTAATTTTTATGAATTTCAACGATATACAAAAGGTACACTAATAAAGTAAAAAGGTGGTCATTGCACACAACTTGGGTGAAAAGCAGAGAGAAAGTTTTCGTTTAGGTAGTAGTGTAAAAGCAGTGGGTTATGTCATTTGCAGTCTCTTTTTATAAACGAATCTGTTTAGGCTGTCTGAGGCATTATTTATGCAGAGCATGTCAAGGAAGGAATTCCATAAAAAGTCGTTTGTATCTCGTCCCAGAAGTACTTATGTAAGTCATATTTAAGAATTGGAATAAAGGACTAATGTAACATGTCGGAGGGTCGTTACGGAGAAGTATGAAAAATGGCAGTATTATTTGTAGTGTACATATTTATATTTGTATTCTAAAGCTGAAAAGAAAGGTTTAGTTATTTAGGAGTTGCCCGTATTTGTTTTAGAGGTCTCGGCAGAGTCAGTCTAAATTGGGTCAAGCAAACAGAAGAGTTAGCCTTGTCCTGTGATGAATGTTGGTCTAGGAAAACGAATTTAATTTGTTGCCTGAGAGCAGATAGAGAAAATATCTAGTGTAGGGAGTATGTAACTCAAAGACCAATTACAATCAATAGAGAGAAAGAATTTGCGGAGGAGTTGGAGAAAGGAAATGTGTGCTGCCTTGCATATTGTTGGCAAAAAAGGGAAGTGGAGACGGGAGTAGGAAGAGGAAGAGCGAGCTGGCTGGAGCGAATGTATTGCACAAACAAACGAATCTCAGCTGAAAAGTTGACAACAACTTGGCTGCGTCCCAATTCTCTCTCCTCTCCCTCACCCATTTGAAAATGATGAACTGAGAAACAAGTCTTTCTGTCACACCTGACAAACTCACTAAATCCAACAGAAATTTCTAAAGAGACTTATGTATTTCTTGTAAAAACGTGCCGTTGCATAATTTAGCTTTTTCTTGCTTATAAATCCACTGAAATAACTGTGCTTGCCTGGGACATTTTAAAACGCTGTGCTGTGCAAATAGCAGCTGTCGGACATTCTAAAAGTATTTTATGGGGATAATGACGCTATATTTTCTATTTCTGATGTGTGTAGTTACGGACTCGTAAAAGTATACTTACTTATCTTGTAGTTCTTCCTTAGAAAGCAAATAAATAGTATTATGCATACACACATAGACAGAGGTCGTTTCCATTGTGTGTAGGCACTTTCTTTAGTTCTCCTAAGAAAATGCATAAACTTGAAAAGTAAATCCTTAGCAGAGCAGCTTGACTCATTGTAAGTCGATGCAGATAGTAAACCGAGATATTCTACTAAAACTGGCTTTCCCTTGTATTACAATCCGACAGCAAAGTTCCTTCATGTGGTTTATCGTGTATTTCCATCTCTTACGAGTCTGCTCAATTCTCACATGCATAATATTGTTTTGCGTTGGATAATTCCATGTGAATTTTGAAATAAGCAGGAGCACTAAGCACGCGGCCTCTTTTTTCAGATAAAATCATGCAGGTTCCTGGTTTATGCCACACTCCTCCATTGTGCTCTCTTTGTGTTTGTACTGTAGGTACCTCTATGTGTATAGTTAAAATTAAACATGAAAACGAAAAGTGTAGACAGCATAAAGTTGCCTGTCACAGAACTACTACCCAGCCAACTTACGATTAGAACTCATGGACCGAGTTTGGCTTCAGAGAACCTTCACCAAAGGCATGCTACATTAACTTTCAACTGAACACAGTGCACTCAGGGAAAGTAGACAACAAGATACATACATTGTCAACGACATCCTCTCTTAGCATGACGAACGTGCAAGACTACAAACAAAATCTACAACCATCTCAAGATGGCTACTCCTTGTAGTATCTGTAGGTATGCAGTAATTTCCTAACTCTGGAATTTTTACAGGAAAACCCTGGATACGTTTGTATTCACTTTCAGAGAGAGGAATATTCCATTTAAATCCATCTCACTCATCACCAGCCAACCAACAACCAAGTCAAGTCGCTCACTCCAACTTTCCATTTTTAACTGAACACTACCAACCAGCAACAACGCTGGCATTGTAAAGCATGAAGTAAGTAGGATTTTGTGTTGCCTAACATATCTGCATATTACCATACGAAGCCGTAGCAGTTTACATGAATTGCAACTAAAGTGTAGTATAAGGACAAATTTCTCTTGTTGCGTTCAGTAATTCCAGTTTATATGGACGTATATCTATTTACATATATTATTTTGGAAAATAAAGAGGAGAGGAGAAATAAAATGACTAGGTAGTAGCATGTGCAACACGACACGGGCATTAACACAGAAAACAGAGAGTCAGGAATCTGTAGGTATGCCATGTAAATATATCCAGGAGTGTATAGGAGGTGGGTGTATAGGAGAGTTGAATTACAAAGCCATGTAATGTATTTATAGCCCTCCGAAAACTGGAAATCAGAACTGAAACAATTTATCTTGGTTCCAGTGTTATGTCATATATCGTAAATAGGAGAACTTTGTGGCTCCTGAGCTCTAGTAATCCCGAATTGAGTATATTTATGCATTAGAATAGAATGGCACACCTATACGCGAGGATATTACGAGATTACCACTATTTGACAACGACACACAGTAATTTCATCTTGTGCACACTCATATGTGCATATTATATAATAAGTTGCCCTACTCTCTCTCTCTCTTGTGCTTGGATTTGAATGTGTAGATAAAAATGTTATGAATAATAGGGGAATAGTATTGCATGAGGATAAGACAAGAGCATTGCTGCGTTATGTGTGGTTTAGTTATATTAATAAAAAGAGTCGGAGTGGAGTGTGTTGTGCCATAAATCTTTATTGTTTCCTAAGTCTTGCATTGCACAGGAGAACGTTAGCTGGTGCAGATATGTAATAAGAAAGAGGGAAGTCAGCGGAAGGTAGGAGCGGAAAACTCTGTTGGAAATGCTCTTTTCGTATTGTTAGCTCAGCCATTGGTATTTTACTTTGTATTGGAAATTGTTCATGTGCTTGCATGACTTTCACACCGATCACATGCTTTCATCTTTTCCATTTATAACAGGCTCCCAGGACATACATACTGGCTGACAATAAGCTATCCATGCATACCCGCTATACGCAACTGACTTCCGTGGAAACTATTGCCTGTATCAAGTGTATACTTAGTGCACGGCAGCTCTCCCACTAAATACGTAGATACACTAGGTAGACATAGACCTAGACAAAGAATAAAATGCTAAACCTAGAAATACGTATTGGGAGACACGTCGTTTCATAGACTTGCCTCTAGTTCCTAGATCCAGGCTTAAACTATTACTCCTATATGCTTTCTCCTTCCTCTACCAACCGTGGCAATGGAGGATCGAGAGAGAGAGAAGATATACCCATAGGAAACTGCAACTGTAAATATATGTAACCGCGGACGTACGCGTGTACTTATAGGACACTGTTTTTTCTATGGATATCGATTCCTTCTTTCGCTTTAGTCTAACTAAGTAAGACGAAAACTACTTTCTCCGAATCACGAAGTTATCCTTAGTAAAAGAATGGAAAAACCATTGGGTACGTAAAATTGCCTAAGATGTTTTTAAAACTTTGACTATCGTATATTGTGTACTAAATACAATAGTTCCTATTTCTATTTAGAATCTCTGGGGAAAGCACCAATATAAACAATTCCTATGCTTTAGATAAGCCATCCTGACGGTTTCCCAAAGTGTAAAATGTTTGCTTGCTGAAAATAAGAGACGCAGAGCAAATACAAACAGACTTACGTGCATACGTAATAAAATAACAAATGCGAAAAACAGTTATTTTAAACCTTATCTCTTTCTTTCCTTTATCACCACTCTGCACGTTCAATGTATTTCCGATTCCGTCTACACTACACAAGTACATATAATCTAGAATGTCTAACTAACACTAATGTAAATAATGTGAGTCCATTGATATACTACAATAATATTAGAATAATCTTCTTGCTTAAGGACGGAATACCTATAGCGTACTTATCTTCCAAGCGTACATTCCCACGAAAATAGTAAATGGGATTTTTCTGTAAATCCTGAATAGCGTATTCTCGATTTGTGCAAAAGAAGATTGATATAGACACTTGCATAAATAAGAACGAAAATATTTTGTATCGGTTGTGTAATTTTTTAGCTTTTGTGTAACATTGCAGATAACATTATCGGCAGAAAAGTGTGAGTCGGAAATGGAAATATCTGCATCTCAGGTGTGAGATGAAATAAGAGCGCAGCCTGAATGGAGGAGGGAAGAACATTAATATCAGTGCACAATACACGGCAAATGTATTTTACTTGTAAAGTGTAGTATAGATTTTCTCTTAAAGGAATTCCCAGGAAGCAAGTCGACTGCCACAAATATTGTGAAAGGGATGAACGGAATAGAATCTGATGTACTGACAAGGATCAAGAACTTAAATCCTATAAATGCGAATGCTGGGATAAAAGATAAACCGCGGGGATAAAAGTGTTTTCATCTCCCTTTACATAATTCCATCAAACGACCGCCCGGCGGAACACAACCAACTACAATGGTCTCCGATCCAATGTGTTGAAAGGCCAGTCAAAAATACATACATACGTAACAGGGAAGGAAAAAGCCAGCTTTTTGGCTTTTGGCTTTTTGGGCTTTTTGATGAAAAAGCCAGCTCGCAAAATAGGAAAAAGCTGGCTTTTGGCTTTTTGGCTTTTTGCTCTGACGTCAACATGCAACTACCAATAAGAAATATACACTGAAATGTTATCCTACTGATGTTATTCAAGTGGAATTCAGCCCATAATCCAATATTATTTTACTTTAATTAATTAAAACCTACATTAGTGTCAATAAACCTGAAAATGTATAAATATCTTAGTGTAGAAATGTACGCTGGATGGCAGTTGGGGTATCAAAAAGCCAAAAAGCCCAAAAAGCTCAAAAAGCCCAAAAAGCCCAAAAAGCTGGCTTTTTGGCTTTTTGCTGAAAAAAGCCGAGCTTTTTCCTTCCTTGATACGTAATACCTTCGGTTTGTTGATCTCCTCATGCAAAGTAATATTGCATTAAACTTTTATCTCTACATATAAAATACTTATGACGCAATACTTGTATCTCTCACTCTTCTATTTGTATTTCGTAAATTCCTTCCTACACTCTGTACATGACACAGCTTTGCATATTTTGTTTGACAAATAAATGGAGCAAATGCTGCTCCGGCTACTACAATTATTTCTCAGAAAAGAAGAATAGAATGCTACAGGACAAAGTTTTATGGGCTATATTTATTTAATTATCAGGTGAATAAAAGTGAATATAAAAGTTAATGCAGGGTAAAAACCAATTTCGTATTATGCACAAATAGAATGTCAATAGAGGTACATTCCGAATTTAGTTTTGCAGAACCTGTGATATTAAAAACAAAATGCAGACATAGTTTTGATTTTATTGTATTTGTGTGTCGTCTACCGTAATATTTGCAGCATATAAATTTAGAAGCGAGAATTCCAACAGGGAGGCTCCTCTCTGCCAAAGGTTTCATTCTAAACTGAGCCAGGGAGAAGAAAGGAAGGGAAAGTAGTGAAAAGAGATATGATGACAGCAGAGGCTAAAAGACATCGTGGAGCAAGTAATGCCGCTGAATTGATGAGAGGAGCTCTTGTACAGATGCCGAACCAACTTTCACTTCTACTTAGTTGGGAACATTTCCGGAAGATCACCTCCACCTCTCTGGATTCCGTCTGATGGCAACTTTCTCTCTCTGCTCAACTTTCACTTTGCTCTTGCTCTATTTCAATTTTACTCTTCTGCCGCTCTCTACACTGCTTTCTCCGCGCTTTCTCTTCATCTGTGACTAGAGTGAAATTTAATAAGAAATCGGGACGTATAGTAGTAGAAAGGACACGCCAAGTCAAATGTTCCTTGGTCCTTCATCCTCATTTAATTTCTTTTCTTCTCCTGTTCTCATTTATCTTTATATAGTGAGGAGTACCCACTCCTTTCACTGCGTAACTCGAGAAGAGCAAATTGGACCAGATCACTACACCTACATCCTAAAACGTCTACTACCTGCTAGGAATTCTTTCCACGGCAGACGACTCGCGACCAATGACAACTATTCTAGCGACCTTATTCTAACTCATCATCCAGACACTATTTCTAACGAGTTTTTCTATTTAGTCACTACTGCAGAAAATGCCGATAAAATGTGGTTCGGTGTACGGAAATGCCTCCTTTCTACGGACATGCTAGTCGAAGTGCGGAATACTAGAAGAGAAAGTTCCCTACTGCATTATAGTTTGTTAATCTACACGGCCACTGATTTTCGCTCTTGAGTAAACTGGAAATTTGATTATCGGTACACGCGTAAAATTTTAAGGACTATCTCATTCACGTCATTTCATTTTTTATTGTAGGCCGTGTTTAAAAATATTTGCTTTTATATTATCCAAACGTTGAGTCTGTTCAGGATGTAGAATTTAAGCATCAGGTTAGGTAATTGCTTTTCGTGAAATAAGTAGAACTTTCTATGTTCTATGTTGTAATACCCTATATATGATATCCTTTTTAAATATATCCACAAACGTATACTAAATCCAAACATGAACAAGTGGGGTCATATAAAAACTGACAATCATGTCTGGAAAATATTCTTGGACGTAATAGTACCTAACATAGGTAGCTGATGTGTTTAGATATGAGGGACCACCTTGATATTGCAGTGTGATATAAAGGTGGAAGAATAAGAAGAGGTAGCGGAAGAGAAAGTGAATGAATGAGTGAGCTTAGAGGAAGACGTTAGAAGTTTAGAACTCTCATCTCATCTCGTCCTGAGTTATCTCTCCAATTTTTAAGAAGGGAGGGAGCCAGTGTGAGAAAAATGCGAAGCACATTAACTTTAGTTTTGAACTAAGTAAGCTAAGGTAGGTAAAGGAAATGGAGCAAAGACAGTCACCTAGGCTAGCTGAAACCGAGTCCTTAATTATTCAAAAGAAGCCGAATTCTGCATTTATCTCCGGATCTTCTGCCCAGCCTTCTCTCTCTCTCTCTTTTACGGCACGTATATGTAAACTTAACACAGTTCCAGCAGAATGTGATGTACGTACTTGCATGCATGAATCTAATGTACGAGTGCATGCACAATACACACAACTCATATCGTTATACTACGTATCCCACATTTGGGCTTTTAGTTGCTCGCTACTATTACGGAATGTACTTACGGCCCTTGTGTGCTCTCCAGCAACATAAATGCAAAGTGCACACAAAGCCATTCTAGTCCCAAAACTCCAAAACACTTCCGTCCCTCCTCCCTATATTGCATTCCGTATTCCACTGAATATATTATCCAGTTAATGCAACACTGTGTACTTACTCCAGTATAAACATGTGCAAAAGCAGTGGAGAGAAGAGATCCTAAAATACACAGTCCCAAAGAAAGATAACCTACAAACCTTAGCATGGCTCCTTTGCTTCGGCTCCCTCTCCAGAGCCAAACCACTTTTACGTGTTCCTACAAATATAGAATGCTCTTCATTAACTCCAGAAATACTTTCGCATAAGTGTTCTAACATTTGCACTCGCTCCAGTACATTCTGCGACAATATTAGTATAACTACAGCAAAATCTCCCTTGTTCAACATTTACATTCCTCCGTCCAAAACTTACTCATTGTCAGCACATATAAAAATGGATTACTACAAAAATGCTGGGCGATGCATAAATCTTGGCTTTTTCTAATATATGATTAAGTATACGGGTATACTTTCTTTCATTGTTGTGTAGATTTACTACGCTGTATTTTATGAAACTTTCACAACTACTTTTATTCACTTACAAAAAATATATATGTACTGCAGAACTAAACTTGCTGATAATTTTTCTAGTGATAGTCTTCAGTATCCTGCTCAGGAAAAATAAAGCTTAAGTCTCCATTATTTTCCTCCGTGGAATTTTTATTGAAATTCATTTTGTAGAAATTTCTACGTCGTACAGGAAATTTACAAAGGGAGGATGTCACGGATATAAAAATTTCTTAGTAAATCTAAATTATTAATTTCCCTTTTAGAAGAAAAATCCTGTAGTCTAAGGAAACTTGCTTAACCAAATCAAGAGTTATTTGCGATTACTGTTTTAGTGTGATCTAGAATAAACTCACGCACTTTACATTATGAACACAAGAGATATTTAAGTACATTAGATGTGTGCAGTCCACGACACTGATAATACAGTCTGGTGATTATTGTAGGATAAAGTAAAATTATGTAGGAAGATGTAATGATAATATACGGCTGTGTCAACGGCTTGATATTTACGAGGGGAAAGGAATCTTAATGGCGCGACATAAAATAAATCTCTATGGCACTCATGTTTCCAGCGATAATCCATTGTATTATTGGCAATAAGAATTGCATTTCAGCACTAATCTTTAGATGCGACTTGCAATTCGGATTTATGTCAATGCCGAAAAGCTGTTGTGTGTTGGTGTTGTGATGTAATGTAGTATGACTATAAAGGGGAATGATTTCCTTTGATCCGACTTGATTGTGTGTATTGTCCACATTGCACAATACATCTAGTACTTTTTGATCTTTTCTCCGAATACTATTTGTACTGCAGGTCTCACTCCTTTGATATAGATACTTGACTTATGCGTATAACTAAAAGTTTCATAACAATATTTGTAGAATAATGGAGCAAAAGTTTAGGGTGTATTCTGTAGCTATTTTTATCGCACCGAAATAATCTTGTTCAGCAGTTGTACACAGTCGAAAAGGTTTTACCACTGTTAGCTTTCTGAGAAACAATGTTATGTTGACTATATTATACTTCAAAGAGGAGTTGCAAAGTCAAATTTAATGCTTGCTCCCTAAAAAGTCAGATATGTTTATAATTAATGGAACTATGGCTCGTAATTATAATAGAATATTGTTGTTTCACGTCGTTGGTGGTGCTCTGAAGTTCCACAATTATTATATAATGTTGAAACTGCAAGTTATCCTAACTTACATCCACTTTCGAAGGAAAACAAAGAAGTTTGTCCGTTTTGCAGAGTAAATGGTGTCAAGGCATGCGTTTAAATGGAAAATTGCATGTGAAATGAATGGATTACTAAATGCTTGTTTTTGTTTCCAGTTTTCTCGGAGTGAAATTGGCGATTATCATTCTATTACTGCTTATGCCCTGGCATTAGCATGAAACCTTTAGTAAGGATGTACATTGCGTCTAATGTGATGGCAGAGTAAGTGTGTGTGCTCTGTTTCTGTAGTATTTTGCAGACTAGCAACGAGAAAATTTTATTATTTATAGTTCCATGGACCTACAACAAATTTTCGTATATTGTACAAATGCGAGTGCTGACTTATAAGTTGGTACTAAATCTGGATGTCCTGTCATTTGTTTAAAGGTTGTGTATTCTCATTCTAGTTGCTGCACTACAATGAATAAATATATGAATGAAGGATAAAACACACCATATCACACACATAATACATATATATTTCATACTGTGCAGTAAATGTATGCCAGGAGGTTCAATCTTGTTTCACTTTCACCCAATTTAACCTGACGTAAAGAAAGAGAAGAAGAGAAAGCAAATGCCGTTAGTATTTTTGAAAGAGTTTCGGTTCTTTTCTAGCTCCGCAGTGGCGGCGATAATAATTTCCATAAGCCGATTTCACATCACCATCAAGCCAGCGCATAAACTGAAACCATTTCATTCTCCCTTTTCGTTTCATTTTCTAACTAACTATGTCATTGAGTCAGTGCGGCTTATAAGCTTCGTCCTGTCATACCATTTGCCATATACAGAAATGCTTCAAGACCAAAAACATATAATTTCGCATGTAGTCTATATCAATAACAACATTCATATCTCGCAAACCGTAACCTTTCATTCTTGGCCGAAATATACCAGAATTTTCTGCACGCTATAAAAGAGCAGTTTCCATTTAAAGGCTACTAAATGTGGAAATACGGTAGCAACTTGACTACACGGCCAGCCAGCCAGCATCTTGTATACACTACATCATATTATCACAATCAACAAATAGAATTCTTCTCTTAGGTCTCTTGCACGAATTCTGTGTTGACTTACCAACTTACCATTAGCCATTGTCAAAGCGAGAGACTCAAATGCATCCAGCTATAAACTTTCGAAAATTCTGTTATCCTTGAACTGAGAGAGGCAAATGGTAAAGTGAGGCGAGCAGTGGAGATGAGCTTAAGTTAAAAAAGATGAGGATGTGAGTATAAAGTCTGACTGTGTAAATGTGAATAGACTAAAGCAAAGACGAACAAGATGGGTCTTTCCGCTTTGCTTATTTTAAAAATATCAGACTTCTCCCTAAACTTTTCCATACATGTCTGCGATGTGTATAGTAAGTATATGCAAAGTGCTTCGATAGTCTTAAGAGTCTCTGTCCGTCTGTCTCCTTTCTTTATATGTTTTTACACTCTAGTACAAATTGCACAATTTAACTCATAGACGCTACAAAACAGGCATGCAGGCAGGAGACCACGTTCTTCGGCAACCCTTCAGCACAACTTCACAAGGAAAATACAACGAATACAAGGGGATTGTTAGATGAAAATACAAACTACGCAGTGTGTCATGCTTAGTAAGTTAAATCTTGCAACCAAACCTTTTCTTTTCATCCCAATAGCTTAAAGTCTGTCTGCTACATCTCAAATCATGTTTGATTAAATCATTTTCCAGGATATACAAATAGGCACACTAACGCGAACAAATTTATTTTTTACTAAATAAAAACTGCCACACATTTTATGTCCGCATATTCTATCCTCCTACACCTACGGGCATTTCCTTGAGTTACATCATTCTCTCTTTTCCCTTACGTTAAGTAATTTCCTTTGACATTTCGAGAATCCTCTCCTTTTCTGATTGATTACAAAACAAAGATGGAACTACAACCAAACAAAAAACATCGGAGCATCTACATTCGCTAATATCTAAACAAAATAACATCCCCTGTTAGCCCAAGACATAAATAATTCCTAATGCGCACAATCGCAATCTAGTAAACTGAGCAGTTGAACCAATCTGATGAAATATTTTATTAGTAAAGTACTCAACACAAAATGATTCAATCGTCTTACTATAAGTAAAACCCTGTTTTTCAATTTTAACCAATGATACGTTTATCAAGAACATAGCGATATTCAAAATATTTGCCACTTTGCGAAATTTTTCAAAAATCTCTGGTTCTTACAAAGTTAAAATATATGATTGCCGAAAGTGTACAAATTACAGAAATGAAATTCTTAATTTAGGGGACATAATGCATATAATTCTGTAGAAAAATAGATCAGCATATAGGATGTTTTATAGTCATTAAGGCTTTTACAATATTCATTGTTACTCCGTGTTTGGTATACAAACAATAAAGAGGACTGAATTCGTCTATTTTCCCATATTGCAAAAATTTGAGAAAGAATAAGGTTTTGACACCAGGCCTCGAATATTTTTTATCTGTGTCTGCGTCTCCGGCTCCGGCACATTAATTTCTTTCTCTGAGCCATGCAAAATTTTATGTTTTCTGGCATAGCAATACAAACCCGTCAATCTTGATATATTTTGTTGCAGTAAAGTATATTACATTTTGACGATACAAATATATAGTAACGAATTTCATGCATGTACATGACAGGTAAATACTAAATGTGTTAGGTATTATTGCATTTGGAATTTCTGCAAATGTAGGGTGTCACATTTTACCTAAACAAACGTTTATCAAGGCACGACAATATAAAAGTGGGCAACCGAGAATGTCAATCATACTTTGCTATTCATTTTGCAGTTCCTACGCAATAATTGTGATGTTGATGTTCGCAATCTTGTTTTAAATTTTATGGAGTGTCTCCGTTAGCCTTTTTATTTTTTAGAAGTATAATTTTGAAATATTTAAAGATGTGTATAAAAATTAAGTTTCTATGAAAGTACTAATGTGGTTCAAATTTAGAGCAAGAATGAACGATACTGAACTGCACGATTGGGAACCCTGCTTTTATTGAGGGCATAAAATTTATTCGATATATCAAAATAAAAATTAATCACAGAGATTTATCCTTGCGAAGAAACTCGATAACTTTAGGTTCTTAATTTTCTAGAAGAAAATTGAGGATCCAAAGTTTGGCCTTAAAGTATTAGCATATCCTGACATTAGATGTATGGGAAGAATGTCACGAAGGAGATATCCTTCCATGCGTGTATTTGTTTGTAAAATTTTATGGAGTGCGAGAACTCGTTGCCCTAGTCTGTGTCAACGAAACCACCGGGTGTTTCTTGTCACTCAGCCAAGCAACAAAGAAGTACAACCAACACGACAGCACATTTCATGTCAACTTATGCAGTGTCCCATTGAAGAAGAGTGGTGATAACAAATATGCTTCGGTTCTTTCACTTGCATGATTAATCTACGATGAAATGACATTAGGTGTCGTCACATAACAGAAAATGCTATTCTCCCCATTTAAATTGCCACTTGTCATTTTCGCTATTTGCTCGTGTAAGTTCTTCTCCACTTGACACTTCTTTCATTTCCTTATTTACAAATACTATTCTTGAGATGAGTTTCTGAGTACAATACTACACAAAAATACATTTCATGCATAATAGCAGATACTCCTACGTATGTATACCTCCGTCCCGTACTTATCATGTACTTGAATGCTTCACATTCCACTCTGTCCGTACGCCATACAGGGTTTGCAAAATTCACTTCTCTGAAGGGAATTCCTGTCAGCCGTACACATCATACATTTATATACAATATTTATAATCAAAATATTCTTGCAGTGACTGAACGAAAATGTTTTTCCCAAAATTGAAAACATTGCAAAGTATTATTTTAAGGTATTCAGCTTTTGATATCCATAATAATATGAAAATCTTTTACCCACAAAATTTACATCAAGTTTACATAAATCTTTGTAAATTTCGTAATAGACACCATTGATTTGTAATTTTGCAAATCTATCACACATTTTTTAGAAAAGCACATTGCGAGAAATGGGTGTATCTCTAAAAGAAAATGCTTTGTGATAGTTCTCATTAGTCAATTTTAACTGCAATTCTTAAAACAGCAAGTAATTTAAAAAAAACTAATGTATTAGCTACTTTTTAGTGACATCAAATTGAATCTTAAAGTCTCAAATATTTCAATGTATTAAATGGTTTTTTATGCATACTACTTTTACTTATACTCAGTGTAAAATGGGCACGGAAGAATCTTTCCTTTAAAGTACTTTTGTGAATGACACTACTGCAGTAGTGGCATTAGGTAATTTGTATTACATTAGGTGTGACCCTGTATGTAAGCAAGCACTTATGTTAGGGTAGCATATAAATTTGCATAGGCCTCGCTTGTTTTTACAAAGGAAAAAGAAGGAGCAATGCTTAAATTGCAGAGGCCCTAACGACTATTTATTTTGGACTGGGTATAAGACCGACAATGAGGTAGACATTCTTTGCTTGTGTCAGCAATTTTGTCCGCTCGTATATTCAGATTGTCCTATTTTCCAATATTCCCTACGAAACAATCAAGCATGATATATCTGTTTGAGTATTTTAAGTGAGCTAGCTAGGGAAACCTTGACTCGGGGAGCAAAGGAACATGTTCCCGTCGTCAGGCTAACAGTCAGAATTGTGAAGCACACATGCAACGACGCTATCTAACTGGAAACTAAGGCCAACTACGGTAGTGGCGAAAGTAAGAAAATATAAACTAGCATGTTGTTCTGTGCACACAATGGAAAACACAAACAATTCATATACATAAGAGGACTGAGTGAGGCGAAGGCTTATCCACACGGTACGAACCACCTTCTTTGGCATTAGGCATATTCAGAGGAAAATTTGACAAAAGCCTAGTCATGCACAAACGGCTTTCCCTAACTCAGCAAGTATGTTTGTAGTTGGGTCTTCAGCCGAACTCCCTCAACGAACTATGCAGCTTGCAATAAATAATCTAGCTACCTATATGCAGCTCAGTTGACTCTGGTGACATTATTTGGCTCGATTCCCCCGATATGAATTTCATTCGTGAATAATATTTATAGGCAGAGCGGGACTTTCACCTGTCTTCGAGGATGCTACCTTTTTCTATCAACACGATACACTCAACTACGGCAAACGCAACGTGTCTTCACTCCCGACTTACTCTATCATGCCGTATTGCTCCACTCACTTTTCCTTTCCATAAAATCTCATAATACAGCATAATGTTTTCCTGAATGATGTTGCTGTCTGCAGTGTTTTCATATTTTTCCCAACATAAAGACCAAGGGGCTACACATTTCGATTTTCATCTAACGCATAACTTTTGCGCAACGTCATTCCTTTTTTCAACCGCGATAATTTCGCTACCCATTGCGTTGCACACATCTAAATGGTCATATTGCATTTCCTTCTTTTCTGCTCTGAAAGTTTTAATAGTTGTGACTGCACTGAATATAAATGCTGAGTAAAAATTACACCTGTCACGGAAATGGTTAATCATGATTACTTTGTTTTTCTTAAAACTAATTTTAGACTAAATGATGTAATGCGTTTATGTTTGCTTTGTTCTTTTCAGATTAAATCAATTTACAGAAAGCAATTCCTCATGTACTTGCACTTGCATGCTCTTAAGTTCGTTTGAACTATGCACTTTTTACAAATTAAGGTTTTTTCGTGTTTTGGAGACCTTGGTTTTAGACAAATAGCTGAGGAAGTGCTCACGTCTGAGTGAGTTGATTGTGAGCAATGTTGTAGATTATGTAGGTTTTTGCATGATACGTACAATGCAGTATTGTAGTGCCGTATGAAACGTAATGCCATATCTTTGGGAACACGTGGATATATTACCAGTCCAATTCCTTCCCTGGGGCAGGTAACTCCTACAGGCTTCTTTTCTACATGTACACGTAATATACCACTGCAGAAGTATTGAAGAGGGAAACGGAAAATCAATAGAGTATTTACCCCACTACTCGCATCGCTATTTTCCATAAATTCTTTTCAAATGATAACATTAAACAACTTTTCCTCTATGTACTCTCTGTACGGAACTGTTGAACTTATACACTAAATGGGAATTGTACATAATAATCTAAAAAAGTGTTTTTCAGTGTACAATACAACTGAAGACGTAATCGGAGTTATGTTTGTTCAAGTAAAGAGTTTATCTTTACCTGTATTGTTCATGTATAAAATACTGCACGTGCCGCATTTACACAAGTAGTACATACCTAGGTATCACAAAAATATCCAGGAAACTATATATTTGCGCCAACAAGAACTAATGGTATGGATTTGGCTGTCCTCAAAGAAATGAATGTAGGGTCTGGAAAATCTTATTTTATTCTTGAATATCTAACCTGTAAGCCTACCCAAAGGATACAGAGTGCTATATTTCACTCGTTCACAAGGGAACTCCAAGACTTTGCTCATTATTTCAACGAACATAATTGTATTGACAACTTTCAGTTTCAACATGACTGTAGTACATTCTTGCATAGTATAAAATATAACAGAATTTTACTAAAATACTGTAGCGAAACTCAGTTTTCTTTTCGGAAAGGATTTATTTTGCTTCTCTTTGTCTTAAAGATATTATGTAAAATTATCTTTTTCGGACAGAAGCTATTACTTTTCCCAAGCTGAGAAGAAATATTTTGACACAAATTACACATATGAAAATATGAGGAGAAAGCTGTAGAATGTAGGATCGAAACGATTAGGTTCCCTCTATCTATCCGAAATTGCATGAAAAACCGTTTCAATCGCCTTTATTCACGGCACTCTTTCTTGTGAGTACACACGGTGTCTATCTGGGAAAACCATCAGTTGTACTTTCCTGTATTGTGCGGAAGGCATATGTATGTTATTTATAGTGCCTTACTTTGCTTGCCTCGTGTTATAATATATCATAATTTCTATATGGGTAGATATGCTTAATGCATTGCCTGAAAATGCAGGATAATTCAACTCGTGGTCGACTTCCACCCAACTCACTCGTGAATGCGTCTCTTGCAAAAAGTCTGCTACATATTGCATTTTATATTTATGGACATATTGTTCAAATGCGTTCCTCCACAGTCGGGAATAGGCAAAACTATAAAATAGGCTGACAGAAAAGTACAAGCTACTTCATTTTGTATTATATCTGTGTTTAGTTAATGTGGTTGTGTTATGGTGGTGTACACACACAATGGTACCTTTCCACTTGGCGCAGTATTCCTTTATTTTATACGCTGGGTGCATTGGATAAGACAACATAACAGAATGCTGTTGAGAAAGGTGTCACGTAAATTAGTCGTTCTGAAAGGCCTTTTCCAGTAAAACAGAAAGGTCTTGCTCAAGCAGTGTCAAATACATTCCTGCTCTGCTAAACTAGCTTAATGAGGAGTGATGTCTGCCTTTTGTGTTGTAATGCAATCTTAACTAAATAACTAATTAGGTTTACTCTGAAACAATGAATGGCTATCAGCCTTCTTCAGCACTTTCTCTTCTAATGGTATAATATCAAGTTAATTTTACTAAAACAAAGGCTCAGAGACAAATTTATTCCAGGAAGCTTTGTTTTGTAAAAGTTGCAGAATGGATGAGAGGGGTTTTGAAGTAGAAATATTAATTAGGATGTAATTAAAAATCTCTTGAACTTTCAAAGTTTAATTGCATCTTTAGTGTAGTCTTTACCATAAAAGGTTTCTTCTGCTGAAGTCTCCTATTAACTGCATCAACAAGGAAACCAACCAAATGAGTGTACCATCGATATTTAACTACATTTTTTACACCAAAGGACAATCTTTAAAAACAAATAGCACCTATTGACGAAAGAAATATAATTTAGTGAACTGAATTAGCATTTCGACGAAAAAAGAATTGTCTATAAGAAAGTTGTGAGGAAGCTTTTTAAATCATTGTGGAAGTGGAAAAATCAGTAAGACATACGCTAAAAGTCGTTTTGCATTAAGAGAGTTGGACCTTTTGGAATGGCGCTTTAAAAAGACGAATTTACCGTAGGGAGACAGTATTTGATTATTATCTGTACCGCATGCATTATGCATGGAGCAGTGAATTGGAGTGAAGACTTGAAAAAGCGATAACGGAAACGAGGTTTTTCTCCGACCTGTGCTCCGCTACATAAAATAAAAACATTTGCAAGCAACTTATTTGGCTATTCACATTGTAATGTAATGTTATATGAAATGAAAGGGAAAGACACGGTGAAAGTGGGGAAAGGAGGGAATAGACAGTAAGAGAAGCAGGTAGGGCTACTAAGAGAAGAATGGTTTCGACTCACGCCAGGAGATTTGAAGGAAAGAAAGTCGTCGTAACGAGAGCTGTAAGCCAAGCTAACGATACTGCAGGTGTACATAACTTTCTGCCTCCTCTGTTTTCCAGGCGGGTAATGGAGAAATAAAAGGAATGAAATAGATTGGATTGCATAGGCTATTAGCAAGCAACTTGAGCGATAAGAAACACTTGACTATTATCTTATCGCTGATGTGGTTTGGTTTGGCTCCCTTGTTTTACAGACTCCTTAGTACACATACTACTACACTTAAGTACAGGCATTATTGGACAATGTCCAGATATTTAGATGGTTATAAGCACTTGTCCGCGCCATGTCTCTGCGATGCACATGTAAATGTAAGGAGAGTCAGTTATTAGGTACTCGAGGAACTACTTGAGATTCTCATACCTCCCAATTGCTGCATCTGTATGTACCATCAATATATTATTTTAAGCGCCTTGAGGTGCACAGACTCTATGCTGTAGTGGGGATGCCTTACAGTCCTATTGTACAAATACAAACAAGATAAAACGAATTTATTGTTTATTTGCTTCCCCGTAGTAGTGTAGATGCACATCATGAAGATATCGTAAACATATTTCTGGATAAGCGAAACTGAGAAGATTTGTATGTGTACACACTGTAGGTACAGAGAAAGACAATGGTTGTGCAGCTGAGAGCAGCTGAGAAAGAAAGTGGGAAAAGTGAAAGATGTGGCGAAAGGAAGAGTCTGGGAGTCCATTTGTTTTAGTCTATTTGTCTTTTGGGATAAGTAGTGGGCGAGACGCAGAGTCTTCTCAATACATTTTAAGGAGTGACTAACAGTAGTTAGGACATGTCCTTATCCATTCATCCGTTGATATAGAGCCAGGAAGAAGGAGAAAGCCAAGAGAGGAGTGAAAGTCGCCAAGAAAGCTGGCAGACTCGGCTGAAGGAAAACAAACGATCAGTGGTCAAGTGTGAAAAGGATGTGGGACAAGGAAAAGGAGTTAAACTTAAATTAAAAACCGAAGAGAGGATCGACCCGAGGGGAATTTATTGAGTGAATAATGAATAATTTATTGACTCTTGTTGTCTCTCCTCTCATCCCTTTCCACCATTTCAACTTTTATGGTCTTCATGACATGCTCATGTCGTTCCGAAAGAGTTGTCAGCCCATACCAATTCCAACTGAGTGAAAAACGAAATTACCTATGAGATTTCACAGGACAGCCCAACTTACTTTGTATACATCACACACGCTCCTCTCCCCAAACAATCCCCGTCACACTGGCCCTAACACTATTCTTATTTAGCTCTCGCTCCTCATTCCAGCCTTCCGAGGCCACTCCACACAATATGGCCAACGTCTACTCTCCAATGTCCAATCCACCCAGCCTTTCAACTCCGCTCTCACTATTTACCAATATGTGTTGCACTGCCAAGCTTTAAACGCTCCGCCATGTACATCTGTCGATAATAATAAGTTTAACCCAAATGGACTGGCTAACTGACAATGTGACAAAGTCAAGTTATATAAGAACTGGGAATCTTCCATCTACCACTTAGACAGATCAAAAGGGGAGAACATCTTCTACAGTGTAATCTAAATTCCAAGGATTTAGTTTTATAGTTACGTGTCTTCCATGCTTCCTACTAAGAGATAAGCACCATTTCGTACAGGGGAAAATACTTGCTTACCAAATGTAATAGTATATTAGTGTCTGTAGCTACATCATGTAATGTACTTATATGTGAGGTTCATTTTTCGGGTCTAAAGATTTCAGCACTTAGTAATTTATGAGGAAATTCAATTTGTGTATCCAGCCTCAAGTTGAATACGTAATATTCCACTAGAAGGAATTGCCGTACCACTTTATCTCTGGCTTATGCATGTGGTAAAGTAAAGTCGAGTTTCTAACAGATATTATCCAAAACTGTATTTAATATCTCATTATTAAAATTGACATAAGATCAACATAAGATCTATCTACAAGGAAGAAGATTAAATCAGCTTAGAAAATTCATTAATTCTTAATTTATAGTCGAACTACTTATTTAGTTATTCCTCGTCATCTTCCTTGCTTATGAAACATAAACATGAAAATTGACGTCAGTGAGTGATACTAGAACAGGTTTTTAAAGGACATTTAAGTAAAGCCAGAAATTTTTGCGTTGGCTTTCCAAAGTGATTTATAATCTAATCTAATTTAACTTTTTCCAATTTAAAAATGTTAAATAGGGCGAAGAAGTTTGAGGATGCTCTGGAGAAGGTTATATTGGCCATTAGTGCTTAAATTAATATTTCCACCAAATTAATGTAAAAAGTGCCTTTTGGAGTAAATTCCATAATGCTGGAAAACATGTTCAGATAATTTAGAATAAAAATAGATTTTTGTACTTAAATGAAATAGGGTACAAAAAATTTGGTAATGGTAGAAAAAACTGTGAAGTAATTGGAGACTGTGGGACATATGTTTCTCAATGGATTAATGTGTCGCTTCTGAACAGTAGAGCTGTTCACTGATTAACAATTTAATTACATTAGTTTGGTAAAGTTTTGCTGTTCATGTCTACCTCTGTACAGTAAACGGAGGCCAATTTAAGATATTCTTGGGAAATTTTTACAAAGCCTGTGCATGACTTTTAAAGTTTCTCTTGTGAGAAAGTGTAATAAGAGGCGGGTGAGCTGATCGGGTGATATTGCATCGGTGTAAGTGGAGACACACTGTGAGACATGTTGTTCACGAGTTTGCAGCAAGATCATTTTTCAAGTTGGTGTTGTTGGGTCACGACGAAAGTCATTTCATTATACATCTGACTATGAGTTGTGATGTTAGGTGAGTGAGACGAGAAACAGAGGAAAGTTAGCACATTAAGAGGAGGCAGACAGGGACGTTCTTCATAATATAAGTAGTTCGTTCCGAAAGCTGTTCTTTCCAGTGTACTGCAGAATGTTCAGACTATTTTAGTGTCCTTGTGTCTTGTTTCGTGTCAAAACAAAAGTCCAATTTTTGACAAGGAAAAGTTTCTAACAAGGCAATGATACACCAGACACCAAACGCAACGCTACACCAGCAAAAACACATACGAACAAACTTTCTAAATTACCACCCTCTTCTATTTCTCCTACTTACAATACACAACTTTGTCATACATGTGAGTAGACAATTTGCTACACGAAATGAAACAGACTGCTAACAATCCTTTTCATACACGAATCAAAAAACCCATGGGTCGAATTAAAAAACAGCGGCCCCTGGGTCAAATTACGCTTGTACACAGAGTAATGAGTATTTAAATAGAACCAGTCACATTTAATCCTATGCAAAATAATAATTTATCTCAAGTTATAAAACCGTGTCCACTTAGATTAATCTAAAGAATTGTGCTTACAAAACCTTATGCTACAGTTGCAATTAATGGGTTTTTGGGTTTCACATTTAATGTCCAATTTATTTTACCCTCACTTATCGGAATGTTTCCCTGTACAAACTTTATACTACTCCTCTCTTCCATAAAATAATATAGTTCTGCCATAAACTATTTTATTCTAGACTAAAATTGATAATGTCTTGTTCGTCCGGTACTAACTACTCACAAGATACTATTTTCAAAAATGTCATAAGGGATAAACAAACTCTAGGGTTGCAATAAAATAGGGATGACATGCCAGCCAATAGAAAAATGCATACTGTTTAAATCATTGAGAGTTCTATAAGTAAACTGAAATTTATAACTGGGAATGCTCAGATTTTAGAATTTATTAAACCGTCTGTCTTAAATTTAGTGTCGTTATCAATTATTTTTTGAAATAAAATTGTAGTATTCCACTTGTGTGAGCATACTTTCAGAAAGAATCATTGAAAGAATAAAACTACCTTTTGTGGGATACACTTGAGATGATAATAAACAATGCAGTGCATTATTAAAAAGAAAAATGTTGAGAGAGATTGCACGCATGCTGTCGTGAAAGTCTTTTATCACTGGTGATACATATAATTATATGACACCAATAACTTTTGGGACAAAACATACGTTGCTATTAAAAGGCGAGTTATCTCTGGTCGTAATCGCATTTCACATGCAAGAGTGAACTCTTGTTCTTTGAAAAACATAATGTTGGATCATTTAGGGTTTTGTCGTTTATCACCCTAACGCGTTGATTGTGCACTACTCCGTAATAAGGTGAAGAGGGGAAAAGGCAACAGTCCCTGATGCAACGTAAATGATAAAAGAGTGAGGCTAAGTAGTTATATAACTGTAGTAAAATTCTGAATGGAAAGCATTAAAAGGAAAGCGCTTTTTGCCAAAGAGAAAGTAAGTGAAAGTGTGAACAAAGTTATGTCGAGCACATTGAAATTAGCTTCATTCATTTTCTAAGAATAAGAGATAATGAAAAGCAGTGAACCATAGCGCTCATAATCTCTATTCAATGCACATAACCCCCAGCTACAGTCAACTATGCAGTTCAGCTAAGTATGTCATGTATAGTGTATTATGAAATGCTTTCCACACAGTAAGTGCCAAGTCAAGCCTAAGACGGGATATGCTTACTTACGATTAGTGAGTTGTGCCTTTCCAGAGCTAAAGTATCCCCGATTAAACTGCTCCCAAGTAAACTTTCGAATATTTTCTGTCTTTTTCTCTCATTAGTGGCTCTGCTGGCAATGAACACAAGAAGTGAAAACTTTCCGCTAAATACTTTCACTTGCAGTGCAAAAGCAATTTGTTCGCTCTCAGATATGCGATACAGACAGCATACGTTTGCACAAACTCTCATTTTTAAGATAGCACAGCAGAAATTACTACAGCAAAACTGGAAAGCATGACATGGAAAAGAATAAACTAAATCACATAAGCAAGTAAATGACAAAAAATGTGAAAAGGATTAACATAAATACATATTGTTGCTCGGAAGTATAAAACTTCTTACTAACTCCACACACAAACTAGTCTCTCTTAAAACCACATCATCCTAATTTCGCCTTCTACAGTAAGGCTCAGAACTAATGTTTCATCGACGCTATCTCCTTTTTGCACCGTTATACCATGATAAACCAAATTTTCTTTAGATCCTCCTTACGCATACCATTAGCGATTCTCTATTACCTGAAAATTTTCCCCTATAAAATTTTATAACCGATTTTCTAATAATCAAAACTTAAAATTTAATATGTAGTAGCAATAAAAAATAACTGGCAAATTTTCCAGAGAGCACATGATAAGCTTCAGGGTTGTTTTTGAAAAAAGTATGGAATAATTTACAACGTGATAAGAAAGACAATGTTTACTTTAAAGCTTACTGTATGGTAAAATGCTAAGTTTTCTTCCCAAAAATAAATACAAACAAATGAACTCTACAAATTAGTGGTCTGTTCTGGCATAAGGACTGTTTAGAATACGAAAATGATGGAAAATAATTAGAAAGAGCATATAATTAGTGTGAACAATTTGGAAAGTAATTATAAATTGAGTATTCAGAAGTATATTCTATTGACGCGGGATAAGTAAATCAGTTAGTGATAAGACATACGTCCCTAATTCGTTTTTGCTTCTTACATAGTTTTAACAGTAATGATTGGTCTTTAGAAACGTTAGTGCGGCTGGAGCAGATAGCGGTCGTTAGATTTGACAGAAAAGGGTTTTCGTGGCATTCCACAAACATATTTCATTAAAGTTTGGTTTGGCTTCATGGAAACTTGTGCGAGTAAGCCGTTGCTGAATCCCGAGACCAGGAGATATGCCTCAAACTGTAAGTTATCTAAACTACTTCATAACTATTAGAGTGGAATTCCACAGATAGGTAGCAATGTACATGGAGACCCAAGACAATATGTAAGACGGGAATGTATGAGGAATAGAAGTCTGTTTACTAACTCTGGGTTATTACAGGAGGAAGGATAGAGAGCCGACTGTGAATAAGCGCAACTATGAGCAAGAATTGTGAAAGTGAGTCAACTGAGGGAAACTCAAGTGAAGAGAGTAAAGTTCTAACAGGAAATGAAGACAAGTTCGACAGAAACGACTCGTACTAGTACAAGTGGCACTTGAGAAATAAAAGTCGAACCATCTACTTGAGTTATACGTGGTCGCTTACAAGTGTTTATATTCAGTCACGTCAACTTCATTTCCAACCTAATTCCTCAATATTACATAATGTCCAAGTAAGTGCCTCCACACACTAATGTTCCTATTTCCCCTGGAAGTCCCATAGCCCTGCATAAAATATGCAATTAGCGAGAAGATATGAAAACTTGATTACCTAAATATAATTCACCTTCCGCCTCACGCTGCTAACGAAAACACTTAGTTATTCATGAATAAAAATAAGTTAAGCCTTCTGGTAGAATAGGAAATATGAATTTGGGACTGGGGGAACTGTGGGCACTTGAGGAGACCTGGATGTGCCAAGCAAGGAATCATTTAGTGGATATTAGGCAAGGAGGAGTTAAGAGGGCAAGAAACCGGAGAGTCAACACGAAACAGTAACATTAGAAGAGAGACTGAGTAAGTGTACGAGTAAACGGAGAAGACGACCAACTAACCAAGCGTATGAGTAGTGTGAGTAACTGACTGAGGAAAAGTCTGGAGAAAAGTAGAAAATTTGATTTGGGGGATGCAATCTAATGCCAATTTCCCTTCTGTGCCGTAGCTCTAGGAGTCGGAACTTTCTCTGTACGGCTGACACGAAGCTTTTCCTTCCTCTCTCCACATACGTGTGCACTGCGCCTACTTTCTTTGCTCCAGTGCAGAACTAGAGCGACTTCGCCTACGTTCCTGGGATCGGATGGTCTGATTTAGTTTGGCAATTCCACCGGCTCCTGTCAGTCTCTAGAGTATTTCAATCTTGCCTATGAATTCATTCATATTAAACGCAGTGATGTCTGGCACTCATTCACTCCGCTTACTTTCCCACCCTATACACCTTCCTCCGCTATTACACCGTTAGTGCTCACTCAATTCTGCACTGCTGAGTCCGTCTGCCATACACGAGTATCCTCTCCTCGAATAGTGACACAGATATCTACGTTATGAAAACTGCCATGCTGCTATCTGGAAGTGACTCAGCTGCCAAATATCCGAGTATGATCTATCTAGGCTAATTGTCCAACTGTATTAGGTCCTCTTGCAGTTAGTAACTGATGCGTCTATATTTTATTTAGAGGTGTCACGTGGTGTGACGCTACGGTGGGGCTATGCTGCGCTCAGACACACCTAAGCAGTGAATTTGAATAGTATGTTACGCCGGAGTGATGGCTTAGTGCAGAGTGATTATTTTATTGTAACGGTGAAATAGATCTGTGGAAATAGCGAGGAGGATTTCGGGAAATCTAAAGTTGAACAAACGAAACCACTAGGAATTCCGAGTAGAATTAATACAAATGAAAAGTAGTGGAGTGGAATTCCTGTAGTAAGTGAGTAGCTGCGTACAATAGTGAAAGTAGTTTTGCATATTAAACTGAAAGCATGGCTTGTCAGTCGTGTCGTGATAAAAAATTTATTTTGACCATTTAGAGGGAAGACAAGAGAGAGCCCTGCTCCCGGCTTTCCATTCAATTTGCAGAATAATGCGAGCGGATAGGAACTGGGATTTGAGCAGCCCATCGAATATTTGCGCGACTAGGGACACTTGCCACCTCACAATAAGTAGATTGAGCCACTTTCATTTCGCCTCATCTGAGTCCAATGAGCGTGAACTCTCGTTGGACGTTCCTGGCTCAATTTACTGCTCTTCTCCCGATCCCCTCTTCTCTAATGGAAGAGGTGGGCAAAGAGTTACATATTAGAAGCGCGTATTTATTATAAGCAGAGGCGAAACTAATTTATGGTCATTTCCCTACCCCCTGCGGTTACTTTCACTTACTTCCTATTTACTAACGAGACAAGAAGTGAGGAGTTGCACTTAGGACGCTAATATAATTCCAATCCAACTCCAGCCAGCCATTTTATGCACAAGGCTCTATCTCTTTCTGCCGGGTTGCTTTGCAGGCACGAACAAATGTGCACATAATATTCGGTGATTATTTATAGGTAAGCATGTAGAGCAGTGTGTATGTGTTACAGACACAAATTGTAGTGATGGTAGGCAGAGTGAAGAACTGGGTTATCTGTGCCCATCCGCTGGAGTCGGGGCCAGTTGAGCTAGTCTCTGGCCAACATAAACACTCCATGAACATTGTGCTATCTGTAAAACACAGAAATACAGGAAGCCAAGGCACGGGAAGGAGCATTAATATTTATGAATTCTGTTTCTATATTCATTGCCCATTTGAGCATTCACTTATGAATAGCGAATACATGCGTTTCCTATTTAACCCAGTGTATTGTGAGTTTGTAGCGTAACTGCATTCATGCATGATGTATACATGTTCTGTTCTGATATGGACGATAGCGAAGATATGACGTGCCATGCCATGCCAAGTCTGACCTTTGAGACAGCAGCATAGAATATTCGTTCGTGTTTCCGCGTACCTTATTCTCTCCTCATGTATCAAATGTAGCATAAGTTTGAAATAATAAATAAGAAGTTAGGCAAGAAGAAAAAGGTGAGTTGTAGCGACGCCAAGCCATTCGGCAAGAAATAACAAAGCGTTTTATTCTTCTCTCGGTTACTATAATAATATTCTTATGCTCCACTCTTCCAATTTATGTACGGAAAGGAAATAAATACAACACAAACTTTAGGATATACTTATTTCCCTATAAAACAGCTTTCTTCTCTCTCGCTCTTTATTGCTGTGCAGTGCAAGTTTTAGTGGGGACTACTGTTGTAGTCGGAGAGGAGCATATTGTTCGGGAATGAGAGCAGATGTTGATTCTCGTGCCGTGTTCTCTAATTCGGCTCTCTTTCTCAAAACAAATACCACTTGATGATGTGTGCTGATGAAATGGATCAACACGATCTGTGTTGCCTACACGAGAAATATTATGTGCCATGCACTTGGTGGTTGGGTAACAGTTTGCGGAATGTTCATGTATGTATGCGCTTTCACATCGGTGAACATGCATTACGTCGGATGGATGGCTTAGTTGGCATCCCTCTTCTTTCTACAGAGACTGTCGCCTCGCCCGTCTCCTCTAGTTCCGTCACACACAAAATAAAATCCCTTCCAAGGAAGTCACTCTTTCTTTTCTTATTGTTTAAATTTCGCCTCACAGACAGATACTGCCACTGCAATGGCAACGCCACAGCAGCACGGAGAACTGCAAGAGTGACAAACTGTTAAACTGTTAACTTAACTCATTCGATTGGCTTACTCCACTCTCATGGTAATAGAAACAACTACACTATGTTAAATCTACCAGAAATGATACATAAATAAATACATCTCGCAGCGAATGCACACTGTTCCATTTTCCATTTCCACTCAAAAATATTACTTCCTTCCCACATACCTAGATACTTTGCCAAAATAACGAAATAATGCCCTACATCACTCTACCCCTAATAGCATCACTTCGTTTACTTTCAACTCACATTTAAGCCTCTGACACGATTCACTATGTATGCCATTTCTTAAATCACATAAACATATCAAACCTACATTAATACAACATTGTAAAACTAAATAACCACAAGTTTACGCAGAGAATATGCATATTATGTTCTTAAGAACCAGTGGGCAACTTTTACGAGCCAAATTATGGAAAAAACAAAAGAAATATTTCTATTCATGTCTAAATAAACTGACGTTTAGAGATTATTTTCATACAATGGAGGTTCTTTCTCGAAAAATGAGTAAAAGATACCACAATTTCTAGTTTAGCGAATTCATGTTAATGGCATTACTTTAATTCAGTTTACTCCACCATGGAAAATCTTAATTCATAATTCAAGCGACATTTTAAAAATTTTGAAGGAGGAAAGACGCGTATTTTTGTGCGGTTACGAAGCAGATTTGTCGCCATAGATATAGATAGATTCAATGAAGTAGCTAAATTGGAAATAGACTTTTTTAAAGAATATTTTGGGTGACTGAAAATGTTATGACATTGACCATTGTAAAACTTCAAAATTTTCAAAATTAATCTGAAAAAGGGAATCTAAAATCAAAAATACCTAAGAAAATATTTTTTACGCCATTTAGCAACATTTGGAAGCATAAAGTGTTATTGAGGCTTTTGTCAGGTTTCTCAAAATAGTCGTGTAAACCAGTTTAGTATCCCACTTTTTCCAAAGTGTGGAATGCGAAAACATTTCACAAGCTATACGAAATATATGCTATAACAGTTTAGTTGGTCCATCTCAATTAAGTTGCCTATCGTTGTTCATTAAAACAGCAATCAGGATATTGAAGGATGATAATGTAAAACTAAATGTAGAATTCATTTCCATTCATTAGCTGAATATGAATTACTCATGAATCACTCAAACAGAAATCCATGTGTATTTTTAAATGTAAAGGCATTATATGTAACAGAAATCTTATTGTTTGCAAGAACCAACAAAGAAAAAGTTTCATTTGATGGATATATTCGTCCACTTCATTAAGTTCTTCAGATGCTAGATGTAATAAATTCGAAAGCCATTAAGAAATTCTTTGTGTTACATTCATATATCTTTGAATGAACTCAATCCCAACTTGGTCTTTAGTAGAAGTGGGTCTACACAGTTTCTAGATGCATTCACATGTAACAACTGGGGTAGAGGAAATTACTGAAGGTCTTTTATTTTATGATTTCTATGACTTGAAGAATTTCCGGTATATGCAAGTCTAAAAGATACACCAAGTTATTGTGCTTCCAACGTCTTTGAAACATGACATTGACCAACATTTCCCAATTTTTTTCTCAATATTTGACATGAATAAGCGTCTTAAACTCAATTACAATTGCCTCAAAAAGTGCACGAATTTATTCATTATATGCAACTGTATAATAAAGAGGGCACAGTTTTATTGTAACTGAGTTTTTCATGGAAATCTTTTTCATTTGCGTTTTAGAAATTGTTTTTAAACTTTTGTGTTATGTAATTTGAATTGGCGGTTAGTCCTCCAGCCTACCTGGTTTCATCTAAAACAGTGAAACCCTTATTCTATCGTCTTTTCTATGCCATACATTTCTTTTACTGCAGTTATGGTAGTAATAATAAACGTACGTGAGGAAGCTCGTGAATGAAGGAATATCTACCGTTGTTAAGGCGCACATACATAATAGTAATAAATATTACAAATGATATTTTATGGTGGTTATTGCTGACATTCGTTTTACAGAACTCCATTTTTCAAACTTAAATGCATCAAGTGATGTTCTGCAATAACTCAGGAGGGGTTAGCGCAGGCCGCATTACTTATCGCTCATAAAAGCAAAACCCTTCAACGCGAACAAATGAAAAACAATTTGTTAACCTATTGCCTCTATGCAATTCTGGATTTCTTTCGATAATTTGCGTAGCAGAGTTCGGCTTTGCTTTGACATAAGGAAATGTGTACCTGAAAATATTTATTTTCTGTACAGGTGGAGAAAATTCACTATACTCATGAAATGCAAAACTAATTTAGAAAATGAAGCAGAAAGTTATGGAATATAAATTGAGAAGAAGTTTTTGCAGGCTTTTAATTTGCATATCAAGTTGAGTAAGAAAGGTTGGATGAGTTGCTTTCTTGCGAGTTGAATCCAGTGAGTTAAGCCCTGCGAAGTGACGCCAGTGTATAAGAGACTTATGTAAGTTGAGTTAACAAGCTCTTATTTCCCCATCCTTCGACTGAACTCTCTGCCTGCCGCAGCCCACGACTCAACAGACTTTAACGAAATCTTAGCCTGAAGATATAGGCACTTGAGTGTGATATTTGAAATGCTATTATAGATTAAAGGATGAATTACTTTTAGCGGAGGTCAAATCAACCGACAACCAACTCTGAAAATTGTGAAACTTTTCTTTACGCCTTTCACCTCCTTTGCTATTGGAAAATTAATCCCCTATAGAAAATATTGTGGGTGTTGGAGAGTATAATGGTCTAAAGGAAAAGCCATGTATTCCAAATATGCACTAAAGAACGGGGTAATCATTGGCATTATAGCACGCCGTGTACTCCTGGTGAATCTCTTTCAATAGAATTTGGAAGATCTTTGAATAGAGTGTATGCTTGACTGGAAGGATTCGGTATTTCGGAGAAGAAAACAGATGCTGACTAATATTTCACCTTTGTGTTGTGTATGGAGAATTCATAATGTTGAAGGCTGCGAAGAAAGAGATCTGCATCATCATAATTGTGCAGACACTTCTCCCAAGAAGGATGGAATGATATAAAGGCAGTTTGCAAGATTTCTGCCTAGTGGTGGAAGTAGGACGGCCAACAAAGCGAAAAGATGCCAAAGGCTGTAAAAGTGAGTGGAGGCAGAGTATTGGTGTAAGTGTATGAGTGACTGCATTTGGGAGATGGCTAGTAAGTTGGTTCTAATAGTTCTGCTGAGAAACTTTGATGTTTGCATTGCTACAACCAATTTCGTCAGTATTGCAAACACCTGTAGCATCCAATAAATTTTTCCACATTCATGTTCATGTCTGTCAGAACGTATCCTTATTGCGTGTGAATGATTTGCTTGACCTCATCACTCTTGGGTGTTTCCAATGAAGGAGAAATCTCGTAGGAAAACTAATGTAAAATTAATGAATCCCGCGATTGCTTTTTTGTTGGGGAGTTATTGGATCGTATTGAATGTAGAATCTACTCAATTTATCTATTTATTTCCCTCTAATGGGTTTTATTTAATGTCTTAAGTATTGTACTTGATTTTCTCATTGGAGAGATTGGACCATTAGTGAACTCTAGGAATACTTAAGTGTTTTTAGAAAGCCAGAGCCTGAAAATCCCATTATAATGAGACTAGGCAAAATTCTAAGAAGAGCTTTGTGGCTGTGGCCGGTAAACGGATGAGAGAATTATTTAGCACGATATTTTCTTGGTTGGTGCAAAGTTTTATGGATATAGTTCACTCCGGCAGACTTATAAGTACAAAGCCGAATGAATTGAAGGAATAAGTTAGTTTAAATACTTGTGCTGCTCCTCCTGTGCGAGACCGAAGTTAGTGTATTAGACAGATAGCGCCAGACTAACGATAAGAAGGTTAGTTTCTATTTAGATAGATTTATACTCTCCGAGACTGGAAATCCTTCGACTTCTCATCTACTTACTTTTCTTTTCGCATGTCTCATGAGGAATTTCAAATGATGTTAGAGCATCATCCAAAGAAGACTTGAATGCGCTACTACAAGAGTTTTGCAATAAAAAGCTGAGATTGTCCGAGACGCTTTCTTCTCCTCCACTCTAGAGACAACTACTTGGTATTTACTATACGTCCTCCAAACATGTACAATTTTACATTCCCTCTCTTTTGCAATACACCTAAACCTACAGCTCATTTCAACATAAGCTTACAGCCATAATAATGTTCTGAAAACTCTCCGTATAACAATACTTTACATCCTTCTCTTATCATTACCCGTGTAGCCAAACGGGTGCAGTGGTCCTCAATGCGGAGCTACACAAGGTAGACTATAAATACTACCTTCCCTCCCATAATTATACATCACAAACCATGCATTACTTTAGCGGGCATTACGAAGTCTACTTAGGTTCCCATTCTCCCGGTTTAAAAGTAGACAATGCAAGTTGGGAATAGCAGTCAACTTTTTCAACTATTAGTAGGCTAAAACTTCATTACTAAATGAGAATGTAATTTGTAACGGGAGCAGTACACTAATTAGTGCCAAAAATGTTAAAACTCAAATTAGTTAGCATAGATCTTGATATTAACTGTGGTTTAATTTTTCTGGGAACAAAATATAATAATTCTGTCTGACTGCTATGTGGAGATACCAACGAATGTAAGTTTCACATGCTGGTAAATAAGAAAAGTTTCAAGAATTTGCGGTGAGCCCGACTCGGTCCCCTCTCCGACGGCAAAGAAGTTTTAATGCAACAAAAGTCGTCGTTAGTGTAACTATGTATGTGTTTGCGAAAGACTTTGCTCTGCCAACTAATACTTTCGCAGTAAAGGTTCATTTTAGGTTTGTTGGTATGTGGTAATGTAGTTTATTGTATTTCTTTGTATGCAGTGTATGGCGGTGTAGGTAATATCGTAAGTACACGTAGGCATAGATGTAATGGAGCATTTTCTTGTGTTGTTGTTTTCGTGCCGGAGAATTTTCAGAATTTAGGAGGCCAGACTAGACTAGCCACATTACGTGTTATTTGTACTTATTAAGGTTGTAGGGGGGAAAGGCAGGGAAGTGAAAGCACTCTGTCTGAACTTTAGCTTCGGTTTATGTTACTTGGCCATTTCATACGGAAGTCGGCCTAAGCCAATTAAACTTGTTCACGAAATAGCCGGTGGCAGACTTGAAAAGTTACAGTTGATACATCACCAGAGAGTAGGTCAATAAATTCGTTTGAGAGAGTCGATGTTTAAAATTTTATTGAGCTGAGCAGAGGAGCCATTAGATTGATGGAGAACGAAACGACGAAAATGCTTCCCCTAAAATTGAGTCGACAACAGTTTAATAACTGCATGGGTTAAGGCGAGAATATGGAATCGAATGTTATCAAGGGCCGCCCTTATCTTGTTTCACAAGGAAAAGCCAGGAGTCGACCGAACTAATCAGGATTACAAAGTGAGAATGATAACTACACCCTAAGTAATTGGATCTGTGAGGAAAGCAGTGTTAGTCTCCTTCTATACTACATATATTATTAGACACTGCTGCAACCATTTCCATCGGAGTCATCAAAGACTCTGCTAAATAGAATCTACGGATTCGTCCGTCGTGTGCATTCGAATGGTAGGCCACAGGAGCCGAACCAGAAAGACCAGAACCCGGCCAAACGAGAGAGACTACGACATCCAGACTCAAGTCGGAATAATTACTCCGCTCTGTGCAACTTCTGGGGCTTCAACGTATTAGTCCAGCCTCTGCGACGTGCAAATTTCTTTGGCGCAATTATAGAATTAAAGCAACTCTAATAACTACGCGTATCTCTAATAAGTACCTGCAGCTAGTGAGAATTAGAATTGTTTTAATTTAGCTTCATGTAGTTTTAATACCAGTTTTCAGTTGACCTCACTCTGCCATTGTTCGCAATCCTCGGTCTCTACTCTCCACGGTATTGCACGAGTGTGTACCTATTTAATCCAGGAGCTTGCATTGCACTGATATCTCTAACAAGTTATTAGCAGTCACCCTCCTCTCCGGTTGTGCAAGAGAGAGCGACTACAGAAAATAATTTATGCAAGTGTACTGTTTGACTAATATTGTAGAACTGTGTTATTGTTGGACGACTAATGTCGTAATGCGATTCTATTCTAGATGTCTGGCATGCATTAAAGTTTTATAAGGTTGAGAGAAGAATTTACCTGCGATGAAAACGATTAGGCAGATTGTGAGACACGATGGGACTCCAGGCATAATTTCTCGTTGTCTGTGAAACAAAAGGGAATGATGATGATGATGATGTTGGTAGTAAGATGTTCACAGTGAATGCAATTCTACTTTTGACTCATAATATCATCACACCGTCATAAAGAAACCAGTGTAGAGACATAAAAACCGGAGAAGTGCTGAGATCATGTCTCATGTGACCCGAAACTACGAAACGAACCGGGGATCTACTGTTACTACAATTTAATCAGACTTTTCTCCATTCCACTGTCGTAACATTAAAACATACATACAACCAGCACCACTACATATTTCCAGATATACGCATACCTCGGAATATGTAGTCTGTGCGTCCGGTGTATACAAATACAGGGAGCAATTCGTAGTCATGTAACAAAAGTAGTCTGTGAACTGTGACTGCATGCGTGTTTGAATTAGGATGATGGGGGCTAAGGCTAGCACAACGCCAGCGAAAGGTAGACAGGAATAGTGCAGATACTTACATAATAATATAGGTTCCTACGGCATTCCACTAGTAGTCCAGTTACATTTAGCTCTAAGGAGTATAAGAAGAAGCGAGACAATGCATAGGGAAGGAAAGGCACGTCGCCGAATCGTTCTTAGAGTTATGTAATAGTAGATCGTCGCTAATAGTAGTGAGGGAGCTAACACGCCGTATTAGCACTGCAGTATTTCTAAATTTCCACTATGTTCCTACTTCACTTACTATTATATTTAACAGCAGAACAGACAGAGTCTAAACTCGTGCCATGGCCTCTACATACTCACATATTTAGGTACTCAGCCTAGCACTATGCTTTTTCACATTCGACTGCAAACGACCAAGTCAAACGCAAACCAACCAAGATCAAGTCACGGTTATAGCTATTGTTCCCTATAGGGGAATGTACAACAAGCAACTCCATACATAAATACACACAAAATTCTCCGTTTACTTATTGTTCGGAGAGGGAACTGTGATTCCGTTGCGACGTTTCCAAACATCAGTTTAGCTGTGGGTGCCTTACTGACTGAATTGACTCTACCGTGACTCTGACTGCTTCTAGGACCGTAATCATCAAATAACTATGAATACTCTCTAAGTAGGTTTGTCAATGCAAGCAGAGTTTCTAAATACAAACATGCACTGGTGCACTGCAAGATATACATAGGTATATGCCTAGACAAAAATTATCTTTTCTCTATTGTTCATGCGGAAAATCTATATATGACAGATGCTAACTGCTACATATTAAACATTAATCTGAACTACTTACTATGAGAGAAAGTGGAAACAAGAGGGAAGACGGCAATTCAAAGCAACCTCACTCACTCACTCACTCAGCTACTTAAATTCGCTGATGATAAAGAGTTAGATTATAATATAAATAATGGAGCGTAGCCAGAGAGCAGACTGTTGTGATATGCATTGTATAATTTCATACGAAGGCGGAATCAATAGGAGAGAATAGCGGGACACGTCAATACGATTCTGGCTAGTTTCTTTAAACTCGTTAATGGAGAAAATACACTTCTACACAGGATATAAGGATTTATCATGCAACTCGAGGCATTGTGAAAGTCTGTCTATTGTGCCATGGTGGGAACATACATGTGCTCCACATAAGGAGCCAAAGAGAAGTTTACAACTGAAAAGAGACGGGACCATGCTGAGTTCTATGTACATTGTGCCTTTCCCAGTGCAATCCTAATTTTTCTCTACCCGTAGCTTCTTCCTCTCTTATATTGTTATGACAAGACATATTTAGGAGCTACATCGGTAAATACGGACTATACTCGGAAAGGAGAGCAACACAACACAAGAGCGCCAAGCCGAGCCACTAACGAATACCGCCAACCTTCACTTCTTAAGTCATTGGTCATAAGCCTCAGATCAGTCTCCCAGACTAGACTTTTGGCTTTTCTTTCCCAGGTTCTTCTGGACAGAGCAAAGATGAGTATAAAGTGCCACCACAATATTATATATACTTGGACCCTGTACAAAAGAATATAGGCAAGTCCATTTTCCACACAATGGCTCCGCTTGGCCAATCTCTGTGTACATAAACGGAGAAGGAGTCTAATGACAGAAAAGCGAGAGGGAAAGCTATTATTGTGGGAAGAGTTTTGTGGCGAGATGGGATAACGTGTGGGCTTCGGTCTCTCTATCTGCATGGTCTCCTTTCAGAGACTGACCCAAAATGTGAAATGCAGGGCAGCTACGGAGTAGTCTGTCTGCTGCGAGTGAGTGAGTGAGGAGGAAGGATATGAGGAGAGAAAGCAGAAGGAATCGAAATAGATCATTGTTCACAGGCTACTTATGTCATGTGGCCACTGTGAACAAATACTGACATAGGGATTTCCTGCGATCATAATGTGATGGATAATGGGCTTGACTTACGATGGGAATGCGAATTTGATGAGATGGGCTGCTCTCCACGGAGGATCAGGAGATGCGGGACTTTTCATTATACTGTCCACTGTTCCGCATATTTCAGCCGTTGTCCCATGTCTCCTCCATCCATAATTTTATAGCTCACCAAGCAGCAGGATCAGTTTTTCATGGCACACAACAAAATTAAGCCCACAGAGATATCGCTTCAATTTAAATAGTTTACAGAGGGTCTGCCAGACTCTGTGGGACCAAGGCAGCACTACGTAGTCAGTACTGTGGACAATTCTGCTGTGATTTGAGGTGTATCCAGTTTATATGTAAAAGCTAAGCTCTGCAGACAGAATTTCTCTTTCTGCGGCTTCCTTGATCGGTGAAAAGGTTGATCTGTTGGTGTTGTTCTGTTTATGTCTGTTTGTGCATTTATCTATGTCCAAGTTCACAATCTCTAGTGTGTTTGTGGCCAAGAGCAGTATATAACAATGTAATGTTTAGAGAAAAGCTTTTAAAGAGGCTAGACTTCTCGTCTCACAATAATACACTTATTTACAATTCAAGCTACTCTATAGAAAAGAAAGTACAATAATTTTCCTACAATAACTTTCGTAGATACCTATCAGATATTTGTTAACTATTGCCGGAGACAGTATACATATGTTGTGAATCTCAACTATAATCTTATAGAAGGCGGAAAGCCATTGAAGGAAAAGTTAAAAAGTGAAGACTGTCTTTTGAAGAGGAAGGAATTTAGTTGTGCGCTGCTGGGAAAGTGTGTGTTGGGTGAAACACTGTGTATTCAATGGAAGTTTGGTTGTGGTATAAATTAACTTAGAATTGTCTATTCTGTCGAGATCTGGTGAGCTGAGCAGCACGCAGAGGGTTTAATCTGGTGTGAAGACAGAGAATGTTGTAGGAGAAGTTGGCGCAGTGGTGTTTTAAGTCGTCACCTGCTGATTGGGATTCTACGTTCGCCCCGTCTCACAATGAGCCTTGACGTTCCTTAGGCGTCCAGCCGAATGGCTAAGTGTGCAGTGGAGACGAAGGAGTGGAAAATAGGGTAATAGTACGATTGTCTGTGGATTAGACTAGATTGGATTGAATTAGTTGTGCGAAGAGTCGTCCCTGCATGGGAATGCGGAGGAGCGAGGAAAAATGAGATTAGGATGGACGCACTTGCCTGAATCCGATCTCGGACTGAAATCAATGATCATAGGGAAAGTTTTGAAATCTTTGAGGAAACTTTAGTAATGAGATGTAGGCGAGTCTTGACTGTGAGTTTTTAGAGATATATTTCGAAAGTGCATTGTTTCTGTTTGATTGTGTGTCTATGGATGGAGTGAGGAGTACACAGAGAGTGCATTCCTTTTTCTTGTGGGTCTCTAGTAGGAAGCAGATAGTATATACGAGTTGGAATTGGAATGCGGGGAAGAAGTGGAGAATTGAGAGTTTTGGAAGGAGGAGGAACACATGTATCCTCGGATTAGACGGGCTGTGAGCCTAAGCCCATGAAAGAGAGGTTTAATTGCTTTGTGGAAGTTGCCCGAAGATTCCTGGTTAATAAAAGTAGAACAAAGTGAAAGTATGGAGAGAGTCTTGATAACATTAATGTGTTGATTGTATCTGAATGCGGAGCAGATTGGTCTGTTAATGAAGCAGGGAAACAATGCAAGTTGTAAACGACACTGCGAAAGGCGCACACGGAAGTCAGTTCAGCTCAAGTCCATCCACCAACGGAACGTGACAACACAAGACTGATGGAATTTGAATTCTGCAGAACAGAGAGTGAGATAGTTGCGTGAGTGACAGAGTGTCAAGAGGACGCGAATTGCAATACGCCGACTGTCTCAGCTCTGCTTGCTTTCTCCTTCACTTCTCATGGCTCAGCCACGGCGCCCCAGAAGTCACTCTCACCAGCAACTTTCCGTCTTCCACTGCCGAGAACTCGAACTCAAATGGCAATTCTCCCCGCTCCTCACTCTCGCTTTCTCCGTCTGCACACACACGCCACAACAGCCCTGCTCTGGCTACTCCACGCCAGCCTTCGCTCCACTACACAACACTACACTCGTCTCCTCTTCTCCGGTGGGGAGTCCAGCTCCCTTAGCCACCGTATCCTACGACAATCCACGCTCACCAACACCACCGACTCCTCCGAACTCCACATTTCTTCGTCCCGCACTCCGGAATCGCATCGGACCTATTCCTAGTCCACTGCAACCAGAACACCATACTGTACAGTCACATCAAGTCCAACTAATACAAACCAGTCCATTCCTCCTCTACACTCCACTTGCATTTCCTTTCCATTTCTTTACTCATCGTGTCCTCTTCTGTCCCGATGCTTTGTCTTCCTTCTACTAGTTTCCCTCTTGTCCCGAGCTACCTCAGATTCTCCCAGTAAGATTCACATAGACTCTCTCAACATTAAGGAAAATACACAATACTGTAACTTCACCTACATGCATAGTCCAGTCCATTAGTTTCAAGTATATACTTAATGGGAATTGCACAGCAATACATTATAAATGTAGAAGTATAAGGTTTCAAGGTAGCTATGTATGATACCTTTTATCTATTATAGCTCCAATCTATTACCTCTACCTCCGTTGCAAGCAGATACTTTTATAATCACAGACTTTGATGTAAATTTATGTAATACAAACTGTGATGCTCGTAACATAATTGATGTTACTGCTAAGTATAGTTACAAACAATTAATTAATCAACCTACTCTAGTCACACTCAATTCTATAACTCTTATTGATCACCTGTAGTCCATTAATCTAACTTAAATTTCACAATCAGGTGTTTTCTAACTTACTGACTCTAATCACAGATGCATATTTACTGTATTTGCAAAAAAAATAAAGTTAGATCTGAATCCACGTCTATGGAATTCAGAAATTTCTAAAATCTTGATTGCCTTGCTCTTAATGAAATGGCTGGTATAAACTAAAATAATTTAATTAATCTGAATACAAATGAACAATTTTTTTCAAAAATGAAATCTTTGCTAAACTAGACCAAATTCCACCTTTAAAAATGCATTTGTAAAGCATTGCTATCAGCCAACCTAATTGAAAGCAATACTCCTGACATAAGAGCTCTCATTTGTTTACATAAAGTTGTTGAAAAATACAGAATTGAATGTATAGGTATACGGAATACCTAAAAATCAAATATGTTGTAATTATTGAAACTAATTTAGCTAAAAAAGCATTCATGAACTTAGCAATAATACGGACAGTAATAATCTATGGTACAAATTTAGCTAACTCTTTGGTAATAAGAAAAAAATCTGGGAAATGCATTAATCAGATATTAGTTAACATTATCAATACCACTGATCCGTACAAAATTTGTGAAGTACATGTAGCTGCTTTTGTAGTAGCTAGAGAATAATAATATTGACGCCAACAGAATGTTATCAGTAGAAAATGATTATTGACAGTGATATTACTAATAGTAAGGATGATTATAATATGCCTAGTGACCTATCTGCATTTACTAATATTAGGATTAATATCAAAACTGCAACTCAATTGAAATACAAAGTAGCTAATGTTCACAATGAAATACATGGGAAAGTTGTGCAGAACTGCATGGACAATAAGTTATCTCAACTGGTCCCCTTTAATGTTTTTATTTTACTAATCAACGCTTCAGATTATGTGACCCCACCAGGGGTCCAACAAAAACAAATCAAGTGCAAATATTGAAAAATAAAATCAATAACCTATTACTAATTTTTCGCTACCTTAAGATTAGTAAAAACTATGCAAAGAGGTATTGGTCTAAAGGCGTTGAGGGTTGTTATCTAATTGTATCGAAACATTTCTATACTACTGATCATTCTAGTGTCTACTGGCACATTTTTGGAAAAGAAAATATGTAAACTACTACCGAAAGAATATTTCTTAACACTAACAAGTCCCTACAAGTAGATAGTATCGAGTATAATTGTCCAAGAGTACTTATATTACACCTTCTCTTAATTCAAGCCGAACCTCTCTACCAGATCCACAAGACAAGAAAACGATATTCCTATGATGGCCCATAGTACCACTCTGTTTGCCAAGAGCTCTTTATGCCATACTATAAATTCGTCGAATAACTTTCGTCCAGTACTTCACTCGCCCAAAACGATTGCAATTAAGTTGAATGGGCATATTTTATCACAGAGATAACTTGTTTGCTAAACATTTTCCTACTTGTTCTATATTCTTTTAATTTAATGATTTGTTTCATTTAAACGCGTTTGTGTGTACATATAAAAATTGACTCTACTGATCTTTTGGTTATGAGCTTGTCAATGGGAGCAAGGTGGCTACAACTGTTGGGTGCGTAATAATGTAAAGCAGACTGCTTATTTTTACTGATCTTTATACGGTTAAATAAATACAATTCAATTCAATAAGTTAATGACATCGTAGCATATAATTGCATACAGCTTACTTTCGTCATTACAATGTGATAAAGTAAAAAACGGAAATTACAATATCCTGTTTACCAGCAAGATTAAATTTTAATGCATTAAATTTGAAGTCAGGTATATAATTTGTTTTATATGAACTTCTAGAGCAAAAAGCAGCAGTATCATTAAGTTCTTTCTGTAGCGTACGTACTCACCATGCTATTTTTTATGGATTTTTTCCACTTTTTGGATTTGGCGGTTATATTCTATGGATACTAATTTTACTAACAACAGAAGACAAGGTGAGATAGCAAATCATTGCAGAAAGCTAAGGACGGACTGTCTGCAAATAGCCTTAGGCCCACGTGAGGAAACCCTAATGCAAAATCGTTGGGTAGAATGTCACTTGTAGTAGTGCTCCATTCAATCCATGCTTCAGGCTTTTGGTTGTACATCTAAAATCCAGAGTCTGCAATTTTAGTTTTGCGCCTAGTTTTGTATTATAAGGGTGATATGCTAGAACTGAGAAAATTCATATAATTTGAGAGGTCTCTGTATCAAAGAATTCTGACTCCGCAGATACTGAGAATAAAGCGTACACATTTCTGACTATTAGAGCGACAAATTAGGGCCATTCAATTATAACAAAGATTTTTTACACTAAAACATACTGGGGGTTCTTTGCCATGATACTTGAAAGTTTGGTCATAATCAGAAAATGCTGAAATCTCATTTCCATTTCTGACAACTACGTATATAAACTGATATTATAATTGTAGCTAATGATACTTGAGTGGAGGAAAGTTAACTTTAGGGTTCAGCTAATTTAACTCTTGCCTTTGGCATCTGAACTTTATTTTATGGTCTAAATATGTACAGCTAATTCTATCGAGAGTGGCTTCTGATATTTGAAAGCGAGCGTAATTTTTTCATTTTTATTTTATCTCATTAGTTGCGGGAAAGTCGACGGGCCTGGGACACTCTCTACGCCTTGAGTGGAGTGGAGATAAGATTGGACGTGACTTGGGAGACTACTGCATCAGATTTAGGGTTTGAGAGTGTAGGAGTTGACAGAGTTCTGTTCGGATGCTTAGTAGACCATGGTGAGCAGTGAGGTGCAGTTTTTGGCAAAAGTGAATGTCGGCCAGAGGAATGGTATAGTATTTATTTAAAAAATTGGCAAGTGTAATTGCCTCCTGTTTTTATATCACATCCCTTGCCGTATTTCTAGCTGACTAACTACAAGACAAGTGAGTAAGTCTTACACGGCCTATAGAGCAAAGAATGCAAACTAAGACAGCGCTATAGGTAAATAGAGATTTCAACATAGTCTGGGTTAGATTTCTTGCTACACAAATAGTTTATACCGTAGCTACAGAAAAGTCATTGATACTCCGAGGCTTGACTTGATTCGACTAGACCAGTTTGCTCTTTGTACTTGCACTTGTAAAGCACACTGGGTTTAGTTGGCACTAAGGTACATTACATAACCTAGCTGGAGAAGCTGTAGGTTTTGGTCCACGTCTAAAACTCCGCCTCAGCTCTGTATGCGCGGAGCGAGTGCCGTAGCGAATTTCCTTCCTGGCTTGGCTTCGTTGCATTCCGTTTGGCTTGCCATCCCAAGCAATGCCTTGGCTTCCCTTCTTGGCTTGGCTTCGCTGCCTTTGCTTAATACCGAGACGGAGAGAAAGTGTCTACGCTTTTAGTGCCTCGTGCTCCGCTATTCTTCTTTGGTGTGTCTATGTGTGTACTCTGTCCCTCCGCAGTGGCTGGAGAAAACAATGTTCGCTATGCCTCTGATACCGGCTCCCGAGTCGCCTGCAAGTATACAAATATTGTTATGTATGTGCATACTGTTTATATTATGCGGATATAGGCAGAGTATCGGATGATGGTCGAGGGACTTGGTCCGCACTGTACAAGACCACGACTGTAATAGAAGAACTCACCGTAAATGTTATATTGTAGCCAGGAGAGTGAAACTATGGTAAATTGTATAGAGAGGAAGTCAAGTGAACAAGAGAATATAGGAGACAGGACATAGGACAAGACTCCTATCTGTACACCCTCATTTCGGTCTTCTTCGGATCGTGGAAATGTACCTCTGTGTAGGTAGCTACTTATGTTTAACTATAAGTGTGCACCAGACCTACATTACATACACAGAATGAATCAACTGTCTTGTTTCTAAACGTTCGATCCTTCCTCTGCTTGACTCTGTTTCCGTTTTCAACTCTTTTTCTTCAGCCACCACCAATAGTGCTTCTTTTCCAGACACTGAAACATCTCACCAATTTATCTCCATGCGTCACCTTACAACGCTGTCTTTCTCCTCTCCTTCTCCTCCGAACTCTATTTACGCTACTTTTATATGGCCTCCTCTCGTACTTACTCTGACTTCACTGCCCTCGCTCTTTTTCTCATTTTCTAGTATAAAAACGACTAATTCTCTCTTCTCTATAACTTTCCACTCTCTCCTTAACTTTCACAAAGACAACATCCTTAATATTTCACAGTCCTATCTCTCACGTCTCTTTACTAAGATTTCCCTTATACTCTCCACACTCCTTCCAAACTCTTAATAAGCTTACTTACCCTAACCAAAATTATGCTCTCAACTTTTTATCCTCCTAAGAGAAGGTCCAACAACCATCATAGCTTTTCATCGCACAAATAATTCATTATGATTGCATATCCATCTCCTAAAAACACAAAAATTTACCCTTATGCAAATCACCATTATATCAGGCCTGACCTCAATATACGTACAGTTTCTAAGTCAACATTGTTGCTCTTGTGCATAATTTATAAGTACTACTGCTATTACATTTCCAACTTTTCTCTCACTCTACCTAAAATAGAGTCAAGTTCAGTTTCACTATCCTAACTATTTAAAACATAAACTTTCTATTCCAGATTCCTTCACAAAATATTTTCACATACCAACGAACGAAATGAAAATTTTAACTTTAGTACATTACTGCAACGACGAATCCTTTCAGTGCTGCGATGCACAATTTTTCAATTTTAATAAAATTCTTTACATTCTTTCAAAACTTTCTGTCTGTTGATTGTAATTTGTTAGTTATGTAATTGTAAAGCTTACAGATTGACCTAAAATTATCAGAAGTTAAAAGCTAACTACAAGTTACTACCTTTTGCCAACCGGGAATAAAATAGATTCAATTTCATGGCGAATTCAAAATATTGGGAACAATTAATCATAGTAATTTTGGCAAACTTTCATAAACCAAAGACTGAGTTTTAGATACCACTTGTATGTAAGATTCGTCCAGGTATTATTAAGCTGACCAGTAAACTTCAAAGGTTAAAATGTTTATTCATTTGACCGCCAAAGCAAACTTGATTGATGAATATAATCCAGTTGATGTCTCAACTGGATTACATTCAAAAATTAAAAGTACTTTAAAAGTGACTCATTCCGTTTTTATGGTCAATTTTTATGAAGTTCAATTATGGTGTATTTCAAAATTTTAATATTAAATTTTTAAGTATATGCGATATTTTGCCGAGATCAAACCATGCGGAAAAAGCTATTTTTCTCCAAATTACGCTTTCATAACATGCGATTGTATTGTATATCATTTTCATAAAATTTCGAATTTGGTTGCTCTTAGGTTGTGAATATTAATATTATAATGAATAAAAATGTTTTGCTAAAATTCGTAGCGAGTAAAGTGAAAAGTAAGGAAAGTGGAAAGGAAAGTGGTTCAAATAAAGTGGGAAGTAAACTGTTTTGACAAAACTGTGAACACTGTGAGGAGACCAATAATTTTGAATAGAATCCTTCCTTTTCACAAAAGCATCAAAAGGAAGAAAGAATCTCCACGTGTTCAGGTTTTACAGTCTGTCAGGAAGAATTTTATTCTGGAAATGATTGTTTTAACCGAAAATAATGCAAAAATGTCAGAGTCAGGACCACTGATGCAAGATATGAGACTTTGGCTGGAAGGCATAGTGCCATGCAATTTGCAACGATTCACATGAAATATAGGATAAGATAAAATATATTGGTGATAAGTATACACATAGATATAACCAATCATCCTCTTGCTGATTGGAAATGTCACATGAATAAAACTTATCAGATCAAATCTGATATATATGTAGAGCCGTCTGACCTAAAGATAAGTCATATTAAGCACCTGCTATATCTGTCCAAGTAAAATATATACTCCCTACAAACTTAATCAATTGTCTGCAAGTAGGCAGCTGGAGCAAGTTGAATTTGTCGTCGTCAATCCGAAAATGGTCTGTGAGAACTCAATTTAAATTTGGAACAATTACGCAAAAGTTTTTGTAACTTTCGTCTCTGAAGAATAGGAGCGGATGCGATTTTCTTTTCTACATCTTTTCTTTGTACGCCTGACATACAAGCACAGAATTGTAGAATTGTGAAGTAGAATGCGGAGAAGACCATCTCGGTCAGCTAAATTGCATTTGAAATCATGACAGTGGTACAGGTTGATAGCTACGGGTATACTTCCCTCCTTAATACGTAGGCGCTCATGTATATGCAGCCGTGATTTGAGTATTCGTGGAGAATGCTTTCTCTCTAGGTATACAGATATTGGGAAACATTTGAAAAGGACTAACTAATCTCAAGTAGAACAGAAGCTCCTCTTCAGCAACTGTCAGTAAGGACAGTACATATATTAGAGTTGATAGTTGCTATAAGTAGTAAGAGAGAAGTACGCAATGACAAAAGGAAAGAGAGAATCGGGCAATCTCTCCATCAGATCTAGACAGAACGTTCGTAAATAAATAGGTAGTGACTATATGTATACGTATACATTCTACTTAAGAGGCTAAGATGATGCATGGGCATGGATGGAGGTTATATTCTGTGTGGTTGGATTTGACTTGGCATGGCTGGGCAGCTTGCCTGAATTCACGGAAACTGCAAAAGAGTAAAGCAGAGTATAATGGGAGACAGGAAGATATCTTTTATGTCTCCGAGTTGGTTACACTATAGTCAAACCAAACCGCCCGTATGTCCCATAGTTTGCAATGCTAAAACTACTATGCAGAATATTATCGAGGTAGGTAAGTGCATCAGTACAAAGAAGGTACCAGTAGATCATAAGCAGAAGAAACAGTGGCGTCCTAAATAGGATAAAGGATAAAGGAGGGGGTTTATACTCCGTGATTTGGCTCGCATGGCACATCTCAGAGTTTTCATTTCAAGGATAGGTTAGAAGTCTCAGTAACATTGCAGGACGAGGAAAGGTGCGCGAAGGAAAGGAAGCATTTAAGCGGATAGAGACAGAAATGTTATGGCACTCCCCAATTAAGGGCATTTCTCCTATCTGACAAGTCAGTTAGTGGGGACCGGGAAAAACCATTGCATTATAGTAATATTGTATACTACTAGCTTTGGAAAAAAACCCAATCCAAGTACCAATGTCAGCAAGCCCCAAGCCAGGAATCGAACCCGGGACCTTCTGGATAGGAATGAGTGTCCATACCAGTACGCTAGTCAGGCTTGCTTGGCGTCCTAAATAGATTCGGGCCCTCGACTCTGATAACGTCAAACTCAAACTATGTCCAAAATGTAATTTATAAACTATTCTACGCCTTAATTAATTAAATTGACCAGCTAACTGCAAACTGATCCCCATTTCTTTCTAGTTCACTGTGTCTTTGCACCAACTTTGAAATAATCACTGATTCTTCCTGGTTTTTAAGCCATCTAACCACCATTAATATTTATGTGACCTAAATTGATAAGTATGCTGGCTGCAATCTGTTACCCAATTTCGGTGACATTTATCACCAAATACATAGGGAACCTTACTTTATGTTAGCAAACCCGGCGAGATTTTATGTCAAAACCAGAAAAACACTTATGTAATCATGTCAACTTGTAATGTGGCAAGGGATTGATCTTTACGTTTTTGTGGGAAATAAAAGATTATTTCATAAGCTTAGCATTTAGGGATGGCAACCCCATCAAAACATAAGCTTTATACTTTATATTTTGAGTATTATTTCAAGCCTACGGTTTGTTAAATATTCGGAGCGGTGCGGAGCTGCTAATTCAGCAAAGTACGACAACAAACTGATGCTACAAGGGAGTTGCAAACTTATATATAGCCTAGGTTCAATCGCGAGACACCCGAACGTTCTTTAAGACGCATTGCGCGCAAAAGTATGGAGAGCGTTTGTAGCATGTATGAGGACTAATCCCTACCAGCAACAGTATAAAACAATTTCAAAAAAGCATGTAACTGATGTAACCTATCAAAATGTAATTAATGATAAATGAATACAATAAGTAATGGTTTTAAGAATCCGTGACATTACAATTGAGAATTATAATTTTCACTAAAAACTGGAATAATTAATGTTAGAATTTTATGGAATGCAAATTTTTAATACTAGAGGAGGAATTCGCCAAATGCCATTGAACTTATTATTTCTAAATTTGATGACCTAGGACCAACTTGTGAGATGGTTGATTTTGGCCCCTTATTTTGCAAAGCGGAGTTTCTGAAAGCTTGTCCTTCACTGGATGCTACTTGAGTATGGTAACATGTGAAAGGTACATGATAGTATGCCTAAGGAGAGAACGTAAAGTGACTTTTGGAAGTGTACGTAGGCCACGTACGCAGATGATTTGGAGGCATCGCATTTCTAGGTGCACTTAGGTTGGGCATCCTAAGCCAAGCCACACTGGAAGAAAAAGAGTGAGACCGTAGAGAAGAGAGAAAGGGTTCTTTGTGTCCCCATGTGATTTAAACTTGGCCGTCTCCTAATCATAAATGCATGGTATGCTATACATATACATACGTACTTAGTAGGAGTCTGACTGGCAGTGGTACATAATACTCTGTGTGGCCTCCACGACTCCCATCTCCCATTCTCTTCTGCTTTGCAATGAAAACTGGTGTGCTTTCTCCGTCTTGCAAACTGGAACAAATTTCAGCACCGTAGCGCCGTAAGACTGGAAATTACTGTAGGGAAAGCACTAGCTGTGTGAGGTTGCTAGGAGTATAGTTGCTAACGTGAGTGGAGTCAACTCTGATTGTGAGAACTGAGCCAAAACCATATGGCCAGAGAGCAGAGCAAGTAACGGGAAAGATCGGAGAAAGGAAGGCGAAGACTATCCTTGTGGAGATAAGAGTGTATATGGATTCGTGCAAGGAGAAGAAAAGAGGAAGACAAAAAAGAGGGAAAGAATGCATGACTACTCTTCTTACTTAATGCTTATGTATCAGACGAGACCACAACACTGCACACTTATTTATATAAATAGTCCACGTTTCCCTGTATCTCTATGCTAAACTTATGAGAGATAGTACGGAACTCGGTGTTATAGGTAGCAATGCGGAACGCAGCTATTAGAGTTAGCACCTAGGTACTGCCTGGCTTTGTGTTGGTGTGCTCTGCATTTGAGTAAGTTTTGTGGAAAGTTGTGGGAAGTGTAAGTATGTACGTACTTACCAGAGGAGAAAGTGGAAAGAAAGTAATGAGGGCATCAGTATGATCAAATGATCATCTTTGGTTGTGCGGCTACATTGCATATTTTGTGGGTGGAGTCTGGGTCGATAAGAAAGGGAACCGGATGAAAGAATCTTTGTTCAGTTCAGTTCACTGTTCAGTTATGTATGTAAAAGTATTGGCATTTCTTTTAGTAGGGCCTCAGCTTTTGTAGGTACTTATTGTCACGTGGGATATTTCTTGGAGAAGTCGAGTTTGCTTTAGGTATCTCTCCGAAAGTACATTTTCCACCGAATAGCTCAAAACTACAAAAGACGGTGCACAAACAACCGAAATAGGAATACTTATATCAAAGCCTCATGTCTTGTCTCTCCGTACGTACGCTGCGGTGTTATGTTTTTATGTACGTGTTATTGAGTTGAGCCGTGCTCCACTTTCATTCTAACGCAACAACGAAATCCTGCAATAATATTACACATGATGTCTTGCAATTTGATGCTCCCACTATCGAATTCGCATTTAAATGCATAGCCATTCAATGTTTACGTACGTATTTACATTACTTAGCTACCACTCTACAAATGTAGTCTTCCGCACACAACAGTCTTTGATATCCGCATACGTAGGCAACGCCACTCTCTATCATTCACAAAATACTTTCCGTCACTTCCTATAACCAACATAACTTCAGTTTTCACAACGGGCTAAAATACAACAAAAATACCACTCCATTCATCCACAACATTTACTGCCATTAGACTTCTATTTTATCTCTCAGATCAACTTCAGTCCAGGTGCGAAAACATTCACCCCTTTCTCCAATAATTCTAGTTCAATCCACAAATGTACTGCTTCTCCCACAACACGTACATCCTATTATAATTGTATTATGTAAGCTCTTCTCAACACTTTCGACATTCAATCCCTAGGTTCAGATGGGAATAACGTCCGACTCTCCTCAGATGTATCTTCACTTGCATTAAGACTAACGACGACTATGTATGCTGTATTCCACGTAGGCGTTTCACTTTAATAGTTAAGTAAAAAATAAGTAATGCAAAATTCCTTCTACAGACATCTGATCGATAAGCACACTATACACAAGATGATACATGTAATCCAATCGAATCAAACCCAACGTTATGTCATTGTGTGCCGTGCATGACTAGGCATCTCATTTAATTTCCTCTCCAATAAAAATGCCTATTCACTGTAGATACAGAATTCATGACAACAGAAATACTCCCTATGTATTCCTAGTTGCTGTAGACTATTCTCTTTTAATTAAGTTTACATATTTTTGTGCCAGAGGAATTTATTTTAGTAGTTTGTTTATGGAAACCAATGCAAGCAACAGAAGTCAGCTCTACAAATCTCAAAATACTACGCCGTAAACTGAAGCTACAAAATGCCATTTGTCAATGCTTATCCTACATAAAATGTCAAGAGTTACAAGTCTTTCTTGCCTAAACATAATCCAGAAAGAACCTGTATGGCCTTTACTTTATTGAGACTCCTTTCAATTTACATTTAAGCAAAAGCAATCGTAAATAATAAGCGTAAGTGTGCGGAAACTTTTTTATGTAAATACCAAAACTATGAATTAACAAGTGGAGACTGCATTTACAAAAGTTTATGTTTCTGTTGCCCGGTAAATCTTTGTATTCTGTATTAAGTGGCACATTAAGATGCGCAGACAGTAATATTATTCTTTCATTATAAGAAGTAAATAATAATAATGGATAAGAAGCTGAAAACTGATATATTTAATTGCTCTATAAATAAAGGAGTTATGATAAAGTAGGCTCAGGGAATGTGGATAGACTCACGTTGTAAACTAATACGGTTAGCAGCACTAAAAACCGTCATTACTTGTCATACGTATCGCTACCAAATGTAATGCGTTGTAATCCGCGACTGATGTAATTTAAAGTTGCAAATGATTTCCAAGTGAGACACACTAAGGGTAATCAACAGTTAATCGAATCCCCCGATCTCACCGATTAGATTACATCTTAGATGAAAATAGAAAGGATTAATTAGATATATTACTGAGTGTTCTGATTTTGCCAAGATCCAAACATGATCAATGATTTTTCGCTTTTGAATGTTAAATGCAAAATTTACCACGTCCTAATTCTGGTTTTTCATGACGTAATTAGCTATTTCTTGATTAGTACTTTTTATCCACTTGAATGCTAGGCCTTCAGAGCTAGAAGTTAATCTGATTATTTCCACAAAAATCGTCTCTTGAGACGATTAAGATTTGTTGGATTAAAATCGAATGATGAATCTTGCGTCTGCGCAGACCGCGAGTTTGGAGCAAAATTAATCGAAAAGTTAACCTAATCGGCGAGATCGGGCGATTCGATTAACTGTTGATTACCCATACTATAATAAATACGAAATCAATCGAAATGCTAAGACCTTATTTTTAATTCACATTTTCTAATTCTATCATGTGTATTTTAATAACGCTTCTGTATTTGAGTACCCCAATGAGAAAAGAATTCATCTCTCTTGGCTTTTCTACGGTACAAATGCGAAGCGCATACCCATACCATACCATAAAGCGAAATTCTCATACACATCTCAAAAATCATTCATTGCTTTCATTCCTGAACACTATGCAGTTTGGAGACAGTGTGAGACATTGCTTATTTAGTACACCATTACATTTGCAGACCTTCTTATATGAACTGCAAGAGTTGACAAAGAATTCGCGCCATAATCCAAACCATAAACTAGTGCAACGATATTACATCGACATAACAAAAGAATGACCATTTTTGGAACTGCAGGATAGAATTGCAAACAAATGCAGTAGCTGGACAAGAAAAGCAGATAAGCGAAGTTATCAATTATCAAAAGACCGGCGCATTGACCGAATTTAATGCCGTCGTGTCTTTCTTTGTGGGCTTATAAGGGATTACTTTTATGAAGTCAAAGAAGAAAAGCTTAAAACGAAAAGACAGTTTCAAAGTCCAGGATAAAATAATCTGAGCTTAGATCATATATTATTTAAAAATTTAATAACGTTGTTTGATCTGCCTTGGACATATGTGTGGTAATACAAGTTTCAAATGATGTATTAAAAGGAATTAACTTGGGTTTTAATGTCTTCTTTGTGGCTTGAGACACATGAAATCGGAATTATCCCTACAGCTAAAGTGGAAAATCACTCAGGTCCATATACACGCACTTTCTCTACAACTTTGTTAAGTTAAGTTATGGCAAATGGATATTTTTTATAAGCCCGGGATTTGTAATAAAGATGTGTAATCGATAATGAAATATATTGGATAAGCAATATTAGTTAGGAAAAACTAAATACATTTAGTGAGAAGTGACGATAACCAATTGTTGCGATATGAATATATTTGTGTTAAAATGACGATTCTGTGGAAAACATTGTGTTTTCAGCAACAAATAGTATTGCTAAATAATTACATTTCAAATAGATAGTCATTTCAGAAAATCCTGAAAATAGTTTTACTAATGTTAGAATTCCTGGAAAATATGTTCTTACAATTTCTTTTTAGGTGTGTTTTATAGTTCTGTCGTTCACGCTTCAGTAAATTGTATCTGAGGATGGCGACTATAATATAGAATGACGATTCTGCTACTTGATTCAAAATACCGTATAACTTGGTAGATAAGTTTTTTTAAAAGCGATTGCTCTTCTATTTGGATTAGATTGCTGAAGATGATAAAATATTAAGGTTTGCTAATGCATTGGCATTTGCCAGGATTGTATTTTCTGGGTGCTTGGCCAGGTGCTGCTGGAAGGGATGCGTAGAATGGTGGAGCTAAATTGGCAGTGTCCATGTCTAAGAGGCCGAGAATGGTTTGGTTCGTCTTGTTAATAATATCACAACAAAAGTCTCACACAAATGCATTATTCGAGAAGATTTAGAGAGGATATCCTTTTCCGTAGCCGTGAATCCTGTCTATTTTGGCCCATTCTATCAGGTTTGTGTTAAGTTAAGGGGAATGCAGCAGAGAATAAAATATTATGTCGTGGTGGATAGATGTATGAATGTATGTATGTGATGTGATGGAGGAGATGAGCTGCTTGGCATTCTCTCTCTTCTCCCCGTATTCCTCACGCCGACTGGTTTCGCTTTCACTCACGTTTTCATCAACGATGTCTTTGTGCTCTCCAACTCCAACCAACTCCACAGCTCACTGGAGAAAGTGAACAGAGAAAGCAAGCAACTAAAGTAAGCGTATCTCCTCCTGAATTCTTTCACGTCGTGTCGTCTATGAAACCTGTCTTGTACAAAACAGAGTTGAGTGCCTGCCTGGCGTGGACCTCCCTGCATTGTGCTTCTACATATGTAGCCCCTCCGAGTCAAGCGAACCTCTCCTGTTTACACAAGCTACTTACAAACAAGTACCTGCTTACTTGCTTTCTTTCCCTAAATGCAACCAAATGCAATAAAAATGTCCCCACACCTCAAATCAAAGCACTGTGTGCTCAGATGAATGACTTCCGGTCGCTCGTCGGCAGTGCTTTTCGGAGAGACCGTAGTTCAACTCCGACGACTTTTTATTGCAAAATTGTAGTATCTGAGGTCTTGAAATCAGGCTTTTGTAGACAGGGTTTAACAAAAGTAAATTGCATTTACATTGACATTGTTCTGAATTGAGATAAATGTTAAAATAAGATTAGATGCCAAGATTTTGAAAAAACAGTTCTGGAAAAGCAATTAAAATGCAAGTTTTATTTAGCGAATTGTTACGGAAAGTTGTTCTGAATAAAATCAGAGTTTGTTATTGAGGGCAGAAAAAGAAATCGTATGAAGAAATGAAGGGTTAAGTAGCGGCGATGAATGCAAAGGAAAATAGCTTTTGAATTTAGTTAGAAGAATGCTTATAAGTTTATATTAGCAAGCTGTGGATGGTGGGGTCTAATATTATGCAAATTGTTCGCTATTTTGTTGCACTGACTACGGACAGCCTACTTAGGTGTCTATATGCACGGAGCCAAGAGAGAGGAAAGCAGAGTTCTTGACTCACTAATAAAGCGTCTACGTATTTAGGAAGGACGATACTATTTACTAGCCGTACTAAATATATTATTACGTAAGCCATGGGCATTTATGAAAGGGATATTGTCTGTGGAGTGTATAAAGCGTCAGTGGAGTAGCATTTTAGGTTTTTAAGGGTTAATTCCCGCTGAGCTTTGGATGGTATGGGTAGGACTTGGGAAGTTGTAACCCAAGGTTATTTATTAATGTTACGGGGAAAGAGTTGTTGAGGGTTTTCGGTAGTTGAGGGTTTAAGGACAAGCACGTCCTAAAAAAATGTATACGAATTTAGGCATGAGAAAGAAAAGGGGGAAATATTGTAATGTTTACTGTCGAGAGTTATTCCTTTTTATCTGTTTGAGAACATTGAGGTACTTGGGCTGTCTGTGCTGCAACAGTCATGTAGTGTGCTGATAATGATTGCTGTAATGCTATGTATGCTTTGAGAGTGTCGTGCCTGGTGTCTCTTGACGTGACTTTGACTTGACGTGAGATTGGCCGGAGTTTGTGTCATCCTCTTACTTCCACCATATACTTTGTTTAGAGCATATAATAGCTACAATAGACAGATAAATAAAAGTTGGAGAAGTCGGCACTCGAATTGTACTGGAGTTTTTGTGTCATCGGATTGCCTAATTGCTTCTAGAGCATTTGAAGCTAAGTGAGCCGGTTAATCGAAAGAAGTACGCGGCGGAGCCGGAGAAAATAATAGAAAGATTGAAGGAAGAGGCGATGGGAGTGAACGTTAACGAGTTTGAATCAGAGGAGCTTCACTTGAGTAAAGATCATTCATACATTCCATAAGCTACTTCCTATTACAGTCTACTCAAGTGAACCGAACTCATCTTCCTCGCCACCACCAATCCTCCATTCACCATTACAGAGTCCTGTGTGCGAGCCGAGCCGTAATTCCTCTTCTTCCATTTCTCTTTATTTTATCTCTTTGACATTTCTCCGAAAGTTAGTTATATGCAATACTAACAATAAGTACTTGCTACATTCACTGCTCCGCCAACAGGGAACATCATTACTTCCCTCTCCTCTCTTTGTGCACAGGCTAACGTTATCCTTTGAAGTGGAGTGGAGACGGTGGAAGTGAACTAGAACGGAGAGATGGATTTCTTTTCTACCTCGCAAGAGGAAGGAGAGCGGAGAACTAAATACACAATTGTATCACAATTTATTAAAATCGCACAAAAGATATCTTTTTATTTAACCAGGAGAGTCGTGCATTATGCAAAGGGAATTATGTATTGTGTAGAATTAAAGAACCTTGAAGTAACTAAGTAGTTACTTTACCAATTACCTACAAGTCAAAAGTCTAAAGGATTGAGGTATATTACCTTTACTTTGTGCGTTCGGAGAATACCGGGAAATGGAGACACGGAGAACTGGAAATGCAGAGACGCCGATTGTTAGTCAAACTGGGATTCTGCAAGAGTGAAATGCACCAGTTGAGAAAACACGGGAATCTTGCTTTGGTTGGGTCGACCGGGTGTGTTTACACTGCTGGGAAGTACAAGTGCACGGGAACAGCAAGTTGCGTAGGCAGACCAAGTCAGGACAGACTATGGACTGTGTGAGTTATGGTGATGTAATAGTAATGACATATAATCTTGCTAGCCGGCAACGAACAGGAAGACTTTAATGGAATGATCTCATCTCAGCAGAGTTGTAAATCATGTCTGGGTGCGCATCCAGACTCATATATGCTTCTCTGTGGTTAACTTTGGTTAGATGAGCATAAACTACATGTCTCCTCTCAAGCTAGGCACTCCTGCTCCAATCTCTATCATCAGAGCTGATTCACTGTCAGACCCTTTCTTATTCTACCCACTGTTTTAACATGTCCACCAGAAACACCGAATTATGCTAAAATGGCAAACGAATGTGACTACAGGGTAAAAATGGAACGTACATAATTTATGCATTGGTGTAATGTAATTGGGGCGCCAAAATATCTAGGAAGGCAAATGGAAATACATACCTAGGAAGTAATTGCTAATCTAGGAAAAATATTATTAGTGTGCACTGGAGAAAAGAGATTGCGGACTCCAGTGTATTTGGTATTGTGTAGTTTTAGTGAAATGGAAATTATCTATGAGAGTATATATATCTAGTCCGTTGGAATAGTAGAGTTGAGGAATGTGTTTCAGTGGTCCTGGAAGGACGAAGACCAAGGGGAAGGAGCCAGAAGAGGTCGAGAGAAGTCAGTGCCTGGAGAGAGATCCCGCTTGTAGTGGAGGCCGTCTCCAGCTCTAATGCAATCGTCATATCTTCTGAGGAGAGTTTGCATTTCTGACCAGACGTCCGGGTCTGCTCGAACGGCTCGCAAAACTTCATTGAGACTTGCCGTACTTGATCCTAGGCTTGCCAAAAAGAGATTTTCATAGTTTCATGAGCAGTCAGTCCATAGGATATTTACATGAACTTTAAATCTACATTTATACTCTCATTTTCCTCTCCGCCGAATTCACATAACGTAATGAATTCGAGCATCTGACTACGGAAGCAATTTTCTTAGCAAAACAGTTTCACAGACCGTGAAATGAGTACCACATGCCAAATGATGAACGAATGTTACAGATAATTGACTGTTTTAGCTCCCCTTCACCCGCCCGCCAAGAAACATGCAAATTCGCTCATCGGCCCAGGGGCTAAACAAACCACTGCAGCTAACGAGAGCCCGATGCCTCGAAGTCAACCCAAATTTCCACTACTCCCAGAATATCAACGAGGAATGAGATGATGGAGGCTGGCATTACCGAGTGGACGTGAGGCAACGGCGAGGGCAATTAGCGGATGAGGGCCGCAACCGTCGGAGCGCTGTCTGATGGAGGAGCCCGCGGTCGGCGTGAGGGCGGTCGAGAGGAGAGCAAATACCGCAGCTCCGGAGAGAAGAATCCTCCATCGATTCATCCTGGCTGATGGAACAAGATAGTGCAGACCTTAACAATAGCAACAGTTTATGAGCCCATAATCCTGGCAACTAGGCAACTGCTCCTCACTTTTTTACATTCTAACCTGAGCTGCAGATTAGTCAACAGCAAACAGGAACCTACGAAATCCAATGAGCTCCGTCCGTCCGTCACGAGAAAGCCTTCTCAAATTTCTTTCAACTTTTATTAGCTCCTCCAATTTACACCGCTATTCTCGGCAACGAAACTTTCAGATGCTTAAGAACTCTACTTAGACAAAGTATTATAACTTACCTTATTGTTAGTACAATGTATAATGCTACTGTGTAAACAATTTTTATCAATGGAAATTTGACTACAAAGAGAAAACTAAACTTTCGCTACTTTCTCCCTGTTCCCCAACTTTCTTCAAACAACAATGTCAACTTTTACTTGCTCTCAAATGGAAAATGATTCATTCTCAAGTCCTTTTCATTCCTTTTATAGCTTCCTCGCTAAGAATTACTTAGTAAATAGCTAATAATTCGTTTTCTCAAGTTTTTACTTCTACCTGGAAACTTTCATGAGGTCAACTTTATTACTTTGTGCTACACTTGAGTCGAGTAAATAAAACGATATTAGAGCCAATTTTCAATTAGAGATGTCAAATTTATTTCAGTTCGTTTGTTAAGAATCCACTTTTCTATAATGTGTTTTCATGTAAGTGTAACTTTGCTTTTTATTGTGCTTTAATGTAATACAGAGTCATCCAGCATCAGAAGTCCATTGTAATATAGATCAATAAAAAACGTATGCTAAAATCATGTCAGTTATAACTATACTGTTTTATTTTGTACTGTAAAGGGTATGAGTTTTGATTGTGGCTTGAATACAGGGATCAGCAGAGCAATTGCCGTGTCAATTTAATCATCATACTTCTGTATGGACCTTTCAGTTGATTAAATCAAGGCGTTTTTTACAAAAGGACTCTGGCTTCTACTATAAGTAGCTAAATACCGTATTATGTGCATGCAGTATTGTGTATTTAAGGTATAGCTAAAGTAAGTTGTGTGGGAGGAGGCGGGTGGGCACTTTCAATTCGGTTACATTAAGTCCGTCTTGTCTTGCTTTCCTTCAAAATGAATGGCGAGAAAAATGAATTGGAGTAGGGAGGACGGAAACTGGACATCATAACGGAACTAATGGTAATTGATATTGCTTGTAAGTCGTTAGTGGGATGTCCACTCAAGAAATACTATGGAACTTGTGATTTATGTGAAATACAAGTAAAATTGAAAAGAGCGCCTACTTATCTGTGAAATCTATTAGTTCACGACATCAGCAACGACAGTACACCATGGACAGACATAAAAAGATAAAGAATGATAAATGAATACGGATTTAAAATAATGGAAAGGACATAGGACACTGGGGCCATTACAGGACAAAACACAGTCGTCGCTCGAGGCCTTCCTATCCAATATTTCCATCTATTTCTCCTTACCAATATTTTCTATCTTTCAATCTCAATCCTCATTTTTAATTTTTCATAAACTTCTACTCATGTAAATACTTTTCTCTCCCCTCATTTAAAAGCACTACAAAAACATGATTTACATAACACAAAATAGTTTTAAAAAAATTGCAAAAAGCTGCATTATTCATCAAAAGAACAAAACACTTATTAAAAATCGGGTAAAAAAGAGTAGTTGGGAATGGCACATGAGGAAAGGTGAATGGTTAGTGGGAAAAGGCCTGTATTGCAGGTAGGGTAGAGTTAGGCGATGTGTTGCACTGCCCGAGGATTGGCGCTTGGAGGTAGACGTGGTTAGGTGGTGGAGGAGACAGTTTCGGCGGGTGGGAGGAAGGAGGGCGGTTGAGACGGAGCGTGAATTGCGGAAAGGTGGAATTGGAGTTGACTGGACGAGACTTGGGTGCGGAGACGGGTGATCGATAACATTAAGGAATGAAGACTCTGCTATTCACACGAAATCTGGGCAATTATGTCGAGGGCAAGAGGGATCACAATCGTGCTCCTCACTCGTTTCCGATTCATTCTCGCTCTCAGAGTTGCTGAAGCTTGAGGTTGAGAGACGAGAGGAGCGACTTGACCGGGATCTCGCCACTCGCAGAAGACTTCCTTCGTCGTCTGAACCTTCGATCTCGTACCATGGCTTCGGTGGTCCTCGTACGCTCTAATAACAACATAACCATCATCGATCAGTGCCCACACACTTTCAACAATCTGACAGCTAAATGCTGTCTCCCCACTTACATAATATTATGTACACATAACCATAGCATCCAGTTCCTCTCTTCGCTCTCTCTTTCTATGTCTCCCCCACACTTATTGCTCAGTTACCATTTGTATCCACACAGAGAATTAAATGCTTAATAGTTTGTGATACGTAGTAGCTGCACTCTATATTAGGTATAGGATAAATGAAGGATAGAGAAACTAGGAAGAAATAATGAAACAGTGCGTCCTTCCTTTAAGTGTGCGGAGGAAAGATTTCTTGTACTCGGATTGGGTATTTCAGATTCTCTTTATGCATTATGTATATTTCTATAAGGATCCCAAGGAAGGCAGTATAGCGAGAGAGAGAGAGAGAGAAGACTAATAAGGGTTGTGAAGACGTATAGAGTGTTTAGACCGGTGGGTAAGTAATATTATGTGCGAATGTCTTTAGAACAACATTGACTTGGACAAAAGAAAGCGGCTAGCTGTTTGTTCGCGTGGATCAGTCAAGGCAGGCAGGCTCTCGTCAAGACAGACTGAGAACAAGAGTACTTGAGGAAAAACCCTCGACTGCTAAGAAACCACTTAAGAAAAACTTGGGAGCGGTGAAAGCACCTGATCTCAAGGATCGGATCTGATATGGAGCAGAGTAACCGAAGCCATGAACTGTGTTCTGAATAGGTACCGAAACATAAATATAGTTGATTGTCCGTATAGGGTATGAGTGCTGCTTACTTAGCGTACTTATCTCGGCTGCTCTCCGTAGGTACATGCAATAAATGTATGTATGGGAAAATAGAAACTCGTTGGCTCACTCACTCTTTCTGCTTGTCACTCTCTCGGCCCAGTTCCCTTTGGTTTGCAGCCATAAGGATACGGCTCACAAAACATTACTTACTTAGAACATGCCATGACATAAAGCCAGTCGCTCCCACCCCACCCGGTCTACTTACACTGGCGTGCATTGCGTTCTGTACAGATCTCTCGAATGTGGCAATGGAAAACAAGAGTCCAGTCAAAAGTTTACGCTTCTTTCTCACAGCCAAATGCTAACTGTGCTAAGTGAAAGCAGAACGCTTTAAGATGCTTTTTTGGCTTTCCAGAAACTGCCTTCCTTGCTTTCCTCTCCAGCTTACATTATTTCTCAATGTCTGAGCAACCAGACAAATATTAGGTATTATCTATCTGTTATGTGGTGCATGAGTCTACATACAGATCCGTCCCTGCTCCACATTCCTCCTCCATCCACATATTTCTGGATATGGTTAATATTATGCCCACGAGGCACTTCTGCTATACGCAGATACAATGAATTCACAGCTCCTAGGCTCCTGCTACATACACACACAAATACAAATGTCATCTATCTTTATGCACCAGTGTATGCATCTCCAATATATTTTTACTGAAACGATAAAATGACTAGCACATTTTTATACAACTCTTTTAGCTAGCCGTTTATATAAATGTTAATGTTTTGTAAGTAAGCGTTCATAATACTTTACTCAGGAGATAGCGAATTCTCCCACAGAAACAGAAAGCTTTTCAATGTCTGCAGATATTTTTCCGAACAATTTATATAGATATCCTCTCTCCCATTTCAAAATTGAAAATTCTGCTACCTAGCCCTGCCAATGCAAATTCTACTTTCAGCCAGTTCACTCAGTCAGTTCGCAGACAAAACCACTGGGAACCACTTTACAGACTCTAACTGTTTCCCTTCGGCGACGATTAGTCACAACAACTTTTTCATTACCTCCGAGGAGCTTTAAGTGTAACGAGCTTTCCACACAAACTTATCAGATAAAAATTCAATAGAGAAAAAGTAGCAGAATGAAATTTTTACAGCTCTCTACGAGCCACGACGCACCAATACCTTTTCCCTCCAACTCTATTATTGCCAGTGCTTACGAGCTTCATCTTATATTACACTCCTAACCCAAAATAAGATTGACGGTCAGCGAATGAAAACCTAATTTTCTAGGACCGTGCACCTTTACCGTCCCTAGCAAGTCAATTGGCTAGAAAGAGAGTTCCACCCGACGCAACTTTATCTCAAGTTTTTTATTGCCCTACTTCCATACTTGTCTTCAAGCAAAATAAATAAAGTTTGGTCAACCATAGATAAATATATTTTATATTTAAATGTTTGCATTGATATTGTCTATAACGGGACCCTAAATTTTCATATATATAGCAAATGCTGAAAACTTAAAAATTATATAAATACTACTGCAGAAAATACACGTAATTTAATGAGTAATGAAGATTCGCACATATTTTTGCAATCTATGTACTATCGATATAGAAAAGAAAAGTTTGGATAAAGATGGCAATTAGTAGAAGGATATCTTGGAATGTTCTTGTTTGTGTATTTGTGAAAAAAGTAGTTTGTGTGGAGCAGGAATATTGGAGGTGGGTACGCCCATTGCGGCAGGAGATAAATCGTGAGAGACTGGTTGACAAACGGAGATGGAAAGCGAGAGGTGTAAGATTGAATTGGTTTGTTACATAAAAAAGCTATAAGAGTGAAATGGAGAGATTATTGATTTACTTTAGTGACTCGTTGGATTGTGGCTTTGTGGATGCCTGCAGATACCCGAGGGCGTATAATACACGGTGCGGCCTGAAGACTCTGCGAAACAGTGCCAATGCAATTCTTTCTTCGATTATCATCCTCACCGTCATCCGGCTTGTCTTCTTTTCTCGTTTTGTTGGCAGAAACATTATCTTCTCTCTGGGAGGACTCCGGGGCGCTTTGCGGTGCAGAGCCCTCCAAGGAAAATTCACACCTGTTCAAACTCTCATTCTTGTCCTGAGTCTCGCTCTCTCCGTCGCCCACAGCGGCTCCTTCCAATGGTTGACCCCTGGCAGACTCAGTTTTCGAAAGTTCCGAGTTCTGAGAGGCATGGGAAGTGTGGGAAGGCGGCGGGGCCAGAGCCGACTCCGTCCGCGACGCCTCCGACGGCGACGGGGAGAATCTCCCGCCCAAACTGGACTCGGGAGTCGTGGACGCAAGAAGCTCTGTCGAAATCCAGCCGGTCTTCCTCAGGGGAAACATTACTGTGGAGGTGCCTGAGACGGAGGAGTAGGAGCGGGGCATCACGGGAGTGTTGGAGGAGGACACGCTGTCGTTTGGCACGTGGACCGAGGCCCCAGAGGTGGTTTCCTGGTTTTCGGTGGGGTGCAGTTCTTGGTGCATGGTGAAGGTGGAGGAGACGATCGGGTAGGAGATACCGGGAGAGGCCTCGACGGGAAGAACTGTGAGTTTGGGGACGTAGCCTTTGTTGGAGGAGGAGGAGGCGGAGGAGATGGAGGCGTAGACCTCGGAGGAGATGGACGCGTAGACCTCTGAGGTGGCGGTACAGCGCTCCTCGCCGTAGTTCTCGCCGTGGGGGTCAGCTGACCCGGATTGCAGGAAATAGGAGAGGTCGGAGGAGTTTCTGATCTCCGCGGAATTGGTTCTCACATCTGAGTTGATATTGGGAGAGTGATTCCAATCCCTGCATTTTGTCAATTCCTGTTTTCGGAGGACAGCACTGCCGGATGGAGAGTAGGAGCTACCTTTGATATCCGAGTAGATCTCTTCTAAGCCGCTGCCGTCAACTGTTCCCGAGCTCCCTGCTCCCAGCCATGCACTGCTGCCCTTAAGCTTAACACTCGCTCCGTGATGTGTTCCGCGTATCAAATCAGGTGTGAGGTAAACTCCCTGTCAAATCCACAGAAATACATATACACTTTTAGATTCACTGCCGCCTTTATTACTCTATAAGTAAGTAACCCGAGAGCTCCGGGTTTCTCAACTCAAATCTTGACTCTAAATGCAATGCTACGACTGCAGACAGTCTATCCCGCATTTCAACGAAAGAATTCAGCGAGCATATCTAAGCTGACTGGGTTTTGCATGAATATCCGCGGGTGAAATACATTCTGACTGCTCGTATACATTTACGTACATGCATGGAGAGTGTGACGGAAGAGCGTTCAGTACCTCTGACTCTTTCGAGGACGAATGGACTGATCCGGAAGGTGAGAGAGGCGACCCGTCCTCCCGCTTCACTTTGGCACGTCTCCGACTCTTGGACGCCTGCTGCATCTCATTCTCGATGGCTGCACTCAGCGACGCCGCCTTCGTTTCGGACTCCGAGGTGTCCATGGTCCCTGGAGACAGCCGACTTCCTCCAGAACCCGTCGCACCGCCAAAGACCACTGGACTCAGGGACACTGCTCTCAACGGCGGTCTTGGCGGGATCTGGGGGTAGAGTCCTTGGCCGCCACACCGGAGCCATGGGTAGGAAGACACATACTTTCGCTCCGCTCCCTCTTCTCCTTTCTTCATAATTCAACCCATTTCCTCTCACTAATACTTTCCTTAATGAGTCATACAAATAAGAATGGATGAATGGCCCACAACCTACAGAGTTTTCCATTCACCCGCCCGCACCCAAGCACCACACCAACCAAACTCATAAATACTACGCCTTATCTCTCAGTCTTACCTGCTCCTAAATACTTCACACTGAAACCACTGTCTGCGGGTCTCACTAGTTATTCTCTTTTTGAAATAATTATCTCTTCCAAATCCATTTCCTGCGAGACCATCAAAATCACAAATGCTTGGCATATGCATACCTCGTCATCAATACTGTAAAACTAAAGATTAGCATAACTACTCTGAAGAGGCTTTTCCTGCTACGCCTACAGCAGCTCTTGCAATTAGCATCTTGCACCGGCTGACTGTACTAACGTTAAATTCCGGATAAAAATAGTTCTAGGTAAAGAAGCCTCGTTGGCTGTACTCGCATAATATCTGGACTACTTACCTGCACCCATGGTTACAGTTGGAAGTTAGAAACTACTGATGGCATCTGCAGTCAAATTAATATTTTTACCTATTCACTAACAGAGACCTGCTATATCAGGCTACTGGCCTCGAGTAAACACTATTCGCAGACTAGAGCAGAAAACAAAGATCTCTACCTAGGCATACTATTATAAGTACAATAGAAGAAGTGAACTGACTTCGGAGCTGACTGTCATTGTGGATTAATGAAAGGCGAATAAGCTGTATAAGCGGAGAGAGAGGAGACGATAGTACTACTTCTGCTTCTAGGAAGAGGAGTAAAGAGATAATTGTAGATTCTAACTGGAGAAGGAAGAAGTGTCTGTCGGGCAGAGGCGACTGGAGAGTGACTACATAGCGAGCAGAGAGGATAGAGAAAAGATTTCTATTGTCTCTATCCAAAGAGATAGATGCATACATGCTTAGTCTGATTGGTTAGATCACGATTCAATTATGCGTCTCAATTGACTACTAAAGGCAAAGCATGGGAAAAGACAGAGAGAGCCAGACCTTGGAACTGGGCTGCTGGATTGGCTCAATCACTTCCAGAACTGCAACGGCTGGAGATGCTGACTTGGCGTGACGACTGCTTCCAGCCAAACAATAAACGTTGCTGCTTTGCACCGGAGACGCTCTCCCTCCGCCACCTTCCACCTTCCCGTCTCCAACTGAAAAACAAACAGGAAAAGCTAACACAACATAAATTTCACTAACTGCGCCTCCGTCACATAACACTAATACATAGACTCCCAATACGCTCAAGAAACTTCACTCACAATTCCACATCCCACCTCCACGGACATTTATCAGCACATTTCATATACAGCCATTTACAACACATTACTCTCCCAATCTCCATATACATTACAAACACGTCCGAATTATACCTATCATATTCATAACCTAATGTACTACATGACAATAAACTCCCTTCATACTACCCTAATTCTATCTCTCCGAAATATGTGGCTTATAACGCTATTTACATCCCACACAATCATTTCCCTAAACAGATTTAGTATTTATTGACCTACTGTATTTCCATTTTTGCAACTCTGTGCCAAAAATCTCTTTCAAATAGAATTTTTATGCTTCTGGTGCGGTATTCCCTCTGAATTATGTGCATGACACACCTATCATAATAACGTATGGTGTTAAATTGTGCGTAATTAAATAAATTCTTACATTCTTTGTGTTTATGTACTAAAACAAATTAACATCAAGTGCACAATACACTACAGTAATGTTTAGAATAATTTGAAACATTTTTTTGAAGATAATTCGAAATTCAATTGTGATAATGATGAGTATTTTTAATAAAAGACAATCCATAGTAGACACCCGTCAATAGTAACATCAAGTAATATAATTGTATCCATCAGCCAGCACATGAAAATTGCTAATGCTGTCGGCACTTTTTCCGAAATTTGCAATTTACTCTACAATTTCCTGACAAGTACATACTGCATCTGGTGAAGTAGGAACGTAATCTGTAATATATTGAAAGTTTCATGCCTGGAAGACTTTATTGGGAATGCAAAGGCGATATGGTTGTGTTGAGTGGATATTTACCTGTAAATAGGCCTGAGATGTGGTGTAAAGAGGCGACTGTTGATTGAAGGCCTGCGAGGAGTGCAGGCGGGATGCAGAGAGATGAGTGATTGAGCATTAGGAAGATGAAGTGGAAAAGTGATTACCTGTTGGCAAGAAAATGGATGCGTTGGAGGAGGCGTCCCTGAGGAGGTCGATGGTGGGCGGGTGGTTGACTTGGTGGACGATGGGCGAGAGTTGCGTGAGGAGGGAGTCGTCCGGCGGCAGGAGCCAGGGGGCCGTGGACCGGTAGTGAGGTAGGGAGTGCTGCTGGAGTGGCTGGAGCCCCGGGAGCTGCGGGTGTCTGGCGTGGTTGGTGGGTCGGTGCGGACTCACCCGGGCGTGGTCCCGCCGCTGCGTGTCTTCGCTGGTGCTGGAGGCGTCGCTCACGGCGCTCTCCTCGTCCGACGAAGAGGCGCTCAACAGCGTCTCCGCCGCGAAACTCTTCTCGCGGCGGGAGTGAACACTGGAAAGTCTTTTCCTGGAAACACAAACGGCGGTTAGGACGGGAGAGCACCTCTGAGGCATCAATTATAAGACGTGCAATGGAAATGGAAACGGCGATAAGAGCTATTGATTTCGGAGAGAGCTTCCTTAACAACTGTTATGACTTCCTGGAAATATTGCAGTGGCAATTCCGGAGCAGAGTAAAACATCTCACTGTCTCTCATCCCTGACTTTGAAGAATTTCTACTCCTCCTAAGTACACTTATCACGATCGCTGTTCTCGTTCAGACTCACGTAATTGAATCAAACCGACAAATTGCACATAATCAACAAAATTACCTATTAAGCCCCGATATTTATTACCGTCATAACAACAACTTCCTTCTTCTCTAAATTGTAATCCTTGTACTGCTCTTGTTAATTTTTAAACCCCACCATTTTGATCTTATTAAATAATAGGCCAGTCTACCTCACTTACAAAACCGGAAAATGTATTAATATTCTGTTCTTACCTACACCAGACACATAATTGAAATGACTTATGTTGTCTTGTTATAATGCTTCTAAAATCTCTTTCTCTCTCTCTTCCACTTTCATTCCTAACAGCTATACAGATAAATTAATCTTCATCTGTGTGATTTGTTTTACATCTCATTTCTGACATGCAGACTAGAATGTAATCGTGAATCCTTCACAAAATACTGTCTATATTTAGTAGCAGGCCTGTTTTGTAAACAACTATAGACTTTAAATTTCCTTTCTGATATAATAAGCAGTTCGTACTACTTTGAACAGTTGTATTTCTATCATGACATCGAGTGCATACGCCATCGCACTTATTTAAAATTACTAGCAGAGAATTATCAAAATGTCAGAAAAGGCAAGTATGTACTTAAAAGGCACTCGGAAAAATATTAAAAAATTTGTCTGTCTCAAGTATCTATCATAAAACAGGCACAAGAGCGCTGGAAACCAATATGCAGTTATAATTCGCAGAAGTAGCTCAAAATTGATTTTCCCCGGAAGTAATAACGTAAAATAAATTAATTTGGGTACTTAGCTCATATAATATAACCAACTTGCTCTTTTACATTGTACAATATATATGGATATAAAATGGAAGGGATGATCATCATAAGAAGTTCAAGAAGCAATAAAAGATTATTAGGATTTCGAAGGATAACTTGAGAATTTAAGTGTTTACATAGTATGTGGCATTTGGTGAAGGAGAAAAGATAAGAATACGGACTCACTGTAGAAGGTCAGAGCTATTACTAGAGGAGAGGCTGAAATCGACATCGGCGGCACTGGAGAACTCTTCGACCGGCTGGAGTCGCTTCCAGGCCTGTTCTGCTCGGACCAACTTGTGTTCCAGCTCTGAGAAGCGCGCTCCATTACTAGTTCCTCCGAGGAGAAGACTTGCTTCCGGAGAGGACTTGGAGCCAACAGATGGGAAACTCTTGATCAGATCGCCCCTTTCCTTCACTAACCATTTCCCGACACGCAGCACCTCCCTGAATCACATTTCATGAAAGCTTAGTTATCGTTATACATTGCAGGAGTGGAGGAACTGCTTAAGCGGAGCCAACTCTTGTTTCTGGGGTCTATCTCTGATAGCGGAAACGAAGACTCCCTACACATTCTTCCGGGCTTATGTTCCGCTGTTGCAGATCAACATCTACCACGACAATCACATCAACTCACTCAGCACAGGCATTTGCAGCTACAATGGAGAGTCGGGACTTGATCTGATAGCGTGATGTGAGTCGGGAGTCTTTCAGTAATAATGCAAAGTAACCATGACTGACATAAACACGAAACGGAGTCGGGCATGAATATAATATGTATCTGTGCATGTGTTCACTTAAGTAACTGCATATAACACTGCTCAAGTCAGCATTTTTCTTTCTGCTCGCTCCTATCTGCTGCTTATTAGGGCATCAGTGCCTAAGTAAGTGGTACCTAAGGTGCTTCTCTCAATAAAGCTGAACGACTATTAGGCTCTATACTCCATGTTGGCCCTTCAGACTCTAATCAACATCCTAGCACATACAAACAGACAAAGTAAAGCATTTAATCTTCTCTGCCTTTCTTTCTTTCTTTCTCCGTCTGCTTTCTCTGTATAAGCATACGGGACGCATCCTGCTATTGGCGTGGAAGTGGTTTTATAGTATCTCATTGTATTTATGTAATAGAAGTCGATAAACTTGAACCTAAGTATTCAATGAATCTGTATATGTACAAGGGGCCTGAGTAGATGCAATAGGAATGTAATGAGTGCTTTCTTTACAGTTTGAGAGGGTGTGCGGAGGTATATGTGATTTTTTAGATGCAGTCCCTTACGTTCTATTCAGAGATAATAATACTAAAAGATGTGATTCTGGCCTGCTTGCCTGTGAGCACTGCTGAATATCTGTTTAAGTAGGTTTACAGTATTTGATGTCATTGTGAAGAGCAATAATACTCGTGGCAGTCGCAAGAGATTCTTCTTAGGTAAATAGCTCTGAGAAATATATTGGGAAATGCCTAGAATGAACATCTAGGGCACAATCAATGCCTTAGTGATTGAGATACTTAGAATATCACATACTATTGTACATGTATACAATAGAAGTGTACAGGACAATTCACTTTCTTCCCAGTTTTATTTAGCCACTTTCTCTGACTGTTTTCGTTGGACTCCCGTCAATCCATTAGCCAATTGCATTTTCATGAAATCAGACGCGTCTAGGAACCTTTTGTGGTTTTCCATTGCCAGAATACTTTACATTTATCGACTTTCTGGTCAAGTAAGCAAGTCAGAGGAAGAGAATATTGAGCAGAGTCGTCCTAAGTAAGAAATTGCAGTTTCACTCAGACAGAACTAACGAAAAGAGACTTACAACTCGGGACGGGGCGAGTAAAACTAAAATAATGCCTACAAGTACAATAGCAGCGCACACAGAAAGCGTATAGACCAAAACAAAACAAATACATGAAATGAATTGAGAATTCTTCGCTACATTACATAATACATTCGCATGGATTTCCGTTTAACCTGAAGTGCGTTCGTAAAGATTCGTGCTCTTGGCGTAGAGCATTGAATTCCTCGAGGAGAGAGTGCAGCTCGCTTCCCAACGAACCAGCTGCTTCAGCCATCAGAAAATAATTGGCGCATTCTATGTGACGATGACGAATTGCCAAATCTGACGGTCGCCAACCCAGCTCCGTCTAATAACAACACATAATTGAATATCAAAATCTCTTTTCATCTTCCCCACTTATTTATCAACTTTCGTCCTTGTAAATACTCCTCTGCTGCTTCATTAATAAATTTTACATAAATTTCGCCAACTGCTCTACGTCAATACAGAGAAAAAACTTCTTTTCTCCCTAACATTGCGTCAGAGATATATTGGCGCAAAAGAAAAACTTTCTACTTACTTGGAAAAGGGCAGATACAGATGGAGACATTAAAATTCGTTGCAAGGTACAATAGTAGCGAGTAGTACTTCTTTGTTATTGATATTTTCCGATGTACAAATATCAATAAGAAAGTTTGTCCTCTTTCAAAAGTAAAAAATGATACTCAAAGCTTCCAAGTGTCAAAGAACACAGTTCGAAAAAATACCATGACTCAGAATCCAAGTAAGTGGTATGTAGTAACAAAAGTGTCCAATATTTAGGTATATTTACAAGGGTCGAGCATACGCTCGATTTCTGGTATTATGTGCAGAGTGCATAGTTGCGTATCTTGTACGTAATGCAATATCGTGGACGTAATATGAAGAATTGATAAAAAGACACGTAGTCCGTATCAGCACAGACAAGGACTAATTGACAAACCTGACACAATGGATTTGCTCCCGCTAACATGAGCTCCTGACACACGGGCACACGTCCTGACTTGGCTGCCATATGGAGAGGTGTCATCCCTGCAGCATCTTTCATGTCCACTTGAACTTTTCTTTCCACCAGCTCCTGACACAGCCACCGGACTGCAGTCGTATTCCCATAATTAGCGGCAAAGTGGAGCAAAGACCTGTCACCTTCTTTTGGCACCAAAACATTATCACCACAACTTGTGTGCAGCACCAGCCATTGGAAACATTCCAGTTGGTCGCCCTTCAGTGAAAATTAATCAAAATTATATTGCCAATCGCCCACACGTTAGAAGACACTTAAATATATCTCGATTCTAATAAACTTAAATACGCAAAATACAATTTCCTCGCTATTATACAAAACTGAAAAAGTCTACTACTTCAATATTTTTCTTAGTCTTCCAAATGGATTCCAATTACATAAATTAAATTCTAACATTTGCTAACCAGGATTTCAAAATAATTACTTCAATTTTTGTGTCTTTGGTAAAGTCATTAGTTCTACAATAACTTTTGCTGAGATTTCCTTACACAGTGGAGAAACCTGCAATTTACGACGTTTTTCTCGCTACTGGCAGCCTAACGATTCTAATTTAGCATTTACTAAGAACGAAGTAACACGGAGTTATTTCTCCCTAATTTCTCTTAAGGTTAAATTAGTATAGATTTGCTGGTGTAACTACAAATATTACTAGCAATACTTAATTGTAATAACTCGAATGAAAATGTATCAAAACATTTTCTAGCAAAAAATCGAATTGTCTATACCTTGGGGGTTATAGCCTGAAGTATATGACAATGTATTACAATAATGTGAAAAAGAAAGTAGAGAAAGTACGAAAATGACTTTCTCTACTCAGACATTACATTGAAAGTACCTAAAACTACTTAGGTACATGTCTGTGCTGTGATTTTTTGTATTGGCACACAATGGTAGCTGGGATTGTGAAAATGGAAAAACTTTTATCGACGTCTGTACGTTCTGCTATTGGGTAGTTGGCAATTGGTTAGTAGATTTCATTTATTTGTAATGCTATCCAAGATACATACATTGTATGGTATGTTACTTGGCTACTCAACTAATCTGCTAGCTTATGCTCATATTGTAGGTATAATCCGTAGTTATTGGGAAAGTAATATCTATGTGCAGAGAATATGATTATCTCCGTAACAACGTAAAAAAGCTTTAAATCAGAAAAATAGACCATTGAGAATATTTGGCAAAATACGTGTTTAAAACCTTAATGAAAATCTTTATAACATGAATTCACGTCAACTACATACGAGTCTAGTTATTCCGCTGTAGGAAAACGATTCGAAGGGAGGGTCATGTTTGTATCAAAGACACTATTTGTAATTAAGTAGTATTTCATTTTAATGTTGGATATAAAAGGTAAAATTTGTTAAAATGGAAGAAGACTGACTTTTAGGGCCGTGAGAATCGCAGTTCGACCAGCTCGGTTGTGGTCGTTGAGGGCAGCTTCCGTGTGGAGACCGAGGATAGAGACAAGCCATTGAAGGGTGGCCACATGACCTCCTCGGGCTGCACAATGAAGCAAAGTATTTCCTTTGGCATCTGCCAAGTGACGCACCAAAGTGGGGTCCAATCCTTTCAGCGACTGTTGCTAGATATTGCACAAAGAACAAATCGATATTTCAACTCAATCTTCCAACATCAGTCAGTTCCAATTTGCATTTGTTCCTCTTCCCAAAAAATCCCAGTAATTTCAGCAAATTCATACACAGATCACACTTCTGTAACCTTCTTTACAAATTTTCATGTTTCTGCCTTGACATGACAACTTTAAGTAGTGTGTGTAATAAATGTGCACTCTATATTTGGGATATTATCAAAAATATGCAAGCAAAGCAGGAAGTCCACCGAACACGTCGTGGGTATGATTATTAGTAGTGCCTGCTTTCCTGGCTTTAACATGGAACTTACTAATTAATGTTAGCAAGCAGCCTGTACAGTGTTTCACATAATGTCTGCACATAAAACCCTTAATTCAGCGTTTGCATATTCGTGTTCCTACTTTTATTTATATTTTCAGATATAGTCCACTTACTATTTTCCCTATATGTAGCATACCTATGTATGCCTTCATTAAGTCCCAACCTCAACTTTCACCATAATAATGCTATGCTTCTTCAGAAGTAGCATAACAACATTATATCACAACACGTTGCTTCAAAAATACCAATTACTATAATGTACAATATGTATGTATTTCCGCCAAGGATAATACTATGTATACATTTACCTATACATATGACATGTAACTTTTGTTGTAATTTACCCTTGACTACCTATTGCAAACAATTTACTGTTTATTAATAATGGGTACCTAAATAAGTCCATAACTACAATCCTGTGCATTTTACAAGAATGTCGGGAATATTATGCATGGTTGAATCATGTAAAACATGCAGGCGGTTTTCAAGAAAGTTATCGTGTTACACAGTAAAACTAATGTAATTTCATAGAAAATTATATTTAAGGTATCGGCATAAATTTTCAAACAGAATTATAGTCAGATGACTGAATCTTGTTAAAACTGTTACTTCTGCCTTGCAATAATTATGCGCAGCCAGTGAACTTTTGAAAGTTCTGAGTCTGATAGCGTGTAGGAAAGCAGAACCTTTACTACAGCAGAAATTGGATGAGATATTTTCAAAAAGTGAACGTCAGGAAATAGTAGGCGCAGTGTTTTAGTGGAGCATACATGCCTACCAAGTATGATTTAAAATTGTATGTATTGTGAAGAAGGAAGTGAGAGCGTATAATAAGGAGAGTGAGGGAAGTAGCGAGGTAGTTGGATGAATTAGTTTTGCTATAGGAAGGTAGGTAGGTGTGGTATGCACGAGTAAAAGTTTACAAGAAGGTAGGTAGTGAGAGTAAAATGTCATAATAATATTATGAATGTATGTGTAGCTATTTATGCCCGTGCCTAGGTAGAACTGCTTCTGTTGAGCAATGTTGTGTTGAGATTATGAGTTTTGTTCTGCAGTGTATCGTTGAGTGTGCATTAATCTAACTCGTTGCACCAGATATTTCAGATGCAGACTAATGTGGTAATTTTGTGCTTTGGTAAATGTTCTGCTTGACTTGCACTGCTAACTTGGTTTTCAATGCCTAGATTAAATCTTATTGTTCCGCGTGATGTTCTCATCTGAGTGCAGATCAGTGTGTAGGTAGGCACCATTAATAATAAGTGGGATATTCATACATTAGAGACAGAAGTGGAAATGAAGGACTTTTTGTCCGTTCGGTGACTGTCGACATGCAAACTTATTATACATACTTTGCACAGACATCGTGATGGTAATCACGGCACATTATGGCACACGGAGATAAATTGCCGCAGCTCCCAATTTACATGACAATAAAATAGTTTATGAGGAAGAAGTTTAATGGCGAAGGCGCTTACCAACTCCTCCAGTCTCCCGTGCTTCGCCAACCTAAAAATCTTCCATATCCAGTCTGGTGTTCTCTCCTTAGATTTGCTCCGTCGGTTTTTCGAAGGTTCCTTCTCCAGAGCTTTGGGCTTCCTACCCATGGTCAGAGATTTGCGCTCCCCCGCCGCCCCCACCCCCCTCTTCCCCTTCGCCGAGGCGTGGAGCGGCGGCTGGGACGAAGAGGACGAGGATTCCTGAGAGATGGAAGTGGGACTGAAGCCGACACGACTGACGGCTGAAGCCCCACTCGGATCAGCACCTGTCTGATCAGAAATCGCTAATTCATTCAGAGCCGTCAGGATGGAGAGAGTGCGAGGTGCGGGACCCATCGGAGCGTTCACTCCACTCGAGTTGGATATTGATGAGCCACTTGATGGGGATTGATCGCCTTTTTTCTGTAACAACCGATGACAGTCATCTGACATTTGCCACACACCGAAAGAATTATCCTGCTTTCCTCCCCACACCGTAGTGCAAAGCCTTGTGCGTTTTATTCAGCACTCCATAAATGCATTCCGAATAATCCTCCTGAGTGTCCTCACTCACTCAGATGCCCATCCGATTCGTACATACATCAGAAACAAATAAAAGCACCAGAGAGAAAAAGAATTTCTTTGGAAAACAAATGTGGGGAGGCTACACATAGCGAGAGTACAGTAAATAAGTGATGATAAATAATACATGACTACCAACACGCCTCCGCATGAAATGTGAAATGTAATGGTTAGATATACTATTTATCTAGGTTACTGTAAATTACAAATATTGCATTAGGTTTTATCAGCCGACTCAGACAGAGAATAGGGGAAACCACACATCAGTAAATATTAAATGTCAAAAGACATAAAGAGGAAAATAACACAGATATTTCAAAGAGGGAAGCGGTCCTGTTTTATATTGTGTACAAAATATATAGTTGGAAATTGCCGGAGATAAAAATGACGCTAGAGAAAAGGAGGTTACCGGAAGGAGGAGGAAATGAGGCTAATTTACTCCCGATTCGATTTCTTCATAGAGAAGCACGTAAAGATATATAGCTCATTGTTAGCTGATACAACGAAAAACCATTTCAAACCCGCAATTCCTTATAAAACTAATTAATGATTTCAACAACCGCTATCCCAGTTAATATAGTTTGTACCACGAATCCACAATGCAATGCACACAAAAGCATTAAAAAAGTGTAGAGCGAGACTACAAAGCTGCATTGCTCAAATCTACATAAATACTACGCCTTTGCTGGAAAAATGAGGAACCTTCTTTTTAGATGCATCGGATGATAATTTAATTGGTTGATTTGCCGTGGAAGTATGCGGAGATGAGCCGCCTGCATTTGTTCTACCGGCTGGTGACGAAGAAAGATTGATGATGCTGCTGAAAAGGCTGTAGGTTCGGCGAGAAGAGCTTCCAGGGCTGCTTCTCTTACCCCCCTCACTTTTCTCCATACAGACTCCAGCTCGCCTTCTCACTCAAACTATTTCTACACAATGGAGAATGAGCGCAGAGCTGAAGACTTGATTCTTCCCGGATCGGTCTTCTCAGAACGCTTCGTCTTCCACTCTTCATTGACAAACAGGAGGACTAACCACAACTTCCGCTCCAATATTATTTTGCCACCTCGTCCTTTCACGGTTAATCACCTTCATTAATACTCAGTAGATACCTAAAACTGAAGACGAGTTAAATAACTTTCTGTACTGTAGGTACTAATAAAGCCACACGCTCATATTTCCATTTATAAATTGAAGACTGGGATATTTTGAATTTGAAACCATTTAGTATTCACTTCCTCGCTTCGTGACTTCGTAAATCTGTCAGATGTCAGATTTTCAGTGTGTTAAGTAACGCTTACTACTTTTCGATACAAGATTCCAGTATTGACACTTATCATTTTCCCAAAGAACTGTTTCCTGTAACATCCAATATGTTGTAGTGTTGAGTTGAATGACAATGACAGTACTGTAGATCAGAAACAAATATTTTACGAATGACAGTAAATCGTATCATTGAATCATTCCGTTTTCTTGTAACTACGTACGGTGGTCCTTTGGATCCTTTTCATTTTGGAAGGCACATTTATTTCAGTTGCAGACACTAAGCTTGCTTTCTCGTTCCACAGAGTGATCACACGGGAGCTTTAGTTTGCACTGTGTTAAAACTTAAATAGAACAAATCAAGTTGGGCTGCAGACTTTAATTGCTTTTACAACTTTTCTTCTGTAAGCAAGTGGATTATAAAGTTTATGGATCATTCCATTGAAGTATTGAAATGTGACTAACATTAACAAAACTTGTTAAAACTCGGATAAAGTATAAATATTTGTAAATAAATATAGTTGTATAGGTAGGTACCTTGTACGAATACCTGTTCACCGTACACTACCTATAATAAATACTCTTTCTAGCTATAATACACTTTCTGTTCTTACACACAAAGGTTTGCATAGTATTCCTACGAACATACTATAGTGTTGTAGGTGCTGTAAGTATACGTGTATACTTTATGCATTTGAAGAAGGTATTTATGTGGCAGCAGAGAAGACAGTGAATGTGTGTGGATGACAAAACAGAGTTGGAGCACAAGAATTGAGATTATTGTGGAATGTGGTGCTGAAAGCGTAGTAGAGGGAAATGACTGATGGTAGAGGAATTTTCGCAGTGTAGCTGTTACCTTTAGTGCTTTAATGCGTGCAGGTATTATTTAGAGAGGAAGGAAACTGCGATGTCCCTTGAGTCTCTTTCCAGAACCGTAGGGTTCGAGCGAGGTGGGAGGGTGTGAGTGGGAACCGAGGCCCTTGGTGAATGAATAACCGATGACACTGAGGACTGGGGAGAAAATGTAAAAATTTTGGCAAGTGATCCAGCAACTTAGATTGAGCGTTGCGTTGGTTTGTTGGTTCCTCTTGGAGAAGACGAGGAAAGAACTCCTCCTTAATTCCTCGTTGGCATCTTAGGAACGTGCCCTGAAGATAAGATAGACCGGGTGTGCAGCACACAGGGGTCCACTGCTTCAAGGCCCAACCATCTATCCATTCCTCAAGCTTCGTGCTCCACTCGACAGAATGCAACTTTCTTATTCCCACCTGCCTCTAATGCTGGCTAACTGATTATTATGGGAACAACACTCTCCTCAATCACAGCCATGGACACATACATGTTGGCAACAACTTGAGCGACCCTGTACTTACTTGTATACTCTGCTCTGCCACGGCATCCCTACCTTCCACGGGTAGTTTGCAAGCCAAGGCATGTTAAATAGTTGCTGTGCCACCTGCACTCACAACTACCACCACAATCTTCAACCCTTCCTGGCATAACATACCATGTTATGGCATTCACTTAAATACTACCCAACAACTCTGCTCTTGTACATAAGAACTCGATAACTATACTTACTTACTACTTATTTACTACTTCGACTTACCCGTACACTTTCTTGCCATTAACTCCCTAGGAAAACCTGCCAACTCTTACCGTCGTCAAATCAGTTACATTTATTTTATTCCTGCGTCCACACAAACACATACTAGAACTGAGACCGAGTCGAGGCCCCTCACAACTCACCAGGTCGACCAAACACTTTTTAATATCATGCCTAACCTGGCATGTGTATTTTTAAATTTATGCCCCAACTTATTTTTACAAAACACGGAAAAATGTAACTGTCATCCGTAATGTTCAGTTGTGAGAATTTACAAGTATGCCATATTAACAATAAATACTTAATGGCCTATTATAGTATCCTTTTCAAGTGTGTCGGGTACACAGGGGGTGATGGGACAGATAAATTATAAAGGACTCTCAACTGTCCCACAATTAATTAACCTACCTAACAAGAGTAAAAATAGAGACGTGTAAACAGCTTCATTCCTACAATTATATTCAACTTGATTAATGTGGAATATTTTTTTGTAAATTGTCAAGACGGATTTCTACAAGACATTTTGCATTGAAATATAGGTAGGATTGTAAAAGTAAAAATGCAATGAACCGACCCATTCTCAACTCTGAAACTTACACTTGTAATTCACAGAGAAACATCAGAGGCATTTACTAATACTACTGACTGCTATTAATGTATTGCCCATCTGTCTATGCTACGTACAAGGATAGATTTTTAGCCATTATTGCTTTGAATTACATTACAGTCATCGTATCCAGAATCATTTTATGCTATTCTCTGAAATGAAGCACCTACTGATTGCACTTATACCTATAATGTAAGTCATAGACAACACAATGCATACCTGTCTCGACTCCCGGTCGCAGCGGTCGACCTCCAAACCTCTTAAGCCTATCTATACAATGCTACTCAAATACCCAAACTCCTTCTTCCTACATAATATGCCATCAGTGGCTGTCGAAGAAACGTTCTTTCAATTTAACAATATCCATATGGAGGGAATACTTTGTGCACATATTTTCCCAAGACATACACGTAATAATAAATTTGTAGTTAGTTATAGAGTACAGAAGATAAAAACCATGTTTCCGAACCCTCTTTCTAATCGATGTACTAGCTACGTTGCAAACTTAAAGGGTTTTACAAATCAATTTTTCAGTTAAATTGGCAACAACAGAATAAAAGAGACTTCTTCACTTACTCATAGTGATTACTTGTAAGTACCTCAGTGGTATGCTTCTTCAACGGTCCATTAAATAAATGCAAGTAAATGCAACTAATTCTAATTTTATGAAGGACCATCAAGTTTAACTCTGCTTAGGACAGGACAATACTATGTTAATGGTCGACACTGCCTACCTATACGACTGTCTAGAATGGGAACGATAAACAAAATCGAGACTTTGATTTTACATCAATTTAATTGCAATGAAATCAAAGAGTAAATCACGGATTTCCAATGTTTTTCCTTTAACTCCTCGTTTGTCTCGTAGCTACCTTGTCTAATGGCAAAGTCTTCTTTTTCTCCTGATTTGCTTGTCTCTCCTGCTCTCCTTACGGGAATCTCCTTCTCGACTCTTCTAAGTTCTGCTGGCTGCTTCACCGCATTACTGCTTTTTTATTAAAAAGTGAAAGTCTTCTTTTTTATAATATCTTGAACAATCTGTATGTCCGTCCGTCATTAGGGGTTATAACTCCTGGATGGTATGAGATAATGACTTCAAATTTTTCTGATGTGTTGCTGGGGTCCAGAGGAAAATCATGCTCGAATGGGGGTCAATAGATTGAACCCTGTCTGCCTAAATTTGATCCGTTTTCCTGTCCTATTTATGAGTTACAGTTTGGAATGTGATTTGTATTAAGTAGTTACGCCATAGATAGGCCCAAAAATACACTTGAGTTAATTATTAGGAGATCTTCGCTTCTTCTCTATGCGTATCGGTTGGGCACATTAAACGGTCCGTTTAGACATATCAAAATTCAGGAAAAATAATTATCATTCATGAATCATTAAGAACAGATGTTTTTAATAACTCAAAACAAATAATTATAACTCCTACTTTCAAAGAAGTGAATAAATTATTTGTGCTTCATAGACTTGCCGATTTCATATTATTTTTTTATGAATGACTTGCATTTCATGATCATTTCAAAATATGCACAATTTTCTAAAGTCATTTAAGTGCATGAAAATTGTCGAAAGGTTTTTTATATTCATGTTTCCCATAGTCTTATAAAATATTCGAAATGTGTTGATGGAATGTTGGGTGCCGTATATTGTTTGCGGCGTAGAGGCCGCTGTCCATTATGTGTATGTGGTTTTGTAGGGTTCTCCTCTAAATCAATATTTCATTTCAATGCATATTTTACTTACTGTAACTCAATTATCATAAGCATTAGCATGAAAATACATTGAATATTCTATATTTCTACACTGTACTCTGAGTTGCTGCAAAACCAACGCATATTATGTACACGAAATGGTATTGTGAAGATTCTAGTACCTGATAAGTTTCAGCTAACTAAATAATGTAAAATTATAAGTTGTCTTACAAAATTTCTCACATAATATTCCAATATTAGTTGTAGGAGGGTACTGCAAAACAAAAATAACGCTCAGGTATTTGAGTAATCCTTTGTTAGAGGAAATTGTTTGTTTGTTTGCTGGTTGCTTTTTCATGAAAGAACCATATTATAAGAAGGTGCAATAGTTTGCCACTGTAATATTCTCGTAGATATTAATTTCAAACCTTGGATTCTTAGAAGTTAGAATTCGTATAAGCACAAGCTAAAATTAATAGTAGTAATGTATTTTAGCTCGTATGAATATGCCTGTGACTGCAGCAATTTCTGCTACACAGTAGAATGTAAATATGTTATCCGGAGTTCATTTCGTTTACACAACCAGTTTACATGCAAGGAATAGTATTGTAGCTTGGTATTGTATGTCCCAAATAATTATTTTTTATACATGACAGCTCATTTCAAAGAGGTTTAACAACAGTTTACCATATACGTAATTCAATCTCAAGTCGTCTCGCTTGTCTAAGCAAAGCATTACATTTTATAGCATTGGCCCAAGTGAAATATTTAAAAGCCATGCAACAGTACCATTTACCTATTCAGAATACCTATTAGATGGAAATGGTAATAATAGTTATCCTATGCCACAAAAGAGAAGTGACACTTTCAAGTATTTGTTTCATCTCCTTCGAAGAACTGCAATTCAATAACAGTAAACTAATCTCTTTCAATAGTTAAATTCATGGTTTCCAAGTATGTAGCTTGCACTAATTACATTCCTTCAAATCATTGACAAGCCTCAATGTAATAAAGCTATTCTTAGTGTGGTTACCTGAAATAAACGTGTATCAATGTCTATGATGATATATATTAATTTCCGGCTTCCATGCATGAAACGACAATTAAACAAAACAAAATATGCTATGAAATGCCATAAGCGTCGTCATAAAATTGTGTATACAATGTCAAGGAGCTGTGCATGCCGAAACATGCTTAACTCGTCAAATCAAAATCAGAGACATTGTTATGGAAGTGTGTTATGTTGGAGAATTACATTGGTGAGTAAACCAGTGCAACACAGGTATACAAAAGTAGCGGTGGAAATATATAGTCGACATAAAATTTGAATACATATATTATATTAATTGAACAACTAAAGCACCAAACCACCAAAATGGGGCTGCGAGGGACAAAAACCAAAGGGCGACAAAATTACCATGGGAGACCAAAATAAGTAATAATAAATATAACTGTTAGCTCTGTTTACGACTAGCTCTGGAACCGATTGATCGACTCTTCAAACTTGACCGCACCTCCTTTATTCCAAGTTTGAACTTATTATGTCAAACCGTTCTCGAGTTATCGCACGGACTGACGGAAAAGGAATTCTCAAAAAGGATATTCCTCATACTGAATGAATGAGGATTGAACCAATAGGGTTATAGATAGGGTGGATAATGTATTAAAAGTTTATTTATAAATGTTCATCGGAATGCAAATTTGCAACTCATCGATGCAAAAGTTTGTAAAAGTTTTCATATCGGTGCATACTACAATATGTATAATAATATAGAACATACAAGCGCTTAGTAATGCGTAGACTGTGAATCTAAATACGCAAGTACCAAACCAAATCTGAAAGGTAAGCAAAAAATTCCTTTGTACATCCTAAGCATAATACCTAGTATGGGTATATTAAGTGGGCTCCATTAATTTTCGCTATAGATTGCTGATTATATATAAATATTGCATATATGCTATAGGTTGTAAGTAAGATCACTCTTTGTAAGGTCGTAATTGGTAAATAGTTTTCGTTCGACTGACTAGACAAGTCATCCTTTTTCAAGTTTCGGATCTGAGATCATTTAGGTATTTGCAACTTACTACATAAGCCTAATCGGCCTGCCTACATTACTCAGTATGAAATGAATCAAACAAATACCAAACCTCTTTAGGTCCTATTGAACAATTCCTGGCTATAGATGTTTATGCTCACGAAATTCCTTTCGATTCTATGAGCCCATCATTACATTCAATTTCGCTTCTTCCCTTTGATCATTTTGCATTGGATTAGATTACTACTATCATTCTTCCTATAAGCTATTCAAAAGGAATCATCTGCCTGCCAAAAAATGAACTGGTTTAGTTTCATCTTTTCTCATTCGTCATCCTTTTGACTTCGCAACTTATTTAATTGTCAAACTATAATTTCTGCAATTAAATTACTCCTTTTTCAATTTTAATACTAAGTTTTACTAGCTCCTTGTACTTTTGACGAGGATAATAAAGTACATTTTATAACCGTTACCTTACCTTACCGTTGTAGCTATTACTTTTTGAAAATTGCTTCTAAGGCTTTGGGAAAACAAATTATTTTATTTTTCCTTGTCTTATTTGGTAGGTTTTAAAAAATGTTACGCAAGAAAATTAGAATCTTAATTTGTTTAACACCGTTGTACCTGCTTAAATATCACGCAGCAAAAACAGGAAATTGGCTGAATTTATGCTTCTAATCATCATTTAAATTGCAGAAAAGCCTGACTAGGTAAAATTTTGTTAATTTTTTTTAACTAGGACGTTTTGAGACAAATTCAATAAGAGCAAAAAAGCTGTTCTTTTATAAAGCCTGTAAAAATTAGGCTTTTGTTTAAGCCGTATAAGCATTGCAAATCAGCCCCGAAGCATGCGCAAAAGAAATATTATTTGAGCAACATCACAGCACAAGTTAAAAGAGCTGAAAAAGCTAGTGATTTGAAACGTCCTGCCGTTTGCATCTAATCTTGCCTAAATGTCAAAAATTTTATTAAACAATGAGGTTTTAATTCGAAGCCCTTTTATTTACCATATGTAATACAACATTTGTAGACTGTGTGTAACTAATGGAGAATCACATGAAAGACTCTTCCTGCGGGTATAGAGCTTTTTCTTAATACAGCGCGAAATCATCTCTCTTGGCTGTTTATGGCTCAATTGCTTTTCAGATGTAAAAGTGTAGGAAGGTTTCAAATCTCCGCCGTTTTCGATCTTTTAGCTTTTTAGCTAAAGAGCGAACAAAGACAATACAGCAATAGCGTAAGCAGAGCCCACCATGAGTACTACTCAGGGTTGGGCACATCATTATTAGCGATGTTTACACCAATATTTCATTTCTACACTATGGCACTTTACCTTGCACCGATGTAACCTTTATGAATTCAAAATAGTAAATTAATGTTCATGGTAGTAATTCTCTTCCTAATTCTAAAAGGTTCTACTCTATTCTACTCTAATTCTAAAAGGGATCAACAATCCCTACGAATAACCGTCATGTGAATCTCAGAAAATTTTAGGAGCCAGAGCCAAACCCGAACTGTGGAGCAGAAACCAGAACCAAACCGGAGCCAGGTTTTATTAAAATTTTGGGAACCAGAACAGGTAATATTAGAAACCAAACCGAAACCGGTGGTATCGAATTTTCAAACGAGTTCATCATCAAAATTGTTTTATCACACACTACATATTTTGTCTTTCATATACAAAAGTTTATGCAGCTACCCGTACGCGCTAACTATATGTACTCGACTTGATATGCAGATTTAACAGAGTATTCTTTTACTATGCAGCAGTAATATATAGAATATAAAGTTGTATTTGTTGATAATTTGTATTTCATAATTGAAAAAGTGCAACTTAACATTTGGCTCACAAGCCGCAACCGAACCGGAACCAGGCCCATTTGGAATTTCAGGAAACAGAACCAGTAGGAAGTAGAAAGAATCTGGTTCTGATTCTGCTTCCGGTTCGCCCACCTCTACTTTGCAGATTGTTGCTTTTTAGAAATTAAATTATATGCTTTAATAATGTATTTGTGTTCCTGTCTTCCCATACGATGGATTCGGTATATAGAAGTACATTCAGGTATGCCAGCAAATGCTAAAGCTGTCACGTGACCATACTGTTAAGTGCTTAAATAAAGTATAACCAGGTTGCATTTGGAATTCGGTATACACAGATAATTAAAGGCATACTTTGAACTACCGAAATAAATGGATTTGAAAGGACTACTTGAAAATCGGCAGATAATGGTAGCTAAAGATGTACTGTAATCTGACGAAATAAATGGATTTAAAAGGACTGCTTAAAAATCGGTAGACACTGGTAGTAAAAGATGTGCTGTAATCTGACGAAAAATGGATTTAAAAGGACTACTTTAGAATCGGTACCAGAAGTAATATAAAGGGATATCTCACTATGTCAAATTTTGCGCATACAAAAGTAGTACTTTAAATTCGGTAGGATAGGGCAATCAACGGAATACCAATACATGACGTTATATCGGCAGTAAAAAGTAATGCTTTAAATTCGACGCATTTGCGCATGCCAATTTTTACTGCGAAGTGCCAAAATGAAATAACTTACTTCAACAATAGCGTTCATTCAATGACAGGCGGGGAAAGAAAATTACTACTTAGATTTTCAAATATACGGTCCTGAAAAGAAAATAACCTTTTGGCTCCCAATCACTTCTACCGCAGCGTAATTAACTTCTGTCGAATTTCAGTTGAAATATAGTACAACTACTTTAATTGACTTCAAAATGGCACGCACTTCTGACTGGGTAAGATAGAGCCGTAAGACTCCAACTAACAACAATATATAGCTAACGAAAAGCAACAAACATGTTTGTTGTTCATAATAACTACCTGGTTGATTTTTCTAGGTTCCAATAACGTATGGTTCCATGATAATGGTTAAAGAATCTACTCACCAAAAGCTTCACAATTGTATAGGTCACCCTCTAAAATTTACCCTACAACTGATGAAGCTATTCATACCGAAATAGAAACCTTGTAGAATACTCAAAGTAAGCCATTATCCACGCTTGAAGAATTACTTCAATCCGTCTTAGAAGGTATTAAGAAATGAGTTACCACTTCCATTAATGCTTTATTTTATTGTTAATATTTCAATTCTATTGTGAAGGACAAAAAGCACTAAAGGAATCGGTGTCACACCTTATTGACATGAAACATCCTGAATGTTCTAAGGAAAACCCAGTCTCAGGTATCCTTCATAATGAGGTTTCAATTCCATTTATTACGATAATTTTGCGATTTTAATGAAATCAATATATTAATGTCTTTTGTACTAGGTCACCAATGGGAACGTAACTGTACACCACAACGGAGAAAACATACCTCTTAATCTTGATAAAAACGTGGAATGGGCAATAGGGAGTTCTAATATACAGCGAACTGTAGTCCGAAAATTGCTGCTACAGTTGCATCCCATTTCGTTTTTAACAACCTGCACACTAACGGGGTCAACATACGTAATTTTTTTTAACTTCGCGTGATTACTGGCATACAACAAACAAGTTTATTGATCTCCACTAATTTGAAATGAAAATAATTTATTTATTTCAGCAAAAAGGCATCACTAACGGTCAAAAATACGCTGCCCGATATAACATTAAAGTTGATTTACGGTACCCCTGTTTTCCTTTTAATTTAAAGTTCAGTATTTAAGTTCTCTTGAAATGCGTTTGTATATTTTTCAGCCGCTATAAGAAAAAAGTTCCCGTTGAATGGTGAAGTTGACTCAGTTCAATATCAAAGAAAATTAGAGACTCAAATGGCTTTGACGAGACAAAACATTACTAAGGTTTTACGGGATTTGAGAGACACCCACAACTCAGATGGATCAATGAAAGCTAAGAAAAAAAATTAAATGAGGTAAAATTTTAAGCACTTAACAATCTTATATAAGAATTCAATCCACTTTTTAATTCTAATGTTTATTTGTTAGGAACTGAATTAAGAAAATTCTTCCGCAACAAGTGCAATAATCACAAATAGCTTCCCTAATTTTGGAGAAAATCACAGCCCATCATTTCTAGCACAGGATAACCTATCCACTGGATTAACAGCTAGTATGTCTGCCAACACCCAAGGAGGACAATTTCTTATTGATAACCAACACAGTTTTACGGTTTTATAAAAATCTATAAGAAAATAATATAATTTCGTGTTGGGAGAATCAGAATTACAACAAGCATGCTTGTTGTTGCAAATAGAGAAGTCAACGTTCTGTTGTGTTGTCATAATTAATTATAAGATAGTAGGTAATATGCACTTATTGTTTACATCGCCGACTTAAATCCGTTTTTGTTAAAATTAGAATATACATGTATTAAATGTAACTCACTGTTAAATGCAATTCATTGTTAAATGTATCTCATTGTTAAATGTAATTCATTGTTAAATGTATCTCATTGTTAAATGTAATTCATTGTTAAATGTAATTCATTGTTAAATGTAATTCATTGTTAATGTAATTCATTGTTAAATGTAATTCATTGTTAAATGTAATTCATTGTTAAATGTAACAAGAGAATTTGTTAATAAATAATAAATTGTTCACAGAAAGGAAAATCATTTGAATGTAATTATTTGTCACATGACGGCAGACTTCTAAATGCCTTATTTCTGGTGGATGGCGGTATACCTACAAAGCATTTATTATCATATTTAGAGAGATGCCTGCTACTGCTTATTTTTGTTATAATTAGGCATGCCGGAGAAGCCTTATTTTCGGTACACAGAAACCTGCGCACAGATACTTATTTCAAAGTACCCTGACGGATACTTTGAAATGCCTTAGATTGGCATTTGGGAGTAATGCTTTTCCTACGTATAGTCAGGCATACTGCTAAGTACCGAACAGTCTACTTTGCGGCAATTGGCGGTAATACCGGCGGTTTAGGCATAATAAGGCATTCGGTATTGCCGCCATATACCGAATCCATCGTATGGGTTCACTTCAAAAACCCATAGTATTTTTCTGATCATGTTCACTCATAACCTACGATAATAGCTATTAATAATTTATGGCATATTTTCAATGTTGTTCAAATAAACAAAGTGGAACTTTAACTTCCAGTGAAGAAGTGAACATTACACTAAGACTGCAAAACAAGACGTTCGAATCTACTAATTTGACTTTAATTATATATTATATAAGTAGTAATCGCAGATCGAAGCAGATGTAATATTGCATTTCAGATACTGATTGAACATTATTTTTACATGAAATTCCAGTTAGTCACTTGATTCTACAAGGTATATTGTTTTTCTTACACACGCATCCATTTGTTTGGCAACCTGACTTGCTTTTGCAAATAGAGGCTTTGCTGTATGAAATTACCGAGCGGATGGCTGTTACGTATTTGACATACGTAGTTGGCCATGACGTTGGGTCTAAGGGTGTTGATCATATTCCTGCTGAGCTCTCCGGAATAAAACCTTCAATCATATCAACGGAACATTGTAGTTGGAGATTGCCATTTTGATATCGTTGTAAAACAACACTTGGCAAATTCGATTGACAGGTACCGGATCGGTCAATTCGAGTGATGGGTAAACACCCTTTTCCATGTTTTCCCTTTCCGTAATTTCAGTATTGCTTTCATCTCCTCGTAAGCATGATCTGTTGGAAACTGATCACTATTTCGCACAATGTAATCTGTAAAATATGAGGAGATCTTCATTGTGGTTGGATCTGAACTCAATTGAAAATGATAGTGTTTCCCATTTTGTCCTTCCTTGTCCTAGTCCTATATATAGCTTCTTATCGTACGTACGATGTAGTAGGGTCATTGCCGTTAATAGGATACCTTTCTACGTATCGTATATTAATTTTTTCATCACATAGAAATAGCTAAGCGTATTAGTAAGATTATCTATCCTCCAAAAAGGTATCTATCCTCCAACTTATACCTTATATACTTTTATGCTAATGCCATACATAAATTACATTACATGATTAATAAAATATAATGTGATGATAACGTCCTTTGTACCATTCAGCATACAGTACACATGATAAACAGTGATAATTATCCGTCCTCACAGGGACTGGAATGCCGTACTCCAAAAGACTAGTCTTTGAATCTCAAAGTCTGCGTCCTCTCTGGGACTACGACATAACATGTGCACACAAGTACTAATTTTAATCAATTTTTCATCATTACGAGAGTTTTCTCATTATTTGAGGTCAACTCTCAGAGGCTTTTTAATGGTTAATGCAATGGTTACAAAAAGAAATAGATAATCGTGGTTGAAAAGAACGGTGATGTTAATCGATTAGGTTTTTAATACATGAATTATTACAATTAATACGCAATTTAATTTTTTCCATGGTTATTACTAGTTTAGGAGCACTTTCAAGAACAGTTATTTACCTATATAAGGAAATTATTTATCCCGTTGCTTCACAAATTATAAAAAGGTGTTATTTAACTTATGTAAGTATATATACTTATAATAGGGTATGAGGTGTTTTTATTGTGCCGTAAATTAATTTGAAAGGATTGTTTGACTGGATTCGGATGGGTTCTAGTGTAAATGGTATTGCATACTGGTGCTAATAAAAAGTTAAGTATCTTTTAGACATTTACTAAAAGGTTTGATGGGGAACATAGAATAAAAGTAGGTATAATAATATACCATTATAATAAGTGACGAGACTGTGAGAAAGTTTATTAGCCAAATAAGAGGCTTCATCAAATCAGTGTGCCTAGTGTTGTTTGTGAGTTGGTGATTTTATGTTGCAGCGTTGTATTACAAGTCAGCAGGGCATTAAGTATGTAAATGTGAGTGTTAGTGAGTGAATAAAATGGTAGGTAAGTGAAGAGAAGGTGACTATGCCTAATAAACGCTCAAGAATGAATGGCTACACAAGAAGTAGTTGCCTTACAATGAAAACAATAGAGACTGTCACCACACAGAGCACTTGCACTCCAGTGTCCCAAAGTTGCGTTATGACATGAGCTTACATACTAATCGTAAAAGTGGTAGGTAGTGATAGTTTAATGACCGCATCATTAAATCTCGTCGCTTCCTAGGGTGATGAATACAGCTAATCTATCTACCAATCTTCTTTTGTCCAAACTCCCAGAGAAACTATCACCAACTCTAAGCTCTCTGCTATCACTTTTCACGACCAACTGCTCTCTATGCCTCTACTCTCCAAGCAAATCAATTTTCCTCTCATATAACTCCTATCACTCCATTCACACTCCGAGTACAGATAACTGTCTAGAACTCTTCTAATCACACATAATGCCTCCGTGTTCCCAACTAACGCGTATTAGAATATGGCAGATTTATTGAAAGATTGAATCGTGCTCCATAAGTTAAACTTTTCATTCCTTTACTATTTCTAGCCATAGATTACAATCCTAGTCCTACCACATGCTCAAAAATCTCTATTTATAGAAAAATCTTTCAAACAACTTGATCCGGATTAAAATAAGTCAGTTTGTCTTTCAGCAAATTACGTACAACGTTCTTTACATTTTTAATTATCGTAAATAATCATCACATTTTCTACTTGGTTTGGTACTCACCAGTAGCTATTTTTCTTATATTTCTTACCGTAATTTGTAGGTGATATTGAGGAATTATTGTATCCCTAGTAAAATATCATGGAATATTTTACTGCATTTGCAACCAATAAAAGATGTGTAAAACCTTAGCATAGGAATAAGTGTGATATGGTATTATTGTACTTTATATTGCATTTAGAATTCCTTCTACTTCTGCATATAATTGCGCAACTGAAGTTATTACTTATTATATGCAAGGGAAATAGTTATAGTAATGGCTCAATGTATTTTGCGTGGAGCATCTATGTTTGAATTTCTCCTTGAGAATAAATCTTTGTATTTCCCCTCCACTTAGCAATTTACGATACACACGGAAAAGTAATGGTGCGGACAAAATCGCAGTATTTTTCGGTAGAACGAAAAAGGGAAAAATAACTTGCAATGAAAAGACTAATGTACTTTATGTAAAAACTATTACAGTAACTACTTTGATGTTAAAGTACTATATATAACCAATCCAATTTGAATAATCGAAATACGGACAACTATGCCAATGTCAGAATGGACAGTGAGGATATCGGTGCCAACGCAAACAATGCCAATGCAAAAATGGCCAATGCATAGAATGACAATTAAGAGACAATATATGCCAATTTTTATTATTATGTATTATTATATAGTGAAATGTCTTTCTTATGCTCTTAGTGGAGGAACCATCCCAGTATTATAATAAACGGGCATTATCATAACAATCCCTGTACTGCACATTACACTGTGCTCCATATGGAGTGAAGTAAACATTCTAGTGACAGTTGCTGACTTAAGTCAATTATAAACATACTTATCAACCAAGTCTTTTGAAACCTGGGTACTTCCCATTGCTAAACCCCGTTTCCGCTTGCATAGAGAAAAATCTAGACAGACACAAGGAACCAACATGCCCACCGTAATTGTAGTCAGTTATTCAAGAGTACATCAGGGCATTCCACGTTTCCACGTATAATTAATGCGGTTGAAGGGTGGCATAGTGGACTGAACAACAAAGTATACAAACCTCACCTTCTATATGGCTTTTATTTGTACATTTTCAAAGTTAACACATCAGGACGTCTATTATAATAAACTACTATAATAATGGATGGTTCCCCCACAACGAGCATAAGCAAGGGAATTGGATGAAAAAATTTATAGCCAAGTAAGGAATTACCATGATAAACCACGAATCCAGTTTATGAAGGTTTGTGCACATTTGTATACAAAACCGCAAAATGTTCAGTAATTTCTTGTATGCCTACGCATACCAATTTGACAATTAACTATGATAATACCGAAAACTAAAAATTGGCATTTACAACATAATTGGTATATATTGCCTTTTAATTGGCATCTCTTGCGTTAGCCATTTTTGTATTGCCATTGTTTGCATTGGCACCGATATCCTCCCTGTCCATTTTGGCATTGGCATAGTTGACCGTATGCAGAATAACCGTCTTGTGCCATTATGGCACCATTTTATAGTACAACTTGTACGTGTTGTTAATCAGATGGTAATCTATTCATAAGATATCCTTATCTATGCAGCACATTATTAGTCTACAGAGTAATTTAAAATAAATTAGTGTGAAAATAATAATTAATTCTCCAAATGCACAGTCACGACAGAGATTACTAGGGTATGGAAATCATTTGGTTACGACAAGCAATAATGCGTAAATATAATAACAGAGTCCCAGAAGGTACCTATTGCTCTCATTACTTACTCTGCCATTAATAAGTACCCAAGGGGAATTATTCGGTTAAATATTCTGGATGACTTGTAAGGAAGGAGCAATGTCCTGATTACACTAAATACATTACTTAAACCAAATCAGGTTAACCTGGATAATTAAATTCTGATATGACAGTACCTATCTCTGGAGAGTAACTGCAAGCCACTGTTAAAGATGCATTGATGTTCCCAATTTCTTATCTATAATGCTCATTCCTAGGAGATGTTTCATCAACCATGAGAATTGCTGAAATGAATATTTTTATTACTCTGCACAGCGTAAACTTTCGTGTACCGTCTACAAATATATATTCTACACAATCTCTCATTAGGGCAGAATTGCCGAACAGTAATTTGTTCAGGGAATTTCCGGTGGAGTGACAGGTGAGAAAAGCAGTATTGTGTTTTCTATACGTGCATTTGCAAAAGTGACAAGGAGTATGATTGAATGGTGACTAAATTCACTTGAGGTACACTAATACAAAGCATGACTTGAGTAAATGAATGTCTCAGATTTAACAGAGTTATCACAGAAATAGAGACCACAAAGCAAATCAGTCTGAATTGAAATTCATTTCATTCTGAATTTGCATGCATTGATTTCCCTTAGGTGCCCCAGAAGGGAGACAAGATATGCAAAAAAGGAAATAAAACCGTACATAACTTCAACTCGCGAATTCTTATCAAATTCTAAACCGCCTATTGCACAGACGACGGAATACAAAGTCTTATTCTACTCCCTTTGCTTTCACTGAGTGGTTTCAAGCCTTTTCAATGTACCTACATTAGACATCACATCAGTCAGTGTTATAATGGTACCTACAGTACAGAAGCAAAGTACCTACCAACCTATGTTGTTATGTAGTTGGGCAGGAAAGTATTTCTTCGGAGAACGGTAGAAGTCAGAAACAACCAGCGCAACGGTGAGTTGAGAACGTGAGCTCAATAGTCATGCACTCTGCATATCACAGACCCTTCTTGTTATATCTGGTTAAAAGTTCGTCGTTCATAAAATTTGCTGACGCTAATAAAGTAAGACACTGGGTTAGGTACTTCTCTGAGACAGAAGAATAAAATCTCAACCTCTTAAACAAATGCCACAGTCACAAAACCACCAGGCCGTAACCACTACTCTAAGAAAAGACAAGAATGCATCTAAATCGAAAATTATATTGACTTAGGCTGTCCCATAAGAATTAACTTTTCCATTTCTTGGAATTGTACTCTGTATTGGTTCAATCTGACAAAATATTTGACAGGAATAATAAGCTAAAATTTGGCCAGCTATAAAAATTACTGTCACACCACAATAGGCCTGATGTCAATAATTCAGAATTATTTACACGTCTACAAATTACTTCTCTTAAAGTTGCTTAAGGTCTTTTACACCAAAATCATCCTTAAATTACATTTTGTGACTCCGATTCTCACTGAATTTTACTGCAAATACATTTTATGTAAGCTTCAAACTACAAATGGACATAAAAATTTCATTTTAAAAACATTTTAGATGACTTAAAGCAGTATTCTTTTGTGTATAATATATGTGGAATTGATAAGTAAGTATAACTGGTTTTGAAAATACAAATCGTAGTGTGAAAGAAATGAAATTTCCTGTTTATCAAACCACCGAAGTACCCATTTATATTATTAATACCTTAATTGATATAAAATCAAAATTATTAAGTATTTGGTTCTCATCTAAAATATTGTGGTTTCAATTAGGGAAGAAATGGATAGGAAGAGCTTCAATACAATACGTATTATGTATGCCCTTCTCTTCTATCGCAGTATAAAGATTTGTTTGGTGCTAGATTTTCATGTGTGTTAGGAATAAATTTTGTATTGTGATATCACAGGTACAACTAACTGACCTTACAAATAGAATTATACCTATCTACCCTCTGTGTTACGATGTAGCATACAAGTTGTAAACACCAATAATTTATTAGACTAACAAACATGAGACTGTTAGAAAGTAGACCGAAACTCAAGGAAAGGCGGTTTAACCTTGTGTACATGATGTGTTAAAGTAATTGTTATTATAATATGCTGCTTAATTAGTGATTCAACAGAGTTAATGCTAATGTAAAGCGTTATGGAACAGTTTACTGTACAAATGAAAATTTTAAATGACGTTAATAGCTATATTATGCAGTCAGTCAGCACAGTGAAGGATAAAACAACTTTCTGTTTATTTTAAGCAGTAGATATTAAAAAGAATAAACACGCATTAAGTCTCCAACTGTTTACAACTTGCATACATAAATAGCGTTTACCGTATGTATCAAATTAATTTCCTAGGGAAATATCGCAAGTCTTCTTTCATTAAAATATTATTCTTACAATAAAGATACTTTGAAAGATAGAAAATTACTTTTCTTTTAGAAAATATTGCTTTTCTTTTAGATAAGTCAGTATCTAAAATAGATTCCTGGGAGTATTATTGATTGTAGTCGTCTGTCATACATAAATAAAATAGAATACCGCATAGGGTTCAACATCCTATATGCTTTAAAAATGAACAAACTATTAAAAAACTGTTAGACTATAGTATACTTGGCCCTCTATACATCATTAAATGTAAGCCATCTTCGCACGTGCATTTTAGTTTTCGAACATTTACGTTCTCACTTTGTGTTCAAATTAAATCACCATCCGTTCCTCATGGTGCACTAAAAATTTATTTTGTGTTCCATAGAAAAGTCTATTATCCATATAGGCAAACATACATAACAACAGAATACACTGTTCATTGCTTATCACCTTTGTGAAGTGACAGTGAGATAATTTAATCAATATCAATAGTTGTTTACTTATTTCTTACGGTGCTAAGCTTCACTATTATAGTATAAGGAACCAATGCATTGGTTTCTTATGCTATAACATTGCAATGCTGTGAAAATTTGATTAGTGCAGCAGTGATTCAATACCAAATCCATGACCATGTATTAGTAGAATGCCTAATACATTAGCAGTATGCATTTCTTGTAAATGTTTCTTCCACACCATTCGGCATTAGCTTTTTTCTTCACAATCACTCTAAAAATAACAGAATAATGGTAATCGTCTTGCTGGAAACTGTTTATAAATGCGCATATGTTTCAGGAAATGTGTAAAATTTCTGTATTTTACTACAAATAAAATAGCTTGCTTGTTTCAGTCCATACTTCCTTGTTTCCATGTCTCCAAGTTTGCGAATAAGTTCTTAGAATGGCGTGCGTGAATAGTGTTACTAAATTTTATTAAATGTAAAAAGATAAACTTATAGAAAGAACAAACTTAAGCATCTTAAATGAACTTCATAAAAAATTAGCAGTGCCCCACAATTATTCAATTATGACTTCTATGTTAATTTATGACTCTAGTTTTCATAGCTCTTAAAATATCCTTTAAAACTTGATTTTTAATAACAGGCACATTTAATCTGAAATATGCTTGCAAATTTCAGAAATAATAATATGGTCATATGATGAAATTTGCTTCAAAGCATTTTAATATGTGGTAATTGGTAATCTTGTAATTATCTAGCGGGTGTACTTTGCAGTGTTACTTTTGATTCTTGACTAAAAGAGCAACAACAAAATCAATTTTAATTTATGAAAACTACCAACAAATGTATGAATTGCTTTTCAGAAGAAAAATCATTTGAATAATAAGATTTGCAATTAACATCTGTTCCTCAGTGCATTTGTGTTTTAATAATTGCTAAACCATAGTGGGTAATTCCTATGTTGTTTTCATGTTTAATGCAAATGTTTAATGCAAAATTTGCTTACAAGTTTGACAAGTAAACTTGAGTGTTAAAAGAATGACTTTACTATGATACTTCTTTAAAATTACATGTCACAAGCGGGTACATTTAGTAGATGTTTTTGGATAATGGATAGATGATGGAATACATATTAAATTGTAAAATCATGCAAGTGCGATCTACGACAACATATTATTTGTCTTTGTCCACTTGTTATCTTCATTGTACTTGTACACTTAAATATGTACACCAAATTAAACGCATATTAACAGATAAACACTATATGGAACATTTTATTAACAAATTTCACATTTTGAAATTGCAAATGGATTGTATTATGGAAAATAGTGAAAGTATTTCAATCTACAAGAAATTATTCCTACAATACTCACTTCCACGAAACAGTTCAATCCCAAAGAGAGGAAAACTTTTCTCTACTCCTGTTGAAGATTTGCCACATCGAATTGCTTTTATTCCCAACATTAAGATACAAGAGTTTGACCTGCCAATAGACGATAAAATAAGCTAAACCATTAATCGCTTTATCGAAAATTAGTAGCATTATTTATTCTTTTCAACACATTTGAAATCAATCTATAACGCCACTAATGCAGATGTAAACTGTATTGGGTTGAAAAGGGAAATATCTTCAAAAATTTATTTGTTTATATATTTTACTGAAAATTTGAATCAAATAAGAAATAAATAAAATTTTACAGCAATTTCTAAATTTTACTTGCCTAATCGAATCCTTTCTATATTGTAGGAATCGCTATGTACAACATTCTAGTAATCTCTCTTCGTTTTCTACGAGTTTTTGAAAGACGATTCTTCACAAATGATTAATTAAATTCGTTACATGTTCGTGTTATACGTTGTAAATATGCCTAATGTTGAGGAACAAAAGTAGTAGTATTGAATTTTCTCCCTAACAATAGATGTTTGCATCATTTTAGTGCCCTCCTGTTATCTATACATATTCATATTTCTCTCAAATAGCAATGTATCGGTATCCAGCAATAAGTAATTAGTATGAAGTTACTTATCGTTAATGGTGTGGTGGCACTGTAATAAGTAATTAAACATATGACTTGTATGCAACCTAATCTGTGATTTAAATGTTCATTTAGTGGTTGAGGAAATATTAAGTTGTCAATGTTTATGAAGCAGAATACACTGCACTGCAGCACATACATCAAATAATCACTTCACTTGCAATATACATGTGTCGACAGAAGCAGCCTTTGTTCAAATTGTTTGCTATCATCAGCATTCCACGTCCACAAACCTATTCATTTCAAGATGTTAGTGTGACTGCACGAGGACATGGACATTAGTAAGCCTTTCGTTTCAGAATCATTCTGTTAGTACATGGATTAAACTACTCATTTTCAACACAAAGTCATTTTCTTGGCTCTATTAATAGTGCACTTGTGACCGATTATGAAGCAAAACTTTAAGTATTTGTAAGGTCGACATCAGTTTTCTGGTCTTTCCAGTAGGTACACAAAAGTGTAAGGCGTAAATAATATTTATCTGATGTCTCATTCTCCAATAGCCTCAAGTCATAAAATCATCGCAATACAATTGAGTATCTATTAGTATCAACAACGCCTATCTACGTAAAGTACTTACTGGAAACAAGATGAGTTTTAGAAAATAAACTAAAGTGTATCTGACATTTCTAAAGTTCTGCATAAATTTCAGTGTTTTTATTGAACTTTTAGTTCAATTCTTCTAAATAAAGTGTACAAGTTTCTCATCCATTATGTATCTGAACCAGCCAGAAGTCCTTCAAAACGGTTATAAAAGTAAGCTAAAATTTAATTATATCAATTGTTTATATAATTTTAGGATTTAAATAATTACTATATACATTTGCAGTATTCCAATATTATTCTTCCGCGTGAAAAAAATATTCCTATAATTTTGTATTAAGCATACTTTCTGTTTTCATAAAGCAAAGCAAACAATTCAAAAATCAATACAAAAGTGCATGTTATTCTGCGTGATGCATAAGCTCCATGAAAGGCAATGTAGTTGTTCTGCATTTTATCAAACCATATACTCACGTAGAGGATAGGCGAGGAGGGCTTAGAGCTTTGTAAGTCGAAGTATCATTGAACTGATATGTTGCTGTCAAAAATGAATTTTAAGGCAAATCGATTAGGTTTTTTTGAAAATTTGGTACGACATTTTTCATGCTTCTCATTTCGAAGCTCTCAATTCGGTTTAAAAATTAGTGGTCCACTTTTCAAAGTAGAGCATCTATTTTAACTACCATGGTATACCGATGTAAGAAATCTCATGAGCACTACAAAAATATTTTCTATGTATTGTGTACGAACAGCCCACGAAAAAAATGCATCGTTCATAATAGAAACTCTTATTTCTTTCTACTTGTAATTAGAATTAGTATATGGAGAAACCAGTTAATTTTTATTGACTTATAATTAATCGTTCGTCTTAACATTTGACATTTTCGTCTTTTTCGGTTGAATATTTCGTCTTTTGAATTTTTCGTCTTATCATTTACCGGAGCTGTCTTACCATTTCATGTGTCGTCTTGTATTTACATGATATTTACATTTACATACATTATTTTTAGTGTTTTAGTTGGCATAGATGTTCAGTAAAGTAAAGCTTTTGTGGCCAGCTTAGGTCTTCAAAAGATTCAAGACGAAAATTTCGAAAGACGAAATTGTCAAATGTTAAGACGAACGATTAAATACCACCCATTTTTATTTTATTTCCTATAGTGATATTTTATGATAACTGCACAGTCCATTACATTAGGTATTCCAAACCGTATGCCACTAATTGTTAATGACTACCATGTCATTATGACACATTATTTCTTTTTATCCTCACTATGCGATCATTATCCCAACGAGAACTGTTCAGGTGTTCATTGCAAAGCAACACAATTGTGCTAACTTCACCTTCATGTAAGAGAAAAATGTGAATGATAAGTATAATGGAATGATGGTAGCAGTGATGACTGAAAATTATATGAATTCTGTCAGAAAATCTATCTGTAAAAATAATAGCATGAAAAGAGGGTGGAATTTCAGTTGAGCAATCTGAATCGGTCATCGTACCCATGAGATTTTCATTTTCCTCTATAAATGATATGTGAGCGTGGTCTATAAATACCCTTGCTAAGCTCATCTAATGAGAAAATTTTAATTCCCTTTGCAGAAGTATTTGCTTAACTATGGAAAAGATGGACCGTGTACATACTAGTAGTACATCATCCAGAGCATACACAAACAATAAATTATAATAATAACTATGTTTATTGTCATGCCACAGGGTTTGTACTTGTACCTAAGTACGCAATTGCCAACACAGTAGTTCATGCAGTAATACTAATAGTATTCAAAATAAACCATTTCCGCTTAATCACTAAAACTTTTATCCATAGCAAGCTTTTACTTAATCAGTCCCCGTCCAATGGTGTTATATAATCCCCCGGGACTCATATATGACTCCTTGAAGGACTGTGGGTCATATTTGGGTCCTTTGGGACTACTTTTAAGGACCCATATATGATCATCAGGAAGTACAAGTCATTTATTACTTGGGGGTCATATATATAATTCAGGGGTCATATGAATCCCTGAATCATATGAAGTCTGGGGGAAACAGGAGCTCTTGGGGTTATATATATGGGTCTCTTGGGGTTATATATATGGGTCTCTTGGGGTTATATATATGGATCTTGCATGAGCGCCGACTAATAAAGTAGTCATATACATATTTTCCCAAAGTGCCATATAAGATCCCAGGGACTCAGGTATAATCCCCAATTTCCTATATATAACCCCTACGTGACAAAGTTTTCATATGTAACCCCAACGAGGTTATAAACAACCCCCACCACTTTCCAATTCTTTTGCACAATTTTTACACTTGGGCAGCGCATTAGTAAGAACGTAGCTCGCCCTACTTTCTTAAGAACAATTACATAAAAATCTAATGGTTGAAACTTTGGAACACTTGAAGCATTTAGACAGTGTACTGGCATTGGCATGCAGTGCATATATGCATAACATGCACTGCATGTAATACATAGTGCTCGTATGAAAAAGACAATGTGCAGTGCACAAAATGCATGAAATGCAAGAAATAGTAATTATCATGGATGCCATGACTAAATATAATCGAATATGTCACCGCCTCTGAGAGAACGCAACCTGTAAAACTCGTTTCTGGCCGAACAAACCCAAAGGCTAGCCTGTAAGGGAACGGCATCAGTCAGACTCAGAGAAAGGAAAATACTCAAATGCACTGAATATTGCACATTGCACAAGGGTAATTGCACAAGGTTAATTGCAAAAGCTCATGCAGGACACAACTAGTGAAATTGCATTTTAATGGTAAAAATGCTGTGTTCCCCTGGATGGGTCCCATTTTGGCTTAGCGATCGTCTTCCGCTTCAAAATTCAGCTTCTACAAATAATTATAGCGTGTTTTATGTGCAATTTTAATGACACCCTTGAACCTTGCTGGATTTTTCCTTCTTTCCATGTTCCGAACCAGTAAAACATAATTTAATTAGCGGACCCTAACTGTTGTTAGTGCCTTGGCTTACAGCGGAGTCCCACGAGACTTATGGCATTTGACAAATAGCCTTCCCTAGAAAGCCTCAATTTTGTGCATAAGAACCAGGGTCTTTCTTATGTGCACCCAAGCTGATTTTATGCACCAACACCCATTGACTAACAATCAATTATTATCACTTATACAGCATCATTTTGTGAATCTAACGAGTCTAACTACGTTCAATTCGATTGAGAATTACTTATTGAAAAAATTGAAAACGAAAGACTATTAATTTAGCCTCAATTGACGGATGCCTCAAACTGGTTCAAAATTTTTTGTGTTAATGTTATTTGGTAGCTTTCCTCATTTCATTGGTAGCTTTCCTCATTTCATTGGTAGCTTTCCTCATTACAATTATTCTCAGGATTCTAAATAGCATTTTTACCATTAAAATGCAATTTCACTAGTTGTGTCCTGCATGAGCTTTTACAATGAACCTTGTACAATGTGCAATATTCAGTGCATTTGAGTATTATGTCTCACAGACTGCGTTCTGGGTAATAATTCGTGCATTTTGTGCGTTTCAAGCACTGTGCATTTCTTGCGGGTGCACGCATGGAAACAATTTCGTGTGCATTAATTGGAACACTGCATTTAGATACTAAAACTTGGAACGAAATAATTAATGAAGTATTTTATACATTGCAGTTCCATTTCCATTTCCATTAGATTAGTGAATATGACATTGTGTTTAAAAAGATCTGTATTTGTAGTTGTCAGTTCAATGAGAATGCCCAACAGCCATCTATTGTGGTGGAAGAGATTCTTAACAAGGGTTACTATCTCTCACATGTACATATTTGGAGCAAATGGGTTCAAATATGAATATATACAGAGTAGCTGTAGCTTAAAGTAACGTTGTACTCTATTGGGATGAGCACAAGTAAACAACTGTTGGATTGTTAAAGGCAATTTAGGAATAGGGTTTCGCCGACGTGGTATACTTAGGTAATGATCGCTTATTCCGCCGTGACGCCATTACTATTACTATGTATGTATCTTAAGAAATGCGAAAATAAATGTTTTTTGTAAAACTTTGTTAATTGTTCACTTTCACAATGGTACACTAGAGAAGTTATAAAATCCCTCGCATGGCGTCGTCGCGGCACTGGCAGATGCAGTTATGCTATAACAGCAAATCGGCCTGACTTTGTCGATGCAACTGCCAGTGCCCACCTATAAAATTGCGACGCCATGCGAGGGATTTTATAACTGCTCTAGTGTACCATTGTGAATATGGATAATTAAGTGATATGAGGGTTTATGAGTGGATCATCATTTAAAGATTAAACAATATTCTGTTTGACATTTTTTCAAACATTATTGTTGAGGTTTATAGTAAATGGAAAATTGCCGCCTCCGATTTTGCAGTACGTCGGTTGTAACCACACTCTACTTCGTACGTGTGAATTCGCGTTAAATTTTTTTTCGCATATTTGATTCGATTTAGCACCAGTTTTTCGCCGTTTCGTTTACCTTGAATGTCTGTGTTTGTGCTTGCATGGCAGACTCCTGGTAAAAGCTGTAGGCTGTCCAGCATATAATAAATCTATATCTATATCTGTGATTTGGAGATTCGGGTTGGGTATACAGATCCCTAGAGTGTAAAGTTATGCTGACCGTTAAGTCTGCCCTGTGTATCAGTTCCTATACCAAATCAGAAAAAACAATCCTCTCTCAGTTGTGGCTAATTAAATTTTTTCTAATTTTTTTTATGACCGGAACTGAAATCTTCAGGTTGTAAAGGTAATTGTTAGATCCCGCAGTTTCACGAAAATTCTTTTTTCAAAGAATGCCTCTTGTTTTAAAAATGAGTTTATACATGGGGTAGGTCCTGTAGAGCGAAAAGCTTTCCTGACGATGCGATTGTTTTTACGAGTACGTGTATAGGTGGGAGACTAATGCGAAGTTATAGGGAGCGATCTCAACGCTTGGGATCTCTGTTTCCGTATGGAGCAATAATATAGATATCATACGGAATTATTGGTAGAGGTAGAGCGTATTGCAGCCGTTTAGGACTGTACCTTTCTGGTGAGATAGTGATAGTAATACTCTGTCATCTGTTCGTTCAGTCTGTTCCGTCATCTGTGTGGTTATTTAGTTTCGAATTAAAATTAAATTGTCTACTCGCCAACCATACAGCAGGAAGTAGGGCATAGGAAAAGTATGATTAAAATTGTGCAGCAGAAAACACTTGTTAATTAGGCTGCCAGTCTGTGTCTGACTTGAAAATGACGGAGAATAAATACTAATGATTTTGATACCTATTTACTAATAGTTTTTTACAAGCGTTAATCGTAACTCTTCTAAATCTTAGAATTACCTTTTCTTGTAACAGTGGTCACTTTATCCGGCAAAATCGCTCGGTATAAAATTTTCGTCAATGTTGGAGATATGGAATTTAACGGAGGTGATGAAAGGATAGCATTTGGTACGATGGCCAAAGGCCAGAAAAAATACGGCAGTACATCTTCCAGATTGAAAAGAAATGAGCATCTAATCGTGTACAATGTTTCAAGGGGCGACACGCTTCAAGGAATCGCAGTCAAGTTTGGAATTACTGTAAGTACCCTTTAGTGTCAGGGGGAAGGAACCCAAAATATTTTTACTTTTTGAGGAAACCCGATTTGCATGTTCTTAAAAATATTTCCTAGAAGTAATGCAACCATTTGGTTATGTTCAGTCAAAATTTTGCGTTTATCTCTTCACGCCTTTTCCTTTTTGCATTAAGCGATTTTTTGGTTCTCTTGTTGTCCACCTAATTGTACTAGTATCTGATTATCAAATTATTATTTGTTACTGTGGACCATAATTTGCTCACTGGTATTTAAAATTGTGTTGTGGATTGGAAAGATTATTGCTTCATTAAATTCTGCAAAATTCTAAATAAGTTACTTGATACTTTTAAATAGAAAATATCTGTTATTTAATGCTGGCTATTTGTTGAGTTCATTGTACACATTAATTTTGTTGTTTGTAGTTCGACATCAATTATACGCATTTTGTTTTTATCAACAGACGGAACAGATACGCCGAGCAAATCAGCTGTGGACCAACGATAGCCTTTTTTTACGTGATAAGCTTTTAATCCCTTGTGTTGGAAATGGTCATGATAACCAAGATTCAAATCCTAGTGGTTCTAAGGCTTCCTGTGCAGAAACGGACGTAGATTTAAATTTAAGTTGTGGAAATGCAAGCAGCATGAGTTCACCTCAAGAAGACAGCTATTCAAGTTCGCATTCTCATCGTCCTTGGAGTCACCCATTAAGTGATTCCTTTGAGTCTGAAGACTGTGTGGTTACTCCGAACTCCATCAGATTAGGAATGGACGACGCTAGATCGGATACATTTTCAAATCCGAATATTAATAATGCTTTTTCAGCTCAAGAAGATTGGAAATCTGAGAAAGTTCACCAACCGAAAGAGGGGAGGAGTTTTAGTTCAGGCAGCAATGGAGCAGTGTCACCGACAACGTCGACCTCTCAAACTTCACCAACGTCTCCTAGCAAACGTTGTGTGATAGTGGATCATTCTGAGAAATCAGCTAAAGATTTTCTCCTTCGTATTGACAGTGCCATTGCTTCTACTCGGACTCAAGTTAAAGGCCATGCAAGACAAAATAGTATGCAGTGGGTAACTTTTGACTCGGACAGTGAGTCAGATCAAAGACATTCTTCGGGAACTTCCATCTCGACGCAAGGGAGACACTTGAGGTACTCTCTTAGAAAGCTAGAGAAAGCACAAGATGAATTATTTCAACTTTAGCAGAAGTAACTAAAGATAAATAATTAATTTCGTATGCTACATCACTACTGTTTTGTTACCATATTCAGAGGTATTTCAAAAGCTCTTTTAGTTTTCACTCGGTTCTATTATTCAATGCAAACTACATGTGGAATTTTCCAATATTTAGCAAATTGATATTGGAAAATTGCTACGTGAGCAAGAACTGTGGAAATCGAAACATTTTGAGGGCCTCATAGTCTATTTTGTTTGTAATTCTTCTACAATTGAGCCACGACCATTATAAGATATTTACATGATTCTAAATCAATACTTGCTTTTCTTTAATTAATATTATGTAACCCATTTCTGTATTTGTCACTAATCATGATTATAAAATTGGTTGTGTAGCAGTTTTTGTAGGATTAACAAGCTCTGAGGTGACTTTTTCTCAGTTTACTGCATTTCTAAAGTTCAATAATTATTAGTAATCACTACTAGAAGTATTCTAAGTCATTATATTATATAGATATAATATATTATCTATTAATATTTATTTATTGGTGTAAATGCCTTTACCTTCGCATCATGTACCTCAATACAAATAATATAATAAAATCACACAAGAATATAAAGAAATATTAAAATAATATATAGCATATACCTTACTGACTGATTTTCTGTAGATATTATATGTCATTACTTATAATTTAATTGAATGTTTCTGTAATGAATATCAGCATCGAAAGCTGACGACTTCAAGTTTGAATTTAAAAACTAGTTTATTGTCGTACAATCAATACATAAACTTAAAAACATATAAGCAGCAGAAACCCGTACTGAAAAATGATTGCATAGGTAGTAAATAAACTGAGCATTGCAAAAGTTAATGCAATGGATTTGAATTACAATTAACAAAATGTTGTGAAATTTAGACATAACACCTAATTCATATGAAACAGTTGTGTTAGAGTTGCTAAAATGTTGTCTGTTATTTATTACTTCTGCAATAATCCTGTGTATTAATAAAGTACTGTATAGTAACGGCAGAATATATTATTCTTCTGTATCCAATCGTAATTGCTATATTCATTGTAAGCATATGGTGTATTAAAAGCTTACAATCTAATTCAAACATTTACTGATGGTAAGGCTAAAATGCCTTTTCAATGTTGTAGTATCAATTCCGTGTTGTGGAATATAAAAAATGTTTACAGATTTGCATATCATGTGCCGGTTGAATTAAAGCAGCAAATGGTTTATGTTAGTTCTTTTATGGAACTAATTTCTACTTTATGATAAATCTATTTGGCAAGTCCACATTCCGCAATAAGTTGATGCCATGCAAAAATCTGGTCTTCTGTTAATGTGAAACTAATAAATACTTTCAAAATTGTTTTCTATATCTGCTATGTAATTAAAGTTCAGTTCATAAAGTACGCTAAAACATAAAAGAAAAGTTTCGAAATGATATCTAAGATTAAGATTATTTCAAATAAAACTCTATTATTAGATTATTACAAGTGCATGTTAAAGGTTTTAAATTCACATATGCAGTCTTCAAATGACTTAATAGGCCAACTAGTAATAACGCCTTCAAGACAAAGATAATGCTTTCATGTAACGTAACTCTTCAGAAAATAAGAAAATGCAAAGGAAATTTTCTAAAGAATGTATTTTTCTGTTAAATGAAACTATATAACACGACACGACAGCATGACAAAAATGTTTTTAGTGAGTAGATTTTAAATAGATGAAATTTTTTAAAATCCAAACAGGTCATTATATACGAGTACACATTTTTATTATATCACATGTATTCAATGAACATTTATTTTTAAATCATTTATTTGACATAATGTTCGAGAGAAAGCTGATCAATCTCCTTGTTTAACTACAATGGGCACAATTCATGATATATGACTTTCGATTTCTGGACACTTCTATCCAAATTCCCCAATAACAGTTCCAAATTAACCATTCATCGGCAGTTGATAAAATTATTTAGTCAATATTATGCTATTGCTTTATTGAATAAAATGGTTTTATGGTTTTGAACCAAATGTAAAAGCTTCAATCTAAAAATTGCGGAGTGCATCTTTTCCAGTCTCTATTTTAAGCTACTTCATGGAAATTCCAGCTTACATTACCTAAGAATCAGTTAACTACTTAGAGCTTCCATAGCCACTATTTTGCAGTTTAAGCGGACAATGATGCTATTTATGATCATCGGTTAAAACTGAAAAGGAATGCTTTTACAACTTATCTTGCAGTTAGCCGTAAAAGCAAAATAATTTCCAGGTTTTACTTATTTGCAGGCATTCATTATTTTTGCTGACTTGCTTTTTAGTCATAAAATTTTAACTCGAGACGTTTTTAATATAACTATTTCAGTAATTACTTTGGACGGTTATGATTTGTGACGGTGATCTGATGTAGAAAGCATACATGTCGTAGGCGGTGATCTGACGCCGCTGGCAGCAGTACACAATTTGTATTTAATTATTAATAACTTTACTTCCATTATAGCTGGTAAAATAAAATTTGGTACACAAATCAATGTCTATATAATCAGTGAATGGCATCCCCTTAACTGTTACATTCATTTTTGAATTGACTGGATAATAGCTTTTTATGTAGCAACTATTTAAGGCGGTGAAATTTGGTGAAAACACTGATTATAGATATTGATTTGTGCACAGAATATTTTTTATTTTACCAGCTATAATAGGGACCGTGCACAATTAGCATGAGTGACGTCACCCATGTTATAAGACATAGGGCTTATCCAACTGGCAGCAAGGTCGGCTGTCTGCCTACGACATATATTCTACGCTTGTGTCTACATTTTTACATCTTCTGGTTGTGGTGGTGAGCCGTGTGCGGATGCATATTATTACTAAACAGTGTAAACAGTAGCGGTCCGCTGGAAACGCAAGTGAAACCCCTCCTTATACATCTTGGTTACGTTACTTGTCTCTGTTCGACTCCTTCAAGCTTGCAGCAGTAGTGCTGCGGTGGATTGATAAACAACAAAGAAGGCGAGTGAGCTAAAGAATATTTTGCTTTGCGCGCACACTTGCTTCAGTATTTAATTACCGTGAAGAAATTATTGAATTTTGTGAAAACATCGAGTTGTATTTCTGTGGACTTCGAAAATTCCACGAAAATTGTAACAATCGTCACAAAACTGTCTTCATTGGCATACTAGAGGTAAGAGTTACTACAGGTTATACACCTCCCATTATACAGTGCAAAACTTTCTATCCTAAAAGTCAAAACAGTATCTATTGTAGTGGTTCTAAGAATACTCAGACGAAGACATCCGACATAACCCGTTAGTGCCTGCTAATACATAAAAATTGTATGTTAGGATATTTGACCTGGTGATTTCAGAAACAATAGTTGCAATTCTATTGTTTCACACGAATTGGGAACTCCACAGATGATGCAATACAATCTAAGCACACAAATTTGGAATTTCTGATATTCCCCATTTATAATTCGAGTGTAATTTTTTAATATGAGCATTTAGCTAAATTATTAAAATAAAAATAATCGAGGACTTTGACGGTATTATTAAGTATAAAGTGCTTTCGGTAACTTGTTTTGAAAATAACTTTTAATATGATACCTGGAGCATCACTAAAGTTAGAAAATCCAGTGAAATTGCTTTATAAACAGTAATTATCTATATTATTTTAATGAAATAATTATAAACTGTTTTATGCATGCATATGTAAAACATCGTTTTATATTTATCGAGTGAGTATAAACTTCAATCATCCATGTAACATAATTGGAAACTTCCTGAACTAGGCTCACTTTTACGTTCACACATGAATGACGTGATGCTGTTTCATTTCATGACTACGGAAGTGAGTTGGACGCCTCACTTCTGGTGGATAAAATTGAATTTAATACATGTCGTAGTTTCCATTCCGAATTCCTGCTGACCAGTGCATAGTTATCACTCTTCAAATTCTCAATAGATTTTAGCCACGTCAGATCCGCGTGTTTTTCCACAATAAGAGTTCTTCTCCATCGGAATCGCAGTCTTTTATAATCAATCAGTGGTGGATAATTTGGATTTTTAAAATATTGATTAGCAGGCAGCAGTCTTAGAGCATCGTTTCCAATCACCTTACAATCACCAACATTACCTCCCATCAAGCTCAGAATGCCGGAGTCAAAAAAAATTACAGACTTAAAAGTTGCTGAAATAAAGAAGGAACTGAGAAAGCGACAGTTGGATGTTAAAGGAGTGAAGTCTCAACTGGTTCAACGCTTAGTGGGGGTAATAATTTCCGTATATTATGTATATTATACATATGACATGAGATATCCCACCCGACCACCTTCTGTACCCTGAGTTCGAAAATGAAGGAATTCGACTGTAAAATTATGAAGGTTATGAATTTTTAGAATGATTATGTTAAAGTATTATCTAATGGCAATCATTAATATTTATTTATGCTTGTATGTAAATATTAATTGTATAATTTACAAGTATTCAGAAAATTAATCCATTAAAAGGGGCCTTTTACTTTAATCTGCAATTTCACTTTAAAACAGTATTTTTGACTGACTTCGTAAGTGTAGATTAGATATGTATTTATATTTTTGTTGTTACAGGCAATTGTCGCAGAAGGAACCGATCCCAATGACTTTATTCTCTCTGACTCCGATAAAGCCTCAGTAGATACTACTTCTGAAACTCGTAAGTCGCCAAAAATACTATAATGTTGAAATAAACTTCAGAGTAATCTCTGTTCTTGCTCTTCCAACCAGCTTTTCTCAACTTCTTGTTTTCTGTAACTCGTGTATTAAGTAAATATTGCTTTAATTTAGTAATGCTATCTTATTGTATAGTATTTATTGTTAAAGATATCAAAATTGAAAATGAAGACAGTGAATCGGAACAAGATACTTCTAATGCTGAAACAGCGGAAAATGTTGTTTTAGCTAAAATTGCAGAAGAAGAGAGTAATAATCAACCAAAAGATGAGGAAGAGGGAAATGCTCAGAATATAGCAGATGCTGCAGACTCTACTACCAATACACCTAAAGAAGATGCAAATGTTGACAATGAGCAAGAGAAAAGAGAAGAAACTGAGCACATTGAACCAGAAGAAAATAGAACAGCTATAGAAGACGAAACTACCTTACAAAATGCAGAGGAAGAAAATTTATCAACCCATTCTACTCAAGATGATGTATGTGCATATTCAAAGTTCATATTCCCTGCTTTGCTTTGTTTCCAGATTTTAAATTAACTACTAATTTGTACATTTTTGGTTCAGGATGGTGATCAGGACGCTCTTAGATTGACTATAGGTGATGAGGAAGCTATTGGAGAATATGTAAGAAAAAATCGACGAATTTGTATGTGTTACGTTAAACTTGAATATAATTTGATAAGCTTTAATATTCTTCTTTTATTAATAATTTCAGAATTTTCTCGCTGCTTCGGAAAAAGGTAAGACGATTTTTTAAACGAATTGGTACTGTGATTTATTAAATGACCTTCAGTATTTAATGTAAGTAATAGAGAAACTACGGATCACATATTTCCTTCCTCACCTCTTCGTGTAATTTCGAAATTTCTGCTTCTGCTAATAATTGTTTACCATAGCTAAAATTTATTTAACCATTTTAATTTAGTACCACAAAATTCAAAAACATTTTTGACAAGTGTGGTTATCGTAATCCACAACAATTCTATTTTTAAGAAATAAATTAGACAAGTATCAGCTAATAGAAAGTAGACAATTTTCAATTAAAGCCTAAATCAACTCAACGGAATCATGAGTGAAATGATTCCATGTACCCTGAATTGTCATACTGTGATTTAGGTGATGAGGATTTAGAAGAGATTGACGAAGACTTAGAGAAAGCTGAAAATGAAATTGATCTGACGGAGGACAATAAATCAACTGCAGCTAAGACTAATTCGACTGAAAAAGCTGCAAATGAAAATTCAGACAAGGCTGACTCTAGTGTTCCGCCTGCTAAACCTGATATAGAAATAGTTGATTTGGAAAATAATGAAGGGTCATCCACTCCTAAAACCGTGACAGAAAGGTATGATTGTGACTAATTTTTCAGTCTTCTCATGTAGAACTTTCTTTATTTGCATTGCATTATATTTCTCCAAAAGAAACCTTATCAATTCAGGTTTGAACTTAATTTTTCAAAGTTTCTACCTTTGAAAATAATTACTATAGCACGCATTTAGTGAATCCGTTATAGACGAGAAAGCGTGTATGCTAGATGATTATTTAACCTTATGAATATTGAAGTACTTACCTGAATTGGACATTATAAAACGGTAACTAATAGTTGTCAACTTAGAATTACTTCAGGCACTGACTTTCTAAATGACTTAAAAAGCTCTATGTTGTCTCAACGAATTTGAGTTCGAAGGTTCTTTTGTTATTTAGCAATTTTTCCCTTTGCCAACTTAAATGCTAGATGTCCAAATATATAAGTATCCTAGACAAATGAATGGAATACATGTGTAAAGTTACAAGAAAAATTCCTATTATGTAACCAACTTTAGTTATATTTTTTTACTTTCAACTTTAATATGTCATTTTGCAGCAAAGTAAGTCAATTTTTATCAATTTTTTGAGTTCTCTCAAAAATATTAATTTAATTTTTTAAATTAATTTTTTTATTTGAAACTTTACTTTCCAGCTTGACTAATATTTTCTACACTTCGTGGTAAATATTTAAATCCATTTGAGTAAATCCTTAAACAGTGCACTTAACCATGATGGACTTAATGGTTATTAATGTCCATTTAAGTGAAGGAAATTAATTTATCAAAAATGATGCCACTGAGTAATTAGCTCTACTTTCTAGGGTGACTTTATATTCGTTTGGATCAATGATTTTGATGCGCAACGCTACAGATGGGCAGTTTCATTAATGGCCTTAGCAATAATCCAACTTGCCATTTTATTGAGTCTTTTTCTCACAGAATAGGGTCTTCGTTATCTGCATATTTCATTTGGCAATTCTAGTTGCATAGTACTGCAAAGACTCAGAAGAAAATTTAAAATCCTAATACCAACTTCACCACGAAAGATTTAATTAATAGGGAATTAACCATTTGGTACAACATCAATTTTCGTATTACAACTAAATCGAATACTGCCAGCAACATGTGACAATGATTCCATGGAATACTGGAGAATTGAAATTTAAACTAAAGCAGATGAGTTTTATTGACTGGGATTTTGATGCTTTCTGCACTACCAACGAGCGCCCTAACACTGTTCCAGCGTACCAATATATTACTCATAACAACGGAACGAGCTACAAACGTTGATATAGTTCTCAAAAGATCTTCGTTTCACAAATTGAATTACCGAGTTTGGCTAAATTAAATGAACTTTCCAAAGAATTAAATCAGGATAGGAAAATTGATTTGGAACAACAGGCTGACAATTACATGTCGGAATATTTCGCAACGTATTGCATGGAAATTACGAAAAAGAAATAGAATAACAACTAGCATCAAAATCATTGATTAGTAACTTAACTTGTAGGTGTATTCATTCTATAATTTATGTACTACCAATACAACATTGTGTAAGAGTATTTTGATTGCTATTTTTCTACAGCCATCAGTGCCCAAGCACTGCACCAAAAGACACCAAGAACGACAAAAGTGAAGAAGGTACATAAAATTTAAGACAGCCTCAAAGTAGATTACCTATATTTATTCTATAAAACCCTCTGCGTTGAAGCCTTTTACCGTATAACCCGATGTAATGCCCCGCCGTATATTAGTTACCCTCGAGGGAATTATGCAAGAAAACAAATAATTTATGGAGATACTTCTGGAGACAATCCCCATCAGTGTGCTGTTTTATCTACACTACTGCAAAGCGACATCAATGGTAATCTTAAGGAAGGCGAGATGTGGTACCATCCCTAAAAATGGAAAACAAATTGAAAGGAGAAATTATCTTTGGAGTCAACTAGCTAATGTTGGAGAATGTGTGGAGCAATGGAGTTGGAGCAATGGAGCAAGGAGGTCACCGTACCGTACACCATGAAAGAGGGATATATGGAGACCCGTGTTAGCGGAAATTGTTCAGCTGCATCATTCACTGACACATACTAAGTTGTCCTTCTCAAATTATGCCACCAACATATTTAGTGATTGGAGTTCATGTTTGCTGCAGTCGCCACAAAATAGAGGTACATGACTGTGAAGAAGGAAAAGGACTATTTATCTGAGGAGGAGAAATATTTTGGAATAATTTGCCTTAATAGAATAATTCATATTCTCCTCTTCGCATTTATTTGCTCTGGAGAAGTAAATCTTAGTTTTCCGTAAATGGCAGTACAAAAGCATGATTCCCCTGGGTAGTAAATCGGGTTATACGGTAGATAATTTCTACATACTAATGATCTGCACGTCGTAAACTCTGCTAATAGGGACGAATGATGAGAAACAGAAGGATGGACATTTACTGATGGTCAACGGATTATGTGCGGAGTGCACAGCGAGCGATATAAAATCAAGTTTTCAAAAATATGGAAAGGTATTACATTGCAAACATGAGCCAACGGAATTCTTTGTGGGGTCGATTCTGCGTCTCTGCATATCTTCGTAAATTAAAATTTTGGTGGCTATATAGATCGTTGCAGTCAAAGTCATATCAAATACTAAAGCTTCTGGATTGAGACGATTTGCTCAAGTTGAAATGGCGTCGGAAGACGACATGAACAAATGTATTTCAGAAGAATTCAGCCTCCATGGTCACCAGCTTACCGTCGAAAAAGTAGCTGCGATTTACGTATTTTCAGTAAATTCCACCACCCGTTTTTTATTTTAGAAAGAGTGTGGTAGATCACGATTAGAGGCATCATAACAGTAATCTTTATTTTTTACTTAATGTGAAACTGGCTTTCCAAATTTTCAAACTAGAATATTGGTAGCGTGATCTTCCAACTAACACTCAGTATTCTACCGAGTTTTCGTCTAGATAACATTACAGAATATATAATATTATAGGCATCAGTCGACCGTTCCCCTGTTAAAAACAACAGTGGTAAATCGGAACAGAACGCATTTACTGACACCGATGCTAACTTTGCTTTCAAAAAGCCAGAAGCGGTTCGGAAGGATCTTGTTTCACCCAAAAAGGATAATGCACCAAAAGCAAAGAGTCACAAGGAGGTGGCAAAGTCGAAGGACAAGCAGGAGACTTCAAATAAGGATGGATCGGATAAGGAGAAAGTGAAGGATAAGCCCAAGGATGGGAAATCGGAAAAGGATAAAAAGTCCACGACAAGGGAATCACGGAGTGAGGTGGACAAAAGCAAAAGCAAAGCCGCTTCTTCCGATGCAAATAAGCCAGAAGCCTCTGAGGGTGGAAATAAATCTGGAGGACCACGAGGAGGACATCATTCGGGTGATCGGAAAGTGGATTTGAGGAGAGACCCTCGTTCGGTGCAATTTGACAGAAGGCGATTTCATGCATCCAAGCCCGGTGGGTACCATCGGGGAGATCGAGGGGCTGAGTCTCCGCCCTCGGGGCCACCTTATCGGCCTAGTTACTCTCGTCCTTCACATTCGTCAGCATCGGCGTACGCTTACAGAGGACGAGGTGGACGAACCCCGCCTATAAATTCCTCAAGACCTTGCCTCACGTTTGACAAAATTCGAGTAATGTCTATTATATTAATAATATCCCTACTACGGGAATAACTTGCGTAAAATGTATTAAATGGTCTTCATTCTGAGATAATTGCTAAGATCCCTTCTATAGTTTGTGGGTTAAAACTTCTTTTTCGTATTGGCCTCGTAAAATATGCCACATTTACTATTGAAGCAATCTTACAGCGGTTTACTATATAAGGGATTTTGGTGTGTCGCTTTCGTAAATATATTTCGAGTCTGGCAATGTTGTTTATAAAACGGTTCGTATATACTTTCCAATCGTTTTTATATTTTACAGCTTTTGGAGTACAAAATATAACTATTACACCTTTATTATAAGTTACAATAGTAAATTATAACTTTTGTACGTATTTTAGCTATCAAGGAGAGTTCAAAGGTAATTTATGAGGATATTAAGTGATTGTGTGTTTATTTTGTACTTCATAATGTAGGAACATAGAGAGCGTGAACGAGTGCGTGAACATGAAAGAAAACTTCGCGAACGGGAACGCCGTAGGAGAGATGAGGAAGAAAAACAGAGGATGTTAGAGAAAAGAAACCGTGATGAATTCCTCATTCTGGAAAGGTAACTTTTCTTCATTAAGTGCCAGAGACACGCATGCCATTATATCCGCAATTTTCATTTCACAGAAGAAAGACCTGCTAAGTGCACAAATTATTCTTGCATTTCTTAATTTCTAAAGCAACAGTGTACCTCAATGGCGGTGGTTAGCTAATCACGCTATTGTAACTAATTATTCTTAAGCCAAAATTAGATGGGGGTTAAAAATTATGCGCTTTATTAGTTATAAAGGTTATAATGAAAACCTTCAAATATATCCATATTGAATATTGATTTAAACTATAGATGGGGGTTAAAAATTATGCGCTTTATTAGTTATAAAGGTATAATGGAAATATCCATATTAAATATTGATTGAAACATTTTTAAAGGGAGCGCCAGCAGCTCAGAATGGAACGTGAAAAAGTAGAAAGAGATAAGATGGAACTCATTCGTCTTGAAAGAGAGAGACAGCGAGCAGAGCGAGATAAAATTGAAAAGGAAAGGGAGGAACTGCGACGGGCTCAGTTGAAAATAGAGGAACACAGTCGTCGCGTCCTAAAGCGATCGTTTACTGATGACAATAAAGACTACCTTGAGAGAAAAAAGCCATCGATCTCGGAAGTTCGGCGATTCGAAGGAGTTAGCCGTCAAGACGATTTTCCGTACTGAATATTCAATTTTTGATTTTTAATATTTTCAAGCTGTTTGCCTCGGTGATTGCAATGTGTTAATATTACAGTTCTAGACATGAAAGCAAAGCAGATCCTCGGGATTCAAGGGACCCTCGCGACGTCAGGGACCCCCGCGACTCCCGAGACCTTCGCGACCCTAGGGACCCTCGCCTGGATGTTGACCGCCATAGTGATCCCAGAATTGATAGAGGACATGTGCAGCGACCAGCACCTCGAGAATTCCCTCCCATTGCAAGAAGTAGTTCTTTGCGTCATTTACAATCCGAAAAGGAATGGGTGGTGGAACAAGCAGCGAGGGATTTGGTTCGAATGGTACTTACTTTTTAATGCAAATACTGAAGTACCACCATCACTCTTTAATCAGTAAAACTGCAACTTTAATTTTGCTTAAAGGAACCAAAGAAATCAAGTCACAATGATGATCGCCGTGCGGTTCGCATAAGAGGTCGGGAAACCACTGCTTTGGCCTCTGACTATGATGTATTATACAATAGAGCAAGTGCTAGTATTGCTCAACCGGCAGTTAAAGTTCCAGAGCGATACGATGATCACAAAGGTATGGCTGTCGATCCCTTTATAATTTTATAGACCACTTCGTTTGCCCTTATCACTTTTATTCCTTCGAATTACGTGCAATTATAATTTTCACCGACTACTGTTTTGTTAAAAATACGTGTAGGGCTATGTGGCAATTTATTTATGGATACATCATTTACCTTTTAGAATTTAGCTTCAGTGACAGAAGCGATTGGGACAGACGACAGTCGTCCTCTTCCTCTGTCGGTGGACAAATGGTTTCTGTAGTTCCTTCTCATTCTACTGCTCCACGGAGCACTTGGGCTTCAGATCGAAAATCCGATCCAACTTGGCAGCCATCAGAAAAGTGGGTAGTCAATTTATGATTACATTTCACTAAATACGAATGTGCATCTAAGTGGTAATTGTTGATCATTACTAGGCTGACTTTGTCAGAGCGTTGGTTGGCACCAGGAAATGGTTCATTGACCGTAGCAGCTGCCCGATCAGGCAGTAGCACCATGACTTCTCTTGGAGGGCTTCCGGTAGCATCCAGTTCTCCGTATCCATCTTCAGTAAGTTACAGTTATGCTAATAAGTGCTATTCTCGATTAAGAATAACTATTTATTATTTATATGCCGACACGAATGAATGAAATCGGAGTTTATTCTATTTACTTAGATTCTTATTTCTTATGTAATCATTTCATTTTTACACAGGCGTCTGGGAGTGCATCCAGTGTTGGGAGATCTGGTCAATCGTACAGCGGCGGTGACCAATTTAGTTACCGATTCCGTCGGTTCTAAGAATCATATAATCTCTTGGGTCATTAGATGCTATTTAATGACTGCGGATAATCTGTAACTACTTTTAAAACAAATGTTTTTAAAAATCATTATCTTAGCAGATAGAAGTTAGAGAAAATATATAATTACTGTAAAAAGTAGTAATTTGTAATACTGTCTGTGGTATACTTAACAATTTCCGATTATTGGCATTATACAAAGAGACTAGAGCAGTGGATAGGAATCTTTTCAAGTAGTTTCGATAATGAATTCTTTTTTCAACTTTTTTCTATTTGATTACGAACTTGTGTAATTATTTTGACCTCAGATTATGCTATCAAAAAGTATTGTCCTTAGATTGCAATTAGCAACTATAACATTTTTCTGTCAAAGAAGCAGTTAGGAAATTGCCTGAATGTCTTATCAATGAAATAAACTTATCATTACCCTTGCAATTAATTAAGATGTCACCTGAAGTTATTATTCTGATTGTATTGGAATAAATTCATCATAGTAAATACAACGGTATCAAAATGTTCTGACGTTGTAAATACATTAAAAATTACCTAAGGACGTAGAAAATAGTAAGTGGCAAATGGCCGTACATATTTTCCTTATTTCTGAATTTACCAACAATACACAGGGAAATTGAACAAATTCTGTTGTTGAGAATGGAGTAATGTAAACATTGTAGGACGAATTTAAAGGTAGCACTGTATTTTCCTGTCATTTGGATGTCTCAACGATCTCTCCAACGTATTATGAATATTCGATATTAGGAATATTTTCGATAGTATTATAAATAGCCAATTCGATGGTATTATGATCTTCAATTCAGTTGTAAAATTACTAGACAATATTTCAGCAAAAAGCATTATTTGAATTTGTCATCTCCAGATAGTACTTAAATAGATTAGGTATGCTTGTTAATTGATGTCTTCTTGAACACAGGTAGATCTGCAATAAACTTCAATTTAATACCAATTCTTAAATAGTTTAGATATAATTTACATTGTACACCTTGTCATTCTTTGTAATTAAATGTTACCTTGCTGTACAGATGTCTATCATACTTAGCTGTTATCTAATTATACTTAAAGTGTAATGTGAATTGGTAAAAGAATAAACCTGAGTCATTACAATATAGTAGCTGCGTAAGCATTGTGCATGCAACAAGTTAATTAAAACGCTACCAATTATGTATTAAATAGAATAGTTTAATAGAATTCACTGTCCACTCCATTTTGCAAAGGCATATTTAAGTATCCTTCGATTGTTCAAAATTAAATAATATAACCAACTGACCCGGTTGGGCGATCCAATCCAAAAGGAGAATAACCAAAATGCCCAATTTGTATCTGTATTCATAATTTCTTTGGGATCGGAATCGGAACACCATCGGAAGGCATTAAATAGCAGGTACAATATATAGAGTGGATGCGGATGGGGAATAAGGAAATCCGTAAACGCTGGAACGTGTAACGTCGGATGTCCAGCTAGTCGACAAACCGCTGGCTGACTGGCGGAAACAAAATTTTAACTCAAATTTTTATTAAACATGAATGATCTTCCATCATACGAAGACTGTTAAATCTTACATATCTTCTGTTCAATTTTTGAGCAACTCTCAGCAACTTTAGAGTATCTGTACTTTTTATTTACTTTAATATTATTTTATTTCTATGTGTTTTTGCCCAATTTATCAAGTTATTTTTATTATGTGTGTTTTTAAATTATATAGGTATTTTGCCCGGTGAAATAAGGTATCAGAATTACCATCTGTCACATTCTTATATTATTTGAACTGACAACATTATAATAAAATCTGAGACAGAGAAAGAAAAGGACATTTTCTAATCTCTCTCACCAAAGAAATTTTCACACTGTGGATCCAGTTTACCTTATTATCGTAGCAGAAATATTGTGTTAATAATGTACGGTTTTGTAATTTGTCAAATTGGATTATTGATATAATTTTATTAATAGGCAAATACATGTAATCAGATAAGAAACGGAATTATAAGCCGTTGGCTCTGAAGTCAAAGAGGAGATGACGAGACCACTCCGTCGAATTGCAGTGGCAAGAAAGTGGACATGTTAGCCACCGAAGTAAAAATATAATTGCCAATTTTGTAGAAAGATGAAGTTTTGAAATGCACGATTAAAAATGTTGGTAAAATTTAATTTCCTACTTTCTATACTTCTTCAAAGCATAAAGATCAAAGGATTTTAAACTTAAGACTTACTACTTACCTTATCTTAGTTGGTTAAGTAGTGAATATACCAGAAATTGCACATTGAGATGCAAGACCGTTGTGTGCAGTTCCCCTGGCTTCTGAGTGATGTCATGTGAGCGAGTACAGTAGACTAGCTAATGTACCTAAGTATTTCTAAAGGCAAGTTTGCACAGTTAATGGGACTTGGGGACTACAGAATTACTCTAACGTACCTTGGTGAATGTGCATGGTACAACTTCATTCACTGAGCATATTAGACGTTGGCATACCACGTTCTTGTCGCAGATTGCATAAAGTCATTCATACAGGCGGACAAAGCACAGTCTTCCTCTTTCCACTTTGCCTTTGCCACGACGTGTTTCTTTAGCGAGCATGTACTAAGAATTGACAGCTTAACTAAGGCTTGTATTTAAAATTACTATATTGATTTGTTATGCCATTTGCTAAACTAAACAAATATATAATGTCATATTTTATAATTATTAATTAACTTTATTTGATATTTTTGGAATTTCAGTAAAAACTTAATTATCCGTAGGTAAATTGAATAGAAGCAAAGTCTTTTTACATTCTTGAATATTAAAGATCTGAGTTTATTTTAGGCTGGTTTTCTTCCCTGTAGAAAAGCAATTGGCGATTATCTTTACTTATAGCATACTATCAGAAGAGTACATAAGAAACTTTCATGTGTTTTTGTGTTGTGTGACTTAAATTGTGAGTTACAACTTACAACTTGCCCGTGGAACGTGAGTTGTAAAATAGATCTTGAGACTGTGAGACGGATAATGAGAATTTCAGTCTCAGCCTGAGATTGCTTTCTGAACTGACTGAGTATTTTGCGACTGCTCCTTGAATTCTACACAGTCCAACGTCCAAGTGTAGCATAAAGTGCATGCACAGTGCTCCAGTCCAAATTCAATACAAATCCTATACAATCGGTTGTCTTCTGCTCTGACAGATATAAAGTAAGTTTCTATATACCTAACTATTTAAATTAATGCTCACATTTACAATACAGACGATAGATATGCATTACAACCATTTAACATTTAACCCTGGTGTAATTGGACGACTTCTGTAACTGAATTCAACTACGGGACAACACTCTGAACTATCTATTTAATATGTTCAAATGACCTAACATATTACAGTGTGCTTGATTGAATCTTAATATTATACTCTCTGAATTAGCTCCTCATTCTTAATCTGTCAGTTAACATTGTTCCACGCCAATAAAAGTCTTTTGCATTACCATGCATCAATTTAAAAAACAGAAAATACTTATTACTTATGGTTCTAACACAGTAATAATGCATAGGTATCTGAATAGAATTCTGAGTGTATGACTATATTGCAAATTATAATCCTCAATGCTGTTAACCAATACGTAAGAACTACTATACAAGGATTATAATGAAATGCTATCCCAAATACTTAAGTCATAAACTGTTCCTTGCCAGTGAGGTATACAATGTTAAATCGGACACATCTTATAGTTGTATTAAAGGAAGATATGTATAGCAGATATTGGATTGGAAATAATATTACTAGATTTCAGCGGTAAAATATACTTATTGGTGACTTTAATTAGTATAATGTTATGAACCAAAGATTTTCGCCAAATATAATTCTTGAATGTATGTTTGACATACTTTTTATCAATATGTAACTATTTATTTTTTTATTAGGTACAATAGTGTTCAATAAATACATATTAATCACACGTCACTCTCCAGCATATTGTTATCGCTGCATGCAAAGCCATGACGTTCTTGCTGGAGTGATTCACCTCGTAGTAGGAAATATCAAGGAAATAATATGTGCAAATAATGAATCGTCTGCTAGGAGTAGTTCCTCGGAGGAATGCCTCCGTTCTAGGAGTAATTCCATGCAAACATATTTACCGTATTTCGTCGGACAATTAGACATAATATACGAAGACAGCACTTAACCATATTAATTTTATTGCCCGTACCAGTTACAAACGGTCGCACCGAACAAACAGGGATATGATATTATTCTCTCCATTTAATTGCCCTTATCGCCTCTAATCGCAAATGTGGAAGTCACAGGGCAGTTTAATCAGTGTTAGACCAATTGTGATTATGTACATTCAGGGAGCTATCTTGCATTGTGTAACGCCAACACTAAGCATTGCGTCTCAACTCCACTCTCAGCAATTTGCTTTCTGGAACTTCACACGAATATTATTATGTAATACTACACTTTAGATGAATAGTATTACATGTTCCAATGACGAGATATAAAACGGTAATAAACTAGTGAGTATGTACAGAGAATATTATGCACAAATATTTTTAATGGTGCTATACCTAGCCACATTACATTATTAGCACTGTTACAATATAGTTAAGTAACACTGACATTAATAGTATAGTCTTTTCTGCGCACATCTACTCATTCTAGTATGAATTGGAAATATGAGAAGGGTATAGCATAACAAACACAAACTGCTTGAATACGGTTGATGGTTTCTGTAATAGAAACACAGGCTTGATTCTACAAGCATAGGAATACGTAGCTTGCGACTTTATTACCTAACCACTATGTAACTTACGTCAGTACTGCTACTGATCTACTTTAATAAAATACCATTTTAACCTAGTATGAATATTGCCATTTATACATAATAGTAATATCTGATGGAACATCACGGTCCTTTACTGCATTCACATTAAGTGTAACACGCTGTGATGTTCACAATCAGTAATATCTGCAACGTACACCACTCACTTAGTATATGAGTTCTTCAGTTGCAGTCCTCAGTCGTGGGTGATACTTTATTCTGCTAAACCTTTACTCTCCGATCTCAATTTCCATTTGTGTTTGCTCTTGAACCGTTCCTTTGACTTTGAGCATCTAATATACTTACAATTATAATATCTGCAGAATTAAAACTCACCACATCGACTACAGATAAAATACGTTCCATTCAATTCAATACCCCGCTCTTTGTTCTTTTCCACGTTCAGTTCACTCTCATTTCGTGGTCGCTGACATTGTCAATTACACATTTTCCACGTTGCTCATTTGCGTTGGCTGGATCGCTGAAGGTGAGATTCCCTTTAGTTCGTTGCAGAGTGGGGTTTAGCAATTCTACATTTAATTTTCTAAATATAGTGGATACCAATTAAAAGGTACGTAGATCTTTCATTTCCGTATAAGGTACTCCAGAAACCAAAAGCCACATGAGGGGGAAGAATATCAGTATTGTTCATATTCTAATGATTAGTATCCATTATACACTCTGGTTAAGCAAAAATCTGTTCAAAGAAATGAGTAATGATACATTGTTGGTCAGAACAATTCATTGTAGGTATTGTAAGCATCCGATTCAAACCTCGTATTCAATATTTTACATTTCAGTGTCCTCAAAGCAGTGTGCTCTTAAATGACGAAATGCTTACACAAAGTTTTATTGTAACTGTTGCCCTACATATAAAAGGTAACCAGGTTTACCACTGCTTTATAATCAATCTATTTGGCACTTTATAACCATTCGCAATTTTATTGCCATGCATGGTAATAATAAAACAAAGCAGCAATCAAGTCAAGGTCCTCAATAAAAGATTGAAAATCTCAATGTCTGAATAATTTGGTTAGTTAAACTTCACTCATGCTTAGGACAAATGTGCTGATGGTGCATATTAATTTTCATGAAAGCTTTCGAATAAGAGTGGCTGTTTTAGAGACATTTTGATATAAGTAATAGCGGTAGTAATGTTGCTAAAAAATTTGAGATGTCAGAGAGATATCGTGCTTTGCCTATTAAATGGGGAGTAGGTATGAATTATATAAATGTTACGACATTTTATGTCTTGGTATATATCTGTATGTGGTATAAAATGCGGAGAGTATTGTATGTAGAAATATTATAATTGTGCATTTTCCTTTATTCCACATAGAAAGTTCTCGAATTTCTTTCGTTTTGCCCGTTTCCTAATAGTTTCTTGGAAGCGCAGTGAAGGAAGCCATAGGCAAATATTTTTTCATACTGCCGTCATAAATTGACATTTAACAGTGAATCTCAAGCCTCTTGTTTTGTATTGTCTCCTCTTTATTCAGGTTGCGTTCAAGTATGTATGTACATAGGTATTCAATATTGTGCTCACGTCTTTGCAGTTATAGGTTAGCAAAGACATGGTAACACTAGTTTGTTTATTCAAGCGAACATCCTGTTCTTAAAGGTTGTGGATATATTGGGCATGTAACGAAATTCTTTAAAGTAACTCTGCACGGGTACGTGCATTTATACTGCAATTCGATATTGTTATACCAGAGATGAAGTTCATATTCTATTGCTCTAAAGTTAGTAGTTGGAGGTAAACTGTTAGTAAAGATGTTCCCCACTAAAAACAAAAACATATAATTGAGCTACATATCTTGTCAGTCGATGGATCCTTTCCTGTCGACTTCAAATATAAAGTTACTCAAATACAAATTTGCTATAAGCATAAAAGTATTGTGCAAAGAATGAACAATGATACTTCCTTACCTATATCATCCTAGAAAAATTCAATCTGCATAAGTTTCGTATCCATACCTTTTTATCCTAATACCTTCCTTTAACTACACCACCTATACACTTCAGACAATTTCTGTCTCGGAAGAGCTTAGGTATTTGTTTTACTAATATTTGCATAATTTTATTATTTAAATTTACATACACGTCTTCATCAATCCAAAGATACAGTTTACTTCTTCGATAGACAGACCAATACAGTATTAAGCTATTATATTATTACATTCATAGCTTATTACTATTAGTATATGAACCCTCTACTGGCATAAATACCGTTTTTAATACCTATAGTACCTTTAATACGGTGATCTGTTCTAACTAATAGAGCTACTTAAATAGATATTATTCATCTTGGTCGTATATAGTCATACCACAGTATAACATTTCTTGCTGTCACTCTAGCAAATAGTTAAGGTAAGGCTAGACAGTTTGAGATGTCTTCCTATCATATCAACAGAGCAACCTTTGCGTTTATAGAACTGCAGAAGCTAAACTTCTAGAGATGGAAACGATTCTCCTTTCATTAACTTCCACCGATTGAGTCAAGCTTAAATATTTTACGAAAAGACCAAAGTTGTTAAAATGCAGTGTTTTAACGAAAATTTAATATTGAAGTATCTTTAATGATTTACATAGTAAATTTATAAAACACGAGTTAGGTATTATTATAATATTAAATATATGTACACGAATTTAAACGAAATTTACAATCACTCTGAAATCGGATAGTATGTTTCAGGAACTATTGTAAATCCTGCGATGTATTCATGAAGATGAGTTATTAGCGGTGTTGACTTGTTAGAAAAGTTAACCGTATTGCAATTTTGGAGTGTTGAATTCAGTTATACAATCCCCACTCTAGAAACCTGAAGGAAACATAGAGAATGAGGAAAAATAAACTGTCTAGATTTGGGCTCGGGTTGACTTTTACAGACATCCATGGAATAGAGTTTTCCTTCTCTCTTCTCAACGAATCATGACTGTCACTATAATTTATACCAGGAATTTTACATTATGTCCATGCTTACTGTCAGCGTGCTCACCATTAGTAACTATAGTAAGTAGATTTGATGTGCAGTGTGGAATGTGCACAGGTTTAACTTTTTACTCGTGGGGTATGATATTATATATCCACGAACACACACAAAAAATACCTACCAACCTACCAGGCAAGACTAGGTTTCCTAAGTATTAAGTTTCGCAATAATTTTGTACGGAACAATAGAACTAAGGTGGTGTGGTATGTATTATGAATTTACTGATAATGTGATAATGCACATACGTCCCTCTGACACATTCCCACTATGCTGAAAATATACTAACTTACATAGGTAGGTACATTGTTCGCAAGAAATATCACAGAGCGTTGCAATAGAGACAGAAGGTTAAGTGTAATCATTACACAAGAAGGATGATAAAGTATCCGTACATTCCCGACTATTTGTCTAGTGGCAGACATTGGGCTAATTTATGTAAGAAAAAATTTAGCATTCCATACAGGTTAAGGTAGATGCGAAATCAATTCTAATATTAAATCCAGATGAGTTGATAAAAGATGCTCTGTGTGTTATTTAATGTAGATTGCATTAATATACTTTGTAAACTTCATTAATCCTCAGGAACTATATTTGTGTTATAAGTAAGGTACGCTGGACTCTAAAATTACAATTGCTCTAATAACATTTAGAAATTTAGAACATTAACGTATACTTTGACAGTTTGGCATTATTGGAAAACTTAAAAAGAAAGGACATCCAGTATTTCTTCTGCAGTTTCAATGCTAAAATGTTCTTAGTTGTAGAAATCATTGTAATATTGTTTATAAAAAGCATTATAAAGTGTAGTTTCAAAAATATTTTTTCAAAGGCTCCGTAAGCTAAAATTCTCAGACTTTCATTGATATTTACTGCATGTATTTCACTGAAATACATGCAATGAATATTACTTTAAAAAGTGAAATTGTAAGAGATATAAGGATGAGTGTTTCAATAATAGTCGTTAGTGGGTACTACTTGTGTGTTATAAATAGTTTGACTGTTATAATGTAATAATAATTGAGCAAATTAGTCCATATGTGTCCTTCGTCAAGTATGTTCCTCGATTATCGTTTAATTACGATTACTACACAGATAATGAAAGGTTGTCAAACAAAAATGTATTTTTATCTGCAACCTTAATCCTTTTTGATGAGGTTCAAACACAATTGAGGAAGAGAGTGTTGGAATTTTGGAATGCCTAAATTTGATAAAATGAAATCTTTCTTTCGGAATCACTTACGTGTATAATATAGTTATGTAAGTGATTCCGGGTCGATTTATGTAAGACGCAAAAATACGCCATACATTGCACAAAATAATAATTGGAGCAATTTTTGGTATTATCAGGAATAATGGCCACCGGACAAGTAAGGAGAGCTGGCGGACAGCAACCTGTTTTAGATTCTATGCAAAACCGACTTACAGAAGAGCAGCAAGAATACCTGGAGAGACAGTTTCAGAAAACCAAAAATCCTCACCCAAGTGAGATGATGCTTATTGCAGCTGAAACTGGTCTTAGCGAGGAGGAAGTCAAAGTAAGACAAAACAGAACTTCATTAAATGATTTATTCCCTTTGGCTAACAATTTCTTTTGAAGTTTTAGTCCGTAGTACTCTTACAAGCTTTTGCATTTCCACATTTTGGTTTTTGGGAATTGCAAATAGCCTTTGTTACTCAATTGGGACAAATTGCTTTCATATCATGGGATTTTTTTTAAATCACAATAAAGAATGATACGAGGGATGCTTGATGCAATAATCCTAACAGTAACAGCTTTGGACATAAACGCTTATTACATTTACATTAATCTTAAGTACATCCGTACCAATGTGGTGAACTAATTTGCTCTCATGTGTTGGTACATTCCAGAAAATGAAAAGCTCAACATGCAGATTAACAAATAATAATCTTGAGGTCACTTTATTCTGATATTAATGGGATATACTTATGAAATATGGAGTAATTATTGTTATAGTGATAGTAAGCGTAAATTGCTTGCACTCACTCAATCAGCAAATTAAATCCCCAAAGTATGTTGAACAAAATATGTATCAGGACGTGGAATGTACATGATTATGACGCATGATTCATGTATGTAGCTTGGCCTGTAGGTAGAATTAGGATGTCCATCAGATCCAGTTCATAAGCTTGTTTTATAGTAGCTGTAAATACATGTGCTTCATTTTTTACTAACGGATTGGCATTATTTATGACTACTTAATAAAGGAAACGCTAATGTGAATGCATTGTATCTCTGTGTATCAGCGAATCTGAGATCTGTACTTCATACTATTGAAGCCAAGTGTAATTTTTAACGGCCTTTCTTCATTATAACATTCATTAAGTTTTTGCGTAGTGGCTATTAATTACGCTTTTCCCTACTAGGATAAATGCAGATATAACTTGTTTGCGTGTATGTATAACTACTAAATACATTTAAATAAATAATGACAACACCTTTTTGTATTTCTAAGATATTTAACTGCAATATGTTTATAGAGAATGATGAGAGGTATTAAAGAATTTATATTTATATTGCCCTATTTATGATATAAGCAATTTTTTGCAGTATTTTACCCATCAGCAGTTAAATTAAACAGGCAAATGTTATTTTTAATTTGCAAGGTCGCTTACAATAAGTATCAGTTCAATATACCACCATTAGTTCTCATTATATGTTGGTGGCTAGTTTTTCTGCATTTAAGTCGCATTACCTAGTTTACATTTTTATGTGTTAAAAGGAAAATATCTGAGAGGTAAGTTGCTTAAAATATCTAAAATAATTGGAAACAATTATATATGTACATGGATACAATTATATCCAGTTGTAATTGAAATATAAAGAGAATAAAAATTATCTGTGAAAAGCATTCATTGAACTTGAATTGTGCTTATAAAAATTATTTTTGGAAAGATAAGATATAAATAAACGCAGTTTAAAATATGAATGAATTCTTGTAAAACAAATTGTCAGTTGACAGTTGAAATGTTTGAAGTACTTAAGAAAGCGAAAATGTTAACGAATCGATCTCAAGTCTAAAGGACGATTCTGTACACAATATACTTATCTCAATCTCACTCAACCCGTCAGTTGAACTGTCATGCTACTTACCATGAGCTCATCGTCAGTAGTTAGTAGAGGCTTATACAAATTACAACCTCTGCTATGATTATACGTGTGTTAATTTAAAGGCAAGGACTGTAGAGATCCTAATCAAGTTTAATATCATGTAATCACAAACAATCACGAATTACAAAGGGATAGTACGTATTAAGTATTTATAAAAGTTTATACATCTACATATTTATGATTAGGTAAATAATTTAGGTGTAGTAGAATTTAATGTTATTGTAGAAAAGTATGATGAGCCTTGAGACTGGAATGCTTTTGGAAACAATAAACATTAAGATGCAGGCGGCTTTAGAGGTTTATGATGGAGATGGGATCATATAACGAAATACGCCAAGCGATTAGCCTTCTTTGCATTTTTACTTGTAGGACTTATAGAAAACTAAATGGTAGATTTGTAGCTTTTACAAGAACTCATCTGCCTACTGCTCACACTCATGTGCATAACACGTCCTTGCCATTATCACTTCTAATGAGTCATTTCTACTTATAACACTACTCCTCTAAGACAGTAAAGAGTAATTTTATTAGCTTATTTTCCTCGTAAATACCTATTGCGCCTTCGGTAAACAAACATGAGCAATTTATACCATCCCAAATCACGGAAAAATTTCAGTGACATCCATAGCGAATAAATAAAAGGAAACGCAATTAGACTCGTCTGAAACACATAAAAATTATCTTACATTATGCGACGTAGTTCTGCTGAAGTCTTTTAACTACTCAGAAGAGTACGAATGTAGCAACCACAAAATTGTCCTTATTTTCAATAAATATGAGTGAGAGTTTGCATAAAGCAATAAATACTAATGATACTTAAATACGCAGTAACCTAATGTAAATTAGAAGTAAGTACTGGGCCTCTTTTGTGAAACAGGATTGTAATGAACTGAGGACATCAGAAAATCCTTTCAATTGTGTTTGGATTTGGATTTCAATGGAAATTGCACATACTCAGGATTGACAATGAAGGAAAAATCAAAATTAGGAATCACTTTCTCTTTAAATTACTATTCGTCTCATTCAAAATTACTATAAAATATCTACATTTACATACTAGTAGTATTAGCACCACATAAATGTGTTTTATATGGTTAATTTGATGCATTCTGTGATTGCCCTAAAAACTTACAGGTTTTTGCAGTATTAATTGGTTCTAACCATTGCTTAAGGAAAAGTAACATTTATTCAACTGAAAATAAATCTCTATAGCTAAGGATTCTACTTATGTCTAATAAAAAAGAAACTGGGGATAAACCATACAGTATGCATAAAGTAACACAAATTAAAAATTGTTGTTAACGAGTCGTAGTCATAAAAGCAGTATTAAGTGCCACTTAATTTATCCGGTTTGTCTACAAAGACTGCTTAAAGGGGCACAGAGAAAATAGAAGGCTTAGACTTAATCCTACTAGCATATCGCTATCAAAAGGAACATCGGCGCATTATGACTCATTAAAACTTTTTTTCTGACTTTGCAAATGCAAGCCTTGTAAAAAGCTATTTAATCACTGTAACCATTGCTAATAAAGCAAAAAAATAAAAATGACAGTATATCTTGCCTGATTTGGGGGTAGGTACCATACGTTTAATTGATACTAAAAATAAGTAATAAATCAGCTATGCAACACTACAATAAACCTAATAAAGAGTCTTTATCGTTTTTTTAATCTTACAGTATGGGCAGTACAATTAAAATTGCTTTCATATGCAGCAGTTAATACTATCAATTTGCTGAATATTATTATTGTAGGGTTAATAAAGACAAGTTATCAGTGTGATAATAACTGCTGTCCCTTATCGTAATCATTTTTAACTTATAAATGCAATTTCCAACTGCCCACTGGGTCAATTAACTAACCATTTACGTTGATTTCGTCTACACACTAACTAATTGCTTGTTATAGTATTCAACGTATCGTAGTATGCCAAATAATTTATGCAGAGGAATTCATACTTTTGATATTTACAAATGTTTTACGTAAAAGATGGAGCAGAGCAGATGTTAACAGAATTTGAATTCATATGTGTACAGCAGCTTACAAGATTAGCATTTCTGCAATGTCAACTAGGTTCTATTTTCTAAACCGCTCACAGTAACTATGATAGAAAAGACAATGTTCAGCAAAATAGTGAAAATCATTATTATTGACAATGTGTTGCAAACAGCATAAATAATGTTAATGCAGCAGAAATGATATTTAATGGCTTGTCAATTACAAAGACAAAGGTGTGGACAAAAGACCTTGTTCTATTGAAGGGGAATGGCAAGCCCAAGATTCAGCAGAATTCCTGAGTTAAATACCTACATGGGATCCGTCATCCATGCTAATGAGTTTTGTGTGTTCCCTTTGTGAAGTATAATAAAATATTTCTTTCAAAAGACGTTTTAGCCCACGGTGCTGGAGAATAGTTCTTGCCTTGGCACTAGATAGATTATATTTTTGTAATTACAGTATTCTTTTCTCTTACCATTTCTTAGTAAAGTGATAGTGCACAACTTTTATATATCGTATGGTATGAATTGAAAATATATGCAAAAATGATTTTTGTATTACTCAAATTATTGTAAAAGTCTACAGTGAGGACAATTTTGAAATGCTTTACATTTGAACATTGCTTTAATCAAATTTATGTGTAAACTGTAATAATAACGCTAAGTTTAAAATCACACATAAAATTATTCTTAAGGCTTGCTATAATTTTGAGGATCCATCGAGCATTTTAATCCCTTCTGTAATGGATGCAAGAAAATGTAAATGCATTTACTTCTTTTGGGGTTGACTGAATTTGAACAATTTAGAGGGCTGGAGTATTTTGAGGAGAAAGCATGATAGTTTGATATAAGTTGTAGGAAGATGACATTTGATGGATGAATTTATGGGCAGTTTTGGTTGTGAGAATGATTTTTGTTGGATGCATAGGTTTCTTAACCCTTGCAGGTTGCTTTGAGTGAGATGTGAGACTTGAGAGCTAAAACGATAGTGACTGGTTGAAGTGGCGGTGTGGATGTGATGTATGAATGTGCCGACTGCACAATGGCCAAGTATATAATAGACAAAGTGACAAGAGAATACATTCGTAGAAGCAGCATAATAAATATAACTGATCATGAGCGAAGCTTTTGAGTCTACTACTGGGACTTGAGATGTGAAGCAGAGACTGAAGTGCACCAGACTGTCATGTCACTCCAAACTAATGGACAATACAATATATTATACAATTCTGCACTGACCACCGCTTTAATGTATATGGAACTGAGGACCGATAGTCTGGCGAATAAAGTCTAATCTGTATGCGATATACAACTCTGCATGGCGTTCCGAAACACAAGGAACAAAGGACGAAGTAGAATATGGCCACGTTTCCTATATCTGTGCAGTTCTCACAGGGAAGCAGTTGCGTTGCCACCGTCAACAAAAGAGAGCTACCGAGTTTCTGAAATGTCAGGAGTGATGTCCGTGTTCCGTCGCCTTGGGTATTGTGTGTCACGGCAGATAGAGCGTTGCGAAATAGAGATGCAGTGTTCGTAGGCATAATGCTCGGGACTTAGGTGGTGCCTCCGCTCTAGGTTACGTCATGGTCAATATTACACGTTGTTAAACAGCAAAGTTCTCTTTTCCTATGTGTATGATCACTTGATCACAGTTACAGTTACAATATGTGACAGGGATTCGCAAGTTAACTTGACACATCTTGCCTTTTCTTCACCAGCTTTCTTTGTACTCACTTGCTTTCCAGAAATAAGCTTTTTATATCGATAATTTAATACCAAATGCTACAGCCATCCGAGTACGTCCTATAGAACTTCACCAAACTCACATCAGTCCTACAAATCACTGCTGTATTTCTTCCGGCAGCCGAATAAAACCAAAAAAATCGCTATCGAAATATTTTATCGCTGAAAACGGTATGATATTTCTCGGTTCACCATTTTCGTAAAAATTACATTGTTATCAATTGTTAATACCCTCTAAGTGCTTTAAACACTGAAACAAATTTCAGAAGTAATACCACTTTGTAAGTATATTTCTATCCGTAACAACTGCATTTATAAAGAAAATGATGCATTTGAGCACATTATTTTTATTAATACTAACTCAACCCAATTAAAATTGCAGAACTTAAATTTAAACTGGGAAAAACGTTTGCCTATGCTTAGGATTTATGACTTTATATTATACGGTCTTATTACCTTTGGACTTGGTATTTGGAACTAAAAGGAAAATCGATTTCGTGATGTATTTTGCATTTCTTATTGGCACAATGTAGTGTTTCAACCCTATCTACATCATTAATGCAATTTTCCTTCAATTTCCAGTAGTTGGAAGTTTGAATTGCAACATGTAACAGATGCAAGGAGATCAGACTATCAAAGTTAAAAAGACAGCATAACAGAGTGGGGTAAACGGTAACTCTCTCTCTCTCTGCAAAGGTAAAATTGAATAAGGATCTAATATACAGACACTATATGTCTCATATATTGCCAAATGTAGCTGGAAATATCTCAAACAGAATATTATACTAATGGTACATACATTCATGTACTTACACCTTTACAATATACACAGGGTTATGTGGAAACACTGCAACCAACATATACGACTACGAAAAACTAATTTTTACGAAAGTAAACGCTATGATTGTAAATTAAAGGACATACAAAATTCCAAGAATCGAGTCTTTTGGTTTTATAACACAATTTTTGTGACTTACTATTGATACCTTCAAAATTTCCATAGTTTAGAATGCGTATTAACCACACCCTTAGAAAACAGTATTCTTTCGATAATTTTTTGAAGCCAATAATTTTAATTCTTGTCGTCGTAGCATATGTACCGTGTAAACCAATGTAAAAGGAGTGATATTAAAAGTCATTTAAACAATACAAGTCGTAAAACTTGCGACGTTGGAAATTGTGTCCATTTTGTGGTATTTTTCTTATTTGTTTGGTTGTGTTTATTTCTCGTAGTAGAATTGAAGATAAGGTTTTACGCAGGAATGGTTTCTTTTGGAGAATCCTGTACTTATCTTTTTGATTTTATATTTTATATTTAGTGCATGCACTATTGACATATATTGGGATAGCAGTTTTATTCATGTAAGTAGGCAGTGTCTGAAAGGAGAGGTTAAGCGAGACGTGCATAGTACATAATAAGTTAGGTAGGTATCTGTGTAAGAACTTTTATTCTATCTCGGAGCACGTAATAGCGTTAGGAGATGGATAGCTATAGAGACTTAGGTTGTGGATAGAGAAAGTGGAGTACAGAGAGGTCTTCTTTTGGTTGGAGTGGAGTGTAGGGTGAAAACACCTTTCGTTGGTCTCGACCTCGTGTGTGTTCCTTGGAGAGTAGCTGACTGGATTGAGTTCGTGTGTGCAAATGTGTGGATATTGGATGTATAAATGTATCTTGTCTCTTTTTGCCTTTAAATTTAATGTTGTACAACTACTCTAGTTTTCTACTCACTCAGTCAGTCAGTTTTCTGTTACTCCACTGACTTTCGTCTAGCATCTCCAAAGAAATGGTGCACGATGCAAGCTGCCAATTTTTTGCCTCGTTGGTAAAAATCCATTTCGTCTTGTCTAGCAATATTGTGTGGCGTGGCAGGGAATGAGACGAGAGAGCAAATGCTATCTTAACTTTGAGCTAAAGCTCACTTCACTCAATTCACACTGCTAGGCTGCTTCTTCTGTTGCTCCGACTCTTATTATGGGTCTTCTGCCGACTCAAGATCAGCGACACACTGTAGCTGTGTTTTATGAACTATGCACCACGGAGTACGTGCCATTCCTGGTAAATAGCAGACAGAAATGAAACGGACAGCACTGTAGCATTATCTTCACTAGGCCAATGTGGTGTGTTGTTTTCTGAATGCACACGAATACAAGTTAAATACAGATAATACTCAGGCAAACACATGGAGACCATTTCAGACTTGAACTTGAGTTGAGTTGCTTCAAAGTTAAAAACTTTGTCATCTCATCTCACCCACCCAATATAATAATGTGTGCTCGGCACTCTGCACTTCACGGCTACACGCAACTAATAATAGGTACCTATACTACTATACTCACTTTTACGGAATATGGCACGGCCACCATACTGGCTTCTCTGCAGTTCATTATGTCACAAAGAAAAAGGAGCAAACTTTTTCCTAACTTTCTTACATTTTTCTTGCTTAGAATACACACTGTTTATAGTGTAGTGGCTTTGGTGTCATTCCTGCCTTAGTGTGTTGTCATAATGAAGAAACTGTCAGGCTAAGAATGTTCCCAGTTTAATACATCTACTTTTCTCGGCTTTTCCACACTTACATTGTTGTCATTCTTCTAAACAGAAAATAAACTCAACCAAACGAATAAAAATCATATATTCACACTTTTGCAGTTTCTCTGAGGTCACATTAGGAAAACCGCTTGTTCAGAATTGCTTTTTCTAACTAAATGCCACTTTGTATGCCATAAACCATAATTGGGGATTCAAACTTAAAATCATGATAAACATTACAGCTTCATATTTTTTATCTACCCACCCGCACACGTCATCATATATGGCACAGGCAAAATTTCAATCGATCATATTCACTGGCAATTGAAGTTGCAATTTCGGCCCTAAATAAGTTACATCTAATTGATTACAAGAGCTATTGCGCTTCTATTTGTTCAACTTTCAGTAGCAATACTTTTGGGTCGGGGATACTATTAGATAATCTTGAAACTTCCTACTGACAATTAGAACTGACGCTTTTAGCAAACAGAACTGATATGGCTCGTATTGTTTCATATTTCATAAATTAATATTACTTACATATGTGCTTTCCCAAGGCTTACTGTTACAAATAGAGCATCAGTTCTTACCTTTCTTACATAATAACCTATATTATAAAAACACCTAATCCGTGCATCACGTCTGCACGCAAAAGGGTATTGGTTTCTGCTACGCTTACTATTGGTTGCTTTGCTAGTGGAAATAAATGATGAATGTTAAAACAGAATGTGATGTAAACGAGAAAGTAATTGAGTTGTGAACATTGATTCCAGGGTTGGTTTGCTCATCGAATGGCCATGTGGAGAAGAGATCAGGGACTCAACCCAGTGAGCAGCCGCATCTGCTAAAAATATAATATTCAGAAAAAGAAGATTTCGTACACATGCATGGACATATTTTATTTCCTATAATTGTTAATGTTGTGATCTGCAATCTACATTCTCGCTTCAGTGTATTCACAGTTTAGTCTACATAAATAGCCAGAATAGTCCTTACCTTTAAAATATTAAATCCGTCTGCAACTTCTGTGCCGCACTGTACGCCTATACCGAATTCATTAGAATCTGCACGATGTCGAAATAAACTCATGTAATGTCCACATTATCCATTCTTCTCACCACTGTTTCCTAAACCTATACCCACTAGTACCAAAATGTTAGTAGTTCTACCACAGACTAGTGTAAACGTTATTGTACGTGGTGCTTATGTTTGAAAGTGTAATTTTGAAATAGCCATCCTTAAAAATGACATTAGTTAATAGCTGTATGTGTAAACCTAGAACCATACAATTAAAACCAACAGTTGTGTTTTGAGGAAGCAAGTACACTTACAGTTGCAATTTCCATGTTCCTAAATCTAAATATTATGCATAATATGAAGCAGTTAAACCACAGGGAAATTGTAAAATGCACCTCGAAAACTTTGGCAATTAATTAAGTTGCTAATGATAATTGTTTACATCAATGCCAAAAGAAAAGAGCTCTTTTGTTATCTTATCTTCATTTCTATAATAGACACTTATATTCGTTATGTGTAGGTAGTAATAGAAATACATTTTGCAATACATGAGCTATAATATTACCTGTGTGTGGATATGGAAGTCTATGTATAAAGATATATTTAATATATTACAGCTGCTAAACATTCTTAGAGATAAAACTCGATGCGTTTGCAATCAAATGACAACTGGCATTACATTTATTAGTTTTGCTGAATCATTTCCATTTTGAATCCCTTGTCAGTCAATCTGTGTTAAAACCATAACCTAGCAATCATTACCATATTATTATATACAGAGATAGCTATTCTGAAGATAAAACGTATTCTTGCAACGACCACACCAGTTTAACCAAACAGCGCCCACTGCAACCGGTAATTAGACCAGAAAGTACCCATTAAACACACAGGAAAAGATAATTACAGTAAATAGTTGTGAAAGCACACATGTGCTTAGATACTCACATAATGTATACAATAATAAAAACCTAATACATGTGCTCCAGAAAACACTCAACTACCTGTGGCTTTGTTTATCCCAATCCTGCCTATGTGACTGTCAATATCTTTCCATTCTACTAATCGTCGTAATGCAGTCTCATTGACAAGGTTATGGTTATTGGCTGCAGCCTTAATGTTAGTTTTGGCTCTAAGTTCTAATTTAATGAGTATTTTATGGCCAACCAAATGTGTTATTACTCTCGCTGTCTGATTAAACTAATTGCTAAACTATCCTGAAAAAAATCTTTCCTTCATTTCTAATTGAGTATATATGATGAGCTGACACGCTCTAAATATTTACAATTACATACGTCGTTACCGAACCTTTTAAATAGTAATTTCCTATGATTTAGAATAAATGACTTGTAAGTAATAAATGAGAAAACTCAAGAAAAATTACAACCAGTCCGAATCGAATTTTTTCACAATATCATCTTCATATTTTACTTACAAAGCATACGACAGCTAATAATACAACGACACATGGTGTGATGGGTGTATATGTCGTAGCTAACGGAGGCAGTCGGTTAGGCATACATGCCTAACTAGATAAAGGGAGATAGCACAAATGACCTAGGTAACGGGACACAGGGCCCTTAGTTAACCAGACATGCCTCTTTAAGCACACTCCAACCCATTTGGGAATAGTTCTTTATGATTCTTATTATATTTGTACTTCAAAATAAATTAGATTAAATAATTTCTCATAATTTTAGGATAAAATGAATCATAAATGTCATAATTTTAATGCAAATTGCTCACTTCATTGTCAAAATATTATGCTAACTATGTAAATGTAATTGGAATTCCACTTTTTTAATTACTGTGGGTGTTCAAACAATAGATGAATTTTTAGTATCCGGAGATACCTACTCATTGGTAGGGGTACTAAGTCTTCTGCTGACGATTGCATGTGTTTAGTATAATGCTTGTGTTGTGATGTGCCTGTGTATTGTGTAGGAATGGGCTAAACGCATGCAATCGTCAGCAGAAGACTTAGTACCCCTACCAATAAGTAGGTGTCTCCGGATACTAAAAATTCATCTATTGTTTGAACACCCACAGTAATTAAAAAAGTGGAATTCCAATTACATTCACATAGTTAGCATAATATTTTGACAATGAAGTGAGCAATTTGCATTAAAATTATGACATTTATGATTCATTTTATCCTAAAATTATGAGAAATTATTTAATATAATTTATTTTGAAGTACAAATATAATAAGAATCATAAAGAACTATTCCCAAATGGGTTGGAGTGTGCTTAAAGAGGCATGTCTGGTTAACTAAGGGCCCTGTGTCCCGTTACCTAGGTCATTTGTGCTATCTCCCTTTATCTAGTTAGGCATGTATGCCTAACCGACTGCCTTCGTTAGCTACGACATATACATCCTAAAACACTGAAATTGTTGCATATAATTTTATATTACAGTTATTTACCTTCGCTTCGCTTCTAAATATTTATTTCCTTTTGTGCTGGGCAAACATTTATAATATATCACAGCATGTGTAAAACTATTTATACAGTAAATAGTATTATTATAACTGCACTTTAAACATAGGTAGCTTCATAAATACCTAGAAGATATTAACTTCTGTGGAAGACATCTACAGTCAGTAAAAATTGTATCCTGTCTCATTACACAGATTTAGATTAGATAGCTAAACAAACACGGCTAGATAATTAGTAGACTTCTTGTTTTGACGCGGCGAATGCTAACGAAGTGAGTAAACATTCATATCTCTAATGAACATCGAAATACACACAAGAATAGATGCTTTATTTTATCTCTTTAGCGGAAGTGACAATAAACTACTCCAAGTGGATACAGGACAGTCTATAGTAAGTTTACAATAGAGAATAACTGGCAAGTGACATATATTGGTAATATTATTCTGATATAGTTTAATACCTCCTGAGGGAGGGAATTCCATACTATTCTGTTCACCACTTAGTTTCACAGCTATCAGTCAAGTTAATTTAATTTTGTTAAGTCGACGGAAAAGTTTTGTTGCAGTAACTTAAAAGCAAATGGCATACTTAATATTATTAAATGGACTGAATTAAGCCTCTGTAGAATTCAAAAGAAGAGGATGTTGTAATCATTGATTGATACTATGATTAAATTACACAGAAAAACTGAACTACGGTTTACAATCATAATTTCTACAAATACACCATTATTAGCATTAGTGAACAACATGTGTTTATAGAAATTAGTTTCGTTTGGCAAAACAAAACAATTCTACAACAACAACTACCTTTAGTACTTTAGAACAAAGACAAACACTCATCCATGTAGAAAGTTAATTAAGTAGCCGAGATTAAGGTAATTAATACGCACATGTGATTTTACTTTTAACATTTCTACATGGTACTCAGAATTAGCAGATAGAGCATTAGCAATTCAGTGAATTCACAGGCATTAGGTTAAGTACAGTTAATGAAGCCAGGATTGTTGTATTCCTAATTAAATTATAATCATGAATTCATCAGAAATGCTTTTTGTATGAATTATATGGGTTTATTTATGACTTATAATTGACATAGATATATGGTCTCATTTCACAATCATGTTTGTCAGATGATTTAGTTAGAACATACTCAATTATGTAGATTTTGTTTTTCTACCATTTCCAGTTGTTTCAGAAAGAGAGACAGAGAACTTTTTGAATGGTCATGAAACGAGTTTAGCTAGTAACAGTAAAGTTTTGCAAATAAAGTTTAGCTTATTCTTTGCTTCTGATATAAATATGCATACAAAATATATATTTAAAACAAAACTTTCTTATTACTTTTTGTACACCTTCTAAGAAACACGAGGATGTTCAACTTCCAGCATTCAAAATATATAAGAAATGGTCCTCGTTATGTAAAGGCTATTTTGCATAATGAATATTTTTGCATCACTAACTGCTGCTGAGTTTAGCAAGCATATACCGTAGTTAGTTAAGGAATTGCACTCGGTCTCCGAGTACATGAACATGCCTCAACGAAAAGGATACGATTTCAAAGTTAGGTAAGTGATCTATCTACGGACACAGTAATACCTTCTATGTATTTTCTCAATCACCTGTGGCAGTAAGTATAGAGTGTAGATGGTTTCTAATAAATAAGTCATTAGTAAATATTTACGACTTTTGCATTCGCTTCATTTACTTAGCTTCCAAATTATCTTCTTGGAACTTGTAGCTGAAAGCTAGTCTGAAAAGGGAAGCACACAAAGATTATAATTTGGAAAAAAGACGTTATATGTGCTGTGTAAATAAAAAGCTGATTTGGTGTACCTAACATCATCAATCTTTTGTAAATACGTAACTTAGTATGTGTATGTTATGTCATACCTCTTTGACTCCACTGCTGAGCATAAAAGTGTGTACGTCGATAGTGTAAGTAGATCCAGCCCAGTTATTTTACTCATTTTAAGTAACTAGCGTAGATTTGTGTCAGTGAAACTAAGCCCACCTAATCATAAACCGTTCGTTTAACGAACTAACGTGCATTGATGACAAGGCTTTTACAGCGTTTTGTTTACACAAGCTGAAGGCAGTTAGCTTTAGTTACCTAGTTATTCATTCCATGGCATTATAGTGTACCTATAAGCAAACATGTACATCTCCAAGTACGATTCCTTACTTATCTATCCATTTGTGCAGTGAAGAATGTGGCAGATAGTGGCTTATGTATGTTTTCCATTACCCTTTATTACGCAACTTGTTTTCATTTGTAATCACAACGTCTCCTGTCTACCACTGTATTGCACAGAAATGAATGTTCTATTTAGTTACTCCATTTTGCATTACATGTAATTTCCAATCTTCCTTCAATGTAGTGTGCATAGGTAGGCATGTTTTGCTTGGTGATGTTTTCTCATGAACATAATACAATTTCCTTTGCCCCTCACTGCAATGTATTAAATATCGAGAGACGTCTAATGGATTTTAAAGACCTGTAATTTTTGTCAGTGTTTGACCACTTAAGAGTATTAATCTACACTAACCAGCTCTGTTAAATGTGTGCATGTCATTAACAATAGTGTACAGTTATTCAGATATGACTTATGTCATGTAATGGTCATATACAAAGAAAATCAGTCAAAGATATCTTACATAAACTCCACTAAATACTGAAATATGCTAATGTTGCAGAATGCTGTACTGTAATTGTTGCTTCATAGATTAGCAAAAGAACGACAGAAACATGTTTCTTTATGTACGAATATTCTGCGCCTTCCTTGAGCGTTCTGAGAAATCATAATAATATATTGTTTCCTTGTGATAGAATCAATTCCATCCGCTAAATCAACGTTAAGGTCATTCAGCTATCTAAACGAAAGTAGTTCAATTCAACACAGCAAATTTTTTCTGCTTATATTGTTAGCACTTGTTTTGCTATAAGATATTATCTGTATATAACGATTGGTATCTCACACAAACAACATAAGCAAAATGTAACCCATTTAGAATGAAGCATACGGATGGCAGTTACAATTGACCAACATTTATATTTCTACACACGACTACTGTAAGTTCGTATCCTAACATATTTCTTGAAGATATACGTAGTAAACATTGGTTAATAAAAGCCCTAGTACATTTTTATGTAGTGCCATTGGAGATATATGTGCTAAAAGGGAACATATTATATTTACTGTGTGTTGGGAAATGATGCACCAAGACAATTATTTGCGTTTCCGAAAGAATGCCAGAAATTGTGCATATCTTATGCTATGTAATTTACTTCTACATAATACTTATGCCTTCATTGGGACATCGTTTCACATATGATGTAATATATATTTCATTTAAATAATCAGGAAAAAATGGTTAGGATAGGAAAACTATACTATTTAAAATATTTTTTTGGAAATCTGAAGCCGTGGTTACATAAAGCTTAAAACGTGATTACAAAGCAATTAATGGTAGCTATTTTGTGTAATATTTATTTAAAATACTAAAGAAATAGCAACAAAATCTGCAGTTTTGCAAGCATTTGATTTCAAGGGAATCGTGCCTATCTGAGATTTTCCTGCAGCAATCATAAGAGAAAATGGTAGTCAATTAGGTGTCTTTTAAAGAAGTTTGACAGTAAATACTACACTGGCTTGTGTACAGAAGTATTACGGCAAAGTGTATAAGGATGTGAAGTCGGATGGTGTACATATCAGTGTACGACAACTAATTTAGTTGACTTTAAATGTCATGTCATCTTAATTAAGGACGAGATGTTCCTTGCTAATAAACAACATTTCTACACGGTTAAAATTTAGTTGTCGATTAGTTACCCTTTTGATTTATTTACCTATTGAAGAAGAGCTAGTTTCTTTGGCATGGAAAACCTTGTAGTTTTTGCACTTCTTGTTAACACTGACAGTTTGTTCAAGTAGAAGCTAGGATTGTTAGCAAGGTATCACTTTGGGGTACATATAACTGAGACTGCCATGCCGTGTCAAAAACTCCTTGTTCTTTCACGTTGCATTAGTGAGCATAAGAAATTTTGTAAAAGTTTAATCAGAAGTACACATTTTCTTGATGTGAATAGACAGGGACCAGATGTGATATTTTAAATATAGAACGAGGCAAAAAAGTAGCCACAGGCAGAAGCATGTAAAACTGCAAAACGAACTTTTGAAGTCGTAGTCACGCTGTGTAGTATTTAGTTTTTGTAATGTGCATATTTTAAAGTAAAATGCAGTAGGAATAAAACTTAGTACTGGTAGTACAAATTACTTGGGGATTACAATATTTGTTCTGTCAGAAATTGTTTAGGTTCTTTAGAAAGAAGTTTATTCTTGATAAAAAAGAATTTGGCTAGAAGAACAATGGCTAAATAAAACGTGATTCTGTAGCTGAAAATGTAGTGAGCGACAAGTAATTCTCACTAGTAGCTGTGTAGGTACGTCATTAATGTCATTCCTTTTGTAATCCGTGGAACTACAACATAAATACATGTTATTGCTTAGCATTATACACTTAAAGTCGTATATTTTATGTGCCTACCTACGCTGCAATAACAAATGAGCCAGGAGCACGCAAAGGCACAATAAGCATTGAATGTCATGTATGAAGAGGAATATCAAGTTTTATGGAAATTCTTTTCATGTAGCAAGCTGACTTAATTTTTACTTTGATAAAATAGGCAATCTTGTTTGTATATTTGTAGAGACACAATTTTAAATTGTAAATAAAATAGCAATAAATACAATTACATGTAGTTGCATGAACGGGTATACGTATTTCGTGCGGAGTACATGGAACTACAGTAGACTTGAGATAAATGCAAAAAGCATTCCGCTACTGGTGCAGAACAGCTGCCTGGGCATTTCTTTCTCGCTTTTGCAAGTGCCTATCATTCACCTAGAAATACCTTGCGACAGTAAGCTGAAACGATAAGCACAATATTTTTCAAATGTTACCATAATATTTATTTTACTGTTGGAAGATAGAAAGACATGTGTAATTTTAGGACTGTCCAAGAAAAGAATGCAAAATATTTACATAAAGAAATGCCCTTCATCTTTCAACAAAGTAAGACTGAAAGATTGCTTTGAGTGCCTTTTCTACCTTTGAGTATGCAGGATGTTGGATTCAACTTCAACCTGACTGGAATTAAAATCAACAGAGCTGTACCATTATCGAATTCGAAAGCCAGAGGATTTTCTTTACAAAAAAGAAAAAGTCAAAATTGGAATGCGTACAAAATTTTGTTTCATTGTCCTTGCCATACTGACCTGACTGGCTGGAACCGGACCGCGAAATTTCGCTTATCTAATCAGCAGACTGCAGTGCATGCCTGGATAACATGTACTCTTCTACCTAATTCCAGTGTCGTTAAGGTTGGCAAACCCTTTTCTAACAAACACTAAAATCTATATTCAAGATTTTCTATTCGTCCCATTGTCAGTCAGAAGAGATTCACGAGGGCTGAGGAAATCCCGTTATCATATCTCCCCGTCTACTTTTGCTTTGTTAAAAGAGATACCCTGCTTCCTGGAACATCTCGTTCCTGAATCCAGCATTCGTACACACTCGAGTGCTAAAGTAATATGCTAAAATAGCTGCACTCGTCTTTTTATGTTCCTTCAGAGCGACAGATAAAAGCATAAAGAAAAGTAAACCTGAAAAGGAATAAGTGCACAAGAATATTTCCACCGTTTCATATTGTACCTTTCAGCATAGAATCAACGTCAGATTTGTATCTCATTTTTGCATTGCATTATAACCACTGCGAGGACTCCCACTCTACACTTAGGATCCAAGGACTTACACTAAGACCTACGACTTCAAGCGGAAGACTTCCAACTCGCATCAACATCGCCAAAGCACAACAAAAAATTACATCCACTGAATTTTCCTCATTTGATCTCCAGATCTCTAGATATTGCATTACGATATTATGGCTACACATTATTTCATCGTATTCCGGTTCAAGACAGAGTCAAGACCTCAATTTCGTACTCTCAGATCCCTGGAAACACAAAACCCCGAATTCCGATATTTGATATAGATCTATCCATAAATACCAAAATAATGTTGTCAGATAAAAGTAATAGGGCACTTGGATTCAAGATACAATCGTAAGAATGTTTGCTAGGACCGAATCATTTATGAAATGCATACTTTACCTATACAGCCAGGATTCCACATAAGTATTACATTATTGACCTTATTTCAGATTTACTAACTGAGCACCTGAACTATGTTATCTGTAATCCACATTAAAGTTTTTCGAACATGTGTGCACCTTGCCATAAAAATCGGAATGGAAAGCGGATTTAACTAGAGACACAAAATAGATTTGGCAGGGCTTTAATGTGTAACAGTATCTTCCCACATTAATGGGTTTATAATTCCCTAGATCATTTGACTTGGCATGCCATTCTCAAAACATAAATTATTATTGTCTCCTCATAACTGGACTAACACAAATGGATTTATGCCAAAGAAATTTGTGTATATTATTACATATAATATGATGAAATATCCTCAAATTATCGAATATTTTCAGACCATATATTTATTTTATTAATGGAAATATTAAAAATATACTTAAAATATCAACATTAATATTTCTCATTTTGGGAACGTAAACTCAGCAAAAATTATGCAATCACAAACACGTTTTTGTACCTTAATATCATTGAAAACAAATTCTTAAATTGAAAGGCTATATTTAGCAAGCAAAGACGGATAGAGATCTAGCAGACATTTCCGCCGGTAAGAATATTTATACATTTCAATATCTGTAAGTGTTTCCTTCTCTAAATAAAAACCAGTTTATTTGACATAAATACTTGAGTAGAACCCGTTTAGTTCTTATACAATCCTGAATAGGGACTATAACTTACTTCCCATTGGGGTTTCGCCGTGTTTTACTTAAATATCATACATTAATATAGCTGTTAGATGTTACAGGTCAAACATTGTCGTAATAGGAATGGGCCCACACCTGCCAACCTACTATCTGTATTCTAACACTGTGGAACTGTACCTTTCAACTGCAATATTATGGATCTTTATGAAAAAGAAATGCCAGTGAACTCACTCAGAACGATCCAATAACTTTTGAAAAGCAGAAACAGTAAAGAGACGTTAGGAATTTAGGGGTCTTGTTAGTTTGATATCGGAACACTGAATCCTTTGGCTAGATCCGTTTTTGCAGAAAAGAAAATTTTGAAGTGGGTGCTGATGGGATGCTGTCAGACTGTCAGTAGTCAGGTAAGGCTCACCGGTGCAGAAGATTAAAATTACGAAAGAAAGTTATTTTAAAGAACTTTGCTTCCCTATATAAGGACATGTCGTTTGAGAAGTAAGCAATCTATTTGGTCTCTTTGCTCCACTGACAAGAAACATTTTAACAGTTTCTGCTTACAATCCGTATTGTTATGGTTATTCTCAAGTTGGTTTACAACTAATAATATCGTAAAATATAATTTAAAACCCGGGTGAAAACATTGTTGCAAATGACCATATAATTCATCTCTCCCATTAGCTGCGCTTATGGCGTATCGAAACTACTAAAATAACGTGAAACTTTCTGTTAGGCTTCAAATGAGCATAAAAATGTAGATTTCGAATAAAAATGTTGTGGTCCATAGTGTATAGCAAAAATGCAGGTAAAAATACCATTCTAGAATTCGCTTTATGCTTTGCCAATAACCAATTAAAAAATTGTTTGGTTTAGATAATAGAATTTGAATTTCATCTACTTTGACACCTGCACTTTGAAATTGAAATACCAGTTTTATATTCATAGACTCATCAATAGCATTCGATCAATGTTTAACATATCCTTCTGAGGATATGCTAGTTCCGACATGGCCATGGTTTTTCTTATTGCAAACGTACGGGAATTTAGTGAAGAAATGTTTAGACATTGTTTTTCTAGTAGGAGACATAATACTTGGAGACCACATGCTGCGTAAGCTTTGCATGAGTAAGGTAAGAAGGAGGATGTAAGTGGAATAACTGCGAGTCAGTATCCTCGTATTTTGTAAATTTCTGTGTAAAAGATATTGGCAGATGAAGAAACATATCGTGGTAGAGCGACTGTCAATGAACGACAAACAATAAATATAGGCAAATCGATTATTCATTCTGTTGCAGGAAAGTACAATGATGTGAGCACTGCTGAGGTTGACTGTGACTGATAGTGAGTGACAGAATAAGCGTGCAGGAGCAACCTAATCTAGTTTTACTTGCTATTGCTAGTGTCAATGTTATGTTGGTAAGTCTAGAGAAATAAACCACAGAAACCGACAGTGAATGACGAGAACATGACCTAAATACTTGAGACAAACTCAAATGCATGGCGTGACTAATGAATGAAGAAAAGAATATGAAAAATAAGTTTGACTATTTGTCTTGTTACTGTCACATATCAACCAACTACACATGTACAGATGCAATTGTACAAATAGCTCACCGTTTTGTCCTCTCACGATTATTTCATATTTCTGATCTGATTGCAGTCTAACCACTCGGGGCACGTATTTCTATTTATTGCACTCTTTCAGTCTCTCCATTTAATAGGATATACCTACAAATAAATTCACTACCAAATGGCTTTCCATTGTTCTCCGAATTTCAAGAGGTAGGAAATGATTGTGGCGATAGCAAAGGGTTTTTACATAATAGTATTCGGGTATTAAGTAAGGGGCACTTTAGGATTCATTAGGTAGTGTCAGTTTCTCCAGTTCTTTAATAATTTAAATTTCAAGGCAACATAACTTCTCTTATTTAAATGAATGCATTTATAATTCTAATTAGGTATTCTAATCACACAGCAATCCTGAGAATTTTTAATTTAAATATCTGTACACTGTACAAAACTCTTTTTGTAAAAATTATACTATACCTAAACATTGGTCATTATTTGTTCATTACTTTACTTGTGTCTGATTATTTTCCTACGTTATGATACATTGCTACCATCATTCAAAAAGCTGTCCAAAAATAATTTTATGGCTACATGCAACATTCCGGAGACTTGTTCACCCAACGCATAATCCTGTTTTTATCCTGTTGGCATTCTGGATAGATTGCACCTTTATAGTGCATAAAGTGAATAGTATCTATATTTACTTTTCTACTTCCTTGATGACTGATGACATAATAAGTTAATGTGATACATAGTAAACATGTAGAACTGCAATAAATCATCAAAGGTATGAAGTCAAAGTTATTTAGAGGTGATATTTCTGCATATTGATGGTAAAGAAATGGTACACCTCTTCATGGGCTCTTATTTATTGATAATAATAAAATTAACAATGACTGAATAGTAAACTCTTTGTGCTATACTTGTAAACTACTGCCAGGCCAAGGTAGGTAATACTCTAGTGATGAATGCATTTAGACGTCATTTTTATTTCTATGAAGTTGTGATGTCTCTCTTGACTTGCCTACTAAGAAATCGTGTTTCTCGACTCATAATCCTGCAGACTTCGGCAGCCGTGCCTCTGCCGTGCCTATAATGTGAATAGATAGTGCATTTGCATTTGTACATTATCTTAATTCATTGTTTACCAGTTATTCCAATGTCATTCATACATTCATTTAAAAGTAAAGACGAAGCAGAGAAATGCAGACCTAGAAATAGTCACGTCAAAGTGATAACATGAATAAATATCTGGCAAGGTTTCCTGTTGTTGACTGCACGTTAAGCAACTATTCATATGAATCATTCCTATGAACAATTCATATGAACTACCTGCAGCTAAATAGTTGCCATTTAGTAAGATAATTTCCATACACCATTATTGTTTTGTCTGTACATACACAGAAATTACTTCAGTTTGTATCCTTTAAATTCCTGTATTATGCACAATGGAATTGCTTTGTAAATATAATTTACTTATGTGCGGTAATATTATTCAAGGCTTACCATCAATTACCAATTTGCAGTTAATGTCCAAGAACTATTTAGATATTTAACTAAATTGTTCTGAATGTCTAATTAGCAGCTTTTGCAGTTGCTCTAATTGGCGTCCTTAGCACCCAATTAAATATGGATAATTTTATCTATTTGGAAAAAAGGCTAACTGCCATTTAAAAAATTGTTGCCAATTTTAAGCACAGCTACTTTTGCGACCATTAGTTTTGATTTGGTTCATATGCACGCAATGTTTAATTCAACTGAATTCTCTACAGAGAAAAGGAGAATTTTCTATTAAACATTTAAAGCATTTAATGCGTAAATACATCTAAGGCTGAACCTCAATTTCTCGAAAGAGTTAAGTGTCTGTGTTATTCGTAAATTGACTAACTAAGTGTTTTTAGCCGTTCCTGTTGTTACATGCTGAGTATTTTCTTCAATTTCGTCCGTTTAGAACACCTTCCAACATAATTTAAAGGAAGGCATTGTGTTGTATCATGTATTTGTAAATATTCCATAAAGCTTTTAATAGTATAATAGTTCGAATGTCATTGTGCGGTTCTGACTCAAATTTATTGCTTCAGCTGTAGCTTAATGGGGAGTCACGCTACTACATTATAAGGCCACAATATTTTCCGCAGCACCAATCTCACTGAATTACTACTACTTAACTGACGTAGGTACTTGTGTTGAATGTAAATTGTGTTTCCATTTGATTGCATAAAAATTTTATTGCTATTTTCTATTTGTCCATTGAACTAAGCTCCTGTATAATTGATGAAAAGATGACTAAATTATTAGTATGATGATTGGTAATAATAATGATGCAGCACAGTCATAGTGTACTTTCCATTTATTCTCTTTATGCCCATTATAATTTGGACTTTATGGGCTCCTCTCTCTTTAATAAGTGTTTACTGACTATATTGTTTGTTCTTCAATATAAACTATTATTATTGATAGTAATATCATCTTTTCGCTTAATGGTGCATTTAATTTTAGATCTCAAGGAAACTATGCGTTTGGTTCTTTTCATACTCTGCAACCATGGCCACTACTAATTTTACCGTAAAATCATTACAATTAGAGAGTTAAAGACCATCGGCTATAAATTAAGGACTCAGCTGGTAATGATGGTTTAAATTTTAAAAAGTGCTTTTTAATACTTTTGAGAAAGCGTTTCTGTAATCTTTTCCGGGTTGACGCCCAAGGGCGAAGATAAATGCATATCGAAAGGAGAACCTTAGTAATACAGGATGTCTATTTAGTTTTGTAAACTTTTTTCAGAATTGCTGAACTGGGATGAATGTACACAATGCATTAAATAAAGTGCTACGCGAAAAGTATTTTGTACGCAATCAATTTTATTCTTTGATCACATTTCTAGTCTATAATAAGAATATTTACTGTAATATGTATTACTACTTAGTAGTACTCTAGGATTTACATAGTACGTATGCATTATGATCATAATCATTAATCATAGTTTAGTAAAACATATTATGCATCGATATTTCGAACCCACTAGATATTTTAATTTACTACATACATCATTTATCTTGAGATCAGGTTCAAAAATAATAAACTTTGAATGATTACTAAATATGGTTGGTATTTATGTGTAATAATAACGTACCAAGTAGTAATTATTGTAAACTACCTTAGAAAGCAATTATACCTTATATTAACAGGTTACATTTGATTCTACTCTACGTTATTGTTGCCTTTCTTTTACATATACATTATAATTTATATCTGTAAAAACCCCATCGATACAATTGCTACTTACAATAATAACATGTATACACTTCTAATAATAATACATTTACCTATTTATGCAATTGAATACAAGAACGTTTTGCAAAGTACAGGGTGTCACTAAATGGTAGATATATACAATGTCACTCATATATACAATAACTCAAAAACGGCACAACCGGCCTACCAAAAACTCTCGAAATGAAATCAGTTCTCGAAAACCCCCCGGGTGACTGGCAAGGTGGTTTGGAGAACCAATTTTTCGCTCTTTTATTTAGAGACTACTTGAAGCCAAATTTACCTGATTATTTAAATTTTTTATTGATAAAATTGGTTTCGATTTAAAATTTTGTCTTCCTGCCATGGGTACTTGGCATGTTTAACTAGATGGTACCGTTTTTGAGTTATTAAAGATGACATAATGTACACATCATTCTGGGAGACCCTGTACGCCTAAATTATTCAATAGTAGTAGTATCATTTTGTTCTCGTGCTTACAATTGACTCATCAATAAATAAGCAGTAGATTATAGAAATATAGTACACACAATAGACTAAACATCTACTTTGGTTGACCTTGGTCTTTAATCGATAGCTAATCGATTGCAGTACATTAAACTTTTTATTCGTTTGTTTAGCTTATCGATAAAAGTTTGCATACGCTTATTGTGTGTTTTGTTTTTCTGTACGTCTGCATAACTACATCTATTGTTAGTAGGTAGGTTCCTAAACTTGTTATACCATTACTCACATTTCACTGTAGTAGTTGTAATTAGATTGTTTTCACATATGTATATCTTATTTCCTATTGCACTCACGATTAAATAATTTTCTCCTTAAATATAAATATTTAGTACATAGTCCTTCAGTAATAAGCATGGTCTATGACTAGTACCAAAAATTAAGTAAATAAATACAAAAGCACTTTTAGCTTAGCTTATATGTACGTCACATTTCTCAATCATTTCACAGTTTCCCAACAACAATAATGCAATAAAGAAACACTATAACTCGTCATTCTCTCCAAATAATATTAAACAATCATTTTGTATGAAAATTAGCAGAATAAACATAGTACGCTATATCACTCAAAAACTTAAGCAACTGAATGGTATTTATAATATAATATAGTCACATATCCCCGAAATAATTAATTACTCTACCGACATCTAAAACATATAGTGTCAAATATTTTACATGCACTTTGGCATCTCTTTTAAAATCGGATGTGAAAAAGAGATTGGAAAATGCATTGAAATATCTAATATGTATGTATTCAGTGGTGCAGTGTAACATTATTTCAAGGATAAGTAGGAGCTATTTACACTGTGTACGGAGTAAACCAAAATTGGATATGAAAAAACGGTATTAAATTATTAATTAAATTAGAAAAAATACAACAGAAATAATATTAATGTATGTACTAAGCAACAAATGGCAATTGGAATACCTCTCTTATTGAACAACATAGTAAGAACTGTCTTACTATTTCATATGACATCTTAAGCTGGCAGCTCGAGCAAAAATATATATATCTATTTTTGAAAAATTGTAAATAATGAAATCAAGTTTAATGTAAGTTACACAGATATCTGTATCTTATCTATGTAATAGGAATGGTAAAAACAGAAGAGGAAATAGAAATAGCAGAATAAATTGTTATCTGTTAGGGTAAATACAAATGTAGTATTAGTATGGAAATTGGTTGCACTTGACCTCGATTTGCTTCATTGAGCAAGATGTGAAAACGAAATGGAAAAGAAAGAAAGTTTGGAAGAAAAGAAAAAATACAATATAAAATTGTCATTTGGAAATAAATAGTTGGGGGAATTGCGCTAGCGCTAAAGATGCTATACTATAAATAGAAAGAAAGTTTTGACAGAACTCGAGCAATAAATAAATGAGAGGAAATTACTTTCCTAGACATTTCTGTATCAAATGATTGCCGAAATATAATAGTAAAACTTGTTGCTTGAGTCGAGTAGGTAGTGGTAGAGTAACTTAGTTTGAATATGGAGTTTCGAAGACGAAAGGATAAAATTACTCTAATGCTAAATAGAAGCCATAAGGTATACACACTATAAAAGGTAAATCGGAATTTATCCATTTATGCCGAGCAACATAATAACTATTTCACCTAGTTTAAACCTGCGAACAAACGCATAATAGTAAATCGTCAGTCGCATTGGTTATTTAGCTGCCTGGTACTACGCGAGTAAACATTTTGTGTTTGTGTTTTGAATGTATACAGTATTGTTAAAAACCTAATAGTACATACACATTAGAAATGAAAGCAAAACGTTTTGTGTATATAATTAGCCCATCAAACTGAACAGCAAAAGGAAAGTAGTAGAATTAGAAATGTATTTCCTTCAACTACTACTGCATGCAGCACAGCAAACGGAGAGAGGTATTTGCTAAATAAATAATAGTACGTTTAAGTAAATATATGGCTTGCATAATACTACATATTAAACTGAGGTAAGCGGTTTGTCCACAAATGTCATCATATTAGCCAAAACAACTGGATTGCCATTGGTGTGATTAAAAGGAACGAGAAACTATTAAAGTAAAGTAGATACCCGTTATATGACAACATATAATATAAATGTGTAAATATCGGTTAGCAATTTTTGCATGTATGCTGAGAGGTCAGGGGGTCTGCACATTTATGTTTGCCTGTGTAGTATTTACCAAGGAATGGAATGGTAAAAAGGAACACGTGTTTATATGCAACGTTACATGTTCTGGCCATAATTAGTATTTATGCATTTGAAATTAGAGAGCTGTGTGTGTGGTGTGAGTGAGGAGTAAATAAAAGAGCAAAATATTATAATATCTGTGGACAGGAGAAGGACAGAGGCGAAATGATAAAGAAAGAAGTGAAAGTGTAGCGGAGAAAGTTGCGAGTCGTAGCCTCTGATCTGATTTCACAATGTTCTCACGCTTTCCGCTTTTCGCACAGAGAAAGTGAAACCCAGAGTAGAGTTATTGAAACTAAAACTCTAGAGAAACCTCATCAAAGAGAAAAGTAGGTAGTATCCAGTCAGAGAACACGCAAAAAGGACTGTAGCAGCCTTCTGGATAAATACAACGCTTTGTCGCTACCTTAGAGGCAGCTGGTGAAGCTGCCTTTCTATGAATTGTAATTGTAAATACATAGCCAGCCGAGCCGAGTGGAGATGAACGTACTAGACAGTCTTCTGTGAGGAAGCACAAATTCTATAGAGCAGTATAGCGAAGACCGGGTCTACTCAAGGACTATATAAATATGTAATGTATGTGTGTCGAGTGAAAAAAGAGGAGCAGGTATACGAGGCGCATAGAGACATAGAAAGAGATACACGGCGATCGTGAGAATTCTCTTACTGCTTACTATGTATGACTGTGCTAGTTACTCCTGCTTTCTCTTATGTACCGCATCTTACACTTTGTTCAGTTCAGTCAGCCTGCGTACTTGCTCAAGTATATCATAAATGTATATATAGTTGCAGAATATCATATCATGGAAAATAAAACATGATTGTCAAGAGTATGGAAAATTGAATTAGCTCTCTTACTCGGGATTCTTTCTACATTTTTCCCTGCAGTGTTATGAGCACTGCTGCAACATCATAAGACATGTAGGTAAGCAAATTCATCCACTTTCCTCTCATCGAGATGAAAAAAACTCCTGCAATTTGTTATGATTACATTCAAAAAACTTTCTTTTCCACTGACACTCTATTTCTCAATGTTGAAATCTGAGTGAAAGGCCAATGTGATGTATTGGTACACTACATATTCACATGTGGAACCAAAAATAGCCCAAATGAATAACGCTCAATGCAGAATGAAAAGCGAACTTTACATAATATTAGCTACAAAGAATGAAACTCACTCGGCCGCTCCAACACAAAACGAAAATCCTATTTCTGACTTCAAAGTAATCTTTGTTTGTGCGCCGTCTTTTTTCATCATGAAATTATTATTATTAATACTATTACTGTACATTCTGAGAAGTGATTCAGAGCGATTGTCGAAACAGTCCGGAGAAAACTGGAGAGAGGAGCAGAGAAGCTCTACAAAGATGAATATTATTATATAAATAGGTAATCCGGTACTACGGGTCTAAATGAGAGCCAGAATGCCTAACCTACTTACAAATAGATAGTCTCTCACGCCTCAAGTCAACTCAATTTTTACAGACAAAAATAAACGTTCTATTAAGTAGGTACAATAACACTTAAACGTGCAACAAGGTGGTCGTTGCTCTGAAGAGACCCGCTCTTTCTTTCAAGCCATTTTTACCCGAACTAATGTTTTCATACGACCCACCATCAACTCTCACATACAGAGTATCTAATAAAAAGGGAAGCCACTCTTCCGCTCAATTGTATCTCTAATTTAGCCTTTTAAAATCTCCACCCAGAAATCTTATTTAATAATAATAGTATCTTAAATAAATGTAAATGCATTACGGAATGCTCTGATTAACTGCTATCTACGTTATGAAAGAGGGGAGTATAGAGTCATGCAGTGCGGTTTGACATAGGTAGGGAATAAGAATTCTGCGGACACGCAATATACAATGAAATTAGGAGTAATGACAGGTAGTGCTAATTAGCAGTGACATGCAGATGGAATTAAGTGGGGAAAACTGCCGTTGAGAGTTGAAAATTGATATGGAGTGACTGTGACTTTAATGGTTGTTAATTATGCATGGGAGGAAAGAAGAATAGATGTTGAGATGTGGGGAGTAAGTAGTCGCGTCACTAGGAAATAATAATAATAGATGAGGATGAAATAGAAAATGAAATTCCATACGGGAGAGAAGGCAACGAACGGAAAAGAGGACAAGAAAGTTGGAATGGTAGTGTAAGTTGTATAGGTAGCCGTTCTTTGGTAATAGTAAATATTTAAGACGGTGGTGAGATGAATAAAAACAGGAATCTGGTTGGATGCCCTTCCTTCTTCTAGTCTGTGATCTCCTGGGAGTTTCCCATTCTGTACTTTTTGTGTAAAAGTTGTCAGTAGGATGGTGAAAGTAGCAGACGTAAAGCAAACCAAACTAATATCGATTACTTTGAAGGCTCTTTCTCCAGCGCAGTTTTATTTTTAACTGGATCATCAAAAAGTCGCGAGAGAAGCGAAGAGAACTTACGATTAGTAGATTTACTACTAGCCTGCTACAAGGCAGGTAAGGTACTTACATCTCCAGAAGAAAAGAAAGTCAACGAAACCAAGTCAAGTCAACAGTTCGTAAAGTGTTCAATATATTCAGTGCTAAAGGTGAGTAAAGAGCTCCGAGGTCTCATGTCTCTCTGTCCGTCACGTCAGCCAACCAACCAACCAGTCTCAAGTACCAAAGCAACACGACGACTGACATCCACACCCGCTATACTCTCCCAAGCATCTTCTCAGGCACTGCACTCCTATACACACCACACAGGAAGAATAGTTGACATTGTCCGAGTCCTAATACCTACGTGTGTACATACTGCACACTCCTACTCCTGTGTCTGTAGTAGTAGTAGTAGTTGTAGTAGTAGTAGTAGTACCTACGGAGAGAACGAAGAGAGACGGAGGAAGGGGAAATTGAAACTTGAGCCGAACTGTGCTGAGGAGGCGAGGACAAGGAAACGGAGTGAAAGTCAAGTTAGAGAAAGCTAAGCTATAAGGAGGAAAGGAGGAAAGTTGAGGAGAGCGGCCTGAAGAGAGTCGAGAGAGGTATAGTGGGGTTTTAGGGCTACTGTAGGTATTATTAGTTTCTTTTTCCGTTTAGGTTGGTTTTGTCGGGTCGGACTGGTGGGAATGTATATTCGGCCTAGATCGAAAACACAAGTGAACGTGACTGAACTGAATGTCCGAAAGTGAAGATCAGTAGGCAAGACACACTCACATCACATTACTTACATGCATAGAGATAGTTCTCGAAGACAGGGCGCTATAGGGGGATCCTATTTCAGTGATGAGCTGTTTAGCTCCGCACAATAGACACTGATAAAACAGACAGAGTTCAATTAGTTAGTTATTTAGTGTATTATGTATGTATACCGCTGGCTGGACTAACTACGGAGAAGTAAGTGGCTAAGAACAACTTGTGTTTGCAGTTGGCTATTATTTACTTTAACACCACCTACTTGATTCTAAATGGGAAAGTTTGTTTGGAGGAAGAGAGAGAGAGAGAGTTGCTTACTCTACAAAGACATAATAATTAATTGGCATGCATAATATATGTTATGTACTACTCCATCATGGCGTGCTTTTTGGCACAGGAATATTTAAGAAAAGTACGAATCACTATCCCTAAGATTACCATAAATGTCTAGCTATGTAGTAAATACGTCGTTACAAACGGCACGGATACGATACACTGACATTGTCGTTTAGTGAGCGACTTTGTCTGTTGCACTTACTTATTTTTCTGTTTGTTAGTTCAGTTGTGGCTTTCAGTTTAGTTGAGCGGAGCATTTACATAATATAGTAGCTACTACTTTAAGTAAGTTAAAATTACGGCTAGCCTCATTGTCAGGAGAAGTATACTGGAGAGTACCGCTCTCTGGTACTTATTACGTGGAAAGGTAAAACGATAATTAATTAATGTCATTATATGGAGCAATAGAGCACGCAACACCAGGCCAGGCCATTCACATTACAAAGTTGTCGCTCAGTCAAAATATATCAATTAAACTTACTATTTATAACTGTTTTGGCTATTTTATTTTCTTCCGTATATTAGCAGCTTAGGCGTACTTGTTAGTTACTAGTATAATAATTTACTTAATTATTTGTCATTGCGTCACGCAATGACATCACAAATAGAACTGGACTTGGGCTCCTCTTCTCCTAATTCATTTATGGAATAGTTTACTTCATTGTCAGTTTCTTCACACGATTATTCGCTCACACACTCACACAGTTGCTGGTGACGTACAGAGTCACCCGCAATGAGAACACAAGGGTGACAGGCCAGGCTCCCGTCCTCTTTCACACAAGCCTGTCACATTCGCATTATTTTTTGTGGTTAATAGTAGGTAGGTATGCATTCGGTGTGTAAATTGTAAAATTCATTGAACAACCACTGGCGGGACGAATTTAGTTTTCGAAAACTTGGATTGGAATGATATTCAGTCTTTGGAAGTGATTGCTTGTGTTATGTAAGTCCTCTAATCCAAGAGGTGCACTACTAGTCGATTATCCCACACTTCACTCCACTACCCTATTGTAACAATATTGTCCGAGTGGTGTAAAAATGGAATTTTTCATGGAAAACATTAGCTAATACAAATGCCTAGATTATGGCCATATAAAATAGAATCGTCGTCGTAATTCATTTGGTTCACCTCCTAGAGGTAAACACAGTACCTAAGTAAAGTATGCCACATTAATCATCAATTTGTCGAGTTACATCAGTTTTCTTTGAAAAATAATTATTACTCAACACAGCAGACATCTAAATTTGCAATAAATAATAACTATATAATAACATAACAATATAATTAGTCAACTATAAATAGTAAATTGAATTGATCGACTGTAAAAGGATGTTTACAGTTAACAAATTAATTCATATAAAACCAAAAAGAACTCATTTAATATTGGACAGGAACATTAAATTCATTGAGTAAGACTACGTGTTCACGATTATTTCCTTACGAGTACTACAATAATAAATCTATATAGGAATATAAAGTAAGGCTTAGAATAATATTTAGCTCCAGAAGAGTTTGACACGAGAATTGTTTCTGTATCTCCACTTTGTTACTTAATTACGTTATGGAGATACTTTGTAAAGTTTCGCTGCATATGACATAACATTGTGTAGGTATACCAGAAGATTTTGTAAGTGGCTGCTGTTTGGGTGTATTAATATGCAGTAAGTAAAATTGAATTGAACACAGTTCGTCATTCCATGGCTACATTTCCTATTTGTGCAGGGCTACGGAAGAGAATTTCGGACGCCACACAGTCTGCCTCCGATCTACGAATGAACATTGCACTTGAACTAGTTTCTCCTAAGGTATTTCGGTAATTCACAGAACTTCTTCAATTCCGCAGCACACAGGACAACATAAGGTAAAGGTGTCTCGAGTGCCAGGAGTACCGTAGACTATGGAATAAAACTTAAAAACGCAGCGTGGGGGAATTCGAGCGTTGCTTATTGTAGTAGACATTAGAGCAGAGGCGGTTGTGGTTGTGCAACGTCCACAAACTATCACCAGAAACTGCAGTTCGAACACATGAAACTTTAAAACCGTCACCGACCGACAACGTTTTGAGTGTAGAAAGTGACAGTGCAATTGGTAAGGAGTTGTTGATGGCTGGCGGGAAATTAAGTAGAGCTCTTGGCTGTCTTTCTTGAGGTAATTTCAACGAGCATCAGCACCACGCCTCCGGCGGAGCGCCAGTGTAGCTCTCGTCATCACTAGACTGTCCCCCGTACATATCGGCTAATTTCTTAAAGCGCGGCCCAAACGTGGGTAAATAGTCGAAGTTCAGGTCTCCGTCATCAGTGCCTGAAGCCAGAGACGAGAGAGATCCCATTGAGTTCCCATCACCCTCATAAGCATAATTTCTAACGTCGTCGTACGGCAGACCGTCAGGATCATTGTCGACTTTATTCTTGTTCCCTTGTAAAAAGCTCTGAATGTCAGGGCCCTCAACCGCGTCAGGAGCTGCAAACAGACCAAGCAATGCTACTGAACCTCACATAACTCTTTCCACACTCCGTCTAATGCATTGCACTGGGACTCACTCCAGCCGCTCTCGTCTCACAACAGTCTCCTAGGTATTCTAGGAGACAGTTGAGAAGCGACTCGACTAGAAGGTCTTCCGTCCCTTCGGACTCTTAACCAGAGTCTTAAAAGGGAAATCCCAGGAGCTTAGTCGGAATTCGTACAAGTTACCCAAATAATCCCACTTTAAAAAACGTCAGAGTCAGTGACAATGAATGACAAAGTTGTTGAGACGGACTTACGTAGACCTTGTGGACGGATATCCTTCATGGGGATTTTATCTGTGGGAGAGGCAATGTAGGAATGCCCATTAGTCGCCTTCAGGAGGACAGACAGGTCGTATCCTGTTTGATCTCCTTCGCCACCGCCTTCATCGGAGTAGTTGATAATATTCTCTCGAACGTCATCTCCGAGATCACCTTTGACTTCTTCGTAGCTTCGTCTCCGTTTGTAGAAAACGATGGCAATCACCAAAAGCAGGAGCACCAGAATGCACACCAGTAGGATTATTATGAAGTTTACATCCACTCCTAGACTACTAGTGATTATTCCGTCCTTCCTGGGTGAGTCGCAAGTTGTCCAATTTCCCTCTGCGTGGCTCGGTTCCCCTAAATTGTAATACTACACCAGAAAACAATACATCAGAACACAATTCTACGGTTACACACTCCGCTAGAAACTAGAATTTCCCTGCATCGTGTGTAAGTGGCCAAATCACTGTGTGTTCCGCAGTGTGCTTGAAGCAACATTTGTGCAGTGTGGATGCACACAATACAGGCGCAATAGAACAAGTAAATCCCCTTTATTTACCTTTCCATTAAATGTAAGGTTTGCAATGCACCCAGTGAAATTTGTCTTTCCAGGAGTCGTATCGGCATTCCAGCCCATAAAGTGTCTCAGGTAGTCAGGGTCAAAAGAGAGTCCACCGAGTTGAAGTGGTCCGTTGACATTGAGGAAAGAATTAGGACCTCTGGGAGATCTGGTAGCGTAGCAACTCCCATCTCTCCTTATACAGTCGTCTACTCGCATTGTGAAAGCCTAAACAAATTAGAAATATAAGTAACATCTGAAAGACAGCGTTCTTCGTTCATTCGGGGTTGAGGATGAGCATTCCAATGGTTTCTTACACTTGGGTTCCAAGTCAGTGAGATCGTGTGGAATTCGCCGTTTCCAAGGCTGGGAGAGTTGGGGACTTCCAATATACTTACTCCGGAGCCATAATCCATTCGCAGCAAGGGACGACCATTTCTTAGCTCCAATGACATAAAATCTATTGAAATAATAAAATAAAATATAAGATTGAAAATCTGCTCGGGATTTAAGTACATTAGCATCTGCTATAGAAAGAGCTGAGAAGAAGAGACAGTGCGGAGAATGACATGAGGTTTTAGATAGTGTTCCCTTGAAGAAGCACATAATAATGTGAGTCGAGTACTATCCAAGACGGAGCTAGTTGGTAGAGCTAGGCGAATCCTTTTTAGGATGCAGGTCATGAATATATTAAGGCTACCTAACTACTCTATTATTATTACATAGAGGGAGAGGAAGAATCTTTATGAATCTCTTGACTCTTTATCCCTTTAAAAATCTAAGCAGTTTTTGCCTGACATTCTTTCATTCAAGGAAAGCCCTTCTTAATTTGAAAACCTCGATTTCCACCAAGCCTCCTACATATTAAATCTGAACTCTATCAATTTGAATACCAGGACTTAGTCTCAGAAAAATTACATTACTTGCGTACAAAGCATGCATACTACCATTGTGACTGACCTACTTACAGATGTTGACGTTCACTTTCAATAACTCTTGTAATGAATAACGAAGAGCTTATCTGACTTCAATGAAACAAGCACGCTACGATGCAATCGTTACGAAACAGATATTTTTCTATGCTTGCTTACCTTTCACATTCATAGGGGATTGGTAGATTGGACCATTGTACATAATGAGACCGTTTGGATTCGAAGTGCTGAATCGCAACTGAAGAGCCGAGTCATTGCACACGGTCAGCGGTGGATACCATGCCCAGCCATTCCCTTGGAAGTAAATACTAGTCTTTTCGCACAGCGGACCTTCAAACCCAGCCGTGCATTCGCAACTGTGCAAAACAAACAATACAATTTATTAGCACAAATTCACTCCGAATCTATTTAGCGGGCAGCTCCTGTCCAATATCACAGCTCCGCGGACACGCATTCATCAATTAACAGAGCACTTGCCTGAATCCCTCCATTCCTCCTCCAGAGCGACAGACCCCATTGTTAAGGCAAGGATTCGGTTGGCAGGACGTGGGGATATGAGCCGTGCTGCAGCTACACTCGTAGTCGATGAACGCATTCACCCCGACAAATGAGGACGTATTTGTAAAAATCTTGTAGGAAATGTCACTGGTGGCGAGTTTGTTGGTGCAACTGGACTCGGGGCAACGGAGACTCTCACTAATGCACTCATCGATTCGGATCATCATAATGTTCAGCTGCACCTCCTTCTCGAACCTTTCTTTTCCCTGGCCCATCAGTCCATCCAGCATCTCTGAGGGCCAGTACGGAGAATTGTGCACCGAGTAGCGAACATCTACTTGGGTCAAATCCGGATTGTGGGGTGAATTGTTCACTGTGAAGATGTCCACGTTTTCCACGGGGACGTCGCAGATTCTCGCTATGCTGGCTTGCACTAAGTCCTTTTTGCTAACACCCTGCATTCCACAATAAAATATGTCAACCACACTCCGTTCTCCCACGATTCATTAAATTTCCCTCTCATGCAGTTTTCTATTGTACTGGACGGAACTACACCATGTATATGTATGCAGGAGTGTGCAGAACAATGCACATACCACATATAAGTAAACAAAGGAGTCCATTACATGTTTATAGATATGTTATTCGTTGCAAAACAGCCAAGGACTTGTGTCATGCACTTAACACACTACCATTACTGCGTTTTAACTCGTTTTCCTAATCAAAGTGCTGAATCGCATTAGCTAAAAGACAACAGAGGAAATTAATAGAATTCCTTACCTTTGCATCCGGTTTGATAAATTGTTCTTTAGTAATTCCCATGAATCGTATGGACCCTGACTTGTTAACTGCTTCGTCTGTGATTTGCCTGACAGTGACGTTGACTTTTGCGCTGACTTCCTCCTCGTATCTAGAGTCATACACTTTGAAGAGGAGTTCGTGGGTGCTTTCCGGGGTAGTTGGTTTCATGAAGATATTTCCCGTGTCGGTATCCAGCGTGAAGTAGGGATGCTGAGTTTGGAAAGAGAAGGTCTTGTCAGGGAGGTCCCAGTCGTCCGGATCGTCCACGTAGACTCGTCCGATGTTGAACGTGGAGTTCTCTTTGTACTTGTACACAAAAATCTTGCTCTCTCCGTACTTCATCCTGTTGTCATTCTCATCTCCAATGATCACGGTCAGAGTACTCGTCCCGGTTTGTTCTGGAGTGCCGCCGTCAGTTATCTGGATGGGGACGAGATACTGTTTTCTCTCCTCGCGGTCGAAGTTGTCCTTCTTCGCCATGAATGCCTTTCCGTGCACGGCGAACAGCGTGGTAATTTCTGATTCCGCAGACGGAGCGATCTGAAATCTGAAGGGAGGTCCGTTCTTCGGCGTGTCGTTGTCATCCGCACTCAGTTGAATTATCGTTCCGTGAGGCTGGTTCTCCTTCCACACTACTGGATTGGTGCAGTTGAGGAAAGGCGCATTGTCATTGATGTCCGTCAGAAGAACCGTCAAGTCCTTAATGGAGCTGAGTTTGGTGGTGGTGAGGCCCCATTCGTCGTGAGCGCCGACCAAGATCTGGACTCCGTTGGGCAAGAAGAACCCGTTGGGAGGGTCACGATCGAGGGGCTTAATCACTTTGACACATCCGTTTCCGTCGACGGAGAAATATTCGACACCTTTCTCAATGAAAAAAGATATGTTCTGTGGTTTGGTCCGATCTCCGATATCCGGGTCGTAGGCCTTCAGTCGGAAAATGCAATCTGAGGGAGTGCTCTCCTCCACGATCTGCACACTTGTCTCCATGTCCTCGAACACAGGGGGGTTGTCGTTGATGTTGTTCACAGTTATCCTCACTTTCGTGTCTGCATCGTAGAGAGAGTCCGAGGCGCGGATTGTCAGTTCGTACTCACGGATGTCTTCGTAGTCCAATCGATTCTTGATGTGCACCACGCCACTGGTCGAGGTGCTCTCGATGGAGAAGGCGTCCCCGATGTTCCCACTAATTATCGTGTATGTCAGGTAGGACGCCGTGTCTTTGTCCAAAGCTCGCACTTCTATCACCTTGCTGTTTTGATTGGCATCCTCACTCACTTCTGCCTCGTACAGACTCTTCGGAAATGTTGGTATGTTGTCATTCACATCTGCTATTTCAATCTTGAGCGTCTGAGGTCCTAATCATCGCAAACAATCATTCATGCACAATCATTACTACCAGTCTCATTATCAATTCAAATTTCAATTCAAATTTTCAATGCAGGTAAACCAAATCCTTTCTAACTTCTTTTCCTCGTACGCCGCACCACACGGACTCCAAAACACAAAATACAATACTTGCTCAACTAACAATAGTTCGTTTAACTCGGCTCGCGATCACATTTACGATAAGTTCACCAACAAACAATCAAAAACAGAACAAGCACAAAAACCCTTTATTACTTATACCTTCCAAACATTTCTAATAGAACTACTATATGCCATTTCAATGCAGACACACATGCATATGCCCCATAAAACAGTGAGATATTCCTCCTCCATGCCATAAACTGGAATGCGTACTTATACATCGTTAACATTTCCCTTCCTTCAAAAGTGATTAGTCAAGATTCAACATTTCTTGTCAAATACGACAGGCCAAACAAGATAATCTACTTACAATTCACTCGCAGTACATCACTCAATAATATATCCAATGGTTCTTATGGTGCTTGTCTTCCTAAAGCTAACATATTCTAGCATTTAACTCAAAACTGAAATAGCATAGCAAGGCTTACTTTCGTTTGGGGTATTGACTCCAGGAAGAGCAGAAGGGGCTCCGTCCCGAGCTATAACAGTCACCTGGTAGACATCCTTATATTCTCGATCAAACTGCTTTAATGTTTTTATTTCTCCAGTATATTGATCAATACTAAAGTTGTCTTCGTCGTCTTTTAAGTAATACGTTACCTGTTTAAAGACATAAATAACAATATTTATACGTGAAAAACAGAGGAAATAATGTGCCCTACTGGAAAGCAGAGAGAAATAGAGTTTAAATTGTTTGCTAATATATTAGTAGCAATTTAGCTTTGAAAACATGGGAAAGTGTTTATTTTATCTAACGTAGGGTCTAAACATACATTAGTTCTGTATGCGTAGATTGAGATGTTATCTTGAGCACGAATTGCGAACACGGTACAGAACAGAGCAATCTATCATCTGTGGTGGATGGTGGCTAATTACCATTATAATTTATAAATCTGGTTTGTAATCATTGAATTAATGAGTTAATTTAATCAAAGCCATAATCAAAAAAATGAAAACACGGGTTGGCATACGGATAAGATCAGAATGGGCTGAGAGGGGCTGGAAAACAAAAGATTATCGGAGCTCCATCAACAGTTTCATAGAAAGCATTCAACAGATATCAAGATATCATTATCACAAACAGCAGCACTCTGTTTTAATTTAGTATGCATTCATTCATGCGCTCTATTGAGTCTTTTGGGTGACTGGCCAAACAAAGGCAGCCAACCACACCGAATCACAAACGATATTATATAATGTGACGTGCTAGGAATTCTGTTTGTGACTTATGTGTGTAGATAATGCAATGCACAGAGTATTAAGTAAATGGAGTGTGAAAGGCAGAATCAGAATAGACGTTGAGTCGAGTCAAGTCCAGTTGCAGCCCGAATTCCAGTAAGTAGCAGTATTCCAGGGCGCTGGACATGGCGTGGAGGCTGTGCGTGGTAAGTAGGCATAGCGAGGGAGGATATATGAGACATGTTAAAAGACGGAGAGAAAAGCACTCAGACTTATGGAAGATGATTTGGGAAGATGAATGGGAACATTATTGTGGCCGTATGAAAGTGTATGGGAAGAGAAACTTACTTCATTGTTGGGCGCAGTTCCATCGATATCAATAGCTCGCACTCGCATGACAGATGTTCCTATGGGCTCATTTTCCAGAACACTACCTGAGACAACATCGGTGAAATAGGGTTTCTCGTCATTTTCGTCCTCCACCATAATTGTGATCAAAGTTTCTGTGGCCAAATTGTACTTGTTCTGCATAAAACATTCATCAAGGTCAGTTTCTCTCCAGTTGATAAAAAACTTATACGTAATAGATGCTAAATACATAAAGTTGAGAAGTTCTTGGGCACTAATAAATTACTTTGTCGCGGAATAGCAATTTCTCATTAATAAGCAAAACCTGCATTGGTTTATGGTAAACAGCAAAGCGACTACGCAGACAGTCTGAAGACGAAATGCTATTTTAACTTTAGTAAACGCAATGGATGTCAGCCGCATTTCTCTTCGTTATAAAATACATCTCTGCCTGCAATATTATGTATTCCACATTTTAAATATGACAGAGTCGGCTATACATATTTTACAACCAACCAACAACTCAGTTCTTCAACGGGAGACGGATTAAGTTAAAATATCGCCTCTGGCGTGAATACCACACCACTTAGTTGCTTTCGATAAACCTGCAATCTCCGTCCCACTAGTTCTTAAATTACTTACGAGAATATATTACTTGGGCGAGCTACTGACGACTTTCCACAACTCTAAAGTGTTACATATGCCTACATAGATGCTTCGTAAATGTGGATGAATTATATGCCAGCGGAGACCGACAGTCTATCGTATATTAAGATTAGCGACATGCATGAAACCAACTTGTAGAAAATGTATAATGGAATAAAAAAATGAATTACCCAGGCTCGGATGGTAAGCGTATACTTCGAAACGGCTTCATAGTCAAGATTCCTATCCAGCTTTAGAAACGCTACATTCCCCACTGTTTCCAGAGTAAAGATGGCTTCCTTGTTAGTTGGCTGGGTCTGCCCGTTCACAAGCTCGAAAAATACTAGCTGATCTTCTGCGTTTGACCTGACAACACAACATTTACAGAATTACTACACTCCACATCAACAAACCAACTCAAATCCGCATTTTTTACAACCCAAACAATGATAACATCTTTCTAATGGTCAGGGATTCCAATCTTGGCTCTACATTCCCCACTCACACAACTAAATCCATCAAATATAAATCCAGATACCAATAACCTAAATAAATCGAATGGTGCAATAATGAAGACGTGACAACATGTGTTAGCAAGTGTCCTGTCCAATTCGAACTACATACTATTTGTAAGAAAGAAATAAAATTTTACTCTGCAGTTAGATTGAGAATGGGTTTGTTCTGATCAACTCTCCTTTCAGGAAGCGTAATTCTAGTGGGATGATTTTCTTTGAAGGTGGGGGGTTTCTTGTTCGGTTCAACAACTATTATGGAGAGATTTGTATCAGCAGTCATTGAAGGAGTTCCTTTATCGGATGCAACAGCTCGCAAGTGAAATTCAGCTCGTCCCTGTAAACATTTCAGAAATGATTAGAGCAAAACCACTAAAAACGGTATTGCACGTAGGGTACAATGCCCAATAAAAATACTTGTGCGAGAATATTGTTCTTTTCTCACTCCACGTAGAAATGCTCAAAAGGAAATTATAGGTTATGAGATTAGGGAATCAAAGTAGCTCCAATCTCAATATCCTTTTAATGGGAGTAATAAGGAAGGAGAAGAACAGGACTGCCGGGAGTGGAAGATGTTACAGTGGAGAAAGAGAGGAAAGCCTGTGGCTGTGAAAACAGAGGTTGACAAAGCTCTTCAATTCCGCTGTTGATATTGATATTGCATTAAGGAAACGAGGAGTTGGAGGGAAACGATAATAAAGAGACTGGTGAAAACAAGAGTCGTGGAATGTGGAAGAACTGTGGGGCGGATTGCATCAGAACGGACTTTACCTCATCGATCTGGTGTTTGAGTCTGACTTCCCCGTTCTGAGACACAATGTCGAAATAGTCGATATCTTGCGGATAGCTCGGATGGCGCTCTAAGCGATAAGTGACTGTGCCGTTGTCCCCGTCGTCAATGTCTGTGGCCGAAATCCTCATGACGACTTGTCCCACCGCTAAGTCCTGAGGAATTGACTCTTTGTACTCCTGAAAATACGAAGCCACGGATCAGTCAACTGTGAAATTGTAAATTGTCTACAGGGGAATACAGAAACTAAAAATATGATGTGTCACTAGAAATCGAGTCAACCAAGAGCATTCACATTTAAGAGGCATGCATAGAACTACGTGTTACCTTCCCTCTATGGCCACGATAAGCCTTCAGTCAGACAGCATGAAAGTTACACAAAAAATCATCAGTCAACAATATCCTACATTTATAGTCATCTGACTCACGATGAGTCGTCTTTCCTTAACTTTATAGCCATCTCCACATTTATCATTTACATCCGAAACATAATGTAGTTCATGGACTCTTCCTTCTTAGCTTCTTATATCATCAGCCACCACTATCACCACTGTATATCTAGGCAGTGCACTCAGGCAGTTTATAAGAGTTATCTGCAGAATGTACATTTCTTATTCATATTTGTATTCGTATTCGTATTTGTACTCTTAGTGATGCCAAAAGTATTTCCTCACAAACATCTGCAGCTATATTTAATAGACATTCTCTTTCTATTTAATTAGTATAATTGCACATAATACCACTTTTACAGCATGGAATAAGGAATGAACACATGCAGCACTAATACAATGCAACGAACCTTTTAATCTGTATTTGAATACAAATCTTTTTGTGCTATTTCTTTTCGAACGTATTTATTTATTTAGTGAGTGTTATTAGTCGCTATAGGGAAGTTAAAAGTTAGTTGGGATTGAAATAAGAGTGACTGCGATGGAAATGAAACTCAAAGAATATAGAATTAAATTGAACTGTGCTAAATGCAACTGTATGGTTGGTAATAAGATTCAGTTGATTAAATTTGCTCTTAATACCACTGTGCATCACGCACTCGAGACTCAGAACAAAAAAGGTTCTTGAACAAAATGATAGCCTGCGATGCTCTGCACGACAAATCAGTTCAATTCAATTGCTTCAATGTTTCAATTTTAAACAGTTGTTGCCTAGCAAATAATATTGGCTTCTCGGCGGCAGGCTGAAATTGTGGGGTTGCTTTAATTTGGCTTTAGTAAACAGCTAACCCCTTAGCCACACAAATAACGCTGATGCATGCCACACGAAGCGAAGTGAACGCAACTTAATATGTGACGATGCAGTGTACAATATTATCTCTAATAGATTCTTTGGCATTCAGCACTGAGATGCTCAGAGTCCACAATGAGCAACACTTAAGCCATGTATTTAGTTCCTTTATAAATAATGAATAGAAGTTTCGCAGTGGATGTCCACATTTCTTCGCGAGAGTCCTCATCGTTTCATAAGTAATGAAAAATAAACAAAATGTAAATAAGCACTTACATGTTTCTCCCAGGTTGGAGGATTGTCATTAACGTCCAAAACTTTGACCTAAAAAGACAAAATGGCACAAAATTTAATTCATGGTAGGAAACGTTAACGTAAACTTAAACGAAGCCAAACTAGCTATTCTGTAGTTTACATTCACATCAGAAGAAAAGTTGTAATAACTATGTTGGCAATGCAAAGTCAACTCAAAGTGGAGCGTAGTTTGCAAATAATCGAATGTGTCTATTCGCTGTGCTCTTTACTGACTCCGCTATGCTTAAACGCAGTATGATTACTATAAAGAGAGGGACAAACACTGCCATATACACTGATATTGGCATAGACTGCGCTAAACTGTAAAATAAGTTTGTCCGCTTATACTGCTCATGGAGATAGAGCACACAATCCAGAATGTATGTACACGATTCTTTATAATATGTTTGGTATGTGTATGTACACAAGAAGGGAAAAGGAAACTTCCGCCAGCAATGAGCAGTGTTGTCAAAAAGTTTGGTAATATTTCATGAAGTGGTACAACAGAGTATCTGTAGTCGGAGCTAAGTATCTGTGTGCACTTACACAGTACTTGGGTACATTATTACTCGGTACGTGTGACTATCTATTGCACCTATTATTATTGAATAGATTTCGTCTACCTTCATTGTACAAACAGCGTCAAGTTGAGGCCTCCCATTATCTGTCGCCCGCACGGTCACATAAAGCTCCTTCTCTCTGGCAGGCTCATCTCTGTCGAACATCTGCAAATGAAAGGCGACAAGCCAAGACAGAACCGCTTATTTTACGACATCTTCATCAAACAGCTTTAATTATCTAGCACAATGTGCTCAGCTCAATGAGTCAGAAAATTACTCACTTTCTTTGTGGTAACCAATCCGGTCATGTTGTCCACGGCGAAAGAATCGGAGGTCTCGTCTCGGGACACTATCGAGTAGATCACCGTCCCTCCCGTTTCTGGTGCATCCAGGTCGTACGCCTTCACCTGGGAACAATAAACCAACTTGCACTCCAATGTCACAAACCTAGTCATTATTCCTCGCAGTCTCACCGCAACTTCTCTCCAAATGCACACCTTGGCGTGCACAACGACCCTATCGATAATATCTGAAAAAGTACTCTCGATGCCCACATCCCCGGTTTATAGGTAGCGTTCAATCCCAATCTCGGAGAGAGTGTAACTGATGCGAGAATTAGTATGTCGGAAACTTACGGTAATGACGGAAGTGCCGGGGGGCTGCAATTCGTCTATTTCAGGCTTGTAGTCCATGCAATCTTTGAAGTCGGGTTTGTGCGAATTTTGCTGTGAGCCGTAGAGAGATCTAGATTGGGTCGGTTCGTCAACCTGGAAGGTCAACATATAAGTTATTCACAAGACCAATAATTTAACTTGGACGCATTTACGTCTTTACGGATGCTGTCAATCAGGATAAGGTTTTATGCAACTCCTTCAGGACTCTATTTAATGTTTAATCGCTCTCCTTCCCTTTCCTCTTAATCACTATATATTTTAAGAGCCAACTTAAGAATGACAATAGCCTTGCCTTTGGGAGTCGCACTTACATTCACTTATTCACATCGCAAGTAAAGCAACTCAATACTAAATACAATACGGGCACTCTACTCTGCTCTCCTCAATGGCAAACAAAGACAACAATGCTTAACTATCGATGAATCTACGTCTACTCCTTAATACACAGTCCTATGGCGCAACACAATTTCACCTGGAGTGCATATAAGACGTGGCTTATAACTAAATAACAGTTTAAACTCCATGCAATGCAAATATACACAAACACTTAAAAATTAAGGTAACTCTTCGTCCTTTGAATGCACTTTTATGGGGAGAGGCTTTGAAGGAGGATTGTTCTGTATTTTACATGATGCATGGACACACGATGGAGAGAACAATTCCTTTGTGAGTAGTGAGGCGTAGTCAGTGAGGCAAAGCGACATTAACATTACTATTTCTACGACATTGCCATGAGGAGTGGATGTTAAACATGAATCAATATCCATTAAAGTCATTAATAATAAATGAGAGCAAGTGTCAAAGAGTCAATCAATAGAAATGCACCCTAGGACTAACAACGTAAGTATTTCGCCCGACACGGTACAGTGATGATCAACAGGGCAAGATATTCTACCCGCTTCCCGTGCCATGCCATGCCTGCCACGTCACACCCAAAACCAATCTGCCAACGTACAACACTCTCATTTTCCTTACGTTAGCATGACTCCGGAATTATACACTTACATTTAGCTACTTACATAATCTACTTGCTCTTCTCCTTACATTATCCTTATTATCCACATATACCTACGACTGCTACTTGCTTTACTGCTGCAGCGATGCATAAATAATGACTTGTTCTTTATAGGGCAACGTGCGTACCTACACACTTCTCCGCCTTTCTTCGTTATACACTATTTAAACTTAACTCCTCGTTCTGCACATAAAAAGGAGAAAACAAACAGGACTGTTCCCATTGCCATGTCACTGCAAACATGCAATGCTCTCTGAGAGCTAAAGAAACGGACTGACTGAGTGCTTCTCCACATCCTACCATGCTAAACTATTTCCTTAACTGGTCTGATCTCGTAACTCGTAACCCTATCTCCTATCAGTCCTTGTCAGTCCTCATAAGCTCTCTTAGTGATTACGACTCTTAACTCCCTCACTCCACTTGTCAATAATTCAGCCCTCGCAGCCATAAATTGAAAAGGACAGCTCCAAATGTAGCACAACAAAACTGACTTTCAGTGTAAACTGCAAAATCCTGTTACCAAATATTCCATCTCGCCTCTTAAACTGACAATTCCTGATCCACAAGAGAAGACGCTCCAAATGCCCTTCAATTCTCCATCTCTCTTTCACCCTCAGCCACTCCACTTCATGAATTAATAAGGCAATCCATTACCACTTTAATTCCTAGCTACATCTTAGTTTAAGCACCAGCTAGGCACCAACAATTTATTTCCACTAAATACCTAACTCCTTTAAATCTTCCTAAGATCTAATTTCCCGAATTATAACCTCATTTCACTCAACTCCTCAAAAACTATCTTCTTTTCCCCAGAAATGCTCCTTCCCCCTCCGTCTTCAACTTAATTTCCTAAATTACCCTTCCGAGCACGTGAAAGCTTAAAACTGTTTCAATTCTCAAACAATGCAGATGTAGATTTTTAAAATTACATTATTGAGAAAGTTATAAAATTTTCAATTATATCTCCAAGTACAAATGCAAACGCGACAGAAAACATCACGCACATCAAAACTATGAATCAACATTAAAACATTAAACTCTTTGGAACACTGAAATAAAAAATACTAAAGTAATAATTTGACAGAAGACTTTCATTACGCTGCTCGACAAATTAATAATTGCGAAAATTAAAGAAAATGAATGTATTATGTATTGACCCTAAAGTGCACATGTAAATCGTGCTGAGCATTTATTCCCAGGAGAAGAGGCAGTTGGGAATGTGATTGCTATTCCAAGGGAATAGAGCTGAGTCCTGCAGTAACTGCACAAAACTGTAATTGTAATCTGTTTGCCTTTACAAATGTAGAACTAAGCTGGAACAACCTCATCCAATTTGCGCACAATAATGTCAATTAACGTAATCCAATTTAAGGCTTTGTTAATTTAGGTGGATAGAGAGAAGGGAAATCATACTTTGTAGGAAATATCGGTAGCTCTTTCAGATACGTAGCTGCTGAGCATGATGGGAGGCGGCGTCCCCTCCATTCCAAATCTCCTGGATCTCGATCTTGCATGTTCACCACCTCCATGGTGCAGTCTATGTCTATGGCTTACAGCTGGAAAGAGAAAAAATAATTATGCATCAACGAATTAGATCATCTCTTCAGACAAAGCACATAATTAAACATCGTTAAAACAATTACAAATATTTGAGGCTAAAGAGGTCAGCATGGAGAAGAGCAACTAATGTGTCACCAATGTTCAGGAACAAAGGACATGACATAATTACACAAAGGTAGGAACACAGACCCTAAGCATGACGTCGCCGTCATTCGTAACGAGGAATGGGAAGCAAATGACTCATGTCAGAACGTCAGAAGTGAAAACAACAGCTCAATGCGTAATGATGTACATACTTATTACTTACATTTGGCACGTTAGAAACATAGAGCGCATAAACAGAGGAAGGCACTAGAGCAGTTTGTTAGTTTAGCAGTGTGGGCTGATACTAGATAAGTTTGAGTCTATGTTTGTGTTGTGAATTTGTGATACATCACTCTTTCCTATGGACAGATGCATAAATACACACACATTTAAAAGGAAAGTAGCACAGGAGCAGTCTAACTACGTTTCCATTAGTTCTAATGTTGTAAATGACTAATCGTCAACACCGTGGTCCTAACTAATAATTCCCTTGACTATATAGCTCTCTGACAAAGAAACAAACAGAAGGATTACTATTTGTCATTTCACTATGTCATTAGTACCATACACTATTCATATTTTTAGCTAGGCCAAACACAAGAACTAGAATGTTACCTGTGAACAAACCAGGCGAATTAAACCACTATGATAAACAATACAAATAAACAAGGTAATAATCCCAACTTAAAACTAAATGCATCATAAAAGCATCAAAGCACGTTTATACAAAGCAAACTTGAACAATATGGAAAGAAATAAAATAGCATTAAATTCAAATTGAGCTCGATTACTAAACACATAGAAATGCAATGTCAAATGTAAATACGTACGTACTACTAATAGAAACGCAAATGGAAATTAGAGAACTTGAATTGACAATGGATCATACTTACATGCATTGCAGATGTAAGTAAGCCTTTGACTCATGTAAAAAGAATGTTGTGCCAATTATTCACAGGAATAAATTACAGTGGTTAATGCACACATTCCTCTACCGCTACATAAGGTAAGCAGACATTGAAAAGAAGTCCATATTTGTATGCAATGCACAGACGAGAAAAGTATGTAATCGCCGTTGTACCTAAGTGAAGTAGCAAGAAAACAAGTGACGGAGGATGACGAACAATAAATAAGAGAAGGTGATTGAAGGGCGAAGGTGAGACGGAGAATGCAATAATAGGGAGTTGGATTATACCTACTGGAAATAAAAAGGAGAAAAGTGGCAGAGTTGAGCTGTCTTGTCTGGTGAACCGTTGAATGGAGAATTAGATGGAGAGCCTAGGAAGGCCGGACTATAGTTCTGGGGAATTAGGCTCCGTTGGCCTGGCGGTGTAAGTGAGGCCAGACGAACTCACTCATCCCCTGTGGTTCCACTGACAGTAATGAGGCAATCCCACCAACTCCAGGATGGCACGGCCACCAAAACAAAAGAGATGCTCTTTCGGCGCTTACGGAAGTCGGAGACAAGCGAGTGAACCGAGGAAAAGCTAAACCAGAAGACTGACAATGTATTTAATAGTCCTGTGTAGAATGCGGACTGACAGACTCCAGCGCACATGCATTATTAGCACTAGGAAGAAGTAATGTGCGAAGCCCGAATAAATAGGAGCGGAGGCAGATGAGCCGAGTCATCAGCTGTCCCTCCCCATATTAAACCAACATAACAATTCACAAGTGTTTGATGAGAAGATGCGATTCTCACTCCCACAAACGACCTCGCCACACCAGCTGACAATACACACAATTCCAATGTCTCCTCCGAACACAGCTTTTACTATCTTCCAGCTGGAAATTAAGCGAGATCATGAGTACGTCGTATTTACTATTTACCTACTTCATTAAATATCCTGCATCATAATACAGTGCATTATGTGTCTGCCTTCAGTTTTGGAATTAGCCCACCTTACAGTACTGTTACAAAGTACTCGTTAGAAAACTATCTGTTTTGTGTGTGGAATACAATATGGTATAGCGGATGCATTCACAGAGCTTCAATTCTCATTCAGTTACCGCTATCACCAACTCATGTTATCTCTTAGTATGTGGTGCTTGTGGAACTCTTTGATATGTGCCGAGACTTATTAGAGCTTCATGTGAATATAAAACCTTATGGCGTTCGTATTTAACTTTTTATAGATACTATTTCGTTGGTCACATCACAACACCGTACGCATAACACACGTGTACTGTAAAACGTAATTATGTAACATAATATTTAGTAACTTTGAGAAGGACTAGTTTATAAACGATACTAAAGAAGAAGGAAGAATTTGAATTTTCTTCGTGTCATAAGTTATAATAGTGCCTGCATGCTCACTGGTGCATATCGCTCATTTGAGGAGATGAGATGATTTTTTCCTCTAGCTAACGCGTGATAAGGCAAGTCTTCCTTAGGAACGCAGGCACTTCCAATTTATTAATCGTACAATACATTCCGTCGTATAGTGTCTTCGTTTGCCAACGGTTTGCTTGCTGGAGGATGAATTCGGCTCAAGTTTAACTATCACTTCCCTTGACTCTGCCCTCGTTTCCGCCGAAAGCATTAGGGTAACATCACTTTTTAAACGCAACACTCCAGTGTACCATCGGATGGTGAAACGTGCCCATGTGAAATGAAATGGATGCTAACTACGACTATACGCATAAATACCTGTGCTCTCATGTAAATAGACATTGCTCAATCTTTTCTGTTTCGCTATTCGCTTTCGAATTCCCTGTATGATAAACATTTGTCCTGTTCTGTCATCCTGGCTTTGACCTTTTTCATGCTTGAGAAGCCAAGAGCGCCGAATGACAATCAAGTTAACAACTTGAGCAAACTCATCTGCTCTCGTTTTGATTTAACAATACCTCCAACGGAACTGACTGTTCAACCAGTTCATTATTGTCAATTCCTTTTCACGCCTCTTTTGTAAATATTCCATTTGGTCTTGTTTTAGTTATTCACGTTTTGCGTCAGACAGGAGGCAATAAAAAATTTTGGTGTTAAAAAAATTCCGTAACACATAAATAAAAATCCAATTGGTATTTGTTTAAGTTTTGAAATATTCGTTCTGCAGTAGTCAAGTTTATATTTATTGCTTAGCATTATAAAGGACAAAAACTGAAAGCCATTAATAAAAATGGAGGAAAGGTTTGGCTACTCGGGAAATATATGTCTCCCAAGTAAGTATGTATAATAAAGCGTTAAAAAGCGTACGTAACATAGACAGAAAAATGTGAGCACCCAAAGGAGTCATTTTTATAAGTAACAAGGTTCATTTTAATAAATAGATGGAAATTTGCATGATCCGGAAAGCAACGGAATTGCATAATTATGAGATGCTTTTTTAAATCCTTTCTCCCATTTCCTCAGTTTTTGTTGCTTTGTAGTCACATTGAAGACTAAAAGGTTGAAGTGCAACCGAAGCCGACGAGGGAATGAGTTTAGCACAAAGGACGAGGAAAGTCAGCCAGCACTCCTTATATAATACTCATTGCAGTTATCCCAGCCACGAAAGATATAGCATGTAGGCACTTATTCTAATGCCATTCCACAAAACACCGAAACGACTATCCACTATTATTATAATATATAATGTACACTTTAATGCTAGGAAAAAGGAGATAAATAGTGTGGTTGAGAGAGACAAAGTGTGTAACGTAAGCTACGGTAGCTGTAGTATTGCAGTACGTAGAGATCGAAGCTGAAAAGCTGAGGAAGTATGTAGTGGAAGCATTATAAATAAACTTGACTCAATGCAAGTAAGTAGAAAAACTTTTAACATAAGCCATTAGTATTATCTTCCATTCTGGATAATACCAAATTGCATTCAGTAGTTGAAAACAAAAAGGAGAGAGCGAAACGTCTATGTTTTAGTAGTTTTTGCATTGTACATACATAGGGAGTATTTACCTAGCTAGTGGAATAGAGTCATTTCATTCCACCTCCCCTTTTAAGTGTAATGTATAAGTATGATACACAAACATCTATAATGTCCATTACCAATATTACCTCACTGCTCGCTACAAAAAGGAATCATGTGGGAGCTGAAGCACACTTAGAAGAATCATGACTGCCTATTTCTGTGTTTCTCTATAAGTGCCGAAAGAAACTATAACCTGGCCTCCTCTGACCTATGCATGCATCATACAAATACAACTCTGGCTCTGTAGGTAGTAAAAGGAAAACCACTTTCGTTTGTCGCTCGTTTTCTGTCTTGGACTTTTCCAGAGCATCTCGACTTACTTTTATCGTTAGCCCAGTTTGATCTAATGTATATACGTTTCTTTTCTATGAATGTCTGCTCACGAAATGAACGGAGCCTCTCCTTCTTTATTTCCACTCTCTAGGCCTATCCGCTTTTTTCCCTTCTCCTCGTACCCTCTCCAATCAACGCTACCTTCAGACATTTCAAAGGAAACACTTACGAACACACGGCACTGGAATATTAGAGAAGATACGAAACAAAACATGGATGCAATGCCCCAATGCACGGAATATTATAAGTACATCAGAGGAAATAATATTATGGTATTACTCAGAACGTGAAAAAAGGCCGGAGTGGTGCAGGTAGAAGTGCACCTGCAAAATCTTCCTTATCGTTTGTAACACTCTGAAATGGAATAGTTTGCTGGCTCTCTGGGACCATAAGTAATGTCGTAGCGGCATACAATGCATTTTATTTTAGCTTTTGACTATTTTGCTTAAAAAGCAAAAAGCCATCATTTCAATGGCATCCAGGCCATTCAACATCAATTGAGCGGGGACAAGTAGGTCTAATGGAAATGAAAATGGAGATGGACATTAGTCCCTTTTCTCTATCTGTAACGACTCTATTTCCCCAATAAAGCCCAACAAGTAAGAATGAAGTAATATATTTAAATGGAATAGTTAGTGAGTAGGGTACGGTACCTACTAAGGTGTATTGTATTATTATTGGAAAGGTGTCCCTCCTAGTGCATAGTGGTGATATGCACAATGGAATAACGCGTGATGCAAAGGTAAGGCATGCCAAGCAAAACTAAACGCATTGTTATTGGTCCTAATGTATCCATTTTACTTGGACCTATTTAAAGATAGGTAGGGTGTACTGCTCAGCACACATAATAAAGTGCTTACACAAGATGTATTTTATGTTATCTCCTGTAGGTATACACCGAACATACGTTTAACAATTTACACGTACTCTTAATAAATACTTATGTGAAGAAACGACTTTATATTTTAGTGATAGTGGTAGGTACATATGTAACAGTTGTCCTATTGTAGGAAATAGTAAGCAGAAGAGTGCTAACTTTCTCGTTTTATGAGCTGTTCATAGTTCGTGCCTCACTCACTGCGAAGTATGTAGTTCACGTAAGTAGAAAAGGCCTCTTTGGACTGTGTATGCGAGTGGAGCACAGTTCGAACATAAAAGGCGCTTATAAAGGTAAGTGAGAGAAATGCGCGGGGAGAAGTGTGAGTGTGAGTGAGAATAGTGGGCATTTAAGGTAAAAGTATATGTGATGGGCAGAGTGTTATTGGAGTATATCCGGATGGCTGCGTAACATGCACGTAATAGTAGGTGGACAAGTCTAACCCGGAACATTATGCATGGTTTTCAGTTGTGACTGGTTTGGTTGGTAAAAAAGTGGAAGCGGCCGTCGGAATGACTTGACTGGAGAAATGGTTTATGGCTGCGAGAGTCGGGACAGACCTTTTGTCTACATTGTGTAACTAGTGAGTATGCACACACATTCAATAAGTATTGCAGCAGAATCCAGCCCCACAAAATGTACTTTATGACTTGGAAATTTGAGTTGAGTATTCCCCCAAATTGCTGAATAACGAACTTTTACAGCATAACTACATTGACGTGATGAAATCAGAAGAAATGAGCCGCTCCATTTGGACCAGGGTGCACGCAATTGTCCACGCAGAGGGAATTCTTCCCCAGCATGCGATATTATGCAACTTCCTCCATGTTCCACTAAACTATCCGAGTAGTCCGAATGTTTAATGTGCACGCCTCAAATACACCGCATTTTCTATTTACTATATTATCCTATCAATGCTCCTAGTTTGCAACTAGTAGTCCGCATTAGCTCACTTCCAATATGCACATGCTGCCGACATGTAATACTGCGCTACACAATTATTAAGATTTGTTTTTGATGTCTATGCTGTGATGTGGTGCCCAAATTCTCCTTTCAACGGCGGCAGTCGCAGTAGCCAACTAATATCCACGTTCGTGCATTTGCATAATACCTACTATTTAGCCTGCATTAAATTAGTAGTTGTGTAGTAGTCTGCTTCCACTAATATTATCGCTTGCCGCTGATAACTTTAAAGTCTTAATTCGTCTTTAAGGCATTTAAGTACTTATCGTTGCTATACAGCCCATATTTAAGACACACGCCGCAGCATGTGGTTTTACACAGCTAATAACAAAGTAAGATATTACAAAGGATTATAAATAGGAAGCCACAATATGTACACAAACAATTACAATTTAAACTCTGTCTACCTAATATTACACTATTAAAAACTTTTCGCGTTTGTCCGTGCTGCAATATTCCTGTAAGCCCCACACGTACATCCATTCGCAGAGGTATACGCTCTTCCTAAGTACCTTGGAACTTTTAGGATTTACATTAGCTATTTTCTACTTTCTACAACGTCAAGGTGTACAAATACACCGTGGAGCAATAGCAAGAGAGGTGAATGTACACTATGCACTATCTCTTTGATGATGCTATCACGATTAATAATTGCACACAATAGATGCATACATACATTATTACATAATAGCTACATCTACAGGCAAACTTACACAGGGAACGGTTATAACATAATATTTGCCATAATAATTTTGATGACAGTACTAGAGTACTTAGGCTCAGATAAGAAATGCCATTACATTATCCCTTCCCAATTTATTATCGTACAAAGTTTACCTGTCTCAATCTACGTGCACTATTTTCCTACAGTTACATCCAACCTGAAAACTCTGTTGCAAACGCATACGCACCAGTATAATAAATTCGGTACTTATATTTAATAATGGTTCCATAGCACATCAACATACGAGTTGATAGTTTGTTTGTAATGCGAATACATACAGGTGGCGAGGTTTGAACTCTATAGGATAAATGCTCAGTCTAGCGTAGACTGTAGCTGCTTAGCGTTCTTCGGTGTCAGTGGCCGTCATTGGAGCACAACACATCCTAAAGAAGAAAAGTATCCAAGTTTCTGTCAGTGCTTTACCAAACATTTTTCTAGCGCAAAGTGAAGCACAACACGAAAACTTGGAGAAGTCTGATACTGGGGACGTATTAACTAACGAAATGGGAAGGCAAAGAGTATCTTGGTGAAGTTTTAGTTTAGGCTGCGGGATGTACAAGTGCTATTCTCGGAATTGTGAATGATCGCATGTCAGAGAAAAATTGCCTCCATCACGTCGCTGCATCGCAGACAATGAAGTTAGCATCAAAAGAAGTGTATCATTATAAAAACGGAAAGCACCTACACAACTACTCAACTCACTACACGCAAAATGCTTTCATTTGACTAAAAAATTACGCTTTTACATAAAAATCAATCAAGCATAATGTTTCACTGGATGTCCTCTATTAATACGTTATGTCTTCCAAACGCCTCAATCCTTTCAATACTTCCCAACTTCTCCAGCTATTGGAATTGCAGATGAGTGGTTCGCGGTTAGCCGCCTCTCAAGCAACTCACTGACACTCTTACTTTCCTTCCCTCCTCAAAAGCAAATACAGATTCCTACATTTCTGCAAGAATGCCTGCTTTTTATTCTCAGGTTTCACATTTATTTCATTCTTTCACTAATGCCTCCCTTCGCTGCAATGACCCTATGCATTAAATGCTAACAAACCTCCGTGATCTAACATTGCATTACAAATATCCGTCCATATAATATACCCTAGCATTAAAGCGTAGAACTACACAACTGTAAACACAGTGATCATACCTATACCTTCCTTCCCCAAATCAACTCTAGAGTATTTTCGTTCTTACGTTTTATTCTGGATGGAGACGACACGTCCGTTCCTTAATAACATCCTATTTCAAGTTATTGTATACTTGCATTGCAGACAAGAGCGGTCGTCGTCGTCAGACAGTCACTGCCCAAGCAAACAACTCAATGCAATGTACATATACTTACAGCTCTTACTATTTACATGTGAACTCTATAGGCAATACAATAAATATATTGTTCGTTTCTTTTAGAAACAATGATTGGGAGGGGACGAGAAATGAGTACATTAAACTGCCCTTTCAGTAAACAATTCCATCACTTAGTAAGCCAAGAAAGAGTAAGAAAACAAATCCTTCAACTCGAAAAACAAAAATCCTTAGTCTCTGTCTCAAAACAAACCTAATGTTAAACATGTGTTCGTGTAGTTATCCGAGAGGGACCAGGGATAAACTGTGTACACCCTTTTCATAAATACAACTGACTTATCAACATAGTATTCACTTAAGAACATTGTTTAAACAATCAAAATGTAAAAGAAAATCGTCAGCTTTTTTACTCAATTTTTTTTTGAATTCGCTACTTCACTTTGATGCTTATTTTATTACGTTGCGCAGCACAGGACCGTGCAAAATAAACGTTGAAGATATAAACTACACATAAATAATTAATATACGTGTTTCTGATTTTTCATGGGCTATAAAAAACGCTATTTGCTGTGATAACATGATAAGAAGGTTGACATGACAAGGATCAATAGAACCAGTATGTACTTATATTTATGTATGCAAATTTGTATGAATATGTAATGCTGCGGGTATACCTGCATATTTATGTGTATTGTAAATTTATTTATGTACAGATGGGAAAGCAGTAACTACCGGATTAACGGCCAAATGAAAAGTATTCAGTGGTTGAAAATACAGAGAAGCGGGACGGAAAAGATGATAAAATAATTGTTGTAGGGTAAAGTAGGGAGCAAAATTCGAAACAACTCAATCGTAGTGAAATGAGAGATTTATCCAATAGTAATTTAGACTAAATTGATATAAATGATGATAGTTCGGTGATTTTATTTCGTTATTGCTTGAAAGAGCACTATCTGTTAGTAGCTGACTGCAGGGGGATGTAAATCATCGTTTATTGCATGGAAAGATATGAGAAGGAGACGAGAGCACGGGATTCTGTAGGAGCAGGCATGGGAATACGACTGAATAGGGAGACTGAAATGAACTACCCAATTTACCAGACTAAAGCTACACCAAACGTAAACAGTAGATCTTTTAAAACGAAATCTGAATCAGACCCTTGCTTTGCATTTTGTCATAATATCCTTCTATTTGCATTGTATATACACATTTATACAAACTCTGTTCCTGCTTTGTGTGTCTATTTAGCTCAGTTTTCCAGCATAGCCACTGTAATGTAAACACGACATGAAGTGATAAGATTGAAATGGTTTAAGTCAAGCAACCGTACAGACGTCCTCTATAATTTACATGAATATTAAAAATATTACACACAACAGTCATTTATCAGATAAATAAAAATAAGAAATGCTCTATGCATGTAGTCGTTAATAAATTAGTGAATGACTGCTCAAGCTAGGCATACTTATGTCTCGTCTAGTCATAAAATGATTGCTCATTCTTTCAGTCAGCATCTCAAACGATACCTACTTTATTCAGATAACAAGAATCATCGTGTACACATAAAAAGCACATCTTTTCCTTATGTATTTACATAAACAGAATCTGGAGAGCTAAATAAATAATATTCAGACGCTGAGTCGTCAAATCTTGATAAAAATCTCCATAGACACACAACATAATTCGAAAAGGATATTGAAATCAAACAAGACAAAATAATTCCTTGCGCTAATCTTACTGTGTTTACTACTATCTTTATAAGATAAACATGCAATTCGGACCATGCAGTTTTATGCCGATTACCATTCTAAACGTCTGTATGTAGTATACCAATATAAATATGTGAATAAAAATGATAATTCTGAGCTATTGATAAGATACGGTCATATTTAATTAAGAGAATAATTTCATTGTACGCTTGTGCATAGAAAATTCCCTATCCAGGTACTTATCACATTGATATTCGTGATTGTGTATCTCACAATTAGAGAATACAATGCAAAAAAGCAGGAAAACGAGTGTATTCATGTGTGCTGTCTTCACCACTAATTTACTGGGATCAAAGAACGGAGCAGTCACAACCTCTTTGCATCATCCTCCTCCCATTTGTATCTGCAAGCACTTTGGCTATTGCCACACATATTCCCAATGAAATTCTTTCGAAGCAGTAAGCAGAATTAAATATGCAGGATAGATTATTTCTGCCTTGCCTTAGTGGGAAACTAATGTCAATGGAGATGCGACAGTAAACGAGGAGTTGCATCTACTCCACTTTTACGAATAGTAAATGCAATTACAAGACAGTGAAGAGTAAAGGAGTAGTGCAATCATACCATTCATGTAGATAGTGGCGACATTGTTAAGATAATAAGACTACCTAGATAATTTAATGTCTCAGCTATTGAAAGTCACATTCTCACAGTACTACAGTAAGTGCAAATGAATAAAGTGTAAAAGTATGAAGTGTAACATTTTTCGTTTCCTTCTTTTCTTGAAGAAGTGAGAACAGTTGAATGTAGGTTGAGTGTTAAGGATATTATTGCATATTATACCATTATTGACAAGAAAAATTTCTAATTATACGTAAAACACAAGTTTAAGTAGATACTGCTGCCTTATTATATGCTGCAGTCAGTAACTACAATTGTGACGAATGACGCTTTGACGCACCTTTTTCCTAGGTTAGCAAGTTTTGCTACTAGCACAGGAACGATTAGACAAGAGTGGACTAATTGCCCCAATGATTTATGTGCACAGTAGCAGCAGGACGATACGTGCTGTGTTATAGCAAAAAACCCTCACCACGAACTCAAATATATTGCCTATACACGGGATCGAAATAATCCATCACACATATGGATCACACTGTACTACATTAAAGCATGTAGATGTGTGTGCCTTTTCACATGTTGTAGGGACCTACACGGTAAGCAGTAGGAATGCAGTCGGCATATAAAATGTGGTTTGTATCTCGACTGTTGTGAGTGCAGATGATAGGAGATAGCATGAGCAGAGGAAACAGAAACAAGTTCTCACACAGCTAAAGTTGAATTCAACTGACTGAACTGAACTTGGTGATTTGTAGAGTTAAGGTTAGGTTATTTTTCTTGCTAAGGCTACCCCATGTTTAGTAGGAGAGTATAACAAAGATACATTACACGAGTATTTATGTTAAAGTGTACAGGGAAGAAAAAAGGCAATGTTGTATGGAGTTCCACATTCATACCAGTTAGTTACAAGTAGTTTACGACAGTGGTGCAAGGTACTCTCCGCACTATAAGAATATTGCATTTATGTGTTATGTATGTAGTATTTATGTAAACCTGCCAACAATAAGTTGTTCCCCGTACTTACCTTTGCTAAGTAAGTAATGTACGCACAGGAACGCACTGACTGCCGAGAGAGCGTGATCTCCGTGTAAGCCAGAATATTCACGGATGCAATTTTACACTCGGATTGCATTTAAAATTGCAAATATATTTTTTTACGTGCTCACACATGATCTAATGTAAAATGATGTGTCAGTGGTTGGTGGTTCACAGCCAAGTCAGTCATTTCAGAGCAGTGTGTGTTGCTTTAGTTGGGGAAGGGCAGACGAGAGAGTGAAAAGCAACAGAATGGTGAACAAGAGAGATAAATGAACTAAAGGAGGTTAGGTGTCACCTGGGATGGAGTTAATATTCTGGGGTATCAAAGAGCTTACGCGTGATTTATGAAATTCTGTGCAAAATGAAGATGGAAAAGAATAAGCGAAGAGAAAATCCAGGCTGGGATATTCCATTTCATATTAGGAGACTCTCCTCCACTCCACGCTACGCTTCCTTCTGGAAATGGAAGTGAATGCGAGGAGACATAATGTACATATTATATAACAAAATACATGCACGGAAAAATCAACTTCTGTATACTCACATGCATACCTACAAAAGAACAACTTTGAGTGACTAACGATAAACTACTCCGACTACAATGTGGAAGCGTACAGGATAATGCATAAACATAGCTCTCTGCTCTGACGTACCTACTTTATTCTCAACCAGCAGAAGTAGTTGTAGTTGTAAGTCAGGGAGAGTGAGACAGTAAAGAATAGAAGACGGAAACGACTCTTACAATAGCTAACGGGAAAGTCACTAACACCGGAAAGACAGTCTTCAGCAAACTTTGCCGCATCAGAAATATCGTCGCCCGGAGAAATGATAGAATGCAAAATCCCATTTTGCAATAAGTCTCTTTATAATTACTGTCCTTTTGACAATGATTCAACAAACTAAAAATAAACTACCACTATTAGTATCCCTAAATAAATTTAATCATTTCTACGGAAAAAGTAGTTTTACACCAAGTACTTTCCAAAAAAGTATATAAGGGCTTCTAATTTAGAGATAACCAATTTTCCGATGCGACTAACTTTCCTGGTATTATAATAATATTATAGATATCTAGAAATCTCCCCACGTGAAAATCCTTCGTTTTTAATATGGAAGGTATTCGTAACTTCGTAAGTAGTACCAGTTACTTGTTCAACTAGGACTCAACTAGCTGAAAAAGATTCCTAAAATAATCTATATAAAGAACTGCCTATCGTATTATGGGAAGTAAGAATGGAAATATATTTACGCAATTCTTTCCTTTTTCTCTCAAATGATAAGAAAAGAATATGTAATAGCAATAATGGGGTAGGTACTACCTATAAATATCTGGACCTATATCTGGAGTTAAGCGTGGAGCTCAAAGTACATTACCCACCCAACCTTACCTTACATAAGGCATACTATTAATATCATTATTCTGCACTGACGTATGGAGCACATTTAGCATTAGATCCTCAAGTTTTAGATACTTGTAAGACTTGCATGCTCTATAGAGCGATATGTAAGAGCATAATACTACTTACATTAATAAATAGAGAAGATTCACAATACATTACCTATTATTATATTATACAGTATATACATACCATATAATAGATCTACATAAGTACGTAACTATACCACGCGGACAGATTTGATCCTACTCCTCCAATCTTGTTCAGTCCTTATTCTTTTCTAACATAATGCTAGACTGATTCAACTATGAACACCTGACAGAGCTGAATTCCATACGGCAGCTTCAGAAAAGAGCTTCTACATATATAGGCAGAGTATAACTGCTTAGCGCTTAGTTGAATTCTTGAAGCACTCAAAGAAAAGATACTCTTTAGCGTATATATAAGCTGTGGAGGAAGGAATGCTATAAAAAGAGTCAGAAGAACAACAAGTACTTAAATTCGCATTACAAGGAAAAGAACACGCATGTAAGGATTTGTCCTTTGCCCGACCACTTCATGAAAATAGATTGGAAAATGATTGTACTTGAGCATTCACATTTGCACTACGGCAAATGGCACCTAACAATAGGACCTAATATATAAACGAGAGACAATGCAAATCATTGTATTTCAAAATGCATTAACTATCATGTGCGTGGTCTTAGTCACAATCATACAATGGCACGAGTGAATGCAAACAATGCCAAACACATAATATGATACCTTAGCTCTCGTAATACCACAAATACTGCTACACATATTATTTATATTCCTATACACATTCGTAAAAATTTGTACACATAATATTATTTTTATACGGTATACATTGCATAGTGCTTATTTAACTGAACAATAGTAATAATACGTAATGTACACACACGAAGGAATGGACAAAAGGGAAACAAAACCCTTTCAGTGCACAAACTCATTGGGCCTCAGCCCTTCTGCCCGTCAAATTGACTTTAGATATCAATACGAATGGTGTGCACTCAAGTTTAAGTCAAAATCCCCGTCTATTCAGAGCAACAACTTACGTATGCTTATGTAACAATAATATAGGCACTTTACCGTATAGACCTAGTAGGCAGAGGTACCGTAAAACATTACACTTGTACAAAGAAAAAGAAATATCTATTTCAACCACTAGAACTGTATATGCATTTAGGCGTAACTCCCCACTATAGCTTTTCTATAGAAACATTTGTAGATTTTTATAGAAACGCTATTTTCTTACGTTTACATTCTTATCACGAACATTTGTTTCATACTTACTTTACCACAGGAGTGCATTGTAGGGTAAGTGTCAGGAATTTCTTTATGCACTGCAACATATTATGGTCTAGTATTTTTCTGCAGACACACACAAAAATACATAAACTCGCAAGTGAGCAGTACATACAAGATACAAGTTTCTTTACTCTTACCCTACCCTCAATCTTCACTCAAGTCTGTAACTATTTTCAGCTTTGCGTATCCTTTTCACTGTCCCTTTCTTTTTCCTTTGCTTCCAATCTTTTTCATATTGGCCTATTGCTGGTTTGCATTTTAATGCTTTGCTTTTTTCTCTGAGATACTATAGACATCACAGATACTACGCCCAAGCATGAACTTTGTAAGAGTTTGAGTGGGAGTACTTTGTCTCACAATCAGCTCGCATTTTTCACAAGTGAAAGATAATATTTATTACAATAATTCTACACAGACATGCATGCAATTTAGAGGTTGTAAAAATACGTATATAGCTACATAACGCCAATATTAAGTTGATAATGCTTTACATCTAATAGTATTATTATTTGCTAATTAAATTTTCCATAAACACTACAGTCTAAGGTTGTGCTTTTGAGTTTTTACATGCAATAAACAACCCACCCAAAGGAATAATAAAGTCTACAGCATAGTAACTAACACCTATTCAGGTATTAATTTAATTTATTGTAATTGAAGGCCTACAACTACTTATGTACTTTGTCAATGCATATAGCGTATTGTTTAGACGGTAGATATTATCAATGATGAATGTTATGAATCAAAATTAGATTACATTACACTTATACATTGCTAATACTACAAATCATATCTATAAATTCCTAAATTGAATTTAATGGTAGTGTTTGTAGATATTACCTCAACCTTTAAGCAGAAAAATAGTACGATAAGATATAGTTCCACGTATACAGATATCATAGTCCATTTACAAACATATTTTGAAAAACAAGTTAACAGTCAAACAAGCCCAGGAAAAGAGTTGTTGTAAACGCAACAGTTTTGGAGTTTGCATTTCATGAGTAACCCTACCTTATGTACTTAGGGATAGTGTAGCCTTTAGGGGAGCGTAATGCAATAGTAGCAAAGTAGATGATAGGTATATCTGCGTAAGAAGTAAGATGAGAGCATTAAATATAGTGGGACGACCAGAGGACCAGTGAAGCGACTTAATGAACTTAACGCAAGTCAGGCGGTGCTAGAAGAAATATTTGTAGGCAAATAGGGAACCCTTGTAGTTTACAACTACAACTTCACATCTACTTAGATTAGAGATGCGGAAGTTTGTGTAGTTTCGGCGTCCACCGAAATGCATGTGTCAAGAGAGAAGGGAGAATAATAATACAGAAGCAATTTGGATCTCAATGAGGTGTAAAGCGTCGCAAGGCGCCTCTTTCAGGGGAAATGGGTCATTTCGATCACAAACTCTTGCCTTTTTCCAGAGTCTCCCTGCACAACGCAGTGCAATGCAGTGTAAAGTACAAGCGACGCATCATAAAGTAAAATAAAGTAAGCACACTGGCAATGTATACTGTAATGATAATAATAATAGTAATATGCACACAAGGATGATTTTGTGCGACCGGCTAGTGCACAAATATATTATTACGACATGCCAACCGGGGACAACGCAACAGAAGAGGAGCTAAAGTTTTTAAAGGCGTTGTCGTGGTTTTCACGCTTCCATCTCCTTCTTTTCCTCTCCAACTCCAACTTCTCTATTTTCCACGTCAATTGCAACTCCACTCCTGAACTCAGCCATGTCGACTATTCATATACTGGGGAAAATGCGGGGAGGAATGGAGATTTTTCATGTAGACTCTACACATACAATGCTCAGAGTGATGCGAGATATAAATGGATGAAATATTGTAGTGGAGTGGGTCTTGAAAATTTTCCACTATGAAGAGTGATAATCAAACGGTTTCGTTCTTGATCTGATCTCACTTGCTTTCACGCAAAGTTACAGTCATGTATTGTTGTGGATTCAGAAACTAAAAGTGACAAGGGACGAGATAAACTGTACGGTGACAGACATGCCAAAAGAGCGACTCTGCTATGACAGTGAAGCCAAAGGAAACTCACATTTTCCAATAATATTGGTTTCACTATTCTTCTGTAGCAAATCAAGTCAGGATAAAAGTCATGTCCCAATGTCAACTTGCATTATCTGCAACCAGATTGCTGTCTGCTCATGTTTTCAACTGAATTTCCTATACCGTTTCCCGCTGTACGTTTTAAGGGTTTCATGTACAAAATTCATATAATGTGTAGATAAAAGGGATGCTAGAGGAAATCCGATATCTTCCCGCAGTGCCTTTTGTATCATATGCATATTAGTAATATTTTTATGCATATACTTTTGTATAATGTACGGTTAGAGCTACAGATAGGCCGGAGAGCAAGAATCCACACATGGAAGGCCTATTTTGAATAGTGTAGGGAGATTTATAGGTGGGATGCTAAGAAATGAATATTACAGCGACTAGGAAATATTGTATGCGAAAGAATTCAGACAAAGTGACAGAAAATAGTAAAAGAGGAACCGTTTGTTCTGTAAACTTCAAATATGCGCAACTTATGGACGAGGGGAAGGGAGGAATTCGTTTTGCATTGAATCAAGTGTCAGCCTGTGTCTAACTTGTTACAAGGGTTGATTTACGAACTGCATTTTTTGAGTTTGCAATCTTTAACATGCCACACGAGCTATAATGATATTCGTGGTTTCGATAATGTTATAAATTTTCAGTGTTCGACTGCCTTGTCTGCATGGAACTATATTCAGACGTTTCACTATTTCTCTCCGACCTCGCCAGAAACTCTTACGTACGTTATTCTCCCAAAAGTCAAATAGATTCAGAATATTTTAAAAACACATGCAAGAAAAGAACACACTGCGATAAATTGGATGTTCACGTCTTGTGTAGAAAATAACACTCCCAGCTCAGCACAACACAACAACGGTTTCTTCAGCATTTAGTACTCTAATAGCAGAAGTGGTTCACTTGGTTTTAGCGGATTCCACAGCATTTGGAATTTCAAACCTTAAAAGCACGCACCTCTTCGTTAGACCACAAACATACCTCCCACACGTTCTCCACCTAAACATTACTACAGACTTGCATTACAGTAGTAGTACAGTACTTGCTATGTTTTGCGTAGAAATAGAAATGTATGCTAATGTCCACACTTTCGTGAAGTAGAATGAGACTGCTTAGATGTAATTATTCGGTGTTTGAGTTCCTATTTATACCTAGGAAGGCCATTAGGCATTAGAAGGTGACAAGAGAAGCAAATGTTTTGAGAATTCATGGGAGTTGGCGTTTGGTGCGAAAGAATGAAAGTTTCATAAGGACTATCTATCTGTCTGCACAATAGATAGATAATTCACATCACATCTCCGTCATTTTTCTCTCTTCGTTTCGGGGAACTGGGATATGTACTCTGAGTACTTACGGATAGGTACGTGATAACAAAGTGCGCGACAGACGTGGCATGTCTGCATCCAGCATACTTATTATAAGGGAGTCTATAATAGGAGAGGCCATGCCATCACACTACAACTAACTAACAGAACCTACGGAATTGGTTGGGAAGACACGAACAAGGAAGACGACTATGTATGAAGCCAGTTGACTAATGCGAGCAGAAAGACAAGGCTCTCACTCAGATCTGTACAAACAAAGAAAGTGTGAGCGTAGATTTCAAATAGGGTTTTAGTTTTAGGTTCTTTGACTTCCCTCAGGTTCCTTTATTCTCCGTGTGACTTTGGCGAAACGAAAACGTATCCAAATAAGTAAATCTCGGAAGAAGACGCCAGTAAATATGAACATAAAGCTGGTTAAGGAGAGAGAGGAGAATAGGGGGTGAAAACAGCGAGGCACAAAGAAAATCAGGAGACGAAATGATCATTTGGGTTCAACGGTGATCATCCACCGCACCAAGCCACCAGCTAACTTGAGTAAACGAATCAGCGAAGACAAAAAGGAAACTTGGACAAAGAGGAGCACACTACATGCACTTCTCTTGTTTTCCTAGCCATCATCATATTATAAGACTTCTGTTCTGTCACAGGAAAACAAACGAAATGGGGAGGCGAGAGGCGTCGTTCCATGTAGCTTTCCTCTTAAATAATCACAAGACATGGAAATGGATATTGGCTTTCCAGGCTTTGTCTCACTCTTTCCTCAGCTCAGCTGTTTTCGCCTCCGCTCAGCTAATATTACATAACCTCTAATACACTTACTCTCCTATACCCACCAACTCCAATCCCACATAAATAGCTCTCTACGTCTATTTCCCAGCTACACCCCGAATACTTCCTTCTCTCCGTCTCACAGTTAGTCACCCGTCTGTCTGTCTCAATTCTCAAGCCTCGACTCAAGTCAACAACATGGTAAATGGCGCAGAGTTGACTTTTTATGCAATACCGAGGGCATAAGTAACCGACGAACTCTGTAAATACGAACGGATTCCGTAAATTCATGGATGGATATGGATGTCGTGTGGAATGAGATGAGAACTGAAGGGAAAAAGATTCGGAGAAGTCAGTATTGTTGGAACTTATTGCATATTGGAATATTGGAAAGACAGTAAAGGATGGATGGCTTACGTTGGAGTGAGTTCTGAGAGAGAGGCAGGATTCATTCATACCAAGAAACGGATAAGTAAGCAGAGGCAGAGCAGTGAGAGCTAACCCACGGAGTAATGACAACAAGGAAAATATCTAATGGATCAAGAAAATCTGAGAGTGGCAGGCAGGGGTGTCGTTGACTCCCATAACGAATAGCAACTGCCTAACATAAGGTAACATAATGTATGTAGAGGCATATGTGTAAATATTATGTACACATTACATAGTTATTTGCACAGGGCGTTAGGGGTATATAGCGTTGACGCCTGGGATCATTTATTAAGACTGTATATCTCCCGCCCGCCTGTCCTGGCTTTATGCGTCCACGGTATTTGTGTGCATGCTGGAAAAGGCATATAATCAGAGTCGGGTCAGGAAACATGAAAATGGATAACAAAGATAGCGGCGGCAAACTGATCTTTATTCGTCACTTGTAAGTTGTAACTGACACGAGATCAAATTCAACTCAATCTTTGCGATGGAAATCTCCGCCTCGCTTTGCCTACTGCCTTAAGTGGCTCCAGAAAGCGGTATTCATGTAGGAGCTCAACATTTCACTCAATTTAAAATATTAAATAATATACAGAGTGCTATTATTACATGTACATGTAACAGGGGCATAAAACACCTCAATTTGACTGTGTAATATGTAAAGTATAGGTAGGATTGCACAATAGAGATTAGCAATGGAGGTTTTACACGCACTATAAAACGGGAATGAATGTTATGCGGTTTGGTTACATGGAAACAATAGAACAGTTATTACAGGTAGGAGCAATGTACAGTGATAGGAGTCCATTAAATTCTGATAAAGAAGGAGCGGAAAGAAAAGTCCGTGCAGGAACAGCAAAGGCAGCCCGTTTATGCAACATTTTGTGTTTTCTGCTCCCTAATCACCTGTAAAGAAACCGATTGGACGGACACGAACCGAAACACAAAGTGCCGACCGCAGCAACACGAAAATAAACCCAAAATCCAGCGACTATCTTCCTTCACATCGTATTACCCAGAATGCAGAGAGAACACTCTGAGCTCTACCATTCAATTAAGTCGTTCTCGTGTTAGTGCTCTCGCTTCAATTAAGACACGCCTAATGAGATAATCAAACTCGCAGGTAAACCAAAAGCCAGAGTCTTGCCAACTCCTTCCCTCTTCCCCTCTCCACACTTTTGGCACACATGTTTACAATAACATAACATGCAAACTTTCTAAATGACCAATATTCTATAAATCTTTATGATTGATGCTCCGCCGCCTTATAGCAGGCACGCGGGACACGTCACCTATTTATAAGCACTATAGGGCCGACAAACTCCTAATCGCAACTTCACCATTACAAATAGCCAAAAATGTCTAATATTAGATTAGCAATCTCTATATATGCATCAACAACAGAACATTTGCTAACAACATTTCCTCTACTTGTAATACAACGGTTTTTATAAGTCACTTTCAGCGATTGTACGTGTGTAGCTCCTAACTACGCTATATAACCAATTTAGTCAAGTGCCTCGTCTACGTCTCGTCATAGAAAAACAGACTGCTCTCTCCCAAACTACAAATAACACTTGTAGTGCTGAACATTCCGTCGTATGTTGGGTTGCCCCTCTGGAGCAGAGTAGGGACAAGATTTAAGATTAGAACAATTTAAAACTTTGGGATTGTTCCAGTCTTTACCCCAACCGAATTTATCTGACAATCAATTCCTTTCTAACTGTATCTTATTAGGTAATTCTGCATTTATGAATCATAATAATCCATTTAGTTCATTTCTGTAGTATTTATATAGCTTCATTCCCTTAATAAATAGTGGGAACAGCAGGATACTAAGTTAAGAGGCACTAGGATTCTTTTGGATAACATACCATTAGAGTGACACAGAAGATATCATACTACATAAATTCCGAGTAATTAAAGTCAACTTTCGTCCCCTGTAATATACTTTTATCTTCTACAATAGCCAAGTTCCTAAATTCGCTGCGCCTATTCGTCCTATTCCTCAAGAACTTGCATTGAGGCTCCTGTGCTGTGCAGCTCGTGAAGTTTATTTAGGGATAATGCATGCATTATACATTATTACAGCTTATGTATACAAAGAAGAGTATATAAAGGAAGATAAATGCATTTAGGGCATATCTGTAGTTACCTAGTGGAGAAATATATCTTTCTTGACTTTTGTGTAGAGTGATGGGAAAGGGGGCATTTTAAAGAATGCTACTTTTGGGTCTGAGTTTCCCTTCTACTTAACTAGTTACCTGTTCTTCTGTGTTGCCAATAAGAAACTCTGCATTCAACTCTCCGTGCTAGGGAAGGGTTTCCTCTTCCTTCTTAACTCCTTTTTCGTTCCAGAAAAAATTCCCCTAAGCTAACTCAACACAGTTTTACTTTACTCATCTCTGCTACACAGCAGATAGGTAAGAGAAATCTGAGGAGCAAAACGGCAGCAAGCAGCCAATATGCATAATGTATTATTTTCTGCTCAAAAAGTAATAAAATTCCATACTCTCCAGCTACTGACAAACAAGCTGCGTTTACTACTCTCTCCGATTAAATTAATTTTCCCTCCTTATTTCCATAAATTTACTCTCTTTGTAAAAATTGAATTGCACTACATCATGGGGTGCATACCTTATAACTTCGCTCAGCTCTCGCTGCCTTCAAACTTCTCTTCAAATATAAAAGCTCAATGCACTACGACTACACAAATGCAAACACTGCAATAAATACATAGCATTAACAAATCCAAGACTCCTTTCTGCATACACAACACTATAAAACAGAATTCTTTAGACGGAACATCGATGCAACCTGACCCCAAAAACTTTTTACTTCTTCTAATTGTATCGAGTACCGTCCTCCACGTATTTCTATTTCCCTCAATATTTCCACTCTTCTTTATTAAATTATTAAATTAGGCATTTTGCTCCCAATCAGTGACCCTGCAACTTTTCCCCTTCCTCTGCTCTACAACTCTAAAATACTAAACCTCCTTTCTCTGCAGCAGTAATTAACTCTTTCACTTCTCCCAAAAATCCATTTCATATTTCTCTTGTCCAATTTCCAATATACTATACCTTACCTGAAATCACATGTCTACAAGTGTTGGGGCAGTCCCCTATAAATGCATGGGAGAGTATACAGGGAACACAAATAAAGACCACTACTGATTGAGTGTGAACATTGAAGACGTCTTCCGAAAAATTAACAATCGTTTGTATGCTTTCATACATTTGCTTTTTCGATCTGATGTTTTATGATATTTTACTGCCTACAAACTCACAACATGTAAGTGAACACATTTTAATTCATCAAACTACTGACTCTGCATTTACGATTACTGGGCGCTCAGGTCATTGGGAGAAAGAGCAAGTGTAGGAGATAGATGAGATCGCTTACAATCAGTAATAAGTGAACTTTTTATGTACCTACATAGAAGAACAGAAGTTAGAAAAGGGTTACCCAGTTGCTCACGAAGCGTAACCACCATCAGAAACCCAGGATGAATTGAGGCCCCATGAAATTTTTATTCAAAAATAATTTTTTGAGAACTACCTCCACAAGCTTCACACCTCTAAGTGAAGACAGTTCATTCAGCCTTGCTTACGAATTTTAAAATAGTCGATTTAATACCACGCATAAAAATAATTCATATGTTATCATTAAATTACTCTAATTTCTTCCTCGATTAAAAGCTTTTACCAGTTTTTGGCATTCGTCAGTTTAAAGCCAGTCAATCTGTATTTCCTATCCTAATATTGAATGCTGACATCGTTACCAAACTAATAATGTCATCATCATCAATTACAAAAGTGGAAATTCTGTTTAAACATAATTGAAAATAATATTAGTTTAGTGATAATGTAATCGATTATGACGAGCCCTCCCAAAATATACATTGGTTACGCTGTTGAGGTGAACATCACCTAGGAAAAATTTAGTGTTCTGAAAAGTAGGAAAATACAGGATGGTGTGTATGCTGTTAGACAACATGAAGAGATCGTAACAACACACAACGACACACAAGGGTGTAGTTAGAACAATCTATCTCTTACTGCCAAGGAAGCCTTGTCTCTCAACAGGATATGATAGTGCATGTTACCACAATATGTACCTACAGAAAACTAAATAGAAGCGAACTAAACTGTGATAGGTAGCTGAGTATTGAGTGCGGTAGTAGAAACGGTCACTCGATGATAGGGTCAACTCACAGCTCAGCAAAATGATAATGACGTTCGGAATAGGTGTTGAGTAATTGGGGATAGTGATTCCGTGCAATAAATATCTTTATCTATACCCTACTTCAATATCACCTACGCAAACCGTGCACCCTGACTCAATAAATTCAACCTATCGTCAATATGTTCTCTATTACACATAGCATCTACCTAATTTACGACCGCTAGAAAAACCCTATTTACCTTGATACCGATTTCGGACTAAGGTAAGCACTTTCAGTAATTTGCCACAAACGAATTTTTGTCTTCTAGATTGATTTTCAAAACAATTTATCATATTTTGTGGCTGTTAATTCCAATTTACAGATGTCAAGTATTGTTCATTGTAATAGAAACATTTTTCACAGTCCTGTGCCCCTATTGCAAACTTTATGGTAAAAATGGTAATTGACAAGAATCAAAGAGGACAGTGATTGTTTAAAAATACTACATTTGTCATTAGTTTGTTAAATACAAACTGGCATATTATTTGAACAGAGAAGGTTTTTAAGATTAATTATACATATTAACTTATCAGTCTGACTCAAAACAAACAGATAAAGATAATTTTTTATGTAAAATGTCCACTGCACTATACAGTTGACGATGTATGTATATGACACACTGGTTGTGTGTTATCGCAGTAACTTTCTAACGACGCTTATATTTCAAAGTACACGAGATAAAATTCTTTAGGCAAAGTTGGCATATTTTAACAATGAAAGGATATTATTAAAAACTTCTGCTTTCTGTTAGTCGCTACATAACTATATTGAGTAGCGTTTTGTTCTACTTCTATGTTGCAAATGCAATATGAAATGAATACATAAATAATGGAATGCAAGTTTCTGCCTTGTGTACAAACGTACCCTAACCGGTAGAAATATTGAATTTTCTTCAATTGCATCTAAAATATGAACTGTATACGTTCGTTTTATGCGAACCGTTCACAAATAGCAATCAAATCACATACGACTTTGTTTATACATACTATATACAAAAATATTAGTGCAACCGATGTATTTGTTTATGGTATTAGCAGAATATTTTTTTGCTGCTGAATACCTAATATGGTATATGTCGTAATAGGATAGAGAAATATTATTGTAGTGTTCTCACTATACCACTTTTACTTAAAGCGTCTCCTTCGTATTGCTTACAAGAAATATGACATGATAAATAAATAAACATAGATAAAGGGTCAAAAGAGGAACGAATCAGTTGCATTAATAGCAGAACGGAATTTTTGTCTTTGCTGGGTGCTTCAATTTGTCTGTAGTCATGCATAATACACCACATGGTGGAAAATTGGGGACATGGGGGAGTAGAAAAGGAATAAAATATGACCAAGCAACGCAATATGTGTCTTATTCCATCTTATCTGGAAGCAGTGTATATTCACATCTATATTTACATACATCTATAGAAACACATGACATCGACATCACTACATGTATTATGCACACAATATTTATATACTTCAAAAATACAAAAGATGCGACAATAAATTCTATAAAGCTACCTATCAGCATAAATATAAATATTCTGTTGGAAGAAAATGAATATATCCCATAGAAACTAGAACCAAGTTCCACAACACAACTTGCTGCTGTGCGAAGTTGTATCAAAGGATCATAACATTTCAAGTTAAGTTACTGTAACAAAATATGTATGTATATTTCATGGGTGTCGCTTACGCGGCACATAATTCATGGACAGCGGTTTACATAACTATCGACATTTGAGTTTTTGCTTAGTACCTGTACTCTGTATCCTTTTGCACATGTAAATAAGAGGTACGAATCGTAATGCCAGTATCTTCTCACTTTAATATGTAAAAATACTACATATTTCATATTGTATGATGTTCTAAGTGAAAGTAGAGATCCTCATAAAGGGGTATTTGGGTACGCACATTCCCTTAGAAATGTGGGGTTATTAGGCATAGGTAACTAAACTACGGTCCCCAAATGGAACTAGATGAAATATCCCAAAAGAAGTAGTATGGATAAGTTCTTAACTATACGTCGAGTATCCCTTTTTGGATGCTATCGTCTTTCCTCTTTAGAAATAGTAAAGCTTCAGTTAAGTATGTACAGAGACCCCAATTGAGAATTCACCCCGCTTGCGACTCTCAAGGAAAGGGTATTTATGTGGTCATGTTAGCTTTAAATTAAACCATATAATGGTGCTTACTACTCTATAACACAATAAATGAAACTGCCAAAACGACTTAGTAAACAACGAAAGCAAAACAATTTTAAACCCTTGCATACATTCATCTTGAACAATTGCATTCGACAAAAATGTTTAAATGAGCAAAGAAAGAATTCCAAGTATTCCAACATTGAAACCTTAGTGTGAATCGTTGACTTTAGTAGTTAGGGCAGACACATAGTGCCTTAAAATGCTCAATCTTCTCGTTTCTAAACCACTGCGATACTTTTCCACTCTCCATGTACCACTCAAATAGCTATTTCAAACAGAATTATTCAGTAGCGGAAAGCTACTGTATGCAAAGAGGTTGTCTGTCTGTCTGTTAGTTTGTTTGTGAGTACCCAAAATATCTCACGAACACATTGCAATATTTTGATGAAACTTTCCATGGGTCTTCTATAGGGACCAAGTGTAGGTTCCTTTCCGAAAAATGGGATCAATCGGTAACACTGTTGTGACCTTTGACTTTGCTTCTGTTCAAACCCGTACACATGTGAATGTGATTGATGTGGTAGACCTAATGTGTGTGACTTGCATTAAGAATTGGAACCATAGATGGGCCCCAAAATTATTTCTGCTACGTAAGACAGATATGGGCTAGGCTTTCCAAAATTTATCATCACGAATGTAAACTTATGGTTTGAATTCAAACCTTTTTGTATAAAGTCTAACTTTTTCGTTTACATTCAAGCTCTTTAAAATAATCGAATACATTCGTGCGCTTTCGAATAAATTCGAATGTTTTTGAATGCATTCAAACTTTTAATGTTTTCAATGTTTTCCATTTCTTTTGCTTTGCTTCCGCTACTGTATTATATGCGTTTTGCAAATTGATGGTTTATTCATTAACGATGTCATTTTTGGTTACTACTGCTTTATGTTCGTACAGTTTGTACTACATATTATGCTAATGCAAATAAATTATGGGTAACTGCCTATAATAATCGTGGCCATTCCTTGTTTCCCTCTAAATCCTGTTTATTACCTCTACCTGACTATTATTTGAACTGAAGGCACTATAGGCATAAAAAGTGGCATCTCCGAAACACAGATATATTCTGTACTAGGCACGAAGTGAAATGAACCTATGCATGTACTAACAAGACTAGAATGACAACCAAAGCAAAAATGGTAATTTATAATTTGTACGTAAAGAATATAGGAAGCCTTTGACTAGATTGGCACAATGTACTCTTCTTCTCTAGAAAATGGAGTTTCTCTCGTTGTTTTAGGTTCTCACGCTGGTCTGAAGTTCTTTTGTCCTAAAGTAATGTATTATGCAGGATGATGACGTGTACATAAACTGACTTCTTAGTTTCGTCCTGCATAAACTGACATTACTTGAAGTTGTTACTCTGAAAGGTAGTCTGTCTGGTAGGAGGGAAGGCAGGAAGTAGTTGATTACAGTGCATGGCTAAATTCGTATAGGAGCACAATAGAAATAGAACTCTATTTTATGGGAGATCACTACATAATGACGTAATTCTCACAGTCAGAGTTCATTCAATGGAATGATTTGTTCAACAAAACCTCAGGGTAATTTATTAAGAGGTTTACTTAAGAATTTGTGAGAATTATTTTAACAATATGCATGTCACAGTTACAGTTCCAACAGATTGATATACGAATTTATAGACTTGAGAAAATATATCTCTAGACTTGAGGAATCAGGAAATAATTTAGCAAGACAATGAGGTTATTTATTTGAATCTTGCAAAGTTATTTTTAAAAAGTGCAACAGCTCATTGATTATTTATTGATATTTTTACTATCCAATTTAAGGTATAAGTTACAGCAAGTTAAAAATATCCACATATCGTGCATACATTTATAAGCAAACTGTGCTTCGATTTTTCATGTAAATAAAAACTGTCTTAATGTATCTTTGCAGTATACACATAATATTCCTTTATATCCACCAAAAATTAAGCTGTGAAACTTTTGTTTTAGCGATGCACGGCTGAAATAAAAAAAGAAACAAAGTTTCTACAAATGCGAGTTGGGATGAATACGTAACAATTCTTTGTGAACTCCTTGAGGGGTCAAATTTTGATATCTAAAGTCAACCACAATCAAAGTAAGCAATCGAGAGATGGAAACTTCTTTTTTATAAAGCCCAATAGTTTAAATATTGCGATATAATGTAGTACTATCATGTAGTGCTACGATAAACAGTGTCTGGGAAGTAGTGTTTGTTTATATACAGAACTCCCCGCTTTTTAGCCACCCTACACCTAAATAATATTTGTGTACACTCATGCACACTGTTCGGAGGAAACGAAAGAAAAGTATAATAAAAAATTACGCTTGAGTAGTGATGTAAGGAGGTGAGAGAGCAAAGGAAAAGAGGGAGCAACAAGACAATGGGGTAGAAACTAGATAAGTGCACTTGAGAGACTCCATGCACGAAAACGAGAAATCCGTCAATAGAATATCAATTTTTGCAATTTTACTGCAGCTTTCCCTCGTCAATTTATCCAGTTATTTCTCATCGAGCTTTCCTCGCACGTCTCACAAAGTAGAATACTTTTTGCAAGTTTCCCCAGTCTCCAAACAATTTCTGTGGTCTAATCTGTGAAAAGGCTGGAAAAATTACACGGTTTTTACCACACCCTGCCGCTTTCATTTCACCCTTGGATCTACGGAGACTTCTATTTACGTCTCATGTTCGAGTTCACCTATTTCTCATTTTGGCCAGCCCAACTCTGTTATTCCAGAGTCCATCTGTGTAGTTCTTACAAAGTGCAGTCTATGTCTAACTCACTGACGAGGGAACTGAAAGACTACACATCCGCATACATAACTATAAATACATATCGAAAGGAAGCTAGTGATTTGGAGATAAATAAAGTGAAGGTATGGAGTCAGAGTTAGCAATTCGTTACACCACACCACAAACGAAGTCTCTTACAGTTACAGCGTTGCTTCCTTTCCTCCCTCAGAACGAAACTGCTAGGGCACACAGTAGAGATATATTGGAGTGGGAGCACTTGAATTCCGTGTAGTGTATTAGTGTAAGTAGTATAATATGGTTTGAGGGTTACACCACTCAGTCTATCCAAATTACTCGACATCCTGTACAACCAGCAATTTCTTCTGGGCTGAACGAGCACTCGGAGTCAGCATAATAAAGGCTAGTGGAATATTATCCGAAAGCGTTGGGCAACGGAGAGAAAGCGAGCGCGGACTCTTTTCGGCAGTTTTGAATGTTGTGCATACAAAATTGCGTCGGATAAACAGTTCGAGAGCTGAGCTTTGGCGGAAGTCGGGAACAAGAAGTGTGTGCTCGCTTTGCACTGCACTGAGTGCCCCGCAAAAGAGCAAATACGGTAGTGTACCGATGCAGCGTAGCGAGGCTACTGCTTGAGTGTAACATTAACAAATGGGCACGCCAATATGTAGCTAGGAAATAAATATCATAGAATCTACAGCGATTCGGCTAAAACTACAAAATAACATAACATACATAACACATTTTCCCTATTGCAGACTTGAGTTAAATCATGAGAGCCTCTAGTTATGTTTGCTCGCTCCCAAAACTCTAACCTAACCATTCACAATGCTAATGAAAAATGAAAGCATGCTTTCTCTATTTATTTCAAGAATGCCAACATACATACACAACCGAGCAATTAATTTAAGACCGGAATCTCGAGAGTTGAAACCACTGTGAGCTGACGCTTAGAACAACTGCTAAGGAACACTGAGGCTCAAATGCTATTATACATACATATTATATTACATCTACGTGTAGGCCATGCAGCAGTCTTTCAACTCGTACCATTGCGTTGTGTTACATCGATTCAATGCCGTGGCAGGCATCGCACTCAACTCTTCTCTCTGTCTTGTCCCTACTAATTGTGGTAAAAATATAGGATATTAGGACTTCAGTGCCAGCCCCACCAAACCACACTAGGTAGCCATCCGCAGCACATACGCCGCTACATCAAATGTAAATAAAACTGTGCTACATTTGAACGTATAACAAATATTTCTCTTGGCACAATGTCTCAACCAAGAAGATAATTCACTTTCTTTCATAGTTCAACATAACCAACAAAGGAAACAGAAACCAATAATAAAGAATTAGAACATTATCCAAGTACATACTGTGCAATCTTAAATGTCCTTCGCTCAAGAAAAACGATGGAGATGTAACTTACTGTGCCCGACCACTTTAGTGACTCCTAATTGTACAATCCTCCGGAGTCTCTAATGCTCCATGCATTCCCCCTACTGAATGAAACAAAAAGGAAGCTATTACCTTACAAACTGTTCGAACTGGAGACAAATATTACAGCTTCGTAATTTAATATTTTTTTCAATGAAAGGAAATATCCATTACCCTCACGTGTACTAGATACTACCATTTTGCAATATTTCTCCGCAGTCCAGCTCTATAAAGTTAAAGTGCGGATACAAACTGAATTACATATACACTAAGTTTCCATTTTTCTAAACGCTCCTTTTCTACTTTTTTCCTTGCCAAAATTATGTTTGCAAAAAACAGCCGCTTACATCTGTGCTACATGATATCTAGGATCTAGTATCAGATCGAACGTATTGATCTGCACTTGAAAAAAATGATTTAGGGAAGTATCCATAATGTATCGTATTTGTTCTGTGCGGATCTTCCTGATGTGTAATGATATTAGATCTTGCATGGCGAATGTAGGTTCCTTATGCAATTAATACACCAACACGAGCTACTAATAGAGTAACTTGAAATCTAGGTTTTTGTATTCCACATGTGCAGCATATTGCGGTTGATTGCACGTGTTCGTTGTTGTATTGTAGAGGAAACGGGTATGGTGGAGGAGAGAGCCACAAACGGAGTTAACGTAGACTGGAAGTGTAGAAAATATAATGCCTTTTGGATATGAGAACTTCTAACTAGTGTATAATGGAAGCGGCAGAAGTAAAGTATTCATATCATGATGAGTATCTATTCTCTTATGTTTCCAAGTTCCAACTTCATCATGATTGATCCATTCCAGTCAGAATACACACAATCCCTCCAGTTAAAAGACAATATATACAAAGGATGCTCGAAAACACAATGAAAAGTTTCTTGATAGGTTAACTATAGTTGGGCTACACAGTTTCTTTCTCTGTGCACGAAATTAGAGCTAGCTCCCACTCACTCCGACATAACAACGGCTAGTTATGCACCTTTGTGCTCTACGCTCTCATTTCTATAGATAGCTGCTTTGCTTACATATCCGACCACTGATACGCTTACATTACGATAACAGAAAGCACGGTATTCATTGAATTCATAAAGGAACAAACAAACCAAACCAGGAGTAAATACTGCCATTACCGAATAGTGCACCAGTGTAGTTCATCCTTTATTCTTTCAAATAATGTAATTTTACGTGATCTATGCACAAGTACAAATGTACATTGTAGCTCTCGGCGAGACAGCTCAAATCCAAAGCTAATACATATATCATGTACCTTTGTATTGTACCATATTGTTTCCAAGAGTCCAACTGTACAAATATAATTATGTAGAATAGTTACTTGTATAAATATATGCGTGTCAGAGATAGGTACCATAATCCATGTTTTAGTCCAACCTAAGTGATTGTGAGTGAGTGAGTAGTTATTTCAACGTTTTCCAACCTGAGTTCCCCAAAGCATAACTAGCGCATCGGTGTGAAACGAAAAGCTATTCTTGTCATTGTAAAATTGTAAGATAGTAAAGTAATGCTGCTATTCTATGGTGTTCCATGCTCACATTTCGTTCCTACCGATAAAGTAGATACCAAATATTTAACAAGTGCTTTTCCGTTCAAAGCTGAGCATACACATCCATAATACATGGTCTAAGTGCACTGGCAACCTAATATAAGGATGCATACGTTAAATAACGTACGTGCCTTCTATTCATCACTTAAAATGAACTCTGGCAATACCAAAAGAGTATTGTCCTTATTGTACACACGAATACAGCATTGCTAAGCAAAGCAATAAAATACAAAACACATCCCTCCCATGCACGTCACGAAAAATTTCTTGCAAGAGACAAAAAGGTTTCATTGTGAGTGACGCGTAAAATGCATTACAGTTTATTTTAAAGCGTGTAACATTAAACTTTTCTCCTTTCTACCTAACTAGGTTGCCATTGTAATTGTACTAAATGTAAAATAAAAGCTAAACTACTATAAACACACAACATTTGTGACAAGTGAACTAATCCAATACACGTCGAATTACAATAACATAATATACAAATACCAAACAAGTAAAACTAGGTAGCTTTTAGGCCACTGCTTGCTTATTGACAATGCACAAAGGCATTCAATAGTGTGCTAATTCCAACTGCATTCATCACAAAGCATCCAAAGAGTATTATGATCCTTCAGCTACATTTACTGCTCACTGTTCTGTCTTGTTCAGCAGAATTTATCGTTTTTCACTACGTAGCCTTGAAAACTAACGATTTCTCAGTTTCCGCCACACAATTCTACAATAAGGGTCCATCAAGCATATACGTGCATTTTAAATAGAAACTCTGTTCATTTTTTACGTCAACTGTGGTAATATTATGTGCATTGGCAGATACCAGTACATATTACAACTGACAAAACGACAGAATTTATCATCTCTTAGTCAGCTTTGTAGTTTTTCCTTAATGATGCATAAATAAGACGTCTTTTTTGGACTAATGCGAACGCGTATATCATATCAACAGTTAATACATATTCATATTTACAAAAAATGTTCACCTAAGCAAATTATGCATGGTGAATTGACAAACGTGTGTGGTATTAGCATCACGTATTGAATCAGTTGATAAAAATGTACTTTACCACTGCAGCAATGCATAGCACGGTTTACTAGTACAAAGTGGATATGATGACCTCATTGCCTTGCAATTCATTCAATCTCTGAACCACACAATCACAAACAAGACTAAGAGTCAAGTTACTTAATTTTACAGTGTACTATTTGGTTAATGTGCAAAACAAGAGACGTTGCTATTCCATTATATTAGAACTAGCCTTTTGGCTTTATTCAAATTATATGTCTACCTACTCCAAACTCAACGAGTCTACATAGTTTATCCTTATTGTCAGCTAGTTTGCTACAAGAAGTAGTGCAGTGAAGCCTGGTCTTCAGACTTGAGTTGAGGCCATAGCAGGAGCCTTTGATTTTACATTTTCCACGCTTTTAAACCCAAGCCTGACGACTCACACACACAGGAACGGAATTCACATGGGTTGGAAGGATTCGCAGGTATAGTGGATGTAAAAGTACGTGGAGGCTATTATTATACCCAAAGACAGAACGCAACAGAACAGAAGGAAAGCGATTTAGAACATTAATTCAGCTCGTCTCATCTCTCTCCTTAGTATTCATCCCACATTACAATTCACCTATGACTGTGCATATTATATTATAAGTCGTGGAGTGAATCGCTTGCATTAATCCAGTTCAGTTAATTTCCATTTGCTGACTGAGTACGGTGATCTGATCACATTTCTCGCTATTACGGTCATTTACTATTTACCACAGCTCTTTCTATTCTATTATCCTCAGTACTTGCATTGAAATGTAATGTGCTAATGTAACAGCACACCAGCCAGACAGGAATCCCAGTAAAATAATACAAACTCTGCACTCTCTGGCATTATTCTCTAGCTACTATATTCCACAGAAATTTATTATTGGTCCATCCATACGGTTACTAATAATAGTAATATTATTGCAATTTACAGCCAGTCGCACACTACATAACATTTTACAGGAATCATTATCATGCGCTAATGCTAATGCTAATACATGCATAGTTATTATGTATTACAGAAATGGGACATGCAGGTACGGAGCTCCGCAGAGAGCAATAGGAGAGATGTAGCAGTTTTATATTATGCCTCGCTTGTACCACATGTAGCAATGTTATTATCTGGTGTATTGCCTGCATGTTCGGGGTGGAACACTAAGCTGTTTTGTATCACTACCAAATCTAGGGCCTAAGACACCTTCTTCATTGTGGTGTACGATGCAGTAAAGTGGGTGGACAAGGTAAGATAGCCGGAGGATCTTTTCGTTACCAAGTAAGTAAGTCTCTCGAATGTAACAGGAGTACAGACAGACGGATGGCAATGAAATCCCAAGTCTTCAGTTCACAGTGAGTGTCGCACTCGATTCTAGACAGGTATACTGGCAATACAGGTGTTAACTTTGAGGAAACCATCCCTAGCCTCCCACTGCAGTCAACGACCTAACTAATACATGTAAATCAGAGTACACAGGTCACGGGAAGGAAATGGAGACACTAGTTAAATCTAGGCAGCTACACAAGACATGGCAATCGCACCACAACACTAACTCCACACAACCAATAAGCAATGAATTTTACATAATGAGAAAACTAGAATACTATGTCTTGCTCCTTGTTTACCTTGTTTAGCGGACAGTCCGCCGAGGCTGGACACGGCCAGAATACAAATCCACCAAAAGTAGACACCCATTACTATGCCACTTTTCGGGAGTCGTCAGCACTGATTTCTACTTTTCCTCCCAAACGATTTCACATCACTGAACTGTTATGTACTTTGTACTGTCACTGCACTGTCACTGCACTCTTATGCACTTTGTTATGTACTGTCAACGGTTATGTACTTTTCTGCACGGAACAAGCGGCGAGGTAACGTTCTCCGACGATGTCCAAAAGCTAACTGCCAACCAAAAAGCCGTCAAGATGTTTCTCTGCCTTTGCCTGCCTCAGTGAACGGCTTGTGCTTCTTTTGCTGTTCGCTTCAGCTTAACTCCAACTCCAACACAGGCAAAGCTCAGCGTGTTCGAGAAGAGGCAGCTGAGCTGAGGCAGGGAACAGACAGCAACAGCACAGAACCCCTGATCCTCGTCCATAGACAAAAAATAGATGGCGAATGTGGTGATCGCAGATAGCATCGTTGGATGTACGGTAGTTCTTAAGCGGTGAATGTCGTCATCATTAATTTTACCTGTAAGGCATTTTTAAATGCTACTTACTCAATACTACTACAACTGTAAGCCAGTCGGCACTGCATTACTCCATAGTCTTCCAGTGTAAATACTCAACGACTCATACATCTTTTTAGTTTTACAAGACCCAATGAGATATGCTTCTACAAATGCATTACGGTTTGTAACCTAAGATGACGAAGACGAAAAACAACCCATCTCTGTATTTGCAAATCAAACGAAGGAAAGCCAACTGCAATAAAAATGCATTCGCTCATTGAAACGCTAACAGTCATTTTTCTGGGAAGAGAGTGTATCTGGTAAGGAAGGTACGGCAAGAATGCGTCATTTACTTGCTGCATCTCTCACAAAACGTCTCACACAAATTGCCTTTTAAGATCTGTATGACTAATTACTTAAGTGGCTTTGGAGACTTATTGCTAGTTTTCCTATTGCAATTTTGCAATTACCAAATTACCAATTTTTTGTTGAAGATAAATATAAGACTTTTGGTAAATTATATTGAAAGATATGATTGCACATTTTTATTATCAAGGTCAAAACAATTAAACTCTATGATTCAATACATTACAACTAGCCACTTTATTAACTTGGTAGGTATTAACTATCACCATTTACATAATTAATAATTAGACGAAGAAATAAATACACTGAATATTTTTGAAGCTTTGAAATTTTTTGGGAATATTTATGATAATTTGTAATTTCCATCCATGAGGAGTCTTGTCATTCTTCATTCATTCCAGATTTCTGAGCAATTACTATTACTCATAAGCGCACACAGGTACTAATTTGTATTCTGGTATTACAAAGGTATTTAGTTTTAATAAATATGCCGACTGCTCTGGGGTTCATTACTATTACATAATAGCATGAACATACTCCTGCATTCATAGAAACAGTGTAAAATTTACTGCACTTAAGTAGTGTTGAGAATGACAAAGCGATAAACGCTTACTGCATCCGCTTTACTTATGTTATGACTCAAACGTCACAGTATGACATCATTACTATATTTTCTTTAAATTATTATTTTGGTAGAATTGGTGACGTCAGAGATATGTTTTGGTTGCTGTCATCTTGTTGTTCATCAAAGCCAAACGTATTTACCATATCTGTATATTATTACATTATTAGCTTATTAACACATTTATTATTATTACTCATTGCATTAGTATTTTCCTTTAGATGCAGGAAGTAATTGGAATCGTAGTATGTGAAACAGTGCAATACTAATAATAGTAAAATCTATTGCCGTATAAAGTTCAATTCTACTAATATATGAAACATATGTATGCAACAATTTATATGTGACTAATTGTAACACAGCTGTAATACACTCCTTTAACATTATCATCTTAATAGCAATTGGATTTTGTATTCGCACGAACGTACTCGAGACTAATGCAATTTTGAGCTTCATTTGTATGGGTTCCTAAACGCGTTGTACGATTTGCATATCCTTACTAATTTATTTTACTTGGCATATACTGCCCAGACATTCATATAACTGTAGTCACAGTAGCTTTAGAAATGTGATTATTTGACATAGGATATACATAAGTCATTTAGTAAAGGATTTTTCGCTTTTTCAAATTTCTAAAAATGAGGCTTTAGTATTGCTCTTGAAGACTGACGACTTATAATGTCTGGCTTTTGTATGAATGCATGAATGAGCTACTTTTCTGATTTGAAGTAGATAGGAGTAGACGAGTACGCGCATATAACTGTCAATTATGAGAAGATTTGATAAATGACAGCGCTCATTCTACCTTTACCTCTATCAATATGCAGAATAGTTTGATGTGGCATCAATTGCATTCGGCTACAGCCTTGCTGCATAATATTATAATCAATCGGTACCTATTGCTTTAGAACTATTGACTAGTGACATGAAAGCCTCGCATTACGGCGCAGCAGGATGCAAAATACACGAGTGAGTGTGTCGCTAGCCGGACGAGTTTATTCACAAGGAACTTATCGCCCTTTATATTTCGGCGATAGTGAATAAGGCAATCGAAAATGACTGATATTAAACTCTCTATGTTCTTTTGTTTTTCATACCTTTGCTACCGGTCTTCTCTCGTTTAAAGTCGAATATGAATTTTGATTAGCCAATAAAACATTTAAGATAATTGTAAGCAAGGGCACAAGTATGTGCAACTTCTTTGTTCTCTGACATTACAACAGAACCCGTTTGATACCTACATAATGTTACATTTATGGCAGTCATTTAATAGTCCACTTTAGCAAAAACTTTTGTCCTTTTTTTCAAAGTCCTCTTCTCTACTTTGCTCCTTAATGTGTTTCATAAGGTTTTAACTTCTAATTAATTTGCGAGCCTATTTTGGTATTGCCGTCACTATACACTAAGATTTAATAATATTATTTGTCATTTGATACATTGTATCTGTGGACAATTTCGACTGCTTCACTAATAATTGTCTTCTGAAAAACAAACGACCTGATCTTCCCTATAACCGTTATTCAGAATTCAATAAAAAAATAGACAGAATTGAGCAAAGTTGACATTTAATGACTTTATAGTTGCCACAAAAGTTTAACGACGTTTTCCTTAGCAAAGGTATTGGTGGAGGCTCATATACGTTCCTCAGAATTATTAATGCGATTTTAGAGCGGCTTTCCAAAAGTAGGCCAGCGGTAATGAAATTGATTTTGAGATTACCTTCTACAAGTCTTATTGTTTCCTATCGAATTTTAAAGAAAAATTCTACATTTGTATTTGTTGGCCAACCAATAATCATGCGGTAAACAGGAGGTTCCAAAGAATACTTGTCTACTCATAATATGCTATGGGGAATATTTGTTGTTCAGTATTAGTACATAGTCCATTGCGATTTAGTCAGTCTGTCGTGTGCGTGTCATTCATTTATTAACTGTATTCATTCATCGACAGTGCAGAATATTCACTTTAGTGTCAGTCTTAAGTAAGTCTAATGAACTGACAATGAGAAAGCAACACGACTTCAACATTTCCAATCGACATTTCTGTCTATGACAAAACACAACGAATGAAGCACTAACAGCAGAAACCAACAAAGTTTTATGCACCTGCGATTAAATATAATGTTTGGTGGCTATTCAGTTTTAGGATTATAATGTCTAAAGAGTAATTAATAAAAACAGTCCTTTGCATAAAATTGCTGCGCTTACATTGAAAATTTTAATGTATCTATTTAATGAGCTATTCAAGCAGAATTTTTTTCTAATATTTACTCATAACTGCCATTATTTCTAAACGACAAATTGTTATTTCGTTTCAAAAGAAGTTAATTCTTAACCTTGAAATCATACTCTTACTGTCCTACTGTCAAAACAGCTATAATCTTAAAAAGCTTATCGGACATCAATATTCCCCATGTGTTCATGCCTAATGAAAGACAACATCCTCAACATAATATTGTCAACATATGTACCAGTATTAAATCAAAGTATGTGACGGGCTATTTTGCTCCCGTAAGCTCCCGTTGCCTTATTTCGATAGCTGAGATGTGAGGTGTATGGTCCCTAACGTGCCTATTCTGTGTACTGTCCCTGGCTAAATAACCAAATGCTGACAATGCAAACCGAAATTAATGGCAGTTAGGGTTTCAGTTAGGTTTATATTAATTTATTGTAGTTCAATTTATTACTACTATAGCAAAAGAAAATTGAATAATTAGATTAAATTTACAAAAGAAAAATGATATTTAATTCACTGGAAGAAAATCGAACGCTTCGCCTCGTGCTCTCCGCTCGCGTCTTCTCTCTGTTTTGTCTCTCGCCGCCAAACCCACAACTCCTCATACCCACGATTTAGTCGGCGTGCACACAAAGTATTAAACCAGTATGTATGTCAAATTTTTTGCCTTTAGTAATTAACAAATATAACATCACTTAGCTAAAAACTACAAAAGCAATAACACAATTGAAGACATGACGAACTACTACATTACGTAGTAAAACGTAATTTCGTTCTGTTAGATTCAGTTTCATGGGTCCAATAAGTCCTTGTTTCCGAGTTACATTTATGTCGTAAATTGGCTTGCTAATTAAATAGCATAATAGTCAATTTGAACGAGATGAGAGTATTTCGGCATGGAGTCCAATAACTTAATAGTCTAAAACCTTTCAAGTTGCAAGAAAGTTTCCCGTAATCTAAGCATGACAGCATGAGCGAAAGTTCTTTGCTTCGTCCTCAATTTCCGACGTAGCTTCACAGGATTAATAAATTGCACTCATTATTGGTTAATAACTTGTCACTCAGCCAATCTTCATTTATAATAATGTATGCAAGCGCCACATATAGCTACACTTTGCAAAATCATCAAAGAAATTAAATATTTTCAAAGGCACAGCAATTCTTAGTAAATAGAGTTTAGAATGCAATGCTGCTGAGAATTATAGTTTACAGGAATTAGGGCGTATAAGACAAATGGAACTAATTCAACCAGTTCCTCCAATGAATCTGACATTAGAAATATTAGGATTTGGCTCGCGACAAAGCAGATCGATAAATAAACCTAGATTACATTGTAAGCATTAAAAATTAAAGACTAAGGCCATGGTATAAACTGTCTCATAAATAATGTAGCCCGTCACATTATTTCAATTAATATGTGTGTAATGGAAACGCAAGTGTATCACTCGCAAAAAGAGAAGTGCTATATTAGGTACCTAACTTGTCTTGCATCTATAGTATAAGTAGTTTACTAATAGGTAATGGAAATGTACTAGTAACTGGTTGACGTGATGATGCCGCATGTCAGTGGTTTTTATATCAGTCAAAGACGTAAATATATTTACAGTTGATATGAGATTCGTGTAATAACATGAGGTAACTGTGTAAGAACTTTAATGGTGACTTTAAATTACGTAAATTAGTATGGAATTTTTCATATGAAATAAGACAAATTAAAAATTTTGATAAGACTTTTCTTTATGATCCTTTATGTACAAGATAATTCCTTAGCGATAAGATAATTTATTAATAGGATAATTAATTCAAATAATGTGATGTAGTGCATTATTTATTTACGAGAGATTAAATTTAGGGCGATATCGAATATTTCATACTTTTCTCACACAGACCCATAGTTTGCTGGATACAAATTTCCCTTATAAGGGCTAAATGAAGAGTTCGTCAACACAAATTACATGCGCATAATATATATATTATCTAGCGGAGGTAAAATTGATTTTTAGGTTTAATTGGTTGGTTAATTGGCATTTTGACTGATAGTGTATTTAGTCTCGGCGAAGTTCAGTGGATATAAGTGCAAATTGAGACCCGTGAAAAATAATGCAGTATTTCACATTAACATTTGTATAGGCGTTTTAAATGCAATACTTTCCTTGGTATAAATGGTTGAATGCTTCTATGAACTGCCGTTGATTAAGTTTCAAATGAAGTTTCATGTACAGACTTTATTAGAGTGGTATAATTATATTATTTCCTATTTCGATCTTTTCTAGTCTACACTTAAAAGTAGTAAAGAGTTCATTATATGTTATACATTTAGTGTTTTAGTCCTAGTTACAGGAACTACATGTTAAGAGTATTGTGTCATCCTTGTACGACCTAAATATCTTTAAGGGTATTTACCATTTCATATGTATTAGTTAACCCTCTCTATTATATAGGTTAAAGAAAGTCCCAGATAGTGGAATTTAAAACCTCCATAGATGGGCAAAATACTCAACAAAGTATTTTGAAAATACTTCGTTCAAAATACTCAAAATCTCAGTCCAAAATAAAATAACAAAATAAAATACATTTTTTTCTTAAAATACAAAATACAAAATACTCGACTCAAAATACACATTTTTTAAGGTCAAAATACAAAATAAAAATACTTTTTGAAAATACAAATACTTTTTTTGTTTACTTTATTCAAATAGTACGAAATACATACAGCGTTATGAAATGTAAGAAAAATCAGTATACTTTATTATGACTACCGTAAATTTATTTAATTCCGGAATATGGGGTACTCTAACTACTCCAACAATTGGTTTTAAAATAATGTTAAATAATGAGATAGTAGATATCAAAATTCGTTTATATTTATTAAAAGAAATGTTTCAAACATCTTGTCCGTCAAAAGCTTTCGTTTAGGTGAAAGTATCATACCCCCAGAATTGAAAATTATGGGCAACGAGTTGTCGTTTATTTTATTTTCTAAAGTACAAACCGGTGGTGCAATTAACTTTTCGGACATTTTAGGGCACTCAAGTGTCTAGGTAGATCATACCTAATGCAATTAACCTAAAAGAGATGCTAATCACCAGTATCTAAACTCTTAATTTTATTTTCAATGGAGTACAGAAAGTAGCGCTATAAATTCGATTGTCAGATTCCACCACAGTTGATTTGAATGCAAAAATACTTAAACGGTGAGGGAAACCACGCATGAGTAGGAAATAGTTAATAAATATGCGCAGCAAGTAGGTGTAAGAAGGAAGTCGGAAGTTAATTCAAATTCAAATTCAAATTCAAATTCAAATTCAATTTTATTAAAGTGTCTAACAATATCAGCATTACAAGAATGTTGTTCTCCCTATAGGGACACTATAACTAAGATAACAAAAGGAAAATCACAGGATAACCCTTTGAAATCTCAGAAGTCATAAAGAATATTCTTACTAAATAGACATATATTTACCTTCCTAAAATTATAACTAATTCTTACATTGGGAATGAATTGGTGAATTATTATTATTATTAATATTATAGTACATAATACTTAATATATAATCTAATCACTAATTAGATAATTAGCATTAAATCGACTGTAATTCAGCTTAAATTACATAATGTAAATTATATCAAATTCTTACAGTTTTATCAAAAAGCAAATCAGTTTTCATAATTACTATTACTCTTACAAATTATCTATCGTAAACATAAATTTGATCTCTATTACTTCTGACAAGTTCTTTAACCTTTTCGTATAAACCACTAAGTTTAATCACACTTAAATCCCAGTTTCTGGGAAACTTATTCCAGTAAGAAATACAAAACCATTTAACCGAGTTTAGAATTAATTTTGATCTCGAATTAATTTTACATGTTTCTAATTTTGGGAAAGAAGTGATTTCATTTCTATTTGTGAATTGAAACCACTCTTGAAAACCAATCTTTGCATTCATCATCGATTTTACAATAAACTTCACAGCAAACAAATGCTTTCTTTCTAGTATTGTGTATAGATCTACTTTGTCCAATAACCCTTGTATATCAATAGATTTGAAATTGCACTTGGACAAATTCTTCTTCTTATTTTTCCCATACTTTTTTACCAAAGTAGGATAAAAATAGGATAACAGAAATCTATTTACTTTGCCTTGTATCCTATTCAAAAGATCATTGGACTGAACAGCCCATACCAACATTCCATAATCAGCAATGCTATTAATATAAGATGATATAAATATCTTTAAAAAATAGTATTTTGTATTTTGAAAATGTTTTTTTCCTTCAAAATACAAAATACAAAATACATTTCGTATTTCCACAATGGAAAATACAAAATACAAAATACCCATTTTCTTACTACGACAAAATACAAATTACAAATTACAAAAAGTATTTTAAATACAGTATTTAAAATACAGTATTTTCAAAATACAAGTATTTTGCCCATCTATGAAAACCTCCGCACTGAATGAATGAACAGTAGAAGTGACATTCCAATCATATCTACTGCTTAATGAGTTTGTAATTGAATCGCCGAAATTGGTCCAGAAACTAACGAAGTAATAATTTAAATTAATGGAGTGGATTAGAGTGAAATCTTTCATCTTCCTAAATCAACTAAAATGCAAGTACTTGTAAACAAGCAAACATTTTATTCTGACTGTCAATATAAATTAAGTGCATCAAGTTGCACTATCTAATCTAAGAAGAGTAGTGCCAACTATTATATTTATAGTGCGGAAATATTTTATTAGGGAAACTGAATGACCTATTTACAAGTCATAATAAGCAACATTTCAATTTCTGCATTAACTATTTCACATTAATAAATTGCTGTCAGCGATTGGGTGTTTTAATCTTGTATCTAAAATTGGGGAGAATCATGGCAAACACTCAGTGACATATTCAATTTACAGAGTTGGGTGATTAATTGAATTTGAGGTTGGGATTGAGGATTACGGATTAAAATTATTAAATTTGGGATTAGGATTACGGATTATGGATTAAATTTTTGGATTGGGATTGAGGATTACGGATTAAAATTATTAAATTCTGGGGTGGGATTACAGATTACGGATTAGAATTATGAAAACCTTGGATTAGAATTGCGGATTGGGGATTGATTAATCCGGATTAATTTTGTGATTGTGGATTGAAATGGATATAGAGCATATTTCGCCTTGCAATTTAAATAAATAAATTGAATTGGAAATACAATTTATTTGCTAATATCTTTTGGATATGACGAAAGAGGGAATCAGTAGCTGTCAATGGCGGCTATCACAGTGAAGTGAGGTCACAAATTCACAAATTTGTGAATTCATATACGATACGGAGCGGAGAAATATTCACCAATCAAGGGACCGCAAGGTTTATGAATTCATTAAGGGATTTTGGAGCATCCGAGGACATCTGCGTTTATTTTTACAACTGTTTGCATTACAGTGTAATAGTCATTTAGTCATGCACAATAGGGATAAACCTACGCATACTCCTTCTGTAAAAATTATTTATGCAATATATGTACTATTCTTAGTGTGCATGAGTACATTGTAATCCACATAGTTGTAAAACTACATGCAGATGTCCTCGAATACTCCAAGATCTCTAATTGTTCAAGATCAATTGTAAGATTGTGTGCACTAAGCGGAATTTGGGCGACTATTAGGTGTTAGCAAGTAACCTCAAATTTAATCCCCAATTTTAATCCCGATTGAAGGATTACGGCTGAAAGTGGGATTAGGGATTTTGGATTAATTTTTATGTAGATGAATTACGGATTATGGATTGCGGATTACTTTATATATTGACAAAATATTGGATTATGGATTATGGATTGATCATAAAAATAAATACTTGTGGATTAGGGATTGGGGATTAATTAATCCGTAATCGGATTAATAATCCTCAATCCGTAATCTGGATTATCCCAACTCTGTCAATTTATATATACATACAATCAATTTTAAAATTCTAAGATATTTTGCAAGTGCACCTATAATGGGACTTATAAATATAATATTCCTTTTTATTAGATCTGCTGGCACGTCTAGTTAAACAAGTTCAACGCTTTTGTAATGTACTTAATTCTACATTTTACGAATATTTGCTTGTGTATAATGTTCGTTTACATTGTAATTTAAAAACTCGAATTGGTTCTCAAAAAGAATGATCTCAAGCCTTTTTTAAGGTGTAATATTACCGTTAGTCAATATGGTACCGCTTTATAGGAGACGCAGTCTCGTTTGCGAATATTTTAGCAAAGTATATTTGCCAATGGCACTAAGGAAATGTATCGTAAGCTGAGTAAACAGCCCAGACAAATCATATCTGCAGTATAAACATGAGGAACCATAAATGGACAATTGGTAGGTTGCCCTAAACAGAACAGGCGATGTGTAAGAGTAGAAAGAATAGAAGTGACCTGGACACAGTTCTCAGTGAGGTCTTTATTACCCATCGAAGTAAGGCTTTGAGATATAAAACAAAATGTAATGGGATTCCATAAATAGAAATGCATAGAACTCCCACTTCTACATTAGTCACAGAGTCAACAATTTCCTTCTCAATAATATCAATATCTATATTTTTACACATCATCCGGAGTTAGAGAGTATGGCTCACTCATTCTGTCCTCCCGAATATGACTTGCTTTCCTTTGCCATCCACTTCCTTCATATTAGCAATATAAACCTGACTGCGTGCATTATATTTGTTTTATTATCCGTAGAGCATTACATACATATAATACGTTTAATGGTTCATAGAGTTTTAATGTCCTTCATATTTATTCAATGAATTCTAATCTCACAAAGCACTTCAGTTTTCGATGGACGCCTAGGCATTATAATCGTAGCTATTGACAATAACTAGACAAATCTACGAGGTGGGCCTTCATTTTACCTCATATCTATCTAAATTCATAAGTTAAGTTCTGTCATAATATTGTACGTCGTTCTCTGCTTTGAAAGGAATCAAGACGAGCAAAATGGCAAGTGCTCTACCCATGTTAACTTGCAAACCGTGAAAGAGCAAGTTATGTTGATTATTGTATGCATCTTATTTGCAATTCAATTTTGATTTCTGAGTTATTCATAAAGCATTAGTGATTGTCATCAGAAAATGAATTACTTAACCACTAATAATATTATGCACTTATCGTTGTGCTTCTATCAATACCCCAAAAAATATCTGTATGAACTCATAAGCTTTTTGGAACAAGGTAGTGCCACAATTTCACAGATTATAGTATACGTGTACTATAGCGAATTATCTCCGTACATTTTGTGTGGAACTGCTGACGGAAATGTTCAGTTCAAATTGATTGCTATTGCGAATACGTATGTACTTACAAATCAGTTCGATCATTTATGTTGTCAGTAGCACTAGCATTCCCTGTACATTTTGGAAACTATACTTTAAATTGGACTGTTCTTACTGATCTCTAATTTTCAAAAAGTATTGGTTCTAGGAAATTAGACAATTCTGCACTGATGAAATCAAAGTTCCAAAGACATAATAATATGCTGACATTTTGAATACTTTCTCCTTTAAAATTGACAAGCCACAGTTTGCGTAAAAATTGTAGCGCTCTGCGTGTTTTAATTGATATTAGTTAACAAAATATAGTCTATTACGGTCTCTGTCCATCTTGTAAGGCTTCTTTCTTCTCTTTTACAGCTTTATATAAATAAAGCCACTTGAGAGGTAAATGTTGAAACAAAGGAGCAGTACCTTAAATGAAGTACTAAGTCATTGTGACTGTATGCCGTTTTTCGTGCGTTTAAATATACGTGGCAACTTATTTAGACTGCTCTTTTTTACATTTCCTGTTCAATATTTCCCTGTAAATATTTAATACTTTACACATTTGGTGTTTACAAAACTTCTGACTCGAAAATACCAAAATTTAATGTAATATTCAAATTTATATTTTGAAATTATGGAAGTACAATACATGTTATGTAATTGTTAATCCAATACAGTATCATAGAATTTTATGGAAAGTATATTGCTGACTGGTGGCCGTGATGGCTATCCCTAATTTTGTAGCGTAATTGGAAGGACGCAGAGCTGAGAGAGAGATTGAAACCTGAGCGAGAAGTGGAGATATGAACGGATGAACTGAAGAATAGATATCGGATAGGTTTGGGGCAGTTAATGGATGAGACAAGGCCGACAAGGGTATTTCTTACTTTCTATGAGTCAAAGCAGGGAAGCACAAAGCGCAATGTATGGGACAGGGAATGAAGATGTAAACCCTTATGAGTAGAAGTGAGCAAGTACCTTGAATATTATCATTATGTTAGAATGATGAATAATAAGCTTTCGTTGGAGCTCCTGGGAAGTGTACCTTCAGACTCTGCCTCAACCCTTGCCTTGTGCAGCAAATTTTAAGCTTGAAAGAGATAAAGTGAAGAAAATGGAGAGTAACGTCTCATAATCAAACTACTGCCTAACAACATTTTACATTTGGGACGTCATAGTTATTCGTAGTATTATAGAAGAAATGCAGCTTAGATAAGATTTATATATAAATATTACCTGAGAAATGAAAAAAATCTAAAAGGGCGAGTTAAAGGATTGTGGACCGTGAAATCTCCATTTGGAGGTATAAACTAAACTAGGTACATAGGTATACTAAGAATGTGAAACATTAAGCAACCATAAAATGCAGTTCAGAAATTTCCATAGGCTAACATACTGCATTGATATTAAAGTCCATTATATATTGCTTCTATTACCGGGCATTGATAACAGAATTGGAAATTATCGCAAATTATTCATACAGAAGACGAGCCTGCTTTTGAATAATTTGTGCTCACACGGCGGTTTTAGCATATCTTTTTAATGACAGTGACTTTCTTAATTCTTACCCCCATTCATTTGTTATCTGAAAATAATATCAGCTACTTTATTATTATAATTAGGTACGCGACCTCCAATATTTGCTTTATAGGCTACTTACATAGCTTTACTTATTCGTATGCTAAGAAAGTTCTTAAGCTACTACGATACAAAAATATCTAATGTGCTGATAGTTTCTAATGAAGTATTATAACGAAAAGTATAAGAATTCGTGTTTATTGCTGCTGCTGTTTTGTGCGCGTAGTCTGACATGAATCTTGTTCAGAATGAGTCATACGATTGCCAGTACAACAGCAAAAGACTAGACCGTACCGGACGTCTTGAAATGTCCGATGGTTTCGAATGAATTCTAACAGGCAGTTGTTTTTTTTGTTCCTCCAGTCTGCAATGTGCTGCTGGTACAGCAAATAGAATGTAGAAATACATGGTAAAACTATTAATATTTATACATGTGTATTGTAAAATAGTCTTTCAAAATGGTCCTGCAACTATTTTCAGAATTGTCTCTGAAAAGAAGAATAATTCAAGAAATTTGATTGATAATTATGATCATTTTGATAATCAATCTTATACTTTATTAGCGTATTGAAATTTTCTTTTTGCAATGTCTTTATTAGTAAAAGCATCAATTATGCCAAAACCATGAAAGTAGCGTTCTACAGAAGAGGTAGTGGTCGTGCATGAAAATGCGACTACAGTTTGTGATTTGCGTTATTTGAAATTCTATACTTGGCTATTACAGAGTTTCACATAATATTATTTTAAATTTGCATATCTAAATGATACTGCGTAAATAGAATATTAGGAGTTGGTACTCTTCTAGTAATGCCATTCTTCTGTTCGCGGGACTTTTTTAATTTCTCATGGGATCTTTCTTGTTTGGGTAGGACCATTTTAAAAAGACCAATTTACTTACAACCCATTGCATGGTTACAAATCTTGCACCAGTGCAGTGTAACAGTAACACATACATTCTATGAGAACCTACCTACTACCTACCTTACCTACCTACCTAGGAATGGTTTATCCAGTAAGAAAGTACTTTTACAAAAGTAATGGCTTATAACAAAAGCGACCACAATGCCCATATTTCTCTGCATAGTAATACTTACTATTTTCTTCATACACCCTTATTACTTGATACTATAACCTACATTTACAAGATTATGTATAAATATAGTTGTAGTCAAAGCTGGGTACAATGAGTATATTAGATTGCATTAGGTTGCATTGCCACTAATAATGTTAGTACTTGCATTGCCCGTTGTCTTTTAAGATATTAGCTCTTAGGCAGTGTATCGCAGTACAGTCATAAGACGCCGTAGGTATATGCCCAGTGTAGACCTTTGTAATATCATTGTACTGGATAAATTGTAAACTCGACAGATTGCGTTTGTCCATGTAGTTTCTTCTGGCTGGAGTATTAGCCAGCTAAACATTATACTTAAGTGGCTATATAAATATATGGGATGGTTTACATGGTGTTTGTATGACCGTTATGTTATCTACATGGGCAGGACTTTAGGAGTAGGGTTCGATTTGGCCTTGACTGAACTGACTGTGAGCTAAAAGAGAGCAGTTGTATGATTATGCTGTCTGTGCCCCTTGAGGCTAAGCCTGGGATTACTACCAACAGACGAAACGCACGATACACATATACACATAATACCAAACGAAGATGCATTGTACAAAGAACAGGAATCTTCCTTGCGTACGCATCCAACAGCAGTTTTACTACAAGAACAAGAATACCTAAAATAAAGGCACAGCAATGGCAAGTCGAAGCGAAGTCCTTTAACGTCTTTCCATCCGGTCCATCCGTCCATCCTTAATATTACTCATTCCACATCTGCGACCTTTTCACTTTCAAATCTCATAAGTAGAAGCAATCAAAGACACAATCAGGACTGTTCGCTTAGAAATACAAGTGCAAGTGCTTCTCATATTTATATTTAATCTGGCGAACCACAGGTAACAACATGAACTCAGGAGAAGAGATGTCTTACGTGTTGGTACTTTTCTTTTTTGCCGTAGACCTGCTGGAGTAAAAAATGATTTCTGTTTATCATTCGTCAGAAAGGATGCCAGCAGCATTGTAGCTGTAGGTAGTTAAAATTGGTCAAAAACTAAGCATTATAAACAGATGCTCTGTTTCTGTTGGTGTTAATGCTACGGAATATCATATATATATCATACGTATACATGTATAATATTAGTATGGTTACGAAAACCAGGTTAAGACTTTGGCACTTTGTAAAAATAAAATGCATCTGTATAAATGCAAACAAGAACGTAATAAGTAATGTTTTCACCATAATATCGTGCATTTTTTAGTGCTTAGGTAACATGAATAGCTAAATACAGTAACTCGGGTAGATTATTAACGCATTTTTTGTGCACTTGTTATATTTGTAGTCGTTCGTGGCTTTAGAATGTTGCTTGGCTGCTCAAAGTCTTCTACCGTTTGTTATTTGTACGGCTGGTCTATATTTATATTTTCAACTAGCCTGTCTACTCTACTCCAGTTTTTATTCAATATGGATTGCCTCAGTACTTACACAGCTTTAGTGTAGCACACCTGCATCTAATATTAAGTGCGTAGTGTAGAAGTTAGGATGTAGAGGTCTGATGATAGCCGATACCTGCTTAGTCTATGATAAGTACGGTTAGCCAAGAACCCGGGTTCTACCAATAAGTCAACCAATCAAGACAGTATATGAAATTCCATTTAGTCTCTCCAAGTAATTCTCCAATATACTATAATAAACAATGACAACAGTTTAAAAAAGTAACGAAATTTCTATTGCTAATTGTTTTTACATTCATGCGACAATTCAACTTGCGACGGCAAAAATGTTCATTATTCGTAAGTCAGTTAGCAACATCTAACAACTTTGTTATGATTGTTGAAGGAGAGCTAAACCTTTTCGTTGCGGAATGCGTTGAATTTTACAAGGAGCGCAAGGAAAGAATGAGAATGCTGTTCTAATAGCGTTGCAGAACAATGCATATATGCAGAACAATAATTTCTTCAATAAGTGTAATATTATGTTGTAGATTGAATTATTCAAGGTACAACTGCTTTCGGGGGAAATGAGACATGGAGGGGAAAAGACAGGGGTTTGAAAAATCAAAGATCAATCCAATGCATTTTAGACCATGTCCGATTAAAAAAATTAAAAGCTATATTGCATCCGTTGAAGAGATGTAGCACAATCAGACGACGACAGACAATCGAACAGGAAAATCAAAGGAAAACACAAGTAAAAGTGCTATATCAGGGCGATTATTAAGAAGTAGTTCCACAGCTTAATAAATACATGTAACTAACTAGACGCCGTACCATGCAGTACCATTTAGCTACACTCACATCTCCCTCACATAGATACAATTATCCCTATTCAGGTTACCCCTATATTACACCGTCACAGTAGATGTTGGGCTTTGCGTCTTGCGAGTACAACCTGTTGCTCTGTTTTCTACGGTCTTTTCTATTGCATCAATTCTAAGATCCAGTTCTTCTTTCTTACTTTACCCAGCTGCCTGGTGTTGCCTCATTTCGTTGGGGTCTTAGATTCAACGGAATGGGATTTGGAATCCTTCTCTCTTGTCCGTGGATTTCGACCACAGCTTTCAGCTAAGACTTGCTACATTTTATATTGATCAGAACTGAATAGCGATACCTGGCTACCTCTTCAATCTGCAATGCTAGTAGTTACAGTAAGTAAACAATTATGCTTTCATTGGCTGTCTGCTCTCAACCTGTATAGATATATGCTTCGAGTTCAGACAAAATGCCTATTCAGTTACCCAACTATAAAAGCCGTATGATCGTTTCCCTTGATTGTTTTTTGTTCATCTCTTCCTTCTCAATGTCATTATTAGACGCTACGAACGACCTATAGGTAGTAGAGAGGCAACAGGAACCCGCATCCGGATACTAACCTGGCCTTCCAACATACAATTAATATGTTTTAATGATTTTAACAATTATATTATAAATACAAAAACTCTTGCAACTTATTTAATACTGTCTTATCAATTTTGTAACTCCTATATAGAAATTTATATTAAAAATGTTTACTTGGGCAAAATGAGAATCTAAATTTTGAGCACTTAGCACTTGAGTATTTATTTTGATATTTTTTGTAGTTTCTTTTGATGCATTGTGAATTAAAAGCATCGCCAACCACCAGGCTACCAACCTACGTCAAACACACCTATTATAATAATGAATTAACCTACACACAGCATTCGTGTGAAAAAATCTTCTTTGCTTGTCAGTGCTGATTTGCATACACAGCACCGCAATGTTCACTGCAATCGTATTCAATTTCAATATGTAATGTACCCACATATATACGTAATCAGTCCTCTGTAGTCGTATTTCAGGTGGGCATGTTAAAACCATGTAGACATGTATCCGTAACATTTTTTAGCACTTTGTGCACTTAATATTTATCTTTCTTCGAATGCTTTCTTCGTATAAAGTGCATTATGATAGTACTCAATCCAACGCACTCATTTATTTTCCTTTTTCAGGAGGAGGACACCAATTTGTGTGCGATAAGTATCCTCATTTGTTCAATACTATCAATGCAATTCTTCCAAACAATCACGATGCTATTCTTGAAATATTTTTTACGTTGTCTAATGGCTTAAGTAGAAATGCAATAAAAGTGACGTGCTTCAATACAAGATTCGCGAAAAAGGAGAAAACCTATAGACTTTTTAAATAATGGGAAAAGTAATTAATGCAGCTTATTATTTGTATCACAAAGTTTTTATACCCATTGTAGATTACATAGGTACCTATAATGGACAGGATCAATAAATGGTATATGGATATGATAAGTATAGTGTCAGACAGTCAGACAGGTTCATGATACTCTAACAAAGATTTAAAGGACTAAGTATTTTATCGTATGGAATATACATTACAATCGAACTGACTGCTTTCCAAGTCGAAATTGCAAGCATTATAATTGTGTCATTGTAAGTGGCCCAATTCTAATTACTATATTTAACTTGTGGTATTTAGCTGCCGCGATTCCACATTTTTATCATATCAATATGGCAAAATCCCAACATGAATTTGAAGATCTGTGCCACAGATCATTTTCTATTTTGCTGCTTTAGATATAAGTAGCTTCATTACTTCTTGTGGATCATTGCCCTGACAAGTTTTTAAACATTTACCAGAAATATTAAATTAAAAAAATTATTTCCAATGTTTCCGTACTACAAGTTGATTTAGTTAGAAAACCAGGTGCGTCATCTTGATAACTAAAAGTCGGCCATGGACATAGGCAAAGTGCTGAGTACTAATTTAACAGACAGAGAATGACTATATATAAAACCTCGTAGGGATTTGAGCTCATTGAGGGGGGCTTCCACTTCCCCTAGATATGTCCCACTGAGAAATGCCATTTTACACGAAGAAATAATGACGAAAGAGAGATTAGAGTGTTCACCAGGAAGGACCTGATCGCCTGATGTTTCTGCTTTATAGTACAACCTCATTGCCACAAATATAAAGAAAAGTGCCATATGGAAAGAAAATTGCAGTGTTTCGATATTTCCACTTTGAGTTCATTTCCATCATGCTGTTTGATTGCTTTGTGTTGCCTTTGGTAAAGTTATTATACTTAACTACTATTTATATGTAGGATAGATGATCAAAATTACTGACAATGAGTATGGTTAGCTTTCATAATTACATTATGTCTAGGAAAACTATATAACCAATAATAAGAATGTATTCGTTTGCCTGAGTGTTTATTTATATATTCTGACCAGTGACCAGTCTGTCGCATTTAGTTTCATCATTTAGTACACTTTAGGTTTAGTGGATTAAATTTTGTCTAACTTTTCATGCTGTAGTTAATTTAAATAATTGAAAGTAAGTAGAATTTATCCCTTACATGCATTTCTACTTTAATGATGCCTTAGAATTGTTGAACAAGTAAAGCTTGCGGTAATCTCAAAAATTGGTTTCAAATAATCCATGAAAGTCAGTAGATATTTATTTTACAACCCGTTGTAAAATGTGGCTACTTTTGGTCAACTTAGAAAGATTAATCCCCACATTAGTTTTGCTGTAATGCCGTCTATTCGCAAAAGAAAACTGTAGGGAGTGTTTATAGGTGGCATCATTTATTACGTAGATATTTAAATGCAACCTAGTCCATCAATACAAGGTTTGGGAGAAATTTATCATTATATCGGTATTACTAAATTAGATGGTATTTTCGAAAACATTTGAGCTCATAATGGCTTGCTATGAGACATGTCCACAAATTAAGGCAAGTTGTGTTAAATTTATATGGTTGATTTATATGCATAACTGGCAGTTGTATTTCAGTTATGGAAGGAGATATGGGACATGTCTGTCATGTGAAGGGAATAAGAATAAGAGAAAGGCAGTCGTCTCGTCATCTAAGAAAGCACGAAGACCGTGTCTGTCGCTTCTGGAGAGAAAGTCCGTTACATCTTGTTTTCTTTCTTTGTCAAATCGCAACTCCCTCCTTTCGAAAGGTAATTCCAGATACGATCGCCTTTCCTTGTGTCCCTTCTTTCATGACAATTTCAACTTGCAATCCTGGGAAACTTCCAGGCCCTTTAATATTTGATTATCTCATTCCCGGAATGCAGAGTACAGAAGAGAGTAGAAAAGTTCTTAGCTTTATTTATTTCAGTTCAACTAAAGTCAAAATACAAACGTTATGTCCTTCCGCTTTTCTTCGTGTTTCAATTCAATCTAGTCCACCGTAATATTGCACATAGGAAAAGCTGTCCTAACCCAAACTATGTTACGCTGCACAACCTTCTTTTACTTGTTCCCATTTGCCTATTTCACTTTTCTGTTATCTCGACCTCGACAGATGACATAATACAGTACCGAATGTATGGAAAAATAGAAAAGTCTAGTTTTACAAAGGTACAAACAAGACTTTTATGTTTGTAGAATAGTACAGTTAATGTACTATATCTTATCTGTACATTCCCAGTTCTTTTGTAACACGAGAATATGCAGTACTGTTTATAAAGGGTTTTAATTGGTCTACAGCTGATACGACCAGTTCCAACATGAGGTGTATTTGAGTGACAGAAATGTTGTTCTATTTTGTTCTGATAACCTACATATTAAAGTATAAGATTGGCAGCGAAATAAACGGAAACTTTCATTATTTACTTATTTGTTAACAGAAGAAATAAAATAATTACCTATTTTTAACAAAGTATTTTATAGCCACTGAAATTTCTGCCCCTTAAAATGTTAGATGTGTATGTTTGTAATGAAAATGCTTTGTGGTGCAGCAGAAAATTTGATGTAGACAAAAAAGCAGATCTTAACAGGTTACAATTGGGGTCTTGACTTTGATCTTGGATTATTCACAATGAATATGCAAAGCTGCTCCCTTTATTTGTAACTGATTACTGATTACATCATCAATCATCAATGAATCGATCTGTGAGTAACTCTATCTTGTAATCTGCGAGGTAAAAAAGAGATAATATTATTTACTTAGCAATAAATTGCCCTGTATGCATAGTGAGGAGTATGGGATAAGAAAACCATGGATTGCTGTGGTCTTTGTATGTAGCTGTAAAAAGTAGAGAATCAAGTAGAAAGAATCCCTTTATATAAATTATATCCATCATCGGTGGAGGAGTGTACTTTGAGACAAGGTACAATTTGAACCCGTCAGTACCTATGCAGATAAAACACTCAATAATAAAATATTTTGCATTACAACGATGGGAAACGCAATGGAGGAGACTCAAATATGCAATGTACCTATGTACTGATATTTCATATATTGCCGCACATGTTATTCTAGTAGGTGGGTTAGCAAGAGATATTTTTCAAAAAATACCACCACCTGAAATTATTAGGTTAGTGAATTCACTGGGATCTCACCTTTTTCTTCTTTCCAATAAGCAAACCGAAGAAAAGAAGTAGAATGCTAAACAATGCAGTATAGAGGCTTGCTCCTATTGATGTATTTTCAGTAACATTTCATTTCCATGAGATTCTCTTCATTATCCCTGACTTTGGTGGACGAGAAAATGCTCCTGGTTACCGTGACTTGGCTTGGCATCTCACAACATCCAACAGTGCATACTTATCGTTCCTTTCCAACAGTTTTTTGTCTTCTTTCTTTGCTTATTCAATTTTTTGAATTTATTCTGCCTAAACTATACCCTTTCCCTTCATCACCCTCATCTAATAACTCTGCAGAAGGCCTACATCTACGTGGACATCTGGTATGCTGGTTTCTATATCGTGTCTAAATTACATTTCATATTACATTCATTGCAGTTGGGTTGGAATCCTCGCTCGGCTTTAAAAGTTATATGTACCTTCTTTGGTTTCTCTGTTCTCCTTGCAAACCATGCTGATGTGAGTCTACCTTTCCATTTTATCACACGCTTTAGTGCTGATTTTTTATGCTACGAAAATGCAATTATTAGGAAAGCACATGTGTATCATCTAAGTCATCCTGTTCGCCAATTCTCAGCATAGCGATTATTACAGCATTGCAAGCGCGCTATTAAAGTTCTCGTCACTCACATGCAATATTCTACTAATACCTGTACTAGTATACCTATATAAATACCAACACATGGAGAAAATCGTAAATGAAATGAATGAACTCACGTAAATGCTGAAATGTTCTTTAGTCAATTAAAGTCGAGTATTCTGATCATATTAATGTAAATAATTAATAGTTGACTGGGATTTTTAACATGAAGGTTTCCAGTGGCGTCCTTAAAGCGTACACAAAGTAATAAGTTGTCAAACTGGATTAGTTGAAATGTGATATTGTAGGGAAAATGGGTAAAAAACGTATCGGTTGGAAAAGGTAGGTTAGGTATCCGAAAAAATCCTTCCTTAAATAAATTAATATTGTAAATTTCCATGTTTCTCAGTAGGTGCTTGCAAAACAATAGCAGACACGAGAAATTCTTATTCCTATAAAAGTGAGCATTTGTATCACGTAACTATCATTTCCAGCGCACATATCAACTTTACTAATTAATTTAGAAAATTTAGGGAAACTTTTAATGTGTATGTAGTAAACGAGTTCTCGCAAACCGGATTAGCCACGGAACACGGTTCCACATGGCTGCTGTTCTGTGTGGATTGTTTTTGTTTATGTACAATGTACATGTTGTTATAAATAATTGTACATCGTCAGTACACGTTAAAAATCTAAACGGAGAAAAACAATCGTACAGACAAAGGCAAGCGTACAATGCTATTATTTACGTTTAAAGTTGTATTGTACATTTGTCTATTGAGTGAGAACATAATGTATCCTTTTGTAATTATATGAGTTTTGTACTTTCGTCGTACTCTATGGAAACTGTTGCGCTCTGCAACAAAGGATTTATTTCTATTTTCAATGTTTACTTTACGACGACCTACACTACTACATGATTCTGCTTCTCTGTTTACAATGCTCTTTCTCCACACACGTAGCCACCGTCAGTTAGCGAAGAGCGTCTATGTATGTGCCCACTGGTAAAGCAAGGTAGAGTTTATTTCAAATGTTAAGACAACTAACTCACAATCATGGTTTTGCCAAGTAGGTCCTTACATTTCAATCCAATTCTCCGAAAAGTCCGAATTTTCGGAAACCCCTATACAAAAATGACAGGAAACTCGTCGGTTGCACTTTATGTGTAGCTTGCCATTAATGTGTCAGCTCAGCTCCTTTTACCTATTCTTTTACGAACACAATTTCAAGTCGTGCAAAACGAAGACAGTAAATATCGAGTCTAGAAGAGTTACCGTCTGATGCTTTTTGTCATACTGAACACATACAAATACATTTTCCTGCAAACTAATACGCTACCGCTTCTAATATGAAATTCTAATGTTACATCTAGCAGCAGTTACCTAGAAACCTCCCAACAACCATTGTGCTCCCTGCATCAATGGGCACACAACACAGGACAAATTATTCGAATTGACAGGGCCTTGTTGTATCATGTAAATACATCGAGCCATTCCACTTATACCTATAAATGCACACACTTGTGCTTTCTCTCATAATCATAATCCTTTCCTTTCATGAACCATAACAGATTTCTTAATCTATCAATTTATACGTCTTCTTTTATTTATTATTTACACTTTAATGCACCTGAGATAGACTTCACTCCTGAATTTATCATCGAATCCTCTTTATCTACACCAAAGGTGAAGCACTCTTGGGAATGCGCCGAGATGACTATATTTATCACAAGGAAGATTTTCTCATTCACATCCTTTCTTTTCTAAATCTTGATTTCTGATAGCTCGATTCTTAAAGAATGAAGACAGCCGTAATTTCTTTAAACCACCACACAACACAATATTATTACAATATAATTTGAACATACTTTGATTGCTTTATTAAATTGATGTACACAAAATATAAGATTGTGTACATTTCTGAGGTACTCTACAAAGAAATTCTGTAAATTGTGTTTTTGTTTTCTCAAGGTGAAAGCATTACATTTTCTCACGTTTTATATTAGTTTTTGCCTCTGTATTCTGGTCAAGCATAAAATACCGCAAGTTAGAAAGAAATCGAATTTTTAGCTTGGTATCTATTGAGGAATCAACGCCTTTGTTTGTTTTACCTGGGTTTCGGAGAACGGCTACTCATATCAAATCCCACATTACATACCATCTAAGTTGGTTTTCATCATTCAGAGAAATTGTAATTTTATCCCTCAGAACAGATACACAAATAAAATGGTTCGCAAACTGTAGCAATGGAGAAGTAAACAAGACGTAGTTTTGCTCTCCCAGCAACTAAAAGAATGTTTATGTTTTCCAAATGTAGTATATTGTTCTGCACATAAAAATGGTACAATTTACATATCTGCATTATTATGCATGTAGTGTAATGTAGAGCATGATGTTCGCAACAGCCTACTGCACACGATGCTCATGCATTAGAAATCCAAGCGAGCATTACAGGCACCTTGGAAAAATAAAGGAAAATGCATAAGCACTAGTATTTGTATAATTTCGCAGTCAATTGCATCTCCTGCACATCCAAAGTTACCTACGTATATTAGGATACAGTTTCTCCTTATCAGCAAAATAAAACAGTTGCAAAGGTACGCATATATAATAGTATATATTGCATATGTAAATCTGAGTGCGATTAAAACATACTAGGAACATTTCCTACTACGCTGTGCTCCCATCATTAATGAATACAATGAATAATAGAGTAAATGGAAGGTAGTACGAATACAAAACAGAATTTACAGCGAGTAAACTAAGGATAAGTAGTGTATACTATAAAGATGAGCAAGAACAAATAGATACTTAGAGTGGAACTGTGGAACTTAATTTAAAAAGATGCTCCCTGTTCGTTGGCAATATCCTGGCCTGGCTGCTGGACGAAGTTACTTACCATGAAGGTGAAATGCAATCTAAAGGAGAGCAGTGCGTTTAGGGCGTGTCGAATAACAACCCAGTTTACCTGGCCTAGGGGCTACTCCTTTGATACCAATCAAAATATTAAACTCTATCAACCCGTACAGTCCATCTCTGAAAGAAGTCTCACAGTTTACACTCACAATGGGCTTGTTACTCATATGTATTACGTAAAATGCACCTGCTATAACGTCTTACACAGAAACACAGCGGGGATATACAAATGTAGCCCAATGGAACGTATTTAGACTGTACAGCGGACATGGGTCCAAAAGTCTTTAAGGCGGTTTCCCATCCGAAATTACTAAATAATAAACAATCACTGCATCAGGTATAGCGTATAGGTTTTCTAATTACTTGTTTCTTTGCAGGATTAATTATTATACCATTTCATTTTATATTTATTTATTAATGAAAATGATGTTTTAATTTTTAGTGACTGATTTTAGTAACATGATAATTATGATACTTATAGTACAAATTTTTGTAAAAGCTGTCTACTGAATGCCCAAATTCTTGAAGTTTTTCGAAAAATTATCTTGTTACCTTTTGTAATTTTTGTCTTTGAAGTTGTAGATTGGTTTGATCTTTGTTAGTACGCAGAATTAAGCAGGAGAGTGTACTCTGAGTAGTCCTGTACACCGCGTAATGCATAATGGTGTATAGGTCTTGATAACAGCTTCCATCGTGTAGTTTTATGTTGCTTAGTGTTACATTGTGTATGTTGGTAGTGTTTTACAGGAAAAAAACTTTTGAGTTGCACTTACAGCACAATAGACCAAAACATTATCTTTTCCGATTGAGTGACTGAACAGAAGGGAAGGGATATATCATATAACAACTTGGACAACTCACTTCAGTAACGAAATGTAGTATAATTTGAATATCCTGCAGTATAGGATAGGGTAATAAATATCCCTTCATGCATACAAAAACAATACATACCTAGTTTAGTTTGCACGTAGGCAGTAGGTATTACTATTCCAGCAAGATGATTCATATATAAGATTATAAAATCACTATTTATAATATATGTACATATAATTTAGCCATTTCACCATTTATCATATTATAGTGGATGTGAAGTATACTATAAAGTAAAAGTGCATTGCATTTTAAATCTACGAATAAAAATTTACAAAAACACTAAAAACTCTCATTCTGTAAATGTAATGCTATTTGATTAATTTTATATATTACATAGTAAAATAACCTACTCCACTAAGGGCAATAATTTTAATGATATATTATATAATTGTGAAACCTATGAATAACCATGGATGTACTAAATTGTTTTATCAATCGTGAATTTAAACAGGCTTAGTTTGCAGAAGAAAAAGAGGAGGCTAAGAAGGTTTACGTACTTTAAGAGTTAGTTTTACAGACTTTCCAATAAAGTTATCTTTTGTTTTAAGTTAAAATCCTTCCCTTCTATAAGCAATTATATTTGAAAACATCTTGATACTATTATTTCCATCCCCCTGTTTACTTAAATACTGCTGACTGATTTAACTGAGATAGAGGAGCATTCAGTCAACAGAAGGATTCAAGTAGGAAAATAGGAATCTCCGTGATTCATTTATGTAACTTTGCTTAGCAGATTGCTCAGAATTCGCTCATTCGAAAGAACAGATGAGGGGAGCAAGATTAACTTTCAAGTATTCTGTACTCACTTTTATTAGAAAGGCCACCTTACACAGGCACCTAATAACTGCCACAGTGCCCCATACTCTTATTGTAACAAACCTTCAAACCCTTTTCTCCAATGTACACATTATAAGAGGAAAACCATTTTCTGAGACGAAGGCATACCCGATTACATTAATGAAACTAATATTTTATTGATTTCCAGTTAGAGTTCTTAGATTAATCTCTCTTTATATGCCATTTCGCAATTATTAAAGATTTCTCCCCAATGAATTGAAATTCGCATATTGCCGTTATAAGGCAATTACCAACAGGGTATTCAGACGTAGTAAAAAGAAATGCTCGTCACGTAATAAGTTAAGAACCAATAATTACATACCACATTAGAAATTTTAGAACTATTCTACACATTTATAAGCTATTGGCCTGCACAATCAAGTAAATGGCAAAGGACCGTAATCGGTGAAATTAGCTATCCTTAATTTCACTAATGAGTTGAGGTATACTTACGTACTGTCATTTCATAAATGATGCTTCTTGCACGTATTTACCTTCACATTTTGAGGTACTCTGTGCTGCTGCATAAATAAGGTAATTATATTTGAATAAGGTATACTATAATCAATCGGTATGAAAAACAAATTTTCGAAATCGTTACTCAAAAGTCATACTGAAAAATGTACTAATGGAAAATAAAATTATTAGGTAGTTTGTCGTATTTGATTAGATTTATTTTTAGTGACCCCTTCAGTTTAAAGCTCTGGATTATTCTCTCTAGTGTCTTAAGAAATACTTTCTCGATTAAGTGTAATACTTCTAGTTCTAGTACGGCCTCTAACTTAATTACATTTCTAATTTACTAGCATTGATATTATTTCATATTTCAGCATCTTTGGATGTACCTAACATATATTAAATTCCATGATATTTGTACAAACTTCACTTTTTGTTGGGTATTAAGAAAACAATTATTAAAAGACTTACGACGTTTTTAGGAGGGTCACTTTAGGTAGTTATTATCACACAATTAATTACAAAATAAGCTAGTCTAGTGAAGTTAGGCTATAATTACAAAGCAACTAATTAGTGGCATTTGAAATTTTCAGAAAGACATACTATAAAGAATAAAGTGAGTGAAGAAAGGAATGACTGACATGAAAGAATATCTAAGTAATTTCATCAGACAAATGCCAAGGTTTTGTTTAATATAATTAATATTGCTACTTTGGATACCTCTTTTAGATACTGAAATACATAGATAGTGAACCTCTAATCGTTACCTAAAGCGAAATATTCCTTACATTTAAAAATAAAAAATTATTTCGCTTTTCCCTTCTTAAAAAATAGGTCGTGAATTGGAAAATCCACAGGTAATAAAAGAAACGGCAATTTACTATTGATATTTCTGCTGGAATAGAGAGTAGCAGTGCTTACATAAGAATATTACCTATTTAGATAAGGTTTAAGCGATAGTGGAGAGTGTATTTATATTTGAGATGGAACCTATGGGGTTGCATTTCAAGCACTGATTTAATGTGTATAAATTACATAATGGCCATTAGACTGTTTTCGGATAAAGACAAGCAAAGTTGATTGGATTTCACTTAGTGGCATTAGGAGGCCACTTTCCTCCTCTCGTGTATTATTTCTTCTTTGTGTTTTGATCCACTCAAAGCAGGATTGATAAGTAGACACTAGAAGGAGAAATGAAAACACAGATTGAGTGCTTTTCATTTGAAGTCGAACGCTGACTGCCTCTCTTTCTTCTCTTGTATTCTTTCATTCCTATCTCAATTTTCTGTCTTTCACATGTCATAACGAGCTATTGTAACTCACTCTACTGAATCATATAGGATCATAATTTTACTGTTCTCTTTCTGTCCTTTAATTTGCAAGATAACAAGCAACAACGGAGGCCTATCTCTTTATTTTCCAATGAATCCTTTTCAACTGACATTCTATTCTATTTTACAACATGTGTACTATAAGACATCATTACGAAACATCTAACCGAGTCAGTAGAAGTAGGTAAGTACTTCTAGGTATTTACTCTTCAGTTCTGTATATGACGAGGTTGAACAACATTCAACATTGAACCCAAGTAATATGACAACTGTACTCGGAATCCTAAGCTACCAACCTAAAGATAAACAGAGCAAAAGAAAGACGATGAGTAAATGGAGAAAGTCGTAAAATTTATTTATCAAAGGATTCATTTCTGTACATATTATCATAGCTTCGTTTGTCAAAAGTTCTCATTGCCCACATTCATGAGTCTAATTCACAGCATGGTAAAATGAACGTTATTGAAATAAATTCAGATTGAAATAGACAAATTATGGATCTTTGTAGGAAAGTATAAAAGTCTTAATAAACACGCTCTATAATTTACCGCATAATACAAGATGAATGAACGAAATGTAAAGAACATATAAGTTCAAAGGTCGTTTATCGCTATGATGTATTTTTAAGATTCCTTTCTGAAGACACTTTGACATTCAAGTCATTACATATTTCACAACTTTATGAAATTAGTTGTATGGTATAAACATTTTGAAACAGATACATATGTAATGCCAAAGGTTCACCAATGTTCACCAATGTGATTAAAATATTACACTAGACTGTGTTTGTAGACTAGACTCAGTCTAAACTGTTTGTACTTACTAGTGTAGACAGGCTGATTCTAAATTGAATGTTTTCCCTCTTATTTCCTGAATGAAATCCCAGAACTTGAAAACGAACTAAGCAAAGGTAAAGAAAACACAAAATTGTAGTTTTCCGACTAATATCAACTATCACAGTTTACGTCATGCGGAATACACTGATTAAAGTCCTTATATAACTTTGGTCGATGATTGCTTCAATTTTGCACAATGTTCCTCTTTCATGTAAGGACAAAGGTTTTTCTCTACAGGAAATTCTCAATTTAGTCCTTTATATTTTAGATGGCCTTCTTGAATAGGATTTCCCATTTGAAATTTCCATATCACCTAAAAGTATTAAATACTCATCTTCTGAAGAAAAGCTATTCGTGTATACCTTATTTAAGTGCCTTGGCTTTTCATGCTGATAAACAGGGCTGTTTTACATTTTCTTAAAGTGATAGTAATTCCCAAAAATTCTCTTTGAGTAATGTAAACTATTAAAAAGCAGTATTCCACTGGTTTCGAATTAATAACTACGTAGAAAGTAAACTATGCCAGGATAAATATTCCTTCATTTTGATTTGCCTTTTCATGAAAACTAGAAAATATTTGCAATTTCCCACCTTGTTTTTATACATTTACGTTTGCTTTATTATTCAAATTTTATGGAGTGGCAGAATGTCATTTCAACAAACATAATCCTTGATTAAGCAAGTAGAAATGTTTCTAAGAGTCTAAGTAAGGCTGCAAAAGGTTGTCCATCTTACTTATACAAAGCACTTGGGCATGGGGTTTGGCATATGGATGCGATCGTTCGACATTTATCTGAAGTGAACCATAAAAACAAAGAAAAGTGCAGTGGTAGATACAACTAAAGAATGATATCCGTAATTTCTCATTGTTGTGAAGCCAATTTTATTTAATTTATTCTGGAGATGTCATTTCATTCTACATATTTTGGTATTGCTAGCAATATTTATAGAAAATGAGCACAAAGGAAAAACATGTAATTTGATTATAATTTGTTTCTAAAAGTATAGGGCTTGGATTGATGATTTGGAAGAGGGAAGGATAATAAATCTCTGAGAATTGGAATTGAAGCTAGACTAGCTACGTAGACAGTTAAAGTAACGAGAGAGATTATTCTGTTGTGTCGTATTACTGATGCTGTTTGGTTGCCTATAGGATGACATAATACACATGAATATATTTGCACACTGACTAAATGTTGGATAGAATAGAATTATGCAAATCAAATGAAATTGAAAACAGAATTAGAGATATTACGATAAGAATTACAAGCATCGTGCCGTGCGTATTACGTATAGAACTCTTGTACCAACTGCGTAGCTGCTATTCCAACATATACCCAGCTTTTCTACTTTCGACTTTCACCAGAACTCGTCTTGGCCAACCACAGTATTGCAGTTACTATTAGCAAACAGTATACTAAATAATAATAAGTACGCACTATACTCTGGGAGAAGAGATTTGCATTTTTCATTGCTTTACAAGCACAGATCTCAACTTCAGACATAATTCTAACGAAGAGCATTTGAAAGTACTTTCAACACATGAATCAATATATTATGTAACCTTATAAAATATATAGTGTGCAAATAAAGTATGGACTCATACCCGTAACCTTCTTATTTCCTTTTAAAAATAAACCATTGCAAAACGGATATAAGACAGTAGCGGAAGAAAAACAGATGTATTTATTCAAATTAATTTGAATTTACATGAATTTATTCAAAGCATTTAGAATTTACTTGAATTTATTCAAAACATTTCGAATTTACTTGAATTTATTCGAAACATTTCGAATTTACTTGAATTTATTCGAAACATTTCGAATTTACTTGAATTTATTCGAAACATTTCGAATTTACTTGAATTTATTCGAAACATTTCGAATTTACTTGAATTTATTCGAAACATTTCGAATTTACTTGAATTTATTCAAAACATTTCGAATTTACTTGAATTTATTCGAAACATTTCGAATTTACTTGAATTTATTCAAAACATTTCGAATTTACTTGAATTTATTCGAAACATTTCGAATTTACTTGAATTTATTCGAAACATTTCGAATTTACTTGAATTTATTCGAAACATTTCGAATTTACTTGAATTTATTCGAAACATTTCGAATTTACTTGAATTTATTCGAAACATTTCGAATTTACTTGAATTTATTCGAAACATTTCGAATTTACTTGAATTTATTCGAAACATTTCGAATTTACTTGAATTTATTCGAAACATTTCGAATTTACTTGAATTTATTCGAAACATTTCGAATTTACTTGAATTTATTCGAAACATTTCGAATTTACTTGAATTTATTCGAAACATTTCGAATTTACTTGAATTTATTCGAAACATTTCGAATTTACTTGAATTTATTCGAAACATTTCGAATTTACTTGAATTTATTCGAAACATTTCGAATTTACTTGAATTTATTCGAAACATTTCGAATTTACTTGAATTTATTCGAAACATTTCGAATTTACTTGAATTTATTCGAAACATTTCGAATTTACTTGAATTTATTCGAAACATTTCGAATTTACTTGAATTTATTCGAAACATTTCGAATTTACTTGAATTTATTCGAAACATTTCGAATTTACTTGAATTTATTCGAAACATTTCGAATTTACTTGAATTTATTCGAAACATTTCGAATTTACTTGAATTTATTCGAAACATTTCGAATTTACTTGAATTTATTCGAAACATTTCGAATTTACTTGAATTTATTCGAAACATTTCGAATTTACTTGAATTTATTCGAAACATTTCGAATTTACTTGAATTTATTCGAAACATTTCGAATTTACTTGAATTTATTCGAAACATTTCGAATTTACTTGAATTTATTCGAAACATTTCGAATTTACTTGAATTTATTCGAAACATTTCGAATTTACTTGAATTTATTCGAAACATTTCGAATTTACTTGAATTTATTCGAAACATTTCGAATTTACTTGAATTTATTCGAAACATTTCGAATCAAGTTTTAAGTATTTTAATTTATTCAAAAAACGACCTATACTGGTCACCAGTGCAGACTACGACATATGGTGGCCGCCAGTTAGACTACGTCATATAGTGGTCACTAGTGCAGACTACGACACATACCACAACATACACACAACATCAGCTGTATAACACATAGCATGTATTTGGACACTAACGAGGTTAAAGGTCAGAACGGTGCTACCGATTGACACCATTTTTGAAAGATGACCTACATTTTGTCCCTAGAAGGTCCACTGAAAGTTTCATCAAAATATTTCAAAGCGTTCTTGAGATATGGCATATACTCACTAACTACCTAACTAACTGACTAACTGACTAACTAACTAACTAACTAACTAACTAACTAACTAACTAACAGACAGACAGACAGACAGACATCCCGAAAACATACAGTAGCTTTCCGCTACTGAATAATATGGCCTCCTTCTTGTGATAGGAGTGTGATGTATGATATTATAAAAAAGCCTTTATCATACACACAATTGTGCTCATATCTATAAGCTGTAGACCTTTCTTTATACGAAAGACAAGTAAGACTTTTACGTTTTGATGTATAATTTGCATACAGTAGGTACTTATTTAGCATTAAAAGAAATTGGATAGAATTTGAAAATGTTTCGAGGTTATTGTTAGGTCAAAATTTTGAGTTGCTCTATAGGTTGATTTTGTGAGAAGGAATATGAACTGGTGTAGTATGTGATGTATGTCCTGCACACTCGACTTGAGATGACTGGACTTGAAGATAATATGGTTTATTATCAGGAAAGTTGTTCACATGAACGCATCACAATCGTTCATTGAACGAGGCAGCAGTCGAGTAGATTATGTTCGCAAAGCGGAGAAAGGAGCTGAAGTAGAGCAGCAAAACTTATTATAAACCTATGTATTATAATGATTTGCGTAATTCTCTTAGAATTTGCAGATCTCACAGAAGATAGCATGATTCATCTTTTAGAGACTTGACTTGACAGTTTCCCTCATCCACCTAGTAAGTTTTGGAGCCCAGTCAAAAAGACATTCATTTTATCCTAAGTAGGTATGTGTTTACTAAACAGAGAGAAAGAGCAGTTCTCTTTCACTGGCTAAATACCTATATGGCGAAAGTTCACATGACTTGAATACATATAATTACGTATGAGACAGTTTGGTAGTGGTTGGTGGGCGAGATAGTTTTCTAATGTCATGTATTATTGTATAATGAGGTTTAACTAGGAAATATTAAATTGAGAGTATTGTAATGTAAACATAGGCAGAGAATGTGGTGAGGAGGAAAGTTAATACATATGATTATAATGCATAGACAGATAAGTCTAGTAATAATAGGATATTTTCTCATCCTGATTCAGTGTGCTTTATTGTTAGGAGTTCATACTTACTTAGTTAGGAGAGGTAATATCTTTGGGAGGAAGAGAAATGAATGATTGTGAGAGATTTGTGTTGTGTTGTGAGTTGGCTTTGTTTGAGTTGCCTGGTTTGCCTGGTGCTGTATGGCTGTGGATGTGAGATATTCATATAAAGTGCTCATTCATACGAGATGGATAGCGTGGAGGAGATTATTGGGATAGCGATTCTCCATCTGAAAGCGTCTTTCATATTGTCAAAGATTGATATGAGGGAAAACAGTCGGATATCAAATAGAAACACGCTTAACTTTTATATTATGACATTATGAGGTCTCAGCCCTCTGCACTGTCTCCTGGGATCGCGATTCTCCATTCTACACTGCCAAATCCAAATCTTCATCCTTCATTCCCAGTTTCCTTGTCTTACCAGCCTTTCTTCATTTATTCTCAACTTCCTCCTTCCCGCTGCATTTCCATTGCACTCCCTATAATATCTCCCTGCACTGCATTTCACTCCACGTCCTTTCCTACGTATGTAACAAATCGTCTCTTCTCCGTGCACACATTACGTTGGGATAGGCGGATCGTATATCAAAGATAGCTCTCATTTAATAGGCCTCCATCTATTTTATTATACATTGTGTCTGTCTTCAGGAATATTTATTCCACAATGCACCTATATATTTACTAAATAGCTACTAAATAGGTGTATGCAATTCCAATGCAGATCTCCTTCCTGCTCCGCTCTTATCGTTAGAAAGTTGAATTGAAATTGAAAGGAAAGCCTGAATATTTGTGTCAGATAAGTAGAATTTGATAGCGTCCATGTGCAAGTAGGAAATGCATTGAAGGAGTCGGAGTCTTTGCTTTGTCTTGAGCCCTGTAAATGGAGACAGAGAAAAGTACGAGTACACATTACAACAGTGTAATGCAATGTCATTTACAAGACATGAAAATGGAAATGCTGTAAATACAGTAAAGTTGGGAAACAAGAAAATACCCTTGCTGCGATGGCTGGGTTCGTGATGTCTCTGTCCGTATCTCTGGCGAAGTCACATAGGTAGCTCCATTTAATATATACAGTTGTGTGTCTTGTTTGTCTCGCCTCTCCTCCTCCCCGTATCCCAACGTAATGTAGTAATGTCTCTCATAAAATACTTTTACGGAGAAGTATTAAGAAGATGTCGGATCTGCCTAAACAGTGTACTACGTAGTTTCATGTTTTCCATACACACCATTTACTAAACATGCTCCCTATTCACAAAACACACTTATACGTACCTTAAACTGCACTAGGTATGCACTAGATAATATAACACAGCTACCCTCATCCTCCCCACACTCGAAACACACATGCAGACTGTCCTCAAGTAGTTATAAAGTAGTTACCATGTAGGGATACCTTCGAGTAAGTAATACTCCCTGCATATCGGAGTGATATCATGCACATGCAATGCAGTTGAGACGTCTAAGACTGTTTTGTTACGGAAGAGTGCGTAAGTACGCCTTAAGCCAACAGAAAGTGTAAAGGCCGGAGGAGATTGCATATTCCATGAGAATCGTTTGTAGGTAGGGTATAAATATAAGTGGGACGAGAAGGTAGTTACATCTTCACTAATATGACAAGGATATGACTGCAGTGTGTATGTACTTAAGTGGGCCCAGCAAATAGAGTATTTGTAGCTGTAGTGAGGAAGGGTCGTCTCGCTGTTCAGTTCCTATAATAAATATTATGGGTTTCTCTATCTACTTGCAGTGCAAGAGAAAAAACATCATTTCAATGCAATGTTTCAAGAAAGTAAGCGGTAAGCAAGGTGTGTCCCAAGTGATTCATTGGGATGACTCCCCAGATCTACTCCTGCAGGAAATTGCATGACAATGGGATATCGAGTTCCTTTCGGATACACTGGAAGGATCCACCGGTGCATATGAACTACAGCTACAGTTCAACTGGCTAATGCTTAACGTGGGCTCTGCCACCACCACGGCCATCTCCAGTAATAATGTTCCTACGTATTAAGTAATACAATGCACTGCTCCCGTCATGTCAGCCAGACACACAATACAGCGTTATCTCCACATTGTGTGCATACAGGGATCCAGAGCAGTATTGTAAGCAATATGGTGGCGGGGCATCGGTGGAACTAATATAGTGGTTCGTTGTTTGCCTTTTGAGTGAGTAAGTAGCAGGGAACTGAAATAGACACATTCGATCTTCATTAAGGCCTCATTGTCGAGAGAGGTTGGGAAAGCAAGTGCAGGGGTCAAATTAGTATACTGTCTTTTTAGACGGACTAAAAATCCGCTTCCGCCACAATAACGACTGTCTTCATGAAACGTCAGACTCTGTCACGTATTTCAATCTGTGCCTCCTCTGTGGAACATCAAAGCTGATAATTACTTGAACGATGCCCACATCTGGCTCAAAAATATGCATGCACAACAAACGCTTCAGTTCAATTCAATCACTCGCCTTCCTCACTGTCAATGTCATGTATGCATACATTTATACACCCATAGCACAGATTGGATACAGATTAGTTGCTCCCATCATAACTGATACCTATAATACCTAATACATAGCCATGTCAATCCTTGTGACTATTCATTTGCACATAACTATAGATTCTGCTGGGCGGACTAATATAAACCTGAATATTAATATTTCTCCACAACTTTCACAGTACACACTACAATTAGTTTACTCACGAATGCCTGTAGTGCAGTGTATCGTGTATCTGCAGTAGCACGTTATTTATACAAATATCAGTGAGGGATTTTGTTAGCTTTGGAGAGGAGATATACTAATACAAAGAACGTATTATTATATAGTTAAGTAAATATATTATTACAATGCAGAGGAAGTCGCAACTCTTTTCTTTGGTGGTGAGTATCGGATATATAGGTGTTGTTAGCTTTTTCAGTAGGTTAGGTCGTTCGTTCGTATGATAAGCTGGCTTAATTCTGAAGTCTTAGTGTTAGCTTTGGGATGAATAGTATCATCTATAGAGGACGATGCACGTAGTCAGCTGCAAGATCAAAGAGTGGCTCTTTTCACTTCATACTTCATGCATTCGTTACAGGGGGATTCTCTTTGGTGAATCTTTTAGCGTGATAACGTGCAGCAGATTGCGGCTACACGGAATATTATATTGTGAACACTAAACTGGAGTCTACGAGAAAATAATATATTGTAATCTAACAATAAGTATAATATATAGCAACAGTATGTTTATTCATTTAATTATCGCAATTTTACTAGTCCCTGTTTATCTTTTACGCTATTTCTATTCTAGCCGAAGAAAGATGCATACCTACGGATATTACGTGTACAGATTCCGTGACCGCAGTTGGCAGACTAATGTAATCTCCAAGACTTTCATACCAAACAATTTTTCCACTCACACCGAGGCCAAAGGGTTCAAATGCAAAGCTAACCCAGAAAATGCATAAATGGAAGGAAAGCGAATGAAGAGAAACCTCAGGAAACATTAAAGCAAGGTGACATATAAAATATACATACACAGTCCTAATCATAACAGGCAACCAAGAGACACATGACAAGAGTATTTACTATTGTTACAAAATACTGTTATGTTGTACTAGTACAAAATAGAATTTTGAAATATAACACGAGATGAGCCGTTCTGTTTCCCAGCTAAAAAAGGCGAGAGGAAGAGTCAAAATCCATTTGTATTCCAATGTCAATCTTTCGTGTTACACACACTTAATACGGACATGGGATTATTGAGACGGTTGTATTATGAACTATTCGGCAAATGCTTTGGTTTGCTCTGACTACAATACAATTACATGAGAAAAGATTAGGGAGGGAAGGACATTTATCTTTCCCGACCGGAGTGCATGTTGTAACACCATTCCAGAATCGGATCAGGATCTATCTGGCGTTTACATTACAAACAGCTTTGTTTGCGGTGTGGAGATAAAGTATAAAATAAACGATAAGCCTTTTTGTTCTGGCTAATCCAACTGTGATTACACATCTGCAGAATTATTTTCAACAGAACAAGTTCTAGAATTTATGTCTGCAGTCGAAAAATGTTATTTAGAATTTCTACATAATGAATTGACCCTGAGATAAGTTTGTGCTTAAAAGGTGTCAATATTTGTTAAAGCGTGAATTATTGTGAACATTCATATAAGGAGTAATAAACATTAAGTAGAGCTAGAGCAACCATACTGCTGATGCAGGATTAAGCAAGCATTCTTTTCTCTACAATACTACACAGTACAACTGCATTTGAATAAAACAAAACCATGCAAGTAATTTATTTTTAACAACCATAGAAAATTCATAATGTTCAGTCTAAGGGACCGTAGCATGGCACAAGATGGTATGATAATGATGTCTGCACTGTGGAATCTAATAGATACACGTGTACACATGCATTCAGCATTCTCAAGCTCAGTTTTAACGATAATCTTACACTTGAATATAATTTAAAGACACTAGAGTGAAGTGCTTTATTTTTGTGTGTGTAATTGTTATTAGAATTATCAAGACATTAAAGCTAAGTGGAAAAGGATGTGAAAACACATTATTGATTTGGATGAAGAACACTATCCAAAGGATTGTACATATATTTTGTCGATAAAGATAGTGAGTACTTATGTATTTGTGTTTACAAAAACGAGAGTTGTAAAATTGGACGAGGATTTCCTCAACAACAGTTTTCTCATGTTGATGTGGAAGTGACATTGTACGGTGGGGATGGTTTATGCTACTCTCTGTAATGACGAGTATTGTGATTGTGATGTAACTGTGAGAGTCTATAAGTTCTTTGTACTTACTTGGTATGTGTGTACACGAAATAATGGAGTATTGAAAGGACAACAGTGATTCTGTCACTTGAAATGTCCCTTCGGTAGAAAAAGACATGAGCGTATAATAATAGTGGAAGAAAGAAGGAAGGGAAAGGTTGCGATTGTGAATTGCGTTTGGTTGGAGAGGTTGGCTATGCTTTGCAGTGGTATTACTTGGTGTGGTATGTGTTGGTGAGGAGGAGAGGACTTGGACTGGAGTCGTATGAGCGATAATGTTATTACATTTGTAAGTTAGCCTGCGATAGCGTCAGTAAGTTGAATACTTAGAGATAGATACATATTGTGAAGTGTGGTGATGCCTGTGCTGACTGGGGTCTCGGAATCGTGTGTAAGGCGCATAGAGGAATTGTCCGGGATGAAATGAGTGAAGGAGTCTGTGTGTTGTTAAGTAATATACAATGCAGTGGAGAGAAATAAAGAAAAAAGTTGACAATGGAAAGGCATTCCTTTAAAGGACAATTCCTTTAAAGAATTCTTTTTTGAATTGGATAGATGAATGGATGGAGAGACCTCAACTCAACCACATCGCTCCACCAAACTATCTGAGAAATAGAGAAAAGCGATCGACAAGACAATCAGAACCTTTCTTTCTCACTGTCCATGTTGTGACATATTATTCTGTCTGTGAAATCGGAGATTGGAGTTGTAGTTCCGTTCACGAATCGTCATTCACCAACCAAACAAACCACCAAAATGCAGTGCAATGAAGTCTCCTCTCCTCCGGACCTCCTGCAGTCATTTTCTTTTCTTTCCTCAACTCAGTTCAGTAGTCTCACTCAACTCACAATTCTTTTCAACTAAACTCGACTAAAAACTCAATCTAAATCTATCCCATAGAGAATGACCTCACTTATATAACATTTAGAACATTTGAAACAACCAACTGCTGGAGAAGACTCCGTTAATGTGATCAGACAGAAAACCAAGAAAACTGCATACGCTCTAGCTATGCTCACTGTCCTACACATAAAATGCTGTGTAGTGGCTACTAGGACCGTTTACCTACATTTAACAGTATAACTTTGTTCCTTTTGTCCTATATTCATTATGTACCCGGGATGTATGGTGTGCAGCAGGAGAAGCAGATATCTAAATATGTATGCTACGGAGAGACTCTATACAAAAATCATGAAATGCAGAATAATGTGCATGCCAACGAAACAGTTGTATCGTACACAGACACAAAGTATGTACTTGTACGTATGTCCTGTAAAAATAAGATGTATTTGCCAGAAGACGGAGAAGCCATAGAGACAAAACTACAGAGCAACAAAAAGAATAGAATTTTGTGAGGAGGGAAACTGCGGCGGATAGTCTCTACTATCTGTAAGTACTCTTGAAAAGTTTCAATCGTTTGTAGCTCCCATAAATGGCCATTTATTTGAAATTTTATTGACTTTAGTAGTGAAAGATGTAGAAGAAGTCTGTATATATGTATTTAGGTCTGTCTGGAGTGAGTCTGTCTGGCTCGTTGCTCAGTCTGACCATCACATCGCTCATACACTCAACTTTTTGATTAGTGTCGCTCTTCTCTCCTTCCTTCGTACCTAGCCGCACAGGCTATTGTTGAATATATTTTTACCAACTCTACTCTCTGTGCAATCAACGTCAACGTATTTCAGTTCGAATGGAGTACTTAAAAAGCAATTGTAAATGTAACGTAGTACATGACATAACTGCGTTAAAAGTTGGTAGGAAATGACTTTTGAGCCTCGTTTTATATTCCATGCATATTTATGGGTCTTCTTGCATACATGAGTGCCTGCATCTTCCTCTAATGTATGTACTTATGTGTAGCATACATACATGTGACATGGCTTGACTAACAGCGTCACACATACACGGTCATCATCCCACACATATGCATCTATTGTCTAACCGAAACAACCGTTCTGTCCTGCCTCTCCTCCAGTCCTCCACATATACCTTTACTCTTCTTATGTGCGTAATAAATATATTAGTATCACGACTACTCTCGCTGCACAACACATAGCTCTGTATTGTCCTGCAGAGTGTCTCTCTACCCTTAGTCAGGCGAATTAGGGCGAGGCTCTCTCTCTCTCTCTTTTAAATCTTTTCTTGCAAACTATAGCTAATGTTTAGTAGATTGCACCCATTTGAGTCAAAATTGGAGTCGCAACCCGGAACATCGCTTTGTGAGCATTACAATGAATTCACTTTAAGTCAAACCCCTTGATGAAAATGAGTAATCAAGATCAGTGACTTGGATATTGAAAGGCAATTTTTGATTGCAAACTATGTTACCACAGACGTATGCACGAACACAGCAGTCGGACATGGGAAACTCCGCGATAGCAAGTGTAAACACATTCTCTAGTGTCACTCATTATTAGTTCTTAGCCTGAAACTTCTATTAGCATTTAATTAAAATTTCATTTAGGAACACGGAACGAGAGTACCTACAGGTAAGCACCTACAATTTTATGTTTTATGTGCAGCAGTAAAATATAAATGATCTGCCTTGTTGGTTGCAGATCTTCGTGCAGAGGTGAGTTTAAAATCGGACTTTATTTCCAAAGACCATGTAAGAGTCATTAGAAAGGATTTGACCTTATGAATGTGGCACATGGTGCACAGTTTGTTAAGAAAGCGAGCCATAAAAAGCTGAGTGATTGCCAACGAACATTAAATGTAGGTACTTTACAGAGTGGCCATGGAAATTCAGTGTTAGACATGACTTTCGTTTAGAAGGCTTTTCTCATCTTCGCACAATACAAACTAAAACAAGAATAGTAATGCGTGCTATTACGTAGAATAAGTAAATAGTTAAGTGCATGGATCTGTGGATTATTTTACCAACTTGACAACAGAACATGAATTTAGTGGAGTAACTGCAGTTCAGTTTACTTGGGACGAGGCTTTCGGTGTAGGAAGACATGACAACACGATATGACACTGCATGACAGTAAGTAGAGCTTCGCCAGTATCAGCATGTTGCTACCGCTCTGTCACTATACCCGTGGTAATAAAAGCTAAGACGAAAACAGCAAAGTCAGTCTCTCATAAAGAGAGGATTTTAGAGCTTGTAAACATCAGCCCCAAATTTTTCATTTACGATTTCCTTTCCGACCAAAACGGCAGCTCTCTCATTGCTAAGTAGGTACATATTTTTATTTGTCCCTCACGATTCCCCGTGTTAAACAAAATTTTGATAGCTCTTCATGATAACTTCTCCCTCCAGCATCCCCATAACAATCTCCAGAAAAATGTAATGCCCTGCACACCTCATTTCTTCTAGTTCGTCTCTCCACACGCCTCATTATTTCACATTGAGATTTCAGTCCAGTCCATATCGTAAAGATCACCTAGCAAGTCTCACACCGAACAAATCCTACATTCCGCAAAACCATTCTAACTAACTATAGGCAAGGCTTAGTCATATACAAAAAATGAATCTCTCTCATCCTAATACGTTTATGTAATGCTTCATACGCTACACAAGTAACCATACTGCTCTACATTACTTAATAACATTTTTTAGGGTGAGTCACTCTTTACCTACCTATGCCACTTCATAGCATTGTAAGAGTTACTACATTGTAAACTACTGTAATTTTACAAATAGTAAACAGCATTAGGTAGGTAGAAACGTGTACGTACTCTAGTACCATTAACCAAACGCGTAAACGCTTAGCTGAAATATCACCGGATTACTCAGATTTCACCGTATTGTGACCGAGGATATTTTCTAACTTGCCTTTCCTTTTTTGTTGAATATCTAATATAATTTCGGAATCTATAATCTCTTTTATTCCTGATACTTCATAAAAATCTAGGTAAAAAGTAACAGAGTGCTTGAAATAATTCAGATAATTTGATGAAATTGGGAAAACTTAAAATTGATATTAACCTTTCGGAACTGTTCGATTTGATTTATAAATGGTAACAATTATGCTCTGATAATTTCATAACAATAATTCTGTACCATTGACGCATAAAAGCGTCTCTCGAATACCTTCCTCAATTTTTTACTAATATTCGTCATATTTGTGATAAAATTATAAGTGTAATTTTTTAATGTTTGAGTTTCTGGCTTGCATTTTTTGAGTCGCAGATTAGTTTAACCATTACTATTGATTATCATTGCTATATCCATGTAATTTACGATTTTTGCCCTTATTGGTAGTACAAAGTCAACGCAAAGGTTGTTTTACAGCTGGGCCCTCCTTGGAGTAGGGGTAAGCACTGTGCCTCTGGGTAGCGTATGCTAGCTGTTTAGGTAATGGTATATACTAGGATTGGTATTATTGCAACTAAGAAGATCCACAGGCATGGAAATGTTTGCGTCCAGCCAATGTGAGACTTAATGGTTAGTTCAGCCTTGTCATAGACAAACAAACAATTGCAAGTCCCAAGTCCCCATCAGCGTTTAGGAAAGCTAACCAGTGTATTTCCTGTATTTTCCTCGGAAGCCAGAAAGCGACAAACTTACATATTATCACTTTAGCTCGGCATGGGAATCCCGGTCTGCGAGTAGAAACAGAGACGTAATAATTTTACGACGGAGTCAAATCAACTACAAGAAAGATATTTTCGCATGTTGTACTCGCCTACTGTTTCTAGCGAAGCCAGTATTTGTGATGATAGCATTTTGAACACACGGAGCTGGAAGCTTAGATGTCGTGGTTTAGATCAAGTAAAGCCATTCAAAGAGAAACGGCAAACCACAACAGTCTCGTCTTCTCTGAACAAGGAGTCTCACACAAGAATCAGTGAAATGAAATGCAGGAGTGGAGTGGGGGAGAGCGGAAAGGTCGGCGAAGATGCATAACCTCCGTGTACCTAAGACCAAGATGAAATGAGGTTTCAGCCAATCTCCGCTCCAAGTCAAATAATGCTTCCTATTACTGTCTCGTCCCTCATACTACTTATGTTACATGCAAAAACAAAAGTCAACGACAACAACCTACACGTTTGTAATTAGCTTAATACTCGCATACGGCGTCCGCTCTTCTGCGGGTACTTTCATTATTTAGAAACTAATTTCTCAAACATTTTGCAAACTTTTTGTAATTCATTCAACAAAAATCACAAACGGGGTTTCATCTACCAATTCTCTTTTACAACCACTCTAAGCATGAATATATCTATAGATATATTCCTGATTTCAGTTCAGAATTCTTAATTAGTAATTAATTAGTAATTATAATACCATGCTATTAATAAATATACCAATATGTTACCCCAATTACCATTGGATTTCTTCCTTATTTAGAAAATTAAATAGATACCACACATATGTCAAGAAAGAGGAGCTATAATGGAAACTGTGTACTGTTAGTACTATTATTTTAAAAACTTTGCATCATCCTTTGTTACCCTTCATGTTCTTATTGTAATAGGTTGTATGTAATTATCATCAGCCTTTTCCTATGGTTTTTGGTAATGGAAATCAAGCAGAACTTGATTATCATTACCTACTTCACTTACTTGATTAAATTACAAACTTGGTATTAGAAAATCTTAACTGCCAATATTTGCAATCTACGACTGCACTGTAATATTACGTGTAAAGATAATCAAGTGTGTATTCAAGTACATTCATTACATGGCAAACGAACAGAAGCTAATTAATGCTCTTGTACAGGTTTTGAGTAGATTGCTAACAAATCATGTTCAAGTAATATTTGCAATTTACAAATATCCGTATATTTGTGGTATTGGTAAATCCAACTTCTTCCTTGATTTTAGGGTCAATAGACAAACAAAGCAAGACAGATTGACACTTGTCGACGTTCTTGCAAAATGTGTCTTTAAAGGTAATAGTACGTACCTAAATGTCTTAAGAAATGAGGTTACTTTTCATTGTCTTTATCTAAATATTACCAAATTTCAATATCTCAAACTGTAGGTACTTCATTTGTATATTGGCTATTTGATTCCTGATAACGTACATAGAAAACGGAATTAATGCTGTACTAGCGTATATATTTTCGTAATAGGGACTGCTAGAATTCTTTCATAAGGTCATTTTAAAATCCTTTAGAAAAGAAAAGAGTAACAAATATGGTAATAAAATTTGAATAAAAATTGTTTTCATTGTTCACAATGATACACTGTAAAGAACACTTTTCTCCTAAACCATTCCTAAACGATATTGCAATCTTTGTTTATAAAAATACAATGTTTCAAGAAAAAACTCAGTTAACAATATCAAATGCAAATGTAATAAAATCCGTAAATTCATTAGAGAGATATTAGTCCTTCAAAAATGTGCCTTTTATTTTTCGGATCAATATCAATGTATTCTAAACATTTAAAATAAATTCATTGACGAATACACAGACATTTGAACATTAATTCCAAGAGGCAGTAAGACTGGTCAGTAATATCGAAACTTGAGATTGTAAGTTGAAAAGATGTGGGAGAGCAATAGTTTGTTGCCTTAAAGGAAGACAATAGGGAAGTCTGATGACATGTATATTTGGACGGTTTAGAATGCAAAAAGTTCCATATGAACTTAGAAAGTGCCCGTATGCGAGTGACTGTTTGAAAGTTGAAGGGAACTTGAGGACTAAAGAAAGTAACCAACAGCTGGAACATTGTTTGTTTATTTGAGTCATCAAGTATTCATGAAACTCAAAACTGTTTTGCAACTCCTATGGCAGAAATAAGGAGATAAATTGTATTAAAGTCGGACGAAGGAGCGAAAAGCTTTTTTGCAAAAACAAAACCACTCTTACTGCTTTACTGCACTGCAAAATGGTCCATTTTAGGTTTTGTTTCATCCATGCAAGCGTAAAAGAATATCAACCTTGTAAGCATTTCGTTTAAACCTTTGAAAGTTTTCTTTTCAGCTGCTTCACATCGCATGCAAAGGTTCAGTGCAGAACTAACCTTTAGTTCGCCCGACCCGAGCAAATAACGCAATCGAAAAAACAGGGTAACCTGTAAATGCACATTATTTCAGCCAACGCGAGACACTTATGATAATATTGTCATGTAATACCACACTCGAAATAATCTAACTTAGCTGCTAGTCGCTAAACCTCTATACACCATTGAATCCTTCCCGCATTGTGCACTGTCCAATTTTTATACTTGTCAAAACACACTCTCTCTCCTTATTTAAAACTTGCATGTGTGCCATGAACCGTTTCACTCGATATTGCTAACCCACTGTGTATTTTTATGTGAACATTGTATTTTTGATTGACAGTTATAATATTGCTCATGAATAGTCTAGTGAGAAGCAAGATATCATAATCCACCAATTCTCCTGTGTAATTTAGTAAACCAGTTTTAGGAAATCATTTTGAAGAGCATCATCTGGCATATGGCAGGAACTAGGACTAGGCAAATTATTATTAGCCTTCTACAAAGTACAAAGTTATGCATATTTCGCATACATGACTAGATACACATTTTATTATTCATCTTTGTCTGCAAAATGCAATCGATGCTGTCCTCCCATTTCCAAGGCTTCAAACAGAAAACTCTTACTTTTGAGTGTAGCTAGCCCTAAAACAATTCTTTGCTCAATGGTATCTGCATGTAGACCTATTATTAATCGCTTCATCTAATCTGCTTTCATTTTAAATTGGAAAATAATTTGAACGTCATATTTCAAATCAGATGGCCGTGTCCTGCAGATAAATATGTATTTATTCGTGTGGGATTCAAGACAATAGGAAACAATCTCTTACATTTGTCTATTTTGAAATTATTAAAACATCTAGACTTATTATTTACGGTTATTGAATTCGACAGTGATAACTAATAAGTAACACTAACACAGTCACATTTTGTATTTGCTCTTACTGATACACCATTAAAAATATTGAACATATAATCTCTTAGCTAAACTAATTACGAAATAACGTTCTTCACAGAATTCGTGCAAACTCATGCTGCATTGATTATCGGCCAGGAAAAATATGGTAATGTGGAAATGGTGCATCAGGAGTATCTAAAGTCGTTACACAACAAAGTATATAGTGTACTGGAGAGTGCAGAAGATGCAATAACATGCATAAGAATTCAAGCCATGCATAACATGCATACCGTAAATCCTCCATTACACGCCGGGACCTCCAATAGAACCCGGCCTCCATTAGAACCCGGGGGAAAGAGAAAAAGTTTGGAATAGAAGCCGGTCCTCTATTACAAGCCGGGCCTCCATTACTGTCCGGGAGAAAATGTATTATTGGGGTAACATGGTACAGTTTAACATGTAACACGTTACCCCAATGTATCCTTGATTGGCCTTTGCTTATGGCCTTATCCACTAAAGCCCGGACCTCCAATAGAGCCCGGCCTCCATTAGAACCCGGGGGAACGATAAAAAGTTTGGAATAGAAGCCGGAGGGCTCTAATGGAGGATTTACGGTATTCAAGCCAGTTGAAACTGGAAATGCGCCTAAAGCTTTAGTAACGCAGTGCAAAGATTAGGTTGGTAAAAAAGATAATATTATAATTAGCCCGGAGCAGAATATCTCGTAGATGGAAAAAGAATAGTCTAATAATCTACACAATTGGCTCTTATTTTTATTCGCTTAATCAGAATTAGATCAATGTGTAGCTGACACATACATCATCTATAGAAAATTACTGGTTTTAACTACACTACGCACCATGTTATCTCTTTTCTTCACACATACGGACTAATATGTAACGTATCATTATCATATTGTTCTTCCTTCAATTCCTACACTACCTCTGCTTTGTGCTACGCTGAATGGGAATTCTGGTCGGACAGATAACATTATTGTTTCACTGTTATAATATATTATTTGGCTTACTGCATAAGTTATCCACGGTTGTATTGCTTGTGATGGGTAATATTTATTGTGGTCGGTTTTACCTTAAGCTCTGGTCGTTTCTTATTTCCTACATTAGCATTAGAAGCTTGGTCTGCTATGCTGCACGTAGAAAAGAGCCCACCACTTTATTGTACTTATGTCATTATTAATTACGTATTGCAGTATTAACAACTAGTAGAAGTTGCATAATAGGGCATTATTAAATATATTCTTGTTGCATTAGTCTGACAGAATCTGCGTGCACTGCATTGTTGGATGGCATGATCCGATCTGAGAGATAGCCAGCCTCCTGACAATGAGTTTGAGTTTGGTAAGTAGTGTAGTTTAGTTGCAATCTGTGTAGGCCAAGCAATGGAGGATTCAATACAAAAGAATTCAAGTTAAAGAATCTGATCTTGTGAGTCGACAAAAGAACCCGAAGGCACAGCTTCCCTACACGTGTTACCTATATAAATGCAAAGATGACGGTAAGTTTTCTTAAATCTTTACTTGACTTTGATTTGCTGACGGTGAGCGAGAGTATTTATTCGAGTTCTGTCTGAGGACAGAAACTGTGATCTTATGTCATGTCTCAGTATTCGCATCTTGACATGGCATGGCAGGAATATATAGCACACAGTTTCTTTGTGTACACCTATTAACTCCATGAACTTTAGAAGTACCTTGTACCAAAGGAAGAAAGAAACTACTTAGGTACACATCAAGTCAAGGCATATACATACTGCAGTAAAGTACGCATAGTACGTCCAGACCAGAATATATCCGTCTAGGTAGTAAGAATATATACATATTTCATAGTCCGTACCTGCATTTACATAGCCAGCAAAGAAATGAGTGACTTTTAGTCATGAACTGTAGTTGTGCGGAGAGTAAGACTTTGGGAATAAATTGTAAGGAATACTTGCATCCGCTTTGCACACATAAGGTATGCATGACATAAAGAACAGAGCTCCAAACAAAAGCAGTTTCCGAGTTCTCGATGAATGTGGTTCAAGTTGACGTCCAACTAAAAGAAATAAAAAGCAAACTCGTCGTAGCTTGGACTTTTCGACTAACTGGGCATCTGACTGCATGAAAAAGCATTTCGATCCTCCTAGTTAATGGCCATGTCTACCTAAACCTAACCTCCTTCGCTACTACAATCCACCATTAGGACATAGCAAAGTGGACACAGGTGAGGAGTCACTCTTTACATCCACCAAAATGCTTTACCACTGGCAATCTTCATTATTCAGGGACGTTGTCCTTATCCTTTCATTAAAAGTAGTCACCCAGACTCCATCCAACAATGTACCCATACGTGTACAATCTAAATAACTTTTGTTCTACAGTCAACTAGAATAAGGGGACATTGTCCACTTTCCCTTCAAAAGAAATCCTTTTAGCAATGAATCAAGACATTGTCAACTCTTACAAATTATTCTACTCTAATATGTAGATTGTACAACTGGTACAAATACATACAAGGGACTCGTGCTCTAAATTCTAATTCACTGCATTATATTCTATGAATTTTTTAAGTTAGTCTAATTTTAAGTTCACAAACTATTTTAGGTATCATCTAAACTACTAGACTTATATATGCATTATATTTTTGAAAAATATGTGCTAGTCTGCCAACATGTATGTAATGTATTAACTTTTAAAGAATGATCGAAGTTTTAAAGCAATAAAAGTTATAAAGGTTATAAGCCTGAAATACGATAATTTAATATAGGTTTTACTGCCAATTATAATTAATTGTGAATATAATTGTGATTATTTTAGCAGATATTTATGGCAGCGTTAAACCATGAACACATTTTATTGGTGAATTGAATGTATTGCATTGCAAAAGAAATCTAGAGAATTAATTAATGACTTGCAAAAAAATAATTCGCTTTTCTGAAGTTATAACCTTTAATTCCATGATGTCCTATTGACCTCATGAAATTCTCATGAAATCTATAGCAAATGCTTTATATATCGTAATGCTACAAATATTTCATGAATTACTTGTGATGACTTTCAGTGAATTTTTTGTATCTTATAAATAACAATTTGGATAATAAAAATAATCATGTATTAACACCTTTTTAATTGGCGAAATATTCAATAAAATGGGACTGACTATAAATAAAAGAGAAAACTTTTCATTAATATTCAGACACTTTAATATCCGAGGAATTCAATGAAATAGTCGCTTCAAAGCAAAAATGATTCGGTGAAATGAAGTTTATAAAAATGAATAATTCCAATCTAAACTTGCAATAAGATGCCTCCAAAATGATTATTATAGCATCACTCCTACCCCAAAATAAAGTTTAGATGAAAGCATGTGACACTAAGGATTCTGATTAAAGCGCCATGTTTTCGCTTTTTTGCAAAGTGTCACTCATATATAGTTATCATTTTAGCATTTGTGTGAAAGATAGCAATGACAATGGCTAGTGATGGCGTGCAAAGGAATCCGATTTCTCACTGCAAAGTTTACTTTTTATTGTTGCTAAGCTTTGACACTTGCACAATAGATTCGTACACATACGTCATTTGTTGCAAGAGAAGATATTTCCGTTCATATCCATTTACTTTTACATGATAGATACTTCAGTTACTTGAATTCAACAAAAGATCGAAAATTCAATTTACATTTCAAATGGGAAAGGAAGTTCGAAGTTGTCATAAGTAATTAAATTAGTTTACCCTACTAAATCTGTATAACTTGATTTCCTTTGTCGTCTACAATGTGATCGTATTACGTATTTAGAAGGAACGAGTCAACGTTACACACTTTCGTTTGTATCCACTCCAAAAAATTTATTTAAAGGGAAATAAGCATACACATTCTTTACTATTTTGTCAAAATGGACACCCAAAAACTATAGTTTAGAGATATTTTGACAGACTCTAAAAACTAAGTACTATGGACCGTTTACTATCTATAATTTGAGATCGTAACATAAACTAATAACATGTATGTGCAAAGGAATCTGTTATAATCTCAAAAAAATTTGCCAATTTCGTATTGCATCTTACAAAACTCTTTCAGCCTACGTCTATGTAACTTCTTGTCCAGCTAATCTACAATTACTGGATAAAGTAATGGACATAATTATTTTTTTAATTAACTTATTTAACGTAAAATGGTAAACTAATAAATCATTGATTTTGATTCAATTTAAAATTCATAAAATAAAGACAATAAAATAAAGATATTTTTAGTGTACGAAATACTAATATCTCTCCTGTAAATGAAATAATTATTATACTTACAAATTGTTTGCATTTTTATAGTTATCCAATTCCTCTAAAACTGACTGCTATAAGATGAATGGCATTCTAGAATGATAAAAGATTAAAATGGCTTTTTAATATTCATGTACGCACCAATTCTGTTCTGTTTTACAACATTTCCATTTCAAATATAAGAACATTAGGGCTAGTTGAATTATTGCTTCAAAATTTCTGGCAACTATTCATAGACGACGACAACGGAAAGTATAAGCGTTGTGAAATTAAAAACCTTGTGCAACATGAAGTAGGATAGAGAATGGCACTAAAATAGGAAGTCTATAATTTGCAATTAGTTTACCTATTTATTACAGTGTTTGTATTTGTACTCGTAGTGAGTCATGGAAATTTTGGTGATTTACCATAGATGCTGTGAAATTAAAGGCTGTTAGGGTACTCAATCGGAAGCAACCGGTTCTGCCAAGCGTCCCCTGTTCCCTTATCTGCAATCGCCATATCGGTGACCTTAACGTCTCCATCAGTGCCTGATGAGTGGTCACAAATAGGAATTACATGGAATTAAAAAGCAATTTACAGTAGAGTATGATTTTGTAGAAACATAATAACGCAAATAATATTTACAACTGCTGTGAATGAGAACTATTTCTATATTATGAGTTCAATTGTGCCAGATGTAAAGTGTAATTGCTAACACTTCTAGATATTATTGTTCACGCTGCTCACAATCAGAGTCAAAAGGCAGCTTCTGCCTATTTACAGTTACTAGTATTCTATGCAAACTGCAATAGTAGTCTTCCAACAGTCATTGCACTTGAGAAATTATACATTCATTCCCTGACATTCTACTTATAATAGATTCTAACTGTATGCTTAACCCTGTAATTATACAAGGTATTTAATTTGAGCTAATAATACTGACACCTACACAATCACGATAACTTGGTCTAGACGAGCGTATTTTCTGCCGGTTCTATTTTTGGCTTACAATGGATAATCCACGACATAAAGTGAAACAATAAGTATAAATTCTAAAAAGGAATTAAACTACTTTTAAGTCATTTCTTGAAATGTACAGTTAGGAAAATAAATTAGGTAAATTAGGTATCTTAAAAATATCATTTGGGATATCTGACCAAATAAAAACCATAAAGTGGTTTACAGTGAGAATTGTTTGCAAAAAACTGAGATAATTTTCATTTATAAGAATTTGAGAGTACACTCCTACCTCTCCTACCTATATATACCTATTCCTTCCTTAGATATTCCTTCCTTAAATTTCAAATCAAATCAGAAAACACATACCTAAGAACATTATAAATCTGTTAATATTCGCAAATTAACCAGAACTTAATATGGAAGATGACTAACTATTAATATAAATAATAATTTCAGATTTTGAATTTGGTTTTTAATTGCCATTTCTCTTTATTATTTGCATAAGAAAATAAATGAAATTTGTATGTCCATTATGAATTTGCATACGGTGAGTGTTCACTTGGGTCTATGTCTTACGATTGTGCTAGTATAGCAGTATTCGGTAGGAAATATACGAAAATGCACGAAAATTACCGTAGGTCCCTTTTCAGCCTAGCATTTGACAAAAAATTGATTGCAAAGAAAGTGCCTACTAGTAAAGTCAAGTAGCCATAAACTGTATTCGACGTTTTATGTTTGCTACGTATTCTTAAATCTCGATACGATATTCGAGCATAAATAACCTGGAATATAAAATTTAACTGCATAATTGTGCAAACACAAAGGCAGTCATCGTTTGATAATTGAAAAGGGGAGATTGAAATGAGATTCTGATAATGTAGTCTTTATACGTATATGCGTGGCTCTTCGGTTGGGTTGGGGTAGTTTACGAGTGCAGCCTAGCTGCGTATTTCTATAGGTGGTAATAGTGAATAATACGGGTATTATCGTTTAGTAGTTTATGACATGAGGCAGTAGCGGCCTGCCAAGTGCTCAAACATCAATTTGTATTCAAGGCAGACTGAGTGAGTGAAATACCAAGTGTTTTGCGTTTAGATTGGAGGGGATCCATTGTCGTGTCGATTAAAAGTCAATTTGAGGAAAAGGTCATTCTCTGGCAGGTACGCGAGATGATTTCACTTATCCATGCTACAAATGTTTCTCTTACTATTCGACATGAATTGACTGGATTTTATGGCAGAATGTGTACGAACGAAATAGATTTGAGGGAAGAGGAGGGATTGCGATGTGATGAGAATGAGATGGCAGACTCGCAGCAATTTTAACCCGACTCTCCGATTCCACCGACAGTGCCAAGCTACGGCTACTTCCCAGTTAGGAAATACATAATATAATAATGGTGCTAATAGGCGAAATAATAGAAAATGCCCTGCACTCACATTCGTCTTTCTCCTTCCTATTTCTAATTCCACTGTATTCTGTAGATAACTCCTAGTGCTTCTGGAGCTGTTTATAAGAGCCATATTACATATTACTTCCTATAGAGTATAGAAATGTCTTATTGTAACCTGCTAGTTGTCAGACAGAAGTGGTTTATGTTTATGTTGAGTTCGAAAATTTCATGTAATGCATGGTGTTTGAAAAGAATTTCTATATAGAGATAGTAGATGTTATATTTACCGAGAGGGTTGAAAAAGCAACTCTGACTTGACCATTAATTTCAATTTTTCAACAGATTATCAACTTAACACAAGTCACGAATAAAACATTTGTAAGGGAAAGAGCTGAATTGCTCTATTCATAGTGACAATACAATTCCAAGTCACTCACAGCTTTTCCTTTGCTCCTTTGTTCCTCACTATTTGTATTGTCAGTAGGAATATAACCAGAAACCTATTTATAACCCAGTAAAATGTAAAAAGTGAGAGAAGTAAAGCAAGTGATGCGGCGGTTGACGAAAAGAGCATCTTTTCCAATTCTTTCATTGAAGCCCTGCTTCGCTGTGCTGGAAGGGGAGATGGACGGAACTTGTCAGTAGGTCGCAATGCACCTGATGCTACCCAAATAGCCTTTCATTACCTCTTTACGATGAATCTTGAAATAAGTCACAACAAAAGATTCAGTTTTTATGCTTATACATAATAATATTTGTATTTAGGAGAGAGAAGCAGAGCATTGCACTCTCATCCAATTCACTTGACTTTTATGTAGTAGCTCTTGTCTGCTTCTTTCTTCCTTTTCTTGTTATGCTACTCTTCAATGAGTTTTCCAAACCCATCTTCCTTTATAAACATTTGTTAGAAAATTGTCATGTCGATGCATTACTATTCATTTGTATTTTGTATCAAAAATGAATTGCATGCATTGTTAGTCCCTTTAGTTACAAATAATAACTCCAAATACGTTCGGAGTTTGTATAAATTTTATTGAATTGCGTCTCCTTCGATTATATAGTGAAGAAACGTAAGAGTTATGTACATGGCTAATTTATGTAACACATAATTACCTCAGAAACAAAAAATTCTCGAATCTCTAAATTAATGTAGGTACTCACTTATCGTTAGAAACCATTATTTAATGTGTTCATATTAAGTACATGAACGTGTACTTATTCGTAATATTACAAAATGCACTCATGGCACATGTCACTTGTTTTACATCATTCACGATTTACCCTGTATGCATTTACAGTGTTTACTGGTGTAACTGTTATGTTGGTTGAATGAAGCCGTTTAACTCTAACATAAAACTACGTTACCCTCACTTGAAGATTATCTCTTGTCAGTTCCCACGATTTCTTCGGATTTTATCTGTCTAATTTTTTGCGTCTCTGCTTTTCTTTGCTGTTATGCTGGCTTTGGAAATTATTTATATGATGGGAGAGAACTTGTGCTCTCTTAAATAGGTCATTCTTTCCTTCTTATCCACCACATATAGGCAGGAACACAAACTTCATGTTATAGGATGTGAGAGTGGAATACTTGCTATTCTCTGCGTTCCATTACATTGCATTGGCTGCAATTTTCCAGAATCTTGAGTAAAGATTAAGTCTTCTTTTCTCATGACATGACTAAAGGGATGTTTCGTTTCGTTGCCTCGTGTAATAATCTGTGATGAGGATGATGGCTGGGGGCTACTGAATTATGAACGTCTTACTGACTACTCGCTGGATGACGATTTTCATGATGCATGAATACACCTACTGGTGACTGGCAGAAGGTGAGCACTTTTTAAATTATCGTCCTAGCACAGTTAACTATAAATACTTACATAAGGAATATTAAACTCTAGGCATCTTTTTATTATGGATCGCTGACTTCCGTATAGCTACACTGGGCAACTTCAAATTATTACATATACACTTGTCGTTATCTTGACGACTTTGAGATGCGTGACTGAGAAAACTACTACTTTAATCATTTTCAGCTTGTAGTTTTATAAAATGCTCTTACATATGCTTGCCTCCCATTAAATCTGAAATGTAGTCATTTATAAATATTTGTAAACATGATTTAACTTTAATTTAACCTCAAAAAGATAATTGCACTAAGTGCTGTGCAAAATTTGTTACGACGGCTGCGTGAGGTTCTGCGAATTCTGAAGTCACTGTAATGCCAAATACCTAGTTGGGAGATGTTCTCCAGAAACTTCAAAGGAGATTGCAGACATTGCTTTTACTAATTATACGTCAGGTATGTTGTTCAAATACAAATGTGAACTTAGCTAAGCTTTATGTGAGCTAAACAGCATTGTTTTTGAACATAAAAAACAAGATGTTACAACATTGTGAGCTTGATATAGAATTTATTACATCAATTTCAACTCATTATACTCCTCGTTAAGATATAATCCCTATGACCTTAATATTGCGCACAAAGAGATTTCTTGCTTGATTTGACAACTGTGAAAGGAAAGAGGGTATTATTTTATGGCATAATAAATCAAGTATACTAATTCAAAGCTCACATTCACTGTTGTATATCGATATGAAAACTTAGAAAAACCAATCAGAAATATATTATGCATGTCTCTCTATAGTACATGTACTTGCAAATATGAGCATCTCCCAGTTTAATTGAAAGAGTTAGATCCAAATAGTCAAAGTAATAATCTCTGAAGGTATTTCTCCTGGTTTAGTAGATATATCCTTATTAAAATATCCTACTTTTATCTAATCCTTATCAATCAATGGCTACATGAAAACATTTTAAAAATATACTACAACCTGTAAGTCAGCTTGCCGGGTCATTGCGTCTAACAAATACATATACACCGTGAACTAATTTTAAGTAAAAGTCCTTTTATTAGGCTTACTGCAAATTCTAAGAACTTGGCTTGGGAAATCAAATTTTTCTTATGTAAGCTAGCTTAATACTTAACTGGGGACGGATTACAAAATCTCATAGAGTTTTTAACTAGGATGCTAAAAAATTTCATTATAGTTACAACTATTAAACACTAATTAAGAGTAATATAATTATGATCTTTTAGTTGGCACAAATTCTTGGAAAATATGAAATCCTCAACTCTTAATTCGTCTACTGTGTAATTAAGGTATTGTTGTAGAATACATTTACTAATAATAGATATTGCAAAACGATTCAAGCCGTGTCATACAATAAATAAATATTCCATGATTCAACTTCAGAGTACATATGTCACCGTCATCGAGATTGCGCAGGCAAGTGATCACACTAATTGAATTTATATGCCAATAAATTTGATCCTATTGTAGATGAGGATATGAAAATTGGCGCACACATTGATTTGCATATAATCAACGTTTTCAGAAAAATTCATCCCCGCAGCTATTTTAGAAAAAAGTTATTAATGATTACTTAAGATAATCATTGAAATAATTCATTTTTGGGGGTTTTCCATTAATAACGACCCAAGATACACGTTCTGTGTCTTGATGATTTAGTAATGTTAAAATGGAGATGGAAACCTGAGAACTGAAAGTAGCCTTGGATTGTCGAAAAGAGAGACTCTTTAGAAGCAACGATAAGCTAATTTTTATCCTGCATTGATGCACATCAGAAAAGACATCCAAGGGTGCTGGGAAATAGAATTTTTTATGATTTAAACAAAAGAATGGGAGCATTTTACTTATACCAAGGAGAGTCGGATGTAGAGTGCCCCATGGGGACATTATACGGATCAGTGTATGTAATTTTGACGCCCTCTCCTCAATATCTGTTTATATGCAGGAAACATGCACCCAAGAAGCATATACACTCTTAATGCAGTTCTCCTGTACACTATTCATAGTATTCCATATTACAAGTATAGACAACTACAGAAACCTTATACACCTCTGCAGTATATAGTGCATATAACAAGCCCCCCATAGAAAAAGGAAATATTGGGCATTTCTTGTCGCTCGCATTTTGTTTCCCTTGCATCATTACTGCAGAAAGTGCAGGGCCAATAACTGGAAGAAAAGTAAGAAAACAAAATAGAAACGGGGACGCGGACGACAGGAGTAAGTTAGATTTCTTCCCTTTCATCCTGCATTGTTTAGTGATTGCCAGTGTGAAGCTGAGCTGGGAGCTGGTGAGTAAGAGTCTCTGCACTGGAACTGCGAGGCTTAGGAGACGGTAAACGGTTAGTCAGTCAGATTAGGAGTTGAAGGTTGAAGTTGAAGGTGGAGAGGCAGTAAAGGCGTAATGTAGCAATAAGTAAGATATTAGAGCAGGATGGCTAGGCCTAGTTGGGTGCATTGGGCCAGTGGGCCCGGAGTATAGGGCTGGCTGGTGCATTTGAGTGAGGAGCACTTGGAGTAATAAAGTGGGCAGTGAGGAAAGAGAGGGTTGGTTGTTGGCGAGAGACGGATCAAGTTGCGTTCGTCATCTCCTCACACTCACTTGACTCCCGTGGAGTTTGTTGAGGAAGACGTGGCTAGCACTTTGGAATAACGACAGTCGTGGATGGAGAAGGTATGGGAGCGTAGAAACAATTTGGCCCAGCCGAATTTCAGGAGATTGTGGCATTAGGGCAACCCCTGGGATGATTACACTGTTTCCATTAGAGCATTGCACTGCATTGGTAACGGGTTCTCCGAGGAAATGACCAATTTGTCGCTCTCCCCCTGCCTTGCTGCCTCCACTCCTTTGCATGACATGACAACATCAACGACTCGACAAAAAATAACGGGCATTAGCAATTTCATGGTTCAACTTTCGACGATTGATATTGTGCGTCTTTCTGTAAAAGAAAATAATGGTGAAAGCCACACCGGTAATAACCGTAAGCTTATAATACTTAGCTAAGTACTTTACCTTCTGCCATGCCACACCAGTTCACTTCGCTCCAATCTAACTACACTACACTAAAAGCCAAGGCTGGGGGACCTCTGCTCACACAGGAGTAGGTACCGACAAGTACGACTTCTCTTTTATTATCCCTAGCTATCGCACACTATCGGATACATAAATACATAATATTCCATTCGAACATAATAAAATAAAAGTAACAGATAAGAATACGAACAATTCTGTTTTGGGGAAGGATACTCAGAAATCCCTTTGACCAAACCAGAATTGTTTCTTGGATTGTCAAAGAATAGTGTTGCTATACACAGTGTAATAATATTTGATAGGGAATTTGATAACACCCTGTAGATAAGTATTCAAAGTTGACTATCAATATGTATCTACCTAGTAGCAACATTAAATTAGTTACTTTTGTTCAGTTCCACTTGAGTGTAATTGAGGAGCCGCGCTTAAAGCGGATAACACTAACAGCCAGCGTAGCAGTCGAGTATTTAATGGATCGCTTTCTCTTTCCCACAGTTCTTGTTGTTGGAACTGGAACTTCAGTTGGAACTCCACTCCAGACCGAAATGTACTTACCACGACTCCTACACTTCCCCACAGTGTGCACAAATCCACAGATGTGAAATTATATCTAATGTGCTGGTATTAGGGAGCATAGCGCACTATTTGATGCACTTTCACCATATTGGCCACCTTTGAGCAGGTGTCTGGCCAACAAAAGCACTCTTTCATTGCAAGATGGTCAACTCTGCGGTTTGCTCATTTGGTTTGGTTTCCTGTCGGACGGGACATCATTTCTCGAGATAGCATCAGCGATGTGTTGCTGGTGCGCTGGCAGAGCGACTTTCTATCAGTGTGCATGGCACCCAATGTTTAATGTTCCTTGCGACGGCTAACTCGGTAGTCCGGCAGTCCTGTTTGCATCCAATTGCCAGTAGTGCTAATGAAATGTATGAGATTTCCTATGAGTGAGTTCGAATGAATCCGACTCAATGAGCTATTCCTTTCTACGACACTCCATGCTCGTCCATTTACTAAAGTGAAAAGCCTTTATCAAAAAAGAATCGCTCTTCCTTGGACATGTTACCTGCAGCTACGGATACTTCCACGCACAGACACTCTCATAGTCAATTACTCCTATTTCCTCGCTAAGTATATAAGATCCAATTTCAGATAGTGCAGCAGCAAACTTCAACAAGACACAGAACCTTCTCCATAACTCACCACTTGGAATAAACAAATAGTAGTGAAAGCCTCTTCAATTTCTTTTGCCCTACTAACACTCACTATTTATATTATAACTAAGTTACCCTATAATATCAATTGTACATATTCTACCTTACTTTGCTGGACCTCTTTATATCATCTATTACTAACACAAACTCTTTCACTCTCATTGCTAGACAAATAACTTACATATTGGACCAACTGATCGATGCAGGTGAGCTGTGGACAATTGTACATCTTCCAGAAAGACTTTTAAGTGAATTTTTAATTCACAGGGTTTCTAAACATTTTCTTTATACTGGTGGAAGCTATTGATAGTTAAACCCCTATATTTCACCTCATTTATTATTGAAATTGGAATAAAAATTAAATAAATATTTGTTTAAAAGAAATGTTTTCACAAACGCATGTATTGCTCTTTCTTTTCTGTCTACATACATTTTTGATCATTGAAGTCGTTCATATTGGTATTTATAGTAACTGTGGAATTCTGTAGTGAATTAAATTGCATGAATTTATTATTGCTTCATCCTTTAAACGACTGTAGAAATATCGTTTTCGTACAATTAAGTATATTTTTATGAAACATGCTGTGATAATGAGGCCTTAAATTGCTTTTTATTGTATTTGTAAAGGACCAAATTAATTCCCTTTAAAATATATACCTTAAATACAACATAGCTTTCTAAAAATTAGGAAACACGATATTGAGAATAGTAGCAATCGCTATTTGTGAAAAGGGCACCTAAAAGCAATTGTACTGTAATTGTACAATTGTAATTTTAATTGTACTGTTATAAAATACTTCACCATTTCTAGAATCCTGTGTTGAAGGAAAAAATACCGAAAGCAAAAGAAAATACATGGTTAAATGGGAATTGAATTGAATGCTCGCAAATACGCATATGTTTAGCTTAAAAATGGAGTCAAATATACTTAAAATAAAATAGTACAATAATGCTGAATTATGAAAGCATGATATAAAGGTGTGCAGAGATTAGATTTGTGTGTGTAGATTTGTTCATGAAATGTTTGTGAAGTGAAGTTTGCACAGGTTGAGAATCAAAATTGTGTATATTGAATTACTAATATTTAGGCAGAAATGCAGAATGGTTGGGTAATATTTGCAAAGAAAAACAAGAGGCGATGTGGGTTTGTGTATTCCACTATTCCCTTACAGGCAAAGGAAAAAAATGAAATGGGTGTTCGTCTTACTAATTATTTCCAAGAACTAGTTATCATTAGACAAATAGAAAGGGATTTTTCATAAAAGAAAAGTAGGAACTACAACTGATGTAGGTATCTTCTTACTATTGGTTGAGTTAGTGCTAATTGTAAAGCGCGTAAGATATTAAGTATATTATGGCGGACTGATAATGAGTGGCTTATAAATAGTGGATGTGAACTAAATAGTTAGTAATTGTAGGGAAAGGAAATGGAAAGAAAGTCAAAGTGGGAGTTTCGGAGTGGAACGACATTCCGGGCGGCTACTAATTGTGAAGAGAAGAATTTTGATGTTGTCGTCCTCATAGTTAATTCATAGGAGAGACAAGAAAACAATATAAAATATATTAGAGAGTTGGTTGTATTCGTCTGGTGCAGTAATTACACAGTATCTCTTATTCACAAAGATAGTTTTGCCACCCTAACCCATCAATCATTCTCCTCGTAAGTGCTCAAGGGATACAGAGTCGTGCGATTCCGCACTCCAGTAACATTTTCTACTTGATTCTCCGAAAAACAGTCACGCTATTTCCCCTCTTTCCATATTTTTTCTCTATCCATCTCTCTTCTCTCCTTTTCCCTTCTAACCATCCAAATCTCGAGAGATTTTTTAGAGCCAACAGCGGAAAACCTTGCTCGACTTTGGTCCAATTCCTGTGTTGCATCACTGATTTCTACTTCCACCGCCAAAGCTACCAACTATACAAATACATACCCAACTAATAGGTGGATAGCTACCTATGTTATCTGTACACAATATTTTCCTACCCTTTTTCCTTTATTTCTCCCTATACTCACTTTCCCATCAATATTTAGCGTACTTCTCTTAGCAATAACTACATAATATGCATACAACGTAACTACATTGCTAAGCAATGCACCTTAATGCCATTTGCATTAAAACTAACAAATACGTTTATATAATGATAGATGGAAGGTTGCGAACCGAACCATAAGTGAACAAGTGGTACATATGCATCTCGTGTAAGTATATTAACCCTTTTCTTCAACTTTCAAATAGAATAGTGTTTTGACTTTCTGTGACTGTGTTGTGAGTGCATATCTCATTTGGAATGCATGTACTTGTCTCTCACACAGCCATACAGTTCAGGGGCTTCGTAATAGCATCATCATACCTAACTGAAGATTTCTTCCGAGTTTACTCTTCGTCCTTGCCGTTTTTATCTCATCTGTTATTTTATATAAAAGTCCTTTTTCACTTTTACAATACAGTTGGGTACAAATATCCGAGAAATAAGATGAGTATTCTGGAAAGAGTTCTGTCTGACTTAACAAGAGACAGCAGAACAGCAAGAAAGCTAATAGTAATTTAACACCAAGTCTTTTCTTCCTTCCTTTTTTCTTCATTTCAATCCTTCCCCTTCCTTGTTCGTATATTATTCTTTCCAAGTCTCTCCATGTTATCCCCGTCACTTCATCTCTCACTCATTTTCCCTATTTCCATAGTTGGCGTTAGCGCTAACGCTATACGACTCCTCAATTAGCAAATTTGCCATCAGCTCCCCAATATGCTCTTCCTCATTAGTCTCCTCTTTCAGCCAAGTACTGAATCTTAAACACAAATCACACTGCACAACTCCCAGATCTTCTCCCAAGCTCTACATTTTAAACCAAATTGGATCATTCATAATACGACACCCTTTTCGGCTAAAAATTACATTCCTTATGCAATTATTAAATATTATAATGTGTTCATGTATCGTTCCACGACTTTAGATTATTAAAGACCAGATAAGTGTGTAAAATGTACAAAATAATATTTCATTGAAGTATGCTCATCATATCCAAGTTGTAGAAAGTAGGTTAATATGTTTTCTTATAAAATTAATGGTTTTTCGGTATATTAAATGTGTCGGTTAACGAATCCTAGAATTAATTTTTATGTATTTGCCTTACATTCAATGCATGTGTTAGCGGCAAATCGAGAAATCAGGCAATTTCAAAAATGCCTAGGCAAATTGAGAAATTTGTACTGAGTTTTGGTTTCTGTGGTCAATTTTGAAGAAGATAAGTTAACAGGCCATTTTAGACTTACTGGCATAATTCAAAATTAATGGCTGAATCAGAAAAACCTCACTTGAATTATGTGGACCATTTCATTTGTAAATTATGACAATTATTAACTTTGAAGAGCTACGTCATATTAAATGATGTAACTTAGAAATGAAATGGTCCACATAATTCAAGTGAGGTTTTTCTGATTCAGCCGTGACTTTAGAATTATGCCAGTTGGTCTAAAATGGCCTGCTAACTTGTCTTCTTCAAAATTGACCACAGAAATCAAAACTCAGTACAAATTTCTCAATTTGCCTAGGCATTTTCGAAATTGCCTGATTTCTCGATTTACCGCTAACACATGCATTAACAACTGAAATATTTTATTCTGTTAAATTGGTTTAACCAAGTAATATTGTAATAACTGTATAATTTGCTTCTCTTAAGATTATACATAGAACGCAAAAGGGCAAATGTTGACATGAAAATTCTGAGCATTTATTATTACTAATACCAACTGGTGACAAAGCATAGCATGATTATTTAACACTCTAATCCTCTTTTGATGTACAATAGTTTCACCTATATCCATGAATGGTGACAAAAGCGAAAACAAACTTTGCAGTTTGTTTATCCTCTAAAATTCCAGAAGGTCAAAGTCATCAGCTTTATTATTAATAATTCTATTTTTGGGTTATTTGCTCTACTGAAACATTGACCTTTTCTTTTTCGGTATTCACATGTAAAAAGTTAAATTAATTATTTAATTACGGATTAGTCATGCTATCTTATCTGTGAAATAGTACGCCTTTTGTTCAACATTGCTTTGTTTTAAGCATGACTATACGATACGGTATCCGTTCCGTTAAGTAAATCTTATAAAATAATAGAATAGTAGTTTAAAGAAAAGAATGTATTACATGGTTCCGATTACAGATACAAAGCAGAGCAATAAAGCAGGTCTACCGATGCTGCAGTATGAAAAGATGTATTGTTACAAAAGGGGTTCACTTCTTTTCACTTCACTCCGGTATGCATGGTATGGTGCAGGAGAATATAGTATGGCTTTATACTAGTGGGTGTCAAAAAAGCACTTGTTATTTCCTTTCCTCTCTGAACCAAATTTCATGGTTCCTTGGCTTTTATCATGCAGTCCAAACGAAATCAAAATCAAGAGATCTAGAACTGAGAAACAAATTTTAGTAAGGCTGAAATTCTAAACAACAGGCACGCACATTTCCCAGCCTTTTATGCAGATCTCCCTTATATACTGGGATCTATCAAAGCATACCCTATAAATGCTAATGGTTTTTGTTTTTATTTGTTGGTAGTGCTTTGCCTGAATCTTGGGTGTCTCTTCACTCTGGTCAGATTCTTCCTCAGTATGATTTGAAGCCACCATATCCAATGTATTGTAATGGAAATTTGAAAGGACGTAGAGTAAAGAGGATTATAGCCATTACTTTTCATTAGCAAACGAAAACAGGGCAACAATGGAATAAAATATTGTCCCCTTCCATTGTACAGTATTAAAATCTTTTGCTTTCGCTCCGTGACACGAAATCACGTTCACGGACTGCAACAATTAACTCACAAACATACAAACCTTCAAGGTAGAACAGACAAACATATTAGCTTTTGCAGTCTCAGCGTTAAATAACCCTGCGAGAACATAATGGCTAACCGAACTGTAAAAATATTGGCTGCATATTTGCTATTTTAAGTAGATACCAAAAAATCGAATTCTCCCTCAATGCAAGATTCGTATTGCAGAAATAAGTTAAAACAGTATTAAACTGGTATAAAATCATCATTGACATCATAATTGACATTTCTATTCGTTAGCATTGACAAAACAGAAACGGATTCAATGGAAGTATAAAATACAAATATTAATGCAAATAATGCCGAAAATATTAGAAGATGGCAAGTACTTTTTAGGCAGTCCATGTTTTTCTTGTGGGTAAATATTCTTGAATTTTGTAGGCATATAAATTACCAAGTAGCCATAGTACCTGTTTTCTACATTTTTATATCCCCTTATACCACTATTATGTTGTCATTTATATCTAACAATAAAATATTGCAAGTCAAACAAAAATGAATCCTTTGATTTGAATCTCATATGTATTCATTTTAGGCATACTACAAGGTAAAAAATTGGTTCTGAGAAGTAATTAGAGATTTCCACATTCATAAACAGTTAAAAGTAAAGCAGAAGAATTCTAGGAATACGACTATACGTTGCAGCATTTGCATAACAAAATGACTTTGTCACTATACTTGGACTTACCTTTAATAATTGTATATAATAGTAGGTTTTTACTGAATGCTAATAGCAAAAGGCAAATAATATATCGACATCGACACGAAGTAAAATTTCTAGAAATATCCTTTCACATCTAATTTAACTTTCTCCGAATCTCCAATTTACGAATTCTTTCTGCTAGTGAATACTTCGGGAATTTCCTTCTTAGAATTGTCCTTAAGCAAACTGACATGTAAGAAACAAAGGAGGAGGCAAGGGGAGGACGTGGCACTTCCAAAAAACAGTATGATTTTCAGAATTTCTTTGTGGTGCGAGTGACCCTCACACATGAAATGAATAAAGCGTCTAGGGAATAAAACTGCCTAGATCATGAACCGAGCTACGTAGTACTGAGCCGTAGATAATATTTACTAATAATACCTACTGCAGCGTATGCATTGTGATATTGTTAGAAAGTTTACCTTTTGGTCGTTTTAGCAAGCGCTCTCCCTTTGGTAAAATACCCGCTGGTGAAGTAATTTTAGACATCATTTACTGTGTGGGTTGAGGAAGTAGCGGACAGAATTCCAACTGTTTTGAAACTCCATGCAGAAATGCATCCTTCTCAGTTTGAACAAAGGAAGTACAATGAACATACTTAATGTATGTATACTCCAAAGATTTTTGGGACTACCAAATAGTATAAGAACATCCATTGAAGAAACCCGGGTGCTGTGTCCACAAAGTTTACTATAAGTTCGATTTTTGTGGGGGGAAAACAAAAGGCTGAATTACCCATTCCAGATCGAAAGGGATAAATCCGGGTATAGGAGCTCACAGGATACAGATACCCTGCATTTGCGAACATAGATGTTACTAAGACCGACAAGAGGAGGAATGAAACCGGCAGTGCGATTACAACGGAAATGATGGTCAAGTGTGTAATGCTTGTCCGGTTTCGTCGCCTAATATTCCTTTTTGTCGCTTCTTAGAGTTGCACTTGGAAGGACACAGTAAATAGTAAGCTGCTGGAAACATCTGTGCTCCATACTTTATTAACATTAGGGAACATGAATCCAACAACCGTAATATGAGTTATACAATAAAAGTAGCATAACCTGACGGAGTACCGTCAACCACCACTCAGCTAATAACCCTGAACGCCAGGTAATTACATTTATTGTGAGACTATAATACTCTAGTGCACTACAGTGTGGAACAGCAAAAAGTGCAAGTAGTGCGGCAATAATACTTTATAAACGGAGTACCATTACCATTCATTTTATAAAGTCCCGCAAGTTGACTAATAATGCTTCTTTAAAGAAACTGGAATATTATACATACGACACCGACTTTGTACTTACAGTTAGAATATAGTGCATATATTACGATGAACTTGCAAATCTTCATTAGATGCACAAAATTATCAATGCATTGCCAATTTTGAATTTCTTCTGTAATATGAGGACTTCCTCGTGGAAGGACCTCATGGAATGGCTTTTTTACTTTCATTATCCCTACTACTTGTGGTACTGGTCAACGCAGTGATAGAATGATTGCAGCTGCATGTTTAAAAACCCTTTGAACATCTTGTGCTCTACTCCCATTTTAAATATTATATACATTCCATTTCTACATCAGCATTAAAAGTTTATTTTGGTGTTTGGCAAGCATGGCAAGAAACACTATTCTAATTACAAATGACTAGCATATCTTGCGTTACAGTATAGACTGCATAAGCACAGAGTGCAAGTCGTTTAAAGTAAAAACAGTGTAAGCATAATAATAAAAGCAAAAGTCATTGAGCTTATTAATACTTCAAAGCTGAAAGGAAAAAAATTCATGTCATCGTCACGCAAAAATTTCCTTCGACCCATCAAAACAAGTTTGTTATGTAGAACTTGTATCACAATTGAAACACTTCAGATAACATAGCAGAATTAGTAATGAGAATTTTACTCTTGAAATTAGGTAATGATACGATACACGGTGTGATATTTACGAATAAACGAATTACATGCTTACTAATGAATAATAGTTCCAGTTTATATTACTAGCAAAGAGGTCATGGAGAATACAGAAATAGCAAACAATCAAAAATGTTTGAATCTTAAGTGTGAACAGTCAATATTTATCATCGATATCATTATAAGTAAATTATGAATTTTGTTTGTGTGGAAAGCATTGGTGTATGGTAAATGCTAAACGATAGATGACAGCTACTTCATAAGTCTATTATTATGAACAAATTTAGGGTTGACAGTTGACGGTATTGTAATGGTAAGACCGCATGAACACTTTAAATGTACCGGTCCATCTGATAAAACTAGACTGAATTTCACTTATGAAACATTTGCATAAAAATTGGTGGCAGTAGTTTAGTATACATGCAGCAAAATAATCTGCAAATGCTCGTTTTCTCAAAGAAAGTCTTGCAGAGTAGTGGTTATACGCTGAGATCATACTGACCTTTTAAGTGTTTGAATCCAGATAAATTTTTTATTCACATGAAAAACCTTAATGCAACTAATACAACTTGAGTAGGATGCACAAGTAATCCAAACGGAAATATATGAAAGAAAATTAGTGATCACATTATTTTACTTCCATAACTATACTGGTTATGTAATAATAGTATCTAATACCCATGTGTGCTATTATCTCTCGCATCTTGAGCCCAACTGTTATATTTGTAATAATAATATGCAGAAAATGATTACCAAGGAGGCCTTGTGAGTTCTGTGAAAACAAAAATGCCAATCTTTTCAGTTTTATGTACTTAGTTTGCAGATGTCTGTTTATATTAATGTAGTAGTGGGTGTCTATATCGTAATACCATTACTAGTTATCATCATTTTAAATATGTGACGACAATAATGACAGCACAGAAAAGCTAAGCCCCATTATCTGGTGCCATTTTATCTCTGGTAGACAGAAAAAATTTAATAATGTCAACAACTTCGAATAGTACAACAAAACATAGTTTAATATCAAATATACCTCGAAAGAAACCGGACCGGTATGCCAACATTCATGAGCAAAATTATAATGCCTTTCCAGAGAATTATTCGAAGCGATATTGCATTTCGAGTACATAATCGACATACATGCAATAAAGCTCTCCTGTTTCGCGTTTATCGTAATATTACTTCATAATAAAAACTTGCAGTACTGTCCAATTAATAATACCAACATCTGGAAATAAAGTATAATGTCAACACATACATTTACGTAATTTAATAAAAATGTGTACGTATCACAATGACTAAGCACATCCCAAAACCCAGTAACAACATTGCATTGACTAGAAAGAATAATATGTAAAGCCCAAACGTAACCCTATTGTAGAACTTAATTATCTACCACATAAAATATAGCAGACTTTAAAAAAATCTGTCCTATTTATTCTTGATGTGATTGGTTACCTATTGCGGGCAATTGTCTCTCCTGCAATGACTCATAATTCGTATGCCCATTTTTTCTGCCTGAAAAGAACAGATAGAAAAATTAAGATAGCACGGTAACAATGGCTAGTGGAGCAAATGTTGTGGTTGTGTGAAATGTACCACTCTTTTCACTGCCTAAACCATTTTGGGGCGTAACAGTAATTGGCAATCTGAAAAGGTTAAGATAACCATAATTAGCAGTCAGAAAAGGCATAAATAACCATTATTACCGATATTTATATTATAACAATATCTATTTCATTTAAATAGTACGATTTGCGTCACAGGTTTTTCTGATGGCTAAATATTGTCATTCCAAATTTTTCTGATTGCCCAATACGGTTATTCCTCGTTCGGAGAACGGGTGCAAAAGACTAGTATAATAATAGGACAAACTGACGAAAATAAACTAATAAAACTGATATTGGAAAGTAAATATTCCATGAGATTTAATTTGATATCCCCATTACTAAATGAATATGAAGTTTAACCTAACTTTTGCTTTTAAAATACTTCACGTTTGTGCCTAATGTCATAATTTTACTATTATTTGTCATTTTCCAGGGTCGTTTCCCAATCACGGAAGACATCATTGCGAACACTGCGGCAGAGGTTACTATATTTACTCTAATCTAATGAGTGCTCTGACGTTAATATCACAGAAGTATTTTTATGCTGATTAGGAATGAATAGAATACAAAATAATTATGGTCAATACACCATAAATAATTCAACAGTCGACTATTATATACAGTGCTACATTGTGAATTGTGATTGTAAAGATGACAATTACTTTGAGCAGGGGTACATGCCATATGCATTGCAGAGCAGTAGCAGATTAATAAAATGCAACAATCAAATACAAACTGTGAGATTGTTGTTGGCCTGTATAACTTTATGGCAATCTTAGAGCAGTGCAGTGACACCTGGTAAAATGAAAAACGTAAATATCGTTCCCACATTCCATTGGTGCAGGATTTGATCAGGGAACGTGTATAGCATTTTGCGTGTAAGATTTAAATCATTTTCTTTGTTAAATGTTTCTTGTATTTTGCAAAACATCACACATACTACGATGTAGCCTGAAATGTGATTTGTAAATCAGATTTTAATTGTGTCACATAGCCTCACACGAATTGGCTCACATTTTTCTTTCTATGTATGAGTGTGACTGTGACTGTAAGTTCAAATTAAAGTTGTAAACACAGAAGTACAAATTAAAAATTGATATTGTGTGTTGTATTAAAATCTTAAGTTTACAGTTGCTAGAGATATTCTGCTGTTAATACTCTGTAAATGAATATGTTTACTATTTACATCTGTCAAGTGACGATATCTGACATCTTAAATATTGACTCAAGTGAATACATTTCAGGAAAAGTTATTTATTTGCCCTAATATCCAAAGCGATCCTCGCGGCTAGGCCATTCATTAGGTGACTCAATACTGAACATTGAGAATGAAAATACATATGAAGTGATAAAATTGCAAAAAATGTCTATTATTTATTATTAAGAAATGACAATCATCTCAAACTACATACGAAGGGAGTTTTACAGGACATGAAATGATTTTAGCACATTCCCTTAAATACTGATTCCACACGGTTTCGTTTTGTAATGGGCTATTTAAATTTCCAAAGCTTCAAATTACTGGAAATACCAATTTGCCAATACCAAGTAAACCGGTGTCAACCCGACAACTTTAACTATTGTCATTTATTTATTCGCCAAATACAAAAGTAAGTAATAGTTATGCTTTTTGCAAAAATTGTTTACTTTGTAGCAAACCATATCTGTTTGTAATATAAGTATACATTATTCACTGTGTGGAAATAGTTTAACTCAGAAATAGTAGATTCGGTTGCAAAAATTAAATGCAGTTTTATAAATTTTCATTTTTACTATTTCTGTCATATTTACAATACGAATATTTTCCGATAAAGTGTTTTACCATTTCAAAGCGTCCTAAGTACGGATTACTAATAAAGATAAATGTCAGATACTTAATCTTGGTGGATCTACATAACATACAATTTTTATTTTCAAGTTCTGCAACACTGTACGCAAGTTCTAAATTCTATCAATGTATTTCCTTGAAACAGAAGTATAGCAATTTATTTCTGTAATGATGTAGCTATCACTTACAATATAGGGTTAAGCATTTTCTATGATAACGTTTAAAAGTCAAATGTTGACCATTTCGTAGTATTGGATCGAAATAGAAATCTTTCGTGGCTCATATGAATTTTAATGCTACTTATTAGTAGGTCACTTCATAGGCATAGGTTATTCATCTGTATATAAACGACGGATTTTTTAATTACCGTATCAGACTACTGACTACTTATACGGTAATTAAAGACGTAAGATTGCTTTTACAAAAATACTCTAGTCATTAAACCATAAAGGTTACTTTTCATTATGTGTTGTCAGCAATGTTTAAGTAGCAAAGTTAAAACGTGATAAAGTACAAAACAAATAGATTCCGGAAACTTTGCCCTGTTTTGCAGCTTTTCAATGGTCACTATATGAACTATAATATTGATACAGATCTTGCAATGCATATGAAAGCTTTTGCAAACAATCGTAAAATTTGCTTATAATATTCTTTTTTACCGGTGAGACTATTCCTTTGTTCACTTGCTTGGGCATTAACTTATATGTTTAGTCCTGCATATTCTTATTGCTTATAACAGAGAATATGATAGCTATGCTTATGCTTCATCTTTATATTACAAGGATACCGAAAATAAATTCCATGCACTTATTTTTCAAGTTTCTGCTTCCTACAGAGCTCTTGATTATTTAGATAATATGAAAAAATCGTTACTGCGAATCTGTTCAATTATTACCAGTTGAAAAACTTTGTATGAAAATGAATTTCAAATTTAAAGGGATTTTAAATTCCATTATTAGCGATCAGAGTTTAGAAAAGTCCATATTTCAGTCAATGTTGTGTAAAACAGAGGTCGAAATAGCTGCTTACCTCTCAATTGAAGATTGGTGAGAAGCTCTCAACTCACCTCTCATTTGTGAAGTGAGCAATGAGAGGTGAGTTGAGAGGTGAAGTCACGTGTACTTGAGAGGTGAGAGTTGAGTTGAGAGGTGAGGTTTTGAAAAAATGAGAGGTGAGAGGTGAGTTGAGAGGTGAAGTTTTGAAAAAAAGAGGTGAGAGGTGAGTTGGGAGTCATGACTTTGCAGAAAAAAGTGGTGAGTTGAGAGTCATGACTTTGCAGAAAAAAGTGGTGAGAGGTGAGTTGAGAGTCATGACGTTGCAGAAAAAAGTGGTGAGAGGCTACCTCTCAATACTCACCTAAATTTCGATCTCTGGTGTAAAATACCTTCGTTGATAAGCAAAGCATTTTCATGTGGTATAAAATTCACAAAATTTTTAGTTTCAATACAAAATATTCCAAAGCCGGAAGAAAATAAAATAGAGCTGTAGAAACGTATAGGAAAATGGTTTTGAATCTTTGGTGGGTTTCCGTGCTATGTTTAACCGCGCTTAGGGTACATAGATTTAAAGATATTTTACTATTACATAAAATAAATATCTATCAGTTTAAGACTTCAGTAGATATTCAATTTAAATATGTGCAAGCATTGAACTCTAAACTGTAAAGGTTAGTCTCTATTTGGAAATACTTCATCTCATGAATTAAAATATGCAGAAGACAGCAATGATTGTTTGTTTGGCGATGCAGTAATAAAAGAATGACGTACTTGAATGTCAATATTTTATATTTGCTAAGGAGGAATATTTGTGGTTACTTTTATTTTGCATTTACATGAGTGTAATAAATGTATAGTACTGTGTATCACAATCGGCTCAGTGCGTGATTATTGATTACTGATCACACATTTAACACATCAAACCATAAGGAGTAAGCTTACAGGCATTCATTGTAATGAATATTACATACCCATATGCAATACAAGAATACATAAGTCATACATTCCGTTAGGCAAATTACATTGAATGCGTATTCTATTCCCATTTCAAATTTCCTCTCGCTAATAAATATACATTACAAATCGTTGTGCAATATTACATGAAAACATATATTAAAGTGACGTGTTACTAATATTATTTCTAATGATTATTTATTAAGATTTTTATGATGTTTTTTAAAAATTTCTGACTATTTTTGCAATATTATTTAAAAATAAGTTTATTTGATGCTATCCAGGGAATATCGGACAATATGGTGGAGAACATATAAATAAACTCCTAAGTAAGACTTTGCATTTGTCTCTTAAAAAGATGCCCTGCAACCCCAATTCTGCGAGTCCGCCCTCTAATTACTTTTTATTTATTTTTGAGCATCCAATTTTAAATAAGTTTTTCACTCCAATGGTTAAGCTCTCAGATGGTCTCATATTATTGTTGTGTAATATTTTTGTGTGGAGTTTCACAATTATTTACTGTACCGTATGTATTCTTTAAGGTCTACCTACCGTAACTAACAAATATTTATTTAAATCATACATCAAAATCTTAATTAAGTAGTTAGAATATACCAAATATTATGTATTTCTCTCTATTTGCTGCCTTCAAGGTTTTGTTTATCTTATTCCATTACTACCAATCTATAAACGGTGAACTTCAATGATCAAAAGTAATGAATTCATACGTAACTGCGTGACCTAAGTCAAGTACCTTGATAATCTGTTAAAACCAGTCAGCAATAAGCATCCGCAAAGCATAATTCATTAATTGTCATGTGGTTTTATGTCGTTATTCGTTCTACTATATATAATATCTGTTATCTTTACTAATAAATGTGACGGAATATAAACAAAATTGTTTATTTCAGTTTCCAGTTTCAATGCATTAGGGAAATGCTAGTAAGTAGGTAGTCTAAATGGCAGACAGAACATTAACAGTCTGTTGTCAGACAACAATTTATGTTCACAATTCAGAAATCCCAAGGCAAAGTAATATTTCATTATTACAAGTCCATGGTTAGTGCTAAGACAGTATTAATCAGTAAAAAGACCATACAATACTTTGTATAGAAGGTAGTAATATTTATAGCCAATGGTATTATTTATATACTACACGTTAAAGCGATTCAAACAAAATGTGCATATCATACATTACATTTGTGTAACTATAAATCTGGGCATAATCTTAAATGCATACTTATATTAGTCACTACTTTACATATAATTAGCATTTAGGGTTAGGTACATTTGCTCTTTGCTGTTTAGCTATGTAATTTAGATTATTTAACATATATTATTAGCTCCTTTATCTGTAGTCCAAGCTCAGGTCGTCGTAAAGGCTCACAGCACTTGCAATGAAATGGTCATACGCTTATTCATAGACTACAGTTTAGGGCGTGTTCAATGAAAATTGAAAATTTTGTCTCACATTTTCTATTTTAAAGAAAATATTATGATCATTTGCTGACATTACAATGTATTACTTGAGTCCAAAACTAACAGAGGAGTGCCTACGAGTATCTGAATGTCAATAGGCTTGTTTATTTTTCAGCTGCAAAGCTGTGCAATCATTTAAAGGAAAAACAGCTACCTATATCATTTATCATGATATACATAATATCTACCAGAATATTATTGCACTTCAGAGATACCAAAGTTTTTGATATATTTTCTAAGGTCATACTCGTTTAACATTCATAGATTTCCTTAATTTCTTGTCCAGTCAACGTCAACATTATATAGTAAGTAGCGAAAAGTATGTATGACATACGATGGAATGTTTTACTTGGAATGGAAATTTTTACAATGTATTTCCAGTGCAAAAGGACAGTGCAGCATTTCACATTCGAGTAACATTAGAATATCTCTTTTTGTCTGTTTAATATCCCAAATGATGTGCCAAAATTAATATTTTCCAAATCCTCGCTGTAGATGTAGGAAAGAAATATATTCAATGGCATTTCTTTGAGAGTAATTTACTTCCATTATCACTTTTCAAAGAATGATGTCTAAAGAAATGCAATTCTCTTAAAATAGACAAGAAGTTTAATTTAATTTTCTGTTGGTTAGTATCAAAATTGTTAAATAATTTTAAAAACTTCGAAAAGGCTTTTCCCTTGGAGTTTTAGTACGTATGATTAAATATTGATAAGTGCGATTTTTCCTTAAGAAAAAATCACAGTGCAAGATATTAAGGTGTGGAATCTTTACCCCGGCACCTCTGCAAGCAAACATAATATAGAGATAATCCCTAGCGATAAATTTCCCTTATTTGCTTGCCCTTGTAAACTTTGACTTTAGTTAGCCATGGATAACGTGTGTTGAGAAAACTAAGCATGAGGTGATTGGAAGTGTAAAGACATTTAAAAATTCTTAGAATTGCAGTTGGTACAAATCAATGGTCATTGGTCATGGAAAGTCGAGACATCAATGTGAGCCAAGGTGATATACTTATACGGGATTAATGTAGTAATGTAAATACTGACAAGTACAGAATATGGGAAGCATCATACTGAAGTGAAACACCACGATACCTCTAAGATACATTTATACTTATCAATAATTGATTGTATTTTCGTTTACATTACTTATGCGAGTGGCTAGTCTTGTGGTTCCATTGAAATGGCGCTTATCTTGCTCAGAACATTGTAAGATATCCTACATTATCCCAAAAATATTAATGTTATCTAATAATAACTTGTAAAAATTGAGTTCCTACACTGCAGTATGAGGTGTGGATTTGAGGAAATTACTTTATTGGCGACGTCTGAGGATGTTGATTGTGAGTTCATTTCATACAACAAAATCATATCACGAATCTTCAGTATTCGAATACTTATAAATAAGCGTGTGTAATAAAACGTTGTTTTCTGTTACTATGTGTCTTTTACATTACATCACAGTCTGTCTTTTGAGTGTTCATTAGTTGAGGAATATAATACAGCTAGCAATTACTAATGCGTACTCTGTGAATTGTTGATTCTAGGTCAGAAACAGAAGAGCTATCTAGAATCTCCACTCCACCATTGATCCAACATCTTGCTAGTAATTAAAGCACTACACCACTATTCGTGTGTACTTCATTGAAGAAACTTGAACTATCTGGGTGAGACGGTCAGTTCTTCTCCCGTTGACGACGAGTTGAGACGCTGTGCACGAGTCTGAAACAGATGAATACAAATTTTACTACTGATTAAGAGATTCGCCAATCCTTGTCTGGCATTTATTAATATTCGTTGTGTTTCCTCATGGTGGTCTTAAATCACTCAGTAATGGGGATCAACAATCTTCACGCTGAGTTTCGGAGATTTACTCTTAATAGTGTTCAATTAAGACGGCTTTATTCGGAGACGCTCAAAGCGCTTGATGATATTTCATCAACAGGTGTTATTCCAAAAGGTGAGCACTTGCACTCTCACCTTATGATATTGCTGCATTACATTATGATATTTGTCTTGTACATCTTCGGTGGATCCATGTAATATTTTCACTTCCCAAATAATATGAAATCATTCAACTTTCATAGCAAAATTCACACTTTCATTGCCAATAAAATTAAAGTTTAGAACAATTATGTTAAAGTGAAGTTTTTTTCTTTCTCACCAATGTACTGACGATAATTCTATTAATATATGATCTTTTAGATTCTGTGAAAAATCTAGAGTGGAAAGTTAAGGAAATTCAACGACAACGATGCTTTATAGGCCGTCCCCCGTGCATTATTATTTTAGGACAGAACTGTAGAGTGAAAGCAATTTTAGTAAACGAGTTGTTTGGAAAGACTCACCTTCCGGTTTTAGAATCCGCCGAATCACTGTCCTGGAGAATGGTTCGATTTAAGTACAGCAAAAAAAGTCAGGTAAATATTATTTATTTTCTTTGCCTGTTGAATATTTTACACAGTGTTAAGAGAGAAATGATAATAAAATATTTATTAAACCCACATAATTAAGCAGGTTCTATTAACTCTTGGAACAAGTTATGAATTAGTAGAGAATCTTCACGACGGGCATTGGAAATCAGTTAATACTGCCATCCGTAGTGTCGACTTAGCTGTTCCAGAGGCAGAAGCTGACGTGAGGAATTGTTTGCAGCATATTTTTTATTACTGTTTATAATAATTCGAATGCTGAATATGTTTTTATTATACAGGGTCCAGTAGATGATTGTGCAGTTGTGGAAATGTATTTAGATCATTCGCTTCTTTATGACAATGCTACAGTAGTTGTTCCACCGACCGGAAATCGCGAAAACTTTGCTCAAATTGTCCGATCCCTATTTGAAACGACGACTCCAATCGTTTTGTACGGTATTGCAGAAGACACTCTTGCAAATGAGGTTTATAAAATATGCTGTTAAATTAAAATAGAAAGAATTGTTTGCATAAATTAGAAATATTGTTAGATTCTGTGATATATTAATACTTAACATAATTTATTACCCGTTCGTCAGTTTATTATAAACTTTATGAATTTTTTACAGGACGTTCACCATCTGCAGATGCTACGTTCCCTTTTACCAATTTTGCCAATATTTTTTGTTCACATGCCATCTCCTGATGAAAGCTTGGGATTGACAGAGGTTGATAGCAATGAAGTGATGAATCATGGTGCTCTAAACTTTACCACTGAAAATGAAAAAGTAAAAAGAAAGCATTCAAAGGAGGGCATGGAGATTAAAACGGCAATCACTTCTCAGCTTATATCTTTGGGTAAATGGTTAATATTTATGACGTTGTTGCACTTACTTGGGTTAGGTCTAAGTAATTGGTTATTTTTGTGATAGGATTACTTTGCGAGACTGGTACCCAGACATCTAAATCTAAATCGTTGACGGAAGAACGTTGTTCCTCCACAGTTGACGACAAATGTTGGCTGGAACCTGAAAGTATGACTAAATTCTCACATGTTACCAGTTATTATATAAATTGTTTGGATCAACTTCCAAAACTAAGTGCCTTTGTTCGAAATTATCTGCAATCTCAATTGATTGGAACTGCTAATCATCTACACCGTGTACGTCTTTGCTTTTAGTACTTCAATTTCTATAATACCTTTAAAAAAAGAAATCATTTAATACTTAAAATTTAATTACAATGTAGGTTCACAGCAGTTGCCTTCAAATGTTCATTTTATCTGCTTTTGAAATGGCTCGCGAAATGCAGATAACACCAAAACGACTTGAATATTCTCGTATGAAAGAAACAGAATTATTGGAAAGCTTAATGAAAATTGCAGAAAAGAAACAAGATGAGATGTGTGTATTGATTGCTGACACTATTGCCGAAAGGCGGCATGATATTCTTCAAAAGGCAGAGGTTCATCAATTCAGAGGTACTTCGACAGTAATATGAAATATAACCATACTGAAGTTCAATGTGCAGGTCTGTTTTTACTTTAAATTTACTTTGAAAACAACAATCATTTGTTTTTTAGATCCTTTCGTTAAAAATTGGGAAGGACCTTTATCAGGAAAATTAGTTTCTCAATGCATGGAAGAAATTCGCGAATTAGTGGTTTTAGATCTGAACAATATTATTGCTCAGAAATTGATAAATTCTGTCTATTGTCTACACGATACATTCCTGGGAACTTTGGAGCGCTGCATTTGTAGTTTAGAGAAGAATTTAAGGGATGTTGAAGACGGAGGTTCTCTTGCTAGCGTCGCGTTGAAACAAGTAAGTCATTTTTCATGTTTATGCATTTTTACTCCACGTTTTGATTAGTAACTTATTCTTAGTCAATAATATTGCAGTAGATAAGGTCATATTTATGTATTGCAGATACTGACAGCAGCATATCAAGTTGAAGTGCCAAATCATAATTCTTCCTCATTGCTCAGAGGTCTATACGATAAAATGAAGCAGTTGATGCATTCCCTTCCGTGGTCATCTGTGCCTTCTGTTGATGGAGCTTGGCGTCGCTTGGTTGCTGCTGATATGCTGGACTCACTTTGTCAATGGAGACTGGCCAGGGCAGTGTGTTCACAACTGAGGGAGCGATTGAAGACGTCTCATGAATCTTTTTCTTCTGCACTCAAGCATTTGGAGGCTCATCACAATGAAAGACTGGAAAAAACTGGTGAACAAGGATTTCGACTCCGTAAAGTTCATGCCCCGAGACTTGCTCGTTTAGCTCTTGAAACTAGTTCCATCACCGACTGTCTTATTCACGGTAAATTGTACTTTGACATCTGAGCAAGCTTCATATTTTTATGAGTTATGTTATTGCCTACATAATTTACATGAATATTATTTTGTGTAGGAATGCCTCAATGCGGAAAGGAAATAGGTAGAGGGCAATATGGAGTTGTTTATTCATGCGAATTCTGGGCTGGATATGCTCCTTGCGCAGTAAAGTCTGTGGTTCCTATGGATGATAAACATTGGAATGATCTTGCAATGGAGTTTTATTACATGAGGTAATAATGATAATATATATCAAATGTTTTGCTAGGACTTCACTCTTTTTAAAATATTTTGCGGAATAACTCTTTAGAAGTATACCTGAACATGACCGAATCGTTAGAGTTCGCGGATCTGTGATAGACCACAGTTATGCTGGTGGAACTATTCCAGCTGTTTTAATAGTCATGGATCGCCTTTCCAGAGATCTTTATTGTGCCTTAAAATTGGGTCTTACTTGGCTGGATAGACTTCAAGTAAGGTTTCTTTTATTACACGCATAGTTGGTTTGAATATTTTGTAACTATTTTATAAATATTTACTGTAATATACTATTTTTATAAAATAAAATGATCTTTAACCGGATTATAGGTAGCCCTTGATGTCGTTGCTGGAATTCGATATCTTCATTCTCAAGGATTAGTGCATAGAGACATAAAATTGAAAAACATATTGGTAAGCAATTATCTTTGTAACGTACAGAATTGTTACTTTGGATGTCTAATTTGTTATTTGGCAACTAGCTGGACTTTCAAAACCGAGCCAAATTGACTGACCTTGGTTTTTGCAAACCTGAAGCAATGATGTCTGGTAGCATTGTGGGAACACCAATACACATGGCGCCCGAACTATTTTCTGGTCAATATGATAACAGTGTAGATGTTTACGCTTTCGGGATTTTGTTTTGGTATTTGTGTGCTGGAAAAGTAAAACTGCCCCAATCTTTTGAGCAGTGTCAGAATAAAGAGCATTTATGGACTAGTGTTAAGAAAGGTATTTTTAATTTTTTAACATTGTTTTAAAATTCCACATTTTTTACGTAGACTAGCTTGAATCACTCACACAATCGATCAATTGTTACCATCCCATAATTCTGTATCAATCATTCCATTCATTAGGAGCAAGACCAGAGCGTCTTCCTTATTTCGACGAAGAATGTTGGCGCCTAATGGAGTCTTGCTGGTCTGGCGACCCAAATCAAAGACCTTTGTTGGGTCTAGTAGAACCTGCGCTGCAATCAATTAAATTGCGATTTGAGAAACTCCATTCTATGACTCAGGAGTATTCCCTTTCAGAAAGATCGGCAGAGGGTAATAAAATTACCAACATTTTATGGGGAGTAAAATAAGTAATAATGAAAGAAATTGTTATAACTTCCCTACTGTGATGACTTTTTGCAGACCCTGTAGTCATGGAGGTTACCTCTGGCCTTGTTGACGCAAGTCCTTATATAAATATTGAGTATCCGATGTAATAAGATTCTCATAAAGGCAGCTTGGTTGCAATAATAACAATACTGACTATATTGTTCATAATTAGTTATTATGTAATTTGCAAAATTTATACCTTTATCAAACAGAAAAAAACGCCATTTAATGAAGTATGATATTTTAATCCTCTATATACTTTCTGTAGTCTCGAATCAACGCAATAATTTGTAAAATATTCAGGAATATGATATGTGTATATTCTAGTTAGGTTATTATATTTTATCTTACAACTTCGTATTACAAATTATCTATGCATTCAATTTTCTGTGATGCTGAGAATACAAATATATGAGTAGTCATTAAACGGATGAATTCGTGGATTTTGGAAGTACGTTTTGCAAAATTAGGAATATCACAAGTTTTACCAGTTGACTTATACCAATGTAAAAAAGGTAGCAGTCTTTGCATTTATGAAATACTAAGCATCTCCGATTTTTTAGATTATTTAGACACCACAAAACTCTATAAGTGATAAGTACATATGAACAAAACACACATTTCATGTAATATGGTTAATAAAAATATCTACAATCATATATCCAAATCATTGATGTGAATATAAATACTGTCACTAATTTTCATGAAATAAAATGATTTTTTTAGAATTGTGAAAATTATAAAGAAAATCGCAGGAATATTGCTTATTAAATGTTTTTAATCATCAATGCTTAAAATGTGATCGCATCAGTAAACATTGAAAAATTTTTACTAACAAATAATTTGCTGAACTGATGCAGCATACTGCTTTACAACACTGTAATAAAGCTCATTCATAATAAAGTCTTATACAAAGCATTTAAATATAAAATCTATTGCTTCAAATCCTTTTAATGACATAGGTATTTATTGAGCAAGAAACTTGATTGGCATACAAAAATAGATTTTTAGGAATAATTTGTAAACTTTTATTTTGGTTTCTTTACAAGTATGTGCATTTCACATTTTACAATATATTAATTTGGTTGAGTTATACATTTATAAATATAGCATACATTTGCCAGGAAATTTTTTCAATTTTCAGAGTCCAATATATTTACTTAAACAAATTTCATCATGAGAGAGCTTAATTATTTCATCAGATAGACTTTCCAATGCTAAAAATTAACATAGAGCTTTCAATTTAGAAGATTTTTATATTTAATTTCAATTCACTATTATTTAACCCAGCTAAATCAGACATCACGTTATACTGCACCTAATTATCTCATTAATCACGTTGGCATACAAAAATGACAAATTGAATTTTGTCCTTAATGCCAATTACTTTAGTAGAAGCCAGAGGACAGAGAATACTCCAAATGAGAATAGAAATAAATACAGCCAAACTCTGGTTTGACTTCCTTTAGCCAGTCTTTTTAATCTTCCCGACACGCTTCCCAGCAGACCACCTGCGCTGTCAAAATCGTCATCCTACATACAAATGTAACATAATGACATTAACATAATGATTCACTGTTATTACTGAAGTTATTAGAAATGAAATAATATATTATAATCTAACCATTTGACGAAGGTAAGCATTTTGTTCGTTCACCTCCGTGCCAAGGTCCAAGGACAGCTAAAAAATTGTTTTTATTTAATGCTAAACAACAAATATAAAACGCTACAACTATTTATATTTGCAGTAACATTTGTAATATTATTATTACTTTCAGGTTCAGAACTTTAGGATTGCCAAATCGAATGCAATATTTTTTGATTTTTTCCTTATTGTTATGGCTGTATATTGTTATTAAAATTTAGATTTTTATTCCTCATAAAGGCATTTTTCCAATTAATAAAACTTTAAACAATTTATGCTAGCAAATGAAAGTTTGAACACTAATTTATCAATTTTAGGAGTCACGCATGCTTAAAGTGGATAAAAACTGTAGAAAACGATGTAAATACTAATTACCGTTTTTAAAGAATTTATTTTCCCCTTCAGTTCATCCGTCAAACGATCATTTTCCGACTCCAAGGCTGACTCCCCCTGAGGCAGCACCGAATACTGCTGCCCTAAGAATTATTATGGATAAACAAGATTGAATTTCAATTAAGCGTCAAATTCACTCTTTTTAATTCTGTGAATTTTTTAAAGTATTACTTAAACTATCGTCTTCTAACGATTATACAGTTTTGTTTAGTACCCTTTTACTTTTTTTAATTCTAGTAATTGAATGGCTTGTTTTAAGGATTTTGTACTTAATTAGACATGTAAATAAATCTGAACTAAACTCGAACAACTTGAACTCTGCGGTCACAATAACTGTGAATCCCAAATACAGGAATTTCGGAACAAGAAAAATTGGCTAACATGTCGGCAATATAGGATGGTGAGTAATTACATGTAAAAGTGAAATCCAAACTTAGCTATTGAATTGAATTGGGGCGCAGGGTTAGGATTTAAGCTAAATGAAAGATCATGTCTTGTATTATAGGGAAAGTTTCAACCATTCTGAATTCTGGTTCCTAAACACAAAATTCAATCTCAATTATTAAAATGTTGTTTAAGTAAGTTTAAGTAAGTAATCCCAAATGAAATATATTTAAACATTTTGACGTACTGTTTAAATGAGCTTACATTAACTAGAATGTATACATTGTCCTGCTTATGAGAAGCATAACACAATATTTAAAGTAAAGCTGGTTATTTTATATTTTGTGTTACTACATTGATTCATATCAATTTCATTTAGTCCTGTGGTCGTGTCACATAAATTATTTGACCAACTATTTGAAAACATTACGAAGCGTGCACAGCAATTCAAATTATTTTACTTTTTGTCTCGGTTAGGAATAAAAAATTGCTATTAAAATTACTATACTTGACATTGTTGAAATTCAGTTGAACTAATAAATCATATAATTCTATAACTTATATAGCCTAGCAATATGTAGCTCTAATCTTTCCAAAAGTTTAAATGTTACCAAAACAAATTACCATACTTCATAATAAAAAATTCTTTCCGTAAAAATTACTACATACTAAATTAGTCCATTAATAATATTGAATTGTGCATATTTCAATTTAAAAAATTACCTGCAGTACGGCGCATGATTTACTAAATTTGGGGCACTGTGATTTTTAGTTTTCCTTCCACAGATTCGTTTAATTAATATCCAGATATTATTTCGTATTTTCCAGATTTTCCAGATTATAATTCAAATCTTGGTTTATTCGTCTTCTGATTACTAAAATCAACAAAATATTATCGGAATAGGTATACTTTCCTTAGCTGCAATTTGCTATTGAAAACTAGTTTTATAAACAAAATATCCAAAGGTATCACAAAAACAATTAAATTCATAATTCACCACAGGTGACGTAATAAGGAGTACTCGTGAATGAGACAGAAAATTTTCAAGCATATTAAACCAGCTGGCAGCCAACAGCCAAATGAGATATTAAAATTATATTGCAATATAATTATCGAACGTTATTTTAATATTAATATTTGTATAATATTTATAATTATCAAAAACATTTCTAATTAATGATACTTACAATTTAGTGTTCTGAGGTAAAATATAGAATATAGGGTATTAGAAATTTGGAATCTCAGGTCCAGGGAAATTATAAACTCAATTTAATACATTGTTTGATTAATTTGCACAAGGACAAGCCAGTTTTATCTTTATTAAAACATACACATGGCTGGTTATCGTATAGTTGAAAGTCAAGTCAAGTATAATTGCAAAGTGAGCAACTTTATAGTGAATGAGGTGAGAGAAAGGATTTTGCTTTAAATAAGGTGACGTGTACAAAAGAAATCATAGTAGGAATACGTAGGTTCTATGGAAAATAATATCGTGATCATTATAACTGACTTACCATTTTGCGAATTGTTGGGGTTTACATCACACACTCTTCTAAATCGGTTTATTTGTTGTAACGTTGTAAGTCTAGCTTTGAACTTGTCAGATTGAAGACATGTCAGGGATTGCCAAGTAAATATTATTTATGAACAGCATGCATATAAACCTTAACAAAGCAGAAATGTGTAATGAAAACAGTTGGAGGGGGAAGTGGAAGGACACGAATTAAGTTATAAATGCATGTTTTGGTATAGCAGATGACTTATTGCTGTGAGGGTCAAAAAGTAGAAATTTTCTCACGTCGCATCTGTGTACTCCCTAAGCCTTGCGTGTATCAAGTTATACATACTAGTTTCACAATTCTTTATTTAAGTTCAGTGCTTGAAGAAGTAATGAAGTTCTAAATTATGTGATTTTTCATCGCTTAAGTTTCCGCCATTTTCAAATATGTAATGATTAACAATATACTATATAAAGAATGAAGCCACACATTATTTCGTCACCGTGTGTGAATGGAGGAGCATGATTATCATTATCATCACTAGATAAATACAAATACAAATAAAATAGTTTTTGATACTAAAGATAATTAGCGTTACCCTTTAATACAATACGCCATTCAAGATTTTATAGTATATCAACTATTATTGCTAGCTAATATATACTGCTGAAGATGTCAAATTCGAAGTCACAAGGATCTGACCCAAGACGAAATGATAGAGTCCACAGGTGAGTAAAACTTAAGTAAATAAAATGATCATAATAAATTCTCAGGTAAAAAAGTAGAGCCTTTTCGGATTGCATTTTACGGGCCGATGATGGATACGCAAATAAACACCTATTTATTTGGTTTGAACAAGTTCACCTAGTTAAAAGAGTGGCAAATATATTTAGAAAGTTATATTATCGGGGAAAATCTGCAAATAAATTCGTAATTCGCTAATAAACCTTCGCTTTGCTAAGGTTTATTAGCACTAAACATAGAATCCTAAATCTTCTTTTTCTAAAGGTTTTCCCATTTTCCTTTGATTTACATTAGAAACGTCAATTTTTGTGTTTACATTTTTTGAGATCTTCTCCTGCCTCCGGCAGTCATAATTTTAGTAAAGGAATGTTCACTGTGCAGAAAATCCTGTAATCAAAATTTTACATTCGTATTACACCTACATGGGCAAATTACCATCGTACGACCACCGAAATGTATCAAGTTATAGTGATTTTTTTCTCATGCCTGGGTACTACCGACCTGTTACAGGAGCATAATAAAAATGTCAAATTTTAGGTATTGAATTTTTTGTAAAATGAATACAAATCAAAGCGCCTATTAAGATATAAATATACGAAGGCTTGGGTTGAAATGTCCTCGGTTCGGGGATGGAAATCTCATTTGTGCATCAAATGTGGATATTGAGATATGATATTTGGTGGTCACACGTCTCTAACAACTTATAATTCAAATGAAAACAATATGGTAAATAACTGCAATAAATGAAAATATGTTACATTTGGGTGTTTCTCCTCCTTAGGTACCGACTCTCTGGATTAATATTTGAAGATTTTACATCCGATTATATGAGTGTGATTGGTATGCTTTTCAGCATGTTTGGATTAATGATGAGGGTAAGTAATATTCTTTGTATTCATATCATATATAGTGCTGTAGAAACAAAACATTAATAACGGTAACGTAAGCTGACAGCGAAAGAAAACCCCTCCTATTGTTCACTTAATAGTACACACAAAGAATTAAGACTCTATTCTCCTAATCCTACACACAATAGTTCCAAGTGTGTAGGCTTAGGAGAAAAAAGGGGTCAAAGTCAAAAGAGAAAAAAAGCCATTCGTTTTTTTAATTTCCAGGGAGGGTGGACTTTTATTAGTAAGATCATTGTATGAGTAATAAATATGTTGTTTAATATTTATGGAAATTAAAATTGAATTAAGATGAAATGGTGCGCATGGATCGCCATCTATTGTTCTTGCATTGGGTTTGCCTCTTCACGACTTCAAGATGATGCTAAGCAAATATTCAGTAGTTTTATGTAAGAATTCAAAAAATATTCCTCTAGTAATTTACCGGAATTTTAAAACACATTAAGCTTAAAAATGATTTTTTTAAAGGTTGAGCATTTCCGCTGTGGTCATGTCTTATTTGCAAAACCCATCTCCGATGACAATGCCTTTTTCAAACTAAAGCACTGTGTAAAACATCATATTCCGTCAACGCCAATTTTAGTTTAAATCTTTGCATTGCCAGTATAAACGTGTTCGGTGACAAATGTAGATTGTAGACACGGCCTCAATCCGATTCGCTTCCGTGTGCGTGAACAACTGTCAATGTTAGAATTTAATAAATAGGTTTGGCATAATAATATTGGAAGAATTAATGAAAGCATTTAGCATGGCCAATATGTATATATAAATGGTATGCAATAACGGCAAATATCATGTACGCATCGATTACAGACATCCACATTTAGTAAATAGCATTTTGTTCCTGTTATGCATATGTATTTGTAAATCACATAAACTTGTTTAATAAAAATGGTTGTAATATTGATATCTGTTAAGTTTCTTAATTAATATGACCCTTTTCGAATCCAAATTCAAATACCATAAACATATTATTTCAATCATATTGGTCGTAATATTAGTAATATAGATTACTTGTGTTATTTCAGTCATGTCGTGTAACTACAATATTTCCACGGCTTGGAAATTGTAATATTGAGTGTACTGACAGTGACACATACATAAGACCTTTCAACCAACATTTTTTCGTCATGGTGCCGCTGGGTTCGCCTTTAGCCTATTTATTAAGAGGAGCGCAGCGAACTCTTTATAATAATGAACGATCTGTCTGTCTGTCTGTCTGTCTGTCCGTCTGTATGTTCGCGTTAAAGCTGGGCACGGCAACCAACAGAGTTAGAGGTGGACACAGTGACCCGCAATCAAATACTCACCGCTCACCGCGCGACTCTTTTTTACATCTGTGTTAACGGGTTTATTTTTAGTTAGGTAATATTAATATAGGATCGATTTGCTTTACAGTCAACATCTGGAAAGCGACAAATTGGTTTTACTCAATTTCCATAAAGCAACTTGTTTGGTTGTTCCACTTTTTGATTTGATTTGATTTGATTTGATATGCTTTATTTGATTGACAGTACTGCCAGCTCAAGGCTGATCTCTCTCAGGTGTCACAATAAATCATACAAATTACTTTTTATCTAATTACTACATTCATGAATTTTTAACTAAATTAATATTCGTAAATATAATTTTCATCTCTTAACTTAATGAACAATGCTATTAAGGATTCTTTCAATTTGTTGTAGCTTAATTCTAGGGGGTTTCCCACTAACTTTCTTCTTAATTTATTCCAAACAACTGCACCTCTGAACTGAAGACCTTTCTGTCCACATGCAGTTTGCATTCGAGGTTTTACTATGCTCCCACAGTGTATAGAACTGCGTGCATGTTCCTCTAGTCTGTAGAATGATTGTAAGCCGTTGATGTTGGGGGGAAACATCAACAACTTATGCACATCTAACATTGTATAATAACTTTGTCTTTCTTGAACACTTAACATATCAGCTTTATCTAATAAATCCTTTTCCTTATAACTATTGTATTCTGGATATTGCCTAATCATACTTAATAATAAGTTATTTAAGTTTTTAATTTTTGTTTTTGATATACATGACCATAGGGGTAAACAATAATCGATTACAGTTAATGCATAAGTTTTAATCATTATACAGTACACTCTAAATGTTACAAACTTGCGGAAATGCTTTAGGCAACCTTTCACCTGAGAGAGCTTTTTTTTTCGACATTTTAATTTACGAATACCTAAATACTTTTGGAAACTGGACCTGTATTATTGTATTTTCTATTTGAGCCGAACTGAAGTATGTATGATATGACTACGGTACAGATGTAAACTGTAAACGAAGGAATTCATGCATGTGTTCGAAGGATCAAAAGATTAGCGAAACTCTCTATGTTTTAAATTATCCGCTACGATTTATGAAATTATGCGGCAAGTCTTGTTATCTTCTGTCATGTACTATCGGTGTGGTGGTGGTGCTGTCGTCTTAACTCGTTTGTTTACATAGCATTTTAAATCTCCGTTGCCTTTATCCATTATTGTTTGTTTTTCGTCTGTTCAACTGTCATGATAATTGTGCAGTTCAGTATTAACCCTTTTTGTGCTTCTCAGCCCAGTTGATGTTTTTTACGCATGAAGATCTTTAGAACGCAATTGTGTCAAAACCTTTTGTTATTGGTTACTTGTCAATTGTAAGTTCACTCATTTCTTTGCATTAATTAATATGTACAGATATACAATATAATAAACATAGCGTATTTAACCATAGATTTTGTTTGTATAAATCAAAATGGATAGTTAAAATGCGCTTGAGGCAAGAGTGAATAATATATCCGACTAAACTTTTATAAATAAGGAGATAACCCCAGATATTATTATTGTTCTTCTAGTTAACAGAGATGGAAGAATACTCAGAGTATGACGATTATTATAATGAGTATGAGACTGAAGACATAGCAGAAGTGGAGTATGAGGACATGCTACCTATTGGGGACGATACTACAATAAAACAAATGTACGACGATTGTATGGAGCCTACTTTGTTTAGCGCTTCTGATCAAATTGGAATACTCTTTATCAGCTGCTTGGTTTACAAAATTTCTACTCAATTAAGTAATATAGAATTCCAAATTCACTGCAATCCAGTTTTTGGTCCTTGTCTTGTATTTAATAATAATTGGGGATTATCAACTTACAGTTCCTACTACACGAATTGTGTGCCATATAATCTCTTTATTTTCTGGACTTTTGAGCTTATATTCGATTGTCGGTGTCAACGCAACATATACATCAATAATCGGCGTGTCGTCTTATTTCTGTACCGTATTTTGCTCCAGAAAGATTTTTGGAATTTATTCATATCGCTGTATGCTCTCACTCCTATTGGTATATTTGGTAATCAGGTATGAACACTTATTTGCTGTTTTATGTACTATATTTAGTCCTTCAACTAGTTTAACTTTTAGAATTTCAGACCTGATTTAGAGGTTAGTGTAGAAAAAGGAAGAAATAGTGCAATTAAAGAACAACTGACAAATAAAAATAAATGGGTTTTCTCCTGAGGAGGAATGTTGTTGCCTTTTTCGGTGACTATGTAAAGGATCACTTCACGTCACTTTCACTTCCTTTTCTCCGAACTATAAATCAGACAACTATAAAACCTTAATTTTGATATTAGAGAGGTTCTCATTCTCAAAAACTCAGCATGTGCATGGCAACATACTACTTCCCGATTTTTGATGTTCAGTGTATCGTAATAAAACCTCAAAAAATTGTTCTCACCTTCGCATACATCGTAATCGTAACGCAATTCATCCCGCAAATCCGACAAATCCGCCCCCGTAAGATTCATGTTTTAAGAATCAATATCTCCTGGATATTTGAATATATTTGCGGTCTTTTCATTTTTTGGTCTAATTATTTTAGTAAATATTTGAAGTGAGATTTTTCTGATTCACCAGTAACTTTTGAATTAAACCAGTTGGTGTACAATGGCCTATTAACTTGCCTTCCAGAAAAATTACTACAGAAACCAAAATTCAGTACAAATTTTACGATTTGCCTGGGCATTTTCAGAATATCCTGATTTCTCTATTTGCCGCTTACATATACACATTTGCCAAACATATAAATATGTCATTGCCTGCCATCACTATATCGGATTCCCTACGAAGTTATGTTATGTCTATGAATATGAATAGGTACTTTATCGGGGTTTATTTATAATGGGTAGGATGCTACATATTTAAATATTTCGTGCCGTAATAAAATATACTTTTGTATATGTAGGGAATACTTTGACGTCATTTCTGAATCTTGGGAGCAAGTCAGAGGAGTTCAAATGATAATAGTTCTCAAAACTCTTTCGGTATGTTTTGAAATTGTCAATGACTCCAGAAAATCTGTGCCATCTCTGTTGGAGTACCTAGGGTATATATTTTGTCCTGCAACCGTTGTTTTTGGTCCATGGATGTCTTTAGAGCACTACAACAAAGTTTATGAGCGAAGAGCCTGGGTATGATAAATTGGGTGTTTTGTAAAACCATCAATGTGCTGTAATTTTTTCTAAATTTATTTCGCATACCTAGTATCATAAATAATCAATTTTGTGCAGAGTTTTGGATGGGTGGTTAAAGTATTTGCCACAAGCACATTTGCCTTCTTGTGTCTTGGCATTAGTTCTTGTTGGGTCTATTGGCTATTCCTTGGCACGTATTCAAGGTAGTATACATTCTAATATATCATCCGTAAACGCACACAGTTCTTATTGAATGCCATTACCATAATTTTCATGTTGATTTGTCAAAATAACTTCTGGCTAATTTCAGTTGGCTGATTGCTGTTCGCGACGCTCTGTCTGTGCGCTTTAGTCATTATTTTATTGCAATAATGTCTGAAGCTACATCAGTGCTCTCTGGATTTTACTCTATCGATGGATCAATGAACATTGAGGTTTGCAAACCTTGGAAAATTGAATTCCCTCGATCTCTAGTCGAAGTAGTTGTATATTGGAATATGCCTATGCACAAATGGCTGAAAATGCGTAAGAATTATTGCAGACTATTTACATTAAACTGTATTCTTTGTGTTACATTATGATCTACATTTTCAGTATTTAATGACAATAAATCTAATGCATTATTATTTTTTTTCTAGATGTTTTTCGACCTCTGTCTCATCTGAGTTCATTTTGGCCTTTGATATTAACATTTTTAGCCAGTTCGATGCTGCACGGACTGAATTTTGGGTTAACCATGGTTTTACTATCCTTGGGGATCTACACCCACGCGGAACACACCTTGCGCGATAAATTATCTTCTATTTTTGACGCGTGTGTCCGTAGCAGAGCTTGTGCACCTAATTGTGGACATTCGTTTAAGGCCGACCATTTCGTTGTGCTTATTGTTAACATAGTATTCAGATTTTGGGCTTACTTCCATCTCTCCTATCTTGGCATCATGATGGACAAAAGTGGCCGAAAATCAGATAGTGTACACCTAAGTGAGCATTTTGGTAACGAATTAAAAAGATGGCAAACTCTTAACTACGCTAGTCATTGGGCTGTTTTTGCAACGTATTTGGGGGCAATGGTTGTTTGATCTCTTGACAAGTATTACATTAAGTTTGCAATAAAAAGCTAAGATATTTGTTATTATTACCTTTAAGTACAGTATTTGAAGTATGTTGTGGAATCTCACGTACAATTTATCTGAGTTTTATGATTTTATGAATTTTTAGCTTTCATTCCACTTTTAAGTATTGATCTACTCGATTGTAAGTCTGATTTATGGCAATTTTTAATTAAGTAACATGGTTGTGAATGCAATAAATAAAAATAAATTAATCCTTTCTCTAAAAACTACGTGTGCCACGAGGTTTATATGGAATCGTCGAAAAGTGCACATCATAATTTACACTACATACTCATAAAGTAGGCAAGTATCATAAATATTAGTAGGAACTTGGTAGTCTTATTTTATTTAAAACTGGTGTCATTGGAATGTGAGGCAACCTGAACTGCGAGAGAAATAAAAAGCGAATTTGCCATAGTAGTTGAACTGGAAACTAAGTACGCAATGGAACATATATGAAAAAAGATTGGAACTGCAGATTGGATAATACGGAAGCACAAGGCACAAAACTGCTATGATCTATCTGTTCAGTTCTATGGGACTAGAAAGGATTTATTTCATAGCATACAAACGCAGTAGTCGCAGTCATACAATTTGTGCCACACACAACCACTTTACATGATTTACACCTGGTAGTTAGATATAATATATACATAAACTCAACACACAAGGTATAAGAGAACATTATTTTCAATAAAGTATGTAATAATCAAATTGCAATGACAAGAGTACTCGATCAGTAACAATCATAGTGTAATAATATAATAGAATAATACTCCTTTAGGTATTTAATGACAATACATAATACCTATGCAGTAACTATTACTATTTACCAATGTGTCTTAGTTCACTGTCAAGGCATCCTCACCGGTGAGGGGGACTCTGGGTGTTCACAGTCAAATGGATTGGCTTTTCTCTTTACTCTATAAAATCTACAGGTGACGCCGTCAACCGACCCGACTATTTTATGCAGACTAGCTTTGGCAGTGTTCATAAGAGATATCTTGACCAACCACATCCTGATAAACAGCCGTCACCCCTCCCAGGCGGTAAAGATGCCGAGCTAACGAACTTGCAAGCACATGGAGTGATGCAATAATATTAATAATACATTTTAGCTAAGATAATTTTTGTAATCAAGAAAATAGCCTACTTACGTAATATAGTGAAACTTAATATAACAGTGTTAATAATATACTGTAGTTGGTATTGCATTTGTTGCAGTCCATTGATTTGTAAGTAAATACGAAGGGATAGCTCAGACGGGAGCTCATCTTTAGATCCGTCAGCGTCTGCTGTATATTAGTTAAACTTGAACCTAGCATGGCGAATATGGATTATCATTTGGTAGTGTCCTTGTCCTTTCTCAGTTTGCATAGACATCTTATCCGCATTTATATTGTGATGGCTTAGTGATCTCAGTCACTCATTCCGCTTCTTAATGTGTCGACTTAGGCGAAAAGTAACTTCCTATGATCAGCACACATCCAGTAATACTTGCTAACTAGTTTGCTGGAGATGTCAAGAAAGAGCCAGAAGATGCGTGAGCCACACAATCGTAATCATAAGTGCAGCAGAGTTCTCCGTCCTAAAATTTGTTCAAATGCCAAATATTCATTTAGTTCAAGACCTCATAGCATAAAGGAACTCTTATAGCAAAAACCTTTTGTACCACTTGGATAGAAAAGTCATTTTCTTATAGTCATTGGAGTGCCAGATAAATTCATTGAACCGCTTGACCTCAAAATGAAAAATTCATAAAACCCGTTGTACTGGCACGGCATTTAGCCTCCGACTTGTTCCCAATGACATACTCTATCAAATGTAATAATTTCAGCCAAATCGTACAAAAGGCATTGCTATGTAAAGTACCTAAGACGACTTCCATGTATTCGCTGTACTTTATTCGTGTCATTTCCATCGATTGTGATGTATGTGTTAGCGGCAATAAGCCAAATTAGGCATTAAGGAAAATGCCTAGGCATTTAGCTAAATGCCTGAAGAAAGCCCGGCTATTTTCATTTAGCCGAGGCATTTAGGAAAATGCCTAGGCATTTCCTTAAATGCCTAAACTTCACTCGGCATTAAGCAAAATGTTTTTGCTTATTGCCGGGTAATCATCTTTACTTTACTTAATGACTGAATTTTACCAGGCAGAAAGGAAAATGTCTCACATTTGTGCTATAACAGTGTGTTAAATAAGTCAGAAAGGAAAATGTGAGTCTACTGTGGTATCGGTACTACTGCATACTGCTGCGGCATATTGTACTTGTAGGTTTTTAGCTGCCAGTCGTCAATAGCAAACCTAAGTAAAGACATGAATGGTACAAAAGCCATGTTTGACGAATTTATGTCCGATAAAATTAAGGTTCCTGGCTATAAGATTTACATGATGACCTTTACTATCATAGTTAAATCTAAAAACACTATGGAAGTGTGAGATGTAAATAAAAGTTCATGACTTTTCCTCCTATGTCGAAAAATGTTGCTTCGCAATTATCACTTTCTGCCATTTTCCCATACTTTTTTTCTAACTGAGCCTAAAAAAAGGATTTGCTCTATTCTGAAAGCCAAGTATATCACCTACATGGTGAAGAGATTTTTTTTTGTGATTTTCCACCTCGATTTAGAGATAATTGTACTTAGGGCGGACAGTTATTTGTAGCTGTATGCCTCGACTTTAAAAGCCTATCATCATTTTAAAAGTACAGAGATAAGGTAGTCAAATTAAAAGAGTGACGTCATTTAAATCGTATAACCAGGAACCTTAAACGCAAATTCATAAGAACAAGTGAAATTAACGAAGCAATTGCTAGGTTTAGGGAAAAAATCATTCATTCATTTAAATATATTTTTTGTTAACATTATATCTTGCTGACAATAACTTACTTTTTTACCAGTAATTGATGTATTAAACTTGGTTACTTATTTAACACATTGTTTTATGGCACAACTGTGAGACATTTTCCTTTCTGCCTGGTAAAATTCAGTCATTAAGTAAAGTAAAGATGATTACCCGGCAATAAGCAAAAACATTTTGCTTAATGCCGAGTGAAGTTTAGGCATTTAAGGAAATGCCTAGGCATTTTCCTAAATGCCTCGGCTAAATGAAAATAGCCGGGCTTTCTTCAGGCATTTGGCTAAATGCCTAGGCATTTTCCTTAATGCCTAATTTGGCTTATTGCCGCTAACATATGTACTAAACTATTGTGGCTACCTAACTATTTGTGTATTATGTAATGTAGCATCGCCAACTAATGTTTCTCAATTATTAAATTATTGTTTGGTAAACCAATTGCCGACGAAACCCTTTAAAATTGGCATTTCTGTAAAACTTTTATTTCAAAAAATATTAAGTAAAAGCGTATTTACTACATATTGGAGCTTTACATACATCCGTAAATGTACTATGACTCATTCTGAAATTCATATGAAAGTAACTTAAGCATTTTTATATTATGGTCTCGTTTAGAGTGAAAAATATGCAGTAATAAAAATACATCAATTGTCTGTTTCAAAACTACAGTGAAAATAAACTGCGTCTTTCAAATGCCTTATATTTTATACTCAGTTTTAAGTTATTCTGCAAAAATTAGCTGTTTTATAGTAGGCGACAAAATGCATGTTCCAAGGAGTAAACAAAATAAAATATTTATAGAGAAATCAACTGTGACAAATTAAATACAGACTTTTCCACGTATTAATATTGCATACGAAATATGTTGTTACATGTAACATTCATAGAAAATTTACGTCTAAAATTTCAACTTAACAGTTACTAGGAAAAGTAAAACAGCCATTTGTAAATTAATATCTACACATTTATACACTGCAGTTTGATGAAATACATAGTACGTAAACTTTTACTGATATCGAAATTGATTGCTTAGGATTTCGATCGATTGCTGGAGAACCAAGTGGTGGCGTTTCAAATGCCGGCAATAAAAGTCCTAAACATTTGGCAGAATGCATGTTTAATATTGATGAGGTTGTTGTACGACTTGTTTAGGTGTTCCATCAATATTTATTTTATATGCAGTCCGTGTACTACTTGTGGTGTGTGTGTGTTTCATTTCTTTGCAAACTTTATTCGACATTAGGGAGCAAGAAAAATGCTTTGAGCGGCTATCCATGTGGCAAAATGAAATAATACGACGACCGGCTCTCTACAGCACGTTAGTCGTGCATACTGCATATACCTTAATTAACGTATTGCGCAATAATGTTCTCGAAAACCCAATTAGAGCATTTTATGGTTGTCCCAATCAGTTTAAGTGTCTCTGATTTCACTTAAAAGGATGTCTTAAAAATAAGAATGATGGATTGCAGTTCGCATACTACTGAATATCACCGTTTCATACTAAAGGAGAACAACGAAAATACATCAGTGCTTTTATTATTTATTACAACTTGCTCAAAAATAGGAAAATTTGGAATTAAGAAATTATGGAGGGTAGCATATCAAATTCCATTCCATTTAGTTTTCAATATTTACTGTTGATGTAGAACAATTTACCGTTTTTGTATTCCCAAGTTAAAACACCGATTCAGGCTTACTGCCGGTTTTACTGAGAATAAAGACTGCCAAAATAATATAGGTACAGGTAAAATACTAAGCACGAGAACTGCTTCGTATAAAACTGAATTGGGCAGAGATAAATGCTTTAATCAATAGTAATCATTTTGAAAAGTTTGCTTTAAACATTATGCGTCATCAGAAATGTGTTTCAAGTTTGCAAAATAATTGTAGTTCATATTTAATGGGATCTTTCAATGATAGCTTTCTCCGTTACAGCACGAAATGCGATTGTGACAATGTTTTCGCCGTACATATACAATGTTTGTGCTACGTTGATGCATAATATCATTTAAATATTTGTACATCGGTAAATGAATGTTTCATAACATGTAATGGAATCCGAATGAATGTTTAAGGATGAACTCTTAGAGTGATGGTTGAGCAACATCATTTAAAATCAAACCACTGTGAACTGTCTTTTATATATGTAAATATTACGTGTAAGATTGTGTTCATGTTTTACCAAAACGGGGCAGTAAAAAAATTATCTGAATTCGGTAAAATATTTCATTGCTTATTTGTCGAATCGTTTGTCGTAAAAGGTTTTTCATCTAATAGTCAATTGAATTAACTGTAATGGTGACATGAAAACCGTTATGATTTTATGTTTTAGAAAAGTGTTCCCATCTGTCCTAAATAGACTTCCGTGTATGTTGGTATGCTTGTTAAGTTGATATTAATAGTACACAGATACACAATAATTAATTACAGAGTTACACACACATGCATTCATACACATGCAAAGACGAATTAATTGGCGTACAACTGAACAGTGGCATGAGCAAACAATAATACAAAAGTCGTTTCTCCAAAAGCATGCATAAAACCAAAATAAGAGTGTCGTATCTGGAAGCCAAAAAGCACTATCGCTAGAAGCTCATTCATTCGTTTTTAGATGGTAGAGTATTATTACAGTAAACAAAAGGTAGAAGTAACAACTCGGCAACTGAAATCTTTAAAGTGAGATAAAATCAAAAATCAATTACCGAAGCACACAAAATCCATCATTTTTGCTCACCGATTTAGCGCAGAGCGGCACCTGTTCGGGTTAATGGGTTTATACAATGTTTAGTAAGTTACAGATTAATAAATAGGATTGATGGCTTAGAGATATCATACCTGAAACTAGTGTATCTGCTCATAAAATATTTCTATCTAAATAAGCTATTACTTTTGGTAGCTGGATAAGTTTTTACTGTAACAAATACTACAGCTTAAAAATGAATTAAAGTAAATATAATTTGTAAAAACGGGAAAGAAAGCATTTCATGTATTTCACTTGGCCAATGTAGGGAAAATTGAAGCTAAAATCGCCTATTTACAATGATATATAGTATATACACTTATAGCCATAGGTATTCCACAAAGGATATAACTACGCATTCATTCTACCTTTTGATATAATGTTAGATTTTGGAATAATATTATATTACAAGAAAAAATGTAAAGTAACTGCCTACGAAACACAGATCCCCTTTTTAGACATATAAAAATAAATGAAAATGTTGATTTGATATTAAGACGCTCGAGCACACAAAAGACCATGCTGTTATATGTTTAACACAGAAAAGAATAGATTAGCATCCCATGGTTATCAGTATGTTATTTACAAAACCGTCATTAAATCAAATTGACATGGTGAAAATACACAGACATACATGTCAATATGTACCTAGCATATATACACAGTGTATTCTTTAGAATATCTCTGCTCTGTTTCTTTCGAAAGAAGGTGGTGAGTGAGAAATCGGTTTGTCTGTACCTGGCATTTGCAGGATATACAATGGTTGTGAGGTAGCGTCACTCTGGTTCCAGACTCGATTGTGTTCTGCAGGAGGTGACATTCGCTAAATGTATTGTTTCTGTGCCAGTGAGTGCATCTGTCGTCGGCTGACTCCTCTGGACAGCGATAACAACAGTCTCCGGTAGGAAGAATTGCATTGTGACATTCGACCGGCGGACAGTCAATTGGCCAGCAGTCCACTTCACCATCCAGACACTCACACGTTTGACAGTTGAAGTGCCACATTTCGCCTTTAATTGTCAATCACAAACTCACATCACTATCATGACATCTCGCCATTACCCACCTATAAGTGCACATCGTGTTTGCCCACACCGGCTTATTTGCAAAACTGTCAGGGTAGTAATTAGCCAATTCTATGGAATGCCTAGTTTCGTGACCGAATTCAAACTTTCTGTTTACACGGTTGTGCAATATTACGGGATTCCGTGCCAAATATATTTCCCATTCAAAAATTGTTTTCTATGTATATATTTAAAAACCCATAGTGCCAATTATTGCTATTCTCGTTACGTGGGCTTCTCAGAATTCTAAAAGCGTTTTTCACGAATATTCATGGATAAAACGCAAATTTTGTATCTTTTGGATATTCTAAGCCATGCAAAACTATTTGCAACTATTTTCGGAGTTTTTACAAAGCATGTTTTCAGAGCGATATAGAAAAAGGTGTTACCCCCAAAATAGTTTTTTGTTGTCTGATGCCCCGACGAATACTTTGGTAAATTCAATCGTATTTAGGGTTAGCATGTCTAAAGGCTTTTGCCTTGTGGTTTATGGAAATAGTTTCACCGTACGCAAATAGATAAGTGCGAATAAATAGACTAACGAACCTGACTGGAACAAAGTGTCTTGGTAAAGTTGGTGTTTGCATGTTTTCTTTTGTAGGCTCTTTTCACTCACAGTCACGTTGCCACACTTGTCACAGCACTTATGAACATTTTCGATTGTATCGCTTATGTCAAGAGGACAGAGTTGAGGACAGGCATCATAAGGATTGGGATGACAGGAAATTGTTCCCGGGGTGGCGCATGTACACACGTTACAATTTTCCCCAAACCAGTTTGAGCCCGGCAAATGCATCGTGTCGTCATCAAAACATCCTTGAAATATTTTCACATTTTTACATTACTTCTTGCACAAATATTTTACGAACAATTGAGCTTAAACAGATGACCTCAACCGATATAGCACAAATGATGCGCAAAATTAACCTGAAATTTACTATAACTATAGGTAAGTATACATTACTGCAATGCACAAGGTCGTGTTTTAAATACTGACCTGGAAAGCATTGATGGCCGCCTCCAGGGCAGCCACAATCATAGGACCCCAATAAATTATTGCATTGCAATCCAACAGCACAAGGGTCGTTCACGCATTCATCAATATCTAGGAATAAAAAGCAATTCTGATATAAGATGTCTACTTTTAGTATTCAAAAGAGCTTTTAAACACAATGCCTCATTCATGCCCCAAAAAGAGCAGATGTACCTATCGAGATACACAAAAAGATAAATGTGATAGGTGTGTACATATCTTTTGTAGGATTTAGAGTATTTTTGCCAAAGAAAGTGAAGCATACCTTCGCAGTGAACCTGACCATTTTGAGCAAGGCTGGCTTGAAATCCTTCACGGCATTGGCAAAGGTACCACCCAGGTTTGTTGACACAAATGGCATTGTCAGGACACAGGGCACCCGTTTCTGTCGATGAGTTCCTCCCCACGAGGCATTCATCAATGTCAGTCTCACATTGAGCTCCAGACCAACCTGACCGGCACGAGCAGACATCGGGAGCTATGCACATTCCCCCATTCTCGCATGACCGGTTGCAAATTGCTGTAATTTCGTTAGTGGTACATAAGAAAAGAGTTCGATTTCAATTGAAGCCACAAATAATACACGCTGAATTGGTTTCTTTGAGGAAATTAGGGAATTCATTGGGACATTACGTTGTCTACCAGGACGCTTGATACTCAGCAGTAGCCAAGTCGTCGATACCTCTGGAGAATATGGGCGGATAAAGAAAATAGGGTATTATTGACTTGAGGAAGAAGCGGTTAGTTGGGGATGCATGCCATAATAAGGTGGGTAACGTACGTGAGCAGTGGAATCCATTCCCTTCATATCCTTCGTTACATGTGCAAGAGTAAGAGCCTTTTGTGTTGGTGCACGCAGAGTTATGATGACATTTATTGGAGCCTCCCTGGGCACACTCATTTTCGTCTTCGCACTGAAACTGGTTGATCTTCTTGAAGCCTTTGACACATTCACATGAGTAGCCTCCGAGAGTGTTCACGCAGTTAGTGTTGCGAGCGCAGTGATTTCGCTCCGAAAGGCACTCGTTTAGATCTTCACATTTGAGACCATCGCCTGAAAACCCTTCTTTGCATTGACAGGTAAAAGTGGTTTGAAGATTGACACATGTAGCGTTGGGGTGGCATTGATGGCCGTGAGTAGCACAGTAATCCGTGCCTGAAATAACACAGCAAATAGTCATGTCGACAGATGCATAAATTCACCAACAGTCATTAGCTCTTCCTGTCGATAGTTATAAATGAGCTGACGCAATCTGAAAACCATGCACACTGAAAAAAGAAGCGAGACAGCGAGATGAGACGAACTTTTCTCAGAATTCACCGAACTCACCTGGACACACTTTACAGCATTCTCCGGGAACTACGATTTGTTCAGAAGGCGAGCACGTTAAGGTCGGACATGTTTTTACAGGATCCCGTCGCTTGCACTGCATAGAGCCGTCCGTACATTCGCAATCAACACATTCACGCATTGAATCCACCTCACCATGGTCATACGTCCTCCCCCGAAAAAAGCATTGCTCTGTAGAATTAGTCACACCACACTTATGTCAAATTTCAAAGAAAACTATAAACTAGACTTTTCTCAGCCAACACCTTTAAACCCCTCCTTTGTTTACTTGTGCGATTCTATTTCATCTCTGCATATCTGCATTTCTGCACTCAATCCTATCATGTTCCTTTTGGCTCAATGCAAAAGTTCTAGGAAAAATAAAACATTTCGGCATTCATATAGTAGAGAATAGAGAACCCAAGAAGGTAAAGCACTTTTGGCCATTAACTCTGCCCTGTGCATCAGTTCCTAAACCAAAACCGTAAAAAGCATTCTCTCTTAATTGTGGATAAATTAAGATTTTCTAATTTTTAATGACCATGGCTAAAATCTCCAGGTTGTCACGGTTGCATACAACAGTTTCAGGAAAAACATTTTTTTAAAGAATGCCAGCGGTTTTAAAAATGGATTTATGCAAGTGATAGGTACTGGGGCGCGAAAAGCTTTACTGTCGCTAACACTGTGATTTTTACGTGTATTTAGATGAAAAGACTAATGGCAGTGCTTGGAATCTCTTGCCTTGCCTATATACGGATTCTATTTTTTCAAAATTCGCTATAAAAACCATAAAAACTAAATCGTACTGATTATCACTATAACAGGTTACACTGAGGCCAGGAAGGGTTTCTCAGTCCATACCTAACGAAGTTCTAGAAATAGAACGTAAGTTATTTTAAAGAAATTAAAACATCAGTTTGAAATAAATGCTAAAATTAAGTTAAACAAAACATGCTTGGAACTTCCATTGGTAATGACATTTACGAGCTTTGGCATGTACAGTAGTTACTGCAACTACTGTAATATGTACAGTAAATTCTGTTTTCACACATGCTATTTTCAATGTGTACACTGCTGGCGATATGGTAACACTGATATGTTGACTTTGGCTGGCGTGATATGTCATTTAGGTGGTTTTGAAAGTTTAATGGACTTACTGAGGCACATTGGACAACATTCACCGCGGTGTGAGATAGGATTTTTGCAATTCGCCAAGGGACACTGCATACGATGACATTCAATTTCACCTTTCTGTAAGCGTGTAAGCCAAAGTAAATTTAAACATGTTTTTCCAAATGTATTGACAGATTACTATCGCTCGTATATCCTACCACCTGCAATACTTATTTACACTAACACTAAACGGCTTCATCGATACATATCACTCTTTCATTTACCAACTTCTCCACAGGGTCTGCACGAAATCAATTAGTGATAGTTAAAGAGTAGTGGGATGTACTTTGGCATATCAGGAAAATTCCCATAGCTAAACTAAATATATCTTACAGCTTGAAAAGCTATTTAAGTTTGAAAACAATACAAAATCAAGCCACATAGTGGGAAATTCTGAAAGTTTAGACTTAATTTTAAACAGGTTTGATTCCTGTTATATTTTACAATTTAATTTTGCCAATTAAGAACATGAACCGTTTCACATTAAAAATAAAGCATTAAATTTCTGTTTTGTCTAATTGTATTTTGTACAGTTCAATACTACTTGGAGCACAAATAATGACAAAACAATTTATAGAACACAATTACCCCTTCAAGAAATTAAAAGCCCTTGTAAATATACTTTATTTTCCATAAGTTTTAATAACCCTCTTTTTAGACTTGATAAATTCACCCACTACAAAGATCAGGGTTCTTCTTTAGTATACACTTGCTTATTTTGCAGCCATTTTGTACAACGAGTTGCACACTCATTACTGTTATACAAACATGCCCACGTTATTAAGGCCTGTCAACTTAATTAGTAATAAGAATTGGCACATTGGCTAACTAAGGCATATTTGTGTTATTAGAGTCTCGCCTTATTAGTACGAAGCATGAAATGTCTGCATTTAAGATATCGGGCAGAAAGGCACTAAATATTCATTTTGAGAGAGTTCCCAAGAAAGCTCATATCTTTGTAAGGTGAATAACCAATTCTTTCATGTGACACCCTTCAGAGGTTAATTATAGTTAAAGACTGATATCTTATCATTTCATCGCAGACAATCATAATTAAAGATATTGAGTCCTTAATAAGTGTAAATATTGGTCTGGTACCAATGTAGTTATCTGCATTAAAAAGGCGAACCGAAATAATTTTTGACTAACCTTGCATGTGCATAAGTCACAATTTTGTTGCCACGTGGATCCATCCCCCAAGACAGAAGTGTCATTGACACGACATGATTTCTGGCATTCACATTGTTCTACATTAGTTAGACGCGCTTCTGCCTGGTTAAGCTGTTAAACAGAAAAATCTTACGGTATTAGCCAATATCACATAGTGAGGTATTAAATATTAGCTTTATATTGGGTTTTAAGGGTAATCCTTTATGTCGAAATAAGTAAGTATATCCAGGGTATGAATAATTACCCATGCTTACTTACACGCTGCTTACATGAACCATTTCTTTCTTTTTACATACAAAATGCCTAAAAACCAGCCTCTGATATAATATTAATGACTAAAAAGCCGGTAAATTGAATTTATGAGATAAAGTTGCGTGGTTAGTGAGAAAAGTATGTCCGCAATCAACTTCAACCCAACTATCATTAAGAAAGAATACACTCCCCACTTTGTCCGGCCGCGGAAGGAAACCTCGTTTAGACACTTGCACACAGTTCTCGATGGCAAGGCAAGTAAACAAAGTACCTATGCCTCTAACCGCAACATACGTACTGGTAAAAAGTAAATTACGAAAATCAAGCAGAAATGAGCACTATTAATATTGCAATTCGTTTCAGACAGCTGAAATCGCTACATCTTCGTAGGAGTACGCAAAATAGCTAGTAAGACACCTTTATTAGGAAACTTGTGTATGCTTCAGTCCGATTTATCGTAGAACGATTTATAGTTGGTATTTGGTGTGATTATAAGTGACTGATGAACGTACTAAGCATAGGCATTAACACAACTGCTAGTAATTAAATAAAGATAATGAGCACAAATAAACTATGTGCAATCTAATCAATCTGACTTCAGGCAGGACTCCCATCTCGGAATGCATGCATTGAAAAAATATCGTAAACCTTAAGCCATTCTTACTTCAAGTAACGTGTTAGGCAATTTTTAATCAGAATAACATTGTCTGTGTAAACATATTTACTATTCTACTTGCCCCGGCATGAGCTGTTTTTGAATACTAAATAGAGTTGTAAATGTCTTTGAACTAGTACACAATAGTAAAAAAAGGTTCATTCAATCAATCAGATGAATCATCAGTCATAATTCATAATGCTGCATTGTAGAACGACAGCAACATTTATTTCCGTTTAATGTACAGGAGGTTCAATAAAGTTGTTCAGAGTTGCCTGAAAAATATTGAAGCTTTATACCCTAAACTTTATGCAATTTGAACTTACACTGTTTGTAGAAGGTTTGCAAAGGTAATATACATGTCTTACGTATTATATACGTGTCTTATATATTACGTATAATATTTTGCTTTTCAAACTAAAATTGATGTTGACAATTTATGCTCTCTATAAGTATGGAGACTGTGTGGATAATTGAAAGAAGTAAATAAAGCGAAACTTACACGTTCTGTGAGGAGTTGAATTTGTGACTGAAGGGAGGCGAAGGATATTTTTAAGGCAGTGAACTCGCTGCATGTCGGGCACTGGCTATCCATTTGCGGACATTGAGACAAATAACCGAATGGACCAAATGTGAGCCGCAAGTCTTGCATCACGCCCTGTTTAGTCACCAATTTTCATCAATACTTGTTACAAGGTAAATAAATATGCTAAAGAATGTTAGTTTTGCTTACACGTACTCAAGTAAGCTAAAAAGTTAGTCATAGTAATAAAAAAGTGGAGGCAGGAGTCGCATTGCATTGATTCTGTGAGCTCCTTTCCTTACCATGAACATAATACCTTGACTCACAATCAGAGAAAGCGTACACACACCGCAAATAGGTATATATTTCATCGATTGGACTCCATGTGAAACATGGAAATCCAATTTGTTGAAGAAAGTACCTACTAGGAATAATGTGTCCACCGCACAAGTATTACAAATAGCTGCATAATATAAACAAATGAATAAACGATGCGGGAACGCATTCCCAATGTGACAGTCACCAAGAATTATGTCTATAAGCAGCATAGAGACTATTATATCGGATTTGTAATACTTGACAATGCCGTGATATCCGATTTGTTGAAGAGCTGTGCTACGAAGATATATTAGCGGGAAGCGAAAGACAAACATTGGGCATGCACTTGACTCACCTGGTATAAGAAATGAGAAGTAGTTTTCTGACCAATCCAAATGGATATGTTTCTAGCGTCAAATATGGCTGTGGCAGGGTCGAACTTCAGTACCCGTCTATAAGTAGGCGAACAGTCGACTAGGATGTCCACTTGCGAGGCAGAGAATGAGATGGCCAAACGGTGCCAACTTCCGTCCGCCAAGCGGAATGGGAATGTTTCGACTGTCGAGCCAGAAATGACCCTCAACTCATTTTTGCGACCACTCGACTGAATCTCTAATGCACTGCCAAATCAATTATTCACATGTGAGTCAGCCTTATCCAAAATACTTTTCTTGTCTCTTCACATTCACTGCACATTACTTTCAATCCGAGATTCAATCTCTCCATTGCAAAGCAATGAGCTGGAAAACGACTACGAGATAGTAACAACATAAAATTTAAGGCAGAATTCAGATACGTCTCTCTCAATTTCTAAGCATACTTAGCTATTATCATTACCATAAATATTACGAACCGTTTCAGTTCCACAAACAATTGATGTAATGGAACCAGTGGGTACTTTAGCGCAAGTATTTGTTGGTATACAAGCGTTGCAAAAAATACAGCCTCCAACTTTGATATAAGATTTTATACATTTCAGATTACAGATCTTATTTTGTAAGTTTTTTGAACTGTCTCCTCTATTGCTTTATATCGTGCAATACAAACATGCAAATAACTAGTTTATTTAGGGATAATGAAATCATTGACTGCAATACGTGAACAAACTCAAGGATTCCGATTTCCTTTCATTCCGATTTTTATTGTACGCTAGCTTCAGAGGAAAATAATAAAACGGCACTTACCTAAGTAGGCCTCTAGAAAATGCTAATAAGGTTCCAACGTTATTAGGGTTCTGCTTTACAATGGCTGAGATCGTGAACTCATTGGCACCGATCTCCGCTAAATGAGTGCGGATTCCTTCTATCCAGTCACCAGTGATCATTATCTCTCGGTAATCACCTGTAATACGTAAATATTCTAACATCACACGAAAGCTGTCTTTTCGATAGTGTTTGAAATCAAGTACACTCAGTTACATAGAACCTAAGGGAATATTTTATATAGTAATAGTTATTAAATAGTCATTGGGACTTCTTACCCGTGAAGATAACTCCAGGACTAAGCGTGTGAACTCCCATGCCAAGGGAAACTCCTTGGTAGGTACTATTGTGCAGATGAAGACTGTCAAAAAGATCCAACTGAACGAACTCTGGACCGCCAACTAGAACAAAAATTTAAACGTATATTTAGCGAAACTTATTTGCACTCACGAACGTTATTTATTTGCATGAAATAAAAATATTCTTTTAACAGAGTTTTCAAAAACGGTATAACTTTTGAGGCAATTAATAAGAAATTGATTGAAAAGCAAGGGAAACTGTTAAGTAAGGCGGACCTGCAAGATGTACTAGGAGAAGAGTTAAAACACTGACAAGGAAATGTGGACGGGTCATAATAGTGTCCTTTGACTGACCGAAACATAATTAAACTGCTATCGATCACAGAACAAATGTTAAAGTCTCACAACGACTAGCAGACTGAGGGAAGAAAGCTGACTGACATAGTTCATGCAAGTTGAGCGGACAGTGACATTAAATGAATGTCAGGTAATTGATGGTGTTCTTCCCAGTACTCTCGTAAACTCTCTCTACCGAACTGTACATTTGGTGTGTTTTATGCGTGCACACTGTCAGATTAGCTACTGAAGGGTCGTCTTTCTCCTTGGACCCTATCTAAGCAAATTACCTCTTAATGTAATAACGTCGATTCTAATATCTACACTTCCTATATATTTGTATAATCAATAGTAAAACATTTCTTATGAAGATTGTGCTAGGTCGTCTCACAAGTAGTCTTTATCTAACACGTATGTTTTCCGTCTCACTACGTTACTCTTACCAATTTCCCAATATAAAAACACAATCAATTAAGCCGACCATGCGAGTAATCTTCATGACTTGTGTTGTATGGAAACAGGCTGCATGCCAACTGACTCATATTCCTCACATCTCATAAGTAGAAACATGTCCATCCTTTTCTCATCTCATACATTTACACAGTATAGATACAAATAGACATGTTTCCCATAGCACAATATGTAATAGGAAAAATACGTTGTGATACCCATTTTCATTATATATGTAATACATGCTCTAAAAACTACAAGGGAATATTCCCTAAACATGCTGATATTCCCAACACCATAGCACACTGTGTAATCTGTTTAATGTTATCCCACTCTAACTTGGAAATGTATTATAAATATTAACCGAGTCTCAAATTTAACTGAATAAATAGGCTCCGAGTTGGTATGCTTTTCAAGTGGATTGTATTTAAGGAGTATTAATTTGCTTGGTACAATAACGTAATTCAATATGCGTGTGTGATGTGCATTGCTAAGCAGTCATTTAGTCCATATTGGTCCCATATTGGTATTTAAGGGAAGGTGGTAATAATATTACAAATATTTGATGGTTTGCTATGCAAAAGATAAGAGAGCATAATTCAAAATGAATATAAGATACTTATAAGTGTCAACTCATCAATGGTGAATACATTATTAGACGCATGGAAGATGTGTCTAGTCACAAATGATCCGCCAATCTAGTTCAATACTCCAATGCTGATAGCGTGAGCGTAAATAACAGCGGCACTCTTGTATTACACTAATCGTAAGCTGAGCTCATTCATTGTGACAATATTTACAGACACTCACTCATGATTCATGATCAACTATACGCTGCATACGCTTTGTAGGATTAACGTATAAGGTATGTTTTACGGAGAGTTAGAAGAGGAGAGAGGACCCTATTACTAGTATTGTATTTTCCAAAATGTGTGCCGACAATAAATAGTGCCGGAAAGAGAATTTCTGATAAGATCATCTTTTATATCCTATTTTGGTACTTTGTTGTGTAATACTAGATCAAATACCTATCATCTAGGTTTTACACCCTGATGTCTCCCTACAGCCTGGATGACAATATTTTAGTCAAATTTACAATTTATACCTCAGGTGGACATTTCAGAATTGTCAAGAGCACCAAAGGAGAGTAAACAACAATCAAAATGACTCGACTTCTTGTTAATCCCTTGATTACTAATACTAATTATAAGAAACAAGCAAATAGTATGAAATATAAACGTTTCATCTAAAATTCTGTTTGGAGGTTTATCTTGTTTGCATATACATACCAAAAACGTAAATAAAGCAAAAACTTACGTAAGCATGGAAGAACGTCACAACAAGGTTATTGGTTATCTCTATAAGAATTGAAGTCATTCATGAATTATAAGGGAATTATAAGGACCTACCTATCCGTATAACTAGCAACATAATTAAGTTATAACGAAAATATTGACACAGAATTCGCATACACTAGTAAAACAACAAGACCCAAATAAAATGAAGCCCATATTATGGCTATCTCTTAATTACAGCGAGTAAATGACTTTTGTAATGGTTACTCTGTAGTCAGCTCCACAATAAAACTTACATTTTACAAAAAGAAACAATCCTCTTACTTACTACGAAACATTTGAATGAACTTAGTCGAGCAATATCTTCTTGATGCAGTAGAGTAGAGAAGTCTAAATAAAATACATGGTTCATTGTACTACGTAGAGGTACCTAGTTAGTGTATTAGTAAACCGGAGACTAGGGACATGGGCTTGGGTCTTGTAGTCCTTGTACACTCTTTAATATTTTGTTCTTTTTTACCATACATTTTTAATATTTTTTGATATTTGTTGGTAACGCTGTTGGAGGACATTATTCCAATGTGAACAAAGCTTAGATTATCTACACAGTAATCTAGAATGTTAACTGTTGAGTATATTTAAATTTTAGTGCATGTATGGTACGTATATACTTAATATGGAAAAATTAATAAATATTTGAATACGCTGGACGATGAACTCTGCTTTCCGGTTGTAGATTAGTGAACATATTAAATGGACTGCGAAAATAGTATAACTGATCATAAACATTTAATAAAGACTTTATGCCGCTTTTACTACTTTGTGCGAATACCATGGAACTGCATTCGTAAGAATATTGAATCAATGAAGGAAAAATCTGGTTTTTCAATTAACTTAAATAAACAGCACGTTAAACGCATTGAATCTAATAACGTTTGTGAACCTGCAAAACCAAGGCACATATAAAAGTAAACTAAAACATAGCATGGGAATAAAGCAAGCTTTGATTGTCAAGTTTTTGTATGCTAGTGCAATGTGCAAGAGATAAACGGTTACAATACTCTTAAAGACTGGAACTGACTTGACGACTTGTCTGCTTAGCAAACAATTATTCATTAACGAACCAAGAAGAAAATCATATTAATCAATAGAAATCGCTTTAGATACGCATGTCTTATTTTAAACCACCTCGATTTTTCCTCTGCTAACCATACTGAAAAGTATTTATGATGTCATTTGATTCGTATTTACAACAATAGAGTATAAAACTATAAATGAAATATATAAGCAGTGTTGTCGTAAATTTCCGAAAACTCACTGTGATTTAAAATTTAAGCGTTCTCCATTTTTGTTACTTACATACAGTATTCATACAATTTAAATCCAATTTGTCAGTGTTATTGAATAGGTCTTTTTTATTTTCTATTTAACTTACTTTAGCCTTAAAAAATTGCAAAATGCAAATACAAATGTTTTAATTAAAAGTATATACTAATTAAAAACTAAACATAGAAAAACTCTTTTGAAGAATCAATAATTATCTGTACGGTAGTAAGTACGCCTAAATACTTCTTTTAACTTATTAACCCTAAAGGAAACGCTTCATGTAATAATCTTTCCCTGTGTCTTGCGAGAAAGCTAATTAGGCAATTTTGCTTATTGAAATGTATATTGCACAAACTAAAAATATAATCTACATGGTTGAACTCGTGTGAATAACGATAAAAGCTCATTTGTCACTATTTAAGAATTTCATAATTTGTTTGAACTGTGACTGTGATATGGAATTACTAATACGCCAATGGAGAATGGTACATTTTTGGCTTGAAGGATTGCTTTAAAATGTAACAAACTACGATAAATATTTGCTAAATATTACAGTGCCTGTATTCCTGCATTCATTAACACAAAGCACATACCAAGAGATTCCATGGCTGTCAGATAAGCATATTAAGCTTGCGAGCAGTTATGTACGAGGAAGAAGGGAAGTGCTGAGTGAGCGTTGACAGAAAGCCATGGATCATCATATCATATGGAAATTGAGTGCAAAAGTAAGCAAACGTGAATGCATAGTTAGTGCATATATCACATTCCGCTGTGGGAGTTCAGGATTTTCTGCAAAATTTACAGCGAAGGATAACGTAAGTCAAGTTAAATGTTAAAACGTTGGGAAAATGTCATCATCTCCATGAATCATGATGACATAGCTAGTTAAACCACGGAAACGTATCCTTTTCACAGTCTTGTGGTGGCAATTAAATGTCATTTTTAAGTGAGAACATTCACATAACTTTTATATGCTACATTAACACGGTTTCATGTACCAAAGGAACAATACAGCTTGTTCTACTAATAAACCTGAAGACATTAATGTGCAGTTAAAAATATTTAGAACCTAAGAATTTAAATCAAATTATTTACTCAATTTTATGGGTCTATCTATATTTAGTTTTATTTTTTGTTAGTAATATGCACATATAAATGACAAAAGTGCTAATAATTCAAAATATTATTACCGAATTTTTAAATGCGAAAGAAGACGTGGACTTTAACCTGTCACATTTTTCCATAAGCTGTAATTTTTGCAATGATTAGTGTCTACCCCGTATTTAATAGCCTACGAATAGAATATTTGAATTTACAACTGTATATACAAACATAGCACTGCTTGCAAAAATAAAGTGTGTGAAACAAAAGTATGGGAAATAGGGGTGAGGCGTATTAAACAAAGTACAACGGGACAGGGGCATTGCATTGCAAATCCTCCTTACATACCTATTTTTACGATCTCTGATCTGATTATAGAGAGCCATTAATCTTAAATTACACATGTACTTGCAGATCCCGTGTGTTTTGTGCATTATTTGAAATGTTCCAAAAAGTAAAATTATAGCACATTGGCCTCTAGCTCTATTTCGACAGTTTATGCAGATAGTTCAGTAGAAAACATGACTTATTGGGTTGTCTCAATTATGAAATAAATGTATCAACGTATGAAGCGTATATCTGTGTGGTTCTATACTCCGTGCTTGCATAATACATGAACTGTGCAGTGTGCACTGGTGTAATCCTAGCTTCGCAAATGGTACAGTTTACATTTCCATATATTTATTTCCCCTTCATGGAATAGGAGAAAACCCAGACGCAGCCAGAGAGAGAAACTAATAATGCTCATAGAAAATTGTCTTTTATTTGCCTTACTCCGTCAGATTATTAAATGAGTTTTAAATGCAGTAGTTTTGCTGTTGCTCCCCTGCTTTATGCTAATGCCTATGAAAAATACATTATGCAGCTATCAATTTTTATTGTCAGTTGATATGTGTATGCTGAAATGGGCGTAGGTGAATAAGTTAAGGGTGTAATATTCTCAATTTATGTCTCGCCTTGGTACCATTCAGTCGTATTGATCAAACAGGATCGATCCGCAAATGAAAATATTTAAAATTACAAAAATTAGGTTTTCGGCCGTAGCATTTCATAGAATTAGGATAGTGCGATGAGTAAATTGTGTTCTCTTAGAGAGTAATAAGAAAAGAGGGGAATGAAAATGCGTTTAGTGCGTTTGAATGACCAATGATCATATAACTTTTCTTTTAATGAAGGCTTGCGTGATGGGAGGACTCGGAGTACAAATGAGACACAAGTTGATTGTTCGGAAATATTATCTTATTAGGGGATTTCCTCACTTCTAACTAATAAATCGGTAGCCATTACATTAATTATGCTGTCTTGCTATTTTGACTTGCTAAATTGCTAATGTTTTCTCTGGCGTGACTTCTCACGTTCCCGTTTTACGCTGCTTTAGCGTTTCATGAATTGCTTACTCGGCATCCCATTACAGAATGTGTTAACGGTTGATTTTGGTTTCCCTTATGCGGTCCTTGAAATACTCTCGTAATTATATAGTTCAATATTAACTAGTAGAACGTACACATGTTAGATTCAGTACAACATCCAATATGTAGGAAAGTAAAAAAGAATCGACTTTGGAAGAGTTTTGAGCATGAAAATTTCTGTGTAGTGGAATTCTAAAGAAATAGATGAGACAACATAAAATATATGGAGGGACGAATAAGTGACCATGTGAAATGCGAGATTATTGGCCGGAAGAATTTTATAGGAAAAAAGATTGAGTTGGAAGACTGTCCCGAGAGAAATTGGAGTCAGACATGAATGTCCATGAAAGAGTGATTGCATTACGATAGGAGGGTAAATGCAGTGATAACTGTTCAAAGGATTTTTGCAGCGAAATGTAGACAGATAAGTGAGGCTTGGACTTTTGGCATTCCTCCAGGTAATCGGCAGTGACGACAGACACAACTCACACATTCCTCTTCTTCAGTTTCAGGAGATCAAAAAATGTGGTGATTTGCGAAAATGTACCTAATGTCAGCTTGTGCCTGTGTGTGTCTACCGATAGACTCCTGAATTATGCCACCACCGCCACTGTAAGAGAAAGATTAAACTGGGAATCCACTGGATGCAAGATTGGAACTCTTGAATTATATCTGCCAACAATAAGGCGACCACAGCCAGATGCTCCTCTCTTGTCTCCCTTTCTCCTCTCCAGCATTTAATACAACTCAACTCCATCCACTCCCACGTAGAGGTCGGACCGTTTCGTTTCATAAACCATATATTTTAGTTTTGTTCGTTTTTGCCTGAAAAACAAAACCGCTTTGACTGAAAACTAACCAAAATAAAATGGGTTTTCAAAAACGAAACGAAAACTTTACACTTTTTAAGCAAATTGAGCGAAATAAAACAAAATTGTGAGGTTTATTTTGATTCAGAGGCAATCCATATAATTCAAATAACACGTGTTTCTTTAGCTAGAAATACCCTAATGATAACTTTATTAACTGCACTTTGAAACTGCGGTCTTTAAATTCGTGACAAATTGTTGAAAACCTAGGATTCCCACAAGTTAGAATTGGTTCAGTTTTTTCAATCGATGGGGATTATATAAATCTACACGAAAATACAATAATAAATATGCCTGGTTTTTAAAAGTTTCACAAATTAATGGTCAATTAACGCAATTAATATGGTAAATACTTGAAGTGTCAGCAATTATTGTGTAAATGCAGTCAACCCGCTTCTAGAGTATATTTCATTAAACTATTTTGGCTTTAGACAGACATGAATCCTACGAGATTTGGGAGATAATACGAGGTTTGGGGCAAAGAAAATAATTACGGATTATACTAACTTAGAATTTTCGTAAACTAGAACAAGTTTTGTACTACCTATATGGAAACCGTTTTCTCCGTTTCGTTTCGTTTATTTTCAAGAAACGAAACAAAACGCAACGGTTTTTAAATAAACCAACCGAACCGAAACGATTTTTTAAATAGTAAGCAAAACGAAATGAAGATTTTCTTTTCGTTTTTAAATTTTAAAGGAACGAAATGAAAAATATTGAAACGAAACGGTCCGACCACTAATTCCCACGTAGTCTCTACCTAAGTCAGATGTGCCATAGGTAAGTACAAGAATCCCACTTTTCCAAAACATTTCAAACTTCCCTTTTCTATCACTACATTTCCCAAAAATTTATATCCACCTGCTGAACACTCACAAACGATAAGTCAAAATAGTACAGGCTACAAGAATATATATTAGACATATCGCTCGCTTTTTCCTTCAATGTGTACGTAACAACTAATAATATTATACTTTAAAAATGACACAAGCACCTACATACATCTTTCACACACAAACATTTTACTCGGAGAATGCAAAACAAGATACGAAAAACGGTTTTAGAATTCACATGCGACATTGTTAGAATGTTTTCCATGTGTAACCTGTCAGATTGTGAGTTAAGGAAACAACCGGAACTTAGGCATCCACAATTCAATTACAGTCAACACCAGGGTAAGAAGCAACCACTAATTAATAATTGCAAATCTAGAAAATATTATTTTAGGAAGTCATATATTCTTGCTAAAAATCAGACGAAGAGTAAATATTTTGATTTGAAGCCAATAGAACGTTCCTTGCCTTGACTTAAGAGTTATTGAACAATTTTATAAAACGACAATCATTTAATCAATACTACCACCAAATGTGACGCAGTAAGGCATATTTTATTGCACATCCAAATATCTTCTTGAAGGAGTTTTGAAGTTGTTTTATAAAAAGAGGAGAATGCCCCTGGTGCTAAATTGAATTTGTAGAGAGAAACAAATAATGGTACCAGATTCACATGTTTTTTCATATCAGTTTTATATGTTGCCTTCGTGTTATGAAATCCTACAGATACATTTGTCTTTCAGCAATAAAGGATAAAGGAATAGGAAAGTAGGATAGTCCTTGGGGTGCTGAACATTTTGAAAATTGGAATGCCAAGAAAAATAACCTGTTTCACAACATCATCTAAGTGAAATATGTTATTATACCGTTTAAAAATCCTCATAGCATTGGTTTACTACAGTTTGTATTTTGGTTAATTTGGATCAGAAAAAACATCACGTTTTCTGAAATATAGTAAATGTTCTATTGCTTTCATCAGTGTTCCAACATGGATATTTGTAGGCTGCAATCGAGTAAATTTTCTTGATGTGGAAAATACTTTTTAAAATAAGTTCCTATGCCTTTCAAATTAGTTCGGATGTTTCATATATTTAACTTGATAATTATTTGATCTAACTTTCTTTAACACACTGCACAAGAAGCTATGGCTATTTTTTCAGAACTATAAATTATTTAAAGAATTTTAATTGTTGAAAACTTTCGATACAAGAAATACTTTATTGGTTTTCGGGTCTACAAATAGATTTTTGATTTCTATCCTCTTAAAGCTCTAAGTCTCGTTAAAAACTTGCCTTATTATGAAATGGATAATCAATAAGTGACGACTTTCCGGAATTCCTCCCATTTTTTGTGCGTTAATGTACCCTTGTATCATCTGTTCACCAAATTTAAGTGGGAAATGGGAAATTTAAAAACCTTGCATTGCATTGTCAGAATAAGTTTATACTGGGAGGTGGGAAATAAATGTATTGTCTTTGCCGACTGAAAGAGTAAAAAACGACGATAGTAGTAAATAGTAGTGAGATAAAGCATCTAAGCCTGACACTTTACAAGCAGAGTCAGTCCAAGAGAGTAAAGAATAGGACAATGATATTTGGTAAGCTGAGATAACACGGCACCGCACAATAAACAAGCTAAGCTACCTATCTTTCTGTCAGCATGTCTCTTCGTTATTATAAACGTAGAGTTGCAGAGTACAAGCGGTGGAGACGTGAAATGACGATAATGTGGGTTTACCTATGGCTATACTGGTGCTGTAATAGAGTCAGTTAGATTTTATTCAGGAGGAGGATAGATTGGGGAGCGTGCATAATGGATATTAGAATTGGAACATGTAAAATAGCAGGAGCAGTTGTCTTGAGTTGAGCGAGTTTGTGAGTATTGTCGCGTCTGTCTTTTCCTGGGAGAGATTACATTACATAACATTCTCCCAGACGGACGGACTGCTCCATTCACTTCAGTCTCAACCTCAACATAAGTAGGATTTTAGCTTTTCAGACATATCGCATCGGATCAGTTCAAAAATCATCTGATTTGGATAGAGAGAAGAGTAAATAGGGCAGATGGGCCCAATGGCTGATCAGAGAAGGTAAAGAGGAAAGTCGTGTTATTTATCTGGCGAGAAAATTGGTGTATATTTTCAGGGGGAATATCTAAGAATAAACCGCAGTCGCAAATCTCTCCAGAGGATTTCACCACCGTCACTTTAGCTCAACCAACTAACTCAAACCAAACTCGTCCCAAAAGCCTTAAAGAAATATAAGAGTCTTCAGAAGTCGTAAACAGTCTTGGTCTGGTCCCCTCATGCAAAAACACGACTTCACATCATACACTCTCAATCTGCAACTTCATCCCTAATAAAAATGGACGCCGTAAAAAACACTTCATCCTATATTTCACACTACCATATTTTTCAACAACTTCATGCACCGTACATAGTAAGTATTCAGAGTCGAGTAACACAATCGTAATCACCTGTCACCTAAACTTTGTACCAAACTGAAATCTCTTTCTCCAATTGCAAATTATTTTATGCTTTACGACCAGACTTTAAGAAATAATCTTTGGCAGTAGACCATAGCATTCTAACAAGTAATGAACCGCATACATGCAACCTCAATGAAATCCAAAATTGCATTTTTTTCAGTAACAGTCTGATTAAAATTCAAGTAATAATTGTTCTTTGCATGCAGTGGTAACTATTGTCTTAGGAATTAACTTAATCCATAAAAGAAAGGAAAACTTTGGGCTTTCATAAATGTCCAGTTAATAAGTGCACTAGAAATGACCTTGCATCACTGCCGATTTTTATCTTTGTGTGAAAACATATATGTCTACCTAAGTACACTGTTCTTTTGGAGCTAGCCCAAGCAACTGGAATATTCAGTAATGGAATACGGAAACGTAAAGATTTTGGTTATATCTGTAATCTGTTCTATGCAGAGATTATATGAATTTTTTCTGTTGGCTATCTATAGCTGAATACATGTATACCACATATATCAACGGTTGAATACCATTGTAGTAGTAATTACTAAAGTTTTGTAAGACAGACAAAAAATGACCGAGACGATTTTACTGGTCCGTGAAAAGTTGGTTAGTATTAGGAGAGGAGGGACGCGGTGCCGTTCCATGCATAGTAAGTGAGTAAGTCTTGTTGTATACTTATCGTTAGTTACTAGTCATTTAATATTTTTTGGACGTCTGCAGCTTCTTATTCTCGTTGAGTTGTCTGCAGCCTTCTCTCACGGTTCCGTTTCCGTACTCGTATCCCTACACCATGCAGTTTCGGAATACTTACTCTTAGTTAGTAGGTGAACGTGGATGGCACTTACGAACATTTCCACTATTGCATTGTAGTTTATATGAGTGCATGGCACTAAACAAGAACTGCCTCATGTTCCTTTATACGGGCTCCTCATTCCGTAGCATGCATCGCAAAAATTGTCTCACAGACCGAACACGATTCCCTCAACCCACATTTACGCTGATCCAATTTGTCCTTCGGACTTGGTGGTCTGAGCAACCGAATTTAACCGATCCAAAGCACCGCATACTCAGAGTCAGTGAGGTCTGCCCTGAAATCAGAGAACTGAAGCCAGTTCACCGTAAGGGCACGTGCCTTTGTCCCAAGGAACTTTGCACTCCTCTCCGCACTCTAAGGCTTTATCTTCGGCAGACAGAACCACCATGTCCTCACAGCAACATTACATCACCCGGCTTCACTTAACAAATATTACATCTCAGTGAATGTCGAGTGAACCCTCGACCCTCATCTCACATCCTCCTTTCATCAGCACACACGTCTCAGCACTCCAGTCTCCCAACTCCTCCTCTAATCACATTATCAACGGAACGCCAATCTTTTCACAATATGGGTGGTCAAAATTCAAAGGATCACTTCGCTCTCTCACATCAATGCATTCGATTAGATTTTGCAGATATGCATTACTGTTTTACATCTATCACGGCAGAACCTGCCTCTCTGGATATGTACCTACTAAGTATATCTTTCATTTTAAGTATCTGCAGCCACCTACGGGTGTCATACTTACTCCCGACAACTTTTAAAGTATTAACCCATGTATTTAGGGATGCTGCTTTTCAATTTCGTGTTTTAAGTTAGAGGATAGTAAACCATTGCTCCGTGTATGTAGATCCTCAATCTTTATCCCTTCCGCACAGAATAGAACTTCTCTGCAGTATCTTCCTTTCTTAACCACAGGAAAAATGTAGAAAAGTGGATGTTATTTACTAAATCTTGGGTTCTGCGATTACTACCATTTGTGACACCTTGGAAAAATACCCTAGAAAACCTCTACCCATGATTACTATGGATGAAAAACAGTTGTTCAAATGATAGCAACTGATTACCTTTAAGAGTACTGCTCATAGGTGCTCGATTTACAGATTGAATGCAATCATGTGTAGATCAGGCTTTCGAGTGGGAAATGAAAAAGTGGGAAGTCTTCCCATTTCCCACTGGGAAATGTGGGAAGCAAAATTTCCTACTGGGTGGGAAATTGGGAAATGAATGGGAAATGAACGGACACATACAAAATCCCTAAATACTGTGCTTTGCAAACAGCATTTAGTAACACGGGCGTTACAATCATTGAGTGTCGCGTCTCAGTCTCACATTTGACGGCAACGCACATCACAAGTACTCTTAGTTGATTAGTAGTCATTTAGTCTCATCACCATTCTCTATCATTTACAACCTACACTACAACTGGAGTATCCTTTTGATAGCTAACTAGTGTGAGTTTTCTGGAACACTAACCTAGCCTAATAAATAAATCAATGTTCTGATGATTCTTGTGGCAATAAGTGACAACGTGGTGACAACATTGAGTTGCTAATAGTTGAACACAACTTACACAACCTTTAAGGCTGACTGACAATTGAAAATACAATGGGCAACAACAGCCAAAGCTATTTTTCTTTTTACGATGCATTTCTGGAGTTGTGCTTAGTGCTTGTGGCATCTGAAAAAAGAATTATTCATAAATAAGTTTGATATGTTAAAAAGATATCACCTACAATTATTTTCATAATATTAGAACTCCATTTTATTTTCTAATGTGAATCTAATCTGCGTGGAGAACTATATACATGAAAATACCGAAGGGTTTTTTCACTATGATTCTGAATTCCTTTGAATAACATGAGACTAGCCGCGGAAAGTCTCCGTAGCCACTGGGATTCATTTCCCATAGGACTTTTTCATTTCCCAGAAATTTCCCGGTTTTCCCACATTTCCCACATTTCCCACATTTCCCAGGTGTCCAACAAAATTGGGTGGGAAATGGTAAATCAAGAAACCTTGGCTGTAGATTAATCGTTACTTAGCACTTGTGTGCAACAGTAGCACTTTCCGAGCATTATCAAATAATTTTGAAAATTCGTTGAGTAAGAAATATGCTGTTGGTATCCAAGAGAAGCCTAATGAGTGTGTAATAATGTTTAAACAAGCAATTAAATTTTGGTAATAAGTTGCAAGCCTTATAAGTTATATGGAATCAGTTGTCTTGGAATGGCTACAAACCGAAGGAGTTGGTTATCAATAGTACCGCCAATATTTGTATCGTATACACAAATATTGTGATAACTTATTCATCATAGCATTTACCTTGGGGAGTGCTTGAGCCGTTGTGAATTTACCGCATGAGAAGAGACCTCTTAAAACTCGAATGCATTAATTAATAAGGGTTCGCTTGCTCTTCTATGGAAGCCAGTCCAGTGACTGTGTTGATCGGGGCATTCATTTAACAGGCGCTCATCTTCTTGGTTGTTCATTGTTTTCATGAGATGCCTTGTTGTCTTCCCATTCATTCCCCAACTCTAATTAATTATCGACCAAAAGTTGTACGTGCCGTTACTGTGTGCATTACCGAGTATCACAACACAAGAGCGATGAATACGAGGGCATGGACTGACTAGGCATCCATGTATGCTGACACAGTCCTCGAGTACAACCAGCAGATTAATAACAACATTACATACAAGGCGTATTTTCTTACGGTTTTAGTATTCTTCGCCTATCTTTAGTTCCCGCTTAGCTGGTCTTAGCAGTAAAGATCATGTTTCAGACAAGCAAATTAGCTGGCTGCTGCCTCCCTAATAGTTTCCTTGCACCAACAATTTTATCTTTTTTAATTGAATAAACACGAGAAGAGAAGAAACTAGGGAACCCAAATAAAGAACATGAATCGTTTTCACACTCCTCCCTCATTCACCCTATATTACACTAATGATGCGATGAGATACAACAAAACGCGAAGAAAACTGCCATCATATGTACATCCTCTCACAAATAACTAAGTCACTGTCTGTCTGTTTTCTAAGCAGCAAGGAATATTTTTGTTGTCTAGTTTTAGACTTTGTCTTACAAGTCGCAACTTCCTCGCTTAATCTAATTGTAAGAACATTTTCAAACCCCTGGAATCTACTAAACTGAGGACCCAGTTTCTTGTTGTTCATTTGTAACAATAACATTATGGCCGTGTCTACGAGTACATCATTGCAAAGTCAAACACGCTTGTTATTTATAATTCCCTAAGGTGAGATCTTTTCACCAGTTTTATTCATAACCAGATGGCCCTGTCAACTTTTATAACTAATTAACTATGTTTACTTTGTAGTTTACAAATTCAAAAGAATGCTTCCCAAGGTTCCAAACTATTTAGGATACGTAGCATTCCTGCACACAAAGTGTGCGACATTCTAAACCCAAAAATTTCCACTGAACGTGTTCACATAGCAATCAGACAGTGAGACATAACCTATTCGATTGGAAAGGACAATTTAAGCTCTAAACGTTACCAATTTGCTGATTTACTGATGATTTTTGAAATATGTATATTGCTAATAAGAAAGCCTTTCGTAATATTAATATTTCACCCTGTACTGCCGCCTTTTCTATTTCGCTTCGACTGTGATCACTCCCTCTTTATTAACTCCATCCTTTTTCGCTCACAAGGATTGATAATGATGAAATAAATAAAACAATAGCTCCACTTCCCTGTAAACGTTTATGGAATAAATTCTGTTCATCAAAATCTTAATTGAGTCAAGAGATTATAAGGGTGTTTCCTATAACCAAAACCAATTAAGAACAATACGCTAATAAACCGTACACAACGGGTGTACCTAGTATCGGAGATATGAGGCCACTGTATTGAATTTGAATAGTTACTTTGTTGGTGCTCTTTATATCAGTGGTTTGCTTTATCTGTACTGCATTACACATGAACAGATCGCAGTTTTCGAAATTTTTCCAAATAGACAAAAAGTTCGAGGGTGCTTATTTTCAAAAGGGAGCCAGGAATTTCAATGGCTGCTGATGCTTTTTTAAAAAAACTGAAGGATTTACGTAAATGCGTTCTAAATGTATACCATCCACAAAATGTAGACCAGACCACAGACAGTCAGACGGACAGAGTGACACAACGTTCCCAGTACAGAATAGTATCTCCGATACTAATAGTGACTGCATTAGCCCCATTAATAGCTTTAGATGAAACCGTCTCCTTGCAGCTATTACCTGCATAATGCAGGTAACAGTTCCAAGGAAACGGTGCCCGACATACACTACACTTTTTTGAGTGCAAGATGGTGCAAGTGTAAGAAATGTGAAGTCCACTTTACTTTTAGTGTAGTAGTAGTGTATGTGTAGTGAATGGGGGTGTGATAAGCAGATGGTGTAATGTGAGTGTAATTTTTACCATGTCTCAAACAAATGCATTTGTTTGAGAAATTAAATTAAAATTACATCATTTAAATGGTGCAATTTTAAATGTATCTTAGGCAAAATTAGTCCAATTATTAAGGCTTTGTTAGGGAAATGGTAAAAGTAGCTAAAAGTGTACTGCAGTTCAAAGTACATTTTATTCTACAAGTACCTAAAATGTAACTCGCCGTCAGACAGCAGCCAATCAAAGGTATGTTATATTTTTACCATGCTATGTTATGTATAATTTAGTCCTAACCATATTGAATTGAATGAATAGCTTTAGTGTAAGGTTGTCCTCGTAGTATACTACCAGGACTTTATTTCGACGATTTTTGACCTCCCCTTTGAGGACCACTTTGCAACTTTTAGTCATATTGTAGCATATTGGGTGAGGACATTTCGGGTACCCCCACCCCCTAAAGTGGTCCTCGTAGTATATTATGTGCGCTCCCCAAACAGCAAAAGTCTCTTTAGCAGTAGTGTAGTGTGTCTTAGTGTGTACGTGTGAGTGTAAATGGAGTGTGGTGTAATTTTTCTAAACGGCGCAAGAATAGAGTGCAGCTTAGTGTAGTGTAATAATGTGCACACAAATAAAGTGTAGTGTATTGTAGTGTGATTATTTGATCCCGGTCTAATATAATATTTCTAATTCTATTCAAAGTTGCTAGTAAATATTATCTTATCGTTAAATATGAATGAATCATTCATTTTCGTCCTTAGCATTAATTTTGAAGTTTAATATTACAAGGGCATACTACTGAAGATATTGTTGTCCGTTACCGTCAAAATGTTTTAGAAAACTTAAGGGAGAAACCGAAAGATTAGAATTTTGATTGTGGAGTCCGATATTATTTTACTTTGCTTTCTGTTCTTAAACATGTAAAGAATACACTAATTGTAATATAAAATGCAGGAGACTTTTAAAATGCGGGTATATTTCCGGGAGATCGTGAAAGGACTTAAATTTCTGTGAATTCATGAAGTGTGCGGACAATACCTATCATAGCTATAAGTTCATTGCACCTTTTTAAAAGTTATGAATGTGTTTTAAAATGGGCATCGTTAATGCCCAATATCGTTATCAGGTTCCCCACTACTACCTTCTATTATTTCTTATTCATTCTGCGAAAGCTCGTCAATTATTCAGCAGCGATATGTTCTCTGTTCTGTTTCAAGCACGCCTCATTGCGTCAATACTAAACGATGGGGGCCTGCTGGACGGCTAAAGCTCTTTTTATCACTACGCTACCGGTTCAACGCTCAAGTGGCTTCAACTAATGCAGCAGTGTGTAAAACTAGTGCATACCTAGTTAACAGCTTGGAATCTATATTATAATACCGTAGAATGCTTGCTTAGAGTTGATGATGAATGACTAGGAATATGGTATAGAAATAGATACAGTGAGGCACCTATACACCAGAATCCACTACAGAGCCACTCTTTGAAATTGCATCATTTCATTATACGAAGAACGTTTTAATGACCTTCTGGGCACTGTCAATTATTCTGATTTAGGAAGGTTCCGAGTTATGAATGGAACTTGATAGCCATTCATCACAGCTATCTCAATCAAATTATTGCAATTAATTCGTTACGATAGAATACATTTAATGAGGTGTGGAGATATCTCCATACCTGCCACTGTTTCTGCAAGAGGTGGATAACTGACAATTCTACTGGTTACGGAAAAGCTAAATATACATATTTTATTCATTGGACTCCGAGTGTTTCCGGATGCATTCATTTATACTAGAAATAATTGACATTTGAGCAAAAAGCGATTACACTCTGTCTATGTGCCATGTGGGAGAAATATGATGAAGACATCTGCATATAAAGCCAAGACCATTTAATTGTAATTATACTTGAACTTGGAATATTGTGCGGGATGCCAGAAAGTGAATTCTAAAGTACTAATATTTTATAAATTATTGAGTAAGCATACAGGGAAAAATACATAATGCGTAAATGTTCTTGTAAAAAACTGCTTATTGTGCGTCTGACTAATCATAATCAAATTCAGTGCATTGCATGATGGGAATGAAAAACAAATCCGCTGCGTCGCAAAATACCGCCTCGCAAGAAAGTTTCAAATATTTAGCAACTCAGTAGGAACTTGACTTATGATAAGACCAAAACCCGTTGACGTGAGATATCGGACATAGTGCTGTATAATCGTATAAATACTTTAAAGAGCTGACGCTGGCTATTTACAACGAAATTTTAGTAAGATGCCCCTCGATTATGTTGAAGGCGACTTTGGCGAACACATGTGTGGCAAATGAGTCAATACAGATGGAATTTTTATACAGAACTGTTACTTGATCGATTTACCATTACAACGGATATGCATATTTTATTAATGTTGAGTTGGTTCCTAGAAGGAACGTAAATTGTATGAACCTGGAGGTTGTAAATATATTTAGTGTAGTAAATGCTTGGAAAACTCTTATTGAATGCACGAGATGATATCCGTGCACAAACTCAACATCATCAGTACAGTAAGTCAAGTATATCTTAGGAACTTATACAAATTTATGCTATGTATGTACGTATCATTGATCATGCAAACTTATTTTTAATACCTAAGCATATCATACTAAAGCAGCATGGAAGTTTTGCTTTCGCAGTAAAGTTTGTCGCTGCCTTAAAGTTCACTTGCATATAAAAAAATTGAGAAGCATATTAGTAGTGGACACAATACAATGTACCACAATACATTTGCTTAGCAACTTTTATATATAGTCATTTAGTATGTGCCACGTAAACATACTGCTATTTACGCTAAGTACAAGTTCGGAATGTATACGATCGCATAAGGTGATAAGCAAACTGAAAGGGCACAGTTGGAAATTTACTGCTGGCAAAAGTTAAATTATTATCTGTTGTAAAGAAAAATGTAAAATAATATGTAGCTGAATAACTGTAATACCTGCAGACTTGCTGAGCTTGGTGTAGTGTAGACTAGACTTGTAAAAAATTAAACTTTGTCTGTGCAAAATTGATGGGGGCAGACACAAAATAAGCAGATAGTGTTTTCTAATGCCAGTAATAAGCATGTATACGTAGCTCATGGTTTACATGTAAAAAGTAAAGCAAAAAACCAACAAAATGTCCAGTTGTAGAAATAAATTGTTGGTTGAAAAGATTGTAATGTCTAAAGGTTTACTGTTCAGTTTATCTTACTCTAGGATATAAATGCTAAAAATATGCAATGTGTACGCATAAAGGGTTCCGTAATGTGAGGACAAGGAATATTTGCTTTTAAAGCAAGGAATTCGTTGCCTGCATTACATGCTATGACGTACGTGGACACGAGTTGACTTCTAGAAACCCAAAATAATGGGACTCTCTAATCGCCACTAAAAGCATCCTGGATAGTAATTGATATCTTTCTTGAAATGCTTTATTATTGCTCTTAAACAGTGCATTGCATCCGTTATTTCATATGACGTATTTAATAGCTCTTCGGCACAGTGGCGAACAAAAGGCCGACGGTACAAAATTTTACATGAAACAAGCAAAACTGCTAGGTTCAAAGGTAAGTCATAGAAGAGTCTGAGTCTGAAGTAAAATAAACTAGATATTTTGTTACAACCTGGGTAGATATTTCAAAACAATAAACAGCAAAAGTTTAGCAGCTTGTTCTTAGCATAGAGTAGTAGAAAATGATTATTACTGAGACTAGATTATCATGAACATATTTTAAAATATGTGATTTTCTAACAATTGTTTACTTTGGGTGTGCCAAATTTCTTTTAATACTAATACAGAATTCAGTTTAGCCGTGAACTTTGTACTATTACATTCCTTTAATGAATTATTAAAATGGCAGTGATTATTTCACTAATACAGCAGATGTCGCCATGTCGAATACTCTACCACAGGGTGTCATGTCCATTTAAACAATAATCAAAGTGGTCTAATGCATTATTCACTTTCCCACAACTATGTTACAAGTAGAAACCAAAGCTGAGGCATGGAATGGCAAATAAGAACGAAAAGGATGAAAATTTTCTATTTTGCGTTATGCTTACTGATTACTAAATAAAACATCTTGGTCTTGGTTTTCCCCGTTGCATATATAATTTTTTGGCAATAAAGCGTGCTTGTAGAAATAAATTACAAAAATGTCTGCTAGAATTCTTAATATTTCCCTTTGTGAATTCCTATTACGATGCAAATATTCAAATGAAGCAACTGTGTCTAAGCCAACTTTAGATTTTTGCAGAGGATTTCTACTATTTTAAATATTTTCTCTTAAAATATATTGTGAACGCTTTAGCAGTAGGGTCATTTAGGTTGCCCAAGTCAAGACAACTTTATACTTTACAGTAACCTTCAAGAGTTATCTATGTAGATGTTAGTTATTGCTAAAAAGCAATTGCCATCCGATACTTTAGATAAAATCCGACATACTGTTACATATTATTTCAAAGGAGAAACGTTTGGAAAAGCTTCTTGCCATTAGCTGGGTTAGGTCGACCTTATTCATCGCTATCTTTCAATTTATTTTGCCAAGCGCTGAAAGTCCAGTTCTCTATGATTATATTATCTGCATTCATTCCCTAGAATCGAAAATGTCATTGTCGTTTAGCTTTAGTAGCTAATGTCGATAACTAAGAAATCAATGAAAGAGAAGTGGACAATTTTCGGAAATAACTAATCGATTTTTTGAATTGCTGGCAACTTGTATTTTAAAGTAACAATAAATACACAGTTAACGGTACCCAACAAGTCTTCAAGCCTTACTTTGTTAAATATTTAATTCCGCTTGTTTGGGGAGTAATTCGATAGCTAATAATACAGAACAATCATATTACATTTACCATCACCTTGAGATATTGCCATTCCTTCCTGTACTTGTACTATGGTACTATGCAGGCACTAAATACCACGCCGTTTGAATTAATGGGAAATGGGAAAGTGGTTTCTGTTTGATTGCATGGCATACCCAAACGAGAACATAAGAAATATTATATTGAACTTCAAATCGGTTTTAATTGTAGCAATTTAGTAAGCACTAATCGCCAAACGCTTTTAAATACGTTTACTATTTTTGGTTTATTAATTTTAGCAAATCGAAATCACACATTTCACATTAAATTACAATTTGTATCAACAAGATTGAATAATTCGACATGTCTGCCATCAATTTTTATACTATAATCCATTAAATTAGAAAGTTGATGGGTGTTCACTTAACTGTAGGACAAACATGTAAAATTACGCATACAATATAAATAGTTAAATCATTTAATCCTGAAATGGTCTGAGGAACTCCCATTTCAAGGTTTTTGTGTTAATGCGTACAGTTTAATTTTTTGTGCTTTTCTGCAACTATGGATTCATTTAGCAAGATATTCTAAACATCAAAAAAATATTTGCGCTTAATGGAATAAAGTTTTTATGAAATATATAAGCAGCTCTAAACTGAATTGAGAATTACTACATCAGTCTTAAAGCTACACATAGAGAGCAATTCAATAGTAATAAAATAACGACGTACATTTTGCTCTATTCGTATATAAACTGCAGTATTGCAGAGTGTATAATGTAACATATTGGAGTTGTATGTTGTATGAGGTTCCCCTACACTACAGAGTGCAGGATCTGTGCGCATTCCACTAGTGGGAACATTGCAAACTCCTCTTAACATTTGGCATTGTTGTTAGTTAATGCCGAGAGGTCAAAGGCTGTCATTTAAATGGATTCATAGCTTCACTACTAAGTTAGGTCTCTAGCCCGGCGCTCATAGGCCAGTCCCCCACAGGCAGCTTATCCATCTTTCCATTAGTGCATCGCACAAACAACCTCTGGCCTTATACCCCAAGCGGGATTCGAACCCACCACTGGCAGCGGACATAGAGATTGATTATTCGCATACGCCGCCTAGCCAGATGTGCTTGGGTAACATATTGGAGTTACTTGGATTATGAATGTACATACCTAATATTAATAGTGTGGATAATTTTATATCATCCTTATAATGTAACAACATAACATAAGGTAGGGTATACCACGTTGGAGAGAACAACTCTTCAGGATGCACCTACACACTCGTGCTCGTAAAAGTCACAATATTATTTTCTATTTTATCTGATGTATTACTTTAATGGTAAAGCCAGAGGGGCACATAGTATTGAAAGTATTGCAATAATAGTTAATGGAACGGGAAAAGGTATGTGTTTGTGAAATGAATGAGTGTGAGAACTGGAAGCAAGTGCAGGGAGAGGAAACAATAGAGACTTCTGTGAGTGAACATGTGAGGGTGAGTGTGCCACTGCCAATCAGGCCAGACCAGGTAGACTTCGCCGATAAGTACATTCTCTATTGCATAATCCCACTGTCTCTGTCCAAAACTCGTGAGATAGCAAGTGGAAGAGTAATACACTTACAATACATTGTGTTATTGATATTAAATAAATGAGCTGCCATGTATGAATATAGTCTTGTCTTACTGATTGTGACTCAGACTTGTGTCACGCTAAGGACGACGTAGAAAAACTGGTACGGCTGAAGAACATAACGGACAGATACATACATATGGGTACAAAGATTAAATTTAATACCCAAATGCATTCAAGTGCCTAATATAAAACTACAAAATTCACTTCATAAAGTATAGCTACTTTTATGCATGTGCCTTACTGTGGAAACTATAGATAATATTTTATGTAAATTAAGCCAGGACAGAGATATTCTTTCGATGAAATGATAAGGTTTGATGATACCAGACCAGAGCTGGGAATTTCAATCCGTTCCCTGGCTAGATCTCCAAGAAACAAACTTTGCGTCTTGGTACAATTATAGAATGAAATGCCATTTCATTGGATATGCAATAAAATTTGCATTTCGTTGTTTGTATCATTGCAAAATCACAGATATACAAGATAAATGGCGTACTGTAGCACTACGATAACAGATACAAATTTGCTTCCGAAATAATTGAGGAAATTTATAAATGACGAAAATAGTAACATTGGAAATACGATCAACAAAATAGCTGTATCGAAAAGCACTTAAAATGAGAGGTTGTTCAGTTATACTTGTATGCTCTACAAAATTCATTGATTTACAGAGTTTGTAAAGGAAGGCGATTCCCAGCACTATTTGAAAAATGGAGTAGGGTTACCCAGTTTTGTATAAAATATGAAGCATGGGTTACGAAAGTATATTGTATTTATTACGGAATGGGATTGATTGTAAGTCGCGTACAGGTAGATCGTGATAGGTAGGCCCTGGCTGTGTCAAAGCATGTTTTTGTATCTGGTGGATCGGATGGTCGTCATTGAGTGCCTCGTTGGTAGTAAGGCTATGTATTAGTATTAGATAATTATTTCCCTGTGGGACCCATGCCAGGCAGTTGAGTTGATTGACTGTGTATAAATATAAGCTGATATTAAAGCCGAACACGGATTAGGAAGGGCTGTGCGTGGCAGTATGAGTATGTATGAGTATTATGTACATGTGTGCATGTACAACATGAGATTAATATATTGCCTGGATACAATGGAAGGGAAAGTCAGATTGGGAAAGCTGAATTGAATAATAAATGGACAACTAGAGCGTATTTACGTTTGGGCTGAGCGGTGTTTGTATCCGAGGCTATTGAGCAGAGTGCAAATGCATGCATGATAATAGCCTGGGTAGAGATAGAAGGTCCTTAAGGTAAGCAGGCAGGATTAGATTCAAGCACTTGGGTAAACTAGGGCTGTTGACGAATAGGTATGACTTTGTGCAGGGAGTCGCTGTGTGTAGTGAGTGATAATGAGAGTAAGAAGGAAGGGTACCTTTGAAGGTGTATCCGCAGGAGCCGAAGAGACACTCTAAGAGGAGGACTAGAGCGATGCAGAACATGTTGCAGAGAGGCGAACCGAAGAAGATGCGGTACTCAGGGTTTCACCGCACCGCATACAGCATAATTCTTCTTGACAATTTCTCACTTAAAATTATCGTCACTCTGCAACATTTTCCGTGGTTGTTGCATCTGAGGAGACGGGGCCTCGACTACATAAAGCATTTGGAGTTGTTTTGTCAGACACGAGTTACAGTTCAAGTCTCGACGTGGGATTAGTGGCGATGGTGTTGTGGGTGGCTTCTGACTGATTTACTTTGCTTTCTTTTTGCCCAGCACTGGGAGGCATCGGCGAGGCTTCGGCAGAGCAGGCAGCGCACATTTTCCAGCCTCAGGAAGAAAGGGAAGTTGAAGCACTGCACTCAATTGTCATTCTCGTCACTTTAAATAGTCCTTTCTTGAAATCTGTGAAGAAACTGCTGGGTGTCGGGATGAGTCAGATTTGAGATCCGAACTGATGTGATCATTTCTTTCTTCTCACTCCATGTGTGTCACTGACGGAACGCCTGTTCAAAGTATAAATACGAGTGTCTAAGGAGAAGTGTGTGCTAGCGTCATTTTGTATCGACGCATGGATTATTGTACTCACGACTGAATTGGAATGTTGGAACAATAAATCCTGGTTTCTCTCTGCCTCATTGTCCTAGCTGGTACGAGAGCCCAATGTATTTGTGCATCAAGTGCACTTTGATGAGTTCTGTTGCTCCTTGTTATTCTGGCAGAGAAATGAATGAATGACACTTCCTCTGTTCAGTCGCACCAGACAACACCACGTCCTCCGAGTCCATCTCCGCTTCCTCCGTCTCAGTTCTCAATCACCACAAATATCTGCGATCATGTTATCTTAAGTAGGATTTACGACTTGGCTTCCTTCTTTATTTACGTCGACTACAAATACTCTCTTCTCTCTGCCTCTCTATCTCTCTATCTCTCCTCCTTGGCAAATTCAATCACAATGCCCACTTGCGTACAAATTGCTACATCTATTGTTCTAGCTAATTCGACTCTACTTCCTCCGTCTGCTCTCACTACCTAAGACGTAGTAACATTAAGTTCTCAGTCAGTCAAATCGAACAAGGAACTGTTTAGTTAATAAGTAGCTCTATCCCCCACATAAATTACTGCATAACTGAGAGGCTCGTAAATCTGCAACTAACTAATCAGTACTTAGGTACTTAGACGAATGGGCACTTAGTTTTTGGCAGTTGCACTCAGACAACCTACTGCACCACTTCAACTGTCCACGACTTCCGAAAAATCGGATTCGTGTGTCTCGGCCAGAGTGCCCGACTCGACTGTGCTCCAGAGCGGACGATGAGTTCCTGTATCTCCAGTCGTCGTCGTAGTGGCAGCCACTCTCCGGATCACACGAGCAAGAGGCCTCACTGTGTTGGCTCCACTCTCTCTCGCAACGACTACTGCCACTGCTCGCTATAAGTCTGACTCCGTACGTGAGCTGACTCGAATTTCCGCTCGCTCCTTCTTTCAGTCCACTTTCTCCAGCAGCACAGTCGCAACGGCATAGTCCACTGACTTCGCTCCAGAACTATTCACTCAGTTTTGTAGTCCACTCTTTATTTCCTTAACTCGCTCTTCTCTGCACAGTGTGCAACGTGTATGTACTACTTACTAACTGCTCTCTAATCCTCACTACAATGCAACACACTATACTCGAAACTTTGACTTCCCTTGGCTCCTTCGCCAGCCTGCTTTGTTCGTTTCACTTGTCTTCCTTCTTGGCTGGATAAAAAAGTCTTAGTCAGTATAGCACGGGTATGTCTATCCGCCCAGAGAGCTCCGTAGGTACTTAGTGTCCTGTAGCTGTCCGCTACTTGTTCCTATTCTCTGTATGTATCGGGACATACACGTACTTCGCTGCTATTTAGCAATTTTCTCTCTCCTCCTTCGTCTCGTCTGTCTATCTACATACTTATAGCTCTCCTACTAGGGTTCTTGTACTCAGCCTACGAACTGGGTCAGTCCTCCGATCGAACTGGCAACCAAACCACCACCAGGCTAAACCTATATAACATCGTCACTTAACCAACTATACACTATACTAAGACTTCTTTAAAATCTAACACTAGTTATGATATTTCTTCACTTGCATTTCACTCATGACATTATAATATCATATGCACTTGTTCCCAGTATATTTTACTACGACATATACCCACTGCTATGTAACAGTTAGCTGGTACAAATCACTTCAATTAGTTTACAATGTCACAGTCTGGTAATTATGTTCCTAGACAATCTTCATTTATGTCCAACACTACTCTTTCAATAAATACTCAACACATTTTATTGGTAAGCACGGCTGAATTATATAACGTTCCTACTGACAGCCACAATTCGCAGACTGAGGGAACACAACGACTGTCACGCTTTACCCCGTTTACACATAAACTTTTCAGGCCTCTTCTTCCACACCAAATTCAACTCAGTCAGTGTGGATGTTAGACTCTAGAAAGGAGACAGATGAGATGGAACTGTAATAACGTGGATTCAATTCAGTCACAGTCGGTTCTCTTTAACCGTTGCCTTTGTCAGTGACTCTTACTGCAGTTCAGCTCCACTCTCGACTCACCGAAATGTAAAATACTTTCTCTGCTCACAAAACGCCTAATACACTATTTCTATCATATCAGTAATGCCAATGACAATCATCAATCTTCTATCGCCAAAATATTATTTTCGACCTAATTATTGCTCACACCATTTTTCAATCTTGAAACAATAAATTCAGTCATGTGAAATATTCCCAGTGTCAACACTGTGCACCATTTGGCAGTACTTTACGTTTTCTCTCGTAAGCGTAACGTGTTCATCAGACAATTCTAAATACTTACAATTTTTACTAGTCTGAATTTAACTACTTTCAAATATTCTTTTCAACCTTTGACTCCGTAACAATCCATACTAGTGCATAAGAGAATGTTTTTCTAGTATTCCTACTGCAATTGCATATATTTATCTACCGGCACTTTCTACTCCTGCCCTGTCTCTAAACAAACCTTACTAGAATAAGTGTCTACCACAAAGTACAACTAGAAAAGAGTACATAGAATAGGAATATCGGTAAGCAGTACTAATTCGAACGTCTCGGAGATCGGTCTACGCGGAGTAGCCGTGTCGACTCTGTCAGGAGCAGAGTTGGTGGAACTGTCTTGATTTGTGTGAAATGAGTGAGCGACTGAGTATGCTACGGTGGAAGTGGAAGGTAAGTAGCGGATTTATTAGGCGAAGATGAGGGATGGTAGAAAGATGTGGTCGGAGGCTCGCCTCTCCGAAAACTGGCCGACTGGTAGTTGTGTCACCGGAAATGACTGCAGAGGAGCGTGTCAGCAGAGGCCAATGTGGCAGAGTCCCTCACTCACTTACTCACTCACTCACCTGCGCCCAATCAATGCGCCGTTCGCTCTCTACTTGCTCCTTCTTCCTATTCATGAATTCACTTCAAACAGTCAACAGGACACGGTGGGCTCTCTCCCATCTCCTGGTGTCTCCTCATCTCACCGGCCAACTCTTCGGACAAAGCTTTTTTCGTTCACTCACTACACATGCAATCCACAGAAGGCTACTCACCAAACTCACTTCAGTTCACACGAATTACTTCTCCTGATTTCCATGCACACAAAATTCAGCTTTCTTGCAACTGCTCTTAATTCCGGCTTCGGTGCTCCACCGTCGGGTAGTAACGGGCTAAACTAATAATAATGCTTTGTAGCTGTAACACAATATGCAGATGTATCTCTACATAGTGATACTGCTGTAAAAAGTAACTAATCCACACGAAATGCTTATGCCGCTGTTTGCGGAGTACTTCTAGCAAAAACACATACCGGGTGCACTATAGCAAGTCAGTACACGTACATACGGATAAATGGTATAAGCAGGCATATGATGTAGTATTACGTGTATGTGTGCATAACGTACTCCTCAACTAACTAAACTAAACCAACGGAACTCAAATGAAACTTCTCAAAGTCAGACAAGAGACCAGGCCAGACCTACTGCCAGACTTGGACTACTCCGTTGCACTGCATTTTCTACGACGAACAATGAATACCGATATATATATATATATGCATAGAAGTAGGTGTGGGTAGCTAGCAAGAGCAACTTTGTACATACATAAATACTTACACGTCTAATACTATAAGTAGACCCGTTAGTTAGTTAGCTTCCATTATACGTATGTACATACATTTCGGTAGTAGTAAATGTTTGTCGTAGTTTCATACAAACCATGCTGTGAAAATTGGAGGATGCCACATTTTATGCATTTCCTCTATTGCCTAGGCTCTATTTCATTTTCAAAGATTTCAGGACTTTCGAATTTAGAGTGTCGTTAAACAAAGTAATTTCTGGTTTTCGGCGTTACATTTAATGTATTCTTTTATATTAATTTCTATGAGTTTTGAAATTCAAAATAAAGTAACAAAAACTTCATGATTTATGACGTGCATTGTTTTTAGGTATTGATATATTTAGTAGGTATGACTAAAGCTGTAATTTAAATATTTAAAGGTTTTATTAGTATTCCTATAGTCTAGATTGTGTTCAACTATCTGATGTTAGAAAGTCCTGTAACACGCACTCCCTATATACTGTAGATGTACGTAGGTATATAAAACGATTATTATGTATTCTTAAATCTACTACGTCTGTGAAAAAAGTACGCTAATAGGAACGCGAAGTTTATTTAGCATGCAATAATACTCTAGAGATATATTCTTATAAAATGTATTTAACGCGAGTGTAGAGAAAAGACGAAGCGAACTTAAATGAACTACCTTGCTTTACTTTTACAACATGAATGCATATTCACATGGTTCCAATAATCTACTCTGGAACAGTGCAGTCCAGTCGAATTCAGGTACCAATAGTGTACTTATTTACATCTCTACGACTACATAAAATAAACATAGCTTACGATTCCATTGGATTTAATTGTAAGTACATGGCTGGCTGCTTTAGATGAGAAAGTCTAACCAGACCACCACCGCACCGACAACGACAGGCCGGCCGGCTCATATCACATCGCACTACACAAATTCGAATTTCCAATGTCATTTATTTATGTACAGCACAAAGGCTCCACCTTTACATAAAGTTCAGTGCAGATATATTGAGCTAACTGCTAACCTTGTCTCTTATCTCCATACGAAAGTACACTAGCCAACTGCTTATGCCTACAGAGTAGAAGTAGTATGTAAATTATGTACACACATTAAGAGTAGGAGTAACGAAAGTATGCAACTTCCCAGGTAGGTAATGCAGCCTACTAAATAATACTGTGGATATCCAATACTGAATTAAATATCAATACAAATAAGGTTCTTCTATGAAGACAACAACCTACTGGTCTACCAAGTTTAGTAACAGTAGCATAATAAAAACTGTCTCTCCTAATTTCTAACCTCACGGTTTTCTCTATATTACATCAGTAGGGATAGAAAGTGAGGAAGAGTCACTGTACTGTACTACTCATGGAAAGTTGCAGTTGCCGCTGATACAGCAGGCTAAAAATGAGTAAAGTGAGCTACATAATTTCAACATAGCGTTATAAGGAGAAGTTTATTCGTATCAGTACAGGCATCGAATAGAGTTCAGATAAACATTATAAGGAGACCTTACCTGGCCTGGTCTGCTGCAGATACGTCAGTGCATAGAAATAAAGCTTCCCTACCACGTATATTCTTTCTACTTAGGTTTCTGAGAATACAGTGAAATTGTGTGGAAACTCGTCTGGATTTCGTTATAGGATTTGATAGGAAGGAGGCGTATGGTGATTCTCATTCATTGGAGAAGGAATAATCAGTCCGGTTACTACAGTCTGTTTGGACTGCGTTGGTTTTGAGTGACTCTGGCTTTCCTGTCATTTGCATCATGTATGTTCCTAGTTCTTAATGTCAATCGAGTCGTGCCTACTGTCCCCTCCGACCGATTCGCACAATTTGCCTAGCTATCGGAGTATCACTACTCCATTTAATCACATGGAGACGGGAACCACCTTATTTGTTGTAGGAATGTCCGGTCCACCTTCGCCACACTAACTCAATATAGACAACCGCTCGCCCTAATAAATTCTATGGACATTTTTATTAAGCATTGTGTGATACGAAAAGCTTTTACCTTTATTGCTTTTCACTGGCAAACATGTAAGGATAAAGGTTTTGTAATATGGGCATTTCGTATTCCATTTCTGAGGAGTAGAATGGTTATTTATAATAATCAGTTTAAAAGAGAGCAATTACGTGTGTCCAACATTAAAGTAATGAAACCTGACATGTTTGCATTTGTTAAACATCAATTAATGCATCACGCCTTCTTATTTTTAGCTTTAATGTGTAGTTTGTAGTATCAATCGAGACAAAATATACAAATTAGGTAAAAATAGCTATTAGATACAAAAATGATTGTAGTGGATGTAAATCCTACCTCCTACCCACAGTACAATGTTGTAAGGTATGTGGGTAGTATGTGTAGTATTTAGTTTATTCCATTACTACACGAACTTCTAGTGTTACGTGTTTATCTTCCTGCCTTGTGTATTTATCGTCAGTACTTTTATATTGTGCACCTGCAATTAAATGCACGTTTCGTACTCTGATATAACTATACCATATGTACTGAATACAGATAGAACAAGTTTATCAAGTAACATGCAGCAGGAACAAGGAAGCACGTACATTACATATTTACTACACTGACGAATCGTTCCTTAAAATCGTAAAGAGGTCGTTTATTCTCCGATTGTGCATAGAAGACTACGTGTGCTACTACAAAAGTTATTATCGTAGTATTCTCCATTTCACATTCTTATTCCGACTTCATTCATTCAAAATAAGAACTCTGAAAATTATCAGATCGTAGTCTTGCCGACAGAGTTGACTCGTGCAAAACGGAATAAATTGTAGTATTGCATTACCACTGCTGTTGTGGAATTTGTGATTTATATGGGTTCTAATAAAGCCGTTCACTCTACCGGTTCGCCGGTGCAGACCGGGACCAGAACCGGCCCAGTTCACTTGCACTCCTCAACTCCCTTCCTCAAATCATTCTCACTGCGAAAATCAATTTACCTACGCTCACTGGACTACCAGAGCCACATAATATGCAACCTTCGTACTATACAGTTTACAAATAAGTATTAGCAGGACCTCACTTTAATCCTTGCCTTACACCTCTTTCTTCACCTGCAATGTAGCCACTAATAAGGCAACTCGCTAATCTTTTCTGAGAATTTTTTATACAAAAAATGTCCTCTTATAGGCACCAACTTCCTTGGGCTGCCTGAAATTAAACTTCCCCACTGCTTTACGACACGACTGAGCACTGAGCTGAGCTACCTACCTAAATGTTGGCAGATCTTTTCGGATTAAAGTGAGGAAATGTATGCATTAGCTTTTCTATAGTATGGAAGGACAATCATGTAATAAAGCCCTTTGTAGACAAAACTCATAACATTAATGATTATTTGCTTTCGACTTAATTGCTATTATGTCTCACTGTAACTTTAGGGGGATTGATTACTACACTAAAGTTTACCCTACTCTTTTTGTTGGTCATACTCATTTCATTTATCATGATTAATTAATATAGTAAAACTTGTCTGTATGATCATTTATTTCTACTGATTCTTTATGCTGTAAATTTTAAACTATGATCTAACCTCTTTTTGCGGACCGCTTCGCTTTTCTATCCATTTTTTTCGCCTGGAAATCACACCATGTAAATACTTGCTCATTACCTATATACCTATATGTGAAACACTTTTCTTCAACTAGATCATATTTATTATTGCCATATTATTCAATACATAAAGTACAACATAGTGTATACTGTACTTTAAATTGACTTGCATTAACTACCTATAAAAATAGTTTTCCACAAATAAAAATAGTAATTTCTCCCCAATTATAATCATATTGCCACAATAACGTTTTCATTATTTTCCTTTTCATTTCCATTTCATCATTTTTCAATATTCCCAGTTCCACACACCGTAATTCCATTTTAATTATAAGTACAAATATATAGTAAGTAAGCATTGAACTCTCAATGCCCAAGACCTGAGCTGACCTTAACCCGTCGTCGAGGATCGTCGTGCAAGCAATTAGTCATATGACCATTTCTTCTTTGGTTGAATCTCGTTTTTCATGCATTCAACTGACAGAATCCGGCTAGTCATTTTCAGGGCATTTACATCCACTTCGCTATTTACAAAACTGAACTTAAAATTAATTTACACTATTCCTCTTTCTAAATTACTAACTCTAATTAAAACTACACCTAATCTACAATTATTTCTATATTTATATCTACGGGTGTTGTGCAACAGAAATTAACCCATCCGTTTGCATGCGCAGTCGAACTTCCCAAAAATAACCAAAAGACCGAGTTTCCTCCTTTGTTTTACTCAACGACACCGATAAAACCAGGGAAAATATCTTTAACCCGCCATATGTTTCATTCTGGTATATAATGAATTATACTTTTTACTTCCTAAATTTGTAATAAGTATGTGTAAAATGTAGTGAGATATGTAAAAGCAATATTTCATGTGGAAAAATAAACTTGTGTAAGGAGTGACGATTTATGGCAAAATAATTTTGTTGGAGTAAAATGATTATACTTTTGGGAAAATGACAATTTTCATTGGTAGAAAACTGATTATTTTTGAGGTGCCATAAAATTATTGCCCTTTAAATGCTGGGGTCCTAATGACGACTACGCTATACTAATGATATCCTTATTATCGAAAATGTTTGAATCGATCCCAACTGCCTATTACGTTCGTTTACTTATTTTATGTCTGTAGACATTAAATGATGTTGTTACCGCGTAGTAGTACAAGGGGGTTTACTGTGTTGCAAATTCCGGTAATAGATATATATGCACTGATAGGTATTTGCTATTACGTAGATAATTACGTATATTTACGTAGCGTAACACTGCTACTGCACTAAATACTCTGCTGACATTCTTTCGTAGTGCAATTGTAAGGTTCATGTAAAAAGAGCATTTTACACTCATTGTCAGACTGCAAGCAAGAGAAGACAAGGCAAAGATGTGGATGGGATGATAATTATATGTATGTACGTACACATACATTTCTTGGAAAAAAATTTGTTAAAGATGGTTTTTGGAGCCTGAGATGTTCTTGCTTTGTAGGAGTGTTATAATCTCTAGACTGAATGGCATCTCAATTCAATTGTTTGTCTTCTCGAGGAAAAGAAGATAATAGAAAGAGACAAGAAGAGAGCGGCAGCGAAGCCAACACTCGTTTGCGCAGTGATTTACGTGGAAGAGCAAAGCGGACTTCTTGCCACCGCTAATTAAGCGACAAAACACAGACAAACAAACACCAGAACCGCTCCTGTTCCGAAAGGGTTATTTTTATTTATTCTATCCACTTTGAAATTTCACAGTTGGGAAATCAAGATGAATAGCTCAATCACATCGTTCCATACTCGCTATAATTGAAGATAGAGCACCTTTAGGACGCAATACTAAAATTGGTTGAACCCAATGCAGTTTCCTATTATATCCATAGAATGAAATAATAGAGTATGGTATAATTCAGCACAAAGTGCTACACATCAGCAAATGTCTATTTTATTATTTTGATTTCTGTGGTGTGAACGCGCTCAGTGATTCTAGATTCTGTTTCTTACTTACTTTATAAAGGTTAGGTATTATGTCCACTTATCAATGATTTGTTGTGGTGTGATACTGTAGTATACATGATCCTGCAAATACTCATATCTCATAGAAATTCGGTTGCATGAGTTTAAAGAACACATTTTCAACTGTAATCCCTCTTATGTCTTTCTTCACTGAAGATTTAATGAGCGAAGAGAAGAGTGCATTGATGTATTTTGTCTTAGTCATAGTCTTATGTGGTGCAACTTAAATTGTACTTGACAGTTGTTATTCAGTTCAATTCAAAGAGATATCTTTTATGAAAACTTTTATTATCTGTTTTGTGGCAAAAATGCTCATAGGTAGTTAGATATGCCAGATGCAAAGAAGAAGAAATTAACGAGCCTGAGCAAGTTCAATGAATTCATTCTATCTGGGTTGAATATTGTCAGTTTGCTTTCTCTATTTTAGTTTTCATGTCAGTCCAATTTATATTTTACATTTGTTCTCCATCGTTATGCTTATGTAAAATGTCTTGTCATGTCTGGTCTTCACATTAAAGGAGAAGGCTCAGTAAAGTTCCCAAAAGCAAAAATTAGTACACGACATAGCAATCCTTTCCCGATAAATCCAGAAATCTGGTTCCCATATCTTAACTATTTATACAGCAGTTATTACCTATTATAACGATACCATAACTTATTGTACTGCCTTATGATTAGACTAGTCAGTTCTACTTATATCACATGTTAATCACCTACTTTATCTTTATGAGGTTGTGCTTGGTACTCCTACTAAATGCTATAAATGTTTATCTGTGTGAAACCGTATGACATTTTAGAATATAATGCAGATATTACAGCAAAGACTTCTAGTGTTTATTAAGTCATACTTGTCAAAAGTACACACATACAATGTAGCTTATAGTTAAGACCCCTATTCCCTGTAAATATTTCTTATTTTGCGTATTCACTAGACTTGCACTGTATTGTTCCGTCGTTGCCACTAATGCATAAAATACCTAAAGTAAATTACCCTTCTGAAAATGCAACTGCAAAATTGCAGTATGTTTGTATTCATAGTCTCTGCATTACTTTATTTTAGTGTCTAGAGATTACAGATAAAAAATAGCATTTACTGATGTACTCTATACTCAGTCGTCGTTACTGTTCGTAGTCAGTTGAAGACTGACACATTTCTATTTCTATGTACTACACTTCTACAAGCACTCTTCACAATTACGTTGCAGTAGTAAGGCAGTTGTATACCCTTATATATAATAGAAATAACGAAGCAGACTGACTGTGAGTTAGGAAGGAAACTGAAATATTATAATTTTAGTCGGAAACCAGGAAAAGTTATTAAACTATCAATATGTCAGTATGTTCATCTTCTGCTTCGACCAATGTGTAAATACACACATTTTGTAATGAAGTCAGCTATACACTAACTTCTATAGTTATTGCTTATTGTAAACCAGCAGACCCAGTAACGAAAGAATAAGAAAGTGAAGACACACGTTACACATCGGTTGAACACTTATAAAGTCAATTCAAGAACTCACTTTTACTGTGGCTTACCTATCCTAATCCTAACTAAGCAATCCTCTTTTATGCATGTCTATCTCATTATTGTTTTTTACTGAAAATATATGAAGTTGACGAACAACGGTTTAACATGTAATAACTAGAGGTACACAATTGTATACAGAGTACGTTACGGCACATAGTACACGTAAAACCGTTGTGGTGGTATTTTTTTCACAGTAAGCAGATATGTAACACATTTTCAATGTTTGTTTGTAGCTATTTATATAGTTGCACTCATAGCACGTAGGTACTCATAATATTGGACATGATGAATGCATGCGGAAGGAAAGGGATGATTTCCGTGACATACCGGCAAGGTGTTTTCTCTCTGTTCGCTTAATTTCCATTCAGTGTTACCCGCTAGTTCCCACTCAAGTCATTGTAGAGACAGTGTGCTGTACGCCGTACAGGCGGATGAGACAGTAGTGTGCACCGGTTGTGCCTTTCTGGATAATCATAAACTGTACACGCCGTGTAATGCAATGCAGGCAAAGGGGAAATGGAAGCAAGCTCAACGATTAACTCAACATCCTTCTGTTAAAAAGACAACCCTTGCTTTTCTGTCTCGAATTATTACAATATTATGTGCTTCTCCTCAAAGTTCAATTAGAATAAACTGTGTAGGCATGCCGGGAAATAGGTACACAAGCATAACACCGCACACATGAATACTTCTCAATGCACGACTCCACAACATAATATCCACACTGCATATGCTAATACCAGAGAATAATATGCTTATAGGGTTTTGCAGGTAGTGAATACAAGACCAGCTTGATACTTTACAATACATGCACTGGAAAGGTATATGTAACCAATGAAGTGTAATGGTATTCCAATAATATTATGTTTCAACAATTTTGCATTGCATAGCATATGGTGAAGTACTCCGTACAGCAATAACAAAACTCGTACTTAAAAGAAAGTATATTAAAACATAACTTCATGTAGAAATTATTTATTGCAAACCGTAATTTAATCTTCATTTGAAATGTCATATAAGGCTCAACACAATGCAGAATATATCAATAAATCAAATAGTGATGGATATATCAAATATGTCTTATCATAAACATTTGTAATTTGACTATTTCAGCAATTCGGATAATTCACAAAAACTTCAGAAGTAATTTTGCTAATTTATTCATAGATGTAGAAATTTCATATGAGGAAAAGAAAACTGCAGATGTCAAATCATCCAAATATTCCTTAATAAATTCTAAAAGTGAATCAGCTCAGGTTTTAGATCTGTTTTTATATTCCTGTGGTCTATTCTCAGTTACTTTATTTTGTGTTATTCCGTGTTATTCAGTACAAAAGTTTGTAGGAAAGAAAAAACAGTCAAAAATGTGTAGTAGATAGGTCAAAATAAAACTCATGAATAAGTACAATTTCGTGGCATCCAGGAGTCCAGGTCGCTGTTTGTTTAATGTGTAGGCAAAGTTCTATTTTATTGTGTATTATGAAACTCTAGCCACAAAATATCTGTTTCGATGTTTACCGGAGAAGAAAGTGATAGCATAGCGTGTCTTGTCATCCTGCTTGTTCCGTGATAATGAAATGAAAAGAAGTAAAGGATGTCATTACATTCAGTGAGCTTTGGCAGGGCTACAGTCTGAATAGGAAGTACTGGTATTGAAAGTGAAAATTAAAGACTACTACTACAAACATATTACCAGGACAGGGGTAGGTACTATGAAGACTGTTGTCTGTTGACTGTACGTACTGAATGCTCTGTTCTACCCAAAGTACTCTCCACACTCCACACCTATATTACACTATTTTTTAGGTAAAGCAACACAATACAAGTTTGGAATATAATGTCAAGAAAAAAATAACCTACAGTGGTACAGTGCATAAAGTTCACATGCCATCGTTTATTTAAATGTGCCTATCTGAAGTTCAAGTATATCTTCTTATTTCATAGCCATTATTGTAGTATTATGCATACCTATAGAAAATGACACATGGTAAGGCATATCCACTTTCATTTTAAAAAGTTTTTTGTTTAACAAATAGCAAAAATAAATAAAATTGGAAGTTGTCAATTCATTTGTATGCGTATTTTTAGATTCAAACCAAAAGTACAAAAATTAGTTAAGATAAATAGGATTACAAAGATAACCAATGATTTAATCAGAATTCTTCTATTTATGTAGCATGTGTGTCGCATAATGGTTGCACTGGCTGTGGCTTTATGTGGTTACCGATGTGGCAAGAAATTATTCATTATTCTTTTGCACATAGAGTTAATATTATAAACGTATAACTATAATTATGTACAAAATAATATAATGCAAATATATTATTCACAAAATTATCGACCTTGAACTTCTAAAGAAGAAAAGGCACAGAATTCAAATATATCGTACTTGGGCAAATTAATAGGTCAATTATTACATTATTAATTAAGGGGCAATCGATAGTTTGAGGTGAAACCTTTTAGGAAACTACAAATTTTCAGCAAATATATAACTGATTTTGTGTATACAGTCAACATGACTCGAACAATACTTTATTCTTTCAAAAATTCTTCGAAAATCTTTAGTTTACAGCATTAAATGCACTTAACATTTAGATATTTACTTTCGATCCCTTCTCGAAGTCACAAATACTTGAAATCCCACGAATCACTAACAAGGGGAGGTTTAACAGATTGTCACTCAAGAAATTATGACCCGGTAAAGTACTAAATTGTCCTAATTTTGCTATCAGAGTGCAGGATCAAAATAGGCTTTGTTCACAATTAAATATTAGAAGCGAATATTTGACATTAGGCATGATTGCAGGAATGACCGAGCTTTGTCCTTCTCAATACCCCATGCATATTTACACTACTGTATGGGCTGGACGTTCCAATTTAATTGTGAACAAAGTAAAACCCATTTTGATGTCACAATACGATAGTGTAATTAGGACTATATTAAAGATTTAATGATGGTATTTTCATAAATTTTTGAACTGTAACGATTTCCACAGCGTGATCATATTTCAGTTATTGTTATATGTAAGCTATAGGTTTTTAAATCAATCCTTGTGTGTGCTAGAAACAGAGTTAAAACCCAAAAAAGGAAAAGAAGTCCATTAAATTGTGAGTTGTTTACTATTTTCAAAGCTTAATGGTAACTATTAGAGAAATAAAGAACATTCTCAGCGTACTATTCCTCTCGGAAAAACTACTGGTATTGACTTATTAAAACCATATTTTCCACAATTAATTTAATTGATATTTATCAACTTCAAAAACATGAGGAGTCTTCAAAATCTTATTGCTATGAGGAAGCAGTTAGTAGAAAAAATTTCTCATTCCTCAAGTTCGTACTAATTAATTGGCTATAATCCTGCCACAATCGGAAAAGATGATTATTTGTCTTCTTAGGGAACAATAGATCATGACATTCATTTCCTTGGTTTAGTTAGCGATGCACCTTGTTTTGTTCCACTCATTCATCCGGTTATATACTTACTCGTGTTCTATTGGTTCATTATTGGTTGTACGCTCAAAATTTTCCCTACTGTTAAGGTAATTGCTCTTGCTTCACTTCAAAGAGAATCTATCACCTGCTGAATGGGTAATCCGCTATATATCCCGCACTCCTTTTACATTTAACCAGGAAATTTGGGATGCAAACATGAGTACTCAAACCCGGATATACTGCATTAGGCTTTATGTTCCCTTTTGTGACATGAAAAAGTTCCCATTAAAGGATTACCTACCACAAAACGAACAGAAACCTGCTTTAACTAAATAAATTCTTATGCAGATACTTCGGATTAGTATATTATAGCTGCACAATGTTAAATATTAAAGAAAGGACAACTTAAAGCATTTCGAAAGATTGTAGCTCTCACATCAAAGAACACAACTTATAGAATTCACTGTACTATAAGCTGTAAGGGCGAAATATCCAAGGCATTATTATTAAGTTAGAACCATGAAATTTTATAAGTTAATGCTACAAGTACCTTATATACCTTCTTTGTGTCTCTTCTATACGATGTAGTCTGATATCTGCTCAGATATTGTTGATATAGTGAAATGGGTATTAGTATAATGCTAAGCCAGTTCCCTATTTATATTTAATTCTGGCTCGTGCCTTAGTACACTCAATTCAATGTCCATGTTCCAACTTCTATGCACCACAACTTCCGCATTTCCATTTCATTTGTTCGACGAACTTATGTTCATACAACTCTTTCAAGGAAAACTTGCATGCCGGATTCCTTTTATATTGTTAAATAATAACTTACACCGGAACATCCTCTTTCTGCTTATCCCTGTTTATCTTTACGGACACCATGTATTTAGATATATTTTGTTTCGAGCATCGGATGTTGTTTTGTAGGGTAGCTCCAAAATTCCTGAACTCTCGTCGTTAATTTTTACAATACCCATACGATAAATATACTTTGGGACTGACGACATATGTCACGGATAAATAACACTTTGTGACAGTCGTAGTCTTAGTTGTGCATGCAAGAAAGTATGCATGTCTACTCTAAATTCAAAAGAATACTATTAAGTCTAATAAAGTTCAGTGCATTAGTAAAACATGCATACGTGTACACTGAGAGGTGTAGTCTTTTAGAATGCATATATTCCAATTCTGAATAATTTAATTAATATTAGAAATTTCTTTGAATGGGTTGCTTTGAATGGGTCATTCAGTCTATTCTTCCCTTTAATGTTTAGCATTAATGGCTTACTCTTGATGAAAATTTTAAAAATGTACCCATATATAGATCTTCAAAAAGAAAGTAAAAGTTCAAAGGAACTTGCAGGAGCACTTGGTCTAAACTGATACTGTGCCCTGCAGTACTGTATCGTATATTGACTCAGTTTGTAATACTGTCTGATTAACAGTATTGCAATTAACAAGTGTATAAATATAATAATATAGTGTCCGGTTGACTACAATGCCCAAGTTTGTAATATATTAAAATTATGGTGGCTGATTGGGGGTATTGATGGAGTTGTAATAATAATAATAATTAATAAAGTGTCTGATTGACTTACTTATTTCTATACTCATTTATAATGGTGATGTAATAAACTCAAATTGAGGAAATATCTACGTCAATAAATAAAAGAAAATAAACAATTACGAAGCAGAACAGTTACAAAATCAGCATATAAAAGCAGCACGATTATGTACACTCAGTACACCTTGCTCCCCTATACAGATATTAAATGCTAAAGTCTGTGCTTGCAGGGTTCTGGTATATTCCAACTTTTAGCTGGAAAACAAGTCATTAAAAATATTTAGGCACAAGAAAATGGAAAGTTACAATGCCATATTTCCCTATTGAAAAGTCGTTCTTATTTAAATTGTGACTTTCTATCCATGAATAAAATCTCACTTGCTAGCTTTTCCTATACGTTGTCATTCTTTATACCATAAACATTAAAAACCTTTACCAAGAAATCTTTAACATGCTAAGTCCACAATTGTGTACATTGTCTACAAATTGTACAGCAAAGTTTTATGATTTATGACTAAGAATATACCTGTAAATCTGTAATGCTTTAATATCTGTAAGTAAGTAATAATTTTTCTTCTTGCGAATGCAGGTAACCAAAGGCATGAAAATGAGGATTGTTGTATTTGCAAATAGCAGTCGAAGGATAATTACTATTCCATATGCGCCATCTTACAGGGGAGTAGCTACTTGCCTGTGTGAGATGTAAGTAACACTACTAGTGTAGAAAAACCGCACTTCCGTGAACGAGGAAGAGCCGAAGTGCCGCATGGTTTTGGCATTTCAGTTCATTCTGTGAGCAGAGCATGGTGGATAGACAGCGACTTAGACACGCGACAGAAACAATTTAAAATTTAATCCAAAAGATTAAAAATTTAATCCCCTTTTAAAGGAATTAAAAAAGTGCTTGTTCTCAATTGAGCTAAGGCCTTAGGCAACTTGCACCCCTTTTTAAACCCCATACAAACTTCATTTTCTAAAATTTTATAATGGCTAGCAACGCAGAACTTGCTTGTGTTTACGCTGCTCTCATTTTAGCTGACGATGACGTCGCTATTACGGTAAGTTGAATTTACGTTAGTTTCCCGAAATAGCCGAAATTTCAAAGATACATTCCGTCATTTATTTAATTAGGTTGGGGAAGTTTAACCCCAAAATATTATCTATTGGATTTACTAGCACTAACTGATTATTTTTGTCGTATTCTTGTTTCACATTTATATTTCACTATTCACAGGGTGATAAAATTTCCACAATTCTTAAAGCCGCTGGAGTAGATGTCGAACCCTACTGGCCCGGTTTGTTTGCCAAGGCTTTGGAAGGAATCAAAGTCAAGGACCTAATTACCAACGTTGGCTCCGGAGTAGGAGCTGCAGCACCGGCAGCAGCTGCTGCACCCGCCGCTGGTGGTGGGGAGGCCAAGGCGGAGAAGAAGGAAGAGAAAAAGAAGGAAGAATCTGACGAAGGGTCGGACGACGACATGGGCTTTGGTAAGGATGTTCTCATAACTAAACTATTTCCCGTATTATTGCAAAATTTTTGAAAACACCATACATGTGCATTCTGCATTGTGCACTTTAACAATTATTTATATACGAATATCCGAAACTTACCTAGAAAATATTGTTTTTGTAAACTAAGTTATAAAACTATCTCTAAATTTAATTTTTTAATATTTCTGTTTCGTAAATTATAGTTATTTACTTTTTCACCTTACTTAATTTCTTACTAACACCTATTTGCTTAAATATATTGTTAGCAAAAATATTCAATGAAGGATAGTATGAGATATTAGTCAAGTTGAAAGAATGACTACAAGATCTAATTTTTGCTTTTATTTATTTCAGGACTGTTCGATTAGATGCCACCGAACTCCTAAATTTAAGTAGCTACCAAATTAAGGACGAAATATGGCACGATTTTACTGTTTCAGGCTATGTCGTATTGTCATGTCATATTTTTGAATAAACAAAGACCTTACAGAATACATTACATGTTTTTATTATGGTTTTTATTTACTCGCATATACAAAAATTATATTTACATTCACCACTAGAATAGAACACTTAAATCCTGGTAACATGCACATCGTAGTTATATCAGCTATCTACCATATGGCCCTTTGCACACCAGCTAGCTTATTGTTGTCGGCCAAATGTCTGAAATGGTGACGACTAAATCTCCACAATATAACCCATCCTCTTGGCCTGGAAGTAACGCAGCACCGCTGTCGTAGTCTAATGTAGTTCGAATCTCTTGGCAAATTAGCAACATCCTGTCTCGCAATATCCTAAAACAATAGAAACATGCTACAAAATATTAACATGAAGCTCGTATCAGGTAGGAAAAGTAACATACAGTTGGTAAACTATTAAGAATTGAAGGATTCCGTCTGCTGAAATCAAAACTTTCAGAGATACGTACCGAAAAAGCCGATTTTAGCAGGATGCGTGAAATTCCATTTCCATTTTACTATTTAAAATACTTGGTAGAATTCAGTGGTAATGTGCGCCGATTACTTTATCGAGTATTTTTGAAAACTAATGAAGTGATGGCATTTCAATCTCATGTTGAAATCAAGACAACCTAATTTTACATACATAATGCATAATTTCTAAGTTAATTCATCAATTAACTTAGAAATTCAAAACATTTTTGAAGAAATAACGAGTAACGATTAACATCGAAATGTAAAGTATAAGAATAGAATGGATTTTCACCCAAAATCGGGTTTTCGGTGCATATCTACAAAAGTTATGATCTCTGTAGACAGATTCCTACTAATACATGTATATGAAATACTCAGTAATTGAGTTTTAAAATTGTTGTCATTGGCTCAGTGGATATCTTAACACGCTAAGATTTTCTACGACAAATAATTTAATTACCCTTATTTCTCTTGGTAATATGGTATTTCTGTGAAGAGTATTAAGTTTTATTCTTTCACAACCATATTTAATGACAGTTTGCCTTTTCCTGTAGTCCTTTAGCATACGCCAATCAGTCCATCCATTCAAACCACCTTTGGTATTATTGGATCTAAATTGCTGTCCATTTTCAACCACACTTGGAGAACGGTTATACAGGAGGCTCTAAAAGAAAAACAAAGACGTATATCACAATCGTGCTTTACGATATATTAATCGTTTTCTCTCAATGTATTTATGGATGGACTTCAAGATCAAGATGAAAACCAAAATGTTTTAATCGTTAAACTTCGGGACCCGGGAAGAGAATTCCCGTTTCCCTCTCCAAAGGGAGTAGTACGTCCATGTATTCGTCGCTTATAGGATATCAGTATATCGATTCATACCCAGTATATCACAGGATGTTGGTTTTCATAGTTTATTAATTCCCACCCAAATGGAGCGTAAAGGGGAAAAAGCAGGGCCAGGGGTATTATTCCGGCAGGGAAATTATAATTTCAAGCCATTACATTTGATACTCAAAAGTATGTCTTAATTGCCCATGGTGTATTATACTGCCAGGGACTGTAATTGACCATATTTTCATAAGGTACTCCAAACTGAAACGGCTAAAATCCCCAAAAAATTCAACCGTAGCCCCTTTTAAATACGGATTTTTCCCGGACATGTGGCCATATTTCATTTTGGAGTACCTTCTGAAAATGGTCATTAAAATTTTGAGTATATTCTTAAATTCTGAGTCCCTGAGTGTTGAATACACTGCTTAATTATAAAATGCTTTTGGTAGTGAAATTGAACAAATCACAATTATATAACTCGTGTTAGGAAATATAAGTGATGAAACCGTTAGGTCAGAAAACTTTTTACCGGAAGACTCCTGTGGCATCCTGAAAAGGCTCCGAGAATTTTCGAAAAACTGAAATTTGTCAAATTCATGTTTAATTGATCAGATGGCTTTTCATATTGCCGGCACTTCGTCCTCAAAATTGCATAGCAGAGTTTAGTATTCCGAGTTAGTAACTCGAACTGCAATACTTCAGCACGAAAAGGTACTAGAGCAGCGTCTCTTTGCGGGTGTCTCGTTGCGTTGTACACACAGTTGCGTAAGTTACTAGCCTCGCCGATGCTGAGAATTGTATACCTAGAATCACTACTGACGTATGTTCAATCAGGCTGACAAAATAATAAGGTAGTTTTGTACATTTTAAAAGTAGGTATAGAAATCATTAATTGGTTTAATTGGAAAGCGTATGTAAATATTTACAAGTAATTATTACAACTTTATTCAAGAATTTGTGTAACAATAATTAAACTGCAGATTATGATGTCGAGGTTTTAGACTGACTTTGGTTCTTTCCCGACGGGTGAGGGTACGGGGACGGGGAATAGTGTAAAGCTGACACACAGCTCTCATTTCTTTCTCTTCTTCGTCCGGCTCTTCATCAGATCACACAAGTAAGTTTTTCTCTCGTAATTTATCACCAATTTTCGATTTTAACAAGTAAGATAATTAGTTCAGAGGTAGGAATCGCATTCGTTGATTGATGGTGTAGCAGGGCCTCCCGCAATTTGCATTTTAGGGTTATTTTTTCACATTTTGTCACGATTTTTCGAAGAAAAGTGACACCGCCCGGAATAAGCATGCAGTTTTCACCTACCGGCCACATTCTGCCATGATGGAAGTTTCGTGTTCCATTTATAAGGCTGCATTTTATTGATTTCCTTTACAATTTTCCTTGATGTAATCCACATTTCTGATATTTTTTCTAACATTCAGTGAAAAGAAACGTTCGGTTACTGTTTCATTAGAGTCAAATTTCGTTCTTGTTTTTATTTTCTTGGATTTCTTTAAATAGTTACCTATGATAGTGTTAGGACGCCGCCACGCCTCCTTTAAATTATTATAATTAAAGTTAGCACCTTTAAAATATACCACATGAGATAATTTTTTTGCATATCTAATAATTTAAAGGCAAGGTTCATTTAGAAACTGGTTTTTATTCAATAGAATCTTATAACATAATTATAATTTCTGAAGCGTTGGTATAATATTTATATAATAGACTTATGCATAATATTTCATGGTTTACTAATTATCATTGTAATAGGAAAATTAAACATCCCAGATAGTGAGTAGTTTAGTAGGGCGACTGGAGTAGTATACCACGTCAGAGGACTGTAAAAATATCCATGACTTGTGCACTATCTCTTGATTCGCCATGTTACTTCACTTGTCTGCCAGGTATATGTGTCTTCATAGAAGGTCCTGCTATTAGAGTCTTGGATCGGAGCAAAGCAAACTCTTCGCTAAAACACTGTCTGCGCCTATAGAAATGCAAATGGTATTACAATATAGTAGTACACATACACACACGACGGCCATTCAGTCAATATTCATTGCTTATCGTAGAAACGAAAGGTTGAAGAGTTAGAAACGAATATAATGTAACCGTAACCTATATAATTTGCTTACGCACATGCTTCACGTGCGTGATTCGGAATACCTTCTGACTTTCCATTTAGCATCTCTAACCCTTTCCATCTTCTACTACTAACTCTTTCATTCAGCACATTTACTCCTGCAGTCTATTCCATAGACAGTTACATTCATATGGGTGTCTAGTGCCTACTTATAAACTAAAAATGCTCCAGCTGCAGACATTGCACTATATTCGTCACAATTCTATGATTTGTATGCATGCATGTCATGGGAGATTTAGGTGAGGCTATATAGGAGGCGATAAAGTGATATGAACTGAATGGGTTCAGAGTACATTACATGTTACAACTTAAATAAGTCATAATTCCACCATAAAGTACAAAGGTTTTCCTGTAGCTGTAAAATATCAGGGTTTCTGATTGTTTAATAAGGTACATTCTGTTAACGGTATAATGAATGAAAAATATTTTTAGGGGTATAAAATTAGGTATATGAAAATAAAACAAAAATGTAATCCTAAATTGCATTTTGCTGACTTTAGGATTTTTAAACCGCAGGCATTATAGGTACTGCTGTCCTCACATAAATCAAATAAATATTCAGTATGAATTTTGATTTACAACCACGTGAATGAAATGGTGGCTACAATACAGAAAGGTATCATAAAAACGTGGCAGTTGCTAAACAAGGGCAATTAGCGTTAGTAATCATATTCTGGTATTTTCTGCCCCTGTTATCATTAGCAATACACTTAAAATTGATAGCCTTTATCTATGTATTGTCTGCGCCAATTTCAATTACACAAGTAGCTTCCTGTTTATTCTATTGCGACATTTAAATTCCTTTAATGTCCTCTAATACCTACTTGTTAAATTACTAGACTAAGCATTATAATTTTGATTAGTTGGCTTTACGTGCCTTCATTGGATAAAGGTGATGGTATTGGGATTAGAATTTCTTTACTAATAAAACATTTTTGGTTTCAGAATTTCAAAATGGGTGGAGGTTTAGGAGATCCAGTATCTTTCGCGAAGGATTTTATTGCCGGTGGCGTCTCCGCTGCTATCTCTAAGACTGCAGTGGCTCCCATTGAGCGAGTAAAATTGCTGCTGCAGGTTCAGCATGTATCCAAGCAAATTGCTAAAGAAAACCAATACAAGGGTAAGTAATTATCGATCGCTTTCTTATCATTTTACATGTTTATTGCACTTTAAACAATAATGAAATGCAATTCCATTACGAGGCTTATAGTATCATATAAAAAACGTGTACAGGCCCCATATTATTTAACGGGACTTAAAATTCGCTTATGAGCGGACAGATATAGTAATTGGCACGGACTTCAACTCCTGCTATAAATACTTTCGGAACCGAGACCCACTAATGTTACTTGAGTTCATTGTTCCATTCTACTGGCATAGCGACTTGCACTTTTCCTACTTCAATTCCTTTGCATTTCAAGTTCCAACTGTGAAAAACTAATTTAACAATGAGGCAAAGGAGAGTATACAACTCATTTGCATTTTGCATAACAACCTCGTTATGAATTAGTAGACTGTACTTCTCTTTAAATTGTGTTGTATTAAAATAAAATGCTCTCCGCAACGCGTTCTCTACTGTATTACTTTACAATACCCAATGCCGTATCTATCGACATCGAGACATCTTTTGTCACTTATATATATTATTTTTGAGGAAATAGAATTTTTAACGCGTTGCCTAGACATGCTACTAGACTTAACGTTATAATTATGATATCCTGTTGTTATATTGAATTTGCCAAATAATGAATCATGTTCGTGTATTATGTGGTTTCAATGCAATAGAGGTAAAATCGAATATACGGGAAGACTATATTCAATGTACATAATACAAAAGTACTTTAATTTTTCTTCCTCTTCACTTTTTCATGCGTATAAAGAATAGAAGAGAAACCTTGGATACTATAATGCCTCACACTTAATGGAACTTCACCTATTTTTAAGCTTGACTTGGTTTTCAGCTATGATGATTTTATTTAATATATTTGGTGACTATATTAAACCACAGGTATGATTGATTGCTTCGTCCGTATTCCAAAGGAACAGGGTTTCTTGGCATTCTGGCGTGGTAATTTAGCCAACGTCATCCGATACTTCCCAACACAGGCGCTTAACTTCGCCTTCAAGGATAAGTACGGAAACAAGACTAATTATAAAAATAATCTGTTAAATTAGTCACCAAAATATTCAAAGAGCCATTTATTATTAATTTATTTACTATTACAGGTACAAGCAAGTTTTCTTGGGCGGAGTAGATAAAAATACCCAATTCTTTAGATATTTCTTGGGCAATTTAGCTTCTGGTGGTGCTGCTGGAGCAACATCTTTGTGTTTTGTGTATCCTTTAGATTTCGCCCGTACCAGGTGATTAAATTTAAAATTCAAATGTCTAAATGATATTATTGAGTAACCAAATCAGAATAACAACGATTTGCTTCATTAGATTGGCCGCTGATGTTGGTAAAGCTGGAGCCGAGCGTGAATTCTCTGGATTGGGTAATTGTCTCGCTAAAATCTTCAAATCAGATGGTTTGATTGGCTTGTACAGAGGCTTTGGAGTATCCGTGCAGGGTATCATCATCTACAGGTAGAAAATTCGTAATTTCTTGTCATAAAAATATTTGACTTTGAATAGCAAGTTTTATAAAAATATCCGTTTTCAGAGCATCGTACTTCGGATTCTTCGACACCGCAAAGGGCATGCTTCCAGACCCGAAAAATACACCGTTCCTTATCTCATGGGCTATTGCCCAAACTGTAACGACAGTAGCTGGCATCATTTCCTATCCATTTGATACCGTTCGTCGTCGTATGATGATGCAGTCTGGACGTTCAGATAAGATGTACAAGGTGCGGAACCATAATATGATAATATGAACACTTTTAAAGGAATTCAGTCTAGAACTTATTCTAATTTGTATGTTTCTGAAATGTTAACAGAACACAATGGATTGCTGGGGAAAAATTTACAAAACAGAAGGAGGTAAAGCATTTTTCAAAGGCGCTTTCTCCAACGTTCTCCGTGGTACTGGCGGCGCCCTTGTATTGGTGTTGTACGATGAAATCAAAGCCTTCTTATTCTAAAGAAGTGTAAAAGTAGCAAACTACTGGAAGTTCTTCGTAAGCAAGTCAATATAGAATGCCCAGATCCATATAATAATTGACTCAGTAGTATATTCAAAAATCTTAAATAAACAAGTAAAACTATTTCAGAGAAATCCTTACAATGTGTAAACGGTTATTATGTTTTGTCAAACTCCCTGTTCATGTTTCATTGAAATAGGAGAATAAATAAACACCAATTCGTTTAGAACCGACCGTTGTTCATATGACGTGTACTATGATATCTTAGAACGAAGAGTAATTATTAGTAAGGAGCTGTAGTTTATTTAATATTGAACTCGTTTTTTAGATTATGTCGTGTTTCCATAGATTTAAAGTGTTCTTTTTACAAAAGTAGATTCATAAATATAAGGATTTGGGTTCGTTTTACTGACCTATATTGTAGAGAGGTTGAGCCTATTAACTTGCCGAGAACACAATTACTTAGCATAAAATATCTGTGTTAACTATACATCTATAATATTAAGAGGTTCATAAAAGTATGCTCATATACAGTCAATCTACCATGATTTGTTTTACAGAATAATTCAACAATTACTGTAATAAACAATTACTGTAATGTGAGAAGTTCTGTAATAAAGTTTGTTTTGACGTATTAGGTTGTAATCAATTTCTTAAATTGAAGAATTTACTTCAAGCATTTGGTACTGTAATATCGTCTGCTGTACATATCCTCTTGAAATGTATTGTGTCAATATTCGTATTTTCATTGGTTTCTAAATCCAAGAAAGTAGCCGAATGCATAAAATAAGAAAACCAAATTGTATAGTTTCATTAACCATTTAGCTCTTTTAGAAATTTCTTGATGTTATTGGGAAAGACCAAACCCTTCTATTTTCATTATCTATGAAGTATTCCAAAATCTTTAAAAATAATTGCGTCTTGCGGCAATACTAATACTACTACTGGGCATGTAGCTGAATTGCATTAGCTAATCTTTGCTTTTGGTTGTCCATCGCCTCTTCTCTATTCGATTGTAACAATATGCAGAAGGTTTTGTCAATGCATATGGGTACTTAATTTTCAGAATCGGCCTAGGCAAAGTTTAAAAAATTGTAAAATAAAATTCTTTTCGGCTTTCAGGTATATCTTTAAGTTGACTATTTCAGAATATTAAAATTACATTGTATCAGTATTAATTATGTGTAGAAGCAGAGTTGAACCTCATGTTCCAATGTAACGTAGTGAAATTCGGAACCTGGCTTCAATGCAATAGGATTGAAAAACGTTTTTTCTTTATTTCATTTCTTTAAAGATTTCTTTAATGAAAGGTATATATTTTTTGAGTCATAACATTCTGTAGACTTTCGTAGGGTTTCATAAAAAACTTAAGTAATTACTTCTAAATGCAGGTAGAAATACATAGAAAAAGACTATTTCATTACTCGGCCTAAAAAATAGATAGGTATGAATTGAATATTAATTGCTAATTGAATCATCAGCAAATCAATGGCATTACATTCGGAACGTAAACATCTGCATTCCAAACCCATGTGAATTGTGAAATACTAAAGAGTAAAGACTATTTCAATTTACAATTGCCATTGCTGATTGCTGAAAATAATGTAATACTATATAGCATTTAAAATCTATAGTAGCAAGTAATCATTACTCGTTAGTAAGATCTACTTTAAAATTATACAGAGTCATGCCAAACAAAAAGAAAAATCATTCCTTTTGAATAAGATGCAATAATATAGCATACTATTTTCAGTACGCAATTGAATTAAATGCGAGAGAGTGTTTCTGATTCTCTTCAGAAACAAATGTAAAATGTGGTATTGAAAAGTTTATTTTGTTTTATTACAAGAAACAATAATATCAATTTGTTGGCAAACACATTCACAGTTTCACATTTCATTGGAGTACATGTAAACATTTATGCACATCTACAGCAGTACTACCGTTAACATTTTAACCATCACCTTCATCACTTTATATGCCGTATCTTCAAGTCTAAACTCGGGTTTTTCTAAAACTATATAATGCAATAATAAGCAAAGATACAGTGGACTAATAGAATGCTTACAACATTTATGCGTATATCCACGTTGGTTAGCGTGTTTGTCGTCGTAGTTCCATTTACCAACAGTCCTACTCTCCCATATGGATTAGGTTGATGGTTTTTGAAATGCCAGCAAAATAAATATTTTATTAACACACAATTTTAACTTATACTGAATGCGTAAAAACAGTAAATTTTGTTATTGAAGTACCAAAAGTTGTTTTATACTGGGTGCGCTGCATATTCAGAATTACGTACAAAGAGAGAAAATAAAATTAGTAATACACATTGGGAAGTATATGCCCTTTAAATAAAATTCAAAGTTTTTTTGTTTGGACAAGTTATTAGAAAGAAAAATAGGAAATATTATATTCCAAAAATTTATATAGGAATATGTCATTTAATTATAGTAAAGGCATTGGGAGACAGTAGTAATAGGCATTGCATACAATTCGTACTACATTCTCAAAAAGAAATTGATGTGCTAAAATTCTGTAAAACGCTACACTTCATATTTTGAAGTATGCATAAGTTGGATTTACTGTATTTTTTACAGTTATATTAACTGTACATTCGAAGTGTTGGTTTTATTTAACTGCCTTAAAATTAAAAATTAAATTGATTTTGGCTTTTTAATAAAGGTTAATACATCTACGCATTCAGAATAGTCTTCGGTAGAAACGTTACAAAATACAGTGTTATTTTAAAATGAAAAATAAGAACGCAGTCATTTTATTGGCATTTAAGAAACCATCGACGAGTTGAACCCGTAGTTAGGGTAGTTGCCCATTGCCCACAGACGAAATTCACGGGATCATATTATAACACTATGTGACTCAATAAAATCTTACTGTAAGGTACATTGTTTATGAATTACTTATTTTACATATGTGACATTTGTAAGCATGCAAACATTAGCCCAATTGCCATAATGCAAAAGTAATGTTGGCAATTAAAAAGTACATGATTTGTAAAGAATAATAATAGCCCAAATCAAATCGTCCCTCTTCACTAGAAAAGTGCTAAACCACAAGATCATTAATTCAGAAAGTTACTAAACTACTTGATAATAAATTCAGAAAGGTAATAAACCAAAATGATTATTTTCGTGAAAAGTGCTAAACCATACTTTAATCATTATTATCTTGCTTAACACTTTTTTGAATTAGCGATCAAACGGTTTAGTACCCTTGTTATGAAGAGGGACGAAATGTGTATGTTCAATTTACTAGAGTTGGGATCAATTTATCCAAACAATTCCCCACAGGAAATCAGTAATTTATTTTGAGTTAGCCGTTAAGAGCTCAATAACTCAGTAACAATTCTTTACTAAATTTTGCAATTTTGTCAAAACCAAATTTTCGATTAGCATGAATAAACGTTTTTAGTTAGCATATTTTGGCACTACAGTGAATCGAGTTGGTAACGTTTGATCCCTACTCTACTATATTGAAGGTTAATATTGGCTATTTATAATTACGCTTAAATGCACTTAACTAATTTTTCGGAAAATACGACTTGGCATATTACGTATATCAAGACAAAATTACACCTATACATCACAAGAACCCAAAGAAAGGTTTAACTTCTGCACAACATTCTAATTTTGCGTACCAATAATGCAATAATACAAATTCCTATACATTAAAAACAACTACATGCAAACATGAAAGCAGAAATATTTTATCTACATATTACCCAGCATGTGCACTCACAAATATACTTTGCTAACTTTACTGACAGTATCAGTATGGATATATTATTTTATTCTGTTTTATCAGTTAATCTTGCTTGAATTGATGCAATGGCATAAAAATTCATTAAATACAATAATTATGTCCATTGAACGTTGTTAAACTAGGTAGATTGATTTGAACTGTTCAACGTGATTAGAATGATTGTGTAAGTACAGTGTATCTCAGATTTACTCTATCAACACAATTTCATCACAAACCTTTTTTCTGGATATGGCCCCATGGCGGTTTGTTCCTGTGTTGATTTACATTACATATATAATAACAACATTTATGTAACCTATATATTAACAATGCCGTACACACATTTATATTACATATAATAATTATTTGTGTTACAGTTTTACAATAAAATTATTAGTAGGTATGTGTTTATATTAACTGCTACTACCACGACTATACTATTTATTCGATATAATATTGCTAGTTATGTATACGGTGTATATACTTCCATCGATTTTTAATTATGATCTATATCTGTACAATCATATAAATATTCTACTCCTTTAAATGTAGCATTATGCATGCATTTTTATATTCCTATTTGTAATTCTATATAATATACTATCTTAAAGTTAAGTATATAATGTATTTATATGTATTTCTTTAAATATTACATAATATGTATTTCATTTGCCATCTATCTCACATTGGATGATGCTATATTTTGACATCTCAATAATCAGGTTTATAATATTTACATACGTATATCAAATGTGTAAATATGAGTAAGGTATATAAATGTAATTTACACTATGTCTGTTAAATAATGTTTACACAATATTCTCAGTGATCCACGTATAGCAATAGAGCAAGTAACTAATTGCGAATGATAGTTTTGCGCATCTTTTGAAAACTACTGACAAAAGTATGACAAAAGAGAGATTACAAAGCTATTCTTACTTAACAGACACAGTGTATCCATGTAATCAAGAAACGCGACTACCCGTCTTTAATATTAATAATACATTTCACAATCTTTTTTCCAGACATGCATTAGAATCAGCAACTCTTGTGATTGCATGCTTTAATAAAAACCTATATTTATTTAGATAATTACTTCAATACGATAATCTGCATTTCATTTTTCTAAAACATTTCAATGCTTATCCTCTTCTAAACTGTTCTAAATTCATAATTAATTTCTAAATATCTTTTAGTTATTATAAGCCTTGATCAACCATAGAGATATTGTAAATATATTCTAACCTTTCCTCAGTAAATTATGAATCTTTCCACATTATAAGATCCATTATTTTTGCAAATTGTTCAAAACCGCACAATATTTCGAGAGTAGTCAGAAAGGTTTGTAACAAAAGTTAATTCCAAGGGAAGGTTAGAATAATTTTCCTATATGTGCATTTCATTAAGAATTTCAATAGTACTTAGAATTTCTTGTCCTCCTAAACAACTCATTTTTTCCTTACGTATTTTAAACTATTTTACTGATTGAGTGTAGCACAAGATATCACTGAATTTACTTTTACACCACATTCTGTAATATATAACAGCTTACAACACCTAATTTCAGATGTAGGTAGCATTTTCTAATATATATATAGGCAATACATTTCCTTGACCGATTTTATTTGTGAAACAAAATATGTATCCACATTCTTATGTCGATTAGATTGCTGGTGATGATAATTCTAACATATTTGTCCCAGTTAGCCAAAATACAAAATCAGACTTGTCTTATGGACAGAATAGCCATAAATGTCGGATTTCTAGACTGCTTTCTCTGTCCATTCGAAAATAAAGTAATTGTACGTCAATACAAACCTGAATACGTTTTTACTCTTCATGTATTTTCAAAGAAAGTGTAAGTACTCCTAATAAAATGCCTTTATTAATTAAAATTAAGAAATAAGAATATCATCAATAGGATAGAAAAGCATTAGAGGAAGAGTGTATTATATATTTATCAATTTCGGAAGTTGTACAAAAGTCATGTTCACAGGTCATCCAGTTTGCAATATCAGACCAGATTACAAGGGTAATAAACGTATATGCAGCTTTGCAAGCGATCGAAGCTGATTTGTGTTACGTTTTTTGTTTTGTTCCTTGAATGAGAATTAAATGATAAGGAGTATACGAAAATGTTGACAACATTAATATTTAACCCTTCACGTTACGCTTGGTTCTACAAAAAATAAATGCTTCGCACATTATTCTATCCTTATAATTAAGCAAAATTCTCCATGGATCGAAGAATATCCTCAAATCATTGTGTTTTAAACAGTGTTTCGCTATATTGAGTTTAGCCGACTACAAATTGCTCAACTACACGTAGGTATACGTAGGTACAAACATTTCAAAGATACACAGGTGAAAAGCACAATGTAATTACTAACATCATAATACTACAAATTTTAACCTCAGCGATCGACACTGAGATTATTTTCTGCAATTCAAAATCAGAGAAACTAGAAATAAGAATTTACAGGTGCTGATTTTTAAATAATCACTCTTATAAATCAGTACTCGTAAAATGCAACTGAATTTGTTTCTTTTGCGTTGTGTACTGAATGGAATTCATTTTTACAATGTTATGATTATTCTCTTGACTTATTTACTGTAATAGTTAGTCTTTAATCTATTTACGTACTACCTGGAACTAAACTGCATTGTATTGAAACCGTTGATTACTGTCCTATTTTGTAGTATTCAATACAAATAGCAATAGCAATCAATTCGAAAATCTGCAAAACGTACAATTACCCATAAAATATGTTCTTAAAATTAAATTTCTCTTCTAACCGAATTAAGCACAATAATATATTTCATAACTTGAAAATTATTCTCTGATGACTTTGTTTAAGACATCACATTTCTAATTTAAGTGAGTGCAACGACTAACAAGGTAGTAAAAGTATAAAATATCATTTAAAAAATGCAATGAATTGTCTGAGGGTGCTACACAATTGTAATACAATTTTCTGATTGTCGTGGATGCTTACACTTAAATGCGATGTGTATCAGTCAAACAAGTTACTAAATTTATGTACTCTTTAGGTAGGTACCTCATGTATATTACTTAGTTATTGTATAACAGACAAATACACCCTTCAATCTTCAATCCACATCAACAAGCAGCCATACTGTCGCGATTTATCTATAAAGTATTTTATAGCTAGTCTACTAACTACCTTCTATAAAAAATCCAACTTGGACTGTGGACCTTCGTTTGAATCACATAATACTACTAATATTATTCCTAAAGAAATAATGAAATACAGCGACGAGGAGGAGTACAACTTTTATGTAAACTTTACAGTGATAGCATTGTAATGTAAATAAAAATAAGAGGTCTACATTTTTTAAATAGCTCATCAGTACTCTGTTTCCGATAATCTCCATTATTAAAAATTTGAATGAAACAAAATACTTTTGAGTCAATTAATAAATACCAATTTACTGTTAACTTTATTTTAAAAAGGTAGGCAAAATACAATGAACAAACAGTAAGCTGCTTTTTGCTTTTAAATTTCGTTAGCTTGATACGTTGTTGGTTTGATGCACACAAATAGTTCAGATCCATTGAATTCCTCTAGAGTGAAAGTATTCTTGATGAGATTGCCATTATGAGCAAAATTGTAAATTTAACGAGGTCTACCAAATTAGTAAAGTGAGATTAGTAGAGGAAAGGGGAGGTATTAGGTAGATATGTACTAGTTAAGCTTTAAGCGTGTATTATGTGTGGTAATAGATGTGTAGTTTATGAATGGGTCTGCAATGCGTTCTGGGGGAAAGGAGCAAATGGTGATTTTAGTCTGAGAGCAGTAGATTGTGGAGGCATTGAGTAAAGTTGTTAACTGTTGTACATAGACTCGTCTTCAACAGATCGTGGAATGTCAAAAATCTCAGCAAAGAGAGGAGGGAGACAGAGAAGCTGACTCCAGTGTTGACGATACCAATCCAATATATCACCGTGAAAGCTTCCAATACGTCTCAAGTCGTTCAGAATCGATGGAATTCCTGTCTTGTTGAGCGAGTCGATGAGTTGGTTCTGTGAGTGAGTGAGCAGTACAATGGAATGATGTGTCAATCCTTGCCGCTGTGGTGAAAGCAAACAAGCTCCGGACAACAAACCCATATCCGAATCCATCCACGAGGACAGTGTCACCCACAGAGAGAACAGCGACGATGTAAACTCCGCCTGTCATAACAAATCAAATCTCTCTTCTTTAGTTGTCCATTGAAAATAAATTAATCCCGGTCGACATGACAAGAAAAAAGCTTTGTTTAAACAAGTAAACCAATTTTGGTCACTGAAATCGAATCTAGCATACTAAATGCCAGGGCGCTGGTAATAGAGGCCTCGACAGAGACACAGCACTGTACACATTCAAATAAAAAGGAGGGAGGAGACACGGAAATATTTGGCAAGGATGAAAATGTCTCGTATTTGTTATACAAGGGAATTTGTAAGGAAGTTGAAGGATGAAATTGGAGGGGACGGATGGAGGATGTTGGCCATAGTGCGATATCTCTGTTTGGACAGTACGTGACCAGTGCCTGCGAGGAAGTGTTGCAGAAATGCGGAGGGTGGTGTAAGCAAGGCAATAATGGAATTGATATACTGTACATCATAGACAATATCAAGATGCTTCCGATTAAGCGTAAGTCCGTCGGACAGTGTCAAAGTGTCCTTGGTAGTCATTGGTGCGACGTACACAGCCCACATCTCGAAGAAACCCGTTTTTATCAGAATCAATTGATCATCCTGAGGGAGAGATGTAAAACCAGGGATTCTCTTGGCAAACTCGACTACACCCTGGATGGATGAGAGCATCTCACGAGAAAGCACCGAGAACAAAGACACACGAATCGTCTCTGTGCTTTCCTGCAAATCCTGAAACATCAAACAAAATCCGTTTCCTGTGTACTCTGTCAGCTTCAGTTCGCGACTTGCCAAACGGAAACAATCATCTTTTTGATGAGCCAGCTTTTCCTTCTTCAACTCTCTTTCCTCCCTCTCTCTTACCTCACTCTCCCAGCATCCTCTCTATTAGCGGAAACGTCAACAGTCTCCCATGCCTTCCTATCCATTTTCTCCAGTCCTATTACCTTTTCCGCCATTTACCTTCCCTATAAATAATAAATCCACTCTTTCTCCACTGAAGCCAAATCTACAAAAATGCATACTTTAACTTCCGAGGATTATCATTACGTCCGCCAAAACTATACCAAATGTATGAATGCAAAGGTATTTTTAGAATCTCAAAAAACTTAATCGCTCCTAGAACGAGAACATCTCTTACAATAGATTTAGGAGGTATAACGATTTTGCTCGCTTCTATGCTAAAGAAATTCTTCTGTCATCCGCATTTCTTGAACTACTAATGGAACCTTTTATTCCTAATAAATAAATTATCTTATCAGTATTACCTAATGCGAAATTCTCTGTTCATTTGTAAATGTTTCTATAAATAAAATAGACATCGTAGATTTAAAAGCCATGATTCATATATTTAAATGCTAGATTGCAATATTGCAAATCCGTATTTAGTGGTTATTGGATAATATCATACATCTCCTTTAATTCCTTTTCCAATAACCCCATGCGATATAATAGTATTTTATATCCTAATGTCTGTAATTTAAAACGGAAAATTGGTAGCTGAAATTGTCATAGAGTACATTATACGAAAGTGTTTTTGTGACAGAGAGAGATAAAATTAGATTATGTGTTTCTAATAAATTGGTTTCTGCCTACCTCCTCAGTGGAATTTGAAACAACAGATTTGTCGTTATAGGTAAAGCGGATAGAGTGGTGTATTGAATTATTTGACCACTTATGTAGTGACTGCGTAAAGTGATATGAGAAAGAGAAATACCAGTGAAAGCTTTCTGGGGGCCATTTCCCGTACTTTATCTTGAGTATAGACACAATATTGGAGATGCGTTTGAGTAACAACGGTAGCCAGCGGGCCCAGAGTACTTGTAAATGTAGAAGATACACTGGAAGTGTCGCTAGGGCCTCCTGAAGTCGGATTTGAATTTGATTGTGGACTACTAGTATTGAAAGATGGATTTGTGGTACTTCCGCATGTGGTGGAGCCCTCGGAGCTATTTGATCCTGGAGAAGCGGAGTGGGGCGTTCCATCGTAAGAAGATTGATCGGCTTCGGCGGAAGTAATCACCTCTCGAGAGCGCTTTGGCACACGCCCGTACCGCACAGCTGAAAAGCAAATCCAAAAGTTAGTCTGTCCTCGTGATTTATTAGAGTACAAAAGTAAAAGAAAGCATTGAGGTATTTAAAATGTGAGAAGGAGATTAAAATGTTTGGAGGTGATGTGCAACAATCGCCAATGTCCCTCAGCTTACAATCACGCGACATTCCCACGGCGAGACACTTCTTGAAACGGCAGTACTGACATCGATTCCTGTTCAGTCGTATTACCAGACATTTCCCATCCCGTAAACATCTGAAAGTGAAAAGGCTGTGTCAAAACATGGTAATTGGAATTCGTGATGACGCATGAGGATTCCATTTATACATAACTATTAGATTCTCCCTCGGTTTGCACTGCAAGTTACTGACTACTGGAGACCCAGCTTCAGGAACACCACAAACCACAATACAGTCAAATAATCAACATTAACCTCTCGCAAAGTGCAATGGTACAGTTACTCAAAATAAACTCTATGCCAACTAAAAGCTTCTAGAGGATACATTTGCTCTACGCAACGAGGAAGAATAAACTGCACAAATATTACTACCTTCCCTAACATTTACCCAGAATATTTCTATGGGTGGCCACCCATACAATGCGACATTCATTCACGTGTGCCCTTGCACTAAAAGGCATTCCAGGCTCTCCAAATCAAATTAGGCTCAATAGCCAACCCTTTTTCATTGTCATTGTCATTCATTTATTGCGGTTGGCAATGAGCTTTCTACTGCTCTGCAGGAAAACCAAACACGGCTCTCCATGCGAAGGCTGACATACAAATTCCTTATCTTCCCTAAATAAATCATCCATTTGAGCTCAATACATTCTCAGTTACACTTTAATCAGACTTATCTTAATATATTCCAGTAAAAATCATTTCCTTCCATTAGATCACACAAAATTTGCCTAAATTGCAATTGTAATGAGACCAGTTGGCCTATCTAAACGTTTATTTAGATCTTCGCTCATAAAGTATGCAACCCATGAAAACATGTTTGATTTAAGTGAACTAATCAAGATCAAAAATTAAAAAATCATGAAGATGCATTTTTAAGGTAGACCTCTCTCAGTTTATGTAATGGATGTTAATATATTCATAATAATTCACAGCGTAGCTTCTTTTTTTAAATGATAAAAGTATTAAAATTTTCCATTTTTTTACACTAGATATATGACAATGGAAGTCAATAACAGAATTACAAACTCCATATTTAACTAGAAAGACAAAGTATTACATCTGGGGAGTAAAGATGGATATAATGTCAGCAATTTTGGCATTGAACGACTGTTCTGAAAATCATTGAGTGAATGACAGCTAAAACCAAAAAAATATTTTCAAATGCTTCCTTTGCGATGAAGGATTGCAAAATCCTTTAGTAAGATTGGAATTTTCATCAAATTTGTTATTTCAATTTTGTTTGTAAGTTGTGATTTGTGAAGGACATCTTCATGGAATTATTATTTATTAAAACTGTTATCAGCATTGATAATTGCCAATTAGACACAGTAATCACTAAGCATTGTACTAGCACACATTTAAAATGAAAATGAAAATTTAAAAGTAGAAAAAAATTATTTAAATGTAAATGCTTTCCAGTGTAGAATTTTGAATTTGGCAAATTTCTTAATTTCGTTAGGAAATAGTCTAAGTGGCATACAGAAGCATTTAAAGCTCTGAAATTATTGCCCATTCTCCCATATTTTCCACATTCCTAATTTTCCAATGGGTCATTTTATCGTTTTCTCTTTTCCCAGAGCGTGATGAAACCTGGGAAAGGAATGCGATTCTCTTGGAATTTGGAATTGGAAGGCAAGTGCTTTCTACAGTTGTGAAACAGAAGCAATCGAATCCTGATCTGAAAACTAGTACTTGTGATAGTTTGCAATTAAATTTTGATTAAACAAAGTGTTTTTGAGAAGTTAGTGTCCATCGCCCCTTTTACTAGCTACTTTGTATAACTGGAAAATCAGATAAGAACAAGGGTTTTAAGAAAATAAATGTTTTGAATAGTCTGAGGAGATTTTCAAATTAAGTAATGAATTGAAACCACTTTGAAGCTCTTATACAGACGAGGTATGGTTTGGTAGCGGTTTGGTGATTTTATGGGTACAGTAAAGTTTGGAAAGCTTTGGGGATTTGAGAAACAACTACATTCTATCTAAATGCAAACCTGATAGTAAATATTACAGGTACACGAGAATTGCAGTAGAGATTTAAGTACTACCTAGTACTACACTGATAAATCTATTTGCCATACACTGAAAATCGAAAATCTGCGAAGATGGTGTTTCCTGTTATCAACAATTTGGCCTCCAAAATTGCAACAGTATTTGATTGCATGCAAGTTACGGTAGGTATTAAGGACTCGTTAGCATATTTTCATTTTTGCAAAAAGAGATGTTCTTCGAAATTATTTTAAATCTCTCCGGATACTTGTGTGCAAGGAGGCAGATGAAACGAAAGGTCGTAGGAGATGGAAGAATTAATATATTCGATAACGGTTTCTTCGACTAAATGAAAGAAGATTCGTCCAACTAATAAATAACAACTGTTCACACAAAAAAGGAATACAGGAAAAATTACCTGCCTGTGAGCTGTTCTAATGCATCATGTATCCATAATACTTGTACCTCATGCTAGTACAGCATGCAAATCTACAAATGAAATCTCTGCATCCATAATAATATTATGTTGTTCTAACAATTGAACTTGTTTGTAAATCTTTCCTGCATATCCATACATGATATGCTAGTATTCATGAGAATTTGAATAACCGTAGTTCACTAAATAACGTCTCTGTATAATCACAGTATAATTTTGCCACACATTCACTTACCTGTATTCAATTTGCTTTTGAATGCTTCTTCTGAAGAATCCTTTGCATCCCTCACAAGAAGTGACTCCATAATGATAACCCGACGCCTTGTCTCCACAAACACGACATGGATGAAATGACTTTCCTGTGTTATTCGAGTCGGCGTAGACACCCTCTGCAAACAAAATTAAAAGTATCCTTCTTATATCGGAAAAATTTCAAAACTAAAATTATTTATTTACTTTCAGTACATTTATTTGCTAAGTACACTTTATCGACATCTTCATTCATTCCTAAGACCCGTAGCTTTTACTATACCCATGATTTTTCTTATCCGAAGTAATAGACCAATGTAGCAAGTAAGTAATGTAATTCCTACAGGCTAGCTAATGTAGCTGTACCAATTTCAAACATTTTAATTGTAATTTCATATTGATTCTAGATACACAATATCGTGTAACTGGTAGTGTTCTCATTACTAATGACCGGGTTATCGGATGCCTCATGAAAATGGGGCATGATCAAAGTACGATTATATTGCACTAAATACGCATACAGGTGTACTGTGTATAATCAAATGTACTTATTTGCATCAGTAGGCATGAAAGATTCTAAGAACTTCAGATTTCAGATTTTAATGAATTCATCATTATGACTTTGGTTTTCGATGAATTTGAAATTTAAAAAAGATGCTCTTAAAACATATGCACTGCTTCAAAAATTTTGCTTAAGAAAACTTGAATTGTGTAACCAAAAAATAATTTTTTGTTATGCATTAATAGTGATGCACGTGGTTTTCAAAGCACAAGGGGACTGAAACGTGATTTCCCCCTTATTTTATAAAAAACAATTTCTTCACTCATTTTATTAAAAGTGTATTTGGTATTCTCAAAAGTTTCACCATTACTGTAAGCTATGGATTGGTAGAAGTAACTAATCACATTGTACGTACCTATATTACTTTTTAAAGGTTTTTCATCCTTTTCAGTAAAATCACGAGACCCTTAAATCAATATAGGATTGACGAAGAAAACTATACAAGGAGTAAGGCTTTAGAAAGTTTTGTAACTTGGTTATATATAAGGATATTTTATACTTTACACTGTTTACCGAACAAAGAACAAATAAGACTAGAAATCCGTTCTTTGATTATGGCTACTGTAAATTGTGTTTTATACTGTCGGAAGAAACCCACAAGCCAATATAAACCTACAGCTTGAAGGCAAATCCGTAAAAGAGGAGAAACTTCTGAGGTTCCCGTGCGGAGCGTTGTCGCAGACTGATTTTACTTTTATTTCATTCACGAAAGTGCAATAGATCATGTACAAGCTCATCTTGTTTGAATCGCTTGGGGTAATAAAATTATTAGTTTATGATGTGGATTTAGACAGCTAAGACTACTGAGGGTTGCTATAAAAGAGATTACAAATGTTGAGGCAAGAGTGCAAAAGATATGCACACAAGCTGCAAAGAATACTCACATTTACCTGCAGTTAAAATAAAACTTGTCTAAAGCGAAGCTACCCTGTTTATGGTATATCTAATGTCCAATCATAAAATTCTCGGAGGAAAGATATCCTGCCTTAAGTTGGAAGCTGCCATCAGTAGGCATGGGTTCCTCTCCATTTATGCTTTCATGCATGGCTGTAATAATATTTTTTGCATATCTCTGTACTATACCTGCTCCTCTATCTCTACTGGCACCGCTGAGTGTAGCCTGGCTTTTGTCTCCCTGCAAATTCTGCGAGGTAGTTGTTAATGCTTGTCATGATTATTTCACCAAGGGATAGAGGAGTGACTTTAGTGACATGTCTGAAAATTGTAGCACTCACCATCCCAGCTTTAAGTCAAGTTAACTGATACTATTATAGATCGTAACAAAGGTGGTACTAAAGTAGTGAGCTATTTCATTCGTTGTCGGGTGACTTCTACGAACAAAAGAGGAGTTCCTAATGTAGGTGTACGATTATTATCCACACTTAACAGAACAATGCAAAACAACTCATTTCACTATTTATTGTCCCTATTCGCATTTCGGCAACCAACTGAAGAAAATGAGTCTTTAGCAAAATTCTTTGGTCATGCTAAGAATATGCATAAATAAATTGGTGACACATCGCCGTAAATCGTCTAATAGACATCTCCGGCACTTTCTTTACTTTAAATTCAGATTTAAATTTGGATTTCCTAATAAACTTTGTCCAAAAGCCGCCATTTGCGATTGGAAATTACTATGGGAAATGGATGTTGGTACAACGCAACGGTATCGTGTTCATTGTTCATATTCAAAGATCGATACAAACCACAACATACCTTATTGTAGAGCAGGTATGAAAAATATCAAAAGTGAGGCTTCTGCTTGAAAAACCCTACTATTCATTAAATACAAAATCTTTTATAAGGATTAGTTTCTGGAAAACTAAAATGCATGAACGCTTTGTGACCAAGCCTCATATTCCCAGCAGTTTTGCTACCGCATATATTTCTCCTTAATGAAATGGATTTCATTATTGAGGAAAGATTTGGAATTGATTTCCAAGTTCAAAGTTTTGGGTTTATCCTCAAAACCATGTATGTTTAAATGGGTAGTTAGCACAATGAGGTCTGTCGTACACAGTTGTTTTTAAGCTAATTAGTTTTAGAAATCCTATTAGCATTGCTCTAGAGAGTGTGCGGAGGTTACACGACCACTTCAAAACTAAACTCAACTAGCTAAGCCTGACAGATGAACAGATCCTTTCCAACTGTTAATATATTTTAGCTTGGAGAAAATTTTATTCCACCATAAAAATAATTAGTTTTCCATTAACAAAAACATTATTATTCTTGGAGAATAAATAATTTACCATAAACATATTATTTTACCATAAGAATCGTCACTCAATACAACAATCATCATTTTCCCGTAAGTAAATTGGTTTATCTACATGTCTTGTTTCCTCATAACTGTTGAGGACAATCATATTATTTTAATTAACATAATTCAATTTTCCTCATAGTTAAAACAAATTTCATAAGTAAAAAGCAAAGAATTTATATCGGGAAAAAGCAATTTTACATATGGGAAAATTGATTATTCTTGTATTGAGTGACTTTTCGTGTGCACGGTAGAATAATATTTTTATGGTGAATTGATTATTGTTATGGAAAAATGACGATTTTTGTTTATGGAAAACCTTTTCATGGGTAGTTGCATACACACTCTTAGTTGTTCGAATTAATTTATATGGTTTAATAAAAAATAATTTATTACTTTCATTTCCAGTTTAAAATGGGAATATGAAATTGATTTTTGATGCTCGTGATTAATGAAGTGTCCCCGTCTATTTGGATGGGTTTTACAGTCTCACGGTTGTTAGTGTGGCGTAGATTGGTGCGTAGGAAAAGGACATGACATGGGTCGTAAATTGAGATTGTAAATGCATGAGTAAGAGCGTAGTAAAGAATTGTATGGATTGAGATGATGAAAGTCAAGAAAGCAATAGAATAACTTGTCATACTGTTTTATGTGGACTTTAACGGCAAGGCCAACCAACAAAGGTAGTTTATGATGCAAAAACAAATATAAGCACGTCTTATGATATAACGGGGTTAGTTGGATAAAAACAACTGTTAAATCCACTGCCTTTTCTTTCCTCATCCATGCAATAGTTCCGCTACACTTTATTTTATAACGCATCCCTACCAATGCATCAGTGCACTTAGTGGCCAAGTATAAATGCATAGCACTCCTATTTAACAGACAACACGTAGACATTACCATGTTATCTAACCAAGGCAATACCAATGAAAACCATACCAAAAAATTACACCTACAATTTACCACAGTATTAATCTGTGCAAAACTAGGTTCTATAGGTAGTTTACACGTACTGGTAATGTTTGTAACAAAATGCTCTTCTTTTAAACATCTTCTGTACATTTCCTATTAAATCTAAATCCTAACTAAAAATTTTTATTTCAATTGCCACTCATCATTTCCTTTGGATTACAATAATATTTTGACATACGTTGCAGGAAAAACCTTTTTAATTCAAAAGTACAATACACTGCCCAGGAAGAGAGACGTTTTCAGGAATAATTGAACATTTATTTAAATTCATATCAATAATAAAGTCTTTTCCCTGTGTCATTGACTATCGCATTAAACAAATGCTAAATGCGTCCAAATATACACACACGGAGTTATGAATGAGTTTACGGCCACTTTACTTCTCTTATACTTACTTTGTGGGTACCTAATTGAACCTTTATTTACTAAACATTATAATATTACATAAAAGTACTTGAATACACTTTCCTATGCAAATACAGCGAAAAGGTCTTTCACTGGTAAATCAAAAACCCTAAACACGATAGTGACTGCAATGCAGCAGGTGCGGTTTGAGACAGTAAACAAGGCAGAGTCAATTATCATTACATGCAAGTACAGATAAATCCAGTACCCAGTTCATATTTATTACTATTTTACAAGCATAATTTTAACTATTTTATTTATTCATTGCCAAAGTTTATTGCTTGTGTATGACGGGATGCAGTGTCAACATATCTTATAGTGGTAGAGGTAAGCCCTCTTGGGTTTATTGCATTATTCATTTTATAATTGAAGCTGATTTGTTTAGTCTCCACCTTAATGAACCCTAATTACTGTCTAGCATATGTCTAGTCCATGTATGTTATTACAGTATTTTGAAAGAAATTAATAACGTAGCAGTCGTGCACAGCTTTATAATTTCCTATACTCATTCATATTTTCAGTTTTCCTGATACTGTCTGCTTAGTTGCATTACAATAATAATTTTATTACAAAGTTAAAATATAGGTAAGTAGAAAATAAATTAATGTGACCTAAATTAAATTACTACAATAGTCATAGTAAGGAATTGTTAATGGAAATCAAAATATCTACCATGAATCGAAGAAATTTATTACCGAATCGTAATGAAAAGATAAATCGAGCTACAGATGAAGGTTAATTTTTATCTTCATCTTTAACCAGAAGCTATGCCGTCTCAGACCACTACTCCGAATATTTATACTTAGATTAACTGTTAAAACCAATATGATTTCACGAGACGCAGCCCCTCATGGTATAATTTCAACACAGAAATCATTGAAAGCATGAGTACATTCATATAATTAATTATATTTGCGTATTGCATATTAATCATATTTGCCGATACTATTTACTAGGTAAAATAGAAATGTATCCAGTTCCATCTATTCGATTATTTAGAAGTTTGAGGAACTTTCTTTGTAAATATCAATCATTACTCTTTTTGTGATTCTTGTGAAGGTGTAAGGTAACAGTTAATTAGCAGCTGAGTATAACAAAAGTTATCTTCTCTTGTTTACTCTGGGAAAATAATCCTTTAGGTTTTAATAAAAATAGCGTTAATTAACTTTTCTTAGCGATAGTACTATTGTTTCATTAATAATGTTTTATAGCGTATTTATCTACATATACACAAATTTTGTATCCCAAGCTTCAGGAATTGAAATTCTTTAATGGTACTCATAAATCAAGAATTATTTAAATAGTCTTAAAATTGCGCGATTACTTGGATTAAAAATAAAAGTTCTTGCAAATTCCTATTGTACATAAGATTTGGATTTGCCAAGTTAATTATGAAGTAGTGAAGTAGTGCGTGGTGTCGCCTGTAAGGAAGGGCTGAAATAACATGGAAAGGTGTTGGCTGTGTTGTGGGTCATACAAATGGACAGAAGCATGTTCATCCGCCAAGTGAAGATGCTGCGGGAGAACATAACGGCTTGTAATTAAAAAAGAGGACGAGGAGCTTGTTCATGCATTCGAGAGATAGTGGGTAACGTAGTCTTGAATGCCAACTATTGTCAAGTGCAAGAATAGAATACGTAAGTAGTAATTTAAGTTGTAAGTAGAAGAGCAAGCAAACCAACAAAAATCTATCGCATACCTACAAGCTTTTACATGGTTATATAACAGGGATGCAATGGCAGATGTCTATAGGAGTGCTAGTTACAATTTATTCTGCATACCGACATTAGGTAGTACATAGTAGTAAGTTAAACCTACAATAGAACAGCGTCGTTGTGTCACAGTCGTTAGTCAATTTGCAATGTCCAGGTGGCAATGTGTAATGCACTTTTCTCTCCTTATTGTGAACTAACTTCGCAGTCATTCCTTCTTTCTCATTCCGGTTGGCTATACATCCCACATGAATTATCGTCAGTCCGCTCGCTATCTTGCACAAGTGACTTCAGATTAAGATTCCTTCAGGTGAATTCGCTATACCTCTATTGGCAGACCGTCACATAGAACACTTGTCCAACGATCTGTCTTATATAGTTCCTTGTAATTGACAATCCGCACTTGTCTATCATACTTACTTTATGTGCAATCTGCACACCGTTGATTCATGGTCTAGCTGTACTTAACTGGAATAGCCCCAGGAAAAGAAATACTACTCACGGGGAATTTTTCCTCAGCATATATACACACACGCAAATAAATTATCATAACATGTCTAAATTGTTGTTCTAAGTATCCACTGCCTAATGGACAGGTGTAAATAAAATACAGGCATACTTTTCTATTACAGTTTGCAGACAGAGGATATGAACTTCAGTAAACAAACATTATTTTTTCCAATCCTATTAGAAAAAATATTGACAACTCTATTGACAACTTTGCAAAAAATGTCAGAAAACAATATCATATGCTAAACCAATCGCAATCATTGCTACTGCTTTACAAGACATTTTCTGTGAAGTGAGTAATACAATTCGAGTGCTTCAAATAAATTTGACATTTTTTAGAAACGTGTTTTATCTTAAAATCAATTTCACACACTTTTCGTGAAAGACTTATTTACATCTTTGCAATACTTTAAATACGAGGTGAAAATTTTGCGGACGATTGCAAATAGATACTTAGAAACTTGGAATTTCTTAATTGGTTCTATTTGCTAGGAAAGATGGTAAATATAAGTGGAATGAAAAATAATGATGGGAAGGAATTTGTTAAAGGTAGGCCGGTTGGAGAGAATATTTTCGGAAGAAGTGTTTGCTAAGCCGTGATAGTTGTTAAAATGAGAAAGGAGTGCGATGTAAGTAAGATGTGACACGTATGCATTAAAAAAGATGTTATGATGGGCATACTAATAAGTAAGTGTGCACTATTGTGGAGTGGAAATTTGGGGTTAGAAAAATGATGGTAAACTAAGGAATAATGAAAAGCTAAGAAAGCTGTAGGAAATGTTGTCCTGTGATGGAAGTCGTGAATACGCGGATGACGGAAAGATGAATGATGATACGGTTGGTTCAATGAGGGTTCATTGTCGGAGTCAAATGGTATTTCATCTAAAATTCATGATATTCAAGAAGTGTTGTCGGTTGTAGGACTCGGACCACTCCTCGCTCAATGCGGAAGGATATTCGCTCTTGGTTAGTTACCCTTACGCATTTATCATCACAATAATGCATAGAGCTTTCCTTCGGTTGCCTCTTTGCAAATCTGATATGCCACGGCATGGTTCTATCGAAAATCCATGTGACACTGTGCAGCTCCTCTGCTGGTCTCGCAAATGGCAAATAAATTGTGTGAGCTAATAGGTTCGGAATGTTTGGCTCTAACATGATTCTGAGTGAAGTCGGAGCGAAGGAACTCACAGCAACACAAACATAACAATCAGCGAAGGTTTAATTTAACACGAGTTAAAAAGGTCTGAATAAAACATTAGATACAAAGAAAAATCTAGTTGCTGAATCTGTAAAAGGTGTTTTGTGAATAGACAGTTATTGTTGCTGTGTACATTGTGTGCCATGTTGTTGCATAGTTTGTTATGTTTGTGGAAAGCTATCTTATCACATTTACTCTTACTTAAGTCCAGAAAACAAAACGATTGCTCGACTCTCCCTAGTCTACCTGGTTTGGTCTGGCTTTCATTTGGCTATCTAATACATTATGTTGTGTTATGGTTGTGCAAGAGAAATACATATGCCAGTCATGTTCAGAGTTGCATCTCTCCTTCTCCGTGAATTGCGAACAAGTCCTAGTCCTGTGCCATGAATGAATGAGTAGGCTGAATGTATTCCCAGTTTCAGGTTTGGTCAGTCTGGATTTGCATAAAAATTTCGGAAGATGTTTTCTGCCAATGACCTCTCCTCCCTTGTCTTGTCCATTTCTTTCTCTTACTTACGTTACGTTACATTATATGTTACGTTAGTTGCTTATCTATGGAAGTTTGTTAACTTTGTTGGCGATGCTTGTGCCTACACTCAAACTTACGCGTACAATTATTGTAACTATAATTTTAGACTTCAAAGCTGAAACAAATATATGGACACATCCTAAGAAAAGTCATGCAGTGTAGTACAAATCTTATACAATCCCGTATCTTAACAATATAATCATTCTCAATTGAAATAAGCCTTAACAGAAGACAAATAGTCAACTGTACTCGGCAGAAACACTGTGTAATGGGTTTACGTAAATGAATGTTGCTTTGCCAGTACTTTGTGCCATGGGATCGCTTTCTTTGCTGTGACTGGATTGTGACTTTGTTTTGTAGTTTATATGCAGAGCTGCATATGAATGTATCTTACTGACAAATAATATATACAAATATCACATTACGTATTATCTCCGCGAATTGTCTAGCATATCAAATCATAAGCACAAGGAGCCATTTCACCATGTATTGTTCTCTGACTTTTGTACGGAGGCATTTTATCGCATTATTGTACACAAAACAATTGACAGGACAAGACAGAGCCATACCTTTGGCATAATAAGTGAGCTAAGTTGAGATAAGAGAGTTGGATGGCAGATGAGAAGAGTCAAGTCAAAGTCGGAAGTCGAGATGGAAGGATAATAGTAATTCGATGCAAGCACGGAGATCTCTCTCCCTACGATTGTTCTCTGCAAAACTAACAAGACGACGACACAAACACAACTCTTATCTCTTTGTCATCTTTCCCAATACCATTTTTGACTTTTCACTTCATATGCAACGCCATTCTGTGTCTACTCCATCGATTCAACCAAAAATGTTTTGACAGCATACATGTGTACATATTCATCTCTGGTGCAAATTCCAATCCATTGTTATGCTAAATCTCATGTTCAAAACTGCAACCATTTCTTTTCGCTCATACAAGACACAAATAATTCTTAAAAGTTGTTTTCCTTACTTTATTTCTGCAATTCAATGGAGTAACAAGAATGGTTCTCTAATTGAGGGACAGTGACTTCAGACTAACGTCAACGTCACAACAAGCATGAATAATGGAAACACAATTTTCCTTATTCCTCCGTAATTTCCTATCTTTTGGTGTAGCATTACCGCAACATTTATGCGTCAACTAGCAACCGAAGTTTCTGGCATTTAGAAGCCAGTAAGAAACCATCTCAGACTGCTAAATCCTAAAGTAACAAGTTGTCTAGTGTCATGTGTTACTTCCAATAGAAAAAATGTAAATCATTATTCCAAAAGATTTCAAAGTCACAAGGAACACAATACTAATGATCCGTTATTCGGTTTTATAATTTTGAACCGAACCTCATTATTGGGTGGTTACGAAAGAGAACCTCATAATTATAAGGATATTTTGCTATACGTACAGTACAATGTTTTTCCATTTCCTCCATGGAGACGCTTTCTGTGCGTTCATAGAATAGAGTTTACCATTGAGGGCTTTATATTTTTCTAATAGCTTACGAAACGAGCGAACAAATGACAGGAGTTATTTGATAACGTAGAAAATCGTTCCAAATCATTTGATTTTGTTATAACGTAATCTCGTTATTATTCCCTTTTGTAACAACATAATCGTTAAGAAACTTAAAATCTTGTGACCGTTTGTAAATGACGTCTCTAAGCAAGTTGTGGCTGATGGTCACCTTAATGTGGGTGGAAGGAGATAGAAGACATAAGCTCTTGGCTTTGGAAAATATAATGTTGATTTACATTTGGTTTGATTTACATGTCACATGAACAGTATCTTCATGAATGAGAGGACGGAAAAGGCTAAGTTAAGCAAAAATGATATACTTGAGTCAAAGCCTTAAAAGATTCTAGTGCTGCACTGGAAATAGTTGGAAATATAAGTTCATCGGCCGAGACTCTCTTTAGCAGATTGTGACGCTGATCATTACAGCAATTCGAGCCAGGGCTGTTTGTCAGATCGAATTCAACCCTTGCAAGTATATGATATAAGTACGTATTATTTGAGAGATTGGTGAGTTATATAAATACGTATAGAGAGACGATATGATGTGATAACCCTTGCTGCTCTCAAAAATATAAACAGAACCTTGAGCCTTGGGTCGTCGAACCTTCTCACCAAACATACCTACTAATATTGTGTATTTCCTTGCTTGGTGTGGAACGATTAGTGCATGTATGTATTACTCCTGCTAAAACTTGATAATAGCTTACGCTCTCTTACTACTGATACCCAAGAAATACTTACAACTCACTCATTGCTTACTCACACTCCATGTACTACAAATAATTTATGACATCAATAATGTGTGCATATAATAATTATGCAAGCTAATCTTAAATGATCCATTGCACTCAACTGTCGACTGACTATCTAATGTTTCATTCTCCAGAGATCCTTCCCGGACTTATCTGACTCAGCAACTGTCAAATGACTAAGAATCAAAACAACACAACTAAGTTCTCAATTAACTACCGTAATTAAAATGTCTCTAATGGAATATTATACTTAGTCATCACATTGGGAAATAAAATTTATGAGTTCAAACGTAGGGGTATAAATAATCCATTAAAAATTACAAACACTATCCACAAACAACATTGGAAGCAAGACGAGTACTCTCTTTGTCTGGATGGAGACTGTGCATTAAGTACACTTAGTCGCATTGATAGCAAAGCAAAACAAAGTTCAACCAACTTTTACGAGAAATAAATACGTTTCGAATTGGAGACACAAGTTATTATATCTCTGAAAAATGAGATGCCAAGCCATTATGCTAGACATCATAAACAAAGACAAAATCTATTTGAGAAATACAGAATGTGTAATTCATCATAATGACATAGTACGTAACAATTGTAACATGACACTCCATCAGCCACGTAATGTACCATAATGCACCCACACACGTCACAACAATTCAACAGCAGAAATCTCTCTCTTTCAGATGGCTTTTTATTCACATTACATTACTCTCTATTGAAACCTCTGTGGCTGCACTCACTTCATTTCTCAAGAAAAACTATATTATCAGGTTACAGAGACTCTTTTTACAACAAAGGCACATAAATATCATTTTCATGAACTAATATAAAAATACATACATAAATGACCCTTAACTATGTAGTACACCAGTAAATCGTTTCTTAACAGTTGCAACCAAAGTATTTCCTTTTTTCCCATATAAACATTTTATCTTTCTATAAAAATTGAATAGTAATTCACAGAAGTCAAATTAGCACACTTTTATTATGGTAATTGATTTAAGGATTTTTGAAAGGAAACCTAAATATACTTAATTATCAAAAACTTGACTTCCCTGATAGAAAATTTCTATTACAATACAAACTTTGCTTTCTATAGCAAAATGGAGGAATACAAATTGTGAGGCATAAAGGTTTGTCAAGTAGGTGAGATTTCAGAGCATAACAAGTTCGTTTTCCCTGAAACTCACTCAAAACGTTTGGATAAGTGAGAGGGTCCTCATCCTGGTCAAACCAAATGACTAACAAGTCTCATCGCATACTTGTACACAAAAGTTAGCACACCTATACACTCCTACTTACAGACCTGGGTCTATACTCTTCCCCACAAACATCCATTGGTATGTGCGTAATGCAGAAGAAATGTATTACCGGCCAAGCCATGTCTTCCTTATCCACTACAGAATATGCAGTAGTTGGTACTTGAAATTTTTAAGCAGGGGCGAGAGATGTGTAGAATGATTGTGTACGCTCTGACTAATGGCATGGAACTTATTTTTCCCATAAATGAAAAGCTAGTTGGTGATACAGTATGGTGGTTCACACAAGGATTTATTTGGAAAGTTGCCTAGGTTAAAAGATTCACAAAAGATTTTAAACGTCAGCTGACATTACATGACATGGCAAGAGAAGCAGAACCGATAATATTAAGATGGATCAGAACCAAATCACAGAGCGGAAAAGGGGATCTGGGGTGCAAACCGGCTCTCCTACTAAAACATTCCACCAACTATCACAATCAACATGGAAAAACTCCATCCATCCACAGACTTACGGTATTAAATGCACAATGACGCTTCACTATTTTATATTTCCCAAAATCTCATTCTTAAACTTGATTTTTAATATTCATCAATTGGCCCTTTTAGATTAAAATACGCAAATGATTCCTCTGAAAAAGTATCATTCCTGAAAATTGTGTAAAAAGTAGAAGTATCTAAGGATATGTAAAATAAAATACGTATGCAATTTTGAAAAGCAAGTGTCAATCTCTACCATTAGAAGCTTCCTGAGAATGACAAACAAACACATGGAGTACACAGTAAAGATGAATCTACTATACTGCTATGTTTGTACTTTACAAGCCACCTGTGTAAAAAGTACATACAAATTGTAGACCTAGCAGTAAATATAGAAGATTGAAAGTAATACTGCCTGTATATAGCTGTACATTTGTTCACACAGAACCATTTTGTTGAAAATATCAATTTACCTGTGTACGTATTTCAGCCTAAGTGTAGCATTAGACAGAAAAAAGGAAGAAGAGGAGGTAGGGAAACTAAATTGTTTGTCAGAAGTTCTGTTAGGTCTTCACAATAATACGATTACTATTAAAACATAATTCAATTTGTATATAGTACAGTACAATCGCTTTGATTCATGTACTTATGTTGAGATTGAAGATATGTGGTGTGCATAGGAATAGCTGATAGTAATAATTTGTAGGATTTGTGTATCCGTAGATGTATGGACTTCCCTTATTATTTCTAGGATGGTAGGAAGGTTTAATGAAATTGATGGACAGACATTTAGTTTTAGAGGTAAATAAAATATTAGTTACGAAGTCCGTATGAATAGGTTGTGCTCATTGTAAAAATATTGATAGAGAAAATGGTAATGGTTACTTCCCTGTATATTTGATTAGGTGAGTAGTATTTAGTTGCATAGGGATGGGATTTGATGCATCTGCAGAAGGAGAGATTAGATAACATAATATGAAGTATGTGTGCCTTGGCTGTCTACCTGTCTGAGTGTACAGTTGAGTCGTTAGTTAACTGTATTGTAGTATTGGTACGTAGTAAGAGTAGGTATCCAGTTAGTAAGTTTAATTTAATGTTATTTTTTCGAAATAACTTATCTACAGACAAGCTGGATATGCTTTTTTGTTATGTTTGTACGCTACAGTGTAAGTAATTGTATAGCTGAATACAGGTTTGTGCATAGCGTTGGTTTGCTAGAGAATTGAGGCTTGGCAATTGTTTTGAGTGTTGCACAGCACTGCGAGTGAGACGAGCTCACAAAGGGAAAGAAGAGTCTCAACAAAAAAGGGAGAAACCGGTGCCTGCTTACCTTTATGCATGCATACTGTAATGTAAGAGTGAAGTAATCCTAACGGGACTCTTACTCTAAAGAATTCTTCAAGGCCAGCACAGGAAAACATCTCAGCTCCGGTTGAATGACCCTATATTCCTAGTAGAGTATGTAAGTGCTACATAATACTGTACTCCATGTACATCCTACCTACCGTACTCATTTTTACTGTTCAGCCCTTATTATCTCCTATCGTTACAATTAAACTAAATAAATACTGCTCATCCTAACATAATTTTTCACAACTCTACCACCATGCCATGCAATCCTTGTCACTCAGTCCATTCCTATGCACAGATACGTATCTCGCTCTCCATTCCACTACACTTGCTTCTCCTCAATCATTCCATCAATGCTTCCTGCTGCTCTGTCCCTTATTTTCTGTAAATACTATTCGATTCCTATGTTGTTCTGTCAAAATCCTTTCCTTCTAGGAAAATTCCCATTTGACTTTTATTCCACTTCTGTATATCATTCGAGATGTGTAAAATGAATAGATACATACAGGATGCGTGAAACATGAATAGGTAATTAATAGATTTGTAAGGGGCAACAAAAGAAAGATTTTTAGTAGCTCAATTAAAAGCGTTGATTGCATTAGTACAATTAATTGCAAATACAAATGGAAGATCAAAGTTCAGAATTGAGAATGAAACGAAATCTGTTCCTTGTAGTGGACTTTTAATTTCATACAAATGAAAATGTGAACACGCAATGCAACTTACACTTGTTCCGTGAATTTCCCCAACGCTAATAACTGTCCATCATGTCAATCTCTAGTGCACTACTCTGCCTACAGTTCTAGTTCTCTCTAAGCTAGTATTTCAACTTCTACTTTACTAGTATTTATTAGTCCATTCCTGAACGTGATTACGTAAGTGTGTAACTACAGTTATTTTATACTGCTCCACAGTCAACCACCGAGACGTAGCGTAGATTATACCTATTCACTTTGCCTACGCACTTAGATACCTCTCTGCTATTAAGTCATAATGCATAAGGGATTACCATGCACAATCTCCTATTCTTAAACACGAATAACTAACTAACTGACTTTTGTATTTTCCACAAGCTCAGTTTCAATGGTTGAGTGCTGCTTGATAAATTCATCTGTCTCGCTCTTCTCATCCCCAACTCTTTAGTAGCGTGTTGCGTTTAACTAACTTGTATCTCTCCTACTGTACCCTTCTCAACATTCAATTTAATGATAATAATAAATGCACTACCTCATCAAACGTAGCTGTATATCTTTCACTACTTATTAATTATTATTTGCGAAAAATAAATCCTATCTCACAGACACAAACCGCCAGCTCTTTAAGATTATTTGTAAGAGTTTATCTAATCTCAAATATGGGATTCCACCATACATACACAAGTAACAGCATCCAAGCATATAAAACACTATCGAATCACTGGCTAACAGCAACATTATGGGAAGAGCATTATAATTGAATCGCTGTATTACTATAAAACGTACATTTCTTCAAATTACTTGCACTTTACTTGTACTACTCTATATGAATTGTAGAAACACATTTAAGCTAAATCCTCATAGCGTGTAAACTCATTCTAGTAATCTGACAATAAATGCAGAAAAGTTGTCAAGAATTCTATTTAATCTAAAACACGTATGATGCATGAGTATTATACAATAGATAGTAAGTTGTACGCTGTATATGATACCTACTTACTCAAAGCCATTCATTCAACATTAGAAATACCGTTGTTGTTCCTCTTGCTATTTTTAATACAGTTTTAGATAGCGCAGAGTCCGACGCCGATGAAAATTTAGCGGCGGACGCGTGGTACCCCTGACACCCTCGGTGGGGGAGGGGGCGCTCCCATTTTTACGTTTTTGAAGACTTGATAGCATTTTTATATTAAAACAAAACTTTTACATTGAAAATTCATGAAAAACAAGATATTATAACACAAAAAATATGATAGCGCTGATTGTAATTGCATTAAATTTGCAAAAGACGCAGAAAATGAGCGATTGAACTATTACATAACTGTGTGTTCTCTGGCAGCAAGAAATTAGAAATTTGACCGTAATTCTTTCTTGTGCACACTAAAAAAATAAAACTAGGTTTTACATACGTGACGTATGAAATTACTACACAAAATTAAACTCATATTGTTTCAATTGAATGTACCACTTACATTTTTACTCTCAAATGTGGTAAACTTGTGCTAAAGTTGTGAAACTTTTGTTTCTTGACGGCGGCGCGCGGAAGTTGGAGCACCGGCCAAAATTTTGCGGCGGCGGCGGCGGCATGGATTTTTGCTCGGCGTCGGACTGTGAGATAGCGTAGATAAAATTAAACGGAAAGGGTTTGTCCTAACAGTGGAAGAGTACTGTTGTGTTATGTTATGGTGTATACGACATAGTACGGAGTGAACATTAAGATGATAGGATTATTATAAATTGTGTACGACACGTAGCCAAGGGAAGAGTAAAACTGATACACAGCAGAAGAACTTACACTCTTTTCTAAATACAACAGATTTAATGCTGAAAGAACAGAGCGTGTAATTCCCACCTACCATTGGATGCATACATACGCTGCTTACGGAATTAGAAATAGCACAGGAAATACTTGTGTTTATTCGGGATAAGAGAATAAGAGTGAGATGAAGATTAGAATGTAAAGATAATAAAACATCTTCATTCTATTTCTCCGTAGTCCCAAGTGTGCAGAGTATATCCTTCTATAAAGCAACTGTTTATACACAAGCACATAAAATGCTACTGCTAAGTAACTTACTTACTATCAGCACAAGGTGCATTTAGTGTTGTGATAAGCGATGTAATATTATTTATACCCCTCCCTAGTAATACTGCATGACACACACATGAATGTATCTGTACACAAGTAATTATTCTGCACATTTCTTAGGTACTAACTTAATGTAGCATACTTTTAGAATAAAAGTGCTAAATACATAGCGAATACTACATCTGGTATATTATATTTGTAGTGAATATTACTATAATAGTTTGAGTGGAATGGACGTGGACTTGACTTGGAATGGAGTAGTAGTAGCCATCAAGACATTTACAGTTGGCACTAGGTAATATTTACGTGTTTGGCGTAGTTGTTGTTGTATGGCTGGGATAATTACTGTTGGGTAAGCTATAACTGGTGGTAATAAATAGAGAGTTGTGTGACTGATACATTGTTGAGTGTTGATTGTTGGATGGAACGGTAAGTGGAGGGTGAGGAAGATGAGATGATGAATCAATTAGGCTGTGGCAAGAGATGAGGCGCAACTGCTCCGTTTGCTCATTATTGGAAACGGTACATTCATCAACACCGCTAAAGGATTTTTTCAAGGCAAAGCATCTATAGATGCACCAGTGGTTGAATGACCGTCACAGGGTTGTTTAATCCTGTTTCCTCTGCATTTCAATTTCCTAATGCATGCTTTACTTATACTCATTCCTACACACTTTGTCTTTCTGTCTTTCTTCACTTGGCTTACTCCTGCCACACTACTCCATCCAATGCACCGATCAAACCCCACAACAGCTCCACTCACGTACCTACCATATCCACTACTACTACAATACTACGCGATACACTACTTACTTACTTACCACTACTACTCCATGTACCACTACATCTCTGCAATTGTGCACTGTGTTATTATTGTACAGCATCCTTAACTCTCTGTGCTGCTGGAGGAGACACAACAAACTACGTTAGTTAACTAAATACAAAGAGCATAAACTGCTTGGGACTACAAAAAGACATTATCGCTCCTGCTACTCCACTACTACTCCTATGACTCTGTCATGGTTCATTGAACTATCTCCATCAAGTCGTGTAAGAGATGAGCTGGTCCTTAACATTTTTGTCCCAAACATTTGCCCCCACTCACCGATCCCAACTCAATACTACTAAATACAATAATAATTAATCATATTCACCCATCCTGATAGCAACACCACTTACATATTTAACAGCAACAAACATCTCTTCACTAGCCTCTGCCTTTCCTTCATTTTTCTTGGCTTCGCTTCCACTTTACTGTCAACCCATCCAAGTCAAGTCAACCAACTAATATCACGTACCGTCGTACACTCATTTTATCCAATAAAATTTTAATATCACCAGGTCCAAGCAGTTTCCCATTCTCTTATCACACGTCCACATATGCCCACTACACACAAACACTAAACAGCGTGCCAGACCATGTTCTAATAGAATGATCATCAGTTCATTTATCTTTGGATACCTAAATATCACTCTATATATATAGTTACTGTTCCTAACTAAAGTAGTCAACCAGAAATAATGGGATTCTAATGATTATGCAACTGTACTCTATATTACTATATGCGAAACTCTACACTTTTTCTTAGTATTAAAATTCCTCTTGTTTTGAAGGCTGACTGTTTTCTTTTATATAAGTATTTGAACTGAACTAGTAGTGCGATTCTTTCACATGTAAATGAGTGCGTATGCATTACAGGAGAATTAATGCTGCATAATTTTATTGCACAATCTGTGCTGAACTTATCATTGGTAAATGGTTCAGAAGATAAATTCTTGAAATGTGTAGTATAGCAGGGAAATTACGTATGTAAATATATGAAAGGAGGAATTCTGTGTGTAATGCAAAATAATTTGTGTTTGTGTACAGTCTCATGTCTGTTTGGCATGTTTACAGAGTGGGAGAGATGACTAGGTGGATGGGAAGTCTACTGATTATGATTTTGACAGAACTATTAGGGAATAGTGAGTATGCGAAGTGCCTGCATATTAATTGGAGGCACTTGAGAGTACTTAGCAAGGAATTCTTGTTCAAGATGTGTACATTGAGAGAGTGACGTACCTTTTTTGACGGTTGCATTGCCAGAGTTGGTGTTGGTTGAAGTGGCGGTGTCAGACGCACCCGCCTCGGCTATTGTCACTGCAGTGGAGGAGACTGTCACTCCGGGCGCAGTTGGCGCTGACTGGGGATTGGTGGAGGCGGCGTTGTTGGGACTACTCTGTGACTCTTTCTCTGGGGCGGAGGGCATGATGATGTCTTCGGGCTCCGTCTTGATTCGGACGTTGGGGTCCAAGGGCGGGCAGGAGTTGTTGGTGGGGGGGCCGCCCGACTCGAGGGCCCCGCTCTCCTCGTTGCCCGGACTGGAGAAGGAGTCGAAGAGGTCCTCGGTCGTCCCGTCATCACAGAAACTGAGTCCGAAGTCGAAGGTGTTCTGCGGATTGAGCGAAAGAGTGGAGCCCGCAGAGGAAGCTCCCGTAGATTCAACTTTGAACATAATTTAATGTGAGAAAAAGTGGTGTGGAGTCAACTTAGAAGAACATTGAGTTGCCTAAAAGACCTGCAACACAAGAAACACAATTGTAGAAGACAAGAAACACAAATACACGGGAACTGCATGGGGGAAGAGAGAATGGCTGCACGACCCAACGAACCCAACAGCCAATTCAAAACACACTGAATGAGACAAACAAAACGGAGCCGAGTACCTACACGGGTTTTACTACTCATCCAACTTTTTGTCAAGATATTCCTCTTCAGTTCCTTTTCCTTCCTTCTTCTTACGAATACTAGTTCTTAAACCTGATACACTTACTCTATATACGTAGTTCAGGGTTTCTCCTTACAATCTATATCGCATGGTAATGAGTATTTCTCCATCTCCTCCTATGCCACACCAGCCCATAGCAAAACACAACCATACCTATAACAACACTCTTGCAGCCTTATAGCTCCACGTACATAAAATATCTATCTTCTTTACTACTACTCTGTCTGAACAGTATAAAAGAGCCTTCTGTGCCACTCTGCTACATTCTTACTAGTTTCCTTCCAGTAGTATTCCAGTCACATAGTAGCTAGGTCCGTCCTTTAGCTTCTTTCTATCTTCTATCCACTCCTCTGTAGATGTACCCTAATTGTAATGTAAGTACATAAGTAGAATATAACGTATAAAGTCATAACTACGTGGCTTGGCTACCAGCTACGTAAGTAGAACCAGTGGTACAGTTACACAGGAGATGAATCTCAAAATCAAAAATACCGAGAAGGTCTACTAATGTATGTATGTAGATACATACTAATGCTTCCTCCTATGTACTTCACTGTCCCCATAGGTAAAACTGCCTACTTTTTTAATTTCAGTTTTTCATAATGCTGCCTTTCAAGAGGTATGGATTATGTATATTCATACCACACAAAGAGATCTCGCTACCTGCGTAGAGATATCAATTCAAAGAACTTATTGAACATCTAAGGTAATCATTAGGCTATCCGGCTGTGTTTGTGCTAAGGAGCTCAGTGGCAGTTAGTCGCGATAACAGCTACAACGCCACTAACAGTTCCAATAAAATCTAAACGAAAAGTTCCTCTTTACTACCTATAAGTACTTATTGCTTTTTTCATACTGTTACAAAAGAACTGATAGAATCTAAATGTGTCAGAGCCTGTGCAAACCAATGAATCGACAGATATCTCCGAATCTTTGCGAAAACCTGCACGTATATTACAGAAGTGTCTAACTTCGTGGGTTTATATGCAAATTCGAGAACAACTGTATACAGCACTACTCTTAATTCCGATAATTATCTTAAAATTCATAATAAAAGTTGTATCTTCGTAAATGGAGTAAATACTTATATGTTTACACACAGAATACTACGTATTTAAAAGCAGGCTTACGGTCAATAAAGTATTTTAGGAAATCATGGTACTAATACTGCCAAGTGTCAATGGAATGCTTAAGGAACTAAGTTTGGTAAAAAGTGAAGTTTTGATGTTGTAATTATGGTAACTGGGAAAGCGTATTGGGATGTATGTAATGTAACACTTGTGAGAAGGATATTTGGAGCGAAGACTGGCTTTCTTGGTTACAATAATGACAAGATGGAAAGGAACGACAAAGTATGAGATTAGCGTGGCCAACGAAGCCGAAGACAAAAAGTGTATTTGAGATGTAGGATAGGGCTTTCTCCTCCTCTCTATACTGCAGTCCTCCTCATTGTTCATTTCTTTCGACTCTCTTCCTTGTTATTTTCTATGTTGGGTGGAAGTATTATAAATACTTGGCCGAACAAAAGACTCTTTCACGACGATCAATCTATTCCTGTGTAGCATTTCAGTAAAAAGTTACACAAATGACTTGTCTTTTCATACACAATCAAGTTTTTCTCCATCTTCACTGAAATTGCTTGAAATAACTCGAACAAACGGTAAATTGAAGACGGATAAAAAATTACTACGATGTCATTCTGCCACTTATTTATAATGGAAAAAACTTATCAAAAGCTTAAGGTTTACTTATCGCAAGTACAAGGAGCTTCGTTTCCATTCTCTAATATGTAATACATGGCTACGGATATCGGTACGACCTGCACATTAAGCTCATTCGATTCCCTGAGTTCTCTTCGCTTAACCTGCAACACGGACAGGGATGTATTGGATACACGGACAGTAAATGTAGCTCCACGGAAATGTGATTAATACCGGTTATTGATTTTCCTTCACATGGGATTCCACGTGCAACAATGAATTTTGCAATCTTACTCTCATGAACATTACATAAACTTCTATATCGCATTTCTCTAATGAACTAAACTCCGCCGATGCGAACAGAGATGAATTTCTTAGTTTCAACTAGCATTATTATTCCTCCGTTCACAAAACATCTATATAAATTAGCTGACAAATGTTTTCAATACCTAAACCAACAAAACGCTCCTCTACAACTATTTTCTAAGGATTCTGTCTACCATACAAAAATATTATTTAATACTCTGTGCTTGATCAGCGTTACCTTTACGTATTTACATTGTACCGCTCTCTCTATTTGCAATACACATTCTAAGAGTAAATTCATTTAGGTTGCTGATTTTTATATTTCTGAATAAAAGGTTTCTCAATACGTCCCGGGGATATACATACAATAGGAAAGGGAAAAAAATCTCCCATGTCCTTTTGAATAATCTGCTGCGGATGTACCATTCCCTTTAAATTGAGTTTACTTTTCCCTGAATATTCCATTTCAGTAGATAACTGTATTTTGTTTTTCTATCCAGGTCTGTTTTGCACAATATTTCAATATATCTCAAGATATTTGTATTAAACCATCTGCTTTCCATTTCTTACCAATCTGTTTTCCTACCAAGTCAACAGTAATCTAATATCAATAGAATCTAAATAGTTTCACTCCACACTCTACGTTGTCTACAAACTACATATGTGAAGTACACTTTTATTGGTTCAACACATATACTCAAATTTTATTCATTACTGAACATACTTTATCCAATTATTTTTCCTAGGTAGATGTACAGAAAAGTATAAACAGGAAGGCAACAAATGTTTTTAGGAATATATTTGCATTTAAAGTCCCTATGTAACTAAAATGTAATTACCTACATGGTCATTCAATTGACATTTTAGTCCCCTGTTTTAAATTACTTGTGGCGAAAGATCTAGCTTATAGTGTTCGACAATCTGTAATAGTATATAATATATATTGTAGCATGTGAAAACCATTAATATAATTCGATAATATATCTATGGTGAATAGAAATTTACTTTGGTTCACATCCCAATGAAATCAATGACAAAAAAGTTTTATCTGAATCTGATGTTTTCAGATATAAACAGCTGCTAAACTAAGAATCCTGTAGAATTTGTTTAGTAGGGAATCTTACGTAACTGCTGGGTGCATTTGCAATAACCACTGGGCTACTCCCAGCGAAACAACAACAGAAGTGTTAAATTGATACGGATGGCATTGGCATAGATAGACTGAATAAAAAAGAGATTCGGTTGGTATTCTGAAACTAGCAGTGGCTTATAGAAGTGTATATTACACGAAAGCTGAATGGATAAACGAAATCCAGATTTATTATGATAAATTGTAGGCACATGTCACATCACCGATTGCACTATCACAGAAGGGTTTTTTGATGTACCTAACACTGAAGTTGGTGTATCTATTTCCCTCAATACGAAGTAATTATAATTAAGAAACCATTGGAATCGTGGAAATCGGTAATACTAATAGTAGGATAAAAATTTTGAAAGAATTTTTCGGGTCGAGTTTTGAACTATGACTAATTTCGACCTCTGGCGAAGGGAAGGAAAGAGCAAAGATAAATTGTGACAGCATATTACTCTACTACTGCTTTTATGTAATATTTATTTGAGTGCATCTTATTGTAGTGATCCTTCTATCTACTCTATCTATTCAGTTTCAAGTAGTTGTCTTTTTTCAGATCTACTGATGTGCATATGTATGCAAATGTACAGTGTTGGCCGCAAGTCACGCATCATGGGGAAATAACATTACCTGTGGCCACAAATAACGCATCATAGGGAATTAACATTACATGTGGCCACAAGTCACGCATCATAATGAAATAACATTAGGTTTGCAAGTTGAAGATTTTAGCTTGAAAGATGAAGTGGTACCTGGCTTAAAGATGTTCAATGTGATGACCATTTACTGTCCCCGTAAAGAATTTAACAATGATGAGGTCGTCCAGAATTCCGGCCCACACCATAAATCCAGGAGACCCTTGTTCCTGTAGCCCTGCCATCCAGTGGGGATTTTCATCGGAGTAATACCGACAATTGTGACGATGCACGACTCCATTTAAATGAAATTTGGTTTCATCACTGAAAAGAATTGTTTTCTTCTTCTAAAATTGACTGCGCCCACCGACAAAATGCAATTCTCCTTGCCGGATCTTCTGGTTTAAGAGCCTGGAGAATTTTCATTTTATATGGTTTAAAATGATGTAATTTCAGGATGCGACGAACACTGGTTCTTGAAATGTTCAGATCTCTGGCCACCTCTCTCGGCGTTCTTCTTGGACTTGCAACAAATTTTGCAAGAACGGTGATTGAAGTCTCTGGGTTTGTAGCAGTCTTAGGAGCCCCAGGTCGAGGGGCATCAGCTGTCGAACCTGTCTTCTTAAATTTGTTAATCAGTCTAACAACTGTTGATTGGTGGATGGCCTTATCAGGATGTCTCCGAGCGAAATCCACTGCCACGGCTCTGGTCGATAAGCCTGGACGTCCAGCCACCAACATTATCTCTACCACTCTTTCATCTTTCGAAAGCCTCATTGCGCAAATGATACACTTACTCGATAAAAAGAACTTACAAAATAAATGTTAGTCTGCTCAAATAAAGGTGCATTGGAGCTGATTATTGAATGAAATCGAAGGTTCTCCTACACACCAATGTTATTTCATTATGATGCGTGACTTGTGGCCACATGTAATGTTAATTCCCTATGATGCGTTATTTGTGGCCACAGGTAATGTTATTTCCCCATGATGCGTGACTTGCGGCCAACACTGTATTTTAGAAAGAGTTTGAGCAAGGAGCTTAATAGATGAGAACATATGTCACAAGTGTGAAGCTTCGGATTACCCACCGCTCTGTTATCTATGTATGCAATATTTGTTTCTTCAAATCACATCTTGACTCGGCTTCTCTTAGTTTTTTCATAGAAACTATTCACCAGTCATGCGATAAGTGAGTTGTGTGTGAGTCCTATGTATCATGCAATATAGTACTGTTCAGTCAACCATATCTCTCTTAGACGGATCGGAGACACGGAGAAAAGACAATGTACATATCAAATGAGATTTTGCTCTTTTAAGCATTTTACAATGATAACGTAATGGTAAGAGAAGAAAATAATTGTCCTTTGCTGCTTATACAGTTAGTTAAAGATTTTACGTTTGCATCTAGTTTAAATAGGTAGCCTTACTTATGATTAGCCGCAGACGCTTGTACTTTTACACACAGCACACCTACATACAATCCTAATGGAAGACAAATATAGGAGCACATGTGCCAATGCCGCGTTCAACTTTATTGCCTGCTTTGTAATAAACAGTGAAGTATGAATAAGCTATATAAATGCTCTACCTATTTATGTGTGTACGTGGTTTGCAAATACCTTCAGTCATTTGCATGTTGACATTTGTCTATTACACAGCTTATACATAGCTCTTTGGCTCCTTTCATCTGTAAATTCCACTTGAATTTCCATATCCGTACTTATAAATAGTTACCTCCTGAAGTACGTGGGCTTTATTTGATTATAATATCTATTAGGCAGAGAAACATATTATATTAAATAAACCTAAATAACTGCGAATAGCACAGCATACCACAAGCGAAACATAATATCCAATGAAATACATACGAGAATGGAATAGAATGAGATTTAGCTTAATATGTGGAGCTAAAATCTATATAAGAAAATAAAATTATGCTAACAAAGTAAAACGTGCATACGTCAGTAGGAAATTAATTGGATCCCGTTGTTCCTATCTACTTAGTCTCTGTATGAAATATTAGGCATGCATTACATGGGCAGACCAACGAACAACTGCTTTATTTATTACTGCTTTGGTATGTTATATCGTAGGTACTCAGCTTACATGAACTAGTTTATCTCTGTCCATTTATTATGCATTTTAAATCCATAGAAAATCGCACATGGCCGACAATTCTAATAATAATTAGGCTTTCAGCATTTAAGTTTGGTAAATATGCAGAGATAACTAAATACTCCAGTAATGATAGAAAGAATGTAGCGGACGGCGTCCTTGCACAATGCCCATAAGATATGTAAGAAACCCTAATGGAAATCGTAATAAATTTGGAAAGTATGTAGATGGAGTAGCAAATTGGAATGGTCTTAAGAAGACATGATGGTATCGACAAAGCTGTCGACACCCGCCCGCCAGAAATACAAGACACACGTAGGGCAATAAATAAAAAGTACCTACATACGTCAGATGGTTGACTCGCAGTGGAACTCTGGTATCTGCGGATGCCACGGATTGTGGCAGGGCAGGGAGGATGAGAGGAGTGCCGGCGAGAGCGACTCCGGTGTAGGAGGAATTGAAAATAGAATTAAGTGGCGGAGATAGGAGTTTGGATACCTTTGGCGGGTGAAGTATTAAAGGAAGAGCGAGATTGACTGGTGATGTGGTGTCAGAGTTTGCAAATAGACTTTTGGCTCTAGGTGTTGCTTATCTGCTGGAGAGAGTGTGAGAATAGCCCTCCCCTGGCCCCGCTGCAATTGCCGTAGTGAGTGGACTATAGGTGAAGGCACACACAAAACTCTAGGAGGACTGCGAACACAAGACACGATTGAGGAGTCTCGGTTGGGTCGGGATTCGGAGAGCGGGAGTAGAGTGGGATTGGAATTGCGGAAGGACACGTTGGGTTGGAAATGGTGGGAGGAAATATAAAATTCACTGATCTGGTCAATCCAATCTTAGGGCTGTCGTGATGGGAGCGGAGAGCAGTAAAAATAAAAGGCAATCACATCACTGGAGGGAGTTCGCGGGATGAGCACACGAGAGAGTGAGACTGCGACTCCGTCTGTTTATGTGTGAGACTCGCAATTGAGCCAAGTGAACTGACTGACGGAGGCCTAAGTGGAGCGGAGAGCGAGGAGCCTTGTGCATCCCAGGGTACATAAACCTGTGCCGAGGAAATCTAATATCTAATTTCTAGTTGGGACAGTACTCACCATATCCTCTCGGCTGAAGACTCCAATCCGCGTTTCTGGCTGTTTTCTTGTCACTGCAGCTCTGCTGTCCTTTGCACTCGACGTCCCAGTAGCTACTGATACAACTTTAGGGTAAAACTTTGCGTCTGCTAAGGAGTTGGGCAATTGACTTGTTCGCAATTACAATAATATGTTCCTGCTCTTGAAATTGTTATTCTCGGAGTCGATGCTAGGGTACAATATCATATTGTATTAGAGATACTCGAGAAGTCAGTCTCATCTCCACACGACGCACAAACAAACACACGAGTCAAATAGTTTCTTTCGGTTGAGACTCAATTCCTGCTATGATGTATAACTATTGATTCGCAGGTTACGTAAGGCTAGGTTCGCGGACGTAGCAAAAGTGCACAAATCAGGAAGGCAGTGAAGGATCAGTTCAATTATTAGTTCCTGTATTCTATGAATCTACTTACTGTGGAAGGGAGAAAGTGCGAAGTGAGCGTTAGGTTGGTAGTTAACCTTGGTGAGAACTGAAGTCAGAAGGAACAGTGTTTGGCAGTAGTGCAGGCCAGGCGACTGACAGACTAGGACTCTGGTGAGGCTGAGAAAGGAGTAGGGATCGTGTTATTTCACTTTATGTACTTTACTTACTAAACTACAGTAAACACTGAAGAATCTTATGAACGTGTCTCTGGTATGTACAACTTGTGTAGTATCTTGGAGAAGTGTACCTACTGCACTGAAGATCTCCGTATAGCTGACTGAGTTTCTGCTCCTCACTGCGTCTACCTTCTATCTCGCACTCAGACTCGTTTTACACAGATAGCGATTTAACTATTTCAATAGCTCATGTCAGTTAGTTTAGAGTTGTGTTCGTCTCGGGATACGTACAAACACATACGCAGTAGCTCCGTACTATAATCCAGCTCTGTAGATGTTCAAGATAGACAAAGCGAGGTATGTAAATGCATTTGCGTATTATTCTTAAGTTTCGCCTATTATATTTCTATTCTCTCGCACTGTCCTCCGTATAGCGGAGTATCTCAAGGAACGTGTTCGCGGAGGACTCTGTGTTCTTCTGCTACCATAATATTGGTAGGATTCCAGTTCTTTCACTGTATCTCTTGTACAAGTGTTCTGTTCAGACAGTTTTCAGCTGGTTTCGCTAGGTTTGCTTAGCGTTCGCACTGCTGGCTAGGAAGAGGATCGTTTGGAAGAGAGACCGGCAAAGAGGTAGAAGCACCCAACGGATCGAAGGTAGAGTGAGAACTGGAAGACAGTTTCTTCGCAGGCATACGACTCCACTAGGCAGGCACTAACAACTAACTGTGATGTGATCAGGCTAAGCTATGCAGCAGGCACACAGTCAGAGCCACCAAGTCAGAAGAATAGACAGAGTGCTTCAAAACTTAACTCCGCTCACTACGACCACTGTAGCTGTAGCTATGGCCAACCAAGTCAACATCATTACATACCTAGACTGCAACCAGTCTCTTCCTTCAGTGCACCACTCATGTCTTCCACCCTAGTCAAGCCACCATCCATTCTCAACCTGCCGAACACTATTTTCCATACTCTCACCTCAGTTTTCCCACTTACTCTCCCTTCCACCACTGCAAATCCTTCATACTTTACATCACGCACAAAGGCATCACTATTAACATCTTACCGTACTTATCTCAAACCATTCTTTCCGCTCAGGCCCCTATGTCCTTACACTTTCCACTCCCAAGTGCAATCCCTACACCAGTATAAACTACTATTCATAGAGTACCCTGTAAATACTTTTTCAGTTCTAATCAAAATATTCTTTCAAAAATATGTGCACTGCTTCTTCAAGTCCCCGTATTGCAATAACTGCTTGTTATTTGAATTTAGTAGAAAAATATTCATCGAATAGGATTTCAATTATACTACGGTAAACTAAATACAGTGTGCAGCATATCAACTCGAGGTAGGCCTCATAAAGTACTTTCCAATATGCTGCATCATTGGTTTTTTCAAATCTCCATGGTGAATCGCAAAACAAGTCTTGCCATCAATACCAAGGATGCAAAAACCCATGGGTTTTTGACCAAAACCCATGGGTTTTTGACCAAAACAATCGGCCTATGGGTTTTTGTGGGTTTTGGGGTTTTTGGGTTATTGGGTTTTTGGTCTACAAAAATAATGTAATATTCTGTGTATATTGCTTAATATTTATTCTTTTTTGAGTCACAAAGTCAAAATATAATGAAGAAGGATAGTTTTTAACTATTATTGTAAAATATGTTAATATTTTGCAGGATAAACTGTAATTTGTTATGAAAATTACGATGGGTTTTACATTCCCGCCTAGCAAAAACCCAAAAACCCATGGGTTTCTGATGAAAAAGTGGGTCGGGTTTTTGCTCAAAAACCCAAAATCCCTGTGTCGGCATCCTTGATCAACACAAACCATATGTATATCTAATCTATCTAAGAAAACACAAAATAGACTACAATTACCCCTGCAATATTAAAAAGCTACCACTGTACTGTAAGTGGTCCCCATTTCGGAAAGGTGTATTTTTTAATTCAATGACTGTAAGAGTTTTTTTAAACTGCACAATTCTTTGTATGCGTAGTGTACTTACATTAGTTTTAATTTTTAACATTTTAAAAGTAAAAAAATCCATTAAATTAATTAAAATTGTTCGAACGAACTCTTTCATTGGGCGGGCAGTGAACGTTTTGCTTTCAAATGAAGCAATGAATTTTTACACCGTTATTTGTAAATCAAAATTACTGTAATGTCACTAAATGCATACGATTCAACTTTGTTTTGATTTGCAAAACCTTAAACTCCGAATTATTTCCACACAGGGGTATAATTCCACACTCTGGGGATTCATTTCGAATTTCGTCTAAAATATATGCTTTGGGGAATAAATCCAAACTCCTAAATAATTTCACACTCCGTTTTACTTACCATATGCGTATGTGGCAACTGAGAAGTAAACCTACGCACCAAATTTTAAGTCAGAAATAGTTAAATTTTGTGGCACATCTCACAAAATCTGCCAACGAAGGTCGAAGAGTTTGCCGTAGATATACTTAGCAAATTATATCATATACCTATCTCATCAAATGACGAGTTAATATTTGCACTGATTATTTGTTTGAATTTTTATTATTCTATAATATTGAAATTTTGGCCAATAAATTTTGTTCTGCAATAAATAAAATAATTCTACACTGTCATTATTACAGACTTTTTAGGGTCAAAAATTGAGAATCATGCACGTGGAATTAATGGGGACTTTACGGCATTGCGACTTAAATATAACACTCGGCCAATTGAAGGGTGTAAAATAACTAAATTTTGAAATCTTTGTCTGATAAGAATAATCTTATGTGAGTGCTCTGCATTCAAGAGTTTAGATAAGTTCTCGTAGGCATAGGCAATTCAAAATAAAGCGAATCATTGTTACCATTGAAGGAGAAAAGTATTTCATTGCAAAACAGACACTAACGCTGTGTATGGTGTGTAGAACCATCCTGTAGAACAAAGAAAAATGATCTCTTCTGTTTCTAGCAGAGACGTAGGGCGCCACCTTTCTAAATGTTTAAATGTCAGCAAACTTCAAATTTCAAGACAAATTTCGTCCTATAAATGCATTTTAATATATAAGCGCAGAATCAGCTTTGCTGATGAAATGATAAACTTTTTATCAATATTCTTTATTTTGGATATATAAACAATTGAAATCGGCTACATTTGAGTTTAAGTAGAGGCGATATGGGATAGTGGAATAACAATATTCTGCATACATGAAAATATTTTGCAAAACTACAAGAGCCCCGTGGTAAAATGGGAAAGGAAGCAGTCTATTGTGTAATAATAGGATTAACATAGCGATTAGCTTGTTATTTTACATTTCCATAGCAAATACAAAGAGCACACAATGAAGAGACGAGAATGTCAAAAAAGTGAGAATACATAGAAGCGAAAAGCACAATAAAATAAACGTAATGGTAGGCAAGGCAAAGTAAGACTAGCTTATACACAGCGCACATCTCATCGTATTAGAGCCAGAACTTAGCTAGCATGTCGTTTATGCTTTTATAATGGTATTTAACATACCTTAGCTCATACAACCAGTGTATACTTGTATAGGTACTTGCGTGAGTAATGTACAGTTTTGATACTTGTAAACTTAGAATTCCTACATGTATGCAATCTAACACTACTGCTTACAATTCGGAGTAGGTAGTGTTTTTTGTACTACAATAGTCTCATGGCTTCTTCGAACTTTAAATTCCACTCTATGTATCTTACACTGAACATCAAAATGTAATTTGTGTAAACACTAAAGTATAGACATGAAGAAGTTGATAAGGCAGCGGGTATGGTTAACCCTGTAAATAATTAATAATTCTATGTAGGTCTCCACATGGATTTTATTCAATATTTTCAATACCTACAGCATATTTATTTGTTAGTAATAATACACATATGTTCGGGAACAGATACGAGATAGCGTAAAACAATACGAGTTTCAATACAGAAGGAATTACATTGCTCGTCTTTCTTATCGTACATAATCAATCTAGAAAAGCATGTTCCTGTACAATATTATAAGATACTTACTACTGTTACAAATGTTTGGATAAAAGAAATTCGTGTATCTGTCTTGTGCCAGCATAGAAGCAGAAGATTATGTGTGTTCTGTATAATATGCATGATATTTGTGTACATTTGGGTTCTTAGCTTAGTGTTTGTCAAAGGCAGTTGAATTGATATTAAAAACAGTAGTCCTCTCATAATGTAGTCATAAAGATGAATCCTGGGTACAAAGAGCACTACAGGACGGATAATTCCATCCTGATAATCTGGACTACGTAAAACCCAAGTAATGTAGGCAGACAAGACATTTTGTTTGCAGAGATGATATATTTTGGCATAGGAAGGAGTCGGATAGCTGTATTCGAGTAGCAGTAGTATTTTACAATTAGGTAGTTAGGTGCATGATATTATGCATCTTGTTGGCTCTACAATAGAATACAACAGCCACGGCTTACGATTAGCCAAGCGCTAGTTAGGACGAACACAATGCAATAGAATCCCGAGGCAGGTTTGCTGGGAATGAAATGAATAGGAGAAGATGAGAAGGATCTTGAAGAGGAGTAAAAAGATTCATGCTTGACTATACACACACAGCATACATTAAGATGACTCTAGCTGCAGTCCATATTATTCTGCACACAGCCAAGCTAGACCTGTATTGTAAACCCACTCGAGTCTGTGCAGGTATAACACTCAGTACTTGCTCACTGTGATAAACTTTTGAGTAGAGTTACCTACGGACGCTGAATGAGTGCACAGTTCTTCTGTACATGCTTCCATTTGTTTACAGTTACATAGAGGATTTCGGGCAAAAACTTTTACACAAGGATTAATCAAATGATGAAGAGTAATGATATGAGTCGTGGTTTGTTTGATCTGCTTGCTACTCAATGGCATTCCCTGTCTATCAATAACCACCCTCTTATGCAACAGCTTATTATATGCTTTGTGTGCTATTTACCAAGTAAACGTTCTCAGTCTCCATTTAATGACTCTTATCTTCAGTTAGGATTAGACTAGAGATGAATCAAAGTCATTACATACATCGTCAGCTGCACCACCTGGTAGTTTCAATAATGCACGTCCCAAACACCAACAGCATCTTGTCTCCATACTAAATATCTCTCCAGCTCCCTACAGTGTCAACTCAAAATGACGTTTTCATTACGCTCCATTCTACTTAAATATTTATCATTAATTACACTTACCATTTAATTATTTCTTAACATTGTTCTTGTCAATGTAGCTACCGAGTGCTACAATCCTAATTTAAGACATTTTTTATCTGTATATGCATATTAGAATTGATTTACATTTCTGTCTTTCCGTCTATTTTCTCAACTTCAATTCAAACTCAAGAAAACTTACCCCTATAGTATTTATATAGTCAAAATAGTATTATGACCGTGTAGCCAATCATAAATTCGGATTGCGTAGCTTTGCTGTTCTCAGTTCATGAATTTATTGTTAATGAATTGTAGGAAGTGACCGACTCCTGGTTTCCATTTTAATGTACACACTACATAACTAATGGATGTTTAAGGATTCTTATTTAATTTGTGCATAAGAAAGTGCGAATGTACACATGCAGCTGAGGGAATGCAAATGTGTGGAGAAAACGGAAAGTTTTAATAGATATTTAGTTGGTAGTAAAAGTAGACATTTAATTTGAACGACAGTCCTGTGTACAATTTCTGTCCGTTTTGGTTGTACTACCCTATGAACAAATTCCAATTCCATTGCTTAGCAGCAAAAAGTTCTTTTCTCTCTTTATCAATGAGAAAATTTTTATGCAATCTATGTGTCCTTGAGCTCATAGTAAGAATCTTGGAAAACGTAAAGGTAAAATTGAATGTTAATTATGCTGCCAATTATTGGAATGCTTAAATTACAGTCTTCTTTGCGTTTCTGAATGGTTTAGTGTGACCGACATTCCAGTAATTGTTTCAATAACATTCATTTTAAAAAAGATTTCCGCTGTTATAATGCAATCTAGTCTATCAATTGGCGATATTAGCGATGACTTTACGGGATATAGTACAGTACAAATGTATAACACTTCCTTTTGGTTACTATTTTCTGTACAAGACGAAAGTATTGTGCGAGGTGACAATGTTATAGTCTTTTTCCAGTTTCCATGTGCTAATATTAAAGTTACTTGGAATTGTGTCATTGATTATAAAATGAGTTCCCGTACTCCTGTTGAAATGATATAAGTGAGAATTGAAATTTTCTAGTACATGGGCATGATTGAACTGAAACAAATTCGTGGTAGAGCAGAATAAAAAGTAAAGTGATATGCGTGGATCTAAAGCATATGAAATTTCTCAGAAAACGTAGCAGACAGTTACATTAATATGCAATTTCATTCAGGTAGAAGATTGATATCCATTCTGTGTATATCTATGGTAAGTTCAGTAACTGATGTCCTAAAATAATCTACATATATCAACGCTTACTTCTGTTTCCATATAATTTAAAAAATTTCTATAAGATTTCTTGTAGAAAAATAAATCTATTTTATGATGAGATCGGACGTTATTCCGTGTGGAGCTCACCACTCACGTGCACGTTCCATGGAAAGTGCATAAATTTAATAATATCTATATCGGATCATAACAGGATTTCTACAGAGGTATATTTTAGTGGATTAAATGTGCTTACACAAATAGAGCATTCATTTTCCGTGAAAGATGACTCCAGCTACGCACACTATAAATTATACTAATGCTTGTAGGTTTGATAGATTTATAAAAGATAGCTGAAAAGGACGAATTCACCTCCTGCGCATATTATTTGGAGCAAACCAAGTAGAAGTCACATTCACATGCGGTGGCTTAGAGTCAGTCACTGGTCGACAAATTTCCTTCTCTTCTTCTTTCTTATTCATCTGTGCGACCTGATTGAAAATATATGACTTCGGGGTTGTCCGTCTTTATTAAAGAGAAGATATCCATAATGTCTCACTGAAAAATGATCAATTGAGTAATTTGTTAAATAAATACAAGTATTAAGTGGACCTCAAGTATACTTCACTACTATTCAGGGGGTACAGTTGGGTTAGTGGTTTCGGCCACTGCTAGTCCCAGACAGGTCCCAGGTTCAATTCCTGGGAGCCCCTAGGTAAACAAGATGGTAAAGTCGCTTATGAGGGTCTGGTCTGAAACTCTAATATGCCTTACTGTCGAACTACCTTGTAGATGTTGGTATGTGTCATCGGCTCTGTGTGTGGAAGAAGGCGATTCCTAAGTCCTATATTCCCAGTACGGATGATACGGCAGGCAGCGGGAAGAGGGAGTACACTGTGCACGGATACTTCACATGTACTCTCTCAACTTTGGTCTATGGTTGGGATTGAGGTTTGTGAAGGACACTGCACAGTGTTTATCTCACTCAACCCCTGTCTGCAAATACTCACTATACAGAAAAGTTGTGTTCTAGTGGAGTTGGCAATGAGCCCGTCTGTGGCCTGAGCCCGGAACACCTTCTTCCAATAAGAATGGTGTTCCCCACTTATAACATACATACATACTTCACTAACCTTCTTGGTAGACATCCGTCTTATCATGCACTAAATTAAATGTAAGGGGTTTGAAATTGGATCTTACCTAAACTATATTTCCTGTATATGGTGATTATTACTACTGCAATCAAAAATACTAATACTCTGTGCCAGATCATTCTGCTTACCAACTAATATCTAATATATGATCTAATATGATCTAGCACAAATTACATGGCCTCTGAATTTTTCAATCAAATGGAACCTACCTATTTTCATTTCCTCCAGGTAAGAAAAACATTAATTTCATACATGCTTCCATCATAGCAACTGACATTATTATCTCTGGTATCCATATCGAAACCTCAAGGGAATACCTCAGGCGTGACCTAAGCGGAGGCAGAAGGGAAATACAACTCCGTCGCAAAATCTCGAAAGAATTCTTATTGGAATATTTTAAAAGGCAAATCATTTTCTGTGGACACTTGTGTTTATTAGTATTTGCTGAAAGGCCCAACTATGCAGAAAATATTTTACCCATAATAGACCATTCTCAGAAATATTATTAAGGGATCTGTTATCTGACGCTATACTACATGAAATATTTGGTATGGCATTTCATAAATAACAGAATGTGTCCTAGACATAGTATAATGTAATAAGATTGAATGTGATGTAATACCTAAATAAAAATCAGCAGACCGTTTAAGTACCTACAAGTACTCTTCACTACGTAAAAGATCTGGAGTGTCTATACTTTGGCAGAATCATAAAGGATATGTATAGCGTTTGACTTATTTGGTGCGTATATATCCCTCTATAAAATGGGCGAATCTCGGTTCTAAAGAGAAACCAGCAAAATTAATTTCGATGATCACAAACTTTGTAATGAGATGATTTTGATTGAGGACTCGGGGGTTACAGTTAAAAAAGAACGACTTTAAAAGTTAAAACATATTTTTCTTCAGTTTATTTGACTATTTTAATTTGAAAATCCATTATTAATGTCAGTTGGGTTAAAGAACAATATACTTGGATAAGAAACTTTTGCAGCTGTTAAATAAAGTGATGTAAGGAGCATAAGAACGGAAGAAGGTGGTTGTCATTTAAGGAGAGTGTTCCAGTCCAGTACATCACTGTAGAAGTAGATCAAATGCTCCCCTACCTGTGCGTTTTTAGGTTAATAGGTAAACTACTTTCATCTCTCTCCGCTTTGGAATAATAAAGATGACAGGCGGGTGGGTTTTCGGAGTCATTGCACCTCCGCTTTGAATTCCTTCCGAATTTGAGGTTTCCTCAGTTTCATTAAAAGTTTAATTTTAAACGGAGAAGAAAAGCTTTGAATGATTCGGCTGGGCTCCATCCTTGCATAAATTCTACATTCATTTCATTAATTCCTGATTGCAAGAAGACCACCCACAAAGCTTACTTAAGGAAATCCCACCGCTTTCATTGCTGGAATTACGATGACTGCAGATATACATCTAGTTATTTTCGGCTGCTGTGTTCTTACGGGGATCATATATTTTTTGTCTCACTGCGTTCCATTGTGTTTATCACACGCATAAAGTCTCATGAAGTTACAGGAACTCCCTGTATAAAACTGTACTAATCCTATAAAGTACGGTCCCTAATGATTAGGTAGTTTTTTAAATTTGAGTTGTCAGTATGCTGCTTAATATTTTGGTAGTTATTGATTAGTCTGTCTAAGTAAGTATTCTTGGAAGAAGGGAATCAATTCTGAGTATCTGTGGTAGATGCATAGGAGAGGAGAAAGAGAGTTATCGTGCGATAGCTAACTGCAGGAAACGAGGAGAGTCAAAGTCAAGTCAAATGAAAGCAAGTCAAGCCATGCTTCTTTTCCACGCTGTGTCTGTGTCTCTTTGGTTAAGTCGAGGCGAGGACGAGGACGCTCCAGATCGATAGGGAGAACTTCTCAGAAGAATTCTACAAGATCGGCTCGACTTCGTTTGCTTTGGCATAACAAACAACTATACCACTAAACTCGGCAAATATTTTTGGGTATCAAGCATCTCTTTCTTGCAGTCAAGCTGTCACAATTTGGCTGCCAGTCTACTTGGCCCACCAACCAAAGAGGTACATTAACAATTACTTACATTCACTTACAGGTTCCAAAAGACTCACTTCGAACAAATCTATGCTCAAACCATAAACATTTTATTCAGCAAAAATTATCATCAACTCCTCATCGAAACCGTTCACAGATTCTGCATTTCCATTCAGATTTATTTTCATGCATACACTAAGAAATTTAAAGTTATTCAAGTACCCAAGTTTCCATTAAGACGTTTCCAACCCCTTTGGTACGCTAATAAACCCACAGAATGATTTGTTCTATCATTCCCTTAACTGGAACCATCTATTCCGTTCCACACGGAACTTCAATCAAACAAAATCTTTACCTATCTCTTGAAATTTTCCTAATATATTACTTCCTATTTCTCATGTCACGGTTGCTACCTTTGACGATCGCCCCTGAATTTCAAAATCCCACCATTTTGCACATTCCCTTTCTCAAATAAATTTGATGTGGATTGTTTTATATGTGTAACATATCTGAAACTGTTTTCTGCTGCATAAAATCATTCTTTGCGACAACAGGGAGGAACACAGGAACTGTCACTCTACTTTATGTACTTGCTGTCAACTGTATGTATGAATACATACGAAGCTAACCGAAAGTATAAGGTGGAATATAATAGATGGTCCAATGTTTTCAACTGCATGCAAACGTCTTTATCATCCACACTTTCTCCTGAAATTTGTAGTTTGATACATTTGAATTCAAAACCATTTGGGTACCCCTCTAGACACTCAGAATGACCAACAGACTGGTCGCACTACGTCATTGTTCTTTTTACAGTTCTAGTAAACGAGTACAACACTGAGCATAGCAAAATATCGTCCGCTAAATATGATGGAAATAGTGGACATAATACACATGAATTGACATCTTACAAGGAAAATGCATTGGACAAGTACTACAAAATACAATTTCATAGTAAATTGAGCTCAAGATCATCAAAGAATTCAATATTTTCTTCTCCGAACTCATTTTACAGTTTTGGTTTTACAGTTTTTCCAAGTTTTATTATTTTATGCCTATTACGGAACGGAACTATTTTACTCTAAAAATTGTTGTAGACATGAATTATTGCAAAAAAATCATGATATGTCCGATGAAATTTAATGATAATTACGTGTTGTTCTGGATGTAGATGTGGCAGTAAACTTCCATGAACAGAATTTAAGTGGATTTCTAAATTTCGGGGATATCATCGAGTTTTCACAAAATACCAAAAATTTAAAGTTTCGAGTAATTTAAGGACTACTCTGATTTAAAACATTTGTGATTGACATCTGGAACTGAAGGTGGCGTGCACAAAGAATGATATTGAATGGTGTAACAATGAATATATTTTGCATTTTCTAGAGGCTTAATCTTCATCGATCTTAATCTAAGCTTACATAGGCCTGTGTTACAAAAGGCCTATTGTCTACGTTTGAGTAGAGAACCTCGGTTGTAATTATTGAGCTCAGCTGTAAACAAAAGTAAGAAACGTATATATTTTAAATTAGATCTGTGCTAGTGTATGCAGTCTTTACTTAAAACATGCAATCAGTTGGCCGAGGTGGCCAGACAGAAGGCCATTCAGTAGGAAAGTCATGCATCCTTGCGAAACAGTAGTTTTAAGGAGAGCACTTTCTCTTCTTTTCCCGTTTCACTTTCTCCATTCGCTTTTTACGGATTTGACTTTCCCCATTCTTCACTTCTCTTTGTATGCATTTATAGACAGATGCAATGCATCAGTACAATAGCAGTGACATAGGTAACTACTACAGTACTAATATCTTTGAGTGAATGAGTTCCTGTCTCAGTGTCTTAGCGACGCTGTAATGGTCGCTTCGTGAGATGCTAATGCTAATGGCAGTACAGAATAAAATGAAGCATTGCAGATGAGGCAAGTCAACTTAACTAAAGTAAAAAATAATACAGAGAGCCTTTCTTTAACTTCACACCAAGGTAACACTCATATTTTCACCAGCATTACTGTCTGCTGTCTACCATGCCTGTCATGCTAATATCAAACCACGCACATTATTAAAATTGCTACTTCTTTTAATGCTACTACATTGGCTACATATTGCATTTCTTCCTTCACCAAGTGTATCCAGATCTTAGCTCTGCCACTTATTTTGCTGCCTGAATTAAAAAATATATTTTGAAACTAAAAGATATTTTATTTGCGTTAAAGTGATAAAGTTACACTATTTAACAAACACCTTAAAAATTTACCTCGATTTCATTTGCATCTGTATTTGTGAAGAAGGCTCCAAAATATTATGTTTAGAATAATGAATTAGACAACTATTTGATATCGGGTTAGTTATTCGTTAAATGGAAATGATAACTGCCTCTAGGAAATATATGCCGTTGTTTTCAACCCATAATTGAGTAACTTGTAGTTCCGTCTGAATGAAAAAATTTATGTGCTCATAAATATTAAACCAAGAATGGGCAGAGCTATAAAGTAATAGAAGTAATATTGTAGATATTAGCTTTGCTGTGGGTGAGGCCTGAGTGCAAGTACAACTTAGTTTTACCGTTGTTCCTCAATAAATCGTTACTTACTCATGCATGCTCACTTTTCAATTAATATCGTGACATTTACAGAGAGTATAAAGTATACAGTATTTGCAAGCTTTCTGCATTAGCAATGAATAATAAACTCAGTGCAGCATGTTTTATCGTAGCAAAAATCGATTAATTCTAAAATAACTTAATTATTATTTCACTGCCAATAAATAATTAGAATATCCATCACCGTATACATGTGGAAATGGCACACTTCACTTCCTTTTAAAAAGAATATTTTTCAGTAAGCATGCATTAATCTCTTTGACTTCAAATACCTGTAACTATCACTTCAAAGCAAAATGTAATTATGAATAAAAAGTATTTTACTGTAATACCTAGTAGTTCCTAATTGAAAGTTGGCTCAATCATTCTGTATATTATATAGAACTGATACTAGATAGACTTGTGAGGAATAACACGTATTTGAAAGCAACTTGGTATGTAAAGCATAAAATTAAGTTGATTGATGTACGAGAGAAGATTAAATTTAATTGTAATACAAAGCATTAATTCTTCCTTTACTAATAGTTCTACTCTCCCCACTTAAGAATCGTATCAAGATCACAGAGAAAAACTACAAGGGAGAATGTATAGTTCTTTAAAAACAAACGTTTATGCATTATCTTACGTTATGTTGCGTACGTGAGCAAAAAGCAAGTTGGAGCAAATGTAGAGAAACAAGGGAAACATACACATACAATCATTCACTTCTAGACCTAGACTCCACATGGAATACAACTCTTCCCTTTTCACTCTCCGTCCGTCTTGTAAGTGTACTCTGTCAGTGCACATATTATAACACTATATAACAGGGCAAAGATTCTAGAGAGCAGACAGACATCACTTGACTATTATTCCTCTGCTCCTCTACATTTTTCTGGATGTGATCTGATAGCGTGTGATGTGATGCGATGTGATGCAGAAAATGCTAGTAAAGAGTTGTGCACAGAGTAACGATTGTTAGTACTGTACTGTACAGTAAACTAATATTACGGTAACATTACGTAGTACAAAACAAGGTATACATTTACGTCCGCGTTAGTAACAAACTTGCACTTGTTCTTACAGTTATGTTTTGTTATACTTGTGTCTGTGCATAAACTCACTCCTCAAATCCACAACCTGCAACAAGGCCATCTAGAAAAGTGAATAAACTATAAAAACCATTGTGTGCAATAGTTGGGCTAGATGCTCGATGGAGGCTTTCTGAGGTTTCTCAACTCATCTACTATTTCATTGTACAATTACATCACTCTCTGCATACGATCATCATCCTCTGCAAACTCAATCTTAGGATGAATCTCTTTTATTTGTATGTGCATCATGTTAGTAAATAACTGTTTCTTCATGTCACGCAAAAATCAGGAGCTGATAAATTAATCATTTCTAACCTGCAGGATTACGTTTTTAATTAGAACTAATATTTACCAATTTTCAATAATGAAATACCAAAACCTATGAAGCACAACTAAAGGAAATTACCCATTTATCAAAATACTAGTTGACGTCGGAAAAATCGTCCTTTTGATATTTACTACGATAAAACGGCAAAATTTTGGCCTTTGAAACTATAAGTGTCCCCGCCAAAAGAATTACCCACCCCTATGTCGGCACTTATCACTCTCGCCTAAAAAAGCATAAACTATGCATTGAATATCAATCTTCATTTCAATATTAATGAGATGAGATTAATTAATGATCGATATTCAAGTATAATTCTTATCTTCCTGTAATCCATGATATTCAGGTAACAAATCTTGATCTTAACTTATGAAAACAACAGTAAAATCGTGCATTGAAACAATAAAGATCCGTGTTGAAATAATTGTTCATTGGATGCTTAATTTATTCATTAAGCGGCCAATATGAATGCATGAAGCAATAATTGTTGGGACTATTATTTCAATAAATACGGTGTAGTATTAAAGTATTCGGCTAGCTTCTGTGTACCTAATTTACTATGTAGCACACTTCCACACTTACATGCGTTTTAATGGCAAATACTAAATAACAAATGTAATAAATATCCAATGTAACTACAAGTATTGAAATACATTCTTCATCAAACATAATATTTTTAATGCAAATATAATAAATTGCTTCATCATTCTGAGGTTGCAGCTTATGAATTTTATAATAGATATTTGTGTCTGGGTTTAAAATTAATTAGTTTTTACAAATGCAGCTATCTATAAGACTTAAAATTTCATAAACAAATAAAATAATTGGCTTGCAGTGGTCTGGTTTTTTGTTGTTCCTTGAGAGTCAACATAGCTTTGAGTGAAGAGTGAGTAACTCTCATTTCAGATAAATGTATTGCCTAAACTAAATTTTATCCTACCGCTTACAAAATATTACAAAATATATATTAAATATTAAGTTACTTTGCCTTTTAGACTGCTTGTATTAACTTCAGTTTATTGTATTTACTTCTCTTAAATTGTTTTTAGGGAACCAGAGGCTCACCCGTACGTACGTATGCCAACACGATAACTTCCGAAGGCTTTTACCAATTTGAACAAAACCTCGGTTTGGACTTATCCCGTCTTGGTTAGGAACCCTATTGAAAATGGGCGTGGTTGGCCCGCCCCTTTCAAAGATAACGCGCGCTCACTTTACATTTAATAAGATAGGAAGTACCAAATACCTTGAGGGACATCAAAATTTTAAGGAAATTCCAGAAAAGTTGTTCAATTCAACCTTGTTCGATTATTACGAAAATTTCAAGAAAAATCACTCGCATAACATGAACTGTAAAAATATTATTTCAAGCAACGATTTTTTGCCGGGAAAAACATGAATCCCAGAAAACCGGGCACATTTTTGCACTTTTACTTTTCATAGAATTATTTGGCCTACTTACCTCCAATCTATTTTAAACAAACTAAAGATTTGTTTAACTTTGCATTGCCTTTCAGGTTGTGCTGACAGTATGGCAAAATTCAATATTTTCGAGTTTCCATGAAAAATATTAATTAGTTTTTGCTTCTACAACAAAATTAATTAGCTTTGCTTTGCCATGACAAAAATAAATATTTCGTGTTTAAAAAAATGCATTTCTCTAACAAATACTATTCAATTTTAGAATATCAAATTATAATTTAGACCTACTAATTTTATACTCTGGCTCGCTTCTGTTAATGCTTGCTGTTAGTATTTTCTTTTATTTTAAATTTAACAAGACAAGATTTAAAACTTAGCATTGGTTACTTGGTTGGTTGCTTTTACATTTCAGATTTAAAAATTGATATCGTTATGATAAGCTACATAAGCGTTATTCATTAGTAATCACTTCAATTGTAATTCCAGTATTCTTAAAAGGGCTGCCACTGCCACACAGTAAAACGTACAGTATCAACATGAAGCATAATTTTTAATGTTCAGCTTTTCACTCCTCTGCGCTTATTAATGAATCTGTACCTATAAACAATTTTTTAAATTCAAAGTTAACAAAAACAGTGAATGGCTTTCAAATGAAGTAAAGTGAAATATATTGTAGCTTAGTTAATTCCTATGTTGGGTAGCTAAGTTCTTTTCCGTTTAGGGTGAATCAATCGACATCAGCAAAATTGTGAAGTTCCCCGTATAGAATCGCTTTTAATGTTTTGCATGAATTTTAAGATTCATAACTATTAACAGTTATATTTAGCATATGTGTGCTAAAGAGTTCTAGTTAGGGACTCCACAATGAGTAGTTAGTTGCATTATAATTGCTTTTGGTTTAGCATGCCCCTGGAAGAAATGGGGGTGGCATTTGATAAAAAGCGAGATATAAGAAAGGTCGAAACTAAATCAGCCGTCCCCAGTCCACCCGAAAAATACCAGATGGAGATTTTTATGCTTTTACAGATATAAAGGATGTAGAAAATCTATCCAACCAACCTATCTCCATCTGGAGAATACTATACTTTTGCTCTGGATAAGCTATTCTAAAGCCATTGAAGATGAAATGAAAGAAACCTTAGAAGACAGCCAAGCGAACAAAGTTAAGGAAACCTGTCAAAGATATAGACCTACCAGCAATTAGATCAACTTGTCATGACAATCCTTTCATTCGGACGCACGACCATGTTATTAAATTTATTTCTCTACTAATATATCGAAAGTCGAAAAGAAATAATGAAGTCTCACGGGCGAGAAATTGGATTTCTCATAATTCTCTTATTGCTATTGCCTAAATACATAACAAAACTACAAAAATCATAATATAAAGAATGGCTTAGTTTTGCTTCTGACTATGGAATATCCACTTTAATTGCTTTTGATTTACAAATACAAGCAAGCCGTAACCCAATATCAGCTAAACATCTTTTACACAATACGACTCCAATATATGGTATGGAGTATAAAGTACAAGACTGAAAGTGGTGGCCTCCGAGATATTCTATTTAAAATTTTAACTGCTAATGAATTAAGTCTGCCTTTAATAATAATAATGATTCAAAATTCGTAAAGAATTTTTTCATGCAAATCGGCTCAACCCAATAGAAATAGCTCGGGCTACATTATGTTTATTTTAAAAAGCAATTCACTGATTTCTATGATTCAATGATCCACAAATGATCGGTGATCAACAAACATTACTTCAATTAAACTCTCAATGCTTTAGGATACAATATACAATTCACAGGTGTATAAAGCGATCAAAAATTTTTATCGGTATTCGGTATTCATAAACAATTCGAAAATATCTACCCTTACATGACAAAAATGTATCCACTTATACTAACATGGCCAATGTCAATATTTTCGAAATTGTCATTGCAATTTCTAACTGTGGTTCACTTTTCTCGAATCTGAATACTGTTTTCATAATACTTCCCTTGCATTTACCCATAATGTAGCCCTAAAATAAACGTCTGCATACCTATTTCCCTTTGCATACTTGGCAACAAAGTATTTAAATATTCCATTAACTTGTCAAAAGCAAAAGTTGCAATATTGAAAATATTCTGTAAATCACTAAAAGGTGGGCAACCAAATAATCTCTATTAGATATGCTGTAGACCGATGGCCATCGGTCCATTTTGGAAGCGGATATAAATATTGAAAGGATCTGCATTAGCAAACTTTATCTGCATTGAATTTGAGTAAGCAGATGAGTACGAATAAGAAATAAATCTGCTAGGCGGTTACTGTATGCTTATGCTCCATGGATTTTTGTATACAATTCGTAATTAAAATTTTGGTCGTATTCCATTTGCGCTGAATGTATAAGCGACATAAGTAACAATGAAAGTTTATTTTAGCAGCTCTTTGTGTAATTAATCACTGCTGAATAGATTCAGGAGGCTTAGTTATATTTATATAGTTTGCTATAAAAGATTTCGTAAATACACATAGGTACTAGAAGTATTTTTAGCACACAGAGAAGAAAGAGAATAAATGGCCAAAAATGGATAGCAATCTATCATTTGAAAAGTATATAGGTATAATAAACACCGCTTAAGCCCATCTGTACGATTAAAAAAGTTTCAATCTCTTGCATTTCATATGACGTAAACTGGAATTAAAGTTTCAGCAAACAGCAGAAACTTTCCCTGGATTACATCTACGTACGTGTACTATATTAACGTTTTATCATAGATGTACTCATTGCATTGGCAAATGTGAGAAACTGAATGCTAGCAGTACTAACATATCTGAAATGCAAGATAGAAAGTAAAGCTTTTGCGGTATAACCTATATAGTAATACTACATCTGGATATACGAATGTCCAGTTGACTTTTTGATACATACTTATTGATCGAAAGCTATGCTTTAAAAATACATTTTAGATCCTTCATGATATCAACGTTATTTTCTTGAATATTTCATCTGCAAAAACGCCTTCATTAGATATTTAATTAACGTTGATTTCAATAAGTATACTCTAATTTCGAGTGAAATGTTTTACTCCATGTAGTTTGGCTAGTCGCATCGTCGCATACTAAGGATATTATATTTATCAGGAAAATTAAAATGCACTTCCTTAGAAATGAATAAAATATAATCACTATACAATCACTATAAATCCCCTTTTTTTGCTTTGGCGAAATCGTGCCAAAGGTCAAAAATTAAAAATATCTACTGATCTGATATGACTTTGCGTTACTCCTTTCCATAAACCATAGATAGTCATTAGCTTCTCGAATGAGGTTTTAATATCATCTTGCTAGAAGATAAAGGACCATAGGCTCAAAATGAAAAAAGTAAACACTTCGAATGTTAGAAGAAAGAAAGACTATAGAAGAAGAGTATAGCTAATCAGAAGCAGAAGAAAGTTATGCAACAAAATTACGTGATACACTTTTTCTTACTAAACTCCGCGCACTGTGAATAATGAGATCGGTTATTTTTGTTGAATTCGGCAAAACTTCCTAGAGCACTGTCTTTATTTTAATTTTAATAATATAATTCTTTGCAATTACAATAGCACAGGACAAAAATTATGTTAACTGCTATAAATATTCTGATAGTCTTCGAGGATCAAGATGTCATGAAGTACAGGGAAAATTATTGAGGTGCTGTTTATTTATGATTTTAAAATGTAAAGTATACTTCAGCGAAAATAAAAGCTGCACGTCGTCACAGAGAGTTAGCTAAATTGTAAATGCGTCGAATTAGGGAAAATATAAATGCCTTATAATCTCCATGCCTTACAATAATGTAGCTTCAACATTGTAATACAAAACAGATGAAATGCTCATGTTACGTATACGTATTGTATTTCATCCATATTATAGTTTGGCACATGTTTAGGGTAACTTTTGTCTATGTTGGGTAAGGATCAGATCGAAGGAGGAACTCACTCACGGGAACGGTTTCTCCTTTTAGTATGTAAAGAGAAAATCCACTCTTGCGATACAGATACCAAGCATTGCTACATTCGCAGTTTACTAAGTAAACTGACTTTAACAGTCTGCTCTAAAACCTAGTAATTCACACCTGTTTTATTTAGTAAGTCCATTTTGACTACGGTTAGGCTCTTTCACGACAGCTTTATTGTTTAAATGTACTACACATCGCTATATTACTATAAATGCTATAAGCTTTCAATGGCCATTCAAGAAATTTTTTTAGCGTCTTCCTGCTCCGAAAGAAGTGAGAGAATTAAAAATTGGAATAATAATGTCCATTTATGCATGTTTCGGATAATCCAGGCAATTAGCAAGATCCAATAGTTGCTAGTGTTGTGGTTAGGTGGCTTTCGGAGATATTGTAGCTCTGATTTGTAGAGCCGGTAACTTACTTAGTTTCCTTTCTCTGTACTCTACATGACTTCATGTAACTGGATGCTGCTCAAACGTTTTGAAGAAATGCTGTTATCTCTTAACAAATTTTTCTTACAGTATTGACATAGAATGGGATTTTTAAATACTTACTAGCTGCCATGACTATTGATCTTCCTAATTACAATTTAAAAAACTCATGAGCATTTTTGCATGAGGCGAAATTCAGTAAGTCCTGGAATTTCTTTACATTTGAGTATTTTACTGTTTTATGATTTCTGTAATTTGTGGCAATGATTAAGTTTGTCGAAATTGTAAGAGCACTTGCGATAAGAGGTATCCTAGCTAACTACAATTCTACAGGAGCAATCAAAACAAAATTTATTTTCAATTTTAGTGGAAATTGCACATTTTGGATTGTTAGCCAGGACACGTGTATACTTACTTGGATGTAGCTGTAAAGGGGCCCACCTATAAACGTACATGGAGTAAGTTATTACAGATGTAGGTAAATTTATTTAGTATTACTATTCCGTGCACCACCGACTGACGGAGATATGTAGAAAGGGTAATGGTAAGTACTTATTAGCATTCTTAGCGACAGAGCTGGGGAAAGTTCAAAGCAGAGATAATGTGATACATTGGAGTATTGAAAGCATTGAAAATAGGAAAAGTACAAAGAAGTACAAGAAGAAGAAAGCAAAGTTGGGAGAGGTAACCGACGAATGAGAATTAAGGTGGAAGGAAGGAAGGAACTTAAGTAGCCGTCCTTCATTACATAATACCCCGCAGTATATTATAGAAAAGTATAGGAAGGATAAGCTCGACTGACAATGAGTCTGACTCCAAGAGGATGAAAAAACGGAGAAGTGGGCAATATTGAGAAGCGGGTGTTTGGGGAAGGATGAAGGGGATTAAAGATTGGAATTGGGAAAAAATGTGATGATCTAGTAGTGCCAGAGTTCGGTGGCAGGGAAAGTAGACCAGAGTAACTAAGGATATAGACTTAGGGCAGCTATAGGATTTTGGGATGCGATGAGCGGAACTCAGTCTGGGAATTGGCATTAGCTGCTTTGGCTCTGCATCAATGTGCCAGGTTCAACTACTCGCTATACTCTACACATCTCGCAGCAGTAGGCACTGCCGGGTACAAAGGGCTCCAGTCCTTTTCAATTTCCACGTTAAATAAAAAGGGCAAAACAGGAGCGACATGGAAATCTCAGAGAACATGTAAGGAAACGTTTACAATGGGACGGAACACCTCCCAAATTTTTTGCAGCTACGGCAGTGGACGCTTTATAGAAGAGGTACCTATATCTGTACACCCTGTAAGTAGCTATGGACTTCCATCACTATTGAATTTGCACTGGGTTTCTTAACTTTTCTTTGCCATTCTAACATGTCCACATCCTTTTATCCATCTTTGTGCTACTTTTTTCCTGCTGTTGATGTACGTACCACACTATCATCATATGCTCCCTGCATAAGGCTACACTTCGGCTATACCCCTCAAAGCCCAGTCGAAACACACCACAACCACAAAATAAGTAACTGACTAAGGACAAGGTGTTCTGGTTAAACAGCTTATTGTGACTATTAGCTGATTTGCTACTGTGTAATCTTCACGTTCGATTGACCACAGAATACCACGCACACCGTATCCGTCTTTTGTACGAAAAATGCTAAGGACTCAAAATGCAGGCAGATGGTATTGTGGCCGGAGGTTCTCACTATGGGAACTTCTCACTGGGAAGCTAATAATAGAAATTCCTGCCAATATTATATAGCACGCTATGACATTCATCATGCCAGGCTACCTAATATCCCTTCACCAAACAATAAGAACCAACTTTCGATTGGACACATGTAACATGTGTAACGATGTGAGACTACCTTCATAATTAGGTATCAACCATATTTAGAATTTTACAACATGTAATAAATATCGCACATACATAAGTACCTGAATTTATGATGCCAAGATCATTCCATTTATTATTTGACGTGCTCCTTTGGAATTAGTGCAAGTGCGTGACTAAAAATGCAAAAACAAATGACCAGTCACGTAATGCACTGGTCTATGAGCAAATTTATAAGGCTAATTCTAGATCCTATAATTAAAAATTTAATTACAAATAACTTCATTAAATCCAAAAGTAATTATTCATATTTTAAGCAAACCAATTTTCAATTTGACTTCTGGTCATTTATTTTTCAAGATATATCGCCTAATCAAATTTTACATCTGCACTTCACTTCTGAAATTTAATGCACACAACTAACTTATAACACTGCAAAGTCCCTATCCATCAAATTTTCCTTCTCTCCAAGGTCAGAATTGCATAACAAATACATTTAGTAATAACACAAAACAGCATTCCAAGTGTTATGCGTACATTCAATGCACAAATGTCCAAGCAATAAGTTACCTAAGGATACTATCACTATCTGTCATCTGTATTTAAATGTTATTAACAAAAAATGCTTTGTAGGTTCAGTAAAGTTAACTTAAGGGGTTTATTTTAGAAAAGGGAATTAATTTCGATTGTGATATTGGTATTTCTGGGAATTCCTCTTCGGTAAGATATAATAAGGAAAGATCTAAATGAGGTATTTCCAAAATCAACTTTTAAGCTACCTCAAATAGAAGTATGTAAAGATTAAATTTACTTGGGCTTCTGATTGTAGCAGTGAAAGAATCGCAATCGTAAATATAATTAGTCGAAGTTAATGTATGTGTGTTATACACAATAGTTCAGCATGCTAATCTTGTTAAACGAGAATTGATCATATTGAAAAAAAGAAATCACAGTAGCACTTGAATAAATGCATGTGAAAGAAACAAAAAAGCAATGTGTGTAAGTGTAGAGACGTACAATGAAGAATAGCGATGACGGAGTAGAAATATTGTTTTTATCTCAGAATGCGCGTAACTTTAAGAAATGTCAGGTTAGTGAACACGGTAACATAATATATTGTACATAAATATGTGGTAGTGTATTGTATTGAGTGGCTTGTGAAATAATCTATTCTATTCTGCCACTGCGTTGTTGTTTGCTTATACTACAACAGGGACAGAGAAAGCTGGAAACAAGACTTAGAAAGTCAGTCCGCATGAAACTTGTGAAGTGAGTAAAGTTGGTCAAAGTTTCAACATCCATGCAATGCCATTGTGTTCATGAGAATAGAAGTACACACAATTGTATCTACAGTAAACAAAAGGACATATCTGTTTATAGCAGAAAATTCTTAGCAATAATAATACTTACCTACCTAAAGTCCATTCGGTGCAAAATCTGTATCTCCACTTCAGATACCTCTTACAATTCCTTCCTGTTACAATATTTAGATTACATATCCTGAACCTTATTTACTCACATCATACGTGCTGATGCATAACAACTGTATATTGTTAGCAAAAGTATGCACAGTGATGCAAATATTTCAAACAATGTACCTATATACAATATCCACCTTTCCTTTCATCTACTTACATTGGGGTTATTACCGTGTAGCAAATGTCATTTACATGCATAAAATAAATTAATTAATATAAATACAATAAAACAGCATGAATTATAGTTAGTTATATTTTATTATCAGCTATTAAAGAGACGCATAAAATTTAAGTATACTGCATTGAAATTTTGATTTACTGGCCAAAGTATTCTATTTCAAATAAACATCAACGAATCTGCATCATCACTCCCATCGACAACATTGCAATTCAGAAATTACGTTTCAGAATAAATCCTAAGTAGGGATACTAAATGTCTTCAGCTGCAGTAGTATATTGAAGGAAACTCAAATATTTATTTGTAAGAGGACACTGGCACATTAAGAATATTGCGGTTTTATTACATTACAAATAAATTAAAGGATATCATGAAGTAGTGAAACCTGTTAAAATCTTTTTATGAGTCTTGTTCTAGTGTTTTTGTCGCCAATAGATTAAATAACTATAATTCATCTTTTCAGTCTATGAGATACAACATAAATTGTTCAGTATGGGTTGCCAGTTTTTTTCTGGTTAGAATGTGGAGTTTTTGCTTAAGATATTTCAACTGGTTGAAACAATTTAAAACCATTATATTTCAAAACGGGTGGCATTTAAAGCTTCCATGCAGATAAGTGGTATCCGAAGGAGAAGCCCATTTTTATGGCATGCGTGATAGACGCAGGGGCCAAGTGAAAGTCGCAGGGGGACAATATGTGGATTGATGAATATAACAGGAAATGCATTAAAATTAACAATGTGGAAATCGGTTGGTTGGACCCAGTCGGATGCTGTGGGGCATTGCTGAGAAATCTGGTTTCTTGTAGGCAAACATTTTCCACCTGTCAATCTAATTATTTGAAGTGTGCACTCAATCTCTCTGCTCTCCACATATCCAGTCTCTAAGTCCCAATAACAAAAAAGTCCCACAGAGTAATGCAGGCATTTATTATTTGCACCTTTGGATTATGTTTTGTGGAATAGGAAGTGCTGAAGAGGAGCCGCGTTGAGTAATGCTATGCTAAGAAATGATTCCTCTGTATTTGTGATACCCAATGCGATAAAAGTTCTGGAAGAATGGCCAAATGACGGATATTATATCCACCGTTTAGTCAACACCGAAATTCAAAGAAATTAGTCTCTAGTTTCAGGAAGAGCCTTCCTAACTAAATAAATATCCTAAACTAATGGGTACACAATATCGAACTATTTCAAGTTACCTTCTACCGTCGTTCAATCATCATCCTTTCCATATATCACAAAATACATTCAGTGCTAAACTCAAAGGTTCCACATTTCAAGTGCTTTGCTTTTCATTAGTTGGCCAGCATTGATCCTCCATTCTGCAATCCGGTCACTCTCGGTCAACTTTGACTTTTGTTCTTACAGAGTCTCACTGCGTACTTACTACCCCTAACAGCACTCTCCTAGTCTGCAAACAACCCTCTCCTTTAACGCACTTTCGTCTTCATGCCGTTTGCCATACTTAATACTTTTCTTATCACCGCACCCGCACCGAAATTAGCATGAATATGTTTGCCAGTTGTACATTTACATTAGAGTGGAGAGCTTATATGAAGGACTGTCATGTGTGCAGTGGTAAGAAAAGTAGAATGACAAACTGGGCATGAAGACTGAGGTGACAGTAGTCGTAACTACAACATAGGTAGGTTTCCCAAATTCAGTGTTATATTTTGGTAATTTTATTTTGATAATTTCCATACTTTTGAGATAACAGAAAGCTGCAGCCGTCCATCCTTCAGCTTCAGTTTGTGTTGGGTTGTTTGCAAGTGAACATGGCATAGCTAGCAACTGTTTTATTTTGCAATTATACTATTGCCACATTGTTTTTACAAATTATTTACTACTAATTACTGTTCAATGACGAATTAATTGCTAAAATATGCACTCCACAATTCATGCTAATGTAATGCATCTCCTGCTAAATTCATCAATCCACATATTGTCCCCCTGCGACTTTCACTTGGCCCTTGCGACTATCACTCATGCCTTAAAAGGGATCCTCCTGCGGATGCCACTTATCTGCATAGAAGCTTTAAATTTTAGTCTTTCAAAACTACCTTTCCATAATAAGTTTTATTATTCTGGTATAAAATCTTAATTTACACACTTATAATCAATAAATAACAGTAACTAGCGGTAAACAAGCTAATTACATATATAGTAGCTTCTTAATATAATTTACCGTACTTAATGTAAAGTGAGATTTCATTCAACAAATCTACCTTCCGGAAACTCTTTAGAGAGCCAGAGCTCTGGCTTGCTAAAGAGTTGCAGATGCTCACTTGTGGAATCGTGTTGCCAGTCTGTACATATGTACGTAAGTATGTTAACACCAAAACTCTTGGAGGCATTAAGCGATTTGGATAAACCCTTGTTATTGGACTTATCTCGGCATGGTTAAGAACCCTATTGAAAGTGGGCGTGGTAGCACCACCCATTTCTGAGATATTGCGCTCTCATTTTACATTGCATATGATGAGAAAATAGCATTTCGGATATTAAAATATTCGCACCGCTTTCATATTTTACACAGCTTCCACTGTTCCACTTTATATTGTCTACGTTAGAAAAATAGGGTTTTCAATAAAATATATCCGACGTATACATTGCAGAATATTTTAATACTTTTTATAGTAGTTTGTTACTTTGGATGTAAATATATTTTACCCTGTTACTACTTTATATGGTATTAAATAGTCAAACAGGATTTTTTGATGTATAACATAGTACATCATTTCTATAACATTATTAATAATTAATAATTATTGAAAAGTACAATTATTGTATTTTTCGCTTATAGGAAGCGCCAAGCTAACTTTTTTGATGTTTCCAATTATAAGTAGCGGTAAGCTACCTTTTGGGCATTTCCCGTTATTGGAAGTGGTAAGCTATTTTCTCGAATGTTTTCCATTATACTAAGCAATAAGTTAACTTTCGAATGTTTCCCATTAAAGGAAGCGGGAAACTAAATTTTTAGGGTGTTTCCCATTATATGAAGCGGTAAGCTAACTTTATGGGTGTTTCCAATTATAGAAAGCGGTAAGCCAACTTTTTTATGTCCCTATTAAAAATTTATAATTCTCGAAATCCTATTGCAAAATTAGTTGATTTTGAAGTTGTCATGACAAAATTAAGTGAGTTTGCTTTTCCTTGACTTGCAATCTGAAAATATTAATGTTGGCAAAACACTTGTGACTAGCCTTGTACAGTGTAGGCTTAAACTAGGCTTAAATAAATCCCATTCCAGTGAGGCTTTTGCAAAGGTAGTTTTTAATTGGGATGACAAATGTCAAGAGAGGTCAATGTTTTATTAATGCATCCTTTAATGAAAATATGAAACGAAATATTTGGTTTCAGCAATTGTAGCAAAGTATTCTTACGATAGCAAAAGTTAGGTTGCTCCAAGGGATTTGAACATGAATAATTTTTGATGGTTGTTTTTAAAAGTGATCTGCAGTAGTTTTTAAAGGAAGAGATTTGTGTATTGTGAAATGGATTTGGCGAAATATCTGTTAGTGGAAATATGTGAGGTAGGTTGGATTAAAATAGAAGATATGAATAGTGAAATTAGTATAAGACAGCTTGTATTAAAGAAAGTCTTTGTAGTGAAAGAGGGAGAGAATAAGAAAGGAAATGTGGAAATAGAGTGTGCATAGTGTTCGGATTTAGAATAGAGAAAGTGGGTGAGAGAGAATGAGAGAAACGGCTGAAGCTAACGATAAGAAAGGAAGCTACCTACATTATAGGGAATGCAATTGAATGTACTGACTGAGTGAGCTGTGCTTTTGTGAGAATAGGCAGTCTAACAATAAGTAAATACTAACGATCAGCAAAGCAAGGAAATATAAGAAAAAAGAAGCTGGAGAAGAGAATATGTCGTGTCATCATAGGAGAGGAGTAGAAATAGCAAGTGAAGAGAACTCGGGCGAGCCAGACCGCGCTAACCAGTAGACTCAAAACGAAGGAAGAGGAAGTAGGCTACGCTATGGATCTGTCCCACTATAGCATTTCTATGCCGAGTGTTAAGAAAGTTGGAGTTGGAGGTAGAGAGAGCACGATACACTCTCCAGTATAAATACAATTCTTCATGTGCAAAAGTTAGTATTGAAACAGGAGTGGATAGCGGACGTGTGTATAAGGCTGCGATGTGATCTGTTGTACTGTAAATACATACCGTGCCCAATTGAGCTATGCATCCACATAGGCGTCTTAGACATAGATAGTATAGTTTTTGCATAGGTATAATAGGAGCATGATATTATGTATGTACATACTACGTAGTATGATTTGGAGAGAAAGCAAGGAAGCAGGAGAAGAAGGATAGGAAGGGAAAGGAAGGGAAGGCAAGTGAATGCAATGGAAGGGAAAGAAGGAAGGAGCGATTGAGAGAAAGAGAGAAAGAGAGAGAGAGAGAAAGAGAGATTGGATTCCGTCGGTAGATTTTGAACGTGTGTTCCCCAGTATATGGCGCTATAGGAGAAGAGTATTGCTATTCTGGTACACCTATTGCCTATATAATATATGGTAGTAGGCATATCAAGAGAGAGAGAGAGTTAAAGTAGTAGTAGAGGGAAGGTGTACTGGAAGGATTATATTATAGTAGTAGGAATAGGCAGTGTGTATCCTGGCAAGGCTGTGATGGTGGTGGAGCAGCGTGGTATTATAGTGTAGAAGTGTATGCAGTGTGTGGTATAGTGTAGAAGTGTATGGAGTGTGGAGCAGTGCGAGGCAGGAGCAGTGTTCGGTGTGGCAGGGAGGGAGAGCGGAGTGGGCCACGAGGCTGCTGGTTCGGAGAGTATTCCAACGTGTGTGGATGACGCAAGTGCGCAGAAGGGCAGCGGCGGACCCAATCAGGAATCTGCCTTCCGCAGTGTAAATCTGGGCAATGCAATCTGGAGCGACTGCAGACAATGCGCCCCTGCCTGACTAGTGCAGTCACTGGTTGGGCACTCAGACTGTGAGCTCAGTCAGGAATCTGGAAGGAGTGAGCACGACAGCGAGTGATGAGCGAGAGCCAGAGTTCTCTTGACCAGAATGGTGCTCTCCCAAGGAATCGACAATTGCCTCGCGTGTCACTGACCGTGTCACCGCAGCCTGCCCCGGGCCGTCGCAGTCCCCGCGCCTCACTCCGGGGTCCTCCGTGTCTTCGTCTCGGTGCTCAGTGTTTTCGGAGACGCTCTGCGTGTTCTCCAGTTAGTGCTCCCTCTTCTGGTCCAGGCGACTCGGAGAAAGTCCTTGCTGCCAGTCACCATAGTTGCCAGGACTGTTGGTCGGTGACCGACGGTCGGACGACTGGCCATCGTCCCCTGCACTTCGTCGTCGTCACCGTCACCGACTCCGGGAAGCGTCGGCTGAAGAGTGTCTTCGGCGACTGGATCTTGTGTGCTGCTTGTTGTTCTTGTCCCAGAGTTGGGAGGAGTAAGACAACGAGTGCTCTGCTGCAGACACCATGGAGAAAGGCAGAGAATGTTGTCCGAGGAGCCAGATCAGTCGCCCGGGTCACCGCCATCGTCTCTGCCTTTGCCACTCCAAACATGGACGAGTCCACTTGTGAGTCAGGCCCTTGTGTTCTTTCTGCGCTTGAGAACCGTGAGACTTAAAGTCTGCCTACAATAGTTACCCTTCTTGCAAGAATGGTCGTACTCGTCTACTTGACGCTGTCCTTCGTCCTACTGCTCAAATTCACCTCGACTGGAGTGTAAGTCCGATTCTCTCTTCCCCCCACCACTCACACCATCAATCAACATCACACTCTCCCACTAGATCCTCCGCAACAGCCTCCTCATGTCCAATCCAATCCACCTCAGTCCAACCATTCTCCAGATGTTCCTCTGCACCGCCACATAATGCAAACACTCCCAACTGCTTACCTATGTAAACACACTCTTCACCTCCTCTGTGTACACACAACAAAAAGCCTACCTTATTTTTAATGTTATTCTCCTCTCTAATGTCCTCCTAGTAATACATCCACGTATTTACATATTACCAATTCAGTTTCTATCCAATTTCAAGTATGTGCATTCAGCCGTGCGTTTACACTACTTTCCTCTAGTAACTACTCAATAAAATACCCACTCTCCAGCACTAGGCCCCACTTTTCTATAAACCACTATACGGAACCACTCCGCCACTAGGCTACATAGCTACTACACACATACTTGTATTATACCCTGTGCCGCCTTGCTTAGATTCAAACGAGGAGAGGAAATCAAATTGTATTATATTTGTAGTAGATAGCACTTACACACACATTCAATCAGGCAATTCACACTTTTTCCTCCATTGGAAATTCCAAGTGATACACAATGGGAATAAAAGAGTAGATATCTCGTTGGCAGGAGCTAATATGCTCGAGGAGAGAAGGAAATTGTATGTTTTATTGTATTCAAGTGAATAACTGAACTGCCAATCAGCAAACGTAAGCCAACCTCATCCGCTTACATATATTTACGTAGGCACTGGGTGTTGACTGCCTCGGATCGCTTCGCCTTGATCCAATCCACCTTTTCTTCTTCACCTATGCATGTACACGGCGAAAGCCAAGTGATGGAAGGAAGGATCCGCTTAATCCACCCACCGTGCACACACCGACCGTTTATTTACCCACTACTTAACGGCGCTAACCGAATAAATCATCAGCGCTTTGTGTTCCTCCTGTAACTCTAACCCACGAGTCATCACCGCACATCTCCTTGGCCGTGTCACGTCTTTTCACTGCCACCCAGAGCGGACAAGGAGAAACCGAAGCGAAACGAGGCAAGCCACTCGCGCTCAAGTGTTCCATTGTCTTCGGCGAAAGTCGCTATCGGCAATTGACGCTATTGTTCCATATCTGCCGGATCATCACACGATAAAGTGATAGTTGATTAGGTTAAAGTTAAGGCTTATTGAATCTGTGACACGCACTGGAGGCCAAAGCGTGAGTTAGAAGAGCCCCTCCACTTTGTTCTCTTCGTGCTATTCCATCCCATTCCCATTTCGCCGCTTCACTTGACTTTCACTTCATTTCACTTCTTTTATGTAACTCAGAAAAACAACTCCCTCACATCACAATACAAAGCAAAGCACACTCAGCCCAAACACTCCCATTAATTCCATGCAAAAACTCGGCGTTTCTTACTTAACCCTGTGCATGTCCACACACAATACATTTGGCTAAGCTGACTGTTACCTTTCTGACTTGAGCCGACACTCAGCTCCGAAAGCCATGCATGACTCTCCGTCGTCGTTTTCCATTCAGCGACCAACTGCTCCTTGACGGTTGTTCAAGTCAGTGTGGTGGTGGGTGCATTATAACGTCCATTGGATCTGGTAATTCGAAATAGTAGGAACTGGTAGCTAACACATCATGAAATAGTAATGCGTAGGTACAGCGTGCAAGTATAGCCAGGCAGCGAGTTATTGGGGTCAAGCACATACAAATTATTAGGCAACTCTGTTCTCTGTACATTATTGGGATTTAGTCAACTATTCTCTTTGTACAACAACATTGGCTTTCACCAGCACAGTCGAGTAGTCGAGTCGAGACTCCTTTCCTTTAAATACTAAGTAGTAGCTCACTTTTCGATGGACTTGACTTCTCTCTCACTTTTCCAATTGAAAAGCCGAGCCCTAGAGTGCCAACTTCATGTTTTCAAAACTACAAGGCTAGTTTACCTCAAGATAGACAGAGATAGGCAGTTCACTTCGATAGTTTCACTACATGCATACGTACCAGAATTTCAGCCACTAACCAAATAACAAGTACTGCCTACATAGTTGTACTGATTGTAGATTCTACCTTACGAAATTCAATGCAGTGAACAAGGCTCACTGAGTAGATGTTTCTATACTTTATACATAGTAAATTCATCAATTTTTGCATGCATGTAAATATTTAGTGTGCATTTGCTATAATATACTCTGTAGTTTCTACATTTTCAGATTATTACATAGAAATGTACAAATAGTACACCGCATATCCACAAAAGATTCAGGCCTTGCAAGGCGAAATGTAATATCGTTTGGTTGGGTTCGGTGTGGAATACGTGGTTTGGTTTAATGTTTATTATATTAAGGTGAATTGAAATTAACTTCCACTTTAGTACAACCCCACCATGTCAATACAATATGCCATGCAACACACTAATAGCCATTGCCGTAAAAAGGGAGGGGCCCACTGGGTTTCCCCTAATTTTCTGTCCGAAATTGTCAGGAATGTAGTGAGACGAGTCTCGGACAATTGTACCATTAAGAACTGTTTTCCAACCATCCGAAATTAGGCGTTGCTACTATTATCGCATTTACATGCCTATATCTGATGCAAATTCACACAATATGTTGATTTGTGTGTGTGTTCCTTTCTTCTGTGGGTGCTATGCTAGCTGGTCACTAAATCAAAGACGAAGGGAAAACTTTTCCAGTAAGTAATTACATAGGTAACTCATTTCTGTGCTTTGCGAATTTAAGTGAACAGCCAAATACTGCTTACACAAGTCAAGCAAAATGAACTGACAGGCAAAAGGTACTCGGTTAGGTTTACTTCAGGTCTCTACTCTTCTCCATTATAAATTTATAGTTGGGTACATAGGTACATACTTTAATAGAGCAACATTAAGCTTCATTTCAAATGAAAGGCATGTATACTTTGTATATAAATAAAGCTCACATAGGTACCTATTAAATACTATGCATTTACAACATTACTTACTCATGAGAAAAGCCAAGAGCAGTTTTGAAGGAAATGAAAATATTTATTTCTGGGCAAGTATTTGTATCTGCTTGGAACGTACGTAGGATATGGACAGAGAGGTATCTTTAGTGGCCTAGGTAAGTCAGGTTGTGCAGCAGGAACGGAGAAAGCAAATGAAAGTGGCCAAGGAGTGTATTTCTCTGAGTGGAGTAAATAACTAGGAGGACGGAGCCACATGGTTGGATTTGGATGATGAGACAGATAGAGAGAGCGTAACCAGAGGAGAGCGGACGACTGACTGACCGAGTGAAAGCTTAGGGAGGGCTGGGGGCGTCCGAGGCACTGCTTCCACAGAACTCTATTCTGGAGAGATAGTAGTTCCATCACATGAGGCAATGTAATATAGAGCAGGGAGACATAATAGCTGCTATGCTCTTTGCAAAGTCATAGTGATGTTATTATGTACTACTACGGCTACCCAAATGTTTCGGGTACTGGTGAAAGTAAGTCTACTAACTAAATATTAAAAGCTGCACAACTATGTAACTCTGTACTTTTCATCTCTGGCTCCCGAGCTCAGAGAAATTGGATGGAGCGCCGTGTTTGTGACTTGAGATGGAGTCAGTGTGTGAGTCTGTTCAATGCAGCAGTAGAACCGAACATTTTCATATCATATATTATGTATTCCATACTATAAGTAGCATAGTACGTTTAAATAGTGTAGACGTATCCTTCAAAAAACTTCCAGGTATGCATGTAATATGCATGTTGATAATTTGTATATTGACGTGAACGTATGGGGAAATTCGGTGAGTCTGACAAAAGTAAGCCAAGTCACTTCCAGAGCTTACATTTACCAACGTTGCATAGCAACGTTCCTTCGGTAACTAAGCTGATTGACGGGAAACGCTGTTTGTTTGTTAGCTCCCTACCTTCAATTCCTTTATTTTCCTTGCAACATACACTCTGTGTCGTAGTCAATCAGACATGTAACTATCAGCCGGCAAGTCATTTCTTAACCAACCCGCCGTTTAAAACAACTAAGGTCTAGTACTACCATTACGTCATAATAGTGTTTTTCATTGAATCAAAACAGTATTGGAAATGCCTTTCCATGCAATTTTCAGTCCCTTCACTTTTTATGAATTAAATGTTGATAAGTACATTCTTCTTTATTTTTTGAATGCAACAATATTTTATGTATGATAATCATTGTATCAACAGAATGTTTAATTATATCAAGAGAGGTATACAATTGTATCACCGTTTTTCATTAGCTATTCAGCATTCTGGATTTGTAGGCCACATTTTCGACAATTGCTTGCAAGTACTCTAAATATAGTTATGTTACCGTTAAAAATGGAAATTGCCAGTGAATTGTCAAAACAAAAGTGGAAATTGTATTAAATTAACGTATCTAAAGAAGTGCAAATACATCACTACTTTTGTTTACAGATAAGTTAATTGAATTCAGGTAATGCAGTGTGTAGTGACTGAGTAAGGATTGCGAATGAAGAAGGAAGACATGCGTTGTTGGGTGGAGAGTCTTTGAATGACTACGACATGTGTAGGTACATGAATATGTAGTTATTTTCGATTTGAGTAGAAAGAATGTGGGATATGAGGATATGACTATTTAGTGGAAGTGGGAGTAGTAAGAGGCAATGCACCTTGGTTTGGTATAGACGGGAGTAGTAGTAAGTAGTACACAAACAAAATAAGCTACCTACTACGGCGAGTACCTACTGGCTGGGAGTATGAAAGGATATCAATAGATCGGTGGGGCCGGGAAGGTGGCTACTGCCTGGGTAGGCCGCTGCATGTATGTTTTGGGATTGGAACTCTGTGAGAAATGAGTGTTTTGTTTTTGAGAAAGTGGAAAAGGAAAGTTGTCGTCGTCGGAATGAGTGAGTGAGTGGACAACAAACAAGGAGTGGAGAAGAGGGAAAAGTGTGACGCCATAGTTTAGAAACGATATTGAAAGATGCGGGTTGTGGGAATTCGAGAGCATAGGTCACGTAAATTTTGGCCAAGTTACAGTAACGCTTGTGCGAAAAAAATTGGCAAACTCTGGGAATGTTATATGGAGCATAGAGTGTGTCGGATAGGAAAATCAATACTGGAGAAGCGAGAAAACGGAGTGCGCAGTGTTTGCTCAGGAATATGTCTCTTCACAAGTTGTTTGTAAGTAGTAGAGAGTAGCAAAGTAAAGCAACGAGTACGTAGCGTAGTGTGTGCACGACGAAGAACAGCATGTTCGTCTTCCTTTCTCCGTCCTTTCTCTGCTCCATGAAATCAGCCTCATTTTTCATTGCCATTTGAACAAATTTCCAGAGAGGCTGGTGGACATACTTTCTGAGTCAAGGTGTTTACTATTCGGATGAGCTTTCACGTTCACAATTGCTTCTAATGCTATTGATCAGGCTGCATGGCAAATCAGCAACACTCCCACTACTACCATAGCTGTATAAAGACCCTCGTTACTCAGACTCCTCGCAGACACCGTGTATTGTGGTCTGGTGTCTGTTGTGGTCGCTGTAATTAGTCAAGTCACCAGTCACTTCGCCAGTCTCCCTTCCCACTCCTATCATCACGTACCTCTTTCAAAAATTGTTTATGTGCGTTCCACACCTATGGTTAATAAAGGCTGCTCTCAGCTAAGGCTGCTCCTTCTACCCGTCGCGAGTACACTCGCAGAGTGTGCATGGCTTTGTCAAGACTACGTTACTGTGAGCGTACAAAGACTTTTGAATGGGAATGGTAGTAAATACCTATCTGCATAGTAGTATTAGCGTTTATTTATATCTGGTGTCATTCCATTTTTGTTTTCCGCTCTGTACAAGCTCACGGTTGGAAAGTAGGGAATTGAGATTGGTATTAGTGCATGTGGGGTACAGAGCCATGACAAATGGCATGTACTCATAATTTAGGGATTTTGATAAAAAACGAGGATAAAAATTTGCATTGGTGTGCCTAGGGTCTGGATATAATTTAGTTCTGGTTTGAATAATAGCGGTCCAGTTGCATTTGTAAAGTGACCTACATTAACTAACCTCCCTGTAATATTATCCATTAAATTCTGCACTCACTTGACTGCCTCGCCTAGGACTGGAAATGTAAATCTAAATGGGGAATTGTATTTTGCTTTAGTTAGTAGAGCAGAATAGTAGCCTCTTCCACTGCATACAAACAGAGAGACTAGATGACATTAGAATTGAAAAGTCTGTGAATTCCTATGCTCCTTCGAATGTGTTCCTAATAATGGGAAAGCAGCAGAGCGGATTTTAGAAGAGTGCATAGTCAGTAGTGAGTGGAGAAAGAGAAAGTGGAGCCAAGGCAAACCAACTGGAGGCAAAAACTCTTGACAATCAAGAGCCATCCTACTCCTTTTGTGTGCTCACGAGTAGAGAGATATGGGAGATAGATATTAATAGTATGCATGGAGTACGAGTGCTCTACGAGGATATGCAGAGAGAAAGCGAGAGCGGAGAAAGCGGTTGCCTCACTTTCTCCTGCCTCACCTCACTCTCCCTCATCTCTCTCCAGAGCTGCGAAGAACCGAAAAATTTGATTATGCTGAAACCTGTTTGATGTGCCTGTGTATATTGACTATCAACTCATCTCTCACTTGACGTGAGGCCTGAGATGATTGGCATCCTAAATTGATGCATCAGGTGAAGCCAGAATCTTCTTTCCCAAGTGCTCTACACTCAACAACATTCAAACACGTTCACCAAACACTCAGGCCGTCTCGCACTTCAGCCAATAGAATTTTCCCACACACACACTTCCCAGGAAACTTATGCCAACTAAACAAACCAATCTTCAAATAAACAAACATACAAACAACGACTCGCAAGACAGACACTGCACTCACAAGACGGCAGAAAGACGCTCGCATATTATACTTACTTACACAAAGAAAGATGCATTGTCTCATATTACATCATGTCATATCCTAGCCAAACAATAAAGCACAAGTGTATACACTCACACACTCGCTAACTCAATTCATTCATTCAAAAGCAAACAAAGACAGCACGCGCTTAATATAGTGCCCAAGTCATATCTCTCTTCTTACGCTCTCTAATAATACTAATGCACTCCGCAACCAAACTATCCACCAAGAAAACTTTCATTTTGCTTTCTTCACACAAAATTACAAATCCCGGCCCTATGTCCCTATGTTTTCGCTTTTGTTGCTAATAGCACGAGGAAAAATTAGAAAGGCCTCCTTGCAATTATTTCCTGTCCATATTTGTTTTTCGTAGAATATTCTGCTCTCTCGCTTTTCGTCGGTATTTCAGAAAGGTACTTATACGGGGAATACGGTGTTCATTCTGTGCTCCAAAGTAAACAACTTGTACGTAGTTTTCTACTTACATGGTTTTTGCCTAAAATCTTATTACAATACATCTTATGTATGTACTTACTTAGCTTAAGAGCAAAGAAAATAAGTGAAAGCAAAGAGAAAGTCAGAGTTGGAGGAAGAGAAGTGGAACCACGAAAGTGTGTGTTGGCTGGGAAGACAGGGAAAGGAGTTCAGTTCGTGTGTGCCATTATTGCCATCTCTTTGGCACACCCAGCCTCTCCCGCTTTCCTCTCCTCAGAGTCAACTGTTAACAATCCCCCCGGACTCGCTTTCCTCACTTTCTCCATCTCAATCATCCTACATTGCTCTCTTCAGCCGTCCAATTATCTCCACGATGCGTACAGCTCCTTCGTTCATTTTTAACCGACTTTGACTTCAGCCTCGTGAATCTTGTATTCCGTTTCTTCCTTTGCTTTCCCTCTCTTTTTCTCTTTCTTTCATCTCATTTCATCAAAACTCCCATCGCTCTACTCGACACTTTCTCTACCTCCATTCTCCACACTCAATACTCACTCTCTCTTTCCCTCATATTTCCTACATTAACTCTCAAACCCACAATCACTATGGATTATGTACAGGGTTTTACTTTAGTCATTCCTCAAATCACCCTCCAAAATTATCATTAGTAGCAAAGTGATTTCAATCTTCATGCTGCTGCTCAACTATCAAATTTTCAAAGGTAGTTACACTAATATTTTGAGTTAAACATTTAAAATAGAAGGCGGTTAATAGAGAGTAATTCATATGATATTACATATAATAATTATTTGAAATAATTAGATGTAGGATGAATTGAGTATATACTCCTGAACTCTTCTGAATTTAGCAATTCAAAATAAAATTCATAACACAAACTTTTTTCTGAACTAATAATATAAATTCTGCTTAAAAATATTTTTTTCTGAATTGTAGAAATAGGGGGAATAATTTTTTAAATTGCATTTACAGATGTATTCTTGGAATATAAAAATATATGATGTAAAGTCTTGACCAGAAAAAAAATCCAGCTACTGTTAAAACACAAAAGTTAAACTGAGCGATAAATACTTTTAATGCGAATTATTAATACCCGTTAAAAGAAAATTTCTAGATCATAGAAAGTGGAATATACAAAATGTGCTTCAAGGCAGTGTATGGGAATTATGGTTGACCGTGTAGAAGACATTAAAGATGCTTTCTGTGGCTCTGTACTGCATACGTAGCAGTTATTATCTACCTAAGGTATCCATGCATATTGTATGACTGTAGTATACGACTTACTTGTGTAATGAGCGTTGGGCATTGAAATAGTCTTCTTTCTCTTTCTCTCTCCTGACCAATCTTTCCCTTTGTTGTTGCTTAGGAAAAGTGGTTGCTCTGCAGAAAAAACCACTAAAAAGCTGTTTTCTCCTACTATTACTGACCATGAGAAGCGCCCTGTGTAAGTATAGGTATGAAAATGATCTTTCTTGCGAGATGTCTGGATAGGTATAGTTGAAGGAGCCTATTTGGGAGTTGTGTACACATTTTAGGAAGAAGGAGGAATGGGGAGAAATGGAGTGAAAGTGTTTTTACGAAAGATGAAGCTGATTGTGTTTATATTTAGTTTGTATAGGTTATTAGAGGAAATGGATTGCTAAATTTAACTCTGAGGACTGAGTTGTGGGTTGACTAGTCGAACGTGGACATAGAGAGGGGAGAGTGGAACTCGACACTTGTGAGCTGCTTATGGTAGGTGACTGGACTGCATCCCAGGAAGAGTGACTAGAGAGCAGCGCTGTCATATTGGATTAGGGAAGTTTAAATAAGCGCCTGCAGACAGGTTATGCGTTGGAAAGCAGTGTGGGTCGGTTATGAAGGTATGTGAAGTAGGTAGTCAATCTGTCACCTCCATACAGACTGCACATTTATTCTGATCGCAATGCACCATCTGGGTAGTGGCCCGGTGGCCCTTTAATCAACTTGGACAGTGTTTCTGTTCTTTTGAGTCAATTTCACGTCGCGGCTCATTCCGGAGGTGATTTCTCTGTCTAACCTCGCCTGATTGAACTTGACATGCCATCATGAATTATTAAATAGTCTACTACACCTGACTTGTATTGGGGAAACGTGAGAAGCATCCCATTTACTCTCACTCTTGTGTTACGTTTAACTTGGCATGGAACTAATGAAGTTGCCGTTCTGCGTCAATCTTCTTCTGTCCCGAATGCCTTCATTCCCCACTCTACTGCCCATTCCCTTGTGAAAGAAAGCTTATTGAGCCGAAAGGAAAAGAAAAGATTGTGAGCTTTTTCCTTGTACACTGACTACAATAATAGTAAGGTACGGATTACATACCGCAAAAAGAAGACGAACGCAGAGTGGTGCTGTGCGATTGCATGATTGTCGGATAGCATGTGCATATTATGTACAGAGTTACGTAATGTAGGCACACTCGTACATAACTTTTTCATCTTACTCCCAGTGGCTAGGCGTTTGGCGTCTGAACCAACTTTGCTCTGTGGCCACCACTCGCCACGTTATCGTAAGAACTTTCTCGGTAACCTCTACCTGGGATACACTTTCCTTCTTTCCAAATTCTATGAGTTGGTGTAGGAAATGGGCGGGAAACACCAAATTACTATATTTTATTCGAAAAGGTTTTGCAAACTGCAAAAATATTGAGAAAATGTGTCAATTAATTTGACTACGGAATAATCTTGGTAAAACATGCGATTACTATTGTTGTATAGTTCAGAGTTCATGTAATTATTTTTTACTGGCTGCGTATTTCCTAGAAGGGTACAAAACAATATTGATTGCATTCCAGATTAAAGTAGAATGTTCACCACAGGATTACCAGCTAAATCAATTGGAAAACTATTCTACAATATATGGTCATGTATATCAATGTGCTCCATCAAATAATTTATCTTGTAAGCAATGCTATCATAGCAAAAACCTACTTCTCCAATCAAAGGTAAGCAGTTTTGATGTGTAACGGATTTAGTTTTCATGTAAATTAAACCTCGGAAGAAATATAGAGGTTTTTCCAAAATTCAATTTATTTCTCATTCGCAGGATGTAACACACACGGCAGATAAAGTAAGGAAACCTTGTAACCGCCAAGCCAAGCAGAGATATTTATGCAAACCATAATATACATTTGCAGACTTTAGTATGAGGACAGTGGGAGTAAGAGCTTAGCTACTGGGTTCTGAGGCAGAAAAGTGACAGACGAGTGTTCTAAGCTTACAGGCCACAAAAACAATTCCTCTAATCTATCATTAGTAGAATTTCCCAACATTAGTTCATAATAATGGAAATCAAACATTGCACGAACAGTAAATTGTTTTATGCATGTACACAATATATGCAGTACATTTAATGTATGTGTAGTGAATTGTTTTCTCCGTTATGTTCGTAAAAGCAGGTGGCATACCTAAATTTGGCTGCACTATGTAAACTTTACATTTTGGAAATACTGTAATCAATGTTTTTACTTATGCACTTGTTTATTATGGTTGTAGCACATTTGACAAGTTTGGTTGGACTTTCCAAAGTTTTCAAGTATTTATTTAATCTTTCAGCATTATGGATTAACTTTACTTTCAAACCTACTTCACCTTTCAGAATGCCATATTTTGATACATTTGCAAAGCATACAGAAAGGATTTGTCAAAAGTGAGTCATTGTTATGCTATGTGGTCTTTAAATTGTGATCCTTTATTTAAAATAAATGGCATTCCTTCACAATTTCTAAAGTAAGCGGAGACAATGTTGCCAAATCGACTGTTTGATACAATGTCTTTACCAGCAAGAAAAGGAATATTTAAATACACAGTATGAAATATAATATGTGAGTAACTAATTCAGTACTTCCTCATTGGAAACTAATAGTTGAATAATAATTATTTTTTAAAGTTTTCAAGCGACATCATTAAACATATAAAATCATAAACAATTATGGACATCAATAAGTGGTATCAGGGATTCATAAACTTTTCTTTGTAGATAGTTGGAATGTTGGAATAATAATAGCATTAAGTAATAATGCTTTAACCAAGAAAAAACCGTTTTAATAGGAATTGGGCCTCATTTTAGTTGCAGCCGAAAGTGTTTCACAGTAAAGTCAGATGAGTTTAATTCTCCAGCGAGATTGAAATATGAGGAATAATATTTAGCATGAATGGTTGGATATAATTTTCCTGCAAATGATGAAATCGGCGTGTAAATTATGAGGTTGCAGACAATTTGCGGAATTTACGGCAGTATTCTTGGTAAACTAATTTAGTGCATACCTTTTTTGCTTGGTGGTGGGGGACTGGGTTCGGTTTAGACTTGGCACTTTACTGTAACTTAGAGAAAGCAATGATGATTGGTATCTTGGTTGGTGGAAATATTCATAGAAAGTTATTCATTCATGAGGATGATAATTGTATGGATGTGTATATTTGATATTTGGGCGTTGACTGAGAAATAGTAGTAGGATTGCGGTTGTTGCTAAGAAATCAGAGTGATTCATTGGTAGCGGATATGCATCTTCCGGACTTGTCTCAAGCTGGCACGGCAGCAAAAGAAAATTTTTAAGAATTATGATTAGTGATCTCCGGTGTGTGGTGTGGTGTGGGATCTGTCTGGTGGAGGAAGGCATAGCAAAACGACACGACAAAAATCAAAATGTTCGTTTCCACTACATTCTGTGCAACATAACAAATGCACAAATACGTCTTTCCTATGAATTTATACTTGTAAATAAATTGGGAGCTGTGCCCTGCTTATTAATTACTATATCTTGTAGTGTTTTCGGAAATACTACTTGAAATATCTGTGAGACTGCACGATACATAAACTCACATGACATTCCTTGCATGCACATACACTATATAAATACGATATTGCTGCTTGAGCGTTGAGGCTTATGTACATTTATGAATATCCCCTATACATGATTACCCACGTAATATAATACATTTCATAACCATTCGAATTTGTTTATATCTGTTCTGGTCGGGTGTGTTCTATTTAAGCCGATATGCTTTTACGATAGATATCAGTTACACGTAGCATTATTAGCCTGGTGCCTATATCTCCCTGTAATAATAATAGGATAGGGCAAGGCGTATTGATATTGATATGCCCGTAAGTAAATTTAGTGCAGAATGCATAGTGGCAGGGGAAGGGGAAGTATAGGGCGACTACTGCCTAGGCACGGAGGGAAGAAGGTAGAGATATATGAGCCGGGTAATAGAGAGGTGCTCTACAGAGTCTGGATAATGTGGTGTATGCATAGAGAATTGTGCGTTGTGATGTGGAGGTTTTTGGCCGTCTTTCTTGGACAAAAGAGAAAGGGAGCCGACTTGGAGACTTTCAGAAGAAAGACATATATCACGTCCATATTCTCCAGATAAATGCGGACATGGATCCCTGTGATGACGCAAGTGCGCAGTTGTTCCAACAATGCTCTTCACTAGATCACACACTAACACCAGAGTTTGGTTAAAGCCAAAGCTTAAGTAAACTCGACTAAAAGTATTCTCAAAACAAATCTCATCTGGGCTATCCCATGCAGATAATGTTTCTTGTAGTTGACTCGTCGACTCGAGTGCTTCTCCGGCTCCGATTGCTTTCTCTGGCTTGGCGTGTGCTGTGGTCATACTCCTCATCGTCAGCTCCTTCTATACACATAAATATATTATAAGAATCCGCTCTTATGCATCCATTTCCACCATTGTGTTTCTGATTCACTCAACGATGAATATTGTATGTTCCAGTAAATGGCTATAATATACATACCTCACTCTAATACATCACCCCTATACACATGTAGGCTCCGGAGGCTACACCGCTATAGAGGCTAATATCTTTACGGTGGAATACGAGTGGCACCTTTCACTCGATCATTTGGAGACGGTGCTCGCTAAGCTTTCTCCTCTTTCTCCAGTAATTCTATTCCAGTGGAGAGGATGGGAAGCGATTCTCGTGGAAAGCATGCCAGGCAATTCTCTGCTCCTCTCACAGCAGTTTCCCTCCTTGTATCCTTTCAGCAAGAAACCAACAGCTCAGATGAAATGAAACTGGCGTGCCGACTTGCCCAGTCGGAGGCGACAGGGCGTCCTCGTCCTCATACACACAACCTCATTTTTCCACATCATATTATGTACTTACGTTAGGCCAGTTTTATGGTAACTGCAGATATCACTAAAATCAAGCTACTACTCCACGTTGTCTTTATTACACTTTTTAGCCTTTTTATTCATACTTCTGCTCTCTGTCACCACACTGTCATAATAATGTTTACCTTGCTGCCTTGCAGATGTTATGCAATGTGCATGTGTGCCCACCCACCATCTCACTCTTTTCCCCTTCTTTGTTTATCTTTATAGCCTAGTTAGTACATTATATGCCCTAATGGTTATACACCACGGATAATACATACACTCCGACAACAGTTATGCTTTACCAAACATCCAAATACACCACACAACTATTCCATTGCTTTCTCAGACCTGAGCACACACCGCCAATCTATGCCACAGTTTCCAGTCCGCCGGCCCGGGTCAGCAGTAACACTATTACACTGTGTGTGTGTGCAGTACTTACCTTAATGTTGCCTCCTTGAAATGAATGATGATGATCATTTTTCCTGCAACAGAATTTATTCTCGAAAAAGCCATACTCTACCTGTTTTCACAATGATTCGTAATATAATTTGTGGGCTCCACTGGTCTGCTCCACAGTTCCATCTGGCTTTCTCACACTTTCGTTCCAGTTATTCCCTTCCATTACTAATACTGAATTTTCCCTTCATACATGCTAAGTTCAGTGGGAAATATCAAGAATTCTAAAATAAGTTCTTAAATTCAAGAATCATTTGTTTTCAGAGAAGTGCAAAGCTAATGTAAAAATTATGGCTAAAATTATGGAGTGAGAATCCGAAATACGAATTTATCGTGGAGTTATTTTGGTTTCACTTATCTATTTTTTAAACTTTTTACCAAACATTTTATCAGTTTATTTTAAAAATACATTTTGTCATAGAAATTGTAAAGAATCAAATGTGAAATTTTAACTTAATTTCTATTTTTGTCCCTAAGCAAAGTCAGAAGAGGTTTACAATCGACAATTTTGCAATAAATTAATATCGCGTAATTTGTTATAAAATGGAATGTGAAAATGTCGGAAATGAAATTGTGTCAAATCGTTGGAATTTTTAAGGCATTTATTTAATTCAAATGAGAAATTTATCGATATACTTGCCTGGAGGGTTTAGCAAATAGTAATGGCATTGATAGAACTAGGGAGTGGAGAACAGTGTTAGTGTTTGAAAAAGGGATTAGCTGTGCGGTGTAGATACACATTACATAGGTTCATGTGAAATGAATGTCCGAGTCACGACAATTTTCCTTTTCATTTCTGGCAAAGTAAAGAGTAAACAGCTTGGGTTGGTTATAGGTGGAGGTCTTTGTAGTATAGGAACACGAGGTAATATAAGTATTTAGTGCGGATGTGATTCTGCCGAGTTTTTGGAACAATATTGATTTTAGAAATGCAGCGGCAGGAGTCATTTGTCTTTCTCGTGTGATTTGTTTGGTGATATATAGGGTACAATGTCATGACTCGTGGAACATGATATGATTAGGCATTCAAAAGTAGCTTTTAAGGTCAGCCGTGAAACATGCACAACTAATCGGCTAAGGCAAACCAATTGACACGAGATACGTACCTTTGTACACCTTGTTTCTCTAAGCTCCGCAACTCACACAACAGCAGACTTACTTATCAACCTGAACCTATACAATTACTGTGCTAATGTACCTTACCGCCCAGACTCACACCACGCTGCGTATTATCCGCTGTCCTGGCCATGTTAGCACCGAACTACTCTTTTCTTTTTTGATCACATTTTATTATTTTCTAATACTAATGCCTACGGCTCCATTGTGTTCCTAACGGTGCAGAGAAAGCTCACTCACGAAACACTCCTTCTAAGCTTGCTTTCTCCCCTGCTCCATGCGACGGCTGAGGTTCTCCGGGAGAGACTTGTTTTCTCGATAACAGACACTATAAGTTGTAGAATCCAAAGAGCAGTGTAGTAAATAGTAATAAATAGGTACGCAAATATATTTCGGGTGAGTTTATGCCTGCTATTGCATTTGTCTGTTATTGTACAACATATAGTGGCTGTAGGTAGTAAGCCTTTAATTCATTCTAGAAACATACTCTAGCCATCGAGGAGTATCATAAGCAATAAGAAAACTCTGGGTTGACGTAAAGAAATAAAAATACATGCTTAAGACTTTCCCACTGAGTGCATTTAGTATTATAGACGTAATCCAGAAAAGGAAAGTATTTCTGTGTGTATGAAAGGAATAAGTCTTGAAAAAATTCCACATGTCAATTTTCAAATCGAGAGGTCCATGTGCAACGTATTAAAACTTCAGTACGGGAATATTCACTACTAAAGCACACAACGTTATTTATAAGAAGTTGATGTATTTTTGGCTTGGTTTGGTTTCTTGTAGCCAATTCATCTCTTCGTCGGTTCAATCTGTATTTTCTATTCCACGATGGTTTTCCGTTTTCTTGATTCGCGATTCTAGTCAGAGACAGAGCAATATCCAGAAGCATGTACATGAAGAAGATGGTGAACACCAGGCAGACTCTCTGGCCAGAGCAGAAGAGTCTATATACTACAAACAGAAAACCTCTGATTCAGATAGAACTGCTTTCATAAGACACGTTCGTCGACGACCAAGTAGACGGTAGAGGAACACGGAGCAGAACAGACGAGTCTCATACTCCTCTGTGATTGTGGCTGCAGCCAAGGAAAAGTATCAGAAATGTTATCGACAATCATAAGTGGCCTAACCCACATATTGATCCTTTTTGAGACGAAAGAGTTTCGGAAGAGGAAAAAGATGAGATAAGACCAGAGAGAATCTTTCTTGGTTCTAGCTTATTCCAGACCAGGATACCATGTACTATTCCTACATCCACCATTCAAGTAGCTACAGGGTAGATCGCATACACCGTAATCCCATAGTGAACAGGTTTTCTTAAATCTGCGCAGAATATCTCCAGCTTCGTATGCAATTTTCTGAATTTTATTAACTTTTTAAATGAACGCATTATAGTATTTAGTTAGTATAAACAGAGAATATCACCGTTGCATCACAAAAAGTAACTTTAAAGGTTTCCAATGTTTATACAGTTAGTAACATTGTAATTAATCTTGTTCGAAAGTTCTTAAACCAGAATGGCATGGAAAGAAGGTAAATATCCTCAACTTTGTTCTAGCGTAGCATACATAAGATTAGCTATGCACTATGTACTTAAGGCTTCCCTAAAACTTAGCTTAGGTTGACAAACATAATTTATTGCCAGATGAAGTTAGAAGATTGGAGTATGACAATTTTTTGAGACAATTAATCACAAATTGTTTGCAGTGGACTTGCAAATGGTGATATTTATTTCTAAGTCTTAAAACGTTTTAATTTTTTCATTCATTCATTACAAATTCTATAAACAATACCAAAGCGGGAAATGTCTATTTAAAAAATGACATCCCAATATTATGCTTCCTAAAATTGTTATTGCAATAGATTGAGTTCCCTTACACTTAGAACCTCAAGCCTTACATTTTGGCAGTCTCTCTTAAAATAGAGATCTAAAAACTTTCCGGTTTTAATTAGATTTAAAAGCAGCGCAGCGCTATGGTTTTCCACATCCGAAAAAGTGTAAATATTAGGTAACCTTTCGTGAATGGCAATATGGAGCGAATACTATATTAGAATTGCAAAGAATAAGAGTAGAATTTCTATGGAATATTTGTTATGAGATAGAAAGGCTTCTGCTAAGAAGAAAATTCCTTCCCGGCTGCATTAGTACCCCAGCTAACGAAAAATAGTTGATAAAACGTTTGTAATGTCTATAGGGAGTGTTTGGTTATGGCTGTACATGGATGTATGGTAACAATGCAGATTTGTGAGCGGACTTGTCTAAATATTGGAAAAATGAAGAATAGGCATGAAAGTATTGGTAGATGGAGGATATTTATGGAATTTGGTAGCGATAGTGGAGATAGGGATGCGAGATAGGTGAGGAAGCTGTGGAGGAGTTGGTCTCTTTGGAATGCATTGTCGGTGGCTAAGACGGTGTGGCGGAGGACAGGGAATTGAATGCAGGTTGTAAGTATCGGGCTGGAGGTAGGTTGACGTGAGTGTAACGGAGTACTTAGAGTGTACCTAGAGTTTACGTGATCGTAATGTAGGTATCCGTGGAGATATAATGGACTGAGACTGAGGCCGAGCACATTGGGGGGAAGCGGCCACGAGAAAGCAGTGCGTCGAAAAGGAGGAAAATCAATAGGGAACAAGCAGTGCGCAGAGCTGGTGGAAATTCAGAATGGGGAAGTGGAGTCGGAGGAGCGTGAGTGCCACGCCGTAGTCGAGTCTTAGTTGGGTTACAGTTGAGGCCCCAAGCGAGTGTTGCCTCTCTTCGTCCACCACGCGGCCTCCCGCACCCGCTCAGCTTCCTCCGGCCTGGGCTGCGGGAGAACTCACTGCTCTCACTGTCTCACTCCACTGCCAGCGACGGACGGAGTGAATGCTCACTCAGCTTAATCGTCCTCCGCCGCCGCTCGCCAACTACACCTCCGACAACCATTCACTAAACAACTCAAATACTACGGATATGCCCAGGCCTATCAGGGAGAGTGGCAAGGAGCCAACGAGTAGAAATTCCTTCCCAAGGCACCATACCTTCGCTTTCACTACGCTTCTTCGTCCACGTTGCTCTAATAAGCTTTTTTCACAGCCTCCGCCACTCTTGTCACTAGTTTCACTCCCCCGGACTAGTGATGAGTCAAAAACTTTCTCTCAGCTCCACTCCCCAACTTACAGCTACTCCATCATATTTACCACTGGAGTCAGCTAAATCAAACCAGCTGAGTACCATGTCTTCTCCCTTGCCCAACTGTCGATACTCTTTCACTTACAATCAGTCACACTTTTTATCATCTAACAAGAAAATTTCTGTTTCACGACCAATCTCCACACATGCTCCATCATTCGTTAAGAAAGTATTCTATGTAGTATGGCAGGGTGTGCTAAATAGATGTTCACAGGGTGCATTACGTAATTCTGCTTTATTATATACATACATAATTACATAAAACTACGTAAACCTAGAATGATGATGGAAGTAGTAATTCATGTCTGATTCGGACTAATAGTTTAATAACTTCTGAAAATAATTAGGTGTGCTTACAAAATGTATCCGTGTGATGCTTACTATGGGATGGATGTATTTAGGAAGAGAAATGTAAATTACATAGTCAATGAATTTCATTTGATACATAACTGGAAAGTTCAAATCTATGAGCTACTCTATAATATTGATTCGTCTTTTGTACTTACTTGTTAGTGAGGACAAAGTAGCGGTTCCGCTCTCAATCTATTATTGCTCTCTGTGTAGATATTTTGCAGGTTCAATTTGTTTCTCAAAATCCTATGTATAGTTTGTAATTATTGTCTTTGCCGACTTCTGTCACATATGAGGACACACCTAATTAGTTTAACCTCTCTGTTGACTTAACTGACAACAGCTAAATTTCTGCCTTCATCCCTGTAGTGTCTGCAGCACTCTCGCTTTTAGTGTTCTCTTTCTTTGTCGTTGAATACTTTGACTAAAAAATAACAAAGTTAGAGGCCGAGGACAATATATTAGAAACAAAAGAGGTTACGAAAGCCATTACTGCTAATATTAATGCTGAGTATTATTTAATTACAGAAAATTATAAAATATTGTCAAAACAAAGTTGAGAAAATTATAATGTGGTTAGGGAGTATAACAACGCAGTAGTTGAGTATAGTGCTTAACCTACTTTTGCACACGTCAACTTCAAGGAAACCCACATGAAATGAATGCTAGATCGAGTCAAGTTGCCTTGTCTAGCAGTAATCTACATTAAAGTATCTTCACAAATACCAACTCAAAGGATGCCGTCAAAATATTTGGAAGGTATCCTTTGTGAACACAACATGCTATACCTAGGTGTAATCTTTGTAGTTCTGGTGGTACTTACGTCTACCTAGGAATGCCGAAATTGACAATAAGTAAGTGAAGATGTTAAAATCCCAACAAAAAGCCACCCAAAGTGAGATAAGCAATTGTTAATTGAAAAAACTGCTATTACACTTTTATTAGTAGTAAAAAATGCAATGTTGGGAGTAAACAAATAAAAGTGGGTCCTGGTAAATAGAAAGGTGGCATTTGGCATTGTGGGAGGGAGGCTGTGATGATAGCGCTCATTCGTGGGTTAGAGATGGGATTAATATTGGGAAATGAGGATTGAGAATGCGAGTAGGATGAATTGGAGAGTGTGATGGATGTGTTGAGGAATGGAGCAATTAATAGTGCGATGATAAGGGGAATGGGATAATTTGGGTAGTAAAGACGACTGGGGAGATGGAGGTGGGAGAATAAAAATCGTAATGAGGAGGAGGGAGGAAAGTTGTGGGTATCTGCATGCCGGTCTCTGCTTGAGCAACTTTGCTTTGGATCTGAGAATTTGATCGACCTTCGTTTGGTGAGGAATCTTGGTTGACTGTGAGCGAGTTTACTTGAGTATGCCATGTATTCTGTGAAATTGCCTTGCCACAAATAATGGCGGAGAAGCTATTTGTCCTCCTGCCAATCATTTCATCCTCTTCTTGATTGCTATCAAATCCCAAGGCAATTAATTAGTGAACTTTCTTGACTTTATACAGGAGATAGGCGGCTTCCCTTAACTTTCCTCGTTTTCCCTAAAAATAGCGACTGCCTGGCAGTTCTGCTCCGTTCGCCTCTCTTCCGTCCTTCTTCCATATTCTGCGCCACACTTCCACATTTCCACTCTGTCTTCAGCTCCTACATTCGACACAGGCTTCTGCATGCTTCCAACGACGTAAGAACGTACTTAATCTCGATTCGCCATGTGAATGTATGCAGAGGGTGAGACGTGATTTAGTTTCTTGGATGGATGACTTGATGGATAGATATGTTATTTTCACTCTGCTCCACTCAACTCTTTCTCTCTCCAAAAAACACACAAACAAGACATGTGGAAACAAATGCGTTCCTCTGTTTTGCTTCCTCCACGCTTTTCCAACTCCTACCCACCAATTTTTTATCTTTTTCAATCCAGTACCTACCGCAGGGCGCTACACGTATTCCCCTTTCAATTCCTGCTCCAGTATTCAAATTGGTTGACAGCATTGCAAAATATTACTTTGTTATCCACCAAATACAATAATCTAAGTGTTCATTACACTACAACCATACGTAAGCAAAAAAGGTGATTGACCCAGTAATATTTTAACGCTAGTTGTAAAACAGTGTTGTGTGAGAACATAAAAATAATTGTAATTAAGTGCAAGTACTAAAAAGAGTGTAGTTAGACTGCAGTAGACGGAATTTTATCGATATCCCATCCGATTTGCTACTTAACATCTGTATCCGTGTTATTTTCCCTCAACATGATATATGACACCTTTTAGATTAGAGTATACACGGGATTTCGAGGCAATGACGCAAGTAGCTAAGTGATGGATTTAATATAGTCACTATAAGTTGACTGATAAAACTTGTAAAATAAAGGCTATATGGAGTAACACACACTATAGCTACCTACACTGACGTTATATTACAAAAGATAGTCGCCTTAGAGGACAAAGAAAGCCTAGCCAAAGACATCTAATTAATTACAGAGTGTGGTTTCCATTTTGTGGGTGTTTATTCACTGGAAAAAGTTAATTTGGAGCAGCCTTAAAATGTGCCATTAAAAAGACTATTTTCACCGTTGTAATTTTGATAATTTCAGGTCAGCTGTGCGTAGCAGCATTGGGGATGTCTCAAATCATCACCGGGAACTGGGTGATGAAATTACAAAAATTCTAAATAACATTCGGAAAGAGTACGATAAGCGCGTGCGGCCCAACTACGGAGGTATGTCTCAACTCTCTTCCACTCCACTACTACAATACTTTTATTCAAATCCTCGATAGACAAATATTCAAAATGATTTCTTGATTTCATGAACTAATTCAATTTACTATTAATGTGTCAATTCTTGTCCGATTTCCGATAATCTTGTCCGATTCTATTTAATAGTGAATGTATTTATTACGTCATTTATGATAAACTATATTCTATCTCTTTCACTGAGAATATCCTCTCTCTCAGAACAGCTCTCTTGCCTAAAATCCTTCTAACGGCTATTTCAATCTGCCGAAGTAATAAATTTTCACAATAGATTCAGTTAGAATTCTATAAAGCAATAATAAACAAAGTCTCTCTCGGCTATTTATTTCCTTTCAACTTAAAAAACTTAACAGTCACTATAAATGTAAGTATGTTTTCCTATGCATACAGTATTATTAACAAAACATTCAAATATTCTCACAAAACTTGTACTAGTAGAGTTCTTTGTAAATCTTGTCTAAATATCTAATATCAGACTACTCAGGCAGCTCACGTTGATTCATTCGCTTCAACTGTCGAACTCCTGAGAATGAAGAATGACGTCCTTGTCTCAGTTTTCTGTTTTTGAATATTAATGACTCAGATGTGCGTCCCCGACTTGTCATGGAAGGCAGCAGACTCAGCTCTACTTATTTCTTATTCAACTTTCTCAATTTAATTTTCTCACTATCTCTCATATTTAATTAACACACGTAAATCCAGCCTCGAGGAATTCCCCTTTTTCTGTTTCAGTTTTAAATATTCAACTCAGAGCTACCTTTCTCCACACTTTTTGAAAATTAAACCACATTTAGCTCACAGTTTTCTACATAATTTTCCTCGAAAGTAAAAAAAGTAAATTGAATCTTAAATTTGATAATTATTTCGCAATTGGAAATTTTCAACGTTTTAGCTTTCCACAACTCGTAAAACTTTTCATTACTTTGCTCAAAATATGAAAATAATTCTTAGTTCAGTAAGTAAATGTTTAGTCATGGTAAAATCCTTGTGTGGCACATTTTAGTGTTTTTTGGTACATGAACTGTTGGGAATAAGTAGCGTGAGCTGCGGCTGCTGACCGTTCAGGAAAAATTGACCATGACGTCTCGGTGTTTGCGTACTGTTAATAATGTGACATTGGAGGGGTTGATAGTCACATGGGTTGGGTGGTGTAAGGTGAGCCGGTGGTGGTTGGAGTGACCATGTACGTCCTCAGCATTTCCTCACTCTCCGAAGTCGAAATGGTACCATACACATACACATCAAATTGATCTCTCAGCATGATTTAGAGCAGAGACATTTTACTCATTTCTATAACTTACTGCCCTCTTTGACACCCTTTCTTTGTAGAAGCATTTACTTATTAGACCACTTTCAGGGTTTTACTGTAGACTACAATGACCCTCAGCTTTCTTCTCCCTTCAGCTTCACGCACTCACATGCACACCACAGCTACACCGAACGAGCCAATCTACTAATACACTCCATACAATCGAAAACATCTTCAACTAACCCTTCCCGTCCCTTCGGTCCCCCGCCTCTCTCTCCCAAGTAACCCTTCAGTCGCCCCCTCCTCCAACACACAATCCTAGAATCACTTTTCTCCACTCAGTATAGCTAGTCTCTTTCTAAACACGTACACTCAGTCCAAATGTCTTTCTATTTGTATTAGTAGTATACCGAATGGTAATCACACAATTTTAATCCCGTTATCCTTCAAGAACAGTTCCATTCGTACTAAAGACACCTCCATCGACATTTTCCATGTAAATTCCAATGTTAAACAATTTTTTATATTTTTTGACAAAATACTTTTTGATAACTACATTACAACTACTGTTACCTACGGTTTACATAATACAGATATTTATGACTTTACTGCGTACTTCTTATTTACCTTTACCTGCTACAGCCTATACTATTTACTTATACCTCATTTACTTTAAAGGAATACAGTACATCTCAACGTTCTATTTACCTATGTAAGAATGTATTTGGCTACTAAGTAACAAATATTTATATCATAATTAATAAATTCTCTAACATCAGGTTAATAATTACGTTACTTTCACTTTGGCTAACAAAAACACGGAATAAATAAGGACACAAACACTCACCCACAACAATCATATCACTAGCATCTTTTACATACTTGACTAGAGTTGGCGAGAGCTTTTTAAACTTGTAAGCAAATTCCTGAATTCCACAGTGTGACACAAAGTAACTTTAACCGCACCTAAACAAAGTTATGACAAGAGTTTTCTTGGGAAGCGAATTTGAATATCTTTCTCTCCATCCAACACAATAGCGGAAACCAAAAGATTTCCATTTCTCCACATTTCTCACTTAATCAATTCACAATGCCATCACAATTAAAGAGTGCGCTTCCACACGACATGCCATAATCCACTGGTAAGGAGAAACCACTGAAAACAGGGGTAGACGTGTTAGAAGCCAAGAGAATGAACATGGTAGGGAAAGGCCGTTGACACAGGAGCGTAAGTGACGTAGTAAGTACGTTGAGTAGCGTAGTAAGACGAAAAAGCTAGACGAAGGACCCAGTGCGGTTCGAGATTGGACCAATGGGACAGAATGCCAAGTATGGGCCGCACTGATGCTGACTGACTGAGAGCAGGATGGGGGGATGTACTCTTATTTTCTATGAATGTTGATGCCTAAGTGATATCTGCAACCATTGTAAGGGATTAAGAAAGGTTGATTGTGTCAGGTGACCCGGTGGTTGTGGGGGTGACAATGTATGTGCTCTCCATCAGCTCCGTCTCTGAAGTCCTAATGGTATCTGATCCATTCTGTCCTTTAACTAAGCCATCATCATTAAATACATAAAAGCCAAGGCCCAATTTTAGGGTCGTTTAAAACATTTCTCCTTCTTTCATCTGTCTTTCCGGATCGGCATACTTTTGTTTCGTTTTGTCTCGTTGAGTTCATTACCGTACTATAACCACATTGTAACTCTTGAGTGTTACCTTCTGTTTCTTTCTCCTCCAATTAAATTCATTTCTCGGCAACTGAGATCGATTGTGTCACTGTGAGGACGGCGGAGGAGAGTTCGTCTCAATCTTTGTTACTCTCGAGGCAAACTCTCCGGAGACCGTCAGCAATGCTAAATATTTTTGTTGATGGGTCCGTGCAACCAAAGCAATTGCAATAAAGTCGAGTAAAGTCAATTCATTTTTTATTACTGACCAAGTATATATTAAACGAACGGTTATGGCGTGGGGAACTCGAAGACACAATTTCCCACACTGATTTGTTTGTCACTGGTCTCGTGGGACAAAACTAGTGAAACACCAGACATGACGGACAACTCTGTTAGCCATGCATGTCCCACTACCCGCACAAGCACATATGACCCACCCACGTACAACATACACTATACATAACTCGACCTCTGCAGTGTGATTGCAGCATGACCTCTGCATGCCTCGACTCCTCCGTCCCGAATGCTTTCGACTCTCTCTCTACTTTCTTCTCTACTTACAGTCGTATTTATTATTCATTCTCTACTAACTAAACTAATTTGCTCTTTTAATTAAACTCACCTACCACAGTCAACCCAGCATCCTCTCTGTCGATTTCTGTCTACTCACCCTCCCGCTCCGCACTCTCACAACCTAATGTCAACTTTTGTCGTCACCTCTCGTTTCTGCCTTTGTCTTTGCCCTCAACCTTCACTCACTTACACTCACGCACTCAATCGTTCACATCCAATACCTTTAGCGCCGTGTCTTTCGTGTTTTATAAATTCGGCCATTTTTTGTTCCCTCCCTTTCCATTTCTAAATACGCTTACAAATGTCAAATTCAACTAATATCCAACTACATCCATTATGGCTTGGGTTCCCACAAGTTTATAAGGAAACCATTTACATAATAGATAACTTTCTCAAGAATTTCAATGAAAATTTTAAAAAAGACCAATAATTATTTAACTAGAGATTTAAATATTTCATTTTTATTGTTATTTTTAAGACACAATTACAATTATGATTTTACATTTCTGTCCTGTGTCATCCTTTAAGCATTTGGTTTTTAAATTTACCCACACAAGTAGAAATCTTTTAGTAACTTACCTGTGAAAAATGACGAACGGTTCATAAATTGGAGTTTCATTACAATTTGCTTGGCCAGCCAGTTAATACCAAAGTCTACCCTTTATATATGGAAAATGAACTACATGCCTGAATTTCCTTGAGTGAGAATTTGTGTATTTTGAGTTAACTTTTTGATTTTTGAGTTAACTTTTTGATTTGCTGTCTTAAAAACGAAAGTTGTAATTGAATTTTAATGACGATCTGAAGTACACCGGTAGTGTTACTCTATGATTTTGTACAGAGACTTTCATTGTGGTGATCCTTATTTGATTACACTGAATGATGTGAACCAAACTTGTGTTACGAATACTAAACATGAGTGAAAGTAGAGCACAATTAAGTAGTTAAGCGAGCCAAAACTAAAAGTATTTCTGTATCCTTTCTGTTTATTTACATAGGCACCTGTGTACTATTTGTATAAAAACTGACAAAGACAATTAATGTATGACAGTATATCTAGCCGAACTGATTACTTAACTATACGAACTTACTTTCCGTACTGCTATTAACTAAATGGACTTACAAGATTCACTGTTTCTCTCATAAATCTCTCATCTTTCGCCTCTCCTTTATTTACTCTCTTACTTCGCTGACTCTTTCACTAGTTCGTAGTTGAGTAGCATCGTAGTTCTATCTGTCTGTCTGTCTGTCTCTTTTTGTATTTCTTTTCTCTCTTCCCTTGCACTTTGCTGTCTCTTTCTACAAACAGTCACTCGTAGTTCTTTGTTCATTCAAACACTTTCTCTGTGTGATTCCACACCCGTTGAGTCATCGCTAATCCATCTCTTTCAAAATGTAAGGATTTCACCGTCGACTTCTACTTCCGTCAAACGTGGAAAGATCCTCGGTTGAAATTCAAAGGACCACCGGGCGTCAATACCCTTTCTGTAATCATCTCACTTCTTTTTATCGAACATTTCCGTTTTTCCTTTCACGTTATCGTTTTCTTTTCACTTCTTCATCCGTCATCTCGCAGCTCTTTTTTACAGTCATTATCTTTGTGCTATTATCGCACAATCTCTTTTCCGCAGTAATTTCAAAGATTATCGTCTACTTTCTACACACTCAATTCTCTGTCAAAAATATGTATTCAGATACATTAAATATTTCAGTCTTCTTTTATCCACTCAGTCATCTCTTTCTAACGACTGACTTCTGTTTACTTTTCTATTCTCTCTCAATTTCCTATTTAACTACTCTTTCTCTATTTATCTCTATCTATCCTATCCTAGTCGAATCTTCTATAATCAGATTCTCAATATCTATGTGTGTCTCTACACCATTTAGGTTGGCTCAGAATTTCTACAGACTTTGTGGGTGCCGGACACCTTCTTTGTGAATGAGAAAAAGTCTTACTTCCACACAGCCACCACTTCCAATGAGTTTCTCCGTATTTCTCAAGACGGGGATGTTCTCAGATCTATTCGGTAAAGTTAATTATCAAAACTCTCTGCAACGCCACCTAGTGGTGGCTTCACTTATTCAACCATTATTTAAAAGCATTAATCTGTAAGTACATAATACGTATAGTTAGGAATGAAAACCAATATTTTTCAGATTAATAATAGAAGTGTAAAAACCCAGTATACCGTTTTTTGTATTGAAAGCTCTCAATACATAATAGTAAAAACTTAGTATGTAGTTTTTCAATAGGCATAATTATTCTTATTCCAGTATTCTTTCAATGAATAATGTCAAACTTGATTATATCAATCGCCAAATACAACCTTTTAACCAAATGGACAGAAAATTATTGTATAAACTAATTTGATTCATTCCAAGCTTTGCAGCTTTAACCTTAAATAGTAACCTTCATTCGAATTCAGATTAATGTGAAGTTAATTAAGAGGTGGGAACTATTTCCACGCTAAATGGAATGTAATAATATGTGATTTGTTAAGGATTGAAATAATGGATAGAGTAATTTGTTAACGTGACTTAATTTCAGATTGACTGTGACTGCTTCGTGTCCTATGGATCTTCGGTACTTCCCTATGGACAGACAGCTTTGTACCATAGAGATTGAAAGCTGTGAGAACTTATTTTGAATTGTTACGAATTATTATACAGTTTATTAACCATTATCGTTATACCATATATATTTAGTACTTGCTCTATGGCTGACATTTTGTTCGCAGTGTCATTATCACATTCCACACTAATTATTAATTACCTAAGTAACTGAAATGTCACACACTCCTGTCCACCGCCACCGTTGAGCGTGCGGCTGAGCTGACCAGAGCTTTGCATCCATCTCTGGTCACGTTAATATTAGAAAACGTACGTACGTAATTCTCGTGCTAATCTGTTCTTGTTCACACAACTCCACTCTCACCCACACCACAGCAAAGCAAATATTCTCGTGTAGTCTGTAATGATCGTCTTGTAATCTCACCACCACACACCACTCAGTCACCATCACCAACTAACCAACACTCAAATCCCTCACCACCTAATTCTATTTATTTAGTGCAATTCTTAGCAAGCCTCTTTAATCAACTCGTACATAGTTAGCTTTCAACTGTACTAATTCTATTGCAAGTCTCTGTAGTCGTCTCTATTTGACACAAATATCTGACGATCCGCAACACACAATTAGCCTTTTCCGATTAAGTACTCCTTCACACCACAAGCAAAACTATACTATACAGGGAAAGCGCCGTTTAATGTACTAACTTAAAATCTTTATAAGGTCCCCCATCAAATAACTAAAATAATAAAAATTTACTTCTTTTGAATTTTTCAAAAACAGATCAATTTTAGAACAATGGCCGTTAGTTTAAAAAATACGTCATTACTGAATTATTTTAAATCGTAAAGCAAAAGTAAGTATTTATTATTTTATTTTCAGTATGGGGTTATCTTATAACACCTGCTGCTTAGCGTCAGTAGTAATCTACTTTCACTAATGATCAATTACTTAAATTATGTATACTATGTATTACCATTAAGTGTTACTAATTTAAAATGAGAAGACAAGTTGGCACTGTCATATCCGATTGTTTGTAATGTTGTTTTGAAAGAATGCTCAAAATAATGAATACAAAATTGCACTGAATTAGCATTGTATGTCTAGAAAAGATAATGACTAGTGTTTGGGATAAGTTTGCCTTTGATTATAATATCAATCACTTCTTAGGTGACACTTTGTCTTGTCATCTATTCTACTATGATGATACAGTAGTTAAGTTGCTCTGAGCTTTCTCACAAACGTTAAGGCAGCGCAACGGGATATGTTTCTGCATAAAACACTGATTATCTCTCTTAGAGTTACGTATGTACGTTATCCGTATCTGCATTGTAGCACGACACATGTTTGTCCACATCTAAAATTACTGTTCTATATATAGAGGAACGCAACCCACTGCACTGGAATGATCACTGTCCGCGCTCTTTGTACATGTAAAGTAGGTACCTACTGTATGTACTGTACTCTGTGGCTGCTGCGTCCGTCAGAAACACAATTATCTAATATTACTATATTTACTAACGTAAATACGAAAATCGTGGCCTCTATTGTAATTCACTTTCTAATTGCTCGCTCGCTGTCTCTTTCCTGCCGTTTTTCAAATTAAACTCTAAACAAAATTTTCTCTCCGTTGGTCGCCTGGCTTTAGTGACTGGCTGATCTTCGTGCCTTCCACTTTCCCGACCTTATAAGTTGCATAGGTATATTTATTACGTATATTGTATATGGATTGAATGTGCTTTGTTTATTTTAATTCTCTTCTGTTCTCTTGTGCTCGAGTTGCTTCCCTTCAACTTCCCGCTTGGCACGTTCTAAGTCCAGATTAAGATGTACTGTAATAATTGTCTTGCTCATTGCTTATTTGACACCGTGTAGAGGTGTTCAAGTCCATCGCCACAAGTTTGGCTGCCTCCAGGCTTTCTGCTTTCACCAATATGTTATGCCGTTTGTGCTTCAGGGTGCTTGGGCGATTAGATTCTGCCTAATACTCATGTACCACTTATTAACAATCTATAGTATCATTCAATTTTATTCAGATGTCAGATTCATTGACAGAGAGCTACCAATTAAGGTTGGCTGCGGAGTTTCAACACAATTGGGAGTATATCTCTAAAACTTCAATTTTGGTATCTCCCATTTACAGTCTGTCCTTTTAGTATGTTTCATACTAATAAACATATTTTCTGTACTACATTTTTCATGGTCATGGATGGAGGATGAACAATATTTCCTTTTCGATTTATCTTTATTTATGAATAAGCTTTCCTATACAGATGAGTCAGCGGCATGCTTCAAAATCGCCCAGGCTCCTATGATTTACCCAATTTTGTTTTTCACATTTTAAGTGCTTAAATTATTGTTCGCGGTAGCAACAAACATTCGAATCATAGTTTATCATATTATTGTATTTATTAAAAATTTCCTTATGTCAATGTACATTTCAATGAATGTCTTAAAAGTTCCGTCTTAGGTCTTCCTCTATGTTGAAATCTGAAAAACTAGCGTTTTTTCGCTATAATATTTTGCCTAGATTGTTTCTACGAATTTAACCGCAGTTTTTGGGAGCCAGACAATTCACGCATGTTCCATTGATACTCATCGCAGATACCTATGCAATACGCCAAAAGATGTAAACTTGAGCTGACTTTTAGTGCACTTATAAAGACCAAAACCAAGTAGGACTTAATTATTCACTGAGGATTACTGCCTCAACTGTATTGAAGTGTTCTGTTATGGGTACTAAAGACATGTATGAATTGAAAGAAGATTTGGACGTATTTTATCATTTACGAGATGCTACTTTTAATACTAATTTGCTTGCTTTATAAAGCGTAGAAATTCCTTATGCGCCAGTTTTCATAAAATTTTGCGAATGGAAGAGTTGGAAAATTCGAAGATTTTATTTGTGGTCGAAATATTACGTACAGATGGAAATTTATAGCACATAAGACAAAAAATATTTTATTAGTATTTCAACATATAAATCAATTAAAATTCTTTATCAGTGAAATGTTAACTTGATCAAACACAAATATGCGCTGTAATTTTTATCACTTCAATTAACGCAACATTAATTGCCATGTTTCGATAAAATTTTCTATTCTCATGAAGTCTTTGCACTAACTCGAACTTAAATTAAGTGCGTGGAAAGTGAGCCGAGTCCTTTTTAAAATGGCGAATTTTAAAATAATGGTATTACAATTTGTATAACGTAGCTCTAAAAATGTAAGTAAAAAATATTTAAAATTGATACTTTGTAAGGCGTATGCAGCGTATCACCACTTGTAAACATATTTCGATCATGAATTTCTGGATAACGAAGCTTTGCCTGCAAAAATCAATCTTTCTTGCTATACTATCATGCGAATAATTAGGCACTATAGTTTCCCTTAAATGAAGACTTTACTACAGTGTCACATCACGAACTGCGTTTAGTAAGTAATTTTTAAGCTTAAGCTAATAACACTTACTACCAAGTATTACTTGTGAAATGATATTTAGTATTCTTTTATTTATTTCCTGTTTTTAATTTGCTTTCCTAGATACCAGAAAATGCTATTTACTCTAATTAAGTGTGTAATTGTGGATTTCAGATCTGTTTTATTTTAGTTCTATATTCAGTAACTAATATTAGATGTATTTGTTAATGTGCTAAAGATATTTATTACAAATTATTATTTTGCTGCATCACCTACTGTAAGCGTAGTTCACCTGAGAAATCCAATGAATCAACAATCATGAAATTCATGTGCACGGGTATTTTTGGCAAAATCGGTAGAATTCTAATAGAGATTTGGAATTCGTGGTACCTGTGTTAATAAATACGAAAGACATTCCTGTGCTAGGTGTGCTGTGTGCTCAACAGTGAGTACAGTCAACGCAATATGTCGAGATCTTTGAGCAAATACTAGTAGAGTAGTCTCTCTCTGAAAGGTAGCGTAGGAAATACTTTTAGTGTTTTATTTGCAATCGCTGCAACCTAAAAGCTTGCTGTAGAGAAAGACTGCAGGAGCTCTTCCTCATCTAGCCTACGGCTGGCGGAAGGGAAAAATAACTCAACAACACACATAAGTAACGGATATCCGGTGAAGGTTGTACAAAAATTGGTTCGGTCGAAAACTTGCCTGAAACAGTAACATTCTGTTAGGAAAGAGAATTCCGTTGGAAGAAACTTTGTTCAAAATTGCAACAACTCGATTACTATTGTAACACAGCAACTGCCAATGCCTACTCAACTCTTGCTGATGCTTTACAAGCAGAAAACATGATTTAAACAAAATACCAACTGGATTTTTGTTTTAAGTTCAAGGGGCAATGTACTATTTTAGTCCATGGCATCTACTCTTCCAATTGCAGCTTCGTAAACAATATCCTATGCACAAAATATACTTTCTCGTCTAATGTAAGCGCACAGCTTATATAAAAGTCAGTTGACATTTACCCTTTCAGTTTAACTTTCCACAATGTAAACTAGCTACAACGAGACGAGGACTTAAATCTTTTTATCCATTTTAATTTCCAATTCATTCGCTCAATCTTTTAAAATTAGTTTTATTTTATTTTATCAAAAAATTAAAAATAACTGCAGAAATTGTAGCCACCTTAAATGGGAAATAATGTAAGTTAAAACTACTGTACTAATCTGTGTAGCTGAGGTTATTTCTTCAAGCTATTTTCGCCAATAATATCAGCAGAATGTCGATATAGTTGTTTATAATTTGCGAAAATTTGCTAATTGGTTTTATCAGGGTTTATGAGCATCATAATATTTGCTTTAGTTATAATAATATATAAACACTTAAGGAAATTAAACTAAATTTTTTAAAAATATTTTCGATTATCTTCTGTTATTTTGAAAGATATGCTAAGCTTGAAAGAGCATTAAGCGAAATAAGGAAGGTATTATCAGGGATTTATTGTGAATAAAAAAACGATTATCATTGATTTAATTTGTACATATACAAGTGTGTTAGTAGCTTTGCTATAGAACGACAACCATCTTGTCAAGAAGTGCTTAATGAAGCCAAAAGCATTAGAAAGGAATGAATATGATACATGATTTAAATGAAAACAAGTTTTCTTTTAAAAATATGAAGGTTAAAAGAGCTCACAAATTTGTTTTATCACTGTCTGGAATATGAAATGGAAATATCTTTGACTGTGTCAGTTGAGTACGTATTACTTGCCTGGAGCACATTTACATAATGTAAAAGCTTTTGTCCTCTGTGAACAAGGTAGGTAGCATGTCATAGAGAAAGACAGGGAAGTCACTTTTTACTTTCGTAAGAAGTAGTAGTACCTACAACCTTTTTCATAAATCTGAAAGTTTTATAATGGAGTTTCCTAAGTTGTAAACTTAAGTATCAAGTTTTAAAGAAGGAACAAAGATTTACAATTTAAGAATCACTTCGTGGAAACTTATTTCAAAAATCTTATAAATGATGTTTTTCAATAAGTAGGACTTCTTTACTTTTCTTGGTATAATAATGAGTTGAAAGTTGCTCTAGTTGATATCATATTCGGTAAACAATTACATGGCCCTTGAGAAAGGGAATTGATTACACAACACAGAGCCTTTGTCGATAACTGTGTGTAGGTAAAAGGTTTCTGTACGATTAAGTCTGTGTTTTATGGAAAAAGTAAAAATAAGTTGTTTTATATAGGATTTCTGCTGTATTCTAAATTAGCGAAGCGTGTAATGCAAGAATCTACAAATACGTTTCTCCAGACAAGTGAAGTTGAATGGGACTCCACTGAGGCAATACTATAAGGAAATTGACGGGTGGCAGGAAAAAGTAGTCTATCTTTAATCTGTATTTTATCTTTGATGCGTAAAATTTGCCTGCTAATCGAAAAAAAGGAATTTTTTCCTTGAGCGTCTCTCCTTTGCTCTGTTGAACTCGAACAGAAAAGAATAGAACCAAAGTTGAACAAAAGTAAATTGAACGCTTTTTCTATTCTTATTGGTTCATACGAAGGAATCAGTAGGTCGATCCGAATTCAACTGCGATCAACTCTTGCAATCCACTAAAACTTACGAAACTTAGCAATTCCGTCGGACAAAATAAAATTGAGCCACAGAGTGCTCCCGCTTCATAAAAGCCAGTCCAACCAACGTCAAAATGCAATTTCCCAATTGATACTTAATTTTGCACAAACCGTATGTATGCTGTTTACGTTTGGGAATTGTATGCATCGCTAGGACTTCAAGTGCCACTGATATCCCCTTAAATAATTCTCTTCCCTTCACAGTTTTTCCCTTTCGTCTGATATTTCCCTACATTTCTTTTGATTTCGGATTATATTATGATTTCCCTTTTCACTTCTCCTTTTCCCTGGATGCATACGTGATATAAGTTCTGTTCAATCGAATGAGTCCTTCTGTTTACTAGCTTCGTTTTCCTCTAGAATTCACGATTAAGGAATATCTGTACCGACACAAACTAAACAATGATGGGTTTAAATATGTGATTTTGGCATGTGAACGGAATTAGACTCCTATTAGGTCCTACACATAGGGTAGGTAAGCAGAAAACCATAAAACAGTAAGTACCTAGCAATCGGTGTCTACACATCCATTTGTATAGGGGTTTTCATTAAGCGTAAATATTTTCTTACTAATGTATACGACAGTTCTTTACAAAAGCTCCAGTCCACTCTTTACTAAAGATTCTTACAAATAAATCTGCTTGGTTTTGGGAAATCTTGTTTTGCAGATTTTCAGCACCAATATTTTATCCAAGCAAAGTTTTATGTTTTCTAAGAAGGTACTTCCATTTAATATTTTTTTCAAATAATTTACTTATAATGTCAATTAACATTGCAATCAGCCGTAATGGAAGCTAAACGATCTGTGTAAACCTACTCAATGTTAAGTAGAGAAATGCTTAGAAAAGAGATTACAATAATTTCGATGAATATCGTGGGGATGTAGCCGTGTTTGCAGAGTATGTGCATATAGAGCATTGAATTGTGAGTAAGGAGAGTTATCTCTGATGAAATGCCAGCTTGGTAGCACATTTGTGAAAATAGTTAGGTGAAAGAGGAAATATAGAGAAATAGATGGGGAATGGAGAGTTGGTAAATCTGTTTGAGATGATACTCTGTGCAGAGTAGTGCTAGTGATGTAGAGTTTTGTTGTTTGTATGCGGTGCACAGTTCAGTGGCCGCAAAACTTGCGTTAGTGGAGTTTGGAGTGAGTATGACTAAAGACAGACAGGAGCAGGAGACGAAAGGAAACCACACTTACTACGAAGTAGTAAAGCATGCACCTACATATGCAGAGTCAGTACAGAGCGACTCTGTCTGAGAGTTCAGGCTAAATAACATGATGTGATTTGAATTTCGGTTAGCTTCCCTTCAGTGCAGTGAGCAAAAGCATTATGCTGTAAAATATGGACCGAAATGACTTAGCTCACTAAATAGAGTAAATGTTCATGGAGAATTGAATGAATTGGAATCTTCTCTGTGAACAGCTTTCTCTTCCTCTATTCAATTGAATTCTATTCTGTTTACTCTGTGCCCCTCTATTGTGTACTGCACAGCATTCCTATACTCCACCACAAAGCTCTATAGGAGAAACCCATCTCGCCGGAATTGCTACAGCAATTGTTCACTTTCCATTATGTACACAATTACCGTTTCATTCTCTCCCATTTTATTCTACTAATGCAGCTTTACTTTGTTCAACATTGATACTCTTCTAAATACTTACATAACTATTTCATTATTTATCTTTGTTAGCAACCCGATACTAGGCTATTACATATTCATTGGTACATCAAAACTTAAAAATGCTGCTCTTCACATGCCCTGCCATGATTGCTCGCTTTCACCAGTGGGTACAATATATTATGTCTAATAAGATTTTGCAAATATTTTCCACTACATGTCCAGTATTTAGTTATAAAGTATGCAAGATTAAATGCAACATTAGGATTTCAAAGACTTCACTTTTGGGCAAGTCAAACAACCAATGAAATGGGAGAACATTTGTCTTTTTAAGATTTAGCACTTTTGTATTAGTCGATACCGACAGAGAAACCAAGGATCGAAAAAACGTGCTCATAAACTTAGGAAAATAGTTTGGATTGTGGTAACACTGATTTTGCAAAAAGTACGCCGTAAAGGTTTTAACTTACCGTTGTGTAGTATGTTTACATATTATTTAGGGTTCTTTTCTCTATTATAACCCTTTTTAGCTGACCAAAATACTGTATATTTCAAGGAGAAGCCAGTGAAACAGCAAGATCAGGAATATACTAATTTTAGAAATTCAATCCAAGTTTACTTAATTCACGTCTGCCTATTTATACCTCAGCGTATTTACCCAAATTTGATCATATCTGCCAAAATATTTAAATTAAATGGATTTCACAAAGTTAAGTAATTTTGCCAATTCCTATACTACGAATTAAATTTAAAATGTGTATTAAAATATTTCTCGATCATCTTCTTTACAGTTACTATACATTTCAGGTATGTTTAAACAAGAAGTAGCAGCATTAATACCTTTTTAAGCGGCCAGTACGTTACTATTATAAATGTAAATGACATTATACTATTATATAGCAAAAATAGACACTTTCAAACAGCTTTCTGTGTGATTTCTTTATTTGTCGGCTGTTCTTAACGTTTTCCACGTAACTGGAACTCTGCCGTGTAATTGTGAGTTAAGTGTGTGTAGTACAGGGAAGCTAACTTTGGAGCTAGTGTTTTAATTAAGGCGAAGAAAGACACTAAAACCAATTCCATTGTTATTGGTTGAGGGGCTAAGCCAAGGTTTCAACTTTGAGGAACTTTACTTTGAACTTGCGTTTAAAAGTTGTAGAGAAAATGAGTATTTATTAGTTCTGTGAAAAAGGAGCGAGGACTGCAGACGCTACACTTGCGAGAAGACTAATTTCTGAGGAATCTCGATTCCATTATCCGGATTCCAAGTAGGAAGCACTAGTGCTTGGAATGTTTGTGAGTTTTTGTTTGTGAAAGGTTTGTTGGGAGTGATTCATTCACATTGATGGACCCGTGAATGAGATGTGAGTGAAAGTAGGCGTGCTCCGGAATAGTCTATTAATACACTGGCTTTCTCCTTGGTGCTTTGTGGGTGGGCACACCGTAGACGATGCTTGTTCTTCTGCTGAGCTACTTTGGGTAAATTGGTTTTGCCGTGTGTAAATGAGTGTTTGGAGCTTTGCTAATTTGTGTGTGAGTGTTGACTGCACTGTGAGAGCGGGTGAGTGATTATTATGATAGATTAAAGTGCTTGGAGGTGGCTTGTGTTTTGGAGTATTCACCTGTAGTGTCCCTGTGTAATAAATAACTGTATGTGTATGTCTTTCTTCGCAGGATGTAATGTATGTACTTGATTTTGTTTCCATTGAGTTGTGTCGGTAGAGCTAAAATGTTTAGAATTAAGGTCGCATGGGAAATTGTGGAGACTGTATGTAGTATTTACTAGTGGGATAATTGATGTTGTACGTCAGTCGGTTACACAATGCGGGACATAGAATATCGGTGGGCCGACGGTCGGAAATCCATCGGGATGGCGCAAGTTCAGCTGCCTCAGTTCACCGTCTTGGGCCACAGACATACCCAAAAGCACGTCCTGCTCACCACAGGTATCTGGTTATATCTCTGGCCGAAAGTTTTCTTCTCCCATTCCTTAAATATTGTAGCACGTACATTTATGTGTATCATTAATATATCGGCCCACCTAGCCTTACTACAGAGAGACTCTGCACATACGTGTCTCGTCGTCTCACCCACGTAGCTACATATTTACTACATAGCTCAAGTGTACTCTAACTTCTAAATACCTGTACTCTGCTACCTCACTCAACAGAAAATACATTGCCGACTTCTATACAACTTACCTTTCTTCTACATAATATTTACTATTCAGCTCACCTCTACTCAAAAATCTACAAATAACCAGGCTCCCTTTACATACTCCGTTCACCCACTTTCTCTTTAGTGTCTTTCTCTCTCTGCCATTCCCACTCATACTTTCTTTTTACTTTCTTTTAAACCTCCGTCGCCACCTCGCTCCTAATCTCTGTCTCTACATAGACCTAGTTAGCAGATATACATCAAAACTATATACACTTATGTTGTCTTACGTCTTTATATGTAATTAAATAAAGGTACCTATCTAATGTATGCATTCCATATCTCTTGATTTCCTCCTCCGAATATCTTCTCTCTCCCCACCTTTAACTTTCCTCGTCATATTTTACTTTCCCAATTACAACACCACGTAGACAATACATAATATTCTACGCTACATACCACTCACCACTACTCCGTAGAGTACTTTCTGCTATTCATAACATCCACCACTTTCTCTCTCCACTCAATACTTATTGCGTACTTTACTTACTACTTTCTCCCTTCCTCTTTTACTACCTTTCTCTCTTTTTATGTCAGTCTTCTTTCTCTCTATACTTCCCAAAGCCAACTCAACTATCTCTATCATGGCTACTCCATAGGTAGATACTGTAGTTTTCAAACAGCTAACATTATTACATTACATATTACGTACCTACTTACCAACTTACAGCTCTACCATCTTTCACTCTATCACTCTACATTACTCTTTTGTTTTCTGCCGTTCCATACTTAGTTTCTGCTCTAAACTTAAACCTACTCGAGAATACCAGTTAAACATTCTATACCCCTCTGCTTTCCTAGAAAGCCCAAGATAAATGTCATTTTATTTAACGCTAAGTAATTTTTTACTCTTGGTACTTCACATACCAAGTCAACTACTAAATAATAAATAATGGTACTCTTTTTATATGACCTCACAAGCGGCATTCGCAATAATAGCAATAAATAGACTGACAATAAGCAGAGCTTTCGATTTTGCCCATGCTAAGGATGATGCAATCTCAATCAGTAAACAGTTATTCAAAAAAGTAAGTTGTAAGTATAGATTTTGTGGCAAGACATAATAGAATATTTAGACAGTTAAATAAATAGTCAAATCCTTAAAAACAAGTTTAAAATATTATAAGGGATAAAATTTAGTTTTTGCAAAAATAATTTACTGAGAAGGGGAAAATATACTTAGGTGATGAAACTGCTCCAAATATCTAGTTATGCCTTATTTTTTAAAGTAAAAAGTTTGTCGAGAAACTCCTTAGTCGTAAATTAATAAATACATGTCACGATCTTTTATTTTACTTAATGTTGTAACCATGAATAAAGAATAACGATCTTCTGAACAGGCTAAGGAAATACTGACGTAAATTGTCTGGGAACTATTTACTTGTTTGCATAGTAGCTCACATTGTACCAATTAAATTATTTTGTGATTTATGTAGGCAACTATTTACATTTTAAGTAGCCGAATAGCTTATCAGGAGCTACACAAAATTAAAACTAATTGCAGCAACTAAAGGACTTAAGCAACAAGGACATTTAAGAACATATACTCTTTAAAACAGTATACAGACACAATTGCTAATTTCTCGTAGTGTATACAGGATGTATAATTTAAAAGTGTACGTCTGACTATCTCTTTGCCCATAGTAATACAATACGAACTTTAATTTCCTTTGAGCTGACTCGGTTATTTTGTGTGGTTACTAGTACACGGTATTTTTATGCTGAGAGTGAAAAATAGGAGTAGAAATTAGGAGAGGGAAAAAGGAAAGTTTGTTACTGTGTTACTGCGTACAAAGAGAAAGTGCGGGGTAAACTTTGACTTTATACTTGGTGTACACATAAGGATATGGTTGTTGTGTTGTGCATTAGTGTAATTAAAGTAGATTAGTGTAGCAGTAGACTATATAGCTACGTACTAATAGTACACGAAAATTCGAGTTCAGTGCAGTAGTGGTTTGCATAGGTCAGCTCCGTAACTGTGACCTGATCCGTTTGAAAGTCGAGAGGCTCAGCTTAATGATGATGGTTGGTCATTTATTGTGTATTTAACAAACTTGGTATGGCACACCGTAATTTGTGCTTGTGGAACGGTAACACTGATTGAAATGCGCACCAGAAAGATCGCACGCTGCCGATGCCGGAATGCTTGGCCTCTACTCACTTGATTTGACTTGCCTGCTGCCTGACTGCATGAGACGCATTCGTCTGATTTGAATTGATGTGAGTGAACTGAACACGTGTTAAGGGTTGGTCATTGGTGGACATTCCTAATACGTAGCGATAGTATCAACAAGAAATGAAATAACAACGCAACGCATTACCGCAAATGGAAAGCTCACTTTCACTTGATTTTCTAGGTGACTCTCCGAAGGCTTATTATAGGCCCGAGCTGCTCCGTGTAGTCAGTGATTGATTTGGAATTCAGCCTACCATTGTAAATACCTAGACGCTCGAACTTGACTCTGTGGTACTCGGAAATAAGTAAATACGGCGAGCAGACCAGAACACTGTTCCGACTAGCGTAGGTACCCTGAGGTGACTAGTCGCATTTGTGGGGAACCTCAGAATTCCAATGAATGTCACTTCAACTGATTACTGATAAATAATACCTAGACTCTGGTGATCCTTCCCATTGGTGGGTGTGTGCTGCCGTGAGTCTAGGAGCAGTTGGTGGATTTATGAGTGAATCAGTTGAACGGTGCGGAGGAGCGGGGATTAAGTGGGGAATTAGAGTAATGTGAGAGCGCCTAGGTCGGGCGGAGACAGGTGTTCTGGTCGCAGTGGTGCGGTTGCGGACAGAGTAGTGATGGCGGGGGCCGTGATTGCGGGGTAATGGGTATCAATTAGTGTGGTGTGTACGTGTGCCATGTGCTGTTCTGCCTGGCTCTGCTTCCACCTCTCAAAGCAGAGTGATCGATGCAGCGAGAATTGCCAAGCCACAAAGTCACTGAATTCCAAGACACGAGCCATGACATGACAATGATAATAACACTGCGAATGGTCACTGTACTGTAGTCCATAGAATTTGTGTATTTGTACGTTTGTAGTAACTCAACCTTCACGTTCGTTTGACTTTGAGCTTATAAATTGCAATTTGGTACCAAATTTAGTTGGCTACACAATGTCGGACATCCGGTACAGATGGGCCAAGGGACTCGAATCCGTCGGCGTCTCCTCTGACGTGTCTTTGCCACAGTTCAAAGTTCTTGGGCACAGACAGCAAGCCATGGAAATTTCCTTGACTACAGGTTACTAGTCATCGGTCCATGCTTTCTCGTCTCTGTCCTTCCGTTATTCGTATGATTGTTGACTCTAGCATTAGCTTAGCATTCATTTAGCACCTTCTTCCACGTCACCACTTACTTCCACAGCCACGAGAATGCCCGACTTTCAAGGAACTCTCACTGACTTACCTCTCTGTCTACAAATACATATCTCTTTCTCTACTCATGTCGCCAGAATCACTCACACTTTGTGTCCAAGCCATTTCATGTCATGTCAACTCATGTCATGTCATGTCAGGCAGGCTGCTTAATCTATCTCTCTTTTATACTACTACCAACGATAGATATATAGAAACTATTACTCCCTCAGTATCTACAGCTATTATTAATATCATCAGTCCTCCTAATAGCATTAGCTTCCCTTAAATACGCTCTATATCAAAGTAGGACAACGAACAGTTCTTCGTGGCTTTCATTTATTTCACTTTCTCTCAGAATTCTAGCTTTCCTTAATTCTTCATCTCTTTCTTTGTAATTCTTATCCTTCTCTAAATCTATTACCAATGATTTCTCAAACATATCTTTACTAATGACAACTATTTTATCCGACTCACTTAAAAAGAAGATCATGTGGGTGCATTCAGTCGTATCATTTCACATCAAGAAATTGGGCGCTTAAAAATGAATTTTATTTTATTTAGAAATAGTCGAAACCAAAGTTTTGAAATATTTTATTCCTTTTAAAAATAATTACAGGAATTCATTTAAGAATTGACCAGGCCATGTCTTAGAAAATTTCTTCAATTAACTAATTCCATTGTCCCTTCAACTCCTGAAATTATCCTTTACTAGTTGTATCTGTACCTAGTGGCATACATGTATCCTGTAAGCTTTCTATTTGTTCTTCACACGACGAATTAGAATGGAATTCACAATAGCATTTATAGGCAGCGTATATGTGACAATATGGTGAACCGTTCTATCTGAAATTTGATTGCTAGACTCTAGTTTGGATCACGCTAAACTTAGTTTGGGTAGTTATTTGTGGAACTAAATGACATTGACAGCATAATAAACGAGCGGTGAGTTGGCGGGATTGAGCGAAACGAAATGGAAAGTGGAGTGAGTTGATGACAAAGACGTGGGGACAAGACATGAAGGAGATTACTAGAAAGAGAAATAAAGAATGGAGGATGTAACTTCCATTGCTGATACGTCCACTCGAGACTGCTTATAAGCATCACTATATACAGCTGAAAGTATAGCCACTAGGCATGTAGCTACACACGACATTGTATGAAGGTAGAGTCTAGTTGAGGAGAAAAGGTGGACCAAAGAAAAGGAAAAAAGCGACGAGGACAAGATATGTTCACTGATTGTCAGGTTTCGCAAAAAAGAAGTGTAATGGAATTAAGTTAAGAAATCGTTATTGGAGGAACACTTGAGTGGTGCAGTGCATTATTGAAATCCATACTGTCAAACCTGTTTTCCGCGGACGCAAATGGTTCCCAAATATTTGTCTTCCATGTATGTACAGATGTTTCTAAATAATAGTATTGATGATATTTGCAAGAAGTATTTGTAACTCCATTAACACTCTGAAATTTCCTTACAATTATTGTAAAGTAGTTGTGATTTTTAAAGCCCCGTCCGCTGAAAAGAGGTTTGCCCACCTCTGCGCCGTGTATCTACACCTGCGTCTCCCTTGTGCACCTTATAGGTTTCTCCTTTTGCATCTACGGAGAGACGTGGTGTATTTGCAGAGCGGACATAGAGACTGGGCATTGTTGGAGGGTAAGAGTAGAGGAGACAGGCTGAGAATATGGATTAGCGCCTGGTGTTTGTTGTGAGTTAGGAGTGTTAGGGCTGGAAAGGTGAGGCGGCGTTGGGTTGGGTGCCGAACAGAACGTAGAGAATTAGCGAGGAGAAAGAAAGCGTGAGGAGACAGGTGCTAGGGACTCGGTGAATTATGAGACGAAGATCAAGGAGATCACTGGACTTAGCCCCTTTAAGATTAGCCAGCGGAGCATTTGCCAAGCCTTACTGACGAAGATTCTGATAATATTAGGAAACTACTCTCGCCTGGCCTGTGAGATCCAGTTCGTTCGATCAATGGGCTACTACCTGATTCAAATCTACATTCCCTCGGGACTCATTGTCATTATCTCGTGGGTCTCCTTTTGGCTCAACAGAAACGCGACGCCCGCTCGAGTTGCTCTCGGTGTGACCACTGTAAGTTCTCCTTCTCTCCATTTATCATTGTGTTCAGGGATTATCGCCACTATGCAGGCCTCACTCGCACTATACGGACTGGCACACTCGTGCCTAGACACGTAGCCTCCCTTATCGTATTCTCGTCCTTCGGCCTCCGTCTATCCCTTTGTCTTTCTGTGACTAGGTGTTGACGATGACAACACTGATGTCCTCCACCAACGCAGCCCTCCCCAAGATTTCCTACGTGAAATCAATAGACGTCTATCTCGGTACCTGTTTCGTCATGGTCTTCGCCTCATTGTTAGGTAAGTGTCACTCTCGCTTCTCCAGAAACACCTTCCGCCCTTTCCAAGTGAAATATTGTTTTGTTCCATTTTCTCTTGACCTGCAGAATACGCTACCGTGGGATATATGGCGAAGCGCATCCAAATGCGCAAGAATAGGTTCCTTGCTCTCCAGAAAATGGCAGAGCAGAAAAAGGCAGCCATGGATCACCATGACGAGCATCACGCTAAACAAACAGTATGGCACCAACAAACTTTTACATCTGATTCCCTTTGATTTCCTCTTCTCTCTTTCCGCCGAACTCTATCGATTCCGTAATAACCCATGTAATTCCAAAGCACGCGTTTCCCATCAAGTCCCCACCGTAAATTTCCTATTCATCACCCAGGCTAAAGCCACCAAAGCATTTCAGCCCAACAATCACATAATTCAATTTTTAATTGTTGGAGAACATATTCGTACCTATGGTATACCAGAATTCCAAATTCTAATTCTGCATGTCTTCTAGTATTGACCCGATTCCCCATTAACATCTAGTGATAGGTTTTATATTAAACTGTACAGTATTTGAAGTCATAATACATATCAAAGCAAAAATTGGCTTTAAAGCATTCCATGGGATGTTATCTTTATATTTCCAATCAACTTTTTTCACGGAAAAGTTATTTTACAATAGAATTTTATTTGCCAATATTGACACTATAAGTGTTTTTGATTGCCCTGTCTTTCTATGTTCAGATTTCATCATAATATTGTCCATAGTAGACAAAGTAGGTGATAATTAACTACTCTACGGAAAGGTTATATGAACCGAAGATATAATTTCCACTAGTGCAAACTTCCAAAGTACGTGCATTATAAATTATTGCTATTTCCATTAAATTTTATGGTTCTGCCCTGGAAAGTACACATAAGCCATTGAAAACGCAAATATAATGTTTGCGTTTCATGTACAGTTTAATTGGGTCAGACAAGACTTTCAATCTAATGTTTGTTGAAGCAGTTAATAGTTATAAAATTGTCATCATTGTAAGTCATCATATCTACTCGAAACTATTTGCCGCTTTTTGACTCAATCATTATTTAATCCATTTTCCAAGGAAAGCGTATTGAGTTATTATTCAATTTTGGTGTAGCCGCTAAACTGACAATTGGTTTTATAGATAGTCAGTCAGTAATGGACTTTCGTTTCCTGGTTCAAATATTTATATGTCATTTGAAATTTGTCATTTCAGAACCAAATTACTCGTTTAGTGTCACAGTGAACTTGTATGAAAAACACGACGCTTGGCCTTCCTGACCAATTTTAACACACTATCCTTAGAATTAACTGTCCTCAGCACTAATTGTCTGTAGATAGATTTCCCTTTCCGACTAACTCTGATTTTGCGTGTTGCCAGGAGGTTCGCTTTAAGGTACACGACCCCAAGTCGTACTCGAAAGGTGTAGGCACTCTAGAAAATACTGTCAATGGAGCTCGTGGTGGGGACGAAGAGAATCCTGCTCATCCCATCTTGCCACCCGGCAAGGACATCAACAAACTCTATGGTATCACACCATCGGATATCGACAAGTGAGCTTCATTCCATTTATAATTACCATTTTAATTTCTCTGTATGCCACATAGCTTCTGTTCTTTCAGCCTTAGAGGAATTAATCAAAGGTCTACATTATAAAAATGCATACAGTGATCTCAGTGTGGTAGGAAATAAAAATTCTAGCAAGGTTATTACTTAATTTTCTTAAGGGCAATGTAATATCGTATTTGTAGATATAGTAGGTACTTTTTATTCGTATTAGCATTCCGAAGCAAATGTTAACTTAAAAAGATTGAGAAAACAGAAAAGTTGTTCCCTACAATGTTATTTTAGATATAATACTAAGACTAGCTTAAGAATTATTTTAAATAAAGCATGGAAATGTTAGTTAGATTTCATATTTCAAATATAGGGTATAGTCAAAAAGTACTCAATTTTAATATTAAATAGGAAATTCAGAGCTTATTTAATGAGGTTAACGGATAGCTTCAGTTTTATTACTCTTTTTTCATACGTTATAACTAATTTTGGAAATACGACTCGTATATTAATTCAACGGGATATCTATACAGTCATCAATTTTTAGGATTTGAGTCTCCACAGTTCTTACGCACATCTCAGTTGATGTGATTAAGTTCTTCCTACCGGATTAGATACAATGATACATAGGGCACTTTTGTTCTTATAAGTATTAGGGAGACCTAATGTGCGAATGTCTACATTAATGTGAATAGATGATAGGTATTGATATGGCTAGTAGAAAAAAGACATTTCCTGTATTTATGGTTGTGTGGTCGATATGACAAATACGAAAGTACATGTATTGGAATGAAGATTTGTGCTAGTACGGATAGTTGCATACTTACAATCAGGATTTTTAAGTGCCATAAAGAATATTATTACTGCGGGGAGAATGTATCCGCACATGTAGGGAAGTTTAATAAATCCACGTGCACTTTGGGATACTTATAAGATTAGACTTGTTGGATAGGCCTTCTTTTATTAGCTCGTTGATTAGATTATTGATTTTACGAGCAATAAGAACAGAATGTCTTATTCTGCTCGTGAACACAATGTTCGCACATGATATGCGTGATTCCTCTCTATCTAATCATTAAATAGAGAAATCACAATTGGAATGGATCGAGACGGTTCGTGTAGTTCGTAGGCAAAGCTAGTGAAATGGGGAAACTCTTTGCTCTCGCAGTACACACATGGTTGCTGAAATTAGATTGAGAAGAAGGCGTTTGAATAAATATTCTATCAGCTTCCATCTCGCAGTGTATAACAACATTCATTTTAACGAGTGACAGCTGACAGCGACTTTAATGCAATTGCGTTCGCTCAGCGATAGTCTTTAGTAGGCAAAGAATCAGAAGAAGTCGCAGAAGGCACACTGCATTGTACCGAGAAAACAGATAGAGGACTGCTTAGATGAAGTGTGTGACACATTATGATGAATGGTTGATGTTTGATGACAAGGATGATGATGATTATGACAAGACATGGCATGCCATGACATACAAAGAGCCCATTTCAAGAAACTGAAACCTATACGCTCCGGTTCCATAGCTCTCTATTGTATTAGCACATGTCAGTTATACGCAGTCCTTATATCTATATCAGTTAGCTATGAAATATTACTTCTAAACATAATGTAGATGTCACTAAAAGGGATTATACAAAGAACGAAGTAATGCTACTGTGATTTATATACAAAGAATCAGTTACAAGGAAATTCACTCCTATAAATCAGCATTATTGCCGGCATACATGGAAACTGAATCCTTGGGATATGTATTTTTAAGAAAAACTTATATTTAATTACAGAAGTATGCAAATGCCATGTCCAATAACTACCTTAGTGCACTATCAAATAGAAGTTTATTACAATTTTAGATGTTGTGTCAGTATAGCGGAGTAAATATGAAATGGAAAAATAGGGTAAAGTGGGAAGAAGAAATGACTTGGCTGCATATGTGTGTTAGGTGAATAGGAAGCGACAAATGCGGCGACATAGAATAAAGTGATGTGATGGAAAAGGTAAAATAGTGATTGTGTTTGAAATGGAATTGTGCAGGTACTCCCGCGTGGTATTCCCAGTCTGCTTTATTTGCTTCAATCTGATGTACTGGATCATCTATCTACACATTTCGGACGTTGTAGAAGACGACTTGGTGATGTTGGAGAAGGACTAAAAGTGGAGGACTAGAGTAATGATTGAGTGTGTAGGGAGAGTGCGAAGGTACAATAGGCTCAGCGGAGAAGCAAATGTGGCAGCGAGGTTAGGCGAGGGTAGGGAAAGCGGAGAAAGTGAAAGAAAGTGAAAGTGGTGGGGTGCGCAACTGCCTGCACAGAAACACATATAATACTCACAGCAATACTAACTATACTATTGGTGCATCCACACTGTGCTAGTTAGACGAGTGGAGACACGACAAGACAGGACAAGACAAAACATGACAAGACAAGACAAGTACGGAAAGTGCTAGTGGAGAGTTGACTTTATGAGTGGCTCGATGATTATGGCGGCGATGATGAGACTACGGACGGATGCGGATGATGGCCACAGATAATTGAAAATTGATGATAATTGTGGAGGCGAGGGAAGACGGGCCCTGAGGAAACGCCAGAGCAAGGAGGCCGATGGTGTGCATGGCTGCTGTCAGTTGACTTGGCGAACGAAGGCGAACGAGGCGCGACCCGGCAACGTGACGCCACTTGGTCGATCGCTCGCCTCCTTCGTCCAAGTCGCTACTCCTTGGTACATACAAATACTTCTCGCTCACTCTTCTGCTTCTTCCAGAAACCGTTCGCCTTTGAACTATGTGTATGTGCTAATTGAGTAGCGACCACGTGGGTGGTCCTCTGGACTGACCTCCCTTCTGGCACTCTGACCTGAGCCCTGTTGCTGGATCCAGTCGCAGTCGGAGTGATTATGTTGTGACGTGATGTGTGCTAAACTCTCCTTGTTGCGGACGATGTGCTAGACGTTGTTATCGAATGTGTTGGAACTGTACATAGGTGTTGTTACGAGAGTGTTGTTGAGTCACCTGGTTTGTGGGGTGGGGAAGTCGGCTGGTGGGTTCGTCATCGCCGCCATTGGATTGTCGTCGTCATGAACGTCGTTGCTGTTATTGTTGTTGTCATCGAATGAGAGTTCCAATGTTTAAACCATTTGCTCATCAAATTGTTGAACGTATAATCAAGTCATTAGTCAGCTAATGTACGTAATATTATGATATAAATACTATTACATATAATAATGTATAATATTATGTAGCTATAGATGTTTCGTTCCTCTTTCACATGTTATTTTTCTCGAAACTTATCATATGGTGCTATTTTCAACATTACCTACTACTATACTACTAACTACAATCCCACAACAAGTCTATGATATGTACACGTACCTTTCTACGTAGACTATTTGGTGATGTGACGTTTTTGCAAGTATCTCTAGTGTCGAAGTCAGGGAGATCAGAATCTTCTACTCATCATCATCATCATCATCCAAGGCAATGCAACCTCAAATCAATCTCTTAAGGTATTTAATAACAATGATATGAATACATATTAAGTAGTAACGACTATGCAATGACTGTTGAGAAATGGAAATGCGGAACAACTGACTCGACTCTGTTGTGTAGTGTACTTACATGTAAGGGTCTCCTATTAGTTACTCTAATACTGTTTACACATCAACCTACCTATGATATAACTACTACTTAAGTACTCCAGTGCTGAATAATCATTGCTCTGACTCTCCCTGATTTTCTCCACTTCAGTACCGCATTACCTAATCGCACCGCTCCAAATTATTGCTAAACACCAAAGATACCAAATCAAAAACCAAACAAAAAATTCCAAACCGGATTTTACTTGGTAATACTTATGTACCGTACATAAAGTAATACATAGCTAAATACACTTAAATACATATTATATACATGGTAGGTAGAAACATTCATATTCGACATGAACACAACATACATGCATACTCTACATATGACACACAATACGACATGATACATTGTGTTTTCGCTGTTATTCGCAAACTGATTTTTAAGTAATCATACGTAAAGTAACTAAAAACTTTATTAACTAAGCAAAAATACCTAAAGTTGATTACGGAAATTAATACTACCAATTAGTGAGAATATTTAATCGTGAGCAAGTAAGAGTGAACTATTTAACTATAAGTTTGACTATAAGGTTGTTACATAAAGATAGGTAAGTTATTACGATCCAAGGGATATGACAAGGCATACTACAACATAAAGACACACATACACACATCTACATACATACATGGAACATAATAACTATATTACTACTACTTCATAATTATACTACAGATAGATGCAAATGTAAGAATAAGTGGACGGGGTGAACTGTTGTTCCAAAGGAGTTCATTTAGGGGTAAGGTGTAAAGTATACTTAATACTAACGCTAAGGAACTTATATGATAATTATGCATAAATACATTACATACAATACAGATACAATGTAACGTACTACTATCAGAACAAACAAATGCTCATTTTGTATGGGACTTTTAGAGTGGAGGGGATGGATGCTCACTACGTAGGTACTGATAAATAGAGAACCGAGTGCGTCTGGTGACATCCATCCACCCCGTAGACACAAAAACAAACCATTATATCTTACAACAATTAACATGTAATGTACTTAACTTTTAAACGACGGAACTAATTCTGTACTTAATGTTGTTGATTGATGATTTTACTTTGTGAACCGGCAGTCTTAATTCTTAGCGAGAGAAACTAGCGACCTACAGTAGCGTTGACCTACAAAACATGGTTATTAATTAGATTATATCGTTATTTATCACTTGTGTACTTCTCAGTTTTTACGTCTGTAGGTGCGATATAAATGTGTATTCCTTTAATTGTGTACATTCTGAGTTACAAATAATTGAATTACAAGACTTGTCTTTACTTGTTAGTTTTCCGTATCTATCCATATGTAGAGAGAATCAGAGTAATCGGAAAATCGCAAAAATGTGTGCCTAAGTGTGAAGGAAAGGCCAACAACCACAAGAGAACATAACCCACGACTACCACTTAATTATTATTCTACTATATATACTTGTACGACATCCTATATGCATAAGTACATTCGAAAGAAATAACCAAGAATAATATCTATCTCAATTCGGCTCACACACACAAATCCTAAATCAAAGCTAGAGCGTAAATGATACAGATACGATTAGACACACCCACTCGCCTAAAGATGCAGCCAATTAACCAAACAAATCAAACCAATAAGCAAACACATTCGGAATCTATCTATAAACCAAGTAAGAGTAACAGTAGTAGAATCAGATGAACAGTACATACAGAAAATGACTTTTTATTACTTGACTCCAATCACCAGTACAGAACAGATGAACAGACACAGGTGATAGCGTATAGTTAGACTCTTTGTTATATGAAATGTACCAAGCGTGCATAAATACTACGGATACAGAACTAGATAATATTTAATTACGTAAATTATCAAATTCCAATATACCATAATACCACACTTGACAGAAATAAATATATTATACTACTGTAATACTACTAATATTATTATATACTGTATACCGCAATACATACAAATACTTACAAGAAGAAGAAGAACAGATAGCTAAGATAGGTGTATTCATATACATGAATAGGTAAGTGGGTAGTTCTGTAGTAGAGAGACTAGAAATCGCCCATTCACAAAGAAACAAAAGTAATAAAACCAAGCAGTCAGCTTATGTACTTATATATTATCTATGAATAGACATGATTATTATTATGAGTATCGGATCATAACTATAACGAATGGTCGTGCATCCCATTGATTACTAAATACTTAACTATACTCCCTCATGAGAACTGACTGACGATCAGATCAGATTGATAACCAAAGTAAAAGAAATCTCGACTCAGCTCACGTCAGTCAGTTCACGATCAGATCAGCCTAAACGAATCTTGTGACAAGTCTACCTTATAATTGAAATTAGTTAACGTATTAGTAGGAACTTCTAACGGAATTTGTGCACCCACCCTTAACCTTACCACCACATCAACGTAAACTAAGCAAACAAAGGAAACAATTATTAAACCAAAGAAAATCTATAAATAAATTCACAAGTGCATGCCTGACTCGAGTCTAGTGTGGAACGAGTAATTTATTTAATCTGCAAGAACTGCACACACCGAGATGTCTGTATATATACTTGTATACGTAGTATTTCTAAAAACACTATATTAATTACTTATTCGAATAGAATCGTCGTAAATAATAAAATATGTATATACTCGTACTGTACCCTCGTCTCCACACTTGACTACTACATACACTTACAACAACAATTAACGTAGGCATCGTCACCATGTACTGTACTTACTGAAATACAATTACTACCTACAATACAACAATACATTTACTAACGGTACGTACACATGATATTATAATACATAAGAAATGACTTATGCGCAAGTAAAGTAAGTAAATTACGTTTGTCGATACGTCGCGTCGTCGCACGTAATTACATATTTACATTATTTACTACATACATTGCATACCTAACCGTAAGTGAGGTAGAGTACGTAAGTAACGTAATTAAGTATGTGCGTCAACGTCAATGAAATACAATCTGTAATCTGTGTACTATACTGAAATATGTATGTAACTTAATAATTATGAACTGCTACAATACAAATCCATTCCTATGTTTCGACTATACGGACAAACACTCAACTCAAATCACTCACCCAACTCACTCACACCCTTATCATCCTTTCTTGCGATAATCATATTATTAACTCTACTAACTAACCACTTCTGTTATTATTTTGACACAAACACACGACACCCTTGTAACTTGCAAGAAGAGTGAATGTATTTGTTACCCGTCAATGATGCTACGATCGTCATGATGTACTGTAAATAGTTTGCATGGATTGAATGTCGGTTGATGTTGACTCAGAAGCTACTCATAAATTAATACCTAAACTAAGTAACTAATACTATACTCTAATACATAAATGCATACTACTATAAGTCTACTAACTAACGTAAGTAGAGTAATGAATCGTGGAAGAGGGATTTGTTAGCGTTTTCTATTACATCGATTGATTGAGAATGCGTGACGGTGCGACAAAGACTGAGTCCGAGCGAATGATTGATCAGATGCATAGATAACCGCTGTCCAAGAATGGTTGACACTGGGTGTTCCACTCAATCTCATGTAGTTCAACGAGTGCATGAGTTTTATGAAAATAAAAGTGTATACCTAAATACATTCGGACACACGGATACCAACCACGTCTACCGATTTCTTTTCTTTCACCACATCCACCGATACCTAGAATTCTATTCAATGGCTTTGTCACACTTCTCTGTAGAGATCATATACACCCGATGCACTCTCAGTGGCAGGGACACCTTTATTGTCACTTGGCAATCCCTCAATTTTCATCTAATGACTTCATGCATATGGGCGGGGCACCTTTTCATGAACATCAACTTTCAATAGAACACGCAATCATTAGCATGCGTTATGGCTCTGGCGCTCATCCCTCGGCTCAGCTTCATCATACTATTTCACATTATTTGGTTATCACTACATAACACAAAGTTATAATATACAGTAACTGCAAATTATATCCTCAAGAATAAGGTATATTTTAGTAGAACTAAAATTTCATATAATATTCACTGGCTCCTGCATAACTTTCATAACTACTTCTTATGTACTTCCTCAAATAATGACACCATAACAAGGATTATTTTAAGAATGAAAAACATTTCTGGGCGGTGCAGGTTGCTTTCTGACTGGACATTACTATAGTACTACTTATGGTAATACGGTCAGTGTTTAAAAATTCTTTCATTAGGTATGCAGAAAATTTTTTACGCATACCATGAAAAAGAAATTATTACCAGAGCATGAAATACTATTCTTCAGAGTATACAGGGGATGTTCACTAATTAGCTAAAACAATCGAAATAATAAAGCGTACGCATTTCAGTACCTGTTAGGCTTAAAACTGTCCTCAAAAAAGCAAAATGTACATAGAAATAATGGAAAATGGACTTACCATTCTATCCTTACGTAATGTAGAAAATGAGCATAAATGTACGTGTTTTTTAAAAAGTGCAAAAGGACGAATCTTGGAAGTTGATTGCCTTGTAATAATCAGATTGCAATAGAAAACTAGAAGGCTAGAAAGTACTTCCAATATCTCCGATACTTTCTCCCTTGAAAAATCCCATAGTAAATTAGGGTCGCTTTAAATCAATTTAAATAATACTTTAAGAATGTGTATTCTTGCATTTTAATTAGATTGATTAACTTTTCTTTGAAATATTTACGACGATGCTAGATGTCGTCCGCGTCCTAGAAATTCTTGTAACCGCTCTTGGACGTAATTCTTCAAGAAGCTCCTTCTTGCCTAAAGTTCCATTGACATATCTGTTTTAAGCACTCTTTCCCTTTTAGACAGTCTGGTTTCCATTATTCTATGCATTACTTGCTTTTTATGTTCTTTTAAAAACCCTTAACAGTGAAAGAGGTACTCATATGGCTTCACGGATGTAATATTATTGTGGAACCTACGTAAAAAGGAGGATCTCCATGAGGATCTGAATGTTTATTCTATCCTATATATAATATGTACTTATATTAGTGCTGTATTTAAGAAACTACGTCCACTGTTCCCTATTTGAATGATGCCGACATACAAATGCACAACAAATGCCATGAGGCATTTATGTTGAGCAATAATGTTTTTATTTGACCGCATTAACATTATTATGTTATCTTAAGCTTAAAGACTTCAAAGTAGGTTGTGTTTTCGATTCTACTACTTTTCTTTGTTGAGGCGGTGGCAAATGTAACAATAAATACGCGTTTACAGGTATCTTTGTACATAAGAGGAGAACACCTAGGAATAGCTACTTATCTACTTATACTTACTGTCTACGAGTCTAGCTAATTCTTGTGAGTACCGAGTACCCATACTAGTGCCACGCAAAACGAACAGGAAACAAACAAAGGCTACTTTGGCATCTGATCTTTTGTGCATACAAAGCAACTGCTTACTTTGGTGGATTTTCTACTGAGCTGTCTGTCTGTTCTGTGGAGGAGACGGAATGAAGAATCGCATGCCGTTACGGTTTGATTCGCTGCAGTCATTCACGGCAGAATTATCGTAATGGGTTGGAAGCCCATCAAAGGCCAGATAGAAATTACATTCTAGTGATCTTTTGAATTGAGCAAACCCTTTAAGAATTCAGGATGCCGTTGTCAATTGTAATATCTTCTCTGTACCATGAACATGTGGATCGAACTCTCAGATAGTGCCTCTCTCTCAGTACTCCTACTAATTCCAGTTTTCACCCATTGCCACTACCAATACTACCAGGTAGGTCACTTTTCTGTTTCTCCTCATTCAATTTTTGGGAATTCCTGGAACAGTTAAAAAGAAATAATAGTTTTCTGATTCCGATCACTGCAAACGTAATTAGGTAAATGAATTTCTTCCCGTGGTGCGTATTCTTAATGTAAATGGATCAATAAGCAATAAATCGATGAGGACACATGGGTGTAAACGTATGGAAATGGGAAATGAGATTTTGTGCGCGTTTATTGGAATAGTTTTGAAACGTGGAGAAGCTATTGATTAGGAAAGGTGAAATGTAATTGGATTGTAATAGGAGAGGAGCGGAAAGAAAAGGCGTCAGGTATTTCGGGAAGATGTGAGTCCACTGCTGGGAGGAAGAGTTCCAAGTTCTGCTTTGGAATGGACTCGTCTCATGTTCAATAATTTGGACTCACGAGGGATTTCTATACCTAATGGATTTATACCTAGTCCAGATCGAGTTCATTCCGGAGCGCTGGGTTACGAGAAGCGAATTGTCTTCTTCAGGCAAGTTATCAGTTACATGTTTTCTTTTCCTTTGATCCAATTCCCCCTTTCTTCTCACAATATTTTATGCATGATATTGTGCACAGATACATAATCAAGTCGCACGAAAAGCAATTTATCCTTTTTGTTTATGCATAGCATTGTCATAGGTGGCTGAGTGTCTGTCGTCACTATTCATTCACACTTCTTTAGTCTTGTCAGGAAAAACGAGGGAATGCTCCCAAATTCTTTCTTGGAATGTATGATAATGACAGTGAAAAGTGTCGTCTGTGTCAATGCTGTGCATAATTATATGCAGATTTTTCTGTTATATATAATCAGGGGATATGTTTTTGGTAGTCAGAATATCCAGAGAAAACATAAATTATCGAATTACCTGCTATGGGACAGGTAATTAGATAATATGTTTCATTTAACAATGATTTTTGCATTTCTCTGAGAAATCTGTGCTTATCACATTTCCATGCAATTAATTTTAATTAGAATGAACGTAATTTCATTGTAGACGACAACAAAGAACCGAATGTTCATAAAAATATGGGAATAACATAATGGAAACATTATTAACGCTGCATTTAATTTCTTTTATAGTTCATAGGTAGACTTTAGCAGTAGTAGTTAGTTTAGTCTCTAAATAGTGCTTAGGTACATAGAGAATGTAAATTCTGAAGGCATTTATCTGACTACCATGACACTTTAGTAATGACAGCTTGGAGCCATTCGTTGCATCTACGTACAGACTGAGAAATCTCAACCCAACAGTTCCACACAGACAACGGATAGAAATTATTCCGGACTTGCCACATGAAACGATTTCTCCTGAACAGGATAATGGACATGGTTGCTGCAATCATCAAATTACCGAAGGGCTTAGTTCATCTCCAACCTTTGCTTTCTCCCGAACTCCATCAATTATTCCAAATCCCCCGAATGTCAAATTACAAGTTAATGCCGCTGGAGCCAAGCCCAAAGAATTTCAATCATACTTCCCCAAAAATAGTCACACTCATAGGGAAGAAACACACCAGTCAATAGCAAGTGTGCAACCGGTATCAGCCCTACCTATGCATGATACTCATTTAGACAACTACAAGCAACTTCTGGTCGACGATATTATCATGAAAATTCGACAATCCCCATATATTCTTCTTACCACATTTCCAGTGCCAAGGAAAAAACGCCGAAAACGAAAGCACAAAGTTAGGAAACTGACATTAGCAAACATACTTAAACGGTTACTGTAAAACGATAATCAATAGTCAATCTTTTCAATATTCATCAGAGTTGTAGGCAAATCCATAATTTGTTAGATTAAAGTCTATGCCTCAATAGTTTACAACAGTATGAATTTGTAACACTTTCATGGTATAATTAGGTACAAGGCTACTGTATCCTTAGGGACACGCATTAGAGCTTAGACAGGTTAGCCCACCTGGGGGTGAACAAAATAAAAAATTCACTTTTTTCGTAATGGGACCAAATTTGGGAATTTGACCCCAAAAAGAAATCGCAAATAGCAAAATGTTACTGTATCTAAGGTTACTAGGTGTAGGCACAAGGAGCTCACACTGGCTGGATCTAAATTTGACAATTTAAATTGTCAAATTTAGATCCATTATGAAAAAAGTGAATTTTTTATTTTGTTTACCCCTCAAGTGGGCTAACCTGCTACGCCCTGAGACAAGACACTAATAGTCAACGAGCCTTGAATTAGGTATTAATGAAATGGGCTTCATATAATCAATCAATTATCTGCACCTAAAGATGATATACATAGGTATATATTGCGTTTGCAGACACTTCTCATTCATCTAAAAATACAGCTACTTTTATTGCTGTCATTTCTCAAATAAATATCGAGTTTATCGACAAGAATCTACCTATGTATACCTTGAAAGGAATCCAAAAGACTTTTTACTGAAACGTCGGCTTATCCACAATGTTTTCATTTTTATTCAATGTCATTAGTGATATTATTTACGGTTTGCATGAATAATAATAATTTGCGCATCACTTATTTGTATTTTATTTTACTATTTATATATTTAATAATCTGAATTTCATACATGTAGGGAGTTAAAAGAAGACCATAACAGCGGTACACTGTAAGCTAACAGGATATTGCAAGTCATCAAACTTTATAATACAATATTGTGTGTGCTTCTTTTAGCGTTACTTATTTCTAATTGCGTCTCGTTGTACACGAAAGTCAGAATAAATTATGTTTGATAGTTAGAAAAGTCAGCTAGAAAATTAGTACCCCGAGGTTGTCCATGGTTTTATAAAATAATTAGCATTGACGCAATAAAAAAATTTTGAATTTGCAATCTACGTAAGTTTATTTAATTATTTACATCTTTGTGTAATAATAGTTTGCTCAGCTTGTGATGAGACATAACTTAAGTTACGGATCTGACTCTAGTTAATTATGCTTTGATATTTCGATATTAATAAATCATGATGAAGCATAATTGTCCTGGTCAATTATATTATCAGGTTAGTGCCAATGTACGACCGTAAAATCAGTATTGTCATGAAAAGGTTAGTTGCATCGCTAGTACACTTAAAAATGATAACATGGTATTACATGACAATATTGAGCTAATTTTGGATCTTACCTCTTTAAGGACACAAATATTATGTCCTAATTGGTTTTAAACCAAAGCCGAAATTATTAAATGGTTCATAAGGAATGCACGCATATGTAAATACATGCAGAAACTTTATTTATCATGAATCATGATATATCATGTTACATATCATAATTGGCAATTTCATACCTGAAGAGGTTTCACTAAACCAATATGTACCATTTCAAACCACACCGTACTAAATTATGCAGAGTTCGAAGGAAATGCATGCAGTGCACAACCAGATTATGAACAAAATTAAGTTGGGACGTCATATGAATGCATTGTTAAAATAAAACCGTTGCAAAAGGAAAATCATTGTTTTTGCCTCAGCTGCAATAACTGGAAAAGTTTCATTTCGTGATGTCAATATTATTTTTGATGGAATAAAGCTTACTTGCGCAAAATCCAAACAAAACAAAGGGCCATTAACTAAATCAAAGAACGGTATTTGCGGTACTTTTGCTACATAGCTTTCAGACTGGAAAAGCCATATGCAAGAGAATGTTTTATAAAATGGGTGAGTCATGCAAAAATGTGAAGTAGCATTTGTAGATATTCAAGGAAGGTCATCATAAACGTTCAACTAAGAGTATATCATAGACTTTTACTAATTTCGAACTCTAGGATTACCAGATAAATCTTAAAGGATTAAACTTCGAACCTGAAGGAACCACAGAAACTAGTTAGCACGATGTATCAATTATTAGTACACGTTTGACTGTTAGTGCCCTGGGCTAAAATATGGCATATTATTGGTGTGCGGGAATTACGAATTTCAAATCGTAGAATAAAATAAACCATAGAACCAATATAGAACCTCCATAGAACCCTATGATCACATGAAAAACAGGTTGAGAGAATTATCTCACCGTCTTCCTGAGTTGCAGGTCATCCTCACAGAACAGGCTTTGAAGTATCTATATTACGAAACCCATATTGGACACCGAAGTGTCAGCATCACTTAACCAACGACAATTAGTATAATACTAAAATGCTTATTTACATTTTTCTACCGTTTTCGCCAATCTATCTTTAGCCTAAGAAATCCATTGCGTGAAGACATTTTTGGATTCTACTTTTGCAGTTACAATAAGATTCCTTGATTTTTCAACTTAGAATTAATTTATGGCTCATTAATGTAGAGACTAATGAAAGGTTTCTCCTTATTCTTGAGAATCATTTCTAAGCATGTGGGTTAATACATAGCATACTACATATGTAACTAAAATTCCTAGCTTTTAGCCTGCTTTACCTTAATCTTAGAAGACCTGTGCTATGTGAATTTTTGCCCATTGTCTTCATATGTATGTCCAAGCCTTCAATTGGATATCTTCACGTGATCTACACTTACACCTCTAAATGGTCTACTACCATCCCAGATTATAAATTCTACTTATGGTACGCAATGGTTTACAATGGATTCTTTGTAAGTCACAAATAATATCTATCACGAACGCAGTAAAGAATTATCAGCGACTTCTAAGTTTAAGTGAATTGCATTTTTATCTGCAGAGTAAAAAACGTGGTTTTCTCTAATGTATTACATTTTTGCATGATTTCAGCTACCGCATGCACATCTGGAATTGCATATATCCAAAACACGAAAGCAGCAGAGGCAACTTTGGTAGAAAAATAATTGGAGGAATTGACATTAGATAGAATTGAGGAAAGGAAGTGATTTTCGATAGATTGATAGGAAGATGGTTTAGAGGAGAAGTTATTAGACCAGCATCAAGGATACACGGCGATTATTTATATTCGTCGTAACTCTGTAAGCCGATTGGAAGGAATAATTAGGTGGAGAGTAGAATGAACTTCTACTTTCGCAAAACCCATAATCATCAATCAACTCACATCTTGTTTTAAGTTCAGCCCACGTAAAAATTAATTTATGGACTTCATCAAAAACGCAATAATAGGTTATTATATGTAGTTGCTCCATCTCTATTTTCAATCAACCCATGCATGAAATAATTTTGCTGAACTAAAGTCAAGTTAGCATATGAATACCAAGGAATAAGTGAGTATTGGTAAAGGGCAATCATATTAGTAGGTCTTTCCTGGATATCACTAATACAGTGTATTTATTTCGTGCTCTACAAAACAGGAACTGACTGCTGTGATTCAAAATGTAATTAAGTATTCTCCTTTTGCTGAACAGGGTGAAATTTAAAATGCAAATGGATTTTCATGAACTTGAAAACACAAATTTATTGTTAGCATCTAGTTAACTTTCCTGTAAAATATTTGACAAGCCAGGAGAGAAATTTATAAAATTCATTGCCTGTTATTTTTATTATTAGTGAAGATTCATTGTGACTAATGGTGAGTAGCGTAATGTCTAAGGCTTAAGTTTAGGAGGAACAGGAGGTGAAGTGTGTTCGGATGATGGGGAATGAGATATAAGGAAGATATTAACTAAATTGACGGACGAAACTTTTTGAACAAATTGGTTTCTTCTAATAAGACAGGAGCTGTCTGGAAGAAATTGTATTAATTTTGGTGAAGAAGCATATGCCAGGGCACGAACTATGATTTGACATTTAGGTCAATGCAGACATCAAACACGCATACATCTCACTCAGTCAGCAGAATGAAATACATAGCCTACTAATTTCACTGTGAGCTAATCACTGGGGTATCGGCTGATCGATAATGGTACTGGATGCAGCCGGAGTTCAACCAGAATCTCATTCAATCCTCAAGCAAACTTCTTTACAATTTTAATGCGAAGAAGGATTTCAGTTCGACTTCGACCCGGTGGTGGGTGTTTCTTCATTTCATTTTTCTGGTGTCTTTGTGTTATCTCTGAAATAGTAAGGACAGACATTTGTAAGTTTTTAGGGCTTGTACTCTCAAGCACACGAAATAGGGGTGTCCTATTGCAAAAGGTTAACCTTTGTCATCTCTGTTCTTCGTATAGTTCTATTTTTAGCTGCTGTAATAATAATAACTAGATTTTATTAACAAAATTCCGGTTTTTGTTGTCAAGCTAAGGCTCGCCTTCTGTCCTTTGATTCATGGGTATTTTTTATTTGTTTACTGTTTACCAACAAAATCGACCGACATACTTTTGTTCTAAGGAGGACTTTTAATAAAAAATTATTTAACCTTAGCAATGTTTTCCATTGGGAGTCACCAACAAATAAATATCTACATAATGTATGCACAGATACAACGAATAAAAATAATTTGTACTATTAGTCTTATTGTTTTCCGCTTTGTAAATTACATTAATTGGTGTAGATAACTGAGACAAATTGCTATTTCATGCTTTGTTAGTCAGATGCGATATGTAAATACATAAATATTACCAGCAAAAAGTGCATGTTCACATTGCATTTACATCTACCTTAGCTTCTCACATTGTGTACCACACAAACAAAGTATAGCGACCGAGCCATTAAAATCCAGCCGTGCATAAGCTACCTCTGTATTACATTTATTACAAGACGAAATATGAGTGAGGAGGAGGAATTACACACTTTGGAATTGAGGAAGGAAGGAAGTCAATCAATAGAAAATGAGGTCTCTTGTGCATTTAAAGTTTTACATGTTAGATACTCAGATCACTCATCACTTCTGAATGCTTGGTGCATGAATCACTACTTTACGGAACTTTCTTGACTACAGCCAATTACATGCTACAACACTTCTGATCTGATCTTTGTGTGTAGCTGCAGTTTGGCTCACATTAGCCCTAAGGCACTCTTATTACATATTTCAATTACTGTTTCCAAGTCAAACAGCTACATAGTCATGCCTTCCACATCCCTTTTCTATCGATATGAGCTTCATTCCATAAGAGATCCACTCTTTTCAGTATACCTAGCTCTATTGTTGCTAAATATTCCCTTTGTTTTCTTCACAAGAAATTCTATTGATAGAAGCAGTCAGATTTAATGGGCCAGAACACATAGATAGCTTTTTAATGCCTTCAGCAAGTAATATTTAACATGCAACAATATGCACCGCTTTCGTATCACGTTGATTCCCATTAATCGATATCTTCTATACAAGAAACCCTTTATAATTATTTCTGTTATACGTTTAAATTTCTATTTTATGCAATCTTTGAAAAATCTCAGCAGATATCATAAGAAATATGGGTTACGCAATTTAATTCCAATTGTTCGAATTATTCTATTTTTGCATATTGTAACTGCAATTTAAAACTTAAAATCATTATCTGGTGAATACAGTGTATAACAGTGCAATTCCCTCTGAATAAAACCATTTTCTTATTTGGTAACAAAGGAGTAATAGTTTAAATTTAGTTTATCTCTAGATATTTGCATGCTCAGAGAATTTGCTTATACAACATAGCCAATTGAGATCATGTACCATGTAATGTGTGTACACATTATAAATATGTGGCGATTAGGGAGTGTGCCCTACTCCTACTGACCGCTTATGCGCTATAGGATTGCAGAGACAGACTAACTTGTATATACATACCCAGTAATGCACAATGTACATACTAATGAAGGTACTTGTAAAATGATTACATCGTTTATCATGTGAATAATGCATGTCAGTCAGTCCGTGAGTACATTAGTTAGGTATATGTAAATACATTCAGAGCAATGATAGCAATAATAAATAACAACATTATCTGTAAGTATCTTTTTCTATAGACAGCTAGTATAGTATGGATGTGTACCACTTTTAATGTATTAAGATTAATATTTATATCGCTGATAAAGAAGTTTGAATATTTAAGTTAAATTATAATAGACAGTCAGGCCCACCCGACCACTATAGCGAAGAGGATGATCAATAGAGATTTCTTCCGGATTACATAAGGATAAGTTTATTGCCTTTAAGATGAGATGGCCTTTAGAGTAAGACATGACCTTAACTCGTGGACACTGGATTGGACTGGAGTGAAGTGGAAGAGCGAAGCCAGCTATTATGGCTTGCAGAGAAGCACATACTTCTTCTTGATTATGGTTCAACAATATAGTAATCCATACAATAAATACCTTCTAATGCTTATTTACTATACGGTGAGTTATTTAATATGGCTATTTAGTTACAGGAGTTGGCTGAATAAATCTTCAGATTACTTCTTCGTATGAAATCATACTAATAATTATTCGTTACATCTTATGTGTTTACATCTCATGTACAATATATAATTGTACTTCGTTATATCAATGCTACATTAATAGTATAGCAAAGTATAGTATACTAATAAGACGTCACTATAATTGATACATTACAGCGAATGTGTTCATGACAATAAATACTCAGTTGAACTTGATGGAGGCAGAACTAAATAAACCAATAATAAATAATAATATGCTAAAAATAGTTGAGGTCTCGAAGAGCAAATGACTGTAAGTGAAAAATATGGATGATAATCTTAAGGCTGAAGGTGAGCGACATGAATGACATGTAACTCTGCGATTCTTTAATATGCGGCACTGGTAATACCACAGTTATATGTATACACCTACTAATTGCATAGACTATATATAATGACTATTCTATGTATTTAATGTTTCGCATCCTGCATGTATGTAGTAATTCACAATGTAGGCACGTATTTAGAGGGGGTACGGGGGCACGTGTCCCCTAAATCTCACAAAATATAGAAATTCAGAAAAGGCAATAAATCGTAAGAATTCTAAGCGCTCAGTGCAAATATGTATGATTTAAGGCCAATATTATAGCTGCTAATAGCAAAATTTCACTCGCTTCGCTAGAAAAAGTCATCTTTTTGGCAAGGTTTTTTATAATGCTCTTAGCAATTCCCATACTGTGCATTTTATTTAACCAAAAATGCTGAAAATAGTAAAATGAGATATATTCGCAATATTATCTGGTGTGTCCCCCTTGACCAAATTCCTGGATACGTGCTTGTAAAACACAAATAAGGCACCTTTAATTGTATGGCGCATTTTCATCATGTGTCTAAGCATGCATACCGTAAATACTGTAATGCCCACCCATTTTGTACAATTACACTATATAATATAGGTAATTAATAAGTATTAATAAGTTAAGGTTACTTTATCGCAAAAATGTAATTTCTTGAAAATAAAAGTAACCGTCACAATAACAGTCACTAAGAATGTGTATAATTTTATATGAAAATTTTAAAACAAGAATAAATACTAATCAAATCCTTTTATAGCTGGATATTAGTAAGAATAGCTGGACATACTACACCACGTATTTTAGAAAATTTAGTTGTCCCCCATGGTCATACGGATTGTACTTCATTAGAATGGAAAAATATTATTAAAGGGCCCAATCATAAAAGTTAAACTTGCGGTAAAGCTCAAAAACTTCCCTCAACTAAAGCCCCTACAGTGGAGTTTGATTTTTCGAGTAATCGATACATAGATGAGTGTCATCAAGCATTAGATAAGTTTGCTTGGCATTGACTTTTTGGAGTTATCGTATAATTCTCCTCAAAATTGTGAAGTGGATTTTTTGAACAATAATTTGCGCGGTGCGGCCTCAACAATTTTCTTGCTTTTGAAGCCTTACCTTTGATTTTGGTCATTAGTAATCATAACTTGAACTTGAACTTTGGCTTTACTGCTGCATCAAATAATTTTGAAGGAATAAATTGTCAAATATTGTCTTGAAATAGACTTTATTGCCCTATGACTTTTGATGAGTCATTACACACCTTGCAGCAAGTATATTGTGTCCACGCCTGTGTAAACTTCGTATAATTCGAGCTAAAAGCCATGCTAATTTTGAAAAAAGAGCAGGAAATGAAATCAATAGTTATCCTATTATTGTTTGCTCATTGGATGCTAACTAAACAACATTGAATTGTTTGAATATTTTCTCGTATTGGTAGTAAAAAAAACCTCGGGCCTCCATACTGGCCTCGTCCACCCAGCTGGGTGGACGCGGCTACACCGGTTAATTGAACGGTGCGGTGGTGGAGTCTTTCAAATTCTTTGGAACTGCGTTACATGTAAAGAGTTGCTGTTGGACTAAAAAAACTGTTCAGTTTGTATAGAATTCCACATTTACGTTTCTGTTTTCTACGAATATGCTTTTAGAGATTAGACAGTTTGTCCATTACTTACCTATACATAATTTTGCTTAAAGTCCAATAGCATAACTTGATAATACCAGTTGTGCCTTGTGCAGGATACCGATATCATGCATTTTTATGAGCATTTTCGCTTATATATGTTTATAGTACAGGGCACACATAACAGTAGCTCCTGCAACATTTAAGTACATCGAGAGATTAATGAATTCCGCTCACATGTCTGTGCATGATCGAATCACAACTTCATAAAAAACTTTGATTAACACCAAAACAATTATATCCGTCATTGTAATCTGTAGGTTTGAGTTATCAATAATATCTTCTAAATGTTAGGTACCTTTCCCATGCCTCTGTAGCATGATGGATATAGAATCTCAGAATGCAAGAATTGGTGCATACTTTAAAATACAGTATATACACATTAACAAATCAGCAGTAAAACAGGATGTACAGTACAGTAATGCTGTAAGTAATTGCATTCCATTGAATGTCGTATTTCGTAAGGAAAGTAGCGATGTTCAAATATTTCTCCTATAAATCTGACAAAATTCAAAGCAAAATACTGATAATGATTTTAATGAAAATAACTTTGTTAGATTTGCGTACTTGTAAAGTAATGGGTTCTATTGTTTAATATTATATGTGAATATATAGATGATCATTTCGGAAGAAAAGTCGAAATGACGTCTTATGTTGTATGGATATTCGTCATGTTGTTTTTTAGATGATATTGCTCAAAGTTGTACCGGACGTCAATGGGGATGGGAAACGATTGACATTTGTATGTTGACGAAGTGCTGTTTACGTAATCTGTGCGGATCACGAAACCATGCGCTAGTTTTGTGGCTTATTCTTAGCTAAATTCGTATTTGTTATTTCCTCCACGCTTGTGATTCATTATGGTGGTATTTTGGGAACACAATGCCTAGAGCTAACTTGCGATCAGTACAGTAGTGAAGTGTAGAGTAAGCACGACATATGACACTATTGTAGAATAAAAATAAAATTTTTAGTGCGCAAGAAGTGAGCTCACTGCCCCCGTAAGCCTAAGTGGATTATCTCGCATATGAAATTTCTACTGCTATAAAACGCTTTCTTCTATATTCTACCAATTTAGTTGACATACTACTAGTGCCGTCCTTCTCCTCTTCACACGGTAAGTAACTACGTATTTGAAAGATATCTAACCTCTAACAATATTCGGTATAGCACTATTTATAAATAAAGTAATGTATTCTGCACTAGTTGTTAGTTAGTATTTACCTAGAAGGTTTGCGGAGACGGAGGGCAGAAGGAGTCAGGGTCTGAGTGATCCGACGAAAGTCATTCATGACTTCATGAGAGGAGTGCTGTGTAGTTGACTAGAGAGAAGAGCCACAAAAGATGAGATGAGATGAGATTCACGCGCGTACTGCATGTAAATTAGACATCTAGTTGATAATCTCCTGCGCGCTCCTCTCCACCACTCTCGGCTTTTACATGTGAGTCTGCACAACTCTCAAATCTGACTCAGGTCTATATCTATGTGGCCAAACTGAAGGAATAAATGTTTCTCATTCTCAAACAGCTTACACGAACCAAACAACACACGCTCAAATGTACTTTACTTGTACTTACCATGCGTTTACGTGATGCAGAGATCTTTCCCTATCTCTCTATCTCTCTACATATACGCTGCATTTAATCACTTATAAATATACACCGTAATTGACTAGCGAAAATGAGAGTAAAATTATATTCTGCTTTCTATGTAGTTCCCTCCACTCTTTCCAGGATATACACATTTATTTCTTTTTCTGTCGCGCGTCTTAAGTGCACACAATCTACACGACATAAAATCTCAACATGTTTTACGCAGTTAATTGTGAATGCAATTTTAATTACTCAAGTGAGATTCTAAATGCAGGAGAATTCACATTTTACAGTACTTAAACTCAAAATCTGTAGAACGCTTTAAAGAAAATTAAACATAATGCAAAAGGTAATTATGTATAAACACTACGTAGTTTCGCATTACAGTGTTTATAGTGATTTTTTAATCGGATTGGGAAGATACTGCACTAAGGAATGTATTAATGATGTGGTCGTCTTACGCTATAGATATGCAAGTATACACAAATAAGTATTTATTCATGGGATTAAGTAGTATCAGAGCACAACTGTGTAGTCGGCACTATATTCACATAGAAAAACATCTGCTGACAAAAAGACAGTGACTTGTCTGTTTGATATTTGAAGTTTGTGCATAAAGGATAGGAATCGAAAATATCCATGTTTTAATTATTTTTATGTAGATGGGTACGAGAGTGTGGTTATGCGCTGGGAATAGAAAGAAAGCTATTATGTCGGAGATTGTTAGTGCCTAGTGTACATATGTATTTAGTTTTGATTAAGCAGAAAGAGATATTGCAGAGAAGATGAGTAGGTACTGCCCTGCTGTTGAATCACAGACTTAAATTCAGTGATATGATGAAAAAGTATGGTGAGTGCAAAATCAGAGTTGAGTGCTGGAGTGCTGTCACTTGAAAGCAGTTGTCCAACTCTGCTCTCTACTTTTCTCTCCTGGTGTGTTGTCTTTCCCTCCGAAATCTTCCCATTCTTCTATATTATTCTTCTTTGTACTATTTCACATCCTACCATTCATCTTGGAGATCCTTGCTGCTTCACACTGCAAGCAACTACCTTTTCACTATAACTGTCATATTATAAAGTTCAAAATGCTGTCGACTTCTTTTACTCACAAAAATGTTTTTTGTTTTTAATTCCACTAGCTGACTTTACTTTGCATTACTTTACTTTACTCACTCAGTTGCTTCTGTTCCTTGTCCTTATCTTGACAAGCAGCAAGTAAAAGCCTTTCCATTTCCATCTCGTGCGAAAATAGCTTTTGGCGCAGTGAGCTCTTCTATGGATATTCATTCCTTAGCACAATCCTAGTCTCCTACTCCAACCCTTCCTTCCTACTCCAATTACCGACTTCATTTACCTACTTCATCTAAATTGCACGAACATTTTAATTTATACATTAAAGTCAAGAGGATTCCCAAAACTTCGCCGTTCGTATAATACATCTTGGCCAAGGAAAAGCTCTGCCTTTTCACCAAGAATCTTCTTTCCATTGCAGTGAACTACACCACCAGTCAGTTTCATCGATTCACACTTTTTTAATTGTTTTTTACACCACAGACCTACATACATTACCAACACACCTCCAAACACAAACACTCACAACATCCAAGGCAAAAAGTGCCTCAGTTCATTTAAACACAAAACCACAATCATGTAATATTTCATGATAACATATCATTTAATACCATCACAAACATTACAAAAACTGGTCCCTTTTCTTGATCCAGATAGAGGACACTTTTTATAGCTCAGAAGTCTTACGTCTCCTAATACATATATAATCAGGTGTAGATTACTTCCCTAAAGATGGCCAGTTCCTCAATAACTTTTTATCGCTAATAAGTTTTACATTTACATTTCCGTGCCCTAATTTCAAAAAAGTGAACATCACTCAAATCCATTCAAACGTTAAGCGAGCAAGTTACGATAAGAAACTCTGTCCAGAATTTATATACTGATTACACCAATACCAATATACCAATGTACCTATTAGTATTACTACCCAATTAAATCTCATTTTGAATGAGATTAATTTATTTTTTCCTGACTTAACGTTAGCATTTGTTCCCATACTCTTTGGATTCTAAGTGATGATATGTGATTAAAAGCTAGCAATACTTGAATAGTTTTTCAATACTTCCGAGTGTGATATGGAGGAAGCTGATTCGAAGAACTTGGAAATTTTCAAAAGAAAACACCAAATAGTATTATCATTTTTATTATTTTATTTCTTGCTTCTAAATTTTTGTTTCCAACATGTATGTACCTCATAGCATATATTATAAGCTTAGCTATTTCTATATTCACATTGCTAATAGTGAATAAATAGTACGCTAATTTAACTTTTTTGAGTCTGTTTCTGCCCACATGTCAAAAGCGGAGTGTACCTTGTTTCATTTTCTAGTTGCTTGACATACATGCATGCACGTACATCCTTACTATAAACAACCTTGCGTACTAATTCTGTATACATGCCAAATTTCAAAACACAAGAATGGAATAATTAGAATGCATAAGCAAGCAATAGTAGCTTGAAAGTTCAAAATACTGGCCAATTATCTTTGCTTGAGTCAGGTCAGGATGCTAACTCTATATTATTTCTACCTGGTACTAAACCTGGTCCAACTAAAATGCTTTGTACTTTGTATCATCTATTTATAATTATCTTACTACCGTATTAATGTTATTCAGGCCATTCTAAGATTCAAGCACATAATTTGAAATTCAAACCTTCGCAGATTCTACTATACAAAATATTTCATCTTGTCAAACACAAACCTCTCCATTTATACATTTCATTTTTCCAATAAACTTTATTTTGAATTAATTCCAAAGAATCTGTTTTAGAGACCTCTCATGCATATAAATGGCTATTCAAATTTTAGGAAACTGTACTCACTACCAATAGATAAGTTATAAAAAATGGAACCAGCCAAATGAATCATTCATGCACTTCACATCAGTGTTGTAACTGCTTAGTTTACAGTTAAGCACTTGTGTCATTGGCATTAGCCATTGATTTATGTAATTTGAATAGCAGGTAACTATGTATATTAACCTTAGAGCTTAAAACAAGTGCAAGCAGAGAATTGACAATATGCATTATAAATAGTTATCAAAATCATTACTACCATTTTTTCACATACTAACCCTTTTAGCTTGCCGCCCTATAACAGTAAGGCAAAGAACTATATGTATGGCTATCTATATAGTGCAAAATTCAAATATCATTCGATTACGATTTATCGTGGGCAATTATATCATAAGTGGAATCGTAATGATCTTTGAATTCGCAAGTTTGCATATAGGTACCTGATTATTGCTGTTTGTATTTGTATTAGATTTTACTAACGATTAGTCAAGTATGTACCTTCTGGATTTGAATTTAGTTGAATACCTAGTAACAATAATAATATGTTATTGTAAGTAGTACATGCTACGTACATTGTAAACAGCAGAGCACTCTTCTTAATTTGAATATGTATGTAGTTCGAACTCGAACTGGTCTAGTCTGATCTGACATCCCATGGCACGACACACTCGCACACACGTATCTGTAAATGTTCATTCTACACCTGAACAGAAGTAGTGAATGATTTGTAGTGGGGCGAGCTTGTCTGCTAGCGTGTAATGAAGTTATATATAATATATAGGCTATACTAGAGTGTACGTGGCGTACAGAGTGCGAAATATGCTGTGTAGTGCACACATTTTAGAATTAGGTGTGTAAAAGTTGTGTTTTGTGTATGTAAATGTGCAGCGAATGTTTAGAGTGTGTGCACCTGATTGTCAGATCTGTTGATGTCCATAATTGTGGTTGTGTTTACGATGTCTATACGGAGAAACGCTCCTTGGCCTTACATCCACCATATAGGAAGTTGTAATCGCCACAAATAAATAATATCGGAATGATTTCCGGTGTGATTGATCCTACCTACATGCATGCATGCACAGCCATTAAGCGGCCATGGCCTCAATCATTTTACTTTCAATTGGCACATGAAGGCTCCCTAAAAGACACGACTTTGCTAATTCTCATCAGCATTTGACTTCTACATAATCCAATACGTAACAAAGAGAGTCCACTATCCATTCCAAACTTTGTCGTGCTCACCTGAGAGCTTTACTGCTCACTTCATACAAATGCTTCTACACTAATCTTATCACTGCAGTCTGATCAAAATGATGTATCTCAGAATTTGCAATGAGTCTGTTTAATACTCACCAGGTATTTCGCTTTATTTTTTATCTCTCGCACTTTTGCATTTTTTATAACATTAACTTTACATACCAAGGCAATTAGGTAGGTATGTACGCTCTCCTATCATATCCGTACTTTTATACAGGTACGCTCTTATTTGTTTGCATGGAATACGGAATGGTGAATAGCGTGGAGTCCATAAATCCATATTTATATAGGTTGTTAGTGGAGTACCTAGTTTCGTATTTCTTAAGTATTAATAAGTATTGTCTGGTTTGTTGCGGATTATAATAAGGATGGGTACAAAAGAAGTTCTCGAACGAAGTAGTAGATCTGACTTAAATGGTGGGTTGTAGAAGGTAGTCTGTATTTTGTTGGTTTCGTAACGAATTAATTGCATTTCCTTTGATCTCTCGATTTCATCTCCCCATTCACATTAATTGAATCCGCATCCCGCCTTCCTTTGTAGTAGTACTTTATATCTATAATACGAGGAAAGGTCAAGTGAGCAATTACCTGACATGATGTCATTTGCTCGTTTTGTATTTATCTATTGTTAACATCCTGAACTACACTCCTTTGTAATCTTTTAGTCGACTAAGCATTCTCTCGTTATCTCTCAACGACTCAATTCAATATTTCATCGCAATAGGCCCAAATGCAAATTGGAGGCACAAAGACGTTCCATATTTTCTATTTCTTCTGTACAATCCATCTCTTTCAACTTGATCACTCACAAATCTTTCGGCAAGACGTGACCCTTAGCTTTAATAACATAACTTGCGGTTTATCAATGTAGAATGAGCATCACAAATATTGATATTACTTAACTGCATTGAGTGGAGAGGCAAACATCGCATGATCAGATTTGCTGATGCATAAATAGAAAGACGTTCATAGTTCAAATCACGTATTTTTATTCAGCATTTGATGAATTCATGTTTGTAATGTACTCCGACTCGATATACGCAAATAAATAGGGCACACTAAAAATTATACATATAGGTGGCTACTTACGCAGACTGTTACTGTGAAGTGTTGCTTGGTAGAGTGTTGAGCACTGCATTTCATTTTGGCACGATTCTCAATGCACTTCATTCCTTTCCTACTTGTCAACATTTTAGTCTTACTTGTAGTTTATGTTACCGAATGACGACCGGGTGTGACCTACTTGTATCAATAAACATCACTAGAATATCCTATTTAGCCAGAACGGTCTATACAAAGGGAAGACATACGATTCTAACATTAACATAACATTGCCATTTACCTTCAAGACTAATGTCCATCGTATTCGAATACATATTTCATCCAATGATCCTACGATTTACTGTCGATGCAATTAACTATGTTCCACTATCTCTGAACTACTTACAGATCGTAGATATTCTCTTTTATTTACGTTTTCAAAGTACTCCGCAGACTTGACCAAACTTTTTATGTAGCTGTTTACTCTGTTCCTGTATTAATGTTCCCAATATTTATGTTCTTTATGCTCTCTGCATTGAATAGAGTGAATTTTTATACATATTTATCTCTAGCTCTAAATCAATAATCTGAAAACCTACATGTAACTTGGCATCAAACGTGATACTTAATATTTCTGTTAATGCGTTGGTACATAAGTGCTAAATTATTATTCTATCATTATGCCATATACTAAAACTTCGATTTTTATTTATTAGAAGCCACATTATATGCAGTAACATAAGACATATTTACTTATAAGATATTTTTGTCTTTTACCTTAAAAATTCATTTTTTTCAGTACAACATAATGTTTACTGCTAATAAGTAATTTAGTTTCACCATTCATAAAGTGCTAAATGTACATTTATCAGTATGCATGAAAGTACCAGTTAGCATTGTCAATAGGAAATGAGAAATACATTAATTACATCTCTCTTCATACCATCCATTTAAACAGGGAAGAATTTTTGAGATTTAAAGTACCAGAATGTTTTACAGTTGAATTGAATGGAGAAGTGCATTTTTAAGAGGCACAGCTATTTATTAATTGCTGAGGGGGATTCGAATTATATATATATTGGATATAGGAAGCAGAAAGAAGTTTGCAATATCATTAGTAGAGAATACAGGGAGATTTATAGTAATAGAGATTGAACATGACACAGAGGAATTGATAATAACACATGGCTTGGTGCGGTTATCTCACGATCAGTCTCATTCTCTTTTTCAGACAGGCAGTGAAGTAAAGTCAGAAACAGACAAGAGGCAGAGCAGACAGATATAGATAGACTTATTATGTACACGGTACACAAAGAAGAGAGAGTAGAGACAAGCAGGACAGATACATCATAGTTCACTTTGTAAACATTAATAGGGCCGTAAAGAGCCTTGAACTACAGACCCAGTAAACTGAGCGAGACAAGTCAAGTGAACTCAACTCAATAAACCATTATTTTCTACTTCTTCCCGATTCAATTCAATACTCTAATCTGTCCTTAAGCTTCCCCTATTCAAATATTATATAATCCTTTCCTCAATGAAATAATTGTAGTCAATGCAACTGCTGTCGATATGCTTCTGGACTCCAATTTCAAAAATCTGAATGTTTGCATAATAATCATATAGAAACTTAGCTTAACATTGCGTCAATGGAAAATTGCTATTTCTGTACTCTTCCTACAGAATTCCACTTCATTCACTTTCTGATTTAGCTATTTTCCTGTAAATGTAACTGCCTAGGTGTGTAGTGTTTATCAATATTTGTTGTAAACATAGTAATTTACCCTTCACAACAACACCAATAAAATATGGGAAAGTTTCCTCTGAGAATTCATTTCTATTATTAAGTCAATGATACCATTCACCATGTGCCAAGGTAGAATCAAGTATTTCTTGTATTATTTTCTGTACATTTTATGTACAGCCATAATTTATTAAATACATTGATATAAATAGTAAATATATTTCTCTAGGTATGCTTATAAATTGCGATGTAGATATTTAGTTCATCTCTTTCACCTAAAAGAATTATTAGCACGCAATATAAAATGCTTAATATTTAATTATTTTTCATGTAATATGAATAATTTTGTTTACATAGTTAACTAATCTTTGCGTAGTTAGGATGGCCGGATGGATGGTTAATAAAGTATGTACAAAGGAGCTAGGCGACTGTCGGGTACTCAGAGGTGACTGGGCTTTAAATGCCATTTTCGGGAAAATTTTATTGATTTCACCTCAAGTCAGGTACTCTACTATTAACGCAGAAACTAGCAAAATTTAGATAGTATTAAGAATGCAAAAGCGCGTTGATTTGTAAAACTTATGTCAATACCCTGACTATATTTCGTGATGGTTACTGTAAACCAATTTATTTTTTGTGAGTTTCAGTTTGAGCCCTAAATTATATGGAAATAGTCACTTCTGTAAAAGACGTTTAGTAGGCACCTGAATAATACTGACCTATATATTTTATATGCTTGTATGCATTTTAACATGAATATAGTTCCTGTTATCTGCATTAGAAACCTGACATTTTGAAGTGGTTGAAGAGTATAAGATATCCTGAGGTCTCCTTTAACGATGGATGACAAAGCTAATATGATTTGGTATGCAACCGTTTGAAAGAGTATGATTGGAATATGTAGAGTGAAAGAGAGGAAAAGTGGAAAAGTGAATAGGAGAGAAAACCAGATGTGATGGCACTAAAGTGAACAAACAAATGTAGAGATACGAAATACAAGGCCACGCCAGGCAGACAATTCAGACCAGTAGGTTAAAGAGCGTGGGAGTTCGTTTACACTTTAAAGGAAAACATACAAACAAAGGTTGGCATTGAACAAAATGATTAAGGATAAAGGATATCACTACTGCACCAATCTCGAATGAAAGGAAAACAAGTTCACTCAATACCTATGCAAGAAATCAATTGATAACTTCTGGTCGTCTCCTCTAAAACCTTGTTAAGAATATGTTTCCTCGAAGAAATTGTATTGCTTCCCTTATTTATGAAACAGTGTACAGAATACAATCTTTTAACATTCAAGTTCCATATCTTAGAGAGTTGATATGCAAGATTACCTAGTTGATTTATTATGAAATGCATGAGCTCTGATTTAATAATTTGTGATACAAAATTAAAAAATGGTAGCCGGAGGATCTGCTTTTTACTGATAATCCAATTGAAGCGGAAATTTGATATTTGTAGGATTGACAACATATATTGTAGTTTTAATCTCACCTAATTATAGAAGGGAGAGTTGTGTAAAGCGTTAGGAAATAATTATATTGTGTTGGGCGTGCAATTAATTAAAGTTGATATATCCGGGAAATGAGATTGGATGAAATAGCTTAGGTGGAGTGAGGAATGTGTTGTCGGAATTTATATTAGTGGAGATGATGTATAGGGAGAGTGTGATTCAGTGTTGCCGACCCAGAGTTTTTGGGTTTTTGGGTTTCTGAGAAAACCTGACCCAATTTTTCACGAATAACCCATGGGGTTTTTTTGTTAGGCGGAAATACAAACACCGCGGTCTGTTATTCAGCCAATTATAGTTTATCATTGCAAAAACTGCAAATAATGAACATATTTGATAGATGCACTTGTAAGCAAGCATTCTTAATCTCATTTTGACTAAAAAAGTATGGAAATCAAAGAATATACCTGGAACATTATGCTATTTGAGTAGACCAAATGCCCAAAAACCCACAGAAAGCGATGGGTGGAGGGTTTGCTGAAAAGGCATGGATTTTTGGATCCTTGAGTGTGATTGGAAAGAAGTAGTAAATTTGTATTCTTTGCGTATGTACATTTGTAAGTAATAGGGAAGAGAAGAGCGCTAATAATAGAGATGTGTAGTGTGGTAGAGTAGGCTAGGTGACTGGAAAACGTATAGCTGCCATATCTGTTTGTTGTATCAATTGTAAGAATTGTATTTGTGTTTCTGCTGTTGTTTGCTCCAGTAGTACTTGTCCTCCACTCGGCTCCACTCGATTCATCTTGGCTCAAATGTAATCCTCGAAGTGTCTCTAACAGGCAAATAAAGACTGGAGCTTATCGTTAGTATTTCGTTAGACGTATCTGTAGAAGGAGAATGGTACACTCACTTTGCGTCAGCAATCGGCATTCAACTCTCAACTCTGTCAGCTTTCCAGCTCAAACAATCTTGTCTCTCTTTTCTATTATTATATTTGTTTGGAAGTCTAATTCTGTGTTGGAGGAGTAAATATGGAGTGGAAAGGATGGACTGACTGAGACTCCAAGTTCTAGAGCAGCAGGAGGAGTGCGGGGAAAAGTTGAGTCAAATAGAGCTGAACTAATAATAATTCAAAAAGTGGGCATCTATTGAAGGTATGTGTTCTTGCATAACATCTGAGGAACTGCAGTTCACATCTCTGTTGATAATGTCTAAGCATAATAATATTAGGAGGAGAAACAATATATCTTGTGTCATAGAAAGAAATGTTCCTCTACGACTGACACTAAGTGTGTAGGTATGTGTACAAACAAGACAAGGGACTTTAAGTTTGGGAATTGAGATAAGTAAGCCAATCGTTGATACCATTAGCGTTGGTTGAATGCCTTGTGCTATGAATACATAGCAACTCAATTCTCCAACTTCCTCCATTTCGGAATAATATTGTATCTCTACAGCTCTTGTCATTGTCATGTCAAAGAATATTAGCTTTTTCTCTCCGAAATTGGACTCTGTCTGTATAGACAACTAACTAGAGGCAATAACACGGGAATATCGATGGAGACGGCAGAAAAGATATTTCTCTTGAGATTTGATTACTTCTTTTCTGTTTGTCTTCAAATCGTCATTTTCAGTCACGACTTCCTTATTACTGCTTTAGCATACACAAACATTCATTTCATAAGGTATGCACAGGACAAGATATGGCATTATATTATGCTACTTAGCGGAAGCTTGTTATTACATGTCCACTAGGTATCCAACCCAGCAGTGCCTTCATAGTGCATATAGAAAGTACACTACAATTAAGTTTTAATGCACCACACTCCGTTATAGTCGAAACTCAGACCAGGCTTCGCCTACTTCTCGCTGACATTTACAAGCGTTTTATTTACTTTTACTACCCGGGTAATATCTCTACCCAACTCAAATAAGTACAACTCCCATCTTTTATTTTCTCTAGTCCAATGCACGTGAACTGTGTCAATTCATTTCGCTAGTGCACAGGTACTGTATAATAATTGGACAATTCTAAGAGAAAACATGCAATAATACTGATATTTACCTAGCGTACCTATTTATTTTATTAGCACTGCGTTATTACTCACGTTTCGACGTACCTGCTAATGGTAAGTATTGAAAGGATGAAATTCACAGCTGTACTGGGTTCTGCTTGTATTGACATAATCACAGAAATAGAAACCGGAGAGATATTTAAATTGCGAGAGGCAAAGTCCAAACGAATGTAATGCAAAACAAACAAAAAGTTTTTGCGTGGAAAAATAATTTCCCAAAGGTCTCATATTTAGAGCCCTGTAGATAAACAGAAAGGAAGAATGCAGTGGTAGCCACTCTGGTTTTTACTACGGTGGGTAGGCTATCTGGAGGAGTATTTAGCGTAGAGTTGGCTTCGGCACAGAATATATTACAACAATCAACTTCAGGATTACCTCCGATTACTTGTTCACACAGGCAATTTAGAAATGACAGGAAATTTCCGGGTAATGAATGAGACAAGCGAGTTGTCACAAAAGCTAAAAGTCATACATACAGAGACATTATGCGAGGAAAGCTAAGCTAATCGTACGTAAGTAAGCAACCAGCTTTCAAACTCACACGACACGATCGGTAAGACTGAGCTAACCCGGAGAGCCGACTTAGTGGAGGAACAGCACGGAGCAACCTTCATCTGACTTCTTACTACATGCATCTCGCATTGTCCATGATAAATACTCACAAATACAAAGATAAATACACACTCCATGCTCCACACACACAGACTCACTCAATTACTTTCCGTAGGTACTCTGCACTGTTTTCCCCACTCTGATACTTTTCCTATGAATAACTAGTTAGTTAGTTGGATTGGGACATGTGAGTAATATCCGTTATTTCCCTATAGCTGCCACTTCCCAAGTTTACTCTAGACATGACTTTAGGACACAAGTTTACAACTGCATTAACATTCTATACTCACTCACTCGCTCCGATGGATCTGTGTCATGCTCCTATTAGTGGCATCGCCAAATATATTCCTTTTCAGCCATCCGTGCACTTTTCTCTATTAGCCACATACGACGGACTTAGCACCAGTCTCTCTCTCCACTTCCACTTACTCACTTTACCTAAACACCTAGCCATGCACGGGGATGCAATCCAATTTAGCTGACTTAGTTCAAACACCGCTCCACCAACTCCAGGCAACTCAACCCTCGCTCGCTGTCGACTCAACGTTGTCATCCTCATCCTTTTCCGCACAATGCGACACATAACATACGATTAGCCACGTCTCTATTATTATCCTACATATTATTATGTTATATGTTATTATCTCCACTTCTCTCCGTACTCCACTCACATTTCTCACACACCACTTTCTCAGCCATTCCAACTTTCCTAAACATGCTCACTAAACTTACTTCTCCAACTCTCGCACACCAGATACTCCAAACGATACAACTTCAGTTCAGAAGTTCACGCAGCCTGCAATTTGTTATCAACTGAAATACGGAAAACTCACAATCATTTTAACACGAAACAAACTGATTACGCTACACAATATATCACACACAATAAAATGCATCATACTACAACATGCTAAACTATCATGTCGCTTAAATCTTTTTATTTTCACTCCAAATGTACAATCCTCACTCTTTCTCTTACTAAAGCAATCGATAGCCAGTTTTCAGCCATATGCGAATTTTTGCCACATCTTTTCAATTAATCTATGAATTTCCTGTTTATGCCAGTTAATTCGAAAGTAGAATGGGAGTTAGGGAGTTGGATTTGAAGCTAAACCCTCAAAATATCTTTAATTTTTAAAACACGCATGCTAAGTCATTCATTTCAATGAAAGTGAATCGAGCTCCGTTTTGGTTAGCATAACATAACTCTTATGAGAGAGCACTTAATGGGGAAAATCCTAGTTTTTGATTTTCCTAAAGCAAATCTGCAATATTTAATTTTTCTTAGTTTGTCCTAACGAGAGAGTTGCCGCTCACTTAACTAATTACTTAAGTGTATAATTTATGCAATTATTTTTAGCCTGCAGCAATAAATTTACAAATTATATTGTATTGCACTCTGCACTAATTATAATATCTTGAGTGGTGGATCCTTCTAGCAGTGCATATCGTGTCCATTTAAAGTATATATGAATGTAATAGAAACCGTTGTCAAAGAGGAATTAGACGGAGCACTATTATTTATTTGCTTAGGTAGCTGACATTACAGGAGCTTTCATTGAGTAAAGTGTGTTGGGCACCTATTATATGTTGATGTGCAATCTGAAACCTTACTTTTTGACTATTTTGATTCAAGACGTTTGTCGCCCTAGATGTGAGCGCTGATATTTCTTATTAGTATCGTATAAGAAAAAGGACTGATGGGAAAATAAATATTAGTAGCACCTAGCAGAGCATATGTGAATGAATATTTATTAGACATGCGTATAGCTGGTGTAGAGGGATTTGCAATTTTTCGAATTGTTGGTTTTCTCGTTTGGGATTTGTAAGTTGAGCTGGAGAGAGTTGAGTTGTGAGAGGTGCCGGGAAGTGAGAAGAGAGTGCAAAGACAGGATCTGCGGGGTAGGTCTGGGTCTGAAGCGTAGATAGGCGGAGGAAGGAATATGTGTGTCAAAAGTGCTGCCGTATGAACATCAAGTGCAGTCGCTTTGATGTGAAATGTGACATGACATGACAAGAAGAGTCAAAGGATGGCAGAACGGAAAATGCTAACTAGCGTAGTTGACTGGTATTATATTTCGATCAGTATTTGTGTCTGTGGACAGCGGCAGTTAGTTGTCCAGACTGCAGAGCCATAAACGGAGGCCTGACTGATATTCAAGTATTTAACATGGATTTTGAAAGAGCTTGGAGCAGGGCTGCTGCGAATGTGAGTGCAGCAATGATTAGAACATAAGAGTAATGACATGAGCGTTGGGCTGGAGCGACTCCAATGACTTATTCATCCTCCAGTCGGTTATTGCGATTCTTCCTGAAATTTAGTAAATACTCCTTGCTTCCTTCTCTTCCAGTTGACTTTGCTTTTGCGTCTATTGCTCTCTGACGTCCTGTCCTCGGTGACTGCCTGAAAACACTCACATTCAAATGGCCACAGGAAAGGAAAGAGTCATCTCATCACATAGAAACACAACGTAAACACAATCCTACTTTTGTCTGTTACTTTGTATTTTATTTTATCTCTATTGCATTTCATTGCTCCTGTGGAGTCCTGCTGCTCTGGCCTATGGGTCCAATTCATACTCCCATATCTCCATTTCTTTATACGCAATATCCTAAGACACTAACACTAACAATATCCCCTCTATACTTAATACACAAACACATCTAATAATATCCTACCTCTGCTATACCAGGTATGTCCACAAATACTAAATATAGTCCTCTAGTATAATAATAAGACATTTCCAGGAGCATAGCCCCTCCGACAGTCGCAATACAATTCCTAAATGCATAAAACAGTACATTTATCTGCCGTCGACGTTCACATACTATAAAAACAAATTGTAAACAATAATACAGCCCAGTCCATAGTTATCTTAACATCCTTACATAATCTATTATTGCAACCAGGTTATGTATTGGTAGTATTATGTATTTATATTATTCCTAAGGCGGAATACACTGATACCTATCGCACTTTACGATACATGTACCTTTATGCAGATAGAAAGATGACTTCTGCATTACCTAATTCTTTATCTAAAGCAAAACTACCGTCCTACCATTGCTTACCTTCAGTTTAGATCAAACTACTCTACTACCACGAATAGGACGAACAGACATGGCTATAATATTATGGTGAGAACTATAATAGTATAGCTTGCAGATCTGTAGCATGGCTAGCAACTTCTGGTTCATCTATCGCACAGCAATTATTACAATGTATTTATCATTCTTGCTACAATATATCTGCATTGCATGTAAACTGCTGCACTATGCATGTCGAGTATCTCCACTGTACACACCATATAATAGCAGTATCCTGCATGTTATGCAGTTATTATTATTACAGATGAAAGACAGGTTTTTGTTCTTTGATTTTATGTTCCGCATACTAGTCAGAAAATTACAACAGAGAAATTTCTTGGGTGGAGTTCTTTCATTAATTTAGATTTTGTCAGGTTCATATTTAGTTCTAATAGGAAATTATCATTTTACAATTTAACTTAAAATCAATTGTTTCTTCAGGCAATGGACTATCATACGGTGGTAATATATAGTAACTAGGCAATTGATGGACGTAATGCTCTTTGGTTACATAAAATAAATGTAATAAAGAAATTACATGTGCGCTACGTTCATACAAAACGTGCGAGGGCATCAAGCACTTTGCAAATTAGGACAATAAGCTTTACCTATTACCCTTGAAAAGTTAATGTAGCACATAGTAACTCTGTTATTATCATAATTACTTAATTAAGATTGACGACAAAAGCGTTTATGCTAGTTATTATTAACAGCATGGAAGATATCAAACCAAACGTAATTAAGCTGTAAAAATAAGAGCTACCCACGCAAGCGTTTTACTTATATTTACCAAATTATCCTAGAGATAGATACAGACTAGATGATAAGGGCAAGGTTATTAAGACAGAAGACGTTTGTTCGCATTAAAACACTTTTGATTAGCTCTGAACCTATGTCTTCAGTTTTCCCTGGTTTTCGTTTAATTCAGAGGAAAATGACACGGATTTATGGAGTGGAATAGACACTCTTACTTATACTTGTCTTACGTAAGATAATGAACGTCGCACTCGTAAGTAAGTTTTATCCAGTACTTCTTAGATTTTGTCTTTCATTTGACCTCTACAATTGCATTATGTTGAAATATCATGCAAAATCTAACGCACCTTCTATGTATGTAGGTATAAATAGTATTCCTATAAAACAGAAGAAACCATTATCACTGGTTATCGATTCAAGTATTGAGAAACATTGATTTTCGTCAAGAATATTATTTGCTTAACGGCATATCATATGAAGGTTAATCGTAAAAAGCAGTTCTCCATTAGTTGTATAAGCAATTCGTGATTCAACGCGAACAGGACATGACAGTAAGTAAGAAACGGTATGCAAACGCAGCGAGACATGTTAATTTGATAACTATTCATTAGATATCATCTTGTTGTTACAAACATCTCTATATGCAGTGATGAGATAATCAAGCGAATGTTATTAAAGTAATGCTTACAATTTTAGCATAAATATTAGCACTCTTCTAATACCAATAAAATCAGACTACTAATGAGATGTTAGAATACTTCAAACATAATGGGGTTTTTGTTGTTTTGAGTGCATTCGTCATTTCATTAAGCAATTAAATCCGGTATTACAAAGCACCTTCAAAGTCCGTCATTCCTAAAATTCTCTCCATCTCTAAAATTAGTTCCAATATTTGAGATTCAAATACCGTTAATTTTTATAAATTACCTAGTTTTGACGAAAAATTATGGTAAATTTTATTGTAATCTAAAAGTTGGGCAAATATGATAATACAACTTTTGTTGTAACGTAAATTCTCAGTAAATTCGATAGTACATGTATTTCCATAAGGTGTTCTGCCATCATCAAGATATACATCTTTAGTAACAGTGACATGAATATATTGTGCAGTACAGTAGAAAGGACCTACTTAATGTAGATAACTGGCAGTAGCATCAAGTTTGTAAACGAAAAAAACATGTCACCTATAGCAGTATGTTAATCCATTATAATTTAATGACTACAAAACTACGTCACTCAAATTCACATCAATAGATATTAGTAACAGTATATAGGTACATCTAGGTAAGTGGCATCCATATCACCTTACGATTAGTAGTATCGATAATACATTAATAAATGGATATCTGCGATAGAGGTGTATTTCGTACGATGTCTTTGCATCTTGAACAAGAACACTACAATATAACTATGGTATAAAATATTATTACATGCTGGTAGGTAGTTACATAATGTATTCAGACAGCCGATAAACACAGCTCAACAAACAATAAAGTGTAGTCGAGCTCTGCATTTGTTATTATGTAAAATACTGTCTTTTTGTTGTCGTTACCAGTGCCTAGTGTGAGTGAGCTTGTCAGACCTTTAGTTAATATTTCAATATTGTACACACAGTATGGCCAATGCATTCACTTTGCCAACATGCACCAAAATACAATTCATGTTCATGTTTATGTCATTTCAGTACATATTTATCTGCATTTGCATTATAAGACTCCGGTGACACATTACAGCGATCTGGTCAAGCACATTACATTAACACGCTCAAACGTGTTGAATATTCGGAGTTTTTCTTTTAACCATAAATATCCGTATACAAATCTACTGCGTAGGCTTCTAAAATACAAATATTGAATTTGGACCATCGAAACCAAATGAATTATTTTTCATGCAATTAACATTCAAATAGTGGATTTAGCATTATAACCTTATTAAAACTTCGGTTACCTAACTTTCCTTTCATTTGCAAATAAACAAGTAATAAACATATGTCTTGTTTGCGTACTATTTGTGTAACAAATGTTTAAAAGCAGAAGAAATGGATTAAACTAGAAATAATCTGCACACGACGGTAATAAATGTTTAATTTTTATCAGAGTGCTGTGACAGGATGGATATTGTAGTTTACACAGTCCTGTGTTATTGTAATCAGTACATTAGATTATGACGAACTTAGTGGTACATGGAGGTGAGTGCGTATATCGATATAAAATAATCTACGTAGTGAACGGTATTTGACTTGAGTAAAAATGCCTGACAAAGGAAATAGGACACTGGTAAGAGAAGTGAAGATATTTAGCTTGAGAGTGAATCGTTTGTAGACACATGATGTTATCTGTGCAACATGATATCCTACAAGATGGGCCATTGCATTGCTGACTGTGAAGCATTGCATTTGTATCTGACGATGAAGTGGGAGCTTCGGCTAGCCTCTGAGCGGACCTAGCTAGGCTGAGAGTGCCGAGTGTAGATTTACCATAGTGGATGATAGTGGTGGTGGTTTGCATAGGAAAGTTGAGTGGATTGTGGAGAGTGTGTGAGTGTACGCGGAGTGCACAATTTGTGAAGTAGAGAGAATTCAGACAAAGCGAAGGAGCTACTAATAAGTGTTAGGTAGCAGTGGTAATTGGGTGTTCATTTCACATGGTGGCTGGTAGGCCGTGTTGTTGGCTGAGGAGTGTGGAGAGATACGCACAGAAGGTAGGCAGATAGTTAATAGGTAATATTTATTGTTGTGGACGAGGAATAGATAATACACCTTAGGGGTAGCCTGCATACTGCACTCTCACGACTCTGCAGGGACCTTCACTTTTAAAAGCCATGACGATCACATTAGCAATCAGTCCACATCTCGGTTGCGATCCCAAAACATCTCCCACCGATTTTCCCTGTCCAATACAGTGACCAATTTCTGACAAGTTCAGCTGACAACAATCAGTCAATTCAAGCCAGTTGCCAAGAAGGCACTAAAGTCTAGAAAAGTTGGTTAGTCTTGGCGAGGAGAGCCCCGTGAAGTCAGTCTACTCGAACCCTGCCTTCAGTTCACTACTCCTCTGCTCTAACAACAAGAAATCTCGATTCCTCCACAAATCATCCGTCGGACGAACTTTTATTATTTGGATCTGAGCGGAACGGATCTAAATTGGAATCTAAACTAAACTGACCCAACTCGGTCCATGCTATCGTCCTGTTTCGCAACTCTCTCAGTTTAAGTCGAATTTAGGAGGATGCCGTTTCGTTGGTAGCGCCTCGCAGGAGAGGAACAAAGAGAGAGTTGGATATCAGTCTATCCACTGTGCGGAGTTCGTAAATAAAAAAGTATCGTCATTGTCGTCGACTAAAAGTCTGCTCACATCCACCGTCTCTTCATTCAGCTTTGTTAAGTAACGCCAGTTCTCCAAGACAGAGTTCATGTGGACTCACGTGTAACGTAAACGTTCTCTGTTGAAACTTAACTCATTCCCTGTAGTGTGATTTTGCAAGCGAGTGAACTAAAAGTGGAGCAGCTTTATTACACACCAGCTAGGATGGAGACAACAGTTTTGAGTCCGTCTGTATGGTCCATTCGCAAAAATTTGCAAGAGACTTTGGCACAGGCAGAAATACAGGCGTTGGAAGGGAAGCCACCTTGCACTCCGTCTAGGCAACTTGTGCAGTATCTCGTGAGGTAAATATTCCACGCTAACTTACTGCACCCAGATATACTTATTAGGTCGTCTTCTCAGTCATCTCTCACTAATCTACCTCCAACTCTATCTCTACCTGCCTTCCGAAGCCCACTCCTGCAGATCTCGTGGATCACACTCCCAGGCACTCCTATGCATGTGCTTTAACCCTTACACACAACCAGGCACTATTAGTCTTTCGAATTCTCTATCCATAAAGAAAATCATAAAATCCATCCTCCTCCGTCATACATGTCATCTACATTAGGTCCTACACGCTCAGCCTCTTTTCTCTATTATTACTAAAGATAACTACATAATAATACGACACGGCTGTTTGCTCAACAGCTCTCCTTCTGCCTAGCTTCCACTTCCTTTATCTCTCAGTCATCTAGGTGCATACGCTCTCAACGTAACTACACATCTACTCTGTACGTGTACTCTTACCCGATTAAAACTTTCAATTAGGTACTTTCTACGGTACTAGCATTAGGCTTGTCATTGTCATGTCATTTCAGCAGACTCACTCTCTGTCCACACGCACGCTTTTTATTTCCAACACTACTTACTCTCTTACAATCCAGTCCCATACTACTCTAAAATTTAATAAGATTAACTGATTGTGTTAATTTTACCTATCGTCCTACTCCAACTAGTTAAATAAGTAACAGTCCAATGCGTTTTCCTCTGTAGCCTTACTCTAATGTATTTTTGACTCCTATCTACGCTTCCTTAGGTAGGTCATTCTTTCCATTACATTTAAGTATCAATTTTGATCCTTAACTATTATGGTAATGCACCTACCTATGTCAGAGTTAAGATTATTTATCTCTATTCTCTATTCTCTTTTACTCCTATGAAGATAACAACGTCCAAAGGCAATGTATAACAATGCCCTTTTTGAATTTAAACATTTGGAATGGAAAGTAGTAATGCTTCCATATTAGTCACCGCATGCTGACAATTACCTACTATATACGTATTGTGCACGTATTTAAAAATACTTACGTTTGACTAATCTATTGCTCTTGTGTCATTGACACACACATATTTAATTTACACTAGATAAGCTCTTCACTCTGTCTCTACTAGTGTACAGAAGTATGTGTAATATGCAATGTACAACACTTGAAATGAAAATGTCCAGACCAGATCCACATTCGGACCATTCCTAAATAACGTACGTCATTCCACTCTTGCTGTATCGCACAATCCGAAGGAAATTGAGAATGTGGACGAGTATATTTAAAAAGCAGATTATTAGCATGTAGTATTGTCCTTTGAATATTTTCATCACCTATGCAGAAGATAGTAAACAGAATGCAGATAATGTTGTACTGCAGACATAAATTTAGAATAATAGTGTATTGGAATTGTGATAGACGATAGAGTATTCTTTGATCTGAGGGGAAGAAATTCTGTTGCCGGATATGCGTAGTTGAATATAGTAGTAGTAGCAGTAGTAGTGTTTCGCGGTCATAATTTTATTCAAGGCTGCATGTCTAATAGACATTATTACCGTGATATAACAATCTCTATTCACATTACATTCGCGTATTGCATTTGGTTAGATAATAAATATTAGTTTGTATGATTATAGTTTGGATATCCATCTGAGGAGGATTTTAGTTCATTGTTAAACCATTAAGTGCTTGTAGTGCTTGAAGTAAGCATATTATCTGTCCTGTGTGTCAATCCATCTGGTTGCCACTAGTCGCATCTAGCATGGCAGGAAACCAACACAACCCACAAAACCTATACAGATATTCCACTTCCATATTGCTTCAATTTGGACAGTTTCCATAACCAAACACTTGACTTGACTTGACTTGACTTATGGTTAAATTGTTACGACTGATTTTATCATTTTCCTTTGCGACCACGAAACTCATTGTTAGCTGCTTACAATTAGTTGGGAAACTTCAGCATATTCAATGTCAGAAATTGGACAGAAACTCTTATGGGATTTGAGGCATTCTTTTGAATAAGCAACTTGAGTAAAGCATCTCCGTTTTTGGCCAAAACCAACAGTGACATGCATTAAAGGCAAGACATTGAGGACATCTTCAACATTCATACCTACTGACTTTGAGTCATCCCTGTAAGATATCTCAGTTGAATGTCGCTTGTCGCATTTAGCGCCATATCTTAATTGCACTAAGTACGATATCATAAAATATGTACACGACTGCTGCAAATGTCATTGCCCACGCTTTCATTTGTCGAGCCATAAATAGCCATCCTGCAATTACGAATAAATCATCAAACCACCAGAGAGCTTCTTATCTTCAGGCTCTCCAATTCTTGCTCTCTAACCGCCGCACTTTGTTCTTACCTAAACCATAACACTTTATGTCAATCACAAAAATATATTACTTGCCTAAAAACTATGGAAAACATTTTCCAATTCCAAACCAGTACTCAAGACACTCAACCTGATTCTGCAGCAGACATAATGAAGTCTTATCTTTTAAATTAAGTCTTCAAAATCTTTCAACTTTTTATCTCCATATATATTCAAATGCAACTCTTAATATTTATTTAGACAGCAATGATATCTCTGAATCTGGTTTTATACATTCTTATTAGGCAGATGCACATGGCACCATGTAGAATCATCTACAGATAATTTCGAAAACTCTCCAGTCCAAAACTCTAATTTTATCAAACAAAGCTTTTGTTGGATATGTAAAGAATTTTGCATGACGCTACTTTCATCCTTGAAAATCATGTTTCAGTGAAGATATTTTTCCATGCGAATATTGCACGATTTAAACCGAAAAGTAGATAATAATTACTTAAGTAAAGTAAATTCGAAGACTAAATGGAGTTTCTTGCTTTAATGACGTAAGTAATGTTTCAAACATCATGATTAAGCCAAGTTATCATTTTTACATTGGTTATGCTCTTTTACGCATACGTAATCAATAAAAAACAAGGAATGTATTTATAACTAAAATTATGAGTACAGCATATTAAAAAAAATATACCAAGTCAGTAAGCTATTCGATTAAAAATCTTTGCATTAAAATTCTTATTTATGCATAGAAAATTTTCAATTCATATTTATCTTAGATAACTCTTACATAAGAGTTTTTTGTGTGGTACTCTCTTCATTCTGTCAAGTCATAACATAATGCTACATTTATAATCCAGATAAAACTGCTTTTTATGCTATTCACAATGTGGGATTTGTTTTATTTCGAAGCATTTAATACTGACATGACCTATCGTACTGCAATCGCTAATTTGTGTGCCCTAACAAACCAAAGTACCAAATATCATTACCATTGTGGTGACTGCTGACTGAGTTAATATGTAATACTTTATGCTTCTTCCACTAATGCTTTTATTCATAATTATCCATTTATCATGAAGCAAGAACTTTTTTACTTGTTATGGCTGGTTAATCAACTGGAGTTTGCATGAGATTTCAGTTAGCGTACACACCGTCCATTAATGAGTGGAATTTTTCCATGCTTTGTAAAAATGCTTTTAGGGTTCATAATTTAAATAGCGAATGTCAATGCTAGTAGTGCAGGCGACTAGGTAAGTAAATATATTGATGATACAAATGTTTACAACTCCGTATGTGCTTCCACCAACAATATCTACACTAATGAGCTATTTATTAGTACATTATTTATGGGCAGTTGGGCATAATTCATACATTCAGTTCAGTAAGCAAGAAGAGGTTCCAAAAGAGTCTGCAGAGATAAAATACTACTGCTTATCAAGTTGCTGCTAATTTATACACGTTGGTTTAGTATATATTAGAGTTGATAGTAGATGGATATCCATATGTGCATTATCTTTGCACTTACTATTGCTTATCAATAAAAGTACAATCTTATATGGTGCTTTTAGGTACCTGTTTGTCTATGTGCAATTAGATATCTGCTCTTAAACAAGTTCTGTTTCTGTTTGTCATAACTTTTGCCGCTTATTATTCACTGACTAGCCTTACGCAGAAAGGAATTAACGCTTAATCTAGAAAAATGTCTAACTCGACGCTTTTGATTAAATAAAAGTCGCAACTAATGCCCTCGTTTACTAAAAGTGTAGAGGTACATACATGTCTGCATAATAAGTAATTGTAATCTTGTGATCTTAAATAATTAACATCCAACCCTCCATTTCTGCTCCACAGAGGCAATTGCACTTTCAATAAATTATAGCAAAACGAAATTACAACGTTTATCAGCACTTAAATTCTTTTTTCCTTAAAATAAAAATATGTTGCCAGTGTGGTTGTGATCTGTGTAATAGATCACTGAGAAACAAAAGTTCTGTACTTTGAACTCAGTAATGCATATGCTGATACCAATTTGGCTTGTATATCTATTATACAAGTATAACACCATTTCATTACCATTTATTATGTCTATGAACAACTAGACTGCTCTTACCATGGTAAAATTAAAAACTGCATTCTAAATATTATGTATATATGTTACAGATGTTCATTTGGATAATATAATACTATCTAGATAATATCCTATACTCCCCAATATTGTATACTATCTGTAACATATACATACATCCATAGAATTATTTCAATAGATCGAGGATTTTTATTTTAACCTCATTTTATATTTAATGGAATTCTTCATATAATAAAAATATTTACGGAAGAGTTTGTAGTAAATAATTGGAATTTTCAATGACGTTGAGAATTTTTGTTTTAAAAAGATTTCATTCAGTTGCCATTTAGGATTTTTGTAGCCACTAAGTAAAATATATAAGAATAAGAATCATGTTATATTGGTATTGGACTATGTAACTGCTTGTATAATTATTCGAAACCGGAATAATTAAAAAAGAGTTGGGTAGGATATTTTCATTTTGATTACGAAATACCCAACATCTGTATAATATAACAATACAGGTTGGGAATTAAGATGTGCTGTAACATCTTAATTATTATTCCCAAAAATCCCTTTCTAAATACAAACTCACTTAAGCTGAATGGAAACCACGTTCAGATTAATTTTTTGAGATTTGAGTTCCTTGGAGCTTTGAAATAGTTGGGAATATGTGAGTTGAGTTTGCTGACAGTGAAACAGAAATCGGATTGACGCTGTTTGATAACCTTAGAGGACGTATAAGAAATCCTCGTTTGGGTTGCTTGGAGAGAGTAGAGTGATAGCTAACTAAATATGCACTGGTATGCTTATGACAGATAGACAGAGGCCTAAAGAGGCCTGGCCCCAACCCTTGGTATTAGTGGTGTCCTACAAATACATACATACACATAGTTTGGTAATGTTTTGTGAATTCATACTTTCTGTTGGCACGGACTTCTCTATTGATAGGATCCGTGCCAACGGAAAGATGATTCCTCCAGTAGCTGGAATCATGATCCTCGCCCGAGTCTCTGTCAAAAGAATATCCGAGCCTGTCAAGAATGCCCTCAAAATAACCAGGTACGATCTTATTATTCAAAACGCATGCAAAATCCTAAGATTGAAATGCACATCGGGTATATCATCTCTCGGCATACACAAATTCATCATACACTACAGTAGTACACAGTTGGTCCAATTCTCAACTTAATTCTGAGTACCTACCATATAAGTAATATAGTATGCAGCATGCAATCATTGAACAATGTGCCTACGTAAGTGTAGCAGAGTGCGCTATGTAACTGCATGGGTAATGTAGATATGTAGTGAACACACAGAGATCTTGCAGTAATGTCTCGTTCTGCTTCTTCTCCGCAACGCAAGTCATCAATCTCTATTGTCATGAATTCAAAATATTGCATTGCATTGTATGTATAGATATTGGCGCAAAAGCTTTGTAGCTTTTCTTTTGCAGAAAAACTTCTTATCTCCGTAGACTACAGTTACTACAGAAGGTTGCTCTTTGTCTAATAGTATATCTAGACTACATACGAGATAATAATATTTTATTTTATTATTACAAAGAGATTCCGTGTAGGTATATAATCTAAGTACATACTAAAATTTCTAGTGCACAACTGCACAACTACTACCAATAGAGCCCTTCTGCTCTGAACCGAATAATTTATATAGTATTACCTGCTCCCCGTCATTTTCTTTTCCTACCCGTAACAAAATATAGATTTCTTCTCGGCATTATTATTACAACAACAGTACAAAACTACATTAAAGTAGATATGCATAGAGAGACAATAATTTCCATATTTATGAAAGAGTACGAATTGTGCGAGTTTCATTATTCTATCTTAATACAAGAATGTATCCAAATAAATATGCATTATCTCTTTTTCTATAATAGGATGTAGTAAGTATCACATTCCTTACAATGAACACGGTTACATTACAAACGACTATGAATAACACTAATGAGTAAAGAATGGCTTGGATAGACATCCCTACTGTCTGTAGAGGAGCGCTGTTACTAATGCAATGGCGCCTGTCAAGGGCCTAACACAAAACAATTCCATTAAATCCAATAATTGGTTTTGATTTGCAAAAATGAATTTTAACCCATTGAAAGGCAAATATGTTCATTTTGAATTACAAAATAGTAATTTACAAATATACCATGACTTTTGAACCTGAAATGAAATTATTTCATTTCTAATAGATTAAAAAATTAATGCCTGCAAAAGACAATGGTTTTGTCGAAGTGGTAAATAACATGAGATGAAATTAAATTAAACGTTTACATAATTGCATTATTCTTGGATCTTGAGAATTGGCAATTATTTGAGGTCAGGGAGAATTTATGGTAAATAGAAAAGACTTTTTGACCCGTTGTCAATAAAATTGAATTCTTGCCGAATATTTAGTAGACGAATATTTGGAGGTCAATTGGTTTATCAATTTACTAGGAACCCTCTTACTTAAACTTCATAGTGTATAGGAATAAACCATTAGATCTATTTTATTTGGTATCCTTGATTTCTTGCAATTGAAATGTGTTTACCATTTTAGGAGAAAAATTCATAAACTCTGCTTAAGACTATGTTATTAGGACATAAATTTTTAGCGAGGAATATTAAAGGAGTAAACATGTTTTGAATACCTACATATCCAAGCTGTCCAATAGTCGTTAGTGAGCATTGCCAAAAACACGCACCGCACGCCTTGTTTCGCTAAAACATGTAAATGGAGATAGTATTGTAGAACAGTCACAGCTCACAGAAGGTTAGCTTGGTAGAGCTATCTCAGGCAGACTGTGTTACAGTTCTAATATTATTAAGGTATCTAAATTCAGTGAGAATTTTTTCTGTTATGCAAAATTCTAGAAAGTCCATTAGTTTGCTAGTATCGAATATTCAGCAATGCAATGCAATGCCGACTCAAAATTAGAGAATCTGTGTTCTGTGATTGGTATTAGAAAATACTGCTTATCAAAATCAATGACTTCGAGACATTTCATAAAAGTGTACCGTAGAGTAAATATTCTTGTAGTGCAGAGTACTCTACGAATGCATTATTTGGGGTTATATTTATTACAAAGATGCCAAACCCATTTTTTTCATTTTATACGTTATATTTTGGTATTATCCGACTGGCATTTATTTATGATTGACAATGGGTTGTACCTTTTCATCTAATTCTAGTCCTTATTGTTTCTGCGTCTCACCACATATTATTAGTGGAGCTTTGGTAATACGCAAGGTGCCAGGTCACACTAAAAACTAGTGGATGGACAACTTTTGCATGACATCAGAATTAATCAGGATCAAACTTTTCTGGACTTTGTTCATGTTTCTTTTATTATAGACCTTACCGCGTTGAAGTCTATAAATGTGAGGTGCACGGTGCATTATTAGATGGCACATCTGTATTAGGTATTTACTAAAATGCTGGAAGCAGCGTGTCATGAAACTTTTACTGTAAACTAAATTGAACTACTGACAATAAGTACCTATGCTAAATTGCTTGGAGCAAAGTATTAGTAGGTACATTCGTGTATACATATAGTAATGAACATGCACCGTGTCATTATAAAACGTCCATTCTTCCGTTTTACTACTACATATCTTGTAGAGTAGTGTTTTATTATAGTTCATATTACAGTCGGCCTACACGGTTTGCACAAACCAGTTCCGTTCCAACAAAACAGGACTGGACAAAGAGTACAGGGCATGAACTCCCTTTTCAACTGTTTTACGATTTACAAGTCATTAATTTACAGTCAAGAAAATTAAACCCGCCAACCTTAAATAAAGGAAAAACCGTTAAGCACGCTTTTTAATATCTCAACGCAATTGGTACATAATGCATTAATGTGCACACAACACTAAAAATCAGCATCAAATCGGTATATCGTATTGAAATTTCTATATAAATCATAAAATGCAATAGAAAATCGTGAAAGAATACCACGTTGATATTGGTAATATTAACATAGGTTCCTGTAAAAAAGCATTATATTCTGTAATACCGAACTTCAATATTACGACATAATATATTGCAGTGCAACGTTTTTAACAAGTTATAATTTTTAGGAAAAATTTCATCATAGGCGAAATAATGGAAGTTTAGTAAGGCTTATACAACAAGCTGTAGAAAGTTAACACTGTAATCTGATATTCTTACCCAACCATAAATAATCCCCTGGACACGCAGGTCTTCTGCCCTATTTATCCTATGCAATAGAGGAAGTTATAAGCGTAGGGTAAATTACGGATTAAAGCACAGCATAACAAACCATTGCTAATGATCCTTCGCTCAAAGTTTCTATCTATTATTATTGTATTGTCTATTATTAAGTTATTAACAAAAAGCAAAATTTAATTATACAAAAATGCGAAAATATTGTATAATAGTAACAAAATGAGTTGATTTTAAATTATATATCCTCACCAATGGTAAACCATGGTTATCATTATGTAGGTAATTGTATTTTTAATAAAAGGAGATCAAATATCTATTTGAAGTCTATACAGAAAACGTGATTAATTATACAATTTGTAGACCAAAGAATCATCAAAGGGACATAATATAGCAGAGTTAATACAAGTACAGATATTATGTGTAAAAGAATTAATTAATGGCAATGAAGTTTTAATTTTATAAGGTGGGTTTTAAAACAAAAATGATGAAAGTAATAACGAGGAATGTGACCTTTTGCATATCACACATCCGTTGATTTAAAAATTGCGGAGCGAACTGTGTTCTATCTATGTCCGTATACTACAATTGGTTAATGGATAATTGCGTTTTTGCCCTCTGTGAATATGTGAATGGGAACTTGAGGATTTTATGTGGAGTTGGAGTTTTTGAATGAGGCTAGCGATGGGAGAGTAGAGATAAAAGACAGAATTATTTTATTACGTAAAGTCCGTACCTTACCTTTCTAGCAGAGTTGCTTGTGAAATTATCATAGGGCATAGAAAAGAGGAGAGGGTAAGGTCATTCTTAGTAAGTTCAAGTAAACTGGCTTCATTAAATTGCATGCATGAAGTTCAAAGCGAGTCTTGCGTCTACTTCCAATTAGACGCTTCACATTTGTATAGTAATGTGGTAGGTGCCACAGAGTGATACACCTGTCTGTCTGTGTCGCACCCACCAAGCCCAGAAGCCACAGAATCTAATGCGAACTAAATACTTGACGAAGCGTTTTGCCCGCACTGAGCTGTTTTGTCGATATTCCACTCAATTATGGGCGCTTGTTTTATTAGGTTGTGCTGCAGTTCCTAGTGCTGTGCACCTAGTATACAATTACCAGTGCAAATGCATTTTTCAAAATGCAAATAGTAAACTCGTCTGACGGAACTGCAGACACACACTTATAAGTAACAATTTAAATCAGAAAATAAGTGCAGATATAATTACACGCTGAGGTTAAAATTCTGAATAGAAACTATCCTCTTATCACTTGTGATTGCAGACACTTATCTAATAAGTACGTTCAAGTACTGATATTCCTCTGTTTATACATATACGACTGCTCTAGTTTAATACAATATTTTATTATTACTCAAGCTATCTGCCTAATAATCGATCATCCTTAACGCAAATATATCGCAAACGTTTTGTATTTACCACAATATTTTTATTTTACATATTTACCGTTCAAAACCAAGTGCAGTGAAATTTCCTTACAATAATTATCTACAGGACGACAGAACATAGGATTTGCATTTGGGCTAGACCATAGGTACTGCATTATGGTATTTAAATTCACGCACGTCAAACAGTGAAAGTCGAACTGAAGATAAGCTTCACATAGTTTACGATTCACCTGTAGTAGACGATAACGAAAGCGTTACTTGCTGTTAGTCACAGTCAAGTTTGACATAGATTGCTAATGGATTGAACGTTTTGTTGTGTTACGTGAGTAAAGTCAAATTATAATTTTTCTTCGCATAGCTTTTCTTGTTCTTAATGTTATTCTAATATTCCGCAATATCAATAATAAATTACTACCTATGTTTTTGTTTTTAAAATGGAATTTCAATAAACTTTTTCTAATCTTACTTTAGAATTATTTTGAGTATAGCGAAGGTGTTTTGCATATTTTATGAAATAATAATAAACTTCTCATTTCAGTCTCAGTCTCATTTATATAGATATATTCTTTTCTTACCCTGTTGAAATGTAGAACATAACAATGACAGTGATCTAAATTGACTGTCTTTATAAGACACAACATTACGTAACAAGAAATGTCAACAGCTATCTGCAAAGGAAAACAAGTGACGACATACGAATATCCAAGTACACAGTTTACTAGTCCAAACCTCTTGGAAGTTAATGCAGTATTGCATATACATGCGTCACAGTACCTTTTCATGTGTAAACTGTATCAGTGCTGTAGCATAATATTATTTATAAAACGTTTTATTACAAGATGTAAATGAACTGACACAGAAAAGGTAAGATGGTAAGAATCATTCATTGAGAATAGGTAGAACGTTGTTACCACTGAATGACGTAGGTATTGTTGGGGAGTGGATAATAAAGAAGAGGGTCATTAAGTGGATTGTAATCGCGTATATTGAAATATGTAAGTAGAGTCGAGTATGGAGATTAAGGGAATAACCAACTGAATTAGATAGTAAGCGATTTCGCAGAATACGCGTAGATTACTTATAAGGGGAAATTCATATGGATATTTGGTATGACGAATACAGTGGACATTTACCCAGTACTTAGTACATTACCCAATGACGACATTATCGTCGTGTGGCTTTCTGGAAGTTGGAGCAAAGCAAAAACAAAGTTATGTACGGCACTTATATATAATGATAGCGAGAGGTAATTTCTTGGACATTGATATTTTAGCATTGGCCCTGTATGGAAGTACGCATTGGTTTGCCTGTTTAAATAAGGAAGCTTTTGAATTAAAAAGTGTGATTAAGCCCCTGGTTACCCAGCTGTATAATTTGCTGACAGATAGAGCGCGTGCTATCGACGTGATTGAGTTGAATGCGAATTTTGCGAGGGAATAGATTAAATTTGTAGACTACAATGAGTGTTTGCATGTCAATTAGAATGGGCAGCTTCACATCCGTGCCAGCAGTGCGTGAAGATGTTCAAGATGCAGACTTTGAGGTGGCTGCTCCGTCTACGAGGGAATCTCTGCTCAATCGCTGCTTGAATGAGTTACCAAGCGCTCCAGCTCTTATCTCCAGAAACTTTGTCGTTCTTGATTCGTCTAATCATCTTAATGGAGAGGAACACGAAGAAGAAGCCTTTTGCGGACTGAAGAATGTTCCTTTCATCTCTCAAGGTATTGTTGCTTTCCTTTCTGCCCTTTCTAACCGCTGAACGTGCGTCTACCTCTGGTTCCGTCCCCAAACTCAGACTCGTTTAAATTATAACACCAATTTAGAAACTAGAGCACAGCCAAATACGATTTTCCAACAGAATCCCGACATCCATTTACAAAATGTTTGTATTACAGCAAAGATAATGATGACTTAGGACTCTGCTTGTGTTGCAGACACAAACCAAATAATAAATATGTCCATCCAATTAAATAAATACTGATATAAATGCATTGTATAATTATGCACCACTCAAAGCCAATATTTCAATAGCAGGTCACCCTATTTACTTATACATTGGTTACGCACTTTGGAGAGAGAATGTGCTCTACGTAATACTGGTTGGCAATTAAAGGGAGGTATACACTGTTCGCGACTCACGTCAGTTCGTTTCTATTATTAGTAAAGATGAGTAGGTAGTCTATTGTGTTAGTGTCTTACTACGGAGTACTCAGTGGTATGTGCCAAACTGAAATCTCAAGCTGCTCCCTAATCGTGGCTAAAGTAGAAACGATAAGTAGTGATTCGTGAATTAGTAGTCTCGCAACAGAGCTACTGAGTGAGTAAGCCATTATATTTATTAGAGAAACTAGTGCGGAAACGGAGAGTCTTTAAAATGGACATGCATTGATAGCTCCCTTGTGGAATATTCGCCATGTTCAAGATGCAGCTTAGCGTTAGGGATCTCAATGATTAGGGAAATCGTTTGGCTGGACCGTAAATGAAACCGCAATGGCAGGGCTTCCATCCCTCTCTCATTTCTCCAGCACTTTGGATGATCAAAGAAGGACCCATCTTTATCCTATCTCCACAAAGATGGTAATAATAACAGCGAGTTTAGTTGACTAAACTGTAGTTAAGTCGAGTCCCTTTCCCTTTTGTGTAATGAGATCTGTACTCGTTATACTCATGTATCTAGTAGTTCAAGTTGAGCAAGTCTACCGTATGATGATGAAGTTTATTGTTCACTCAAATCAACTCCGCCATATTATGGAATCATCTCTAAGCTTTTCTCTCTGGTCTCTTTGACTACCTACGCACGAATTACACAACACTCATTTAGACTTTAAAGGAATTCTACTTTCTATTCATTTACTAATTGCAGCCACATAATTATAGTATTACTTTCTTGTAATGGCACTTGAGTATTTTAAATGGACGATTATGCGATTATGCACATACAAGTGTTGCATTCACATTGCGTGAGCTGTGTCGTTATTCAAGGAAATGAGATATTTAGTGCTGGGAAAGTGTTCTTTATGTTTCACTTAATGGAAATTACCAAATGTGTGTAACGACTGACATAACACAAATAAAAAGTAGCAAAGAGCAAAGTGAAAGCTGCAGAATGTATTTACTATGTTTACTATTTCCCAATACAGTTATTTAAATCCTTGTTGTATTATGCATTCACCCAGGATGTCATGCATTAGTATGGTCATGTGTTTCGTGTACGTAATATTTGGGTTTCTGCGAACAGTGGCCAAGTTTTGGATTTAGCAGTTGTTGTTTGTGAGTCAGAAGAGCAGAGTTGTGTTGGTAAGTTGGTAAGTAGTGAGGGAGACAGTAAATCATGCAGTGTGGCATGGCAGGCAAAGTAAGAAGAAGCTCCCTGTAGAATATTGAATGAAATGTGCCTATGAGAAAATCCTCCTAATGCTCTTGGGCTCTTCTGTTGTCTTCCTTTAGGTTGCCGTTCAGAAGAAACAGCCGACAATGAGAGAAGCGGCCGATTTCGTGTCCTCACGTGGAATATCCTCGCCCAAGGTATTGCTTTCCTTAGGATTTCCACTATTGTATCTATTTAAATCCCTAAGCCTCCTAATAGTTTGCAAACATACCATGAGTGCCAATATCATTACCATTTATTTACACATGCGACAGGGGTTAATTCCCAGCCTTATAAAACTGTTGACTAACATCCCAAATATTATGTGTGCTCCACACGCACACAACAAAACCCAACACCAGGCTGGGGAATATCTTATCGTCTGCATTACTTACTTCCATTTACATCTTCCGCAATATGGAATGAAAATAGCTAAGTGCTCGTAAGACACCGTTATTCCCATGCATAGAGACAGTTATTGTGTGCTGGTTCTAATTATAGTCATCATGTGCTCATATTTAGCTATGAACCTAATGCTCCTCTGCAAAATCTAGTAGTTTTGGAATGCACCTATAATATTTATGCACAATTCCTTCGTAAACAGAGAAAGTAATTACAAAAAGTGAAAGCGAAACTCTCATATTGCTGATTGGAATCCTATTCAGTGAATATACATTTTGTTATAGGCCTTTACAGGGCAAAATATAAAATACAGAGTAATCCAATGAGAGTTGGACAAAGTCGTTTTTCACTGACGCTACAAAACTAATACAAGCAACCGAAAAAATTGGTTTATATCTAGAACAATATGGTACAGTGAATTGTGATTGCATTTAGTTTTCCTGTACGACACTAGCTACCTACAACTTTTAGAGGTGGGCAGTCATATTCATGTAAGCTTTTAAAACCCGTATTTTCAAAGTTCATACAATTTAAGGACATCAATTATTTGGAGCACGCTACATAAATACCTACCATTTTTTCATGTATGATAAGTAATTGTAGTAAATATAATAGGCAAAATTTATTCTTTATAATAAATTAATTCGCAGAAATCATAATACTAAAAATGTGTAAAAAGGATTTTATAATTGCTAGAAAGTCAGTTGCATATTGGTGCTCGTGTAAATGTGGAATTATTATTGCTATTTTTGGAAATGATAAATAATTTGGGTTTCCGGTATGTAAATATAATGGGACATATTAGTTGATTGGGTTATGAGGTTGCCACAAACCATTGAGCATGAGCCCCCAATTATTTAAATAGTAAAAAATTGTGTAAAGAGGTACGAATTGCAAATTACGTCTATTGGATTATTGGCAGCGTTAGCAGAAGGGCATGACAATTTCGTGGGAATACCAGAAGGCACTCTGAATTGGACGGCTCGTCGCCTTCGGATACTTCACGAGATTCTCATTTACGATCCCGATGTTGTCTGTCTTCAAGTACGTCTATTCTATCTATTCCTTTGTCTTCAAAAGTGCTTCTCTATCCTATTATTCGCTTTCTATCTCATTCTCTTTCTATCTGCCTTTCCCATTTTCTCTTGTTTGTACTTCTTCTTTGCTCTACTCTCCTCGGGGAATACTATTCCTTCTTGATCATCGTAACACGACTGAAGCCTACAGGCGATAAAATCCTGCATACTTCATACACAACGCAGACACCAACTGTATATTCCATTGCACTGACGCAGAGGAACAATATTAAACTCAAACAGTCACCTATTAATCAAACCGAGGAGCTCTGTGATTTTCAACTCTTGCTAATAAAACATGAGCCCTCATCCGACTTTTACGTTCAAAAATTACAATTCCCTCTAATTTATTTTGATGTGCAGTCTCAAATGTCCTCTCCCGTATTATTTCCTTATGCACTCTTAATACTAAATAAATATAATCTAAATAATAAATCATGACAATTTTCTCTCCGAACCATAAATGAATTTGCTACGAACTGCTGAACACGCACACAAATACTGCACATGAGAAGAATGCGTGGGTTTCCTCCTTAATATTGTTTTGAAGCTTCAGACTGGAATCTTTCTTGACTTGTGGAGCAATTAGAGGTATAAATATTAAATTAGAATTTAATTGTTTTCTTGTTGTTGCAGGAAGTGGACCATTTCAACTTTCTCAATTCGTGTCTCACTTCATTAGGCTACCACGGGGTGTTTTGTTCCAAACCTGACTCTCCGTGTATTTATGTAGCGAATAACAATGGCCCCGATGGCTGTGCCCTTTTCTACCGTCGAGAAAAATTTGACTTGATCTCTGCTTCAAGCCGAATCCTAGAGATTTGGAGAGTACAATCCAATCAGGTACTCTTTCTCTCACCATTAACCTAATATTTAAATTTATTGAAATTGAATTAAGCCCTGAATGTGATTTTCAGAGTGATTCCCATCCTCCTTACGAGTATCCTTATATTGTCCATAGGTACCCCATACTCCATGCTTCTTCTTTTACGGAGTTTAATATGCATTTAAAGGGACAAATGTGTTTCCTTTTGCCTTTGGTGAAAGCACATGAATGTGGACTTCCAATCCTTTCCTTTTCAGTTCCCATTAACTTCTTCGTTCATTGGGGAACTGGAGCGATCTTCCTTTAGGCCACCTCATCATCTTCTCCTAACATCCTATTATTCTTATCTCAGTTTGAATAACCTTTACACGAAAACTCACCCACACAGGCAACCATAGAGAAATATCGAAGCAGTGCTCAATGGCTACGTAAAGTCAAACTGTTTTCTCTTACAGGTGTGTATATTTGCAAATCTCCGTATGCGAGATACAGGACAACAAGTTTGTGTGGCCACAACTCATTTAAAAGCCCGTCAAGGGGCACTATTAGCAACTATGAGAAATGAACAAGGGAAGGATATAGCCAATTATTTGACTGCTTGTGGCGCTTCGTCGAAACCTTTAGTTCTGTGTGGTGATTTCAATGCCGAGCATACCGAACCGGTCATTTCTACCGTCAAAACTAGGTAACTTACAAAACCTTCCATTATAACACTTAGTACAATAAATCCCCCACATAGAATTATACCTACAAATAACGACTCCCACACACAATCATTTCTCAACTGCATTTTCTTTTTAACGGGCTCTGCTTTTACAATTCGTAGTAAAGGAATCTTATCAAACAATACAAGTAACTAAATTTGGTCAAGCTAATTGCAAGCCAATTTCTGTACATTTGATATTACAAGATTTTAAAAAAATCATTCTAATTCATTAATATATATGCTACGCGCTGTATATAATGGACATCATTAAGTGTTGCACTTAATTTACAATATAAAGCTCAAGAAACGCATCTAACAATACATCTAGTGCGTTAATTTCACAAAATGTTCGTTCATCGTTATAAAATTAAACGTAATTTTTGAATGCATTAATTTTCTGAGTAGCAATGGTATACTAAACGGCTTGCAATACTGGAAGAATAAAAATACATTTGGAGTAATTCCTGTTTTTGTGGGAGTGCTTTCTGAGTAGGAGTTTTTTTATATGTGGTAAATGAATATAGTAGCTGCGGGAGTTTTCATCTGTCACCAACGAATACTTCCACTGCAATGCAATGGCAATGCACTTTTCTTGTCCCTATTATTTTACGAGCAACAAAACAGGCTTAGCTACACCGTCCATTAAACACGGGCACAACAACCTTTTCTCTTCTACTGTTTTATAGTCCTTCTAATGTGAACTGAATTTCTTTGCAGACTCGCCCTGAAAAGTGCATATTCCAAACTGTATGCGGGAGATGAGCCTCCTTATACCACATGGAAGGTCCGGACTGACGGGGAGCATTGCCATACGATAGATTACATATTCTACAACAAGTAAGAAATTCCAACCAAGCACTTATAGACTTTCTCTTAATTTTCTCCACTCTTCTCCTTAGTCTTCAATAATGACATTTTTATTTGTTATTATAACTAAAAATTCAAAATTTTAATTATTATCTTTTATTTATTTCATACTGATCTTAATTTATATTAAGTTTCTTATATTTTCAGGCATTGCGATATAGAATCAGTTTTATTATTGCCAACAGAAGAACAAGTTGGTCGCCCTCGTCTTCCCAATTTGAGCTATGCATCTGACCATATAGCAATCGCATGTGATGTTAAAGTTAATTAGCTCTGTTGTTACAATCAATCATTTTTATAAATGGACATCTACAGCACCTATATATTATTCCTCATTTTTATAAACCGATGAAAATTCTGCTTCGATAATCTCTTCAAGCCATAAATATTATCGCATTGTCATTGTTATTTGAATATATACTTCTTAACCCTGACTGTCGTCTTCCCTAGTGTAAAAAGTAAAAAAATTAGAAATAAGAATGTTTCGAAAAAATTTAAGACTACTTTCTCAGAAATTATTTCAACTTCTTCAATTTTGATTAGTATAATATTTTTCTTCTACTATACCAAATTTTATCAGCATAGTGCTTTTTTACACATTCAAATGCTGTTCTCAATTGTAAAGCTGTTTTTCTCAATTTCATAAGTTGTAATCTAGAGTGTATTTTATATTTATATTTCAATCAATTAATGTATATAGGTAAGGTATTTTGCAATGTAATCCTTCCTATCTTTATAAATATGTTCATGGAAGAAATTTGCAAGATTATTTTTATGAAATGTAAATACGTAATGTCGATGCCTTCACAATCAAATCTTTGTGTTACAGGGTCGTGTGTAAGTAGTACGTACGTTCCCAAAATGCTAAGCAACTTTTCACATTCAATGTTAACGAAGGATTTAACAGACTTGGCTAAGAATTTGATTAATTTAACTATGTACGAATAGAAAAGACACCAAAAACCATGATAAGTTAACGCTTCTTATTTGAGTCGATTGTTTTAATTGCATTATTATAGTTGTATGAAAATAACTGAAGACTATTTTCGTTTTAATACAAATGCCATGCAACTTTTATGTAGTTATAAGATGCTTTTCTGTGGAAGCGAAGAGAAACTTTTATTTTACTTTTTTAGTAAAGCGTCATACGTACTTGCAATGCGTACTAGTAACAGTAATGTGGTAGTAAGTATGAATACTGAGTCACTAAGAGCGTTACAAAAGGTGTTAAAAGTAGTTTCAGTGTAAAAGCCATTTTAACTGTTTCTGTGAATCGTGGTAAAGATTTATGTTGGATCGCCAATAAAGTGTAAAATGAATGAATAAATGAACGTGGAAATGAGTTTCCTTTTCAATAAGCCTGTGACATTGGCTTTTATTTGGCCCCCAAATTCGGTACAATACAGATCGCATAGTCAGAATAAATCGTCCTGAATCAAACACATTCATATTTTATTACTACCGGTAAAGGTATTTCATAACCCCAAAAGAAAGCAGGCCGACATTAGACTAGCACCTTCGGAAGGCAATCATAACTACAAATTTTGCAAGCGTTCTCTGATTTTCCTTCAGCCGCAGATCTTTCAGTTCACAGTATCCACATTCAATTTACGACCGACTATCTGAGGTTACTTTTAGCAAAATTTTAAGAGAATCATACAAGTTATTGTAAATTGTAATACTAGTATCTACTCAATATAAATTATTATAAACGTTAATTCGTGTTACTTAGCAATTCAGAAATGGTAAAACATTATTTCATTAATGGATACTGAAGAACTAATGGTAAGTGTAGTGTGGTAATAGATTTCCATGCGTGACTTAATAGAAAGAACATCTAAACAGCAATTTACCTACTCACGTAATATTAATTTAGTTACATTTATCAATACTTAATTGTAAAAGAAATATATCATCAAAATCATAGTCCTTGTTTTTTCGGTTTAAATCATCATTTTTTTATTTTTATAGCCTATTATGTAATAGCATCATTTATTTATGTAATTTTCAATCACTTTCTGTTCATAATCTCTCAAGTCACAATTTAAAAAAATCCCAATCGTATAAAATCAAATATCGAATTTCATAATTTGTATTTTGGTTTGCTATACTGCTTACAAATATCAAGAATGACTGTGATTTATATTATAAAAGTATGCATTGCATTATTGTACGTACATGACACGCACGAGCAGTAGACGGACGAAGCAGTAAGCTTGAAATAATTAGAAAATATGTCAGGTTAAATTACAGGGGGTATTATGACAGTAGCATTAATTGAATTGAACGAGCAGACAAATGATTTTATGTAATCTAATTCTCACTACCAACAAAGTGACACTCGCTTCACTCGCCAATAGTCCATTTTCTGTGAATGAATGCATTGGTTGGTGGAGGAGGATGTTCGGGTAAGTCAGGTAGTGTCTACATATCTTCATTTGGAAGCTATACACAAGTTTTAAGATCATACTACTCGTTGTATTGTAAATTGTAAGCCATCCGTACCTAAGTACCATATCCTTCTCAATAGATAAACAGACTAATAATGACTTTTCTCTAAATTTCTCTAGATACAATTACTATTAGTGTTGTTTAATGTAATATTATAATATAAACCTAATCTAGATATAAGATGCTGTAGTTATATGTAATCGTGGTATTGGTAGGGTTATGTATGTAGGTAGTTGTAGTAAGAGAGACGGTGGGCTTCCAGAGTTCCTTCAGACTTGCTTTTCCTGATCAATAACTGTAACAATAAATCACACTCAATTTAGCTTAACTATTCACATACAAACATTAACTATTTACTCCTACACAACAAAAGACTACTTTACTTCATCCTACGGCTATTCCCACCGTGGACTGGCTTTGTTGATTAAACAAAGGAGTCTATCATTTACAGTGACTCAATAACAAAGCAATAATAGTCAAATAAACTAACTAGGTACCTCTGCAGTACAGAGTTACGTATTAACACTGACTAGACAGCTAGGTTGGAATTTAATGGACATACCCTCTTTGGTAGGCAGAGGATTTTTCTCCTGAGTTTCGGCATGCTTAAGTTTCTTGACGTCGAAACCTTCAATCCCCACCATTAGGTTCTGCTGAACTTTCTCGCTTTCAATCACTGCATTCAAATATTACATAAGTAAATAACATCGTACCACTCAGCACAAAACCACAGTCAATCAATAATTTTCCATATTTCCTTAATCTACATTTAACGACTCCTTCTGACTAATCAACTACTTGTACAATATCTGCACACTTATTTTGTTCATTTGTTCTTTTCCACGAAGTGGCTGGGCAGGGAATTCTAATAGTGGGTACGGACGTACCAGTTAATTCAAGTTAACAGGCAAATAAACAGACACTAATGAAAATGTCATAGAAAAACAAAATTGTCTGCCTACAACACGTAAGCGTGTAATTACCTACTTAGCAATTATGTTGTAATTATTAACTGAACGCTAATAACAAATTTAATTTAGCATAATTAGGAGGAAGGAAGACAAAATGAACAAAATGCTAGTTGGTCAGGTCAGTGGCCAGAAATACTATACCTAAAGTGCTATAATAATATAACAGCCATATTAATATATTATTAAGACTGTAGGTAGAGCTCACACTACAGGGAAACATTACAATATAGTCATACATAAATATTAAGTGTTTATTTTTAGGTTGAAATTATTTATAATGTCTAGAGTAGTTTATGATATTACCGTCTTGGTCAGGCAAAACAATTTTCTCTTGGGTCTCCGTGTGCTTCAAATTGCCTTGGTCGAATCCCTCAACTCCTTTCAAGATTGCCTGTTGCGTCTTCTCAGCCGCAACATCTAATTATAATCAGATCACGCTACTTACAAATTTAGTAACAATAATAATATGCAAGTGACTCGCATATCGATCTCATTAATTTACGTCCACCCTGAAACGTGTGGAGAAAGCAAATTGCTCGGCACAGGATTCTAGAGTTTTTCTGTATATTTATATATAAATATAATGAAAGATTTGAATACACAAACTCATACATTCATAAAACATATTTATTAGGGTAGAGAACAAATAAAAAGGTAGACGTGCAGTCAAAAGAGCTGCGTGGGTAATTATAAATAGGTAGGTGGTTGCCGTCAAAGGTAAAAATACATAACTGATAACAGAATGACACAGTCGGGGCATGACATAACACATGGCCATATATCATGACTGTGGTCATTAAAAGCGTTAAAACAAGGTATCTACATATAATTCTCGCTTTGCTCTTTAAAGACACGACAAAACAGCATAATGAATTAAAGTTGGTCATTTATCGTGCAGTACGAGGGTTGTTCAATACAAATAAACGGTAGACACATAAAACGACAGCCACAAAACTCATAGTCCGTAGATGAAAGGGCATGACTCCAAAAGGCATAAACTTTGCAAACAAAAATCATAAAGAGTAACAAATAAAATAATAAAACTCAAGTGTTAAATACTAAAATAGTGTTTATGCTTGTCCACTTGGACTTTGGACTTTGAATAGCTTAATGCATAGCTGTAGCAATTATGATATCAAAATTTTTGAAACTTCAAGGCACATATTTTCAAGCGTAATAAAACATGAAAACACTAATTGGTGCTATATATAGCATTGATATAAATTACACTGCAAACGCTGCATTTTGATCGTTTTTGCGTACCTAACCAATTTATTTTCGCAGAGAGAGATATTTTGATATAATAACCTTACGTACTTTGCAGAAGTTATAAAAAGTTAGTTATTGTTGGCACGTAGCATTTACCATGTAACTTTGTGTAGGAGTGGAAAATTCGGAAATTAATGAAATATAAAATAAGTATAAAAACGGTGCTGAACCTTGTGCGTTGGGTAGTACGACTTTTTCGCTTGTGGTTGTGGGTTTCAAGCCTTGTTCTTTGTCAAAAGACTCCAAGCCATGAATTAGCTCAGTGTGCTGGCGCTCTTGCTTCACATCTTTGCGTGCAAACAAACATAATCGTGCAAAATATTACATTTTAACTAAAGTCGCGGTCCTAGTAGTCATCTACTACTCTATTAAGCGAAATTTTATCATGCAATGCAATGGAAACTACAAATACAAAATGTCTACATGCACATACATGTAAATCATAAAATGCATCTAACAACAGAACAACAAACTTTCAAAACGGAGTACAACTACGTATTATTCGGACTTACACTCATACAGCAAACACGATACTTACAAAGCAAATTCAAATGTAATACTTGTAAATGTAAATGCATGCACATAAAATAAAAAGCCCAGATTTGTTCACAGTTAGGCCCTTCAGTAATTATGCACGCTTTCATTGTAAATATACATTTTCATTTTAGTATGCGAATGAATGCAAATATCCATGTTAAAGCGGATATAAATAATAAAGCCATAAATTCAATATAAAGTACATACAAAAACTCATCGTTTTATAGTTAGATGCATTGCAATTTCCTATTCACAAGTTTCTTAACAGTTCACACTTTAGTTAGTTGTATTTGCATTGCGTTATATTATGCCATTCAATAATACTTTAAGCAAAGCAAACCAAAGTGCAATACTACTATCTTCACCATATAGCCCAATTTTAAGCAGTGATTGGTCACACAACAAAGAAATATTAATAAACTGCTTTTCACTCTTGCATTGTAGGGTGACGTTGAGGAAAGGTCTGTTAATGATAAGCTTATGCATTTTACATGTAGACTTTAAAATGTTATCAATCAATTGTTTTATCTCGCCCATTACAGATTGCAAGTGCAAGTGCAATGCAGTTCATGCCTTGTTGAAAACTACTGTTCATTAGGTGACGGCATACTTGCATTGAGCGATGAACAGTAATTTCCACGACACGAATAATGCATCGAAGTGAATTGAAGAGGCTTTGCATGAAATTTGATATTAATGATTCACAAATGACAAATTGAATAGTTGGTCATGGTGGAGAGAAAAAGCAGAGTGTAAATGGATGGCTACACATATTAAATAGAAATACATTAGTGTGGCATCATACAGTTAGGCAGAGATGAGCCAAAAAGGTCTATTCGCATTGAGAACAAAAACTACAACGCATTAGATTAACGGAACACGTAAAAGCAGCATACTTGAGATAGAGAAGGAAAAAACAAGGAATATTATTGCGCCTTTATGTATTTGGTTTGGAATGACTGGGTGGAAGGATGAAGTTGTTTATGTGTGATGTAAAGTGAAGTAAATATTGTAATATATATCTGTTTGTGTTGATGAATAGGTGACGGTAAGTGTAATGTACACATTGTAGTATGAAAATGAAGGATTAGTGTGTAAATGTAAATGAAAGAGGAGCTGACTGCGTGCGAGTGGCTGTGGAGAAATGTTTATGAATCTGATATTATTGTTTGTATGGATGTGTAGTGCAGTTGTACATCTGCCTACAGGACGAGGCGGCCTGTGAGTGGAAATCAGAGAAAGAGAGAAGCTGTGTGGGTTATTGTTGGCATTCCGTGGTGTGTTCTGTTGGACTGGAGCTGGGAGTGTGCTGGGAGACTGGAGTGGAGGGTGGGAGAAGGATCGGAGAAAGAACGTACATCCGAATACTAAATAGAAGAGAGAAAGATAAAATCTTAGGATGTGTACTACTAGGAAACGAGCATAGAATTAGGAACTAGGAGCCCCACACATAATTCCCGAAATGGCACCGTGTTCGCTGCTCTGCGTTGGAGTGGAGCGTAGATGGCTATTATTGGCGTCTAGGAAGGCAGAGAACACACACTGTGGAGGCTATGTGTAATAAGTGCATCTACGGAGTATAAAGTGGATATGTAATATGTGTTAGCCCATTAAATGCTAAAAGTACATAGATTTTGTTCTGCTTTGTTCTGTGGCAAAGCCGTGCCCATTTACCCATGAATGAAAAAGCAATGTTGAAAGTGCAATAGAGTAGCAGAATTTCAAGTGCAGAATTTAATACCGGCAGCTGTTGGAAGCACAATTTTCTCATGAGTAGAAGCCTTCTTCATCATTTCTGGTTTGAACTGCTGAAGCTCAGACTTCAAGTCAGCATCCACTTTGGGCAGATTTTCTAAAGCAGTTGACCCGTTTTCTGCCATATTGTCTGAAAGCCATAAAAGTCGAGCAGCAATTAATGAATGCTCCACTGAAACGATCGTCTCATTCGCCTAGCCTCCCTCGCTATTCTATCTGCATGTCTTTACCTCTACCAACACGCCTATACTTCCAATACATTTCTTAGGCATCACTTATATGCAAAGGTAATTCTTTCTACCATCACAACCCATTTCTTATACCTTGGCCCAGGCACGCCACACACCGAGCCTAGCTTCCCACAGCGACTTAGGCAAGGACCCCAGTGCCAGTCGAGGGACGTAGACAAACATGCATATTGGATTAGTAATATAATCGAGGCTCGCTGGTAAATACCATTTATATTGGCTAGGTAGCGTTTAGTATTTGTCGAGTACTGCAGATAGTGCAGATGCTGAGTATTTCTACCACTACCTAATGTGTGCTTTCTGTTCCCAACCAAACTGACACTCACATCTCGCTAGATCTACATCTATCTGCTCCCATATTAGGCAAAGTCAAGACGAATCCGCTAAAGTGAACCAAACTTAAGTATTCAAGTTAAAAGATTGACCTGCTCATTCGTTTGTAGCATCGGCATTGCTCTGCTTCACTGCTGTACCACATTACAATCCGTCCCTGCCTGTCTTCCTCTTTTATCCAACTGTCTATAGCCACTTTTAAACCTACATCATCTTTATAAGGCACTCCTTTCCTATATAGTAAGATACCTTATCGCTATGATTTGTGCCACTAACAAGGTACTCTGTTTTTTCCCGAGAATCTTCATTACTATTACAGATAATACAATGTAGTCCATATAAAGTATAAAGACCAAGATTTCTCAAACTTGATTATCGGCAAATATAGGTAAGTACCTTAGTTCACTCTTCTTCCCGTGCCACGTGTTCTATTAGCACATTACTACTAAACTTTGATTTCGGTATCATTCAATGCTTCAACTCTATAGACTAAAACTTAGTTTGGTTCGCCAAAACCTAGCCATGAAACCTGCAAATCCGACTTACGATCAAAATTCATTTAAGTATGGGTACTCTCTGTTTAAATACGAATACGCAAAGGTGCAGTCAAATTTCGTAGTTTTTATGGGAAACACCTACTACTCCTGTCTTACACTCTGTTCCACTATTGTGAATTTAATGTCATGTCATGTTCGCTTGGAAAATTCATTATTTCCATCCATCGGGAGTCCTTGTATAGCAGATGCCTTACACAGAACAGGTATTTTATGTGGACTAGTACAGAAACTCAACTTATAGCGTGTCATAACTCTTTCAGTTTACTTATAGGTACAATTAGCAACTTGGCAATTAGGTATATTAAAACTACAAATTCTACATCACATCAGTCTCTATTTCAATACCATGTTGGGAGAGACAGCACTGCTGCGGTGAACTGAACGTCATTCGCTTTTGAATTAACTGTCTATTACAGCGACCATTTTCATTAGATAACAATAACTTAGGACTGCGTTATCAGCCTCATAGCTCGTTGGAAGGAAGTAACAAAAACCAAACTTTACAATGCAACTAAACTCTTATTTGTCACATTGTACTAAATTGTCATTGCAGCTACTATCAGCCTAAGCTGTAATCTGGTTCCACTCTGAAAACCCACGATCCGTCATCATTCACAAGGTTTAATTCAAAAATAGACCTCGCCATATCAGAGCATTGCACTCAATAATGTTCCCTATGTTTAATGAATAGTAAACCACTACGAAAAGACAATGAAAGCAATGGTTAAAAATTTTAACATGGAAAAATAAATTAAGGTTTGTAGAATGTCATCCTTCTTTTCTTTTTACGCTTGGTTAATTGATGTTAAATTTGGGCCTAGTCTCACCAGTACAGAATATTTCCACCAAAAAACTAATTGTTAATTTAAAAGGAGGATTCTGATTCATTTTACTATAAAATTGTTTCGGAAGAAAGCAGTCTTATTTGTAATAGAAATTTTTGGAGTTTGATTCAAGATGAAAATTTATTGGCGAAAATGGCAAATGGTCCATGGTGGAAATACACCAGGGTTTGAAGGACCTTCAAGAAGAATTTGTGATTGCGTGATTTATGGAGGATTTCTTAGGACTGAGAATGGGAGAGAAGTGATTGTTGGGCGACTGGAAATATATATGGAAACCGGAGACGAAGACCTGCCCAATTCATTTGACTCAGGGTCTACCTATAGAATGGTTTTGCATATGCATAGAAGGAGAGAGGTTGAGAGGTTGTTAGTTTATGTGTTTGTATCTATGATGACCTTACATAGAAGCGGAGCGAGCCAAGGAAACCAAACCCACGCAGCATAGTAAATGAATGTCTCTCTGGCTGGACAGAGGTAGTAGCTTACATAATATTGTAGTTACGTGAAGTTTGCAAAAGCTAATTCCACTGTGAATGTAATGCAATAATGTAATGTTGTGTAACATAAGAGGAAGGAAAAAGGGAGAAAAGCCAGCATCGCCACAATTTCCGTTTCGTACACATTACTACATTGTGCAGCATGGAAATAGTTGGGTAACTTAGAACACTCTCTATATCTTCGGCCGATGGACTCGCTTCCAACAAACATCACTACAACTCAAGTTTTGCATATAGCATTGTATCACGCTTATGAATGTATCAGATGTAGACGTATGCAGATGAAACGTAGCAGAAACCATGGAGTAAACTTGAAATCCACATTTAACTAAACAAACTTGAGGAGAAGTAATGTATTGTGGCTTTGGCTCTTTCCTATCACTCAAATCCAAATACCTCTTGCATGGGCTGAGAGCCCCGATAAATTCCAACTACAATTTGGTGTCTTTCCAAATCAAGTTAACATGAAACCCGATAAAATCCAATAAGTTCACTGATATTTCTTTTGTATTTATGTATGGGTACAGTTTCCTTATAATAACACCATGTAATGGAACCAATCTACCATTTGTATGGCCCTTGTAAAGGAAAAATGCAATGGCTGCTATTGAGATGACCACTGTACTCTAAGATTGTATGTCTAATATAAAGTGTATGGTGAAACACAGACAGCTAAACAAAATAGTAATAATATGGCAACATTACAATTACTCACTCAGAACTTCTATGTAATCCTCACTCTGTTCATGCGATATTTGTATTAGTAATGTATTGTGTATTTACTCTGTTAATAAACCAAGTACATTAGAAGACTTCAATGTAATGCTCGAGAAATAACCAGCGTAAGCACAAATGGCTATTTGATTGAATCTTTAATTCTTTGTACAGTTGGAAAGTTCAGTGGTCAAAGTTGAACGGTATAGTTACACTAACGACTAAACGTAAATCAAATGTATACCTAATGAAATTATGAGCTAAATCTTTTTATCATTAGGATGCTCAGTTTATAAGCAGAAGCCGATGAATTTCATGAAATTATTGCTTAGAGACATGATACGATCCCTGTGTAGTATGCCTCAGTCGTTATTTATGAACCTTATAGAGCCATACTTGTGTAGAGATAGATTTTGTAATCTTTATGTGCTTACAATTAACTTTACTCTTTTCGTAGTAGGTGCACAGACAGAATGGCTTATTATGTTCAAAACAAAGTGCATTATTGGAAAAGATTAAATAATTATGCCCGCTTCAAATTTCGAATAAAGTGAATTTATTCGGGGTCATGATTTCATTATGAATCTATAGAGTTCTTGTACACACAACATTCTACTCCACTCGGTCACTAACACTTAGAGTGAAGGAAAGTTGAAACTAATGTGAGCTGATTGCAAGAAGTGAGTTGCAGTTCACGCCCGAATAGATTAAATGCGTGGGCGGATTAAACAAGTTTCAGGACTTAGCATATTAGTTTAGCAAGTTCTGCCTACCTGTCATTTTTCGATTGTGGAAACTCCATGTGCACATATTCGTATAGAAATGCCGTGACATGTATGGTTTCTACTTGTGTTTGCGAATACTCTGTACCGTCAGTGTACATTTTCCATTGCGATGGATGTATTGCATCTGTGTGGAGTATAACTTTCCTAGGAGTCACTGTCAAGGTCAGTGAATGATAATTTTCTCAAAGGATGTATTACATTAGCTAGAAAACTCAGCTCGGTATACAGGAACGTTGTGCTGTGTACATATTACATACTAATACAAATGCATTTAATTTTCTTGTTTTTCTACGCTGTTATGTGAGTGTCGTGGGATTTATCGTTAGAGTTGTGTTAGTGTTATTGCACAAGTTTCCATCCTATACACGCTGCCTAAATCCCTTAACAGAAATGCAAATATGTAGATAGCACCTATAATGGAAGACAAATTCTAGTTATTTTATATGTACACAGAGAATGTATCTCTGTACAGGATGTACACAGTATCAAGTGAGCGCATATCTGTGCTGTGTATCTTCTCTTGTTTCAGTTCAGACTGAGGGTAATAATGCACCTACTTAGATACATAGAATTCATAATATATTACAAGCAACGATTAACGAAAGAATTTGTTGGACCAAGTTCTTACTACGTATTCATGGCGCTACATAATATTATTATTGCTTTTACTTACTACTGTGTGTCTTGAACATTATTGCACCGTAAAAACCCACGTAGCATCTCCCCACTAAGCCTCTCGACCCTTCTCCACGAAAGTGCATCCAAATTGGGAAAAGTGTTTGGAGTGTTACTTAAAAAGAGAGAAAGTGGACGATAAAGCATCGTGGGGAGCTAATAGTACAGCAGGCTTTGAATACACAATCAAGTGAGCTTAAAACTGATAGGAAAACAAAGGATTTAATGAATACAAATAGAATAGACACAGAGCACAGTGTGGAATAATGGGAGAATCTTGGAAATGCATTGAAATGTATCTTTGCGTCTTAAGTGTACTTGGTGGTGGAATTCCGCCTCTTTTGATGTGAGTACATATATCTAGTAGTTAAAAGTGATCATTCTACTGGAGCAATGAGCATTCTGTGTCGATTGACTCTGATGTGAAGAGAGACCACTGCATGGCATAACAACTACTTGGCCAGAAAGAAAAGCTTGGCAGAATTAGAATTGGGTAAGAAAGAGGAGCACGGAGAGTTCCCCACTAATACAATACTATTGCACTCTACTTGAGTCCTATATATTTAATGTGTCTAAGTGTTAGGTAGTTTGCTGTTATAATATGTATGTATTTACGTGGATGATCCCAGAGAAGAGAAGAGATACTGACTCACGAGGAGCAGACTTACGCTAGGCTAGAATCAAACTCGACTCGTTCGCTTCGGATCATTCTGATCAGATGGAAACTACAAAGGGCGTTTGAACAATAAGAATGCCGAATATACTCGAACAAATGGGTTTAGAATCCCAAAAGGATTGCACTAGGAGATGTTAATCCCACTCCAATCATGATTATCTCTAAAAAGAGGAAATGAATGGGAGCAAATGAGAAACGTATAAATATAAGTAGGCAGGTAGGTACACAGCGTTCTCATGATATATGGAGAAGAACACAAAAGTGGATCTGTGCACTGAAGATAGAACACATAATATACAATATGTAATATTCTGCAGATACACGGAGGTTTGTTAGCGTGTCAGAATCTGATATTGTTCCTTTTCGTACTGGGATGCTTTGGGTGTTCGATTTCATTAGCAAAGCGTGAAGGGCACCGCTCTGCTCTGGGGGCAAGGGCAGGCCATCCAGTCCAGGCCAACCAAATCCAAATACGAATTGCACTGTCTGCTCCACAAGACGACACCACAGCACAGCAAACAACTTTACCAAACCTATTATTGCCAATTGTAAAGAAAACTCAACTGCTCCTTTATTACTTACTTATAGGTAGCCACTCTATCTATTTTCCATGCACTCAATAAATACTCTGCTCGCCAAATGTCTCTACATACAGAGTCCGTCGGAGGCAACCTGAGCCTCACTTGGGCCCCACTGCATTTTTCAACGACTGCTCATACGAATTATGGAATCTCTCGGAGAATATTTAAAACTGAGAAATAATTCAAGTCTGAGTCGTTTCATTGCACCTTCTCCTCACCCTCACTACTTCTGTTTGTACGACTTTGAAAATGGGAACTAGTTGTGTACAATATTAAAAACAGCTGAGTTTTTGGGTTTCCTAACCACTGAGTCCTATTTATTTTGCAGGGAGAGCAGTGTAGGAATACTGTCAAAAGCTGTCTGCCAGATGCTCATTCAGGTGAAAAAGTTTTCCATTCCATAAGGAAATTTCTGCACAGGTGTTAGATAGCCAAAAGCCAAGTTATCAAGCTTTTCATGTCCTACTAAAAACTTATAGTTGCTTGCCCCATTCTCCCTGGCCATATATAGAGACGAATTTGCAGTAATAAGTAAGTAATACGCTTGTTGCCTTCTTTGTAAGGTCAAAGCTACTCATGTCAGGGTACAATAGTAATACGACAGCTTCATCTACTCGCTGCAGTCCACACTACAAAGGAACAAGCATGGTGGACGGATTCGGTTGACGTTGACCCTTTTCTAATCCTTGTCATAAGTTTGAGATAATATATGTAGCGCTGCTTTAATCTCCAATTCTTAGAAATATCATAATAAGTGCAGTGCACACGAGTCTCCACTCTCGGTACACAGGCAACTGATAATATTCGGCAAGACTTTGCTAAATACCATTACACGAAATTGTGCTACGTCCATTATGTCTTTCTTCTGTACAACTGAATTACTTTAGTGTAGCGTATGTAACAAAGCATAAATCTCTCTTGCCATACATGTGCACAAGCCATAAAGACTACTGCCAGCAATAAATGTATACACAATAATTAATTTATGTATACTGCCCAAAGAATATTTCTCTGACAATTAACTACATTATTATGTTCACCTATGATACTACAATATATGCACGCCAAGCTACTCTTATTCTCCTATTTGCTTTGCACTCTTCTGTCCTGTGTACAATACTAGGCCCAATTTAATTTCTCCGCCAGGCTAACACTCTCCGACATTATAAATCTTGACACTAACAATACCTGTCTATATGTATCTCAACTCAAAGGTAATTTCATACATAGCTATTTTACAACCATACTATTTCACCCAACTCCATATCCATATCATAACTAAAGCACTTCGCTTTATCGTTTTAACTCAACTGACTCTCAATATGAGTCAATGTAAATTACTTTACATTCCCTACGCTTACTTTTCTGTATAAATTGCAATATACTCGTGCAATTATTATACGGCACTTTACTAAAGTGCATATACCACTAATATAACAGTATAATAATATGTTGCTTACTATAAAATCATACATCGAACATAAACTGATGTTGTGTACTCATGTTAGTTCGTTAGCATTACACACAAGTGCTGTTTTAGATAAGGTTCCATTTATTTCATTTCAAAGTAGGTAGATCTAACAATTCTTATGAACTAACATGACACCGTCAAAGGGAAGATTTCAATTTGAACGAGAAAGAGATATAGCGGCTTTGGTTTTACACGATACCATAATAGTTTTCTACCTTTGCATTTGCATCACAGCGAACACAACTACATCGAGTTAGCATACATGATGGGAATGACTGATAGAATCCCTTTATGATGGGATGATTGTCTGATAGGATGTTTGTCAAATAACAAAAATAGCAATTCATAATGATGATATGATAAGCTCAATTGCACAGAGACTTGTAATCAAGTAAAGTCAAGTCAACCAATGCATTTTGCACTAACTGACTGATTGGGTAGAGAGAGAGAGAGCGAAGAGACTGGGTATGTGTACAGTGTAGAAATAGAATAGTAGCTATCTTTGTTATGGATATCTACAGTAGATTTTATTACTTATACAGTTATTGCAAAGCACTAAATAATGACTATGAAGGAGAGAGAAGGGGAATCGCATTTAATATCGCTTACGTTAGTCGAATAGTTTAGTAAAATGAAAATATTACACAGACATTACTACAATAGAATATCCCTATCATAACAGAGTGATGCCTAGCCAAGTCACTGCATGGAAACATCGAAGAATATTCTACAGCATGGAAGGAGAATCTACACGAGGACGATAAGACTGCAGTCGGAGTAATAAGCAGTGTGAATAAACTGCTGTAGTTAGTTACTAACGACGAAGAGGCCGTAATAATATTAACATGACATTGTATTGCATTGTTGTGGATAGAAAAACGTCAACGAGACTATCGAACAAAACGACATGAGTCATTCGTTCAGCTTGAAGAATATGCTTTAGCATAATAGGAGTTTAGTGCACACTTACTGGGATTGCAATGCACACCTATTTAATGTGTATGCTGAGATAGTTAGTCATTCGCTTAGTTCACTCACTTTATGTGTTACAATAATAGGAAGTTTACGAACTATTGTTTGCTTTGTGTTTGTGTACCTAAAACGTAAACGCAGTTTATAGCTCTGATAATAATAATATCATATTCGTAAACAGAATTAATGTACAAATTGTATTATCTCTCCATTTACATACTCGGTGTTTATATGTCGCAAACATTTATTATTAGAGTGTAATTAGTCAACTGTATGACACCGTGCATGTACACGCTAATGCTTTACGCAGATACGAAGAACTCTGAACAGACATGAGGACAGGATAGGGAATGTAGTTACTTTACGAATGTAAGTCACCAATCGATAATACAATGGTGATATCATTAAAAAGACATGTGACTCTCGTCGCTTTTCCCGTAAACTCAAAATACGTATGAACTACTCAAGGGTCATTATATTGCATACTTAACGCGCCTCTATAAAACATAGCAAGCATCGCATTGCATTTCTTCGTTAAGGTTCCTTGCCGAGTTGATGTAAAAGCTACAAAATGTTTGCCCTCTTTCTCAGCTCGTCGCTAATGTACGAACTTTTTCTTCGGAAGAAGCATCACACATCTTAACTACATACAACAACTTCACTTGACTCACATTAACTCACAACTAACCATCTACCTCCTCATATCTCCTTCTATTCCTCTACAGACTATCTCAGCCCCGAATCCGAGTATAGCACTAAACCCTCATATTATTACCATTCTCTTCATTTCCGCACAAATTACAAACTAACTACGTAAATTCATAGGCATACCAGAGCACATTTAAAAATTAAATACATAAAACAAATAGTATAATCTATACCAAAGTATAGTGTATGCAGAGCATATCAAGGAAAATATACTAAATTGAATCATCTCCCCTTTCCCTATACTGTCAACTGGAAATATGATTAAATCATTCCATTTCTCCTTAAAAATTTTATTATTCAACTTCCATTAATTTGATAACATTTTCGGTTGAGTAATTTATAGTTTCATCTTAATTAAAGAATTGCTCATAAAATCCTTGTAAGTTAACCCTTCTTCGTTCTACTAAATTCCCGCACGTGGTGTGGGCGGAATGGAATATGCATAAACACTCTTCAAAAGAGTAAGCACTCTAAACCAATGCAAATAACCCTATCGCCTCCCAGAATTTCGTGCGAAAACTCGAAAAGTACCTATACAATTGGACCTCAGTGTGAAAATTAGCGGAGGAGGGCAGAGTAACTAAGTTGCTAAGGAGGACTCCTTGGCGATGGGTGCGAGGAGCTTGGTGAGGGTGTTTGGAGCAGGGAGCGGAGTAGGTACTTAAGTAGGTGCTCCTTTTATCTGCGATATGTAGCGAGGATGATGTATGCACGTAGTGTTGTGGAGTGGGGGAGCGGAGTAATAAACTGCGAAAGAATGAACCCGAGGAGAGAGGCAAGCTGGCAATGTCTACAGAGCCTGCCTAGCCCATCCTCGTTCGTCAAGAACAAGGAACGAGGCAACGAGCCTCGACTGATATCTAACTGTCCATATATCCTGTCTGAAAACTTCTTCACTAACTCATCTCCCTCAACTGAACTCTATCTTTATCTATCCAAGTCACCTCCATAAAGTATAATAAGTGAAGGCAACTGTGTCTTGTCTGCTGTCTCTAATAACCAACCATTCCTCCTCCGACGATTCCTCCTCGCCTTCCTTCCTCACTGTCCGTCACTCACTCCTACAGTTACCACTCGCACTCGTGTTAACTCAGACAAGACAAGAGTTCAAAATCCGACAAACACAATGTGTACAGATCAAGTCTTTAATGAGCCACTCTCCGACAATTCAGTCCGTAGAAATAATCCTACCCAACTCCATGAATCTTTCATCATTCCCCGACCCGAAATCAAAACCGATTCCCAGTTAATAAAACACCACGCTCCTCCACGCACTCAGTCATTGTCATTGTCCCCAAATCCAAGTCCGCATTCATTAGGCTTTTACGTCCTCACATAATATTATCGCCCAAAAGGACGCTCTAGAATTTCTATTGGCTTCTTGTCCAACAAAAAGCTCAACTACCCTAACAGAACTACAACTGCAAAAACCATTTCAGTCACGAGTTTAGATTCCTCTCTGTTTCCTCCATTCCTACTCTAATGTATCCCCTATCAAAACAAGGGAGAAATGCACACATAGCAAAACCTTCAATTAAGGTTAAGGAAAATTGGGAAAAACAGCTGCCAGGAATTTTAACCCTTCGTTTGTGTAAACACAGTTAGTGGCACTCTAAAATTGAATGTATTTGTTAATATACGAACAAATATACAAATATACAAATAAAGGAAATATACAAAAATTATCCTTAATCAATATTTAGAATTTATATATTTGCAATTACTGTACTCAACTCAACTTTTTAGTCCTTAACAAACATTATTTATTACATGGTTACCAAGTATGCATTTCTCTATGTACACTTCACACCTACATGTACTCATTATTACGACAACATATGTATCTAAATCAAACAGAGGAAATCAATTGTGGTGAATGTAGAAATGTCTGTACTCAATTATCCAGTAATGACAACCGTTTTCAGTAGGTACTGGTTTATTACTTAAGGCTAGAAAGTATGAATGCAACAGAGTACGTTTGAATTTTTGTAAATTCATGAAAAATGAAGATCAGCAAAGCGTTGTAATTTCTGTATGAAGATAGCTAGGTATAGCATGTACTTGTTACAAGTAACGTAAGGTACTAGAATGTTCTTGTGCTGCATATAGTACGGAGCATAATTCTGATGCTCTGATGTAATGTGATTTAGCCTTCTTAGGCAGACTGAGTGTGTAAAAGACAGACGGATTGTGGGTGAGTTGAGTGATCTGGTTTAGTTTGGCGGAGAGAAGATTTTTAGTAAAACTGAATGACTAAAGGTTATGTGAGTTGAGGAGAGAGGAATACCTAGTAAAGTAAATTAAAGAATGGAGTGTTGAATGAACAGAAATGCACTGGCTAGGGTTGTACTGGGTGAGTGAGAGAGATGCATCTTATTTATAATGTACGGATGTGCTTAGAGATGCAGTTGTATATCTGTATGAGCATAAGATACATTCTACGGACTAGCGAGCAGTCTGACAGAAGGTATAGCGAAAAGAAACTGACAATGACTAAAGTACTTGACGCGAGAGGAGAAGAAGGGTGACTTTAGTTTGGCTTCACTTTGCTCTGACTCTGTGTAAGTATGTACAATGTTGGAATGGACGGATACTTGTGTATTTCCACGATGATGTGTTGATGGCTGTCGGATAGGCAGGAATATCTCGGAGAAATAAAGCAAAAATCCTTATCGCAACTCTCATCCCTTATACTGTGCACAGACGTGTACTGTGAATGTATGTGCAAGCCTTGTGGAAGTGCCTGGTAGGGAGACGGAGGAAGAACCGGGAGAATATGTTTGTCTCCGCTCAAAACTACCTTCCACTTCTGCACTGTATAAATATAAGGAAAAGCATGTACAAATCTCTACTGAACTGAACGTCAACTCAATGTGAATGGATGGATGTTGGTGTGTTCAAGATATACATAGTAGCAAAAACGGTCTAGGAGCAGCTCCGAAAAAAGTGAACCGAACGACTCTAAAAAAGACGCTGAGACGAAGGGGAGTTTAAATAATGCCGAAGAAGGAAACAGTTCCGTGTTATGTTGTGTACACAAGTGCACATATTTACCGTGGATGCATTATACGTATTACATTCCACTTCCACTTACTTTTCTATAGAAATACCATGCAGTCTACCTATAGAGAGGGACTTGTGTGACTAATACTCCGAATCGCCACAGTGTCTTCACTCATCCAACAAATATAGATACACCATGTATTAGTCACTCGAGAACATTTCTTACGTGTACATACATATGTACACATATTATAACTAAGCTTGGATTTTGGATCTAGTGTGACATAAGCCGACACTAATAAATTCAATATAATACAAGCAAGCACATAATAGTACGTAACTTTGCATGCACTAAGTCATCATGTAATGTGTGCTATGGGATTCCAAGAAGAAATCAAACCCAAGTCTATAATATTAGGATACACTCAATTCAATACACATATGCTCTTCTAAGTAGTTTGTTTCTCTCCTAGTTCCATCTCCACGAGAAACACTCTACGGAAAAACTGTCTATGAAGCAGGGAAGCTGTTTAGTTCAGTTCTTCACGAATAAGTTACAAGACTGACTGGCAAACTGGTAACTATGACTTAAGTTGGAAAAATAGTAAAGATAATCCGTGACTTGGCCCTGAAATGCTTTGCTTTGCTATTACATAGTTGTGGGCTGTAGGTCCTACGAATAAACCCTATGCTCTTTTCCTCTTCAATTTTCTGGGGCGCGTCTCACAACTCTCAAAACATTCTCCGACTGTCTTCCCTGCAATATCTCTCCAGCTTATTTACTTATACTTCTGGATCCTTTCAGGTCAGATAGCTCACATATCTGAAAATACCTTCGCTACATTCCCTTTATACTTACGACAGTAGTTACAGTAAACGACTTAACAACCCGACCTCCTTCCTCCTTTCAAAAACTCTGACGTGTTCTATAAACACACACTGATTCAATTATCCTCCATTCTAACTTATTGCTACGTAATTTCAGTTTTACACAGCACGTTTGTACTGCACTAAATAATAATACAAATGGTTAAATTTGTAAAGTAGACGTGTTAAGACAATCCAACCCCACTTAATGGGTTTTTGTTGTAAATGCAAAAGTGTATTCTTTTATTTCCGAAAATCACAGAAGTGCGTTTGGATTTCATATTGACGATATTGAAGTTGTCCACGCATGCTTTAATGTACTTAACGATGATACAATGCAAATGTTTGAGTAACTACCACAAAGATGGAAATTGAATTAAACGATGTAAAATGTATAGCGAGTAAATATGTATTGTGAATTATATTTCTTACTGGCGAAGACTACTTAAAACGTGTTGGAACATATTGCGTGGGTATGTATGCATGAAAAATGAAAGACGAACTAACCCTACTAAATATACGCTAGGAAAGAGAAGGAACTATGTTCGTATGCAGTGTAACTGGAGAGGAGAGCGTATGGAGCGGATTTCATTGTCAGCCAAATAATTCTCTCCCTTTCTTCTCCTTTTCCACAATTCGCTGCAGAGTTTGGATGACTTAACCAGCCTTTTGGTTCAATTCAGAGAGATACAAATGTATAACTACGATTGCAATGTCTAAACTGAGAGAAGAATTGAGTGGAGTTGCACGACGAAATGAAAACAATATGTTTCTCGGAAACATGATGTATTTACTATAGAAAAATAGTTGGGCCTGAATTTGAACGACTATATCATGAGTCTGTAATATTATTGGTATTTGGTAGCACACAGTAGGTATGGTTTCTGGCTGGCGAATAGTGGATGCCAGATACATGGCAGTCTTAATAAAGTATGATATTGTTCGAGGACTAAACTAACTGAGTTGTGTGAGAACTTGAGAGCCATTGCCTTCGCTTTGCTTTGCATAAGAACAAAGCAGTTTTTGTATTCTATTTGTACTGTTACTGTTAACATAACTATCCTGAGAATTATATCAAAGCTAATCCTAATAGATTCACTCAACTCCGTTTCTGATTTTGCATTCCCTTCTGTGTGCAACTGAGGAAAGAATTATTTCCTTAGGCGTTTGTTCGTACCTATAGCTATGGATTACTCATTGTTAGCGCATTCCTTTGGTTTCGTCTGTAAAACTATTATTAGGTGTTTCTACCTATTCTACGAAGAATATGATGTACAGTAACTAAGTCGCTGCTATATGAACATTGAGGTTATCTCGATCTTTTATTCCTAGGCAGGTATTTACTCGTACATTAAAAAGTACTGCTAGGCCTCGTAATGTAGTTTCCCATTTCCTCTTATACGGTGAAACAGCTAAGTGCCTAACTTAATTAGCCGCTCTTCCAATTGTCTACTGTTTGCTGTCAATTGAAATTAACTATGAAATTAATTAGTTGTCTTAAGCTATCCCGTAGCGTTGAGGAGCACAATATGTTGTAGTAGTAGGAGAGGAACTCACCTATATTGGACGTGGGTGCAGTTACAGTAGTTTCCGATTAGAAAGGAACGGACGACGAACTCAACGAATGTGACACGCGAAGAAAGCAAAACGAACTGGAAACGCGATGATATTTAGCAGAGTTGCACGGAACTGCAAGATGGAACGAATTTCGAAATATGGTTAATTTTGCGTTAGTTATATGCAAATTTATTGCGGACAAGGGTTTTCTTGTCAAATTGAATATTATTATGTAGGACGGAGTACAATATGCAGAGATGTGAATATTAAAGGAAGCTAAGTTAAGGTGTGGTACTCACAACGCAAATCCGGGGAAGAACTTATTTTATTTTATACGAACTGAGCGTAGGGTTGAACGTTGAACGGGGAGAGTTCTGTGTTGCTCGAAATGAGTGTGTACTGTGAATGGATTGTTGGATCGGATGGCTGCTATTTGCAAGAGTCAGACTGACAGTTGGAGCTCGAATGAAGGCAAGAAGGGAGAGAGGGTAGATTTACTTCTCTTCGTCCTATCTAATGTACGTATGCCTACTTAACTAACTGCTGGCTACCAGAGGACGATGCCGGATTGGTTTCGAATAATCGTCAGTCCTAACGTTAACTTTACTTTTACCATCATCCCAGTCATAGGCATATCCAACACACAATTCTACTCCTCGTACGCTGTCATATCAGGTACCTTACGCTCCTCTGCCACTCTCCACTGTCTACACCACATATGTTACGTTCATGTAAGGAAATCTCACTTTGTTATGTATAATACACTACCAACGTACTTATCTGTGCATATCAAACTAAAAGAAGTGGTTTACTTAGCTTCGTTCGTTTGGCTTTTGGTTAGATCATCACATCACAAAATCCCAGTCTATATATGTACCAGCAAATGCTCTCTTCTTGCTACGCTAGCTATCTATTCCTGTATACTATCCTCACTTAATGCTTCGCATCAACATTAGTTTCATATTATTATATGTACATGCTAATACGAAGGTGGAATCGTATGGCAAGGAGTGGTGGTGCTATCGTGGTATGGTGGTGGTTTTACCTTCAGATATGTTTTATCGTTAGTCCTCAGTTTCCAGCTCACATAGGCAGGCAGCGAGTCACTATCCTCCCTGGCTTCGCTGACTAACTCCCCAGTACACTGAATCATACGTACAATACACTAACAACTCTATGACGAACACATACAAATTCGTAAAGTGGATAGAGTACATCAACACTACGAAAAACAGCCCTCACCCATCCAACAACAACCAATATGCAGTTTTCATTCTTACACACAGGGTACGTAAAACCCTACCTCCGCCGAAAATAATCTATTTTCTTGTACGTACCAAATTCTAAGACGATACCTTCTACTTCCAATTCAAAACATCAACACATGTACAGTGTGATGTAGTTTTCCTAAGCAGAAACCGAAAAAGTGTTCCAACAGAGTTGTCGGCATATAAGCAGTTTTACGCAGTTCTATTCTGCATACATCATGATGTAGACGTTGGGAATGCTTTTATAAAATTATAATAGTATTATAGATGGCATAAATTCTTATTTGAAGGAAGTCTTGCTTGTACATATGTAATGTGTCTCTTCATATACTTAATATCCTTCAATACATAGGAGGAATTTTAATTTAGGTACCTATGTGTTCAAATCCTACGTCCATGCAAAATAATACATAAGAAGAGTCATTCGTTAGGTAGCTTAGTTATTTGCACGTATATAGTAAACGAAAGCCATAGCAATAAAAGCAGTTTACATTACTTAAACACTTTACATTGTGTGTGTATGAAATCATCGGCAAAATCATCATGTTATTGAATTGATAATGCTAGCGGATAGCTAATGTATTTACTTAGTCATTACGTAATGCTACATTATTACAGTAGTACATAGATATTTTCTGTTTTCATTTACCACTATTACCCACTAATAACAATATTTTATTATCGAAACTATAATAACTTGTATTAGATATCAAGGCATTTATTTTCTAATTACCTCCATGTACAGCCTTTACATGGTCCAATGTAATACAGCCATACGCTGCACACACAGTTCTGACATAAATGCAACGCAATAAGTGTTGATATAAATATGCATCACAAGCATTCTCACACTAAAATTATTCATAACAAGCCTGATGCGTAATATTATTCAATTAAATAATTTAAAGAGCGTTACAATATTATAGGGTGTGATTCCGTAGACATATTTGTGCTGGCGTTGGAACACAGGTTTGTACATATTTCCTGTCTACGACTCTTGAAACAAATATTCCAATGCTCGTCTACTATTGGTCATAATTGCAATACAAATATTGGAATAAAAATAAATATACAAAGATACTTGGATACAAAGATTTTGTTGTCAGTTGCCACGACGCTGCATTTCAATTGGGAGTTACAATACTGTCTTTCATTGCGCTCACTGCTATTACTTTATTTAATAGAATTTTACAAATACAATAAACAACATTAAAAATGCTTCAGTGCAAATAATATATTATCGGTGTACTCATTTACATATTCTTCGTTAATCCTTGTCGTAGGACTACCTAATACACAAAAAAGGGAATCCTGTACTTGCATTTAAGAGTCAGTTTATCTATACGCTTAGTTATTAATTACAGTTAGAAGCCGGAGAGTCTTATTGCATGTATTCCTCAGTGCATTGCTGTATTTTTTATGTCTAAGCTTTCGAAAATATAAAAACCTATACCTTTAGCCTCATTGCGAATTAATTCAACAAGGTAAAAAATTGTACCATGTAAACATTTTGTGTACTTTTATATCGATTCAAAAAAATGAAATATAATATAAGACGTTTTGCTCTCTTTGTGCAAACCAGAAAAATTCAGGGATTTGTTTAATCTTAAAAAAAATTTGTTGATGATATAGTTTAATTAGTAGTAACTTTTACTATTTGAATCCTCCACGATGCAACCAAAGTCAGACAAAGTGATGTGAATTGAATGGAGACCTGGAGATGAGTCATCATTTCATCAGATAATTTTTGACCACATTTTGTGTTGCCCTATTCCCCTTCATTCATTCATTCTCATCCACACAAAACACATTAGTGTATAATGCAGAATAGGGCCTCCGAGAGAGTGAGGAGAATTGCATTAAAAAGGAATCTTATAATGGTTCAGGCATACTATTTCCATAGTTTGTAATTCAGTCTACCTCTATAAATGAGTTAACTCAGTCAGATAGCTCTATCGTTAATACTAAAAGGTAATATGCAGTGGGAGACCAATCAATGGTTTTGTATATTTCTAAGCACCAGTTTTATTATAGTCAAGAAACGCACACAATGGTTTCTATTGATGACATATGATGACACAGGAGCAAATCTCATTTCTACTACTCACACAAAATACCAATCATCCAAAAAGATTTCTCCGTTCAACCCTGTCAATTATATTTCCGTTTAAACGCCGCACTCAACTCGGAGCATGAATAAACAAATTTTTACTTACAAACAATAGTAACGCTATCATATATTTATAGGCATACAATTTGCTTATCCCTAAATAACTGTTCGTTTCCAATGAGTTGATTTTCGAAGGAAATTTTTAAATCATGTGCTAAATGAAAAAAATAAATATGTTCGTACCCAAGGAGTTTATATCGGATTTTTAGGAAATTGTATTATGCAAAAAATGAAAAAAGGTTGCTAAGGAGAATGAGACTTTTGTTGTTAAGGTTATTACTCATTAACGACATCAAATGTCGCCATTCTAATCCATTTGACATATATATTTTCAAAACACAACATATTGTAACGCGATAAGAATGCAATGCATATTTTATTCTATGTATAATTAAACGCGGAAGTGATATTGTAAATTCTAGTAAAAGGACTTTTAAAAGTGATTACAAATATTATTGAAATACAGCAAAAAATTAGTGTATAAGTACACAAAGTTTTGCAAAGTCTCGATTAGTATTCTTAAGTAAATTCACCACAATTTTTAGCGAGATTTATTTAACTTATTTACATAAAAGTTATGGATTTCAGGGAATTGCTTGTCATTAATTTCTGTTAATTTGCTCTAATTGTTGTAATATGTGTACAGAACACTGTGAGGATTTATATGACAATGCATAAATCAATTTATTAGGTCGTTGACCCACTGTCAATACTTTCACATCAATTCCATATTACCATATCTAGCGCTGAACTTTATAAAAGGACAGGGAAAGCCTCTCTCCTTTATTTCCTTACTAGGCATGTCCCATATCCTTTTACAATTCCAATGTACATCTACAACAATATTTTATTGTTGCAGAGATGCATAAGCAGACACTATCCATGTAGTTGCTAATATTGTAAATTCTCTTTTGTATTATTATGGATAGATGTGACGTAACTGTCATTGTTCGCTTCCCTGTGTAAATGCTGTAGTAATTGTTTTCATAATTTATGTAACTGCATTTTAACTATCAGTAAGAAAAGCACTGCTATTCAGGCGGTGCTATTGATATTATCGTTAAAACTTCTGGGATTTTTTGAGAAGTAAAAAAGATGGAACAGGTGGTTAGATGGACATTAAAACATTTCATTAGCAATGGTCCTAATTTTAAAAAGATATTCTTATTTTCTGATTTATACAAAAAATCAAAAGTTAATGACAATTAATTGCTCCAATGCATATTTATTTTATCAATAAAATGGAGAAACTAAAAAGCATCAAATAGCCATAAAAACTTGTGATTGACAAATTAAAAACGCTGACTCTTCTCTTCATTAATAGCTGGTATTTAAAATGTCATTTCTAGTTGCAAATGAAAATTAGGACTATCATTTACCTTATTTCTTTCTTTAAGAGTAATTATTTTGCAAATTCTTAGTTTAGCAGTTGGGTACGCCTAGGCAGGAAATTAGTACGTAGCCCACAGTCCATACAAAGCAAAAGAAGAGTTTTACTGACAGCAGACCTCCAGAATGCAACGAGTTCAAATGTTTCAATCTGGTGAACACTAATTTAGCTCAGGCAGTGTTACTATTATTGTGGTATTTATCATATACCCATTCAGGAGGGTGATGTAATGATAAAACATTGCGCCATTAATTAGAAAGAATCAAAAACAAAGGATATTATTACATGCTTTACAGCATTGCTGAGTTTAAAGTATTCGAACTTCAAAGAATGCGCTTAGTTCACGAAAGATGATAAGTATCTTAATACAGTGAAAGAAAAGCAACCGGTATTGGCTATATACATTTTACATATTATTTATGATATTAGCTATAAAGAAATACTTTGCCATTAGTCTAATGATAAATAAAATTCTATCTCTATATAATCTTAATCACAAGCTAATCGAGATTCTTTAGAATCATAAAATATTCACAACTCCTTGGTCTGGTCTTGTTAAGGACGCAGACACATTTATTAAGTCGACTAAATCATTATGCAGGGAAGACCCAAGCAAGCTTCATCAAGAGAATTGGATTTTACTGCAAATTTTTTAAATAGGATTGCAATTCATTACTTACCTAGCTAGACGCAATTATTTTGTATTGAGGTCCTGCCATTCTTTCTAAATTAACAAAAAATTTAAAGTTCTGAAAATTGTAAAAAATGAATGTATAATCTACTTTTCGAAACTTGATTCTTTATAATGAAATTGGGATAGAACTTTTGGATTGATAAACGAAAGTTCCGGCAGATATAAAGGCACACATACAGCAGGATATCACCTAAATATTGCTAGAATATAGTTGTATGGAAAACTTTTAGAATGACCACTCTTTTCTTATTTCTTAATAACTTTGGATTCAGTGCAATATATTATGATACATATACGTGAATCTTGTTTATTTTGGTAGTTTTATGAGAAAATTAATTAATTTTGCATTTTCAAATATTGCTTTTATTCAAGCAATACATTTCAATTCCAATGAAGTAATAACATTGCTTTAAGAGCAGGTCTACAAGCTAGTAATGAACCACAAATTGGTCCAATTATTAGTATTATGCTTTATGTCATTGAAATGAGTCTACAATGTTAAAATCGTGTAATGCATAACAACAGTTATTTAATTTGAAGTTGGAGTCATAACGTAAAGTAGTACATAATGATGTCTCATGTGAATTTTTGTGAATTTAAATTTCAACATTAGAAAAGGATTAAAAAGTAACATTTACTAGTAATTAATCAATTATAATTGTGTCAGAATGATAAAGATAGCAAATCTGTTGGCGCATCTAGTTTTTGAGGGGTTAGATAGATTCTGAGGGGTCTTTAGTTTGTAGTTGTCGTTTATTAAAGATAACTGTTCTAATGTTAGAACAATTGTTTTCATTCAAGGTACGTAGTATATTTTTCATTAGCAATGGGGATAGCTTTAATGTACAGTTCAGAGTTACAGCGCAAAAAGACAATGACTATTTTACTTTATTCCTCTTCTTAGGTCAGGCAATTCAATGAACTGGAGAAATGTACAGTTAATTATGAGATCTGTGTATCACAATAACAATTCGGTAACATTAGCATGCATGCTACCGTGGTGTATTGCACTCAATTGGAAACCGTGTAATTGAACATTGAAATTGTTTGCATTACATTGGTAAACAAATTGTTATGACTATGACGTAAAATATTCAAGTGTTTACACAGCTTCATTTAGATAGCTTAGTCGACAACACTTCAGTGAAAAACAAAAGACAGTTATAAAAAATACTGTCAGTTTTTTTATATTTTATTACCCTATATATAGTTAAACATGTTGCCTTCGAATATTTAGATAGGTTCGAATGTAGCAAACATAAAGTATAAAAGATGATTTAAGATAAATTAAGTATGCAAGCAAATATTGATCACATAATATCTTTTACTAGAAAATGGGTAATTTGAAAAAGAAATAGTACACAACATATCTTCTCATCTTGCAAAATAATAGCTTACAGAGGAAAAATTTAAAGAAATGGAAACTAAGGTCATTACAATTTTCAAATTATGAACTTAAACAATGGGTATATACGAATTAATATGCAACTCAAATGTGAGCAGCAGTAATTGCGGGACAAAAGTTAACAATGGAAAATTGGGCTACAATAATGTCTACCATCTGTAGAAGTGCTGTCATTAACGGTATTCATTTAAAATAAGTATTATTCAGAACTTCTTTTTAGAAAGTCAGTTATTTTTGCTAGCAACATTATTTCGTCATATTTGTTATTTTTGCATAATGTGGAAACATTTTTAATAATAATTTTTTTACTCTTGCAACTTAATACTGCTTCCCAAGTTGCCAATGTACTTACTACTACGGTATTTACTAACCCAAGTATTACAATTTTTAATCATTTCCGTTTTCCGTCTTTTTAAATCGATTATTATTGAAAAGAGTCGAACTGAAAGTTTTACACGGAAATGAACACACATCTTAGTGCCTCAAAACTGAAATAACGGGTTGTCATAAATTTACCAGGACGCCGTCTTAAAATAGCAATACAATCAATTGGCAAATATGTACCGAATCACTGACTCATTGCTTCTGATTTTGGGAAAAATTCCGGTTGAAGTATTGATGCTCCCTAGTCTCTGAAGTAAATAGAAATTAGGACATCCTCATTGAAACAGCAGATATATTTAATTATTCCTGTCTCATTATATGAACATCTTAATTAACATTAGACTTAAATGAACACAGATTACTAAGCATTATAATAAAATTCAAGATGCCTAGACAACGTATTTTCTCTACCTAGGTGATGCCATACTGATAAACATAAAAGGATTCGACCACTTATGGGGGATGAATATGTAGTAGTTTCGACCATAGAGTGATTTTACTCAATGAATCCCCTTTCTGTGGTCTTGGCACTGGTCGAATAATATTATGTTTATAAGTATGGCATCACCTAGGTAGAGAAAATACGTTGTCTAGGCATCTTGATAAAATTCACACCATAAAGGATAAGTAATTTCAAGCATCTAGGTTTGTGGCATACCGATCATTGTTTAGAAATCCATGACATTAAGTACATGTAGCACAGAATTGCTTACATATGGAATATTTTATTCAAATAAAGCAAAGTACTTACCCTATAAATTTCACAAATACTGAAATGGTAGAATTTATATTAGGTAACTAAAAAAAGATAAAATGTACTGCAGAGCGTATTTGCGGATTTAACATAATAGCAAGGTGAATTACTAATTCAACCACTTTTGATGCTGAGATGTTCGTCACCCAGTCAGAATTCTTTCCACTGGATCAATTGTCATTTCAATGCTGCGAAAAAGTAATCTGGTACTGACATTCATAATACAGAAAGGAAAAACCATTAATGTTAACTTATATGTTATATATCATTTAATGTCACAAATTGGTCTTGGGAGAGTGTCCCTATATCATTATCAGAAACAATGGCAATATTTATGTTGTCCACAAAATTGGCGTTTAAAGACAGGAAATGGGGTTATATTATTTTGGAAGCGAATTATAATTTCAAAGAAATGGTTTTCCACACATTTCCCAAATTAATGTTCCCATGTGTGAATTATTTCGAAGGGGCTCACTAATTCGACACCTAAAGCATAAGAATTAAGGTGTCATTTGTGAATTATTATAATTTCGTTTAGCGTATTTGAACTAGTCAGTGAATTACTTTGCATTATTTGAATTTTGAAGTCTACTATAGTTAGTTCTAAAAGTCAGTTGTACGGCAAATATCATCAAGCGAGAAAAAGCGAAAGATAAAATTTTTCCTTGCAAACCAGGGTTATTAGAACTTTTAGTTTTAGTACGAGTTAGAAGTAGAACCATTGTGCCATTGTACACTACCTTTAATGTGTCTCACATCGTCACATCTCACAACGAAAATTCATTGTGAAAAACCACTTGCAAGTAAAGCTTACAAAATGTAAGCGCTGCAATTGCGTAAGAGGAGCAACAGCCCTCTGTTGTAGAACGACAGAAAGGCAGCTTGGAATTTGATTCATTTGACCACAGAGATGGAAAAGTAATGCTGGGCAAACGGTTGCAAAGAAGTAAGTTATAAGGTACGCGGTACGCCACAACACAATGATTTTAATTCATGGTTCTATCACAGATTTGACAGAAGAATTAGGATGTTTAATTTGCATTTCATTTTACTGTCATTAAGATTAGTAGAAGAATACTTGATGTTGGTAGTACTTTGGTAAAAATGTATACTGTACGAAAATAATTATTTACTGCAATTGTCAACCCATCTATATCATTTAGTATTATCCTGAGTGTTTTGTAAGAAACATTGAAATCTTTATTAATGATTTGACCAATCAATTAAATTCAAATTTAGCTTAAATGAATTTACCTAACAGCCAACATCATACATTTTACTTAAAACTACACCTTGCGAGTTCGTTTCATTCAACCGTACGATAAGCGTTTTCTGCGATATTCGCTTCGCGATTTCGGACTTGCTATATAATTGCTATGGGCTTGTCTAGTTGAAGATTTTCGATAATTTTCTTTGTATTTTGCTTTATGAAAACCTGAAATAGGATGAATTGCAAATGCTTAGTTAAATTCACATAAAATATTATGCTTATTTTTTAAAGAAAGCGAAACAGGATATATTTATCTCAAGCTATGCATTTCATGTCGAAACTGTATTATTTAGCAATTAGCTTCACTTACAATACTTAACACACAATTTGAAAATGCTAGACACTTTTAGATCCGTCACTTGTCAAAGAAAAATGGAGCATATAGTACAAAAATAAAAATTCAATTAGGATCGACAATGTTCCGTTCTGAATTAACCGCGACCTATAGCACTATGACCACACAGAGTAGACATTAACTCTTTTAATCATGTTAATCCCTCTCGAATTCCATATTTGTTACATATAAATCTTGCATTGTGAATATTCTCAAATAATATTCTATTTCCCAATTATTTGTACGTATCAATTAAAAATTTTCTCATTGATAACCATTATTGATGGTCCGCCTGAAATTTGAAATCGATCCTTGATAGAGGCATGTAGAGAACCTCTAATAGGAAACAAAAGAGGAAAAGAAGGTCATAGGAAAGATGGTATGTATACACTTCTTGATATTTCTATTTTTGTATTATGTGCAAAAGTGGAAAAGATAACGTTCATTTAATGGTTTAAGGGTGGTTCCTTAGTGGAGTGGTCAATCTCCCAGTAGTTTAAGCGAGCGAAGGATTTTAACATTTAGTGAAATCGGGGCGGAAAATATCGGTCATCTACTAGACATCTTACTGTACCAATAAGTGTACTTTCTACGCAAAAAAATGCATTAAAATAAAATTCCCTCAGGTTTATTCCTTGTGACAGCAGATTTCAGGTTCCTAGTTCCTTTAGTATTTTGAAAATGCTTGCAGCTCCTTTGTCCATCTATGTATAATGTACTACTTACATGTTGAACATGTGAAGTCTTAAATACCTACATTTAAACGGGTTAAGAGGAAATGTGTGCGAATGAGACTGCCTGCATCTTGTATGCATTTACACAGTATGTAAGCTCAGGTAAGTTAGGATCGTCAACAATACACAGAAAACCTAGCCTTATGGATTTAGTTAAGGGTGATAAATATATATCGAGCCTTAGGAGAGGATGTGGATGGAAAAGTTAAAATGATATGATGATGATGCAGAGGTATGTAGATAGAACTCGTTGGATTAACCCAAGAGTTGTAGTGTTAATGTTGAGAAGACGAGTGAGCAAGTACAGCTGAGCGAAAAAGGAGGGCACTGCCTAAGTTAGGAGAGGAGGTTGAGGCCAAAAGCAGGGAAGTATTAATTCTGTAAGTCGAGGCAATAGAAAAGAGAACATCAGACTGGTGAGACTGATACTGGTGATGAGATCAATCAGCCAAGTTGGGTTTACGTTTACGTTAGCTGAGTAATTTTGTCCCTGATTGTGAGTCAGAGGGAGAATAGAAGTTGAGGGGTCATAGAGTTCCGTGTGTGGGGGTGCCACGGGGTCATCGTTCACACACACACATAAGAAAACACTAACATAACATCACACAGATTATTGCCAAGGCAAAGCAAGTCTTACTTAAACCAAGTCGGGCAACATTAGTGATACTGCACTACTTATAATAATACTTCACAACAGCATATGCCTGCTTAACATAAGAACTATAGCCATTCTGTTTTGTCTCCTGTTCCTACTTATTCTATTACATCAGTATCAGTACATACTTAGAGCTACAGCCTCTACGAACACACTGCTGACTAAACAGAAGAGTAGAAGAACTTGTTAGCAGAATGCATGCTAACTTTTTTGCTAACTGCTCTTCTCTGCCACCATATAGCTTAGAGTAGACCCTAAGTTAAGTAATGTATGTATGTATAGCAGAGTGGTACTCCATATGATGTTATTCCTTGCTACAACCAGTTAAAGGTGGTATTAGCACAGAAGAGGCCTACACATAAAATATTTCTGCGTAAATGCATAGTAGACAGATAGTCAGAATATTAGTGAGCGAGTGTTTATATGATAATTGAAGTAGTAGTAGGCTAGCACAGAGAGCATATAGGGAATCTGTGTAGAACTGAACTGCACCAGAAACTTGTGTGCGGACTACGGAATGTAGGCTACTGGAAGGGATAGCGGTTCACGCTGGCCTATTTTACAAGGATTCCTTCACGATATTTTTCCCCTTTTGGCCTACTCTATCCGTTGCCCGTCTGCCCTAATCGTAAACTGCTCTATACAACTCCACCACTAGTACAGAGGATACAGAGAGACACAATGCACAGAGCACACCTCGCACATTATGTACACAACGTAACTTACATAACAGACTTGAATCTACATCTACCTAAGTATGCCTACTTAGTTGACTTGACTCCTATAATGATATAGCTTCATCTCTCTGTCTCTATCTGGGCAGGCCACTACAACAATACGCAATGTTTGGCTACACGGATTTAGTAAGGATTGTTTGCACTATAGCTATTTATATAAGAGGAGAAGGAGTAGCTATATCCATTACAATAACTAGACTAGAATAGTAATAAGTTGGAGAGATTAGAGATAGTGTGTACTGTTCTGTTGAAAATTGCAGTGCACTAAAATCCTACTGGCATGGCATTTAATACCATCTGACTTGCTTAACTTTTACACGAACTCAGTTAGAGTGCTCATCTTACATTTACATAGGCAAAGTGAATCCACACACACCACACCAACTAACATCTCCATGCGTACTAAATAGTCAGTCTAAGCAATCTAGCAAGTTAAGTTCAGTTCAACTAACAATTATTTTACTTCACATGTCCTGCTGCTCCTTGCTTTTCTATCTCATCGCATTACATAAAATATCTCGTCCTCATTTCATCTTCTTTCCAAACCGATACTGCCTTTTATAACCATTGCTCCAATTCTATACCTGCATGTTGAGAGTTGAGACTGTGAGTGCTGAGACTGACTGGACTTGACTTGACTTTGTTGCACTTGCCTTACCAATTCACAATTAGTTGATTCCGCTTAACTTGACTCTTTGGCAATCCAATTGGATCCCTTTGCCTTACCTGACTTGTCTTAAGTTAACCAGTCTTTCTTATACCAAACAAATCCTCTATCCGCCTCTACTATCTGTCTCACTCATTCATACACCATTTGTTCCTCACTTCGTCTCGCTTCTTCCTTGCCGAGACGTCAATACACCATTCATATGTTTTGTCACTGTCGCATTTTATTTACATCCGCCACATCTCCTAGGAGAAAATAATCAAATTCTCACGACGGAGCTCCTTTTACTCAAATACATTTCATACTCACATCTACTAAGTATTTCCCTTTATTTATCACCTTCAATTTTATTTCGCACACAGCTCAGTTCTACGCAAATTCGAGCAACCCGGCGAACATTTTCTATTTTTACATACGCAAACAAAAAACAAGTTCAATGTAGAAAGTACGACTGACTCAAGCCTTCAAGTCCTCATGGGAAAAGTTTAATGTATTAAAATTCTGTGATTTCTTCGCATAGAAGTGAATAAGTGATAAATATAGATAATATATCCACGTCTCGAAATTGCCGTATGTGTGTCAATACAGTTTATGTGCTTTCCAGAAGGATATTCTTCATAAAAAGGTATCTGCCAAAAAGGCACCTGTTTAATAGTATTTGTTGTATTTACAGTTCTATCTTATTGTTACATATTTTAATGAAGTGACAATTGTGTATTAGGCAAATGTGACTTACTCTCAACTTTAAATGTAGATAGATATCTAAGAAAAATATGTCTGTCATACTGATATTCACGAATTTGCAAATAAACATGCAAAGCATAACAGCATTGTAGTAATTACCATAGTTCTACGCCTGGAGTAATCGTAAGCCATATAGATTCATTATTCATGGAAAAAAATGAAAGGACTTATTCCATTTGGCCCTTTTCGCAGGAAATAAGTGCCCTTTGAAAATAATTGTTCCAACCTGGCAAGCCAACATGAGCTCTAATTGAGGCAGAAGTCGAGTGGGTTAAGTTAATACATATAATAAATACTATCTGCCGGGTAACCGAAACACAACTTTTATGATTTTTTACGCATTTGCGATTTAATTGGGTTTAACACATCCGATCGATAAAAGGAAAAATTATTTTGTTTCGAACTAAAATCGCTGCACTGTATCTAAATGTAATAAATGCAAAAAATTCAAATTTTCAAATATTCAGTAATCAATAAATTATTTATAGGATTATTAAGTTGTTGCAAACGACCAATGACTATTGTATCCAGTTATCATTTTAACTAATTTTACAGCAGATATCTAAGAAGCAATAATGAAACAATTCAGATAAATTTTCTGGTGCCCTACTTTTCCTATGGAAATCTAGCGTGGTTATGATTTTCCAAAATAGGGTCTCATGACATTTTTTCAACTTCAGACCCACTGATAATGCAATTTGGATTACTAAGCACATTGTTTACACGCTACCGTATTAAAACAGTGTTATAGACTATAACTTATACTTAACTTATACTATAACTTATGTAGCTGTTGAGTACTTTACGTGTACCGTAAAACTTGTATACAACACCAGGAAGAGTTATGTTTTCGTAATCCCACACATATTTACACGTATAAAACCGAAGAATATCCCGGGGTTGGCTAATAACAAGGAAAAATTATATTATAACTCAAATTTAAATAGCTTGAAGCCTATTAGACGAAAAACTCAAATTTTTAGCTAATATTTAGCCGGTTTGTGCACGCTATATCGAGTTGTTGAATTACATTTTACGTTTCGTTCATTCCAGTACAATTCAGATAGTTCATTTACCGTTGAAATTAATGTGCGCGAATATTGCAAGAAAAATCGAATTACTACCATGTTTTATCTTTAATAAGATGACGATTCATTTGTGCAGTAAATATATTCCATCTGCGATTTATGCATAGCGTACGCAATTTTTGGGATTGCTCTGCGTTTTATTTTAGGAAGCATTACAAAAATATTATTAACTCTTTTCTTAATATTATTAACATGGCTATTTAAAAATGGCTAAAATTTTAAATTTAAGCGCAAGACTAAAATTTTGCCACTTATTATTAGTAAAAATTTTATGGCGATTTGAATACACCGATTTATTACGGAAATTTTTTGGGCATATATGGTAGAGTACATATTTACTATTTGTTTACAACATGCATGCATTATTAGTGCTACAGTTTGATTGAAGGTGTTTCCAATTTTAGCTATCGTTTAACGACGAAAATACAAATAGGTAAATAGAATATGATGCTTTGTGGTTAAAGCAAATATGCCAACAGCCTACAGTAGGATTGATGTGACACGTAAAGAACTGCAATAGCGTTTTTCAGGAAATAATTTCAATATTAGGGAAAATATTCCATTAATTGAATTTGACTTGGTTTAAAAGTGTAAAACTAAAAGTATGCCTTTGAATGTTTGAGGATGAAGAGTGTTGATGTGAGGCATAGATAACCTAAATAAAAAATAGCATAGCTAAATGGGATTATAGAGTGGCTTGGATGCTGAAGCGGCTTTGGTTGTGCAGAGACAAAATGTAGAGAATTTTGAGGTCACTAACAATAAGAAGGCAGGTAGGTAAGCATTGAAGCAGAAACTGTTGTATCCTCCTCGCTCATTCACAGAGTAATGAATTATCTTCTTTAGTAAGTGTGTCGTATTTGTATTTGGGTCTAGATATTTCTACATAAATAGGTTAAATGAGTGTTATTGACACGATCTCTCTCAAAATAGAATTGTACGTTCCCAGAGCAGACAGCAAAAAACAATTTAATTGAAATAAATAAAACTGAGCCTTTTGGCCTCATTTAATATTGTCAATCTGGTGATATGTAGCCATAAATATATTTAAATTCAGCTTCTCAGTTTATCAGTATAATTATGTGCTTATTTATTAGGCCGGACTCTATGAGTTCCTCCTATTGACTAAAGATCATATACAATAAACGATAAAAGTCTCCTTCTCGTAGTGCATTCCTCTACAGGAAAAACTTAAGATCCACATTCCACTATATATATATTACGAAAGAAACTAGTGTGTAACTGAAATGTATGATTAGAATATGTGGCACATAAATACGCTATGCACGATATATATTTATATAAACTAAAGCAGTGGGTATTGGTAGGAAGCGCATACTAATCTTTTAGTGGTCAGTGATCTTTCTTTTCACAAGATCTTAGGCGTTGGATTATTATAATTTATAGACCATTCCTATAACATCAAATCAACATGATTCTTGCATTGTTATTATAACTCGGCACTCCATTTCTCAGTGTACACAGATATCCACACACGTATTATGCTTTCATGCATACAGGAGCATACATCATAAAAATGTGTGTCTGCCATTGCATTGCCATACATACGGATACTGGTCTGGATTCTGGATTAGATTGAAATACTTTATGTACCTACCACTTGTGGCTATGACTAGTCTCTACATGGTTTTGCCATGTCAGATTTTTGCAGAGTTCTGTCACTATAACACAGTTGGCTATGCATAATATCGTGATTACATCTATTCCACCACCATACCAGGAGGAAGAGAATATTTAACCTCTAGTGTTTGATTACTCAAAGAGCAAAGGTAGATAAGTATTAACTGCAAAACTAGGTAGAGTACAGAAGTAGTGTGTGCATGCACTAATATGTATGAAGCATTAGTCAGGAAAGTTCAACAGGGAGATTGCACAGTTTATGTAGCTTAGCATTAGGTATACGTGATACCTGTGTGCAGCTTGGAAGATAGCTTGTCAACATTGCCATTGCACTGCATTTATGAGCCACCAACAAGTGTATCAAGTCTACATTACACAAGGAAAGAGATAAGTATGTATTATACAGAGAACAGAACTGTTTGTCCACAGATTGGTGTAGTATACACTTCTGCAGAGAAAAACAGAACACTAAGGAACGTGTGCAAACAATAATTTACCAAATTTTTCAGGGTTTTCAGTTTTTCTCTCCCACAGAACGTGACGTCATGGTTTTTTCTAAGGTAACTTTTGCGAATAGCACAGAGAAATGTGAGAAAGAGGAACCACTAAAAACCTCTGTCCCACTAAACGCAATCGTAACAAATGCATGTTCCCTCAACGTAACGTACATTGCCTTTTGACTTATATTCCGCCTGAACAACCACTTACTCTCAGTAGTCTCATTTCAGTTCTTTCGCCGTAGCCCTACATACTCGTCTATCCTATCCTCATCTGATCCTACACAATTCCATGTGTAATGTAATCTAATGTGCTCTTGTGTCTTTTACCGACTTATTATTACAGTACAGGTACACACATGCATAACATATGCATCTGGTTGTGTCAGCCGTCTTAAATACTTACCAATAAGTGACTTGCGATAACATCGCTACTCTTATTATTACTACCTTGTTGAGCTGCATTACTTCATTGCTTTATAGGCAACGCTCTTAGTAAATAGTCCCATTTTTTATTCATATAACTATAACCTAGGCTAATGTAAGTACACTCGTATATTTTAAAGTAAGGTATGAATAATATTATCTGACTTTGAGACTTTAAGCAAGTACCGCGACTCTTGTACTACTTTTTTACTCTGCATTTCTGCGCACACTTTGACTTTGCTAAACCAACTTACTTGCAATCCAAGCTTTGTAATTCCGAACTTGCTTAGGTTTTAGTACTTAAATTCGTTGAACACCACAATGCGCGCCTCTTGTTTCATGCTTCCTTTATGCTCTATTCTGAATAATATAATTTATCTATAGTCTACTTTTTCGTGCATAATAGACAGGCATGTACTAAATAGTAAGTCTTTTGTTTCACTTAGTTTTTCTGTAAGTACCATTTTTATTTCTAAGAAATATCTACACAGTAGGAAAACATTGTGGCATTCTGTTTCGTATGGCGTGCTTTTACAATCTTGAAAATTCTATAAATGAAATTTCATTAGTGAAACTGAATTTAAAGTTGATGAAAGGGTTTCTCAGAGAAGCACATCATATAGAAAACTTCTGGAATCTATTTTGACAAATGAAAAGAAAAGAATACAAAGGTAATTTTGGACTCATGTTAGGCAAATGTAGGAAATGTAACTGACGTACCGAGAAGTCTGAAACTAAGCAATATGCTTGACTTTTATTCTCTGTATAAAGAATAATTACTTTTATTCTCAAAATAAAAATGTTCCTTGAAAAATTCAAATATATTTAATTCGCACCAATTTTATGAGTAAAATATAGGTACAACTAGTTATATTGCAGTTATGATTTAAATACTCAATACTTAAAGAATTCAACTAGACATACTTTGTATAGGGAAATTGGGCTACAAATAATACTTATTAATATTAGTACATGTATTATTCCAATGAGCAATTGGTGATAATTTGGCCCTTTGGTAGCCTATTCAAGGCTGAGAAATCATAAGCATTAAATTAAATATCTTCTTTGTGGTTGCATTTTCAACTATAAATTGATCCACTAGATTCCACACTTTATATTCTTTAGTGTGCCAAAAAATGTAGCGCGAAGTTTTAGTAATGTTAAACGTAGATACTAGATTTTGGTACACTAGCCATAAATAATTCCGGGGCCTGTGTAGTAAGAATTGTTTGGTTAAATTCATTGACTAAGACTTGATAACCAAATTCGAATGAAACTATTTGAAAAGCTCTAGTATTTGTGTAAACCGTAAACATATTGAAAATTTGACCATCTGCAATTACAACTTAACTAAATGAGCAAGGTGTATTGACAAATTAATGTTGTGTAACGCTGACAAACTATATGCGATATGCGAATGCAAATTAATGTAGGTCTTACTTGCACTTAAATCGTCTTATGACAATGCCTCTTTTCAACAGTTACATTTATATTCTCAGAAATCATTTTACGCTCACGTGGAAAACTGTTTACCTCATGAAATCTGCGAAAGATCTATTTATAATAAATAGGACTAATGTGAAGCAGTTACATGGCTTAGAAGAAGTTTGCTGAAATGCTCTTCCCGATTCGCGATATACCATCCCGAAACAAAGGATGGTAATAAGAATTACTTGTTATATGAAGTCTGTCGTATTACTTATACTGTCGTATAAATAATATATATACCAAATATATTACCACTACCATTTACTGTTTATTTATTTTACCAATTGAAAAGACAAGCACGGGTTTTAACTGTGTATTCTTGTAATAATGCTAGTATACCTTATTCCTGAGAATTGCAGGCAAATAATTTTGGAAAACCAATATATTAAAGAATTTCATTTTTTGAAATTAAGAATTTGCAATTAAATGCTAAATAAATTATGTATCGAATTCGAGTTTCCTGTGCAATTTTCAGTACACGTAATGCATATTAGAAATATTGCATATTCTAAAGAATTGCTTTTATATGAAAAACCATTTATACTACATAAGTATGTAAGGCTATAGCTATAATAAGTAAGTAAAATAACCAATAAATATATAAAGTTACATTTTGATAAATATATATGGGGAATGTGTAATCGGGCATACCAAAGTAAACAATATCGAATATAGTTTCTGGCTCAACAATTCCTAATTGTAGGTCTGAGGTTATCAAATTATTTGGATGCTTTTATTGTGCACCAACTACATTTGGAATCGTTTGGAACAAAGCTTTAAACATACACAATATATCATTAGTGAAAGTGTCATTAATTGGCGGGTGACAATAAATTTATGCTTCCTAGTGAAATGACTAAAAGATTTGAGGTTTATGTGTGCAGTGTAGCTGTGAATACGAGTTGTGATGAATCATGGAACAGCCCCAGATGACTAGCACTAAGTAGAGGAGGATTGTAGGGAAAGTTGGAAGGGACGTCTGGAGCGGAGGTGTCTTGGTGGGAGATGTCTTGTGAGACAAAGATGGAAGTTCAGTTGCAGCATTCATCTTCCGTTGTAGAAGCAGCTACGAAATTGACTCTGGGTGGAGGAGGAAGCGGAGGATCATCTACAACAATGCATGTCATCGGAGGAGGAGGTTCGGGAGATGACTCAAGTGGAGACGAGCCTCATCCGCATGTAGTTCCGCCAAAGAAAAACCGTCTCAAAGAACCCAACAATAATAGTTTACCATCTGGCAGCTCAGCGTCTTCTTTAGTTTCCATGTGTAATGGCAATGGCAGCAAAGAAATGATTAATGGTGACGATCATAATCAAGATGATGATGAATGCTCCGGTCCATCAGCCAAAGAGGGTGGCGTCTCCACTTCTTTTACATCTGGAGAGGTTAGACTATAATTAAGCTCCTTCTTTCACTCAACTAAATCCAAGTCAAATGTCAACGAGAATCAGAGACATTCTTCCTTTTTCAGTTATGCCTACTTTTTGCTAACATTATCTGCCTTTTAATACTTTTTATCACTAGATGAATTAGTGTGATTCCAAATTACTGTTTTCTATTAAGATAGCCAGTACCAACGTCAAAAATTTAAGATTTTACTGAACTATTATTATTTCAGATAGTCCTAAAATGCTGACGAGGAATTCAGTTATAGTTTCTTTGCAAAATGATCTTGTGAATAAAATGAAGGGCAAAATAAAATACTCTTTTTTATCATTTTCATTATACTTGTCTTTTTAAATACACATATACAATTAGGAAAACAGCATTTCTTAGTGCCCGATAAGTCTTACTCTTCATAGTGACATTTTCATCACCCAAAGAATGATGATTGGCAGCACTAATAATGTAAAAAAAGTCCTTTTTCACTACTGTTTTTTCTATAAACAGTCAACTAATGCACAGAAGCACTACAAAAGACTTCTATTACAAAAGAAAAAATAACTTTGTACCTAAACCTTCTTCTGCTTCTCTCCGACCTCAGAGAATGGGGAAGGGTTTCTCGAATTGTATTTGTGTAGTTGACCAGATACATTTAATTTGGCGTCATTGCTTTTGCATAAACAAAGCTTTATTTATGTTTTAAGAATTCCGATGTTGATGGGGGTGCAGATGGTGAAGATCACCTTGGGATCAATATGAAGCAAGAAGATTCGAAGAAAATGTTTGAATGCGATGTATGTAATATGAGATTTTCTAATGGGGCCAATATGAGACGACATCGGATGAGGCACACTGGAGTTAAGCCTTACGAATGTCGTGTTTGCCAAAAAAGGTAAGAAGCCTACCCTAAAGAGGATAAATACATGTATATTAGAAGCTTTTAAATAACATAAACATTTTGGTGTGTTTTACCTAATGGTAATTAATTTGTGCAAAGATTTTTTCGAAAGGACCATTTGGCCGAGCATATGGCTACACATTCGAAGCTGCTCCCATTCCGATGTCCAATCTGCAATAAAGTAAAGAGTGTTTTGGCTTTGATCCATTGAGTGCAATTAAATCTTTCCCATGGAGTCCACTAAATAGCAGGAAAGACAATGGCGACATAATTAATTGATTTTATTGTTTGGACAGGGGTTCCAGCGCCAGATCGCGATGAGAGCTCATTTCCAGAATGAACATGTAGGCGGGTCCCACGACATGGTGAAAGCGTGTCCTTTGTGCTCTTATAAGGCGGGTTCCATGAAATCATTGCGGGTTCACTTCTACTCAAGACATGGAATAGATCTAGACAATCCAATGCCACATTCTCCTTCTCTACAGTGTTCTTCCAACGGAGGCTCTTCAAGTTCTCCTGGTCCATGTGCAAACGGGAATGGAGAATACTCTGAGCTTGCTCATGCTTTGGGATTTGAAGACAGAGAGAAGAGCAGTGACTCTCTCATTCCTTCTCATTTCCTCGTTCCTCAAATAGAAATTTCGTCTAATTCTCCTTACCCCGCCCATTTCGCTTTCACTGCCGACTCAAGCTATAACTTTGCTCAAGATGACAGACATATTGGTAAACATTGCATAAACAGTCACCCATTTCTCCACGTTTCCCGTAGGTTTCAATTGTTTACCTGCTTTAGGCAATGGCGGCAGTCCACCTCCGCACAACGTTTCACCGCAGTCGGATTCCAGCTCAAATTTACCGTCCAGTTCTGATTTAATCACTGTTGTCGTGAAGAAAGAATTAATGGATGACCATTCTCCAGAGCAATCGTCAAGTATTGGCGACTCCAAATCAAAAGATTCGTCGGATAGCAATGAAGATATTCAAGATATGCCGGAGGATCTGTCTTCTGGAAACGGAAACTCTTTCAGGTATTACTTTTGATAGACTTTATTAAAAAATGACGCTCTTTCGTTTTCGTCCTGTGAGAAATTCTCGTTCTAATAATCCAGATCGCATAGTCCAAAATGTAGTTCATCGTCCCTTCTGAAAACATCATCGTTAAAGTCACTTTTAAGGGATGATAGGAGGAAGGATAGTTCTCAGGGTAGTGGGACCAATTCTGGGGCTTCTGCTTCTCGTGGCCGTAGTGATAGCTCAAGTCACTCGGGCCATAATGCCTATCATACTCAGGTCAGTATAACATCGATATAAGAATTTTTTTAAGTAGTGGAACTTATAAATAAAATTATAAAATTATGGAGTTAAATAAAATTATTTATTATTATTCTTTGTGGGAGCGATAAAATTTCTTTACTGGATAATTGTGTTTAGCCATATGAAGGAGAGGTCATCACGTCGTCTAACGGACCGGAGAATGGAACATCACATTCCATGTATAGTCGGCGTGGGATGCAGTTTCCAGCTCCATTACATCAATGTGTTTACTGCGGCATAATATTTCCAGATAAAACGCTCTATTTTTTGCACAAAGGATGCCACTCAGACTCAAACCCTTGGCGCTGCAACATATGTGGGGAATCCTGCTCTAATGTCTACGATTTTAACTCACATTTGCTTAGCAAATCCCACCAATAGAATTTCGAAACTTTTATTATCACCGCCATATATTCTATTTAAACATTCGATAGCTATATAAACCACTATTGTATCTGTGAATTGTTTAGCATGGGTACCAAACTCCGTCTATGCAAGAAAGTATATATTATCGATAATATTTGTTTATAACGTTAGTGTACCCTTGCTTACGATGTATATACGTAAGAATATTTGCAAATGTTGTATCTGCAAGTGATTTATATTCAGTTTTCACATTTGTTGTTTTATATATACTATAATGTTGTGTTTGTCGCTTTAATGGATAGATATAGTTATTAATTTATGTATCAGTATCAGTAGTCATTCAAGCAATGATTCTTTGAGCTACTAATTTAAATGTAAGTAATGGATCTGAATTACGGAAGTTAATTTTTTTATTTATAGATGTGTAGACTGCAAGTTACGTTTACATATGGCTTCTAGTAAAATATGATTATCATCGTCAGTAGTTATTTGCAGATATTTAATCTACAAGTCATTTAATTGAGTTTTCACATCGCTTTGTTTGCATATTTACTAGAACTAGAACCCTAACAATATAATGTTGCATTTGTCGCTTGTAGAATTGGTACTTATCTGCTACATAATTAATGTGACAGCAATTGTTCATTGATTTCTGTATTCCTAACTTAATTAATTTAAAGCAGAGATAAATCTAAATTCTGGTAATTCTATATTTATGTCTGAAGGGAAATTTTTGTTTTACGAATAGCTTTAACTAGCAAGTAATTCATACCATTATGACATTTGTCATTTGAACTCAGATTCTTGTAAAGTCAACTAATATTTATCTGTATCCTTGTTCATTACATATTATTTCTCAATGCACAATTCCGACATACACTACATTGCATATCTAAAATCGAAAAGCGGTCTACAGGAAGACAAAAACTATTTAACCCTTGCACTGCTGTACTGAAGTTAGGGCAATGACAATATTCGATATTTCTTTATTTCGCAAAAAGCTATACTTAAGGACAATTGCCTCAAGCACTAATATTTAATATTAATTAAAAATACTTAATTATAAGATTATACAAGAACGATACCATCTGAATTATGATGTTACGTATTATTATGTGTGTGTACTTTAGTAAAACGAAAGTGACTATAGCTGGTTCGGTAATAAACCATACAAACAAATAATAATTAAATTTGGTGTCTATTGGTCCCTTTGAAGATAAGTGACTGATCCTCAAAAATATGGGCATTAGCATGTAACTAGTTGTTTCTCAACAAATAAAATTTAAATAAAGGTACTACACTGTCATTTGTAAGTTTTACAAAAATCCTAATTAGTAACCGAATTCTAATTCTTCTTACAGCTGTGCAATTTTGATTTCAAAGGCGCTATTTTCAAAGTTTTAGTTTCAATACTCTAATATGAAAGCCTTGGGGCAAGTTAAGCACATAAAGTAGGCATGAAAGGCTTCATATGGAGACTAAAAACTTTTATTAAATATTGAAGCAAAAAACTATGACCTGCATTATTCAAAATGAAAATCATATTGACTTTAAATCAAATGAAAATATGACTGTTTAATTGGCTTTTACGGCCAAAAATAATTTGACTAGCCCACTCTAATGTACCCCAGTAGGGCCTAAAGGAAGAATCCACAAGATTATCTACTAACTGTAACATAGATTCCTGGTTTCTGTGCTCTATTTAATGTCCTGATGCTTTTATGACCAATACCGTGGAAAATTTACAGATACCTACATACTAGGGGTTTCGCCGACATGCCAAAAAGTAAATCCTGTTGTTTTTAAAATCGCATTACATTTTCATAAATAGTACGCATGTAAATTTTTATTTATTAAGTGCATGATTATTTTGTTTAGTTACACGTTTAATAATACATAATAAAAACACCCGAGAAGACAAAATAGTAAATTTTTAATGAGTCGCTACCTTTGATATAACAATTAAAGCTCAATTCCAGCGAAATAATTCACGGAGCAACAGTGTCTACAAATGAACAGAAGATACAAATATTTCATGTAAGGTATACTAATATTGCTGAAATAATTTTCTGTTTGCAGGGCTGCAGGTCATAATATACGAAGACGTGTAACGTCTTGAAAGAAATAACCTGTGCCTTAATGTAATTTACTACTACAAGTTGGACAACCAAACTAATATCCAATACTGCATTAATTGGTGGGATAATTTATAAACATCAAAGTTGTAGGAATTGCTACTTATCATGTAGTTAGTGTTCACGCAATTAAATAACTATGACCTTACTATTCGTAGGTACTTGTTTATAATAACCTATATGTTTAAATACATTTATCATGGGATAACAATAACAAAATACAATTCACAACATAGCAATTTAATAAAAACAAAGTTTCAATTGACTTATATTCTTGGAACAATCACCTATTTCTATTGCTATAATTTGAGTAGGTGTTTCTAGCAAATCTTAAAAGGATAGTGCAGCAATAATTATAAGTCAAAAAAACATACAAACATTCAACACTTTTCATTTTCAATATACATGTACTTCAACATCTAGACATTAATTAAATAAATATAAGTTACATTATGAACACCGTAGTATTATTGGGACAATGGCAACAAAAGGCCAGTCTAAAAAGCAACTTTACACCTGAGGTGCTTTATTAAATAAAAGATAAAGTTGAATATTGCATGAACAAACGTTGGCTCAGTAGAAATGCACATTTCTTTCTCATAGAAGGTAGAAGATACGTTACTAATACACATAACTCACTAATGTTACCTACAATTAAATTAGTTCTGTATCAATACAATAACTGGCATTTGGGCAATATGAACAAAGTTGTGACGAATGCAATAAATAATAATAATAAATACATAAGTAGATAACAGATAATGCACAAGAAGGAAACTACTTGACAATATAAGAGACTCACATTAGTTTGTACATGGACACAACGAGATTACTGTTAAACATTGAGTACAACTTATGTCAAATGCAGCCGTAGCTCAATCGTACTGTCAATAGAACATCACACGGTCCACGGGTAAGGTCAATAAGCGTCACATGCGTCAAAAATCGCAAGGGTTTGCAAAAGCCCGAAAAATATAACAACTCAATTTACCTCTTTAAAGAGTATGGGAGGGTTTGTACTAACAGTTTTAAAATGTTGTATATTATGTAGTCAGTTTAATGTGTCATGGCATTGCGCATAGTACAGAATAATCAAGTTTGTCTTGAGATTTTTAAAAATTAGCATGGCATCACTATGAAATAACACGTAGGTACATACATATTAACAGGAAAACAATTACGGTGAGATAACTACGATTTTCATTAACCTAAACCATGTATATGTTGCTTTGTATATATGTATTTGTAGTTCTATGTATTTTACATATTATTTAACAATTTTTATAAGTATCAATAATCCTCAGATATTTCATGAAAGATGAAACGTGGACGAGGTCACTTTTGACAATAAATGACATGTATATATGAAATAAAATCTATACACTTACACATTTTCTGAAAAAGGGCATTACAGTTCCTAATACAAATTATGTGCTCTGAATTTAGAGGTATAGTTTTCTAATAAAATAATAAGGTCTTGTAATGACAAGCTGGCTTATAAATACTCAGTTTTAAAAAAAATTCTCAACTGTACTTTTAGCAAACCCAACCACATTTCAAATAATAAAATAATAATTCTAATAATAAGATTCTAATATTACGATCATTGGATACTATTTAAATCTGAAAAGTACAATGACGTCAAAGTAATAGGAAAACCTAGGGCATAAAATCATTACAGTCAACTCTCAACAATCCATAAAGGTAATTTTTCGACGTATATAAATAAATAATTGCGCATATAATAGAAAGAGCATGAAAATGGGATTGAACAAAATGTATCACTATTGCAAAGATGGGGAACAAGTCAGCATACATTTTAACAGAAAATAGTAAACTAGCCATATGAAATTAACAATAAAGTTTCTGTATGGTTTCAGTGGTTACTACCCATTGTACTTTTCAGAGGCATCATACCCTAAAGAACTTCATCTTGAATTATTAATCAGACTAGTTCATTAAGTATAAACGTTTAGTCATGTTTATTGAAAGCAGGCTTTATATTTGTTGCATGTAATGCCCTCGCAAGTAGTACAAGTTAAGTACAAATAGTACAGTATAAGAAATAGAAAGCAGGACAGAAAAATGAAAACATCGTTCATTGAGACGTCACTTACAGTAATACAAGTTCATTGTGGAAATGTACACTAGTCATGGTTATAAATCAACAATCACTATTGCCAGTATACGGTGACAGTAAGTAATAGATAAATCTGGGAATCCAATTGATTAAATATCTCAAATCGATTTTTTCTCTTTAAATTTAGAGTCGACCTCATTTCAATAAAGAGAAATATTTAATTTCATTTTGAACCACTGAATCAATATTTAAGTAATTCAGTGCTTTTAACCAAATGAATTAGGAAGACTCTAACCCTGGGAAATAAATGGTTTAGGGAGTTATATTAATATCCCTAATAATTTTTCCTGGGAAATATATTAATGTACTGTGTACAATTTCCAAAGCATTTATAGAGAACAAATTATAGTTTATTTTTGAAAGTGCTGTATAACTTTCAAAAAGTATTCACAGAAAGATATTACACTGTAATAATATCTTGTATTTAGTCTTTCATGAGCAAACACTGCAGATAAGCAAAAAATAAGCCAAGGAGCTCTGTGACGTAAAGTTAGGAGCAATATGATTGGCTGACGTTTTGTAAATAGATCCAATCTATCACTCCAACTCCCGACATTTTTGCTCAGAACACAAAAAATTCGACAAAGGTGCAAAGAAATTAATATTTGCAACATCTTAGTACGAGTACACGCATAACTATCTATTGCATATCAGAAATCATAATAATAAAAAAAGACCTGTTTTCATAAAAATTCCCCACATTTACGAAGTCGTTCTAAACCTTAAAGATTTCCGTTCTTATTTCCAAAAAATTTATTGTAGTTAATCTTCTCTGACATCAAATTGGCCGTGGCGCATGAAGCCCTTCAACATCTGCTCCAACCAATGGCCAATGGTCAGTGTTGCCGGGACCCCAGTCGTGTAGACCATTGGTAAGAGACGGGCGATGTGTCAAACGATGTGCAATACTAAAACCTCCGCTACCTTCTAACTGTGTCAACACTATTATCACTTGTCTGCGTCAAATACAAATGAAAGATTATTAATTTAAAAGAAATGAATAGATTTCATTGTATAGTCTTTAATTAAGCAGCACAAACCTGTGCAGAGGAGGCACGGCATCTACAGTTTTCAAATGATTTCTCGTCGAAACTACATTATAACTTTCTTGGCAGTCACATTTTACTTGAATCCATTTGTCATCGTGGCGATTTTCAACGACAACCACCAGACCTGCCCAACCTTTAGTTAAATAGTATGCAGTCATTCCTTCTCTGCCTTCATGACGCTGTCCTCTTTCCATTGTTAATCTAATAATAGCATCTGCTAGCATATATGGAGGGGGTGCAATTTGGTCTGATAAAACTTTCTTGGAAGAATGCAAGGACATCACATAACGGGGATAAGGCGAATCTCCTCCTATACAAATCAAGAAAGCATTAAAACAGTTGTTATAATATTACCGCGTAACTTATGAAGAAAATACGGCCATATTTTAAATACAAGCAATTATGCTATGAACATTATGAATTACTTTACTATTAGTATTCATATCGTATGGAATTATTTTTAATAAAAACTGAATAATATTTTCAAGTACTTTCGAAATTTTTTGCTGTTTTTATATGGATGTTCTTCTGAGAAGGAAAAATATTGTACAGTCAACTTACCACTATGCCAATGGTTGAAAGCTAATGGTACTGCAAGATAAAATCCAGGCTCGATCATTTTATGACAGCCGACAAAACCTCGTACTTGTCTTTTCGAATGCTCTACTAGTCGGCCTAAAACTAATTTTTGAGAATCACTCTGACTGGTTTCCAAGCCTCGAAACAAAACAACGCACAAGTCCAATTGTGATCGTTGAGACTTCTCAGAATTTCTAAAACACAAGGATACATTACTACACATGCACAAAATTCATTTACAAAGTAATATAGGAAAACAATGCACGATTGAGACGATATGACGTATGACAAACCTATGGCCTTCTTGAAACAAAGATATTTCTATTTCTGTCGCTTCCATAACGGTAATTAAAATACATGAAAGATGTTGCAAATCTGCAGAAGGTGGTAAAATCCCTTGGAGTCTGCGCTCATGCCATCCGTTGCGAACTTTACATACATCAATGCAATCAAAATATCTGTGAACAGAAACAATCCATTGACACATTACATTCAAGACATGATGTGGTCATAAAAAGAACCAGCAATGAACTAAAATTATGTGCTAACTCTGAATTTATTAATTGCTATAAATTAAGACGACTGAGAACTTACTTTAGCATGTCATCGAACGATATCCAAAATACTCCATCATCAGCACCATGAGGCATTAATTTGTCACGCAGCTCTGACGACCATAAGCTCGAGCCGTCGCTCCAATCACCTTTCCAGCTATACCGACCCCACGGATTTCTCAATCTTAGTAATCTAAAAGTAGTAATGCCCATAAATAAATATTATTTCAAAATATGAATCTGTATTAAACATAAATTGCAACAAGTAAATTATAGGCATTTTACCTAAGACCATTTGATCCATCAACATTCAATACAGAATAAGCGTGCCGTGGCCGAAGTCCCTTCTCCCGGTACTCATCTTCATCAACTTTCATGTTACCTCCTCCACATGATGCTCCCATCAGAAATCTTGCGGCGTGACATGACAGTAACTGCGCCCAAACCAAATCTCTATCCAACTCCTCATCTGCTCCACTCTGTGCGAATAAATTGATAATGTTTCAATGTGTGCCATTTTGTTACTCAAACAATAAGGATTGTAAACATGCCTCTAGTGCACATCACTAATATTGCAGAACATGAATAATTGTAACTCCATTGTATGCAAAAAATTGGTAAATACTTTATTGACTCAAAAAGAGATCGTGCATACTAACTGATAATAAAGTAAAATCTTTCAAACTTTGTCATCGATTACAGCTACATAAATCGACAACCATTTGAAAGTGCGTGGAAGGTACGTCTACATTAATTCCATCCAGTAGATCGATGAGGCAAGTCATAGATTGATTTTTTGATAGCTAAAGGTTACTCAAAAGGAAAACTGGAATTCTTGAATAAAAAATCAAACCTGCAGAGGTATGCTTTCACACGGACATCCTGTAAGAGTTGCTAGACCTTCTATAGCTCGACCGGACACAAGTGCTTCGTAGCATCCATGAATTTTAGCAACTGCCTTCTCAATAAGCGGCACCCACAGCTGCTTTCTCTTAGCCTATAGTACATATTTGAATGAATATCTTTAGGGGAGTCATTGTTCACTGTGTTTGGAGCAAATATGCTACCTGGGAGTAGACAAGTCTTTTCCTCCGATCACAAGGTAGCAGATCATCAACAATTACAGTTGTCCATGAACCATCTTTGCAAAGACGAATCAAATAGGCTCCTACCGGGCACATGTCTCGTGTAACTAAAATCTTTTCTACGAGTTCTTTTCTTTCAGCTATTACTGCCAGAGCACTGAGAAGCCAGCAGTTTCCCAAAACGCCTTCATAAGCATTCATGTCGAGCATTAATCGATTAGATTCATACGTAAATAGTTTTTCAATGGTTAGCCACCAAAATCAATACATGTACGTCTGGACATTTAATGGCTGTATTAACTAATAGTAGAAATCGAAGAGAACAGTAGTTTTGGTATACTTGTAAGACAACGAAATATATTACCTTGTGAAATATCCGAAGGTAAAGGTGTACGAAAGACAACCCATGTAATATTTTCACTCCCCTGCTCCGTTATAATATCCTTTGGTCGAATCCACTGACTCACCAGATCCCCGTTACTGATTGAAACCTTCGAGTTGTAGTACAGCGACTTCGGAGCAGGTGGAAAAGAATCGTCCACAAACTTATCGCCACTCTTCAGACAAAACGAAACAATTTCTTGATACTTTTGCTTGGTGCCTTTTCTATTCACAGCAGATGAGACATTCATTGGCATTGATGAAGATCCCGACGAATACACTTTTCTTGGCCCCTGGCACATTTCACAGATTGTCGACTTAATGGGATTTTTGAAAGTACATTGTGAACATGACCATTTCTTTTTAATGAACCCGTTCATTCCCTGCAAAATTCACGGCAAATAAACTATTAGACTCAAATATAAAATTATCTTAGTTGCAAATTAGTAATTCACATTAACCACGTATAAAATTGACAATGGAACTAATGATTTATATACGTCCTACTCAGCTGCTGTATGAAACTAGAATAGTAAACATTTTGTAGGTTACATAAGAATTCTGTACACTAAATATTAGTTATTTTATTTAAACTACGTAAAATAATAATCCATCTATCTGGATCGTTATTACCTCATCGATACTAACCTCCTAGGCGGAAGTGGCCTTTGGTTTCAATATTTTGTTTTTTAACCTATATTATGATCATTGTTAACCGAAATGCATATAACTGGTGTTGCAAATATGCATAATAAACTATACTTGTATTCCTACCAACACTAACAATTTCTCAACTGTTTCCCATTACCCCTACTACTTTAATTATCAATAACATTATCAATTACTTACACCAATTATCCAGAAATACATACACAAAAGTAAAAGTTGGCGTATAGTGAAATAGTAAACACTTTTAATGTTTTATAAAAATAGAATCAATCATTCTGGAACTCAGAAAATCCCAAACTTTTTACATGCCTTATTTTGAAATAATACGCGCAAAGGAAGACTACTGCTACATTACACAAAACTTAAATAATTTGCCAGCTAGTGCCACTATCATAGAAGTCAGAAGACAAAAGCTATCTGACATTTGAACTAGATAAGTAAGTAACTGCAGTTGTATCAATTTTATTTTTGGATAAACAATATTATTACGGGTGGGCTTCAACCTTCTAATACATCTGTTGATTTTTATGCGTGTCTATTAAAGTAATATATTAGGTAGATGCCAGGTAATTGCAATCAGAAGTATTATATAGGCCAAGTAGGTAATAATATTATTTTAGTTACTTGGCACGGAGCCATCTCTAAATAGCCTTTGTATCGACTTGCATCCGTTTTACCAGTCGAAGCTACGAATTAAGTGCAGACTTTGCAGGTTTCGATGGGCGAGGCGAACAGAAATGAAAGGCCGAGGGGTGGATGAACATTGGAGAATATTAATGATAACAAAATGCTTTTAAAATATTCTGATGTTTGTCTCTTCGAATGATAAGAGAAATAGAGAAAGTTAAATATAAAAAGTTTTTTAGAAATGCGGCTTTAGTGTAGGTGGCTGAGATTTGAGATATCAAGGCATGAAACTATAACTAAAAACACATTATTGCAATAATCTTGCACGTATTTTTGAACCAAACATTTCAATAATTAACGACATCCATCTATAACAATTCCCATCATTTTTTAAACTTCTAAAGTATTTAAAGCTATATATATTTATGCAGAAAGAGAAAATAATACCATTTAAAATCAAAACTTTAAAATAACCTAAATGGCTTAGGAGTGCGGTGGTTTTAAATAAATTGTTTTTTATAAGCTAGAAATTGTTTCATGAAATGTGATAACGTACAAGAATAAGTATAAATAAAATGATTTCTTTAAGTCTTTAAATAGCATTTTGTTTACACGTGTAAATATTTTGGCATCCTCACATTTTAAGCGAGTAATTTTTCACGGATGATGTAACAATGCCATTTTATAATTACTGGCATGGTATGAAGGTTGCAAACAACTTTAGTAGAACATTTTCAACGAGTATTTAAGTGCCCCTAGGATTTTCAACCTATAAGAATCAAAATGGTGACTTACCCTGTGGTTGTTTAAATCCTTATTTTTGTCGCATTGGCATGCTTGACATTGACTTGAATATAGGGGATTTTGCAGCGTGCACAATGGACAATTCCAATATTCAGCCAGCGCAACAGAGCGGGGTCTTTCCATCTTTTTTCGAATTCGGATTTTCTCATTGGGCGTACTTTCGTTTTGGCAACGAGAAGCTCCACAAGCCTCACACACCGTTGATGATATATTATTGGCCAAAGTACATTTCGCACATGTCCACCTTTGTAAAACAGAAAGATCCTGAAAGTCACTTTCTAAACTCAAAGGTCCACTGGATGGAAGCGAAGAACGACGACAGTCCGAAGGTCTGGCTACAATGGTATCTCCAAATGGTTCATCTTCGTCGATAAATTTCAAATCACTGATATCATTGATATCGGAGATCGAGGGTTGATGGCTGATATCCTTACTTTTGTCATTGAAGGTGAGTGGAGAGTCTGGTTCTACTAAAGTACTTGGCCCGTGGTTGCCAACGACAAGAGCGGGATCAAAGAGAGATTTGGAATCACAATTGCTAATGCTACTAATTGAATTGGTGGATAGATTTTGATGCGCGTGAGCTAACGCGTGACCTGAGGTCCCTCTGGATTCGAGTTTTGAAGAAGTGGTTGGAGTTTGTGGGGATGAAGTGGACAGAAATCTTTCTCCTCGAGAGCCTCTGTACTTTTTAGCGTTATCAGTCTTTTCAGATGAATCGTTTGCCAATTGAAAGATCCGTTGTTCATTGGAGTACAACTGAATCAAAGAGATCCCGTCACTATTAGGAGATACTTTAGAATATTTTTTATCGGATTTCGCTAAGCATTTATCTCCATTATATGCGTCTGGTTTTCGAAATTTGACGCTGCCGTCGAGAAGAATATGTCCGGGTGAATTAATTTCCTTGTCTTTTAACAGTGCTGGGCTCTTTCCAGGACTGTTTTCGAAGCGTACGCTATTATTTTCAAAAATGAGATTACAGGACTCTTCGTCGGGAATCGGGAGATTGACACTGACGTTGAGGACAATATCGGAGACTGTTTCGGGTTCCACCCCGTTGACTTGGAGACTACTGCTGCTGTCGGTTTTAAATGAATAAGGACACTTAAGGCTTTTCACAGTAGCTTCTCGAACCCTTTTCTTGGACTCGCGCAGAATTTCATGCTTCCCGAATGCATGTGCAAACTGTGAGGCTTCCCCTGAGCTGATTTTTGAACTGAGTCCCCTGTTTACCACAGAGACCTTTTTAGAACTAGTATCATTCATTATGCTCGAGTCTGTGGCCGATCTCGTCAGTGAGTTTCCTTGTTGGCAACGACGATTATTCGGTGCATCACGAGGCAGTGTATTAAGACTAGATGAGTTTTCGTTCTTGTGGACAATCAACTCCTGAATGGCTTGATCCCCCACAGAAGTTAGGTCGTTTTCTGGAACGATGGCAGTACTGTGTGAGATTCTTGAGGTTTTGAAGTCACCTTTAAAGTCGTCATTTTGATATGGGATTGTTAAGGTTGCCCCCAGGGGACTACTATTGCTGATTGTTGTGAGATCTGGTGACATCGCAGGCCCTGGCGACAAAACATCGTCCTCTTGAGAGTCAGAGCGATTTGACATCACAATGTGACTTCCTTCACTTGAGACATTTTCGTGAGTTGTGCTGAAATACAAATGCAAAAATAATTAGACCGACAATAGCTACAAATGCCCACAAAAGAATAGTCCAATAATTAAATCTTAAGTGATCTCATTGAATAAAATCCTTACCATTCAGTGGTTGTGGGTTCTTCAAGACGGCATTCAAAAGAAACCGATTGGTTTGAATGCTGGTGAAGACGTTGAGCAGAGTCCAAGCCCATGGAGAGCTTTTCTTTGGACTCACTGATCAGATGTTTTGGCCTTCTACAACCACATTGAACACAACCCGAGATTTCGGTGGGGTTGATGTGGGCGCAGTCTGGGCAGTGCCACTGTAGCACTGACGCGATTGACCCCATTCAAACCCCACCTTAGGTAAATGACAACATACAAGTTACAAGAAGTGCTAGCTAGCTCATCAAAATATAATTCTCATATGAATTTACGCAGTTAACTCATAGTCAGTAGCCATAATTGCACATTCATCAGTGACCATTTTCCAGGAAGATCGATTTTGTATATTTAACTAAAAGCCCAATGTGCAAGGCCGAGACACAATAAGAACCGGAAGAATTCATAGTTTTGAAAATGTTAGTCTTTCACGAATGTTCACTGGCATAATTGCTTGTTTCTATTTTATTTAAGAAGTGAAGACGTGTGGTTGAACGTAGTATACAGGAGTCGTATTATCCGTTGCACTGAAGATAAAAAATGACATATCCAGAAACCAAAGAATTATTTTTAGAAGGTGTCAATGTCAATGCTGTACTTTAAGCAGAATTTAGTTGCTATTTAAATTCTAGCTAATTAGAAAAGTTACGAAATGAGTTATATTTCTCATGTTTTTAATTAATTATAATTGTTAACAATTGATTGTAATGGTTTCTTTGTAGGCTACATAAAATTAATAGAATAGGAAATAGTTTATTGGTTACTCGATGAAATTTTAAATTGGTAGGCTTTCACTTGTCGGACAATAACAACGAAATATTTGATAATGAAGACAAAATACACAATCCACCACAAAAGACCAATTAAGCACTACCAAGTGTCTATTACGACTCACGATATTTGATGGTTACATAGCAAATGAAGAATTGCACTAAAGCAGACGTAAAATTGAAATACTGGCCTGGTTTTAGTTGTTTTAATTATAAATTCCCAGTAAATTAATAACAAATATAATGTAGAACAGAACAACAGTGGTGTTTATCAAAATTTCACGACGAACTAATAAACTGAATTATTTGTGACAATGATTGTTGTGACTCTGACTACGGGCTACGACTGACGAAATGCAGCTTGTTGAAAAGATGAGTGAGCACAAAGCACATTTTATTTTGTATTTATATATCATATGAGATTGACAAATGAAGATTCAAGGTGAGAGCGGCCGTATCCCCTGCGAAGATGTCTATTGTTACACGAAGAGAAGAACGAACAGCTCTGTTTCTCAGCAGAACAACCTGCCACTACATCACATTTCTTTGTTTTACACAACAAACAAAGGACAGGAATAAAATAGTTTTGCGAATCAGCTGCTGCTACGAGTGCTACGTAATGAAAAGAGTGATAGAGTCAAGTCGACCACATCCAGTGAGTCGAAGTGGAACTGTATAATATAATATTACATTACATCTGTAACAACTAGTATCAAGTATGTCCTCCTGTGCTATACAGCATAAAAACCAAGTTCATACGACAACAAAATTTAATAACCAGACCAGCAGCAGCAATTGAACTGGTTTTTGTCAATATCGTATGTGGCAGCTTAAATGGTTTACATTTCTGGTTTGATATTGATGCTGATGTTAATTAATGGTAAAGTTGAACAGCAAAATGCATAGGTTAATTATGAAAATTGAGCGTTGGTTAAGCGTTGAACTTTGAACTGTCTTCTTTAGAAAATGACAAGAACTCAACCAGCTGAGATCACACTGTTCCGAATTTTCCTTTTTTAAATTCTGGGCAACTAAAAACAAACAAACTTCTGGTGTGTCAGAATTATTGTAATTTTAACGAAGTTATTGGTGTAAAATCTGTCTTCTTGAATAAATGCCGTCGTGGACTCTGTTCTTTCTATTATTTTACTGTCTGTGACAGTGCACTTGAGTTTCAGACTTATTTTTGTATGTCTATACTTGTAGCCCAGTTGAAAACACAATATCTGCAGGTTACCTGCTCGTAGAGCCAATAAGGTGCTCCTAATTAGTAATTCCTTAAATTATTGGTATTATGCGCAAGAAACGTACTATTTTTCTTATTCATGGCAAATTTTGTGTAATTCGTAGGACGAATGGCGTAGTAGCATTGCATAGTTGCTACCTAAACACAACACTGTTGTTAACGACTTATGCAATTAAAGAATTATGGACAGGAATTGACAGAGCAGGTCAGATTAGAATTTAGGAGAGCTAGTACCCGCAACTGATACATCAATGGGGAGTACGACATGTCGTCCACCACCTTCTTCCGATCCGATCCAATTCAGAAATACATCTGTTTTCTGTTCTGTTTTGTTGATTTGCTTTCCTAGCCTAGGCAGAGACAGTCAGTCAGTTTACTTCGCATATCCACTACAAGGATTTACCTTTCCATATGTATAGCACAGACCCTCATATGCATCAGAATTGAACTCTAGTTCACTGGGCCTCGCTATTATCGTACACCGTTTATTTTACCTATATATTATACTCTAGGGCTACGTGTATGTTGATACTTGTTGGAACTTCGGAGCTATTATTTAACTTTGGTATAGGTTAGGTTACTAGGACCCTATACCTTAGTGTGCCCTAAATATCAACACAACTTTTCTCCCAGTTTTGAAAATTCGCCAGAAAACCCCAGAGTTTAGTTTTCCCGATTCAATCAATCTTATCACGACCACAATGCAATACTTGATTGTTATTTCATTCTACTTTGATTGAATTCATAAGAACCAAAATCATTTTAGCATGAAATTTTGACAACGCTGAAGTTGTCAAAATTTTACTACATTTACGAAAAACAGAAAATGGATTCCATAAATTTTTCCCATCAGATAATCTTATTACCAGCAAAAATAATAAGTTACACTAAGATCTAAGTTTGAACCAAAATCGGTTGCATTTAAAACTTTACGAAAATATTATCAATAAACCTAGTATTATGGGCACAGAAATCCGAAAAACCTATAATCGACATTCAGGTAAAAGGAAAGGCATTGGGAAAATTGCTCGCAATTCCAAAAGTGCAACTAAAGAAATAAATATTGTTATTTTGAAGTAAAGTAAACCCCAATTTGTGCTTGGACGGGGCAAAAGCTGTGTGGAGGCCTGGGATGTGTACTGTCTAGTAATAGTATTGTTTTGTACATGTAATGGGCTGTGTTTGTGTTGAGTTGAGGCTTGCCAGTTGCGATCTTGCAATGTTGCGTTTTGTTTTGCGTAGTGAGTTAGCCCAGGGAAAGAGAGAATGTCTTGTGCATAAATCGAGTGAAATGTGAATGTGACATAGTTGTGGTGTGTCAGCTAGCAGTCAGGTAGTCCTCATTGAAGTGATGTGGTGCTGTGGTGACTGCGACTGGTGGTAATGGTGACGGTGACTCTGTTCACTTAGGCTATTCATCAGAGTATTGACTTGACTTTTACTATTTACAACTTATTACATTTTGCAATATAAACAAACAACCAGCCATAATCGATAATATATAAATCCGTCACTGCTTACATTTCACAATATTTCCAATTATATCCGTTTGCCAATCCGTCATACTTAATTCACAGAAATCTCAAATCTGTTTTCACTTCGAAAAGGTAAGATACAAGTACGTTTCCCTGTTGTACTTCCAAATCTGTAAATTATTCATTCCTCGTGTATTATATTATTATATCAAAGTTGTTTTGTAAATATTAGCAATTCGGTTCAAACTGTTCAAAGAAATTTTATAGTAGCATTCTTGCAATTTCAAATACCTACTTTTATTGTGCATTAGTTTATAAGGTTGCTACATACTTTATAACTTCACAGATAAGCCCCCCTTTTCCGATTATTTTTTCTACTTCAGTCAGATACCACAAGCACAATGGGAACGAAATGTAAACTTGGACCAAATATCAGTTCCATTGCGTAAGTTACAAACGTCGGTCATTGTAAACCTTGCAAATATGAACATATTCATATTTTATTAGAAAAAATTTAACAAAGTCGTTAAAACAAGTAATTACTGTTTGAATTTCAAGACATTTATTATTTAGAACTTCGAAACTATGAGAACCCCAGTGAAATGCAATCTTATTCAGAACATCGCCGTAAATTACTAATAGTAAAGCTCAAGTACACAAGATTTTATTTTTACCCCAAACTGGGATGGGTACTTTGCTTAGCAAACGATTTTTGTGAACTGACCGTTTGGAAATGTTAAATAACTGAAAATGGGCAATGTGGAAATATTCAGTAAAGGTTACAAACATTTCCTGGAAGATAAAATAAAAATTATGAACAGCTGGCAACCTAATAGAATAGATTCCTTTTAAGATATTTTCAATTTCTATCCACTAAAAATGGCGGAAACGTCACAAGGCACAATAGTCACAGTCACGGCAGTCAGATTGCAAAATTGCAATAGCAATATAAAATTGTTTAGTGGACGGAAGTTAATTTCAAGATACGGGTAAATACTGTCAGGAAGATGTACTCATATACTTGTAGAACATTCGATAATCTACGGAAGACTCTCTTGAATAGATTCTTAGTATGATGACTGCATGGGTTTGGGCGTTTTTGAATAGACAGTCTGGAGCTTAACTTTGATTCTGCTATTTGGCTCTTCAACCATTTTTGGTTCTTGTACAAGAAAAGATTTTGTTGCCTTAATTTGAAAATTCTTTGTAATGAGAATCGGATTACTGAGAAATAATTTTGGTTTTATCTCGAAACAAATAAATAGAAACGCCCGTTCGTTTTTTTATTTGTAAGTAAAACTTGTCAGGCCTCTATTATTTGTATTCATATGTAATTTACAGATATCTTGAGTTAGTTTGCTTTCAATTCAACATGGCAATAACCCAAGTTATTAGTAATGTGTATGAGTAACTATTAGTACAGTGTTTAGCAACAAATATTACCTAAGTCATTATTTGTTTTGCTTTTTTCAGCTGAACAACTTAAGTAAGTTGGATATTCCTGCCTCAAATCTACCATTTGTGCCTGTAATCGAGTCATCATATCATCGCCAGCAAGAAAACAAATGTTTGCTGTTAACTATCTGTGTCAACAATAAAGGTCAATTATTTACCTACACCACTGATTCTGCAATTTATAAGTGCACTCCTACTTAAACTGGCATTGCTGTTTTCCTTATGATGAAAAAGTAAGTGTGGGGAATTTCCCAGTTTGCTGAACATCACATTACCTACACCACTGTATGTTAATGCCTTGTGTCGTGTAACTCCTTTCACTTATGCTTTTTGTGTCTTAGCAAATAAATTTGTACCAATAAACATAAACACCAAGACTTGGACTAATAGACTCAAGATACGGAAATTAAATGTAAAGAGAAAGCTGTTCAAAAATCTGAATGATTGTACGATGTCTACTATAACGGCAAACGTAGTCTATCAAGGATGGCTTACAAAATCACCTCCGGCGAAAGGAATCTTTAGACCAGTAAGTTTATTATGTGTTACTGAACGAAATACTACTTACGTGTAACGTCAAGTGTGAGTTTTATTGAAATATCATCTTTTAATCATTGTATCTATAATCTATTATTAGATATTAGTAGTTGTCATTATCGCAATATGGATTTAAGTCTACTTTAGCAAAAATGATTACAAATGGTCATTCAAGTGTCAGTTTTTGTTTCTAACCAGTTGCAATGCAGTGGTTCTATTAACCATATGACGTGTCGCAGGTCCAGCGTTCAGTAATGTATCTGCTGATTTTACATATGATATAGAAATGCAGGAAATTAATTCTTATTCGTTTTTCAAGTCCATTGACATCTATGCATTCTAAATGCAGATTTTCACACTTATTATTTCTACACAGAGGACCTTATAAATTATATGTATCTAGTAGTTCGGCAAATGCCGATGTATTTTAGTTTAACCTCGCATGAAAGAACCTGACGCTTATGAATGTCACCAACCTCACAAATGTAGCGCAATGGTAATGACAAAAATACAAAATTGCCTAATGGGGTTTCAACAGCTGTAGTCAGAGATTTTGGCTACAACGAAGCAAAATGAAATATAGTTACATTTTGTAAATATTTTTCTAGATTTCCCTATCTTATCTCTTCCATTGTTAGTGAATTACCGTAGTTTATTTGGTATGCCTTAAACTTTTAGATACACCTGCAGGGAAAAAGGTGTTTGCATTTTCTCTAAGTTTAGATAACAAATCAAACGGAAGATCTAATGAAATACCACTTCGAAATAGCAATTTTGTGTGAATTACAGTAACTGCCTTGTTGTAGCTTAGATTCAAGTGCAATAAAACTCACTATGTTCTTACTAGTATAATACTATAATAATAAATAATAACACTGTTTTAAAAATTTCAGCGATGGAGGCGACGGTGGTTTCTGTTACGCGCTGGGTCGCTGCCACATACATTTTTGCTAGAGTACTTTACAGATGAATCATGCCGTCGGCTAAAGGGCCAGATCAACTTAGACGAATGTGAACAGGTACAATTTTTCATTTGCCAATTTTCTACTCCGATATATATTTATGAAATCAATTAACCCAGTTAAACACGCATACTCCTTTTGTCACAAACCAAAAAATTATTTCCATTTGAAGTTTTTGACCTTACTATGTAAGGTAGTCAATAAAATTAATTCTTTTCTAAAAAACTACTTCCTCTTTATTGTAGTAGATTCCTCAGAATTACGAGCGTTGTACTTTGCGTATGTACATATAACAATACTTTGAAAAATTCTTGTGACACGTCAGCTAAATTAAAATGGAAATTAAACCAACTGTAATGTTGTAACCAACTAATCGATCAATGCCTTCGGGAGCTATCATGTTAACTTACATATGTACGGACAGACAGCACTATTCCATAAAATAGTCTTGTGTATTTGCTTTACACAACATTCCAATAAAATTGAATTTTAATCAGGCAATATTCCACTATTTTGAGCAAAACTGGCGGTACTGTTTTTTACATGTATTAACGTACTCTTTTTATTAGATTGCAGCCCCATTAACTATTCAAGATCGTCACAAGTTTACCTTTGATCTTACCACACCGAATCGTACTTACTATCTTGCAGCGGACTCTGAAGAAGAAATGAACAAATGGGTGAAGTGCCTTTGTCATGTTTGTGGACTAAAAACCACAGAAGATGACAACGAAGGTATTACTTAATTCACTGTCATTTTTGGTGTCGGCAATTATTAATACCAAAATGTAGGCTGATCTTGAAGCCTAAATATTCTTTAATTATTCTCAGTTAAATAGCGCAGGCGAAAATGTGAAACTGGTTATTTTTGAGTTGGGTGTTTAGATGCTCAGATCTTTGGTTTTACATATTTATTTTCTGCTTGCAGTGTACACAAAAACGAGCGACGAAAACAACAAACCTGAGTCAGAAGAACATCAGGAGCACATTGACAGTGATGACAGCAGTCCCACTTTATCAGCTCGCGTACCTTCGGGTCCTTACATCCCCATATCAGAGTGTTTCACAGGGAAACCCATTCTTTTCAATGATAAACCGAACGGGCAAAATGCGACTTATTGTAACGCAACCTCATTTCCATTTCCTCCTAAAGTAAATTGGGCAACTCATCCAACCAAGACTTTCTCCGACTCAGAAACTACTCCGACACCGGTGGAGTCCGGGTCGAAAGCCCCTCCCCGTCCACCGAAAAAGGTTCCTTCTATTATTTCAACCCATTCCCCCCAGCCAGCCGAAGTGTCTAAAACTGTGCCATCAGCCACAAGCACTAAGGCTGTCTTCCATTACGACAACGCTGAGGAAGTGCACGATTCCTCTTCAACTTGTTCATCACTTCACTCGCCACCTGGTTCTGCTGGAGTCTTGTATAGTAATATAAGTGAAATTCTGGAGGCAAAGACTCCTGGGCCGATCTATCAAAACCCTGCAAATCTCATTAATTCTCCTTGTCAAAAGCCACAAATGAATCCGTTGCCTTCGCCTGGAGAACCAAATGGCTCAAGCGTTTCTCCTCCCAGAGTGGATAGAAATTTGAAACCGGACCTCAGAAAAGTATCTGCAGCGCACAAACAAAGACTTCACGAAACTGTGCCTCAGAAAGCCTTTGCGCATCAGCATTCAAGTGGTTCTATGACTTTGCCTAATCGATGCAGTCAGCGTCAGCCTTCAACTGTAGGACCAATAATTGACCGAAGTCGAAAGCCGTCCGATAGTCCGTTAACCCTTGGACCAACTCCAGCGCAAGTCAAATTTCAGTCGGGAAACCAAATTTCCCCCTCGAGATATAATACGGGAACAAAAATTAATGCACATACTTTGCCGACAAATCCTCCGAAAAGAACTGGACCAATAATTTCTCCAATGGACAAGAAACCGCCAATTGTTCATGAGTATGACCAACCACCTGAACTGCAGGGAACATATTTACAAATCGACTGTACGAAAGACGGGAAGGATAAGTCTAAAGTCAACCACCGTCCGCGGCCAAGTCCAGTTGAGCGACAGGGAGAGGATGGTAGTTCTGTTGAGTATAGATTGATAGATCACGTTAAAACCAAAGCGTTGAATCAGATGAGGCAGGAGCGTGCTGAACAACTTAGGACAAATTTTTCGCCAAAAATTTGAATTCAAGACCGTTTTTCTCAAAAATTCTAATAATAAGCTTGCATTCTGATTACTGTAAATGGACCAGAACCCCGAACAACATTTTTAATACAACACTTTTTTCTGTATCTTCTTCGTGTATACTGTGAATTGATTGATTGTTGTAAATGCGGTATCCCCAATTACTATAAATTCCAATACGAACTTTTCTTGTTTTTGTTGGGACAGCACTGCAGTAGTAAAATTCTCTTGAGTAGTTTTTTCTTGGTATACAAATACAAATATATGTATATGTAGATAGTATATTGCAGAGTATTTCTTAATTCAGCATAGTATTCGTTGATAATATAGTTTTTATAGAAAGTAATATAAGACCATCATTGATGAAGTATATTTGATATTTAAACACAACTGTTTAACCCATCACAATGAAGTCATTTCTCCTTCTACGAGTCAATATAACGTGCTTTTATTCCTTTCCTGTTTGTTGTATATGTCATTCGTAGATTTCAATCAACAACAAGATCAACATCATCTCAACCGACCACACTTATTGTCTCTTTAATATGTTGTGATCAAGGAGTTATAATTTTCATAAGTATTTTGTAAATTATTTTGTATTTCAAACCTATCTAAAGTAAGTTTCTGCTTCTCATTGTAGAATGCCAGAGCAGGTTAGTTTATTTTACTATAAGGTCAGTTCAAGGTATATGTCGTAGTACAGGAAGCATTGGGCGCTTCAGGATACTGTTCACCTGGTCATGTGGTCTTGGTCAAAGGGCTGAATTACAATTATACGGTAGCTACAGATTTTTAGCGGATGTAAATACCAAGCAAAGTATATGATAGACACAAAATAGAGGCCTTATAAAGTTTTTCAATTTGAAGTATTTGTGGACTCATAAAAATAATACTATATTTGTATTCGTGTAGTCGTAATTAGTATATTCACCTTATAGAAAAATTCTAAATACCATTCTCAATTTTTGGGAAAAGTTCTGTCTCTACATCACCACTAAAAGGTTAAATGAACGCAAACGTGATAAAAATGCAAATATTTTAAAAAGTCACATTGTTTTATTTAATGAAGAGATATAAATAAAAATACTATCTAAGCCTCTATGAAGACTGAATTTCTGACAGAAAAAAAATGCATTTGATCGATTGTGGAAAATTATACTAATACATTGAGTATTAGGGAAATCAGATTCAATTAGTAATGGCTAATTTGTGATTGGTTTTTCGCAAAACAATTAACGGAAACAATCCCGGTTTAGTTGACAAGAATCCAAATAATTATAATAATAATCAGTGAACAAAGGTGGTAAAACATACCTTGCCTTGGAGGAAGACAATGAAACTTAATAACTATATTTTATATATGATACATAAATTACGCACAGTAATTACGCTGTAAATAATCCATTTCATCCTGCATAATAAATGTTGGATTTAAAATATTAGATTGTCTAGCCTCTTTGACCTTGGCCCTGCGCAGTAGTCTTTATTCCCAGCGTTTTATGCTTTCTGGCTTCGGAATGCAAAGTAATGCACCTATGTATTTAGGTTTAAACCTTTCGAACATGTAAAGCATCCGCCTTTCGCATTGGTTCCGAACATTTCAGACCGATTGCATATTATGTACTACCGAACGTACCACACTTCGATTCGCCTTCCCTAATTTCTTGTGAATTGATGATTACACGCATAATCAAGCCTTTGTCATGAATATCGTAATAAAAATCAAACCGTAAAATAATTCTTAGAAAACGTAGGGAAGAGGGAGATCACCTACTATATTTCAACCGTGAATGTACTAGAAGTCAATTCATATATCATTAACTGTTAATGGAAACTCGACGACTAAAGTTGTTGTGTTGTATGATAACTAAATATTTCCGTCCATTTTCTGTTTGGTATGGACAAAATGCAATTTAAAAATCATGTTTGCAATTTGATAATCATCTCTGTGCCTATATGTTTCTAAAATCCGGTTAAATAAAATTTTAATATGATATCCTGCGTACTCGTAATGACTTGCATACAATTTCATACCACTTAGGAATTCAATTATATCTTACCACAGCAATTATTCAAGTTCTTCATGTCCTGATTTATACTCCAAATTTGCATTTAACATTTCAAAAGTCGTTACAAAGAACAATTCTAAATTCTACAACTAAAGAAAAGCTAGGCTTTAGCTTAGAATTTACCATGAATTCCAATAATCACTCTACTTGATTTTGTAACCCCATTATCTTGCTAAAATTAGTATTAATTGTACACTTGGATGCCCTCTAGTCTTTTAAAAAATGAAATTGCTCTCAAATGATATTTTTTTCAAACTTAAATCCCTATTATATTATAGGCATATACGCCGTGTTTAGCTTCAAAGCCGTGAATCAATTGTACCGTAACCTAGATACTAGGTTCATCGGTCTCCCAAGTCACTAAGTGGTATACGCTTAGGGTATCCAGGATAACATGGTAGTGCATTAAAGGAACACATACCAATATACATTGTCATGATTACAATACCACACGCACAGGCAATGAAGCACAAGGCGGCTTACTAAAAAATGAATTATCTCTAGGCCGGCTGCATAAGATAGAGTTCGTTTCCCGGTTTGGGTGATTAGGGCACAGGTTATTTGTGCGAGGCAAAAGTGGGGGGCCTAAGATTGATATATTGATATTGCGTTTATTGACATGTCATCAAATTACATCTGCAAGAACAAAAGTTAACTTGACAGAATCAGCACTTCCAACGTTCCAACACAGTTGGCTGCTGCTCTCTCAATACAGACATGAGTACCTATTACGGTACCATAAACCTATAAACTAATAATTATAGAAACAAATATATAACTATAACATTCATTTTCAAAATCAAATAAGCATATTAATAGTAAACAAATTCATTCTGTCTTTCCAAGGCCATTTCCGTTTTAAGTTCAATGTTCACACATAAGGACTGCAAGCCCAGGACACACCGGTGCAGAGATCTAATTTAGGGGTGAAGCTATGAATCCATTCAAAATTCAAATTACAGCCTCTGACCTCTCCGCATTAACCAACAGCAATGCCAAATGTTAAAAGGAGTTTGTGATGTTCCCATTAGTGGAATGCGCACAAATCTTGCATTTTATAGTGCAGGGAACCTCATATAACATACATACATGATCACGGTATAGCTGGACAAATGTACAGTAGAAGTGAACTTGACAATTTGTCCTCATTATATATTTTATATAGTTTGGTCTTGGTGTTTGGTGTTCTGAACACGCTTTTGAAGTTATTTTTGGAACAATATTGTGTAATCTATGGATGGTGGATGGTTACGTTTTTTATCATGTTATTTTTTCTCCTTATCAGTATACACTGAATGCACCATGTAGAACTATAGACGATGTTATGTCCGCAGTGGTAATCTTTTTCAGGTAAACATTGTTATTTTCATCTGCCGTACGACTATTGCAAAGTAATTATTCACATTAACAATTCGTATCACAGAAAACGCTTCCTATGCATTATGTAGTTTTGGGTAATAGTTCTTGCATTCAAATTACTATCCTTGACCTATAGCTTTCGAATAAAAACTTATTATCGTAAAGTTGGCGTCAAAAGAACCCATAATTTTTTTTACTTTCTTGCTTATTACTATCAAACGAATCTGGTCATATAAATTGTATCTTTTATAGTTTTTGATGCACATATGTATTCTAGTTTTCTAAATTTACAATCGAATTCCTTGACCAACCAATCTTCTACTCTCCATTTTGCGTGAAACACAAATTAGGGAATAAGCGACGAATTAGGGAATAGAGTTATGGATTTTCCATCTACATATACAATCTTTATTTTATTGGCATTGAATCCCCAGAAAATGTTAAAATGTGAACGAGCTACATATATGGAAATTATCAGAAAAAATTTTCTTATACAATAATCTACAGATATTATGCAATTTTGCATAGTCGACTTGAAGATTCAGGATCTTGGCTATTTATGTAAAACTCTTCAAATGTCATTCTTTATCAAACTGTGTGAAATGTCGGCTTGATTAAAATGTGATGGAACACACCAAATTATCCACTTTTTCATCGTATTACGGAAGTAATTCCCAAGAACCTCTTGATCAGATATAAAAATGTCATCCTGTCACACTAACTGGCCATCCCTCTTTGGGAGATCGACGAAACTGACTCTTATCGTACTTTATGAAATGGTATAGTGATTACCAGTCCCTGAAAAATGTATGTTATGTATGGTAAATTGTAACGACACATTTGCCAACAAAGACGTCACGTACCATTATACCGAACATAATATTTCAAAGAAATCTTTCACATGCTGTTACAGACAGAAAAGGGGAAAAGAGCAATAAGTCCAACCACAATCGAATACATTAATATTCTATCTACTGTCTAGAGTGCCATAATTACCAAAAGATGTTACCTCGCTAAGAAAATGAGCTCAATGAGAGCAGATCCTCTTAGAAAGTTAGATTTGTTTATTTTACATAAACTTTGTTTTTGTATTCCCTATGTAGCAAAAATGGTTCATTGTGGAAAATGCTTGTCAAATTTTGTTGAGTAATCACGAATGCTGAAGCGGAATGGTTAAGCAATTAGGTTCACATTATGACATTATTGGATTGAATTGAGACAAGGACACTACCTAAGCAATAGCTTATGCAACATTGTCTTATATAGCTTCGTCATTTATATTCCCGTCTCTTTTTCCTTGTTTGCAAATATGTTAAGAGAGGAATCCTTTTTCGAGTCAGTTTTTAATAACTTTGATTGCTCTCTAAAGTGCTGTTTAAATAGTCTAACATAAAATAAGTAAATTACGCCTCCTGTTTGCAATGATATACTATAGTATAGTGTATAGCTACTTAAGGAAAAAATCATGGAAATACCAAAAATCCTAATTTTAAAAACAACTGAAACATTCTTTGCAGAATTCTTCATGATGCTCCGTTTACTGCATGTGGAAATAATTATAGGATAGCTTATTATTTAATCCATTAAATTTAGGGCCAGGATGAGTTGATTTTCTACACTAGTTTGTCAATAGTTTGTTGTAAATTTTTGTTGAAAAGTTTTTGTTAATTAAAGAATATGGTCAATGTTTGAATATTAATAATTGTATAGTTTTTCATGCAATAGTTTAGGGTATACATTAATTTAAGTTATATGATAACATAACTTGTATCAAGTTATATCGTTTTTGAGATATTGTATTATATAATTAATTATTAGTGTGCTTACTCCACAACTTTATCTATGAAATAAGCTTACCGCAGAGAAAATTTGAGTACTCCATTCGAAGGGCCATAAATAATAAACACGTCTTTAAAATGATTTCCTTTCATAACTGCGCCTATTTGGTAACGCAAAGAACAACTATACTTTGGCTTCCAAAATTGGCATAATGTAAGAGTTAGAGTCGTATAAATACGCATACAATATAATGTTTGTGATCTTAGATGCATCTGGGTATATGAAGTTAAAATTCAGAATTATACTTGGAAACTTTATAGTTAACAAATCTTACTCTTTCATACTAATTTGGAAGTTTGGTTTCCACATTCATGGAACATTAAATTGAAAGTAAAATGAATTTCGGGAATATACATCTAGTCATTTTCGAATACATTTCTACGCCAAGGTCAAGAGATAATTAATACCACAATTAATACATAATTTGATATTTATATTTTCATTGGGCGGTTAATTTTATTTATTTTGTTTTGTTCATAATTTAATGCCCATGAGAGCAAGTTTACGTTGCTTTGTTCAGCGCGTACAATTGCTTTCAACCATGAAAATCCTATTGAATACGACTTTGCAAGGCAGAGCTAAATTTGTCGAGTAAATCTCACGCTTGCGTCTTGCACGGCCATATTGAATGAACACCACGAGGTTGTCGGAATTTTTATGTGACTAACTTAAAAATTAATTTCAGTTTAGCGGAGGAGGACGAGGAAGAATATAAAATGACAAACAGAGCGCTGCCACCAAAAGAAAATGCATTATTCAAAAGGATTTTGGTAATTTTATTTTACTAAATTATTTTATTGTGTTGTTATTTCTACTGTGATTGTAAGTAATGGTAAATATTTTCGGAATACTCAAATAACCGATTTGCACAAAGTACCTCAAGTATATCCCACACGTGTAATACTATACATGAGTAGGATATAAATTGAGGTACTGGGTACAAATGGTCAACTGAATTTTTGATATTTCAGCGTTGTTACGAGCACAAGCTTTACAAAAACGGACTGAAATTTTGTAAACAAATTTTGAACAATGCTGCCTTTGCTGATCATGCTGGTAAAATATAATATTGAATTGTTGACTTTAAAGAAATAATTGCAAGAAAAGTGTTTTTTGTTATTGTTTGTTGTCTTCAGTTTTTTACGCAATTTCGATACATAATAGTTTTAGTAATGCTGCACTATGGATGACATTGATTAACTGCAGGGGTTTACTATGTAATGTTGACAGTTTTAACTTATTATCTGGTAAAATTTAGCATATACCGCTCTGCAAATAATAAGTTTGTGTTTGGTAATATCCAAAGTTTGTGTTGGTTAACTCCCAAAGTTTGTTTATTTTTAACACGAACTATCTATTTGACATGTCTCTATTTTATGACATTTAATCATTTTGTAGCAAAATGGAATACAACATTCAGTTTAAAAATATTTAAAATAATGAAGAGTTTTGTGATCTTATAACGTTATTCAACTGTCACTGGAATTATCTAAGTATAAATATTATACGAATTGGTCTACTGAAATCAGCTGCAATATTACAAATCGTTCTTTCAAAGCAAATAGCACAGCAAACTAAAATAATCTGAATTTCATTTTAGTGTTAGTTGAATTTTGTTATTGTGTAAGGTGACTTCTAATTGCTATAGTGGTGACTGCTTAAAGAAAAATTAAACCATTGGTATCTTAAAAGCTATTTTATTAATGACGTGTTTACAGAAACTCTTGCGATGAAGGGCTTAATATTAAATGCCCTCGGAAGAAGAGAAGAGGCATATGAGTATGTTCGTAGGGGATTAAGAAATGACCTTAAATCACATACATGTTGGCATGTCTTTGGACTATTGCAGGTAAAGCTATTGCAAATGAATTCAAGGAGAGAGTATGGCTTGTAATGTAAATAGCCAAAATTAAGAATAAATATTTCACTTTGTTGTTGTTCGTATATTTAGAGGTCAGAAAGAAAGTACGATGAAGCTATAAAATGTTACCGTAACGCATTGAAATGGGACCCAAATAATATTCAAATATTAAGGGAGCTGTCAATTGTCCAAATTCATATTCGTGACTTAAGAGGATATAGAGTAAGAAAAACGAATACTATTTTTGTCAGTTTCTGATATTAGTTTAGTATGATGTTTATTGAAACAAGTAATAAGCAATGCTTTCTTTGTTTTAGGATACCAGACATCAACTGTTCAATTTAAAACCTGGTCAAAGAGCCTCATGGATTGGTTTTGCCATGTCGTATCATTTGCTGAAAGACTATGTGACAGCGTTTAAAATTTTGGACAACTTTTGCAAAACCCAGAACGTAATACTATTTTATTAAATTTAGATTGCAGGAATACCTAATTACTAAATGATTTGATGAATCTATAATTAGCAGACAAAAGGGAAGTACGACAATGAACACAGCGAATTCCTTTTGTACCAAAACACAATACTAGAAGAAAGTGGGGATTACGCCGGAGCAATTAAACACTTAATGGAAAATGAGAAGAATATATATGATAAGAGTACGGTAAAGGAAATTACTGGTACGTATTGTAAATTACTACTTTTATAAGCAGCTGTTTATTCAATTGCCATCCTTACGTGGATAAAAATAACTTTTGTGACTAATTTGATTGACTGATACAGGGAAGTTATACCTGCAATTGGGAAATTTTTCTGATGCAGTAGTTGCCTTTGAATATTTGATTAAGGCAAATCAAGACAATGTTGCATACTATAGACAACTTGAACAAGCACTGCAAGTGGAAAACAACTCTAAGCAAAAATTGGAATTATACAAAAAGTATGCGGAAGAGTTTCCTAGGGCATTTTTGCCAAAAAGATTACCGTTAGACTGCACTGAAGGAGAAGAATTCTTGTCTTACTTGAGGCCTTACATTATCTCTGCCTTGACAAAAGGAGCCCCTCCACTTTTTACTGATCTGCGTCCCCTATATAAAGACCCGAAAAAAGTCGCTGCGATTCAAAAGCTAGTCGAAAGTATGGTTGTACAACTGATTGATTATTCGCGTTACTCCTCCGAAGGTAATGTAATTTTCAATGCAATGTTTTTAATTCAGTACCATAAATGTAAGCTAAACTTATACTGCCTATAATAGGAATACACAATTGTAGGGCATAACCTAGTTTGCTAGTTTCATTCAAAATGTTGACTTGTTTAATCGTCCTTTTATTCAAAGTCTGTTCTATTTGGTACATACTTTTCAGACGTATAATTCAGTGATAATTATTTGATTAACAATTGTCAGAAACAACGTACAATTTGACTAAATATTTTAATTAAAATTTTATTAAAAAACCGTTGTACTATACCCATGGTCTCCTCAGTAAGGTGTCATAGAATGTCATCTATCTAGGATTTAATATTTTAACATTCAGTTACATACAGTTTTTTAATATGCTAAGCAAGGAAAGTGAACATTTTGCGATATTCTTGGCGACCACAGTGTCACAGTGGGAGTCTTTTTTACAAAATATTGATTTTTGTAAGCATTTGCCATACGCAATATATAAGTAAATGGGAGCACGTTATAATCTGATCTAAAATGTATAGGTAAATATTAAGTTATCTATTGTTTTATCTAATATTTATTAAATATCCTTCAAGATTTATCCTACAGTAATATTGCTAATTCTAAATACAAACACAAGGGATTTACTCTTGTATTATACAATAAAGGGCAGGAGGGGATATGGCTAATGTAGTAGGAACTGTTGCAAAGAGTAGACATTATTCTAGAGTTTGTACGTGCTGTATAATCTGTTCAATTTAATGTCCCACAATTTGTAAGATATCATGTCTCGTTAAAACAGTTATTGTGGATTGTATTGTATATTTGTCGAATTACAGATCATGAAGACGATCCTGCACCTGCTTCAGCACTCTTGTGGGCCTACTATTACTTAGCACAACATTACGACTATTTGGGAGAAACTACAACTGCTCTAAAATATATTGATAAAGCTATAGAACATACTCCTACGCTAATTGATCTGTTCACGTGTAAAGGAAAAATTTATAAGCATGCTGGAGATCTTCACGCTGCTGCAATGTGGATGGACGAGGCTAGAGATTTCGATACAGCTGACCGTTACATTAATTCAAAAAGTGCGAAATATCATCTGAGAGCTAATCGTGTCGACGTTGCTACAACAGTCTGTGGAAAGTTTACAAGGGTAAAGGTTGATTGAACATTGGTTGGGTTTTAGTTTATTTTTTTTTAAATGTTTTGTGGCGTTCTTTATTTATAGTGTGTGGGCCTCTATTCAAAGAATTTTTTGCTGTTAACAGATCATTTATCTATGTAGCTTGAGTCATGAGTCAGATACCATAGTCTGTTTCTTAAGTTTGGCTGCATTGTACTTCTAGAATATTTTCTAATTTCTTAAACATTAAAGAGGGTCATTAAATATGCGCATGAACAAACAAACAACTGTACTACCCTATGGTTGTAAAATGTTTAATAATATAAGTTGACAACTGATTCTTGAGACACACATACTATCAATAAATTTGTAAAACTATGTATTTGTTTTCGTGGTTTTCTTTGTAAGTATTTTCTCTCCGTTGTATTTTTGTTTATTAACAAACACAACTTGTAAAATGATGCTGAATTATATACGCAATTCCAATAGATCCTACTGAACTCAAATTCTCTGATGAGTAAATATGTCTGATTACAAGTTATAACTTTTCTTGTGAGAAAAAGCCTTGTCCTTACCCCACGTTTTGTTTTTTTAAATGTTGAAGTATAATATTTATGAAAATCGTAAACATGTAAATGATGTTGCAGGAAGGAACGAGTGCGATGGACAACCTAAATGAAATGCAGTGTATGTGGTTTCAAACTGAGTGTGCTCTTGCCTATCAGCGAACTGAACAGTGGGGGGAAGCCTTGAAGAAGTGCCATGAAGTTGACAGAGTATGAATTTTGCTTTCACTTTTAAATAATTTTATTACTTCGGTCTTCATTAGCACAACTTGTAAAATGATGTTGAATTATATACGCAATTCCAATAGATCCTACTGAACTCAAATTCTCTGATGAGTAATTTTGTCTGATTACAAGTTACGACTAACGAATTAGTGTAATTACAATGATTATTTTTGAGACCAATTTATCAATTAAACTTTTTTACTTTATTGCAGCATTTCACAGAAATAATTGACGATCAGTACGATTTTCACACTTACTGTTTACGAAAAATGACATTGCGATCTTACATGCAACTACTCCGCCTTGAAGACGTAATTAGAGCTCATCCCTTTTACTTCAAGGCAGCCAAGTAAGTATAAATGGCACTTTTTTAAACACATTAAACAGTCGCATAAATTTGTAGCACATATACATGCACGCGTCCCCTCTAAATCACCACCTTTATATGACGTATTTGAAAACCAATACTAAGCTAAGTCAAATTTTACCATGAAAGTGCTATTGAACTTTGTTTTTTGAAATCATATGAAATACCCATAAGTGGTTAAAGTTTGAGGGAAGAATGTATTCATTGTTCTTTAGGGATGTAATACAAAATGATTTTTCATAAAGTGTGTTTCGTAGTTTTTTATAAAATTATTAAAAAGTAAATATTCTCGCACAATTATATAAAACCTGAAAGGGAATATTGTTTTGTAATGTTCAATCACTATAATTTTAGTGGTTTATATCTTCGTTAAGTATTTTTAAGAAGACATTAAAATTATTTATTGAACAAATATGACTGTCACAGTCGCTATTCATTCTACCCGATCTATTATATATTTCCAATAACTTAAATTCACTTCCATTGGACAAAATTCTTCTTTCATGTTGGAATAGATTTGGTTTGGTAACAATGTAGGGCCAAGTGTCGCCCTTAACCGTGGTAACAGATGATGTTGATGTATGTGTGTTTTTGCTTTACCATGTATTGTATTTATTTGTGGGCACGGACCATGAAGATGAACTTTAAAATGTGAAAGTGATGATGTAACTTATTGCGATAAACATCATAAAGAGATATCCCTGGTTTAAAGCACTTTCCGGCAGGTACCAGGTACCATGCCGTAAATAGCAAGCGCGCCAACTGAGAAAGTCAGTGGTCAAAGCAATCGCTTCCCACAATAAATACTTTTGTACACATCATTTCCCCACTCTTAAAAGAGATTAAAGTTTGTTTTATGTGGTGTTCGCCGTTTTAGAAAGCAATGAGGCTTCGACAGTTTGACAGCTTATACTTTTAAACTCAAACTCCCCACCAGTTCCGGTTTTTCCATTAATTGAACTAAGAAATTACTTATCATTCCAATAAAAATTTTCTCTGGCTGTGCAAATTAGATTTGACGGAAAATCGTCACAAGTCTAAAATTGCTATAAGTTGTCAAGAAGACCACACATCTTTCTTAACCTTTCTTAGCAAGGCGTGTGGCGTATTTGGTAACTTTAAGAATTCCTTTATACCTAAACAATCAAATTAGGTAAGGTAAATATTAATAAGCATCGCATTACTCTGAATCGAACCTCGAGGATCATTTTAAAGTTTATAATTTTCCCTTACGTTACCAAATACAATAGATTCAGATTGTCAGCAAAGATAATGCGCCATGAAATTATTTTGAGAAAAATGTCTTTATTTGCACATTGATGACATTGAATAGGCGTTGGAAACATTAATTTAACGTATTTGTAACTGAATATTCATTATTTGTTGAGTAAATATGGAAAGAACAATTGTAAAATGCCATATCTTTTGTGCGTTATCTCTATTAAGTTAAGAGTGCTTACGTTTGGGGCGTTAAGGGTTAAAACAGTCTGTTTTAGAAAACAGAAAAGAGTGCATTAGTCGTAATGGTAAACAAATGAAATGTACGTCGAAGGGAACAATTAAAAATTAAATAATTGTGAGAGAGGGGACGTTCATCCCACGAAGTTTATTCTTGCGATGAGAATAAAAAATATTGAACGACAGCATTATTACAAAATCGCATAATATTGCCTTCTAATGCAGTAATGTGACTTTCAGTGTGTATTGTTGTGGTTTTGTAGGTGTGCAATCGAGGTATACATTCACTTGTACGACAACCCATTGCAAAGTCAGTCGACTGATGAGCAAATTAGTCCGGGTAAGAAAACTTGTCAAGTTCACACGCTTTTGCTTCCTCTGAGAATTCGCTCTGTAATATAATAGCATATTGTCGTTCATGTTAAAACTCCGTTTAGTTATGGGATGCGACTTGAGTTATAGAGAAGGCATTACTAAAGTATAGACAGTCGGACTTTTTGCATTACAAACGTCAAGATATTAGTCATAGAAGGTTGGGGTTGAGAGAACTTTCGTTTTAATTAATTTCATTAACTTACGATAAGTGTATTAGGAAATTCGACTTCGTTTGCCGTATTACCTCACTGTTGATACTGCTACTCTACCCTTTCTTTGCCTTGCATTACATTATGAAAGCTTTATTCTATTCAAAGATACTTACTAAAAATTATGTGCTTATGCAGTTATATTAATAATCAAATCGGTGTTGAAATCTCGTTTATAAGGTGTGATGTCAAATAGTTTAGCTTTGTTTCACCCCGCTCAATGAAGTTGAATACTAGGTAATATTCCATTTTAAGTGGCTGAAACTTAATGTGTATAATGATATACTGCTCTGCGCTTATTGTTAGACTTGACTTGGAGACAAAAGCTAATATACAGAAAAATATAAATCTAATGTCTAAGCTTTCTATGTAATGTCTTTTTTATCCCACACAGCGTATAATTTATTTACTTAGTTGCTTATACGTTAATTCTCATTATCGTTACTCCTAACGGACGTACAGTATTATCGATTTGACACAACCAACGAGCTTTTGCATTTCAAATGTAGACTGTAGTAAATTTTAATAGAATGTTCTACAAACTATCTTTAGAATGAAGGCTAAGAATATTATATCTTATTTCACACACAGTGCACAGATAATAATTTGTTTATAAATGGAAAGGTAATTTAATACAGTTGATATTGGTAGTCACAAATCTAATGTCACAGTGTCTCACTTACCGTAGAATTTTCATTTACGAATTGCAAACTATTGATGAATATTAAGACATGAGAACTTCATAAAGGCCAACTTTTATGCTAGCTTATGACATTCCCGTTCTCGACACACAGGTACTAATCAAATTTGCTATTTACCAAGTTTTGTTGTTCATATCGATGGCATTCTGTGTCACTGCAATTAATTAATTGCGACTTTCATTGTAAAATAGTAATAATATTTATTCTCACTGTTGAAGAATTGCAAAGGTCTGTAATTAGAAAATTGTAATAGATGCTAGCAGTGATGTTCATTGTGCCACATGGCCAAAGTAGTAAATAACACAAATTTACTCTAGTTTATAGTTTTGTAGTCGTACTCGATAGGTCGTTTTGTCTCCCTGACTATCTTAACACGATTATCAAGGTACATCCAAAGAATGACTCTCAGCCATCATAAATAAATACCCAGTTAAATAGTTGGACTTAAAACTAAATACTATGAGCTGTGAGAAGGTATTCCATGGGATAATAATATGATGTCGCCTCTACAAACCATTTTTCTGTTTACTTCGATTTAATCGTAATTAATGCTGCTCTTTACTTGTATTTATATGCAAAACAGATGACTGTTATTGAATCTGGTTGTTAAAACAATCTTTTACATTTGAAGATCTCTATTCTACAAAAAATATTATCTAGCTTTGTGTTTTATGACAAACCGTGTGATGGGAATTCTTTGAACATCATGCACTACTTGGTACTTTATGCAGTACAAGAAAAGAAAATTATTATTCTTTAAACCATTTGCAATGCACTGCTACCAACAACCCAGCAATTCAAATGGGAAATTATTCCTCTCTAAAGAATTATTTGCTATTTGGATACTGCTAGGTACATTTTATTAGCGAGATGAAAATTTTTATTTCTACTTGTCACTTAATTTTGGTAATACTTATTAAAAACGGTTAATAGCACAGTTCTTAATCTGATTGTTATACGCACAGCTTTCCTAAGAATATGTGTCGTCAGTAGACGTATCATCATCACAAGCTATTAGGTTCGCTATATTATGAAAGTCTTTATTTGTGGTTTTTAGCTAAAAAAGGTCTTAGAGAAATTAGTGATTAAATATGAGACAGGTGAAAGAAGAACAGTGGGCACGCTACAGTGTGTTCATTTAACACAGGAAAATGAAAGCTTAGTTCATCTCTGTTGAACTTTACTTGAATTAGATGTTTCTTCTATGGAGGGAAGCACAGCGTATAAAGTAATGGAAATAAAATCATCCTTGATTAACTGTGTTCCACAATAATGGTCGTAAATATCGACTTTCGGTGTTCAACATTTTAAAGTAAATTATTTCATTATACTATATTCCAGTGATTGTAGTATTCCAGTACGATACAGATTGCTTAGTTTAGTTTTATACCCAATACGTTGAGAAAAAAAAACTTTCGGTGTTTTAGTCCAAAGTTAGGTGAATAAAGATCTAAAATAAGTAGAACATTTTTCCATTATTGTGTAGAGTTATCCGTTGTTTATGAGATCGGTAGTGAAGCATTAGCAACAGTGGTGATATAACTCGTAACAAAGAGTGATGTTTGGTTGTACCATTGGTCGATCTTTCATAAAAAATGCATCTTAATGAAGAGAAAAATAGTTGCCGTATTCAGAGCAGTAATTAACTTTAGATTTCATTACTTTCAATCTGTTTTAATTAGGTTGAATTAATGTAACTGCAGAATTACAGATACTGTTAATTATAATACTTATGATAAGCTGCGAAATGAATTACAAGCATGTACCCTCTTAATATTGGTGCTAAATCCAATTTCTGCATTATAATGAGTGGATTTTACATCCATTAAATTATATTTTGTAAAAGTAAGTCGCCAACGTCATAGACGAACACTGCTGTGTATTACCATATGCCACTGGTTTTTTCTAAGGCCTCCCAACCCTCAAATAACATTGTTGTAACTTGCATCCATGTCATGAAAGTTCTAGCAAAAGGGTCCGGTCCGCTCACACTAAATTTACTTTGTTAGTGGCTTGTATATAAAGCATGTATGTAGTATGTATGGTTGGTAATGATGCCGATGATGCTTTACTGTTATTTGATTACCTTCAGTCGTTTGATGCACATTTCATGACTGAAACAATGAAAAATCACCTCCTGCAACGTTTGTCAAGACACCAAAATTAAGCATGCTCCACAAAATTGAAGTTTTACATGAAATTCTACGGTTTTAAATTATGTTGGAGATCAACCAGTAAAACTCGCCTTTTATGTATGTGCTTATTGTGCGATTTTCAAATTCCAATTTTGCTCCTGCAATGCAATGTTAGTTTCACGACTCTTTTACATTTTAGTATATTGCTTTGCTTCTAAAGTTAAGATATAATTTTCAATATTTTAGAAATGTTTATAATTGTAGTTTGAGTCAGTGACTCAACTATTAAATAAATAGTTATGTTTATGGATTAACATGGACGAAGGGAACATGATGAAAGGTCAATAAAATGAAATGACTGTGTTCCTAACCTAAGGTTACGCGAATTATAATGCCGAATTACTTTCCGATTACAGTATATAAGATTTGTTGAACAATAGGAGTACCTAGTAGGGACTGTAGTGGTGCTCTGAGAGACACAGGACTCCGTGTATATTGCGTACGTATATATCTTACGCCCCTGATGTTGCAGTATGCAGTCAAAGCAGATTAGTTTTGAAAAGTAATGCAAAAATGGAAGTGGTATGCAATGCTTAGGTATGCAACTGGTTAAACCACAACAACAATATAGCACACAGCAAGTCCACATTTCGAGATCGGGTGGAGGTACCACGCCTTGCTTACCATTAGCACCAGCAGATCTCCTTCGAATTATATTGGACTACCTACTTGTCGTTAGTTAGCTCTGCACTTTGCTATTATTTTACTACTTGTTACGATCTCTTGTTGCTATTTGGAAGTGCAGACACAGATGCATTGTTGTACGTTGTAATGTAAGGTGTTTTCTGACCCATTTTTTATGGCAAACTGATCTCGCACGATTACTTAACTGTACAATATGTACTTTGTCTGTCTAAAGGAATGAGTCAAACGAGGAATTTTTCTCTTTGCATACACTCCACTCGAGATGCCGGTATCTATGAAAAATTGAGAATTTTCCATTTGTTTATGTGCTTGACTTGTATCAACACGGTCATTGAAATGACAATTACTATTTACTGTTTGACTTATTTGGATCTATCAACCATATAAATATGCATATGCGTATGTGTGAGTTGAAGGGTTGTCTAAGATCTAGAGTATCAGAATGGGGTGTTTATTTATAATCAATTGATATGTATGTTTGTGGCTGTTATGTCGTTAAGTTGTAATATTATGGCTAACTAAGGACAAGTGGAATTTGGATTTGGAGAACAAGTTAGCATTGTCACTTGATAATTGAAATTACTCACAAGATATCAGAAACATGACAAACATGGTGATACCTCTTCGACTGTTTAGATAATTCTTATTATTATAGTCGTTGGGTAGTTAGTTACTGGTATTGGAGCACACTTGCTTACAATTAGAACTGAGTGTATTGTATGGTAAATGAATATATTTAGATGTGATCGCTCGCTGCAAGTGGAACATGTAATCTGTAATCAAGTAATCATGTAAACTGTGTCATTACATGGTATTTATGCAAGTAGTGTAATTTGTGTATCTGAATTGAATTTATTGTTAGTATAGTAACATAGAAAAATGGAGCTAAGTAAGGCAAGCATGTTTATGTTTCGGAGCAAATGATTGTCACCAACTTTTCTAATCCTTTCCAACATTAGTTTTATTTCATCATTTTCGTCGTGTCACTCTTGTCATTCTGACAGGTAAACTGAAATAACGCTTATATACTTACAAGTTACAACTGCCAAATGCTACAACATGATGCTAATAACCATCCAACAAATGTTATTACTCGAGATACTAAAAGAATTCTATCTTTCACATTCATAATGAGCATTAATACTAAAAAGGGTAAATACAGACGAAGGCAAGTGGCGACCCAAAGAGAGTTCTCAACGAGTCAAATCTCCACAAGTCGCAAAGGTGTTCCTTGTTAGATTAACAGTATTTACGGTTAACAAGTGAACAGAGCTAAACACATGTCCTTCATGTCAAGTCAAGCACACAATGAAAGAAGTAATAATAGACTTGTGTTGACTACAGGAATAAAAATCTGTGAAATTTAGAACTAAAAACGGTATTAGGCACAGACAGTAGGGATAATAGATTCCGTTCAGTCCAGAACTAGATTATGTCCTGCCGGTGTACTACGACGGCTTACATGTAATTACGTAATTTTAAATTCACAACATTGAACATATGGCATTAATTGTTTTGAGTAACATGTAACACAAGGAAAGTAATGTAATGCAATAATATTATAATGATAATACAATAGAGTGATGTCATTGGCTTGTTCTTCTGACTCTAATAGTTCATAATAGAGTTGAGTTGATACATAATATATTATAGTCTCACAACAATCACAAATCTTTAAATCGAACGAAATGTGTACGTATATAGTAGCTAACAATACATACAATTACATAGGAACGCAGCTCCTAACAGTTGTAGCAGTGAGTAGGTATTAGGGTACCTACATAACAGAATTATGCACAGTAGGATCAAAGGTGGGAGAATGTGCCAAAAGAGTCAACCTAGCCTGCCACAGCCAAATCCACTAGAGCCAGAGTCAGCAGTGGTGTGTTGGTCCGCTGGTAACCGAACTAGTTCAGTAGAGTACCTATCTAATCCTGTTGTTGTGACTTACTTGTGATTGTGCCTTGATGTAATCAGTGCACGGAGGGAGTAGGATAGCCATGTTTATTATCAGACGACAAGTACATTTGGATTGGGATTTGGGATAGACATTATATTATGTATTAAGAGGAATTGCTAATGTTTGGGAATTGGAGTGACTTTAAACACAGTCGTCGATAGTGAAGTCAAGAGAGGCCAAGCCTTTCCCTCGGGCTCTCTCACTTGCTTAGACTGCACTAGCCTAAATAATCTTACGCTACTCTAATGTAATTAAGTAGGCACTGACTGCTATAGAGGTGAATACTATTTATTTACTGTACACTCCGTCTCAATCTTCAACTCCTGCCACACAGGCACAGACACGGCATAACTGAATGGAGAAGTAAAGTAAAGCTTCAGTTGCGTATTCGTGTACGGAGTACGTAGGTTAGTTAGGCACTTATTAGCACAGCTCTTTGTTGCTCACAGATCACATACATAATATGACACAACAGAATATAAACTCGTTTTTGTATGTAGGAGACCAGCGTTTACAGTTGGCTTATTGTTAGTTTCGTTTGGCTTGGCTCTAATGGAATTGTTTGTATTACTGTGGCTGTGGCGGCGGCGGCTGCACGTCTCATTCCTTCGTTAATATGTACTGCTCACGTATTATTAGCTAAACTATACATAATAATATTATAAAGGTACAACTGGTAGGTCTGTGTTCACTGGTCTATTTGTTGGTTAGTTTGTTTGTACGACTTCCTTCCATTTCAGATTTAATTCCCTTTCACTAACACTACTACACTATCACTTGCTTTGCTCCTGTTACCATTTCGCTTAAAATCCACTTTTAACTATGTATGTTCTTGGGTTCACTATATAAACGTGAATTATAATGTAATAACCTAATAATTCTATCATACTATCTCATGGCATATTCACGGGTCTGTTGCACATTCGTCGTCAACTACCAATTCAATGTAGGTAATCGTCTTTTTCAAAATTGTCATTTCACTGAGCTTGAATATAGTGCAGTTCTATTGTCACAAGAACAATCTATATTACTGTTCACTTTATCTTCAGTGTGCAGATAACACTTTCTTACATGTACAAACAGAATAGAATATCATTGGCTAGGCTTTTTTAGCATTCGAAGCACTACAGATTTATTTTGTAGCTGAAGCCTCCAGGTCCTCCTCGGTTGAATGAATAGTAATTCCCGTGGTGACCTAAGATCCCTTGTGTCACTGGTTTCCCATTGACCAAGTCAGTTCCTGGAGATGCCGGACTTGGACCGGCTTTCAAAACTGTTCTTGTAGTCACAGCCTCTGATTCTGTGTTGTACTGAGGAAGTGGCTCTCTGCAATAGGAAAATAAAAGTATTAATCACTTAGATTGCTAAATGGAACAAAGATAACTAGAAATTATCGTTCAACTAGCTAATCTACATCCAAGATTGCATTTCTTAATGTCAATACCGTATTCAACAGTTTTTTATGCAAATACAGTTTTCATTCTCAACTAATGGCGGTGAATAAAACAGATTGTTAAACTGTCACTTTTTTATTACAGGAAATCTGAGTAGTTAATTTTCTAAGATAAGTTAAGCTACCTGTAAATACCCCTAATCAAATGTACTACTCAGCTTCCCTTTTACAGTTAGCTATTCATTTATATTATCTCTATATTTATGTGTATAAACACTAATTAGTTGTATTTTCTTACTCATGATACAATGCAATAATATTTATACGTTTGGCGTTCCTAAGTAAAGCGGCCTTCACATTTTTTGTCATTCTACCTAATTGTGTTGGAAATTTTAATCAATAAGTTGTCGTAATTGGTTTACACCTTCGCGGGTAATGTTACATTCTACTCGTTATTTGGATCATTTCTAAGTACCTCGTACTTGTTTTGTGAATAATTCAATAAATACGAGCAAAAAACAATGTGATTGCTCCCAATTGTAGTCGACTTTTGTATAATTGGGTAGATAGTGTTGTATAGGCGTGTGTCATGTTTACGTTTGCATTCCTGTAGCCTGAATGATATTACACGCACTTTTTGAACGTAAGTAGTGCAATCAGAAGAAACTGACTGCATAATAAAGTATTCACACAGACAATACAATCATAATCATGCTAACGATTTCCAATTTAAAATATTGAAGGATTATATGTTTAGTTAATTACATTTGTAAAAAATAATGTGTGAGTCGAATACGTAAGGGTTTTTGTTTAGGTTATATCCATTTGTGTGGTTATTGCACTGCTACGTGCATAAATTATTACAATCATATAATAGCTAAAAATGGCGAGTAGTGGTTGCATACGAACTTAGGATGGAAAATACATTATGCTTGTTACGAAAATAAAATATTTGACATTCAGTGCAGGGAACTTGTTCTGTTCTGTAAGAATTTGATAGCCAGTTTTTGGCAGGTCATGGTATTTACACTAGACAGAAAACAAGCTCGAGATGAATGCTAGAGATTGTGCTGGTAGCAATAATAAGTTATCTAAATTGAAGAAAAATCGAACGCCGCCTCGTCATATTGCAAATTATTAATTGGGTTGATTTTTTCCATGAATGCTAAATGCGTTATAGTGTTGTGTGGCAGGATTATGCTCTGAAGAATTCGCGAAGGAAAGAGAGAGGTGGGGTCACTGCATTAAGCAGACAAAATAGAGACATAGCATTATCGCATAAGTTGGTAGATAGGTTTGTTTTGTTATTTCATTACTCTAGCAAAAAAGTGTCTTGTTGCAATGCACTGCAGCGTCGAGCGTAATGCACAGCAAATGATTTAACTGTTTCATAAATTATGGTGTGGTGCACTAAAATGCTTGTGGATATAGAGCTACGGCTAAGGTTAATTACAGGAGGAACTGACTTGGCCAGCTAGAAGTATGCAATGTAGGAAAGTAAAGTAACTCTGGCCTACCTATATATGTTTTACGGTGTAGTTAACATAACTTATTATCTGTCTCAGTCTATATACATTATTATTGCTATTACGTATAGGTACCTCCATCAGATCTCGATTGTCAGTAAATAATAAAGAATTGGTGCATTATGACATTATAAATATTGTATACATATCCGTGCAGTGTGCATATGGTGTGGTCTCTTGCGTACCTAAGCATTGCTGTATGCAGATAATATTAATGCGAGCAGGTTAGGAGTTGAGACTTCACAAAAGGAACAGAACACAACTAAAAAATATTAAAATGTTTCATTTGGAGTCGAAACGAGTTGAGTTAGAGCGTGCTATGCTGTGTGAGTTGATGTTTGAATGAGTAATACATAATATTATTTGCCATGGTTGTGAAATTAGGTTCGCTCATAACTTGTGAAGGCCGTATTTTTGAAGTAGAGCAAACAATATGTATTAGGTACCTATCTACAAACGTATTTATATCATTAGTGGACTATGGCTTTGTCTACAAGAAAGATGCAATGTGTGCATTTCACAGGTATGCATTGTGAATAGTGTCTATTCGGTTTCAGAAAATAAAAGTACAACAAGCTGATTGTTGTTTCCGTTGAGGTTCAGCGTGGCCTTTGCTTTGTTAACATAAGCCGTATTAATAGCCATTCTGAGATGACATGAATATGCAACAAGGGGATATAACGGAAATGAGTATCTCATGAATATACGAGATTTAAGATACGAAGTACTTACGAACGATGTACATGTATGGATGGAAGTTTACCATAGAAATGCTGCGGTGATACGGAGAATCAACCTAAAACTAATAAGACTGCAATCTAAATACCATAGCACTTAACTGCGATATTATAGTTAAGTAAATGAAGGTAGGTTTCATTTACATTGCAATGTCTATCACTGATGTACATGACTCGAGAAGCTATTGTTAAAAGAATTGCAGTTAAAATACATAAAGTGATTGTTGTGTGACAGTGTGTTTGAAATGGCATGTCAATGAATGAGCCTACCTGTAGTTAGTTATTATATCGAAAGTAATAGTAAATATTTTTTCTCACCTGTAGTTGACAAGTATATCTTGGTGGAGTGGAGCTTGAGAATGTTGCACGTATTGACCAATTTGAGGATTGTAGCCACGTTGAGACTGAGTCTGCTGTTGGGGCGGTGGTTGCTGAGGGAAAAAGAAGGGCTGACGCTGAGGTTTTTGATAGCCTCGAGTCGGTTGCCGGTTTCTCGTGATGCTTCGGAAACCGCCGTTTGAGCTTGGCGGCTGGTAGTATTGGTTTTGGTAGGGATTACCCACGCCTTGATGATTCGGATCTAGCGGTTGATGATACTGCGTGATCGGGGAGTAGTACCCTTGGGTCTGTGGATTTTGTGAGGGGAAGATAGGAGGGTTTCTTAAATTGAAAATGGGACCGGTCTGAGTAACTTGGCCAGGGAAGAGGACTTGGGAGCGCGGTTGTTGTTGCTGTGGCCCGAAGGCAGGTCGGAAGCCACTGTTCCTCGAAGGCAAGTTATTTGAAGTGGGAATAGAGCCATGAGAATAAGTGTGTGGTTGACGCTGAGATGTAATGGGATATTGTGGTTGTTGTTGTTGCCCAAATTGGTTAAACTGTTGTGGCTGGCCTGTCTCGTCCACATTGCTGGTGTAGTACGCAGGTCCTGTTGGTGTCACTTTTTCATTGTGGTAGTTATTTGGATTTGGTCGCAGAACGAACTGACCTTGGTTGCTCAACTGATTGTCTCTGTTCCCGTTTTGCCTCAGGTAGTCTCCTTGGTTGTCAAGAATTGTGATGGGAGCCTGGGACGGGTGTTCTCCGTGTGACCCAGGAGGGAAGCTGTAACTCGTAGGTGCAGGTGGACGGTTTTTCAGTTTCGTAGGAGTTGGACTGTAAATATTCTCGTATTTCGGAGTGCTGTAGTAGTAAGACTTGTGAGGTTCTGGTGTCGGACTCTTCTTTGGGAATTGTTGTAGAGTTTCGTTGTTTTCGTCGATGATTCTTGTGGGGTAGCCTCTTGGGTCGTAAGGTGGACGAGGTGTTGGGTCATACTCATACTCGTCATCTGCAGCAGCCTCCTCTGCAGCAATCTGAGCCAGGGACTTCAGTTTTCCTCGCACGTAAATGTAATTCAATGGTTTCTTGGTGGTTGTTGGTGCAGGAGTGGTTCCTATTTGTGGTCGAGGGAGAAGAATGACTGGAGACTGAATAGCGCCTGGATCTGGAAGTGGAAGCACTGGTGTTAAGACAGAGTCCTGGTCCGTGCCATCGTGCTGTGTATATTTTTGCACTGCCTCACCAAATACCCCTTTAATACTTGACTTACCAGGACGTTGTTTTCGTTTCTTGTTCGGTGCGATGGCAGGGTGTGGAGTTGATTCGGGAAGATAGGCTTCTAGACTATCGTCTGGTGGATTTGTAACCGGGAATTTCGGTTTCTTGGCATTGGGTCTTTGAGGTCTCTTTCCGGGTTGTCCCTGAATACCCGAATATGATGGGTAGCCCGAATGAGGCGGGGATGTTGGTTTCTTTGTTCTATTGAACACTGTGTAGTAGTCTTTTGGTGGCGGAACCACAAGGCCAGGAGCAAATGGACCTGGTGGCACCAAAGTCTCCTCGTTTTCTTTGTACTCAAAGTCGTAAGGAGGTGGCAAGAATATTGAGGGGTCATCTGTTTCATTGTCATTTGGATTCAGAACTAATGGTGGCAGGAATGGAAATCCTGGAGGAGGAGGCCCACCAGTAAAATTCGGATTAAATCCTGGAGGTGGAGGTAGAAATTGCGGAAAGCTTCCATTTCCTCCGGGTCCACCGTTAAAACCAGGGGGTGGAAACGGGAAATTACCTGATGGAGGACCGTAGCCCCCGCCGTTTCCATATCCCCCGTTACCGTAAACTCCGCCGTTAACCCCACCGTTAACTCCTCCGTTGACGCCTCCGTGGCCACCTCCATTAACTCCACCTTGAAATGGAGGTCCTGGAAATGGAAACGGTGGAAGGGAGTTGTTTCCTCCATTAAATCCAGGAGGTGGAGGTCCCAAGAAGTTAGGAATAGTTCCATTTGGAAAAAGAGGGATGAGTCCTGGCGGAGGAAAATTACTGGGGTCAAAAGACTGATTTCCTCCGAAACCAGGAGGTGGGTATGGCAAACCGAATGGAGGGGGTGGACCAAGGAATATTGGAGGACCAGACTCATTAACGAAAACAGGAAATGGTGGGGGATTGCTTGAATCAAGAGGAATCCTCAGAGGAGGTTTCTTGTCTCGCTGATAGTCATCAATGGGCTTCCAATTGCTGTTTACAGAAGAGTCATAATCCCCTCCTTTCAAAACGAGTAAATGACCCTCTGAGAGCCATATATCATTAGCTGCAACATTTCCCAAGGTTTTCTCGTTGTCATTAGCAAAGTCTTGACTCTGTGCATATGAGAGCACTCCAGGGGCTTTATTGTTGCTATTGTCGAAGAATTTGTCTATTAAAGCGTACTTTCCATCATCAGCTCCAATTTCCAGCGCTAAATTCTTGTCGCCACTCGTTGCGTTCATTTTGTCTGCAATTCCCAAATCCTCCTCTACTAATTTCGGTGTTGTGGCTTTAAGTTTTGGCGGACGTTTCACTTTTCTTCTTCTGGAAGATTTCGTTTTAAACTGTTTGGTGGTGTTGGGATCTCCCGGCCCTTGTGTCGTAGAGGCCTGGAGCCGTGCAAAACTTCTTCTGAGCGAAGGTGGTATACCTGGTAAGCGTGTCGTAGACCCATTCCCGTCCGTGACTCCAGAACCATTTTCTTCATTGTATGGGAGAAGTTCAGTCTTTTGTGCTAGTTGACTTTGTAGGTGCCGTGGAGGCTTGATAAGCAACTCTGTGTAGCGACTACCTGGAGATTTTCTTCTGAATGGAACACTGGGGCCTGTCACTCCCCGCACGGAGTCCCCATCCTCGCGGATTCGCAGTGTCCACGTTGGACACACCAGGCATGGCACTAAAATAGCGATTATCAGCCATTGTGACTGTGGCCACTTCATCTTTCCTGAAAACACCAAAGCTTACTTTATTTTCCTCTCAAACTCACGACCTACTACTCCCTTACGGAAAATTATCGGCGAGATCCTTATCATTATTGTTATTATTACTAATTGTAAGTATAGCAGCCCGAGTAGCATTCCGTCATTCATAACCTATTAAGTACTGAAGTGTTAAACTTTGTAGGTATACAGGTCCTCTAATTTACAATTACCTTTGCACAAGTACAATACAATCGAATGTTAATTGCAGGTAAATTACACTTAGGATGCCGCTGTCCTTAGTTTATACAGTGCTAACTAGTCTGCCTCAATTATATAGTCGAAACGAAATGTGCGCTACGTGACAAAGGCCTCTGTAGCTAAATTACTATGATGTGTGTTGCTAATAGAGCCGCTTGAAAAGAACGATCAAAAGATGACAAATTGATTGACTTCATTGAATAGATTGTATTGAGATTGAGACCCTGTTGGAGCTCTGTTCTGCATCTACTATCTACTATGTATTTAAATAGTCTAAACGATTTTCTTTTGGTCTTGAGTGTTGAGTCTAGTCACTAGTCACAGTCGTGTGTGTAGAAATACACATGTGTAATTTGTGTATGGGTATTATCTAGTTAGGTAATTGTCTACTTTAGATCAGACACGACAGCCCAGCCAAGAGTGAATATTGTATAATAAATAGTCACATACAATTGATTGAGATTTGGAGATACCGACATTCAGTGAGAAACAGAATTGAAAAACCATAAAGAGATCAGCAGGGGGTTTCTTTTCACTAGAGTAGTTCACTATAAGTATGTAGTGGCATTGAATATTTATATATAGCTTGTTTGAGACGCGGATAAATAGTTTTGCTGCTAATCAATAGTAATGGGAAGTGATTAAGTGTATGATGGTTTGAAAATCAGTGGGACTTGTTACATTTATAATTTAAAAGGAGAGAAGTCATATTTCCGTTTTTACTGCTCTCCTTCGAAAGATAATGTGCTTAGGTATTGATAATGGCATATTCTTAGGGGTATTGATAAAGGGCTTTTGTCATACTAGTTTTTAATGTTTCTTAAGTTTGAGCATTTGTATTGGTAACTAGTTGCATCCTATTCCGCATGCCACATAGGTGAATAGTTGATGCATTAATTAGTGTGGATAGTTAGAATCGAGGCGGATCGATAGATGTATGCATATTTTTGCAGTTGATCTAATTGTTGGTGTTTCTTAATGAGATCATGTCGACTATTAGAGCAACTGCAATTGCATTGGGTATGTTGTTGTAGATATAGGGTGAAAAAGGTCTGAGAATAAGTTCATCTGTGTAAAAACGTGTTGCCTAGATTACAGTAATAGACGGAGACAATCGAATTGACTGTAAATGAATTAGAAAAACAATTAAAAACAATGGGGATAAGACAAGAGAGTTGGAAATACTTGAGTAAGAGTGGCTGGGCAAGTGTCGCTTTTGTTCTAGGAGTGGCTTCCGTCAAAGTTTGTTAGCATTTGAGTAGGGTGCATGAGTTGAGTAGTGAAACCGAACTCGTAAGATAACTAGTGCTAGAGTCTAGCTAATATTGTTGGAAGAGGGAAGGAAAAGTCAATGTCGTCTGCTGTAAGTAAGTAAGTAAGTAAAATACTAAAATGTGTGCTCGAGTGTAAGAAATGGTCGCTCACACATCACACTTGTTTGATGAACATAATAAGTTATCATACATAATGTATATCGCACACTTGAGTAGAAAAAACAGGTTTCTCAGTTGGTTATGGTTGTTTTACGTTATAATAATAATATGTTGAGGGATATCTTCTGTGAGTGAGTATATTGGGTCATTCAACCGCCACATACTCAGAACACGAATAATTCACTCTGCATCGCTTATAATATGAGATTAATTGTGTACATTCTTGTGTCCTGCACATACCTACTCGTCCGTTTGCTTCAATTGTTGTTTTACACTGAGGGATTCAGTGTAAATTACTCTGCTACGAATCTGTCATGTCTTGTCTGCAACTATGTAAAATATTAACTCATAATTGTTGAGCACTGCCACTTATTGCTACTTGCTGGGCAGCAAGCCATGCCCAACATACCAAACCACGTTTCTGAGTTTTGTTTTCAATTACGTGTGCGGATGCATGGCAAACAGTCTATACTTATTCAATAATCAGTAATTGTCTCCCTATGTAATCAGTGGAGCGGAGCCTGTAGTTGTGCATAGGAAAATAATGATTTAGTGTAGAAGTTGATTTGACGACTCCACCTTACCTTGCCACCAGAAATCTGTCGGAGATGAGGTAAAGTTTCAGTTTTCTATCCCACTCGCACTCATGTGGAACCTCCTCTCTCCAATCAACTCCTCATCAACACTTACTCTCGCTGACTGCCAGTACCATCCAACACTGCGGATTTCCGTCTTTGATCAAACCAAAGCCAATCCACCAAATTAAACTGCTGTGCTTCGTCTGATCTTCAGTAACTCCCTTCTGCTTTTTATGCGATTTCTTCCGAAATGATGTTCCTTCTACACGTGCACGTAATAAACTCAGAATCTTTCAATGATAGCGAGGTTTTAGGGCTATTACGTTGGCAAACAGCAGAAATGAGCATTACAAATCTTCACTAAAGTAATGACTTGAACATTAAACTCTCGTACTTATCACTGCCATCACAGCAGCATACGATTTGTCAACCACAAACAAACTCTAGTCCTTGCCATTCCTGAAACACACTATTGTTGTCTCTGTAGACCACAGTTTTTGCTCCAGCTAATGAACAAAGCACAAAATCTCAAAAAAACACTCCTTTTTCTGTTCCGTAATAAAAACGAAATCGTTTCCTTGTCAATATTTATCCACGGTTGCTTTAAGTAGGTGTTAAGATTGAACTGGGAGGATCCTGTAGTTGACTATTATTTCGAGTGAGGATTCAAGTGAAACTTAATCCTTCTTTAGTAGCTGGTTACTGCTGGCCTTCATAAAAATGCATGGTACCTCAGATGTAGAAATTAATGGTTCCCTGGAGACAAGTCATGAGCAAATCACATCACTTAATAATCAGCCATTCCAGGAAGATGTGATGATGTAATATGCTGAAAGCCAGAAACCGCATTAGTTAATAGCTTAACGTCTTCTAAGTGGTTTGAGATGGGAATTCACATGTTGTCAAAGGTAGAACTACTAGTCAGCAATTTCGCTAAACATATTACTTGGTAATTGCAATGTTTATTACATAATAGAATAGTGTTCAATGGTAATTCATGTTTCTGCTCACACAATTTGCAAACAGCAAAAATAGTGATAACACCTGGAATGAATAAGACACTTGTAATTAGTGGGGTTTCTGGTGTATAATTAGAGATGTTTTCATTTCACAGTATAGCTCTACGTCTATGTGTATTTGTCTTGCAATTCCAAAAGCAAAGTGTTGATAAGGATAGCTGTACCTAATTGCCGCAAAACTTGAGATGGTTATTGTAAAATGGGAGAATAGATAAGAGATGCTTATACATGTAGGGCCAAGACAGAAAAACGTGAAAATTGAGTTATTATTGTTAGGTAATAATGATATCGTGAGTTTATCTATATGTAGTGAGCGGAAAAGAAGTTATTCTTTGTGGTATTAACTAACAAACAATAATATAGTTGTGGCGGACTGCGACTACTGTTATGTCGTTAAGAAACAAAACGTCGTTAGAGGAATTGAACGTGAGTGAGGTCTGCACTGGCCTAATCGTAAATACAATCAACAATGAAAATAATTACAGCGGAGTTAGCTAACTAAGTTAGTGTGTAAAATGAATGTGATTGTCGTAGTTAGTGACTCGGGTTGGCCGTGGCGTGGACAGAGTGGCTGCACTGCTAACTAAGTCAGGTGATCATGTTAACGTGAGACAAGACACTGACTGAGACAAACTGTGTTTCGATGCTGAGCGACAGAAACTGACTGACTGATTGTTGGACGAAGAAACGAAGCTGAGACAGAGTTGTTGTTGGGAGTTGCTGAGGCCGACACAAGTTGTAGGTAACACTGTAATGGGTACTGCCACAGATAGGCTCTGGGGCCACGTCAAGTCAACTCGATTCGAACTTAAAGTTGCCTTGCCTTCCTTTGCGTTATTACCTTCCTTAGCTCTCAAGCCCAAGATAACCATATTAGTGCTCCTTACGCTGTGCCATGTCTATATACATGTCCGATGTGCTCACTACACCAACAATACAATAGAATCATAATAATATCATATCTCGTACTTCCAAAGGTGTAGATATTGCAGATAGTCGGAAGATAGTGGTTACTTCGTTCCTTGCTACCTAATCGAATGCATTTCTGATGTAGATACACTTTGATAGCTCTTATACAAGCACAAATCCAAGACCTGCTGCTACTGTGGATATTCTATTATATATTACAATTTTTACATCTTTAGTAAATAATAATAGGCAAATACGTAATGTATGTAATGCACATCTTGGATTGTCGTGTCATACATACGCAGTACATGGATAAGTACACTGCTGTAGCTATGCTGTAAGTATTCATGCTACATGAGTGTACGTGATAAATGTTGGAATTTTGTATTAGGTAGTCGTTTCGCTGAAACGCTCAAATAAACGCCCTGTTCAATTCCAACTCATGGAAAATGAAAAGAGCAAACGTCTTATAAGCAGAAACCTCACGATATACAGCAGGCAGTCAGTTCAGTCAAATAAAAGTTAAACCTTTTAAGACTTATAGAAATCCACAGCAAGTCGACAAATTAACTACTCCCTTTACCTTCCTTCCTTCTCCGTTATTGTTAATAAACTCAACTCTAGTAAATACTTGTTTTAAATGTAAAACGCAGGACATACTTTGCTTTATTCTGTCTTGCTTGGGTTTTTCTTTGTTTCGTCGTTGTGGAATCAAATGATCCTTGGTTGGTTTTCCGTTTGTTCTTTCTTTCTATTTACTGCTTGTATACAACACTCTAAATTACCTTTCTGTAGTTCCTGCCTTGTTTTGTTGTTGTTTGTATCACTCTAACTTGTTATGCTTTCCTTAACTGTTACTAATTGTAAACACATTAAATTAATACAATATTAAAAATCATTTACTCTATTCCATTGTATTAAATATAATTTCGTACGATTTGTTCCTCATTCAGTGTAAGGGTTGGTTGGCTGGTGACCGTTGTTCCTTAGTGCACAGTCTTGCTAATGACCAGGTACTTTCTATGTATTTAGTCAGCAACTTTACTTATATTGAGTTGCAATTTTCAGCAAACGAATTATGTTTATGGCTAGTTGCTTTTGTTCGGTACAGTTAGACCACTTGCACTCTGTTGTAAAGCCACACTGATTTATTCAATCCATTATGACTCAGATTAGCTATAGTAACAGTAAGTGGTGTAACTACGCTAAATTGTGTTTGTGGTGCTTAGAGACGTCTGTCACCTAGAACTAGGTATATCGAGTCCATTTCTTCAGATCAGATACAACTTAGTTATTATACAGGATATAACTATAAACAAAATACAAACCACTCTAATTTATTTTCTAGCCAATAATGTTGAACATTTGACTGACAGTAGCAAAAAAATGATCTAAATCATATTGCTTTAAATAATGTATCTATATGCAATCACTGATACTTAGCAATTGTAATATTAATGTGCTTGCATTGCATTATTTATATGACTTGAACAGAGTGAACTTACTTATTACTGCAAACACATTTCCACGGAATATGAAATGCAACTAATAAAAGGTAAATAAAGGTAAGCTTTATTACATATTGAAGGTATACGGACAGGTCAGATATTATGTGCATGAAAATGTAAAATGCAAGATTTACATTTAGTAGTACGTTGTAAAATATAGTAGGTAACGTATATCATGCATTTTATGTAAGGCATTGTGCCCAGAATGCGGCCTGCTTTGTTATAGCGTAGTAGTTATTTTGCAATTGCTAGCATTGTCTTGCCCACTGGTCTATGTTTGTATACATTGTATGTACATTTGTATTTGATAATGGTTAGTTATTACCTGCTTGTATAATGTTGTAGTGAGCTGTGTAGTGAGTGTAATGCTAATACATCATGTTAGGAAAGGAATGCACGAGGTTTTTCTATGTCCTATAAAATTATTTTAAGTACTTGCATTGCAATTGTAGTCAACACGGGCTCATTTGAACTAGAGTGAAACAAAAATTTATATTTGTGTTAAGCTCTTCCGTCTTGCATGAGATTAGTATCAGTATCTATGCAGAAACTACAACTTTGGTCTTTTGCATGAAACGCATGTTCCTACGTTTATTGGACGTGTTGGGCTTTTTTCTTACAATGAATAGTACATGTGGGTTCTGTAGATATAATTAAGGCACGAATACTGCAATATTATCTTAAAGCAATGCAGTACTGTCTCATGTTGTCTTAAATTCGAGTTTTGTGAAGCTGCCGAGTCTCATGTGTTTGTGGGTGAAGTTGCTATTCAAATGTCAGAGACTGGTCCTTGTCCTTAATACTGCTTAATGTACTTTCAATACATACTAACTTTATTTATAACATCCACCTAGGAGTAATATAATATTATTTGTAGTCCTAGACGCCTCAGATGCTGATGGAAATATTATGTAGTCAAATATGAATTCCTTATCTGCACGCTTTGTTATCTTTTCAAAAATGGAAAACAGGATGCGTGTTATTGGAGGTATATATTTATTTATTTGATAACGAAACTGGTTATTTAATGTAGGATATTTAATTAATAAGTAGTTTTGTCTATTTGCATAGTAATGAGTAATTATCTAACTAATAACTGCAAAATAGAAAACTACATGTTCGTAAAATCAAATCTGTAATATGACGTTTCGCTTGGACGTGCAGCTACTTGGGTAGATATCTTTTTCGTAGGATCAGATCAGACGATAATAAAGTGGAATGGAATATGGGTTGCTACCTCTACAATAATCTAGGTAAATGTGTGTAAAAGTTCTGTCTCTGTGTCTGTAGCACACATCCACAGTTTTTATTGGTATTTAGCTTTTGGTACTTCTGCCTATACCTTAGGTCAGTTTATAGGTTCCTTAGTTTTCTATCCCTTCGTGGTGTTTTTTATGTCCCTTTGGTTTTTATCAAAACATACAGTGTCAGTTGACTAGCGGTCCTATTTTATGGAAAGTTGGTCTGGCGTTGTTAAAAATATGTAAATCCACTAGATTAGGTAAACGCAGGTCGATGATAATAAATCCTGGTGACGTGATATCATTAAATGGGTTTTTATGCATATTTCCCCAAAGTAAGTATTATAACATACTTATTTATTATTTTCGGGGAATTAGTACCATAAAAGAAAATAAATGTTCCATGTCGAGTAGGTCGAAGGACACGCCTTGTTGGTTCACTTCACTGAACGTTGACTTTACTTCACATGCTTTAAATAGGCAAACATCCGAGCTAGTCAAAATCCTGAGTCTGTAGAGACTGTATCAAAACCGATTAGCACTAGAGCATTGCCGTCTCAAATTCTGACGAGTGCAACAAGTATGCACTGCTCTACGGCCACGCATTTACTTTATGCTTTTGACTGTCATGTCAAATACGCAACGCAAATAATAGTCTCAGACTAGGTCATATTTTAACAATTTAACTTGCAGTTAACAGAATGCCGAATCAATTTAATATTATGTTGCTATTTTTATGCATAATAATTGTGAGAAAGGAAGAAAGAACCATGGATAGTTTGTACTTTTGCTTATGCTGCATTAGTATGCTTAATGCCTATTACAAGCACTTAGTTTTGTATGTCCTTTGTCCTTACTGTCCTTTGTAATAAAAGACGATACACGGTACACATAAGAGGAACGCTGTGCAGATTAAGGGAAGTGGATCCTCAAAGCATTTTATTGCTATTGGGGGAGAGGGGTAGACCTCCTTCTATTTGTAATAAGCTTTAAATTTCTTATCTTTGATAATTATGAATACTTTCCCTCTTGAAGTGTGACAACTGCTTTAATACTGTTCACAATAATTTGGCGTACGCCTTGTAGACCACGAAAATAAAAATTTGGCAAATAAAATACTAAATTTTCCTCTGAATTTCAAAAATGTAAATAGCAATTATTATAGTTATTGTTTTTGAGATATTTATTTATACGTAAGTACTTATTTCTGAAGTTACATCATGTCCGTATTATGTAAGTAGGATAATTCTGCATGCCATTCTGATTTTTACCGTAAATTCCTACTGAGGAGATAGTAAAAGGCTTTCCAACCAAGCATTAAACCACTTACTGTCCCAACACATGAATCTTAAGTAAGTAAAGAAAATTTTTCAGCATTCTGGTACTGCTGAGCAACTTGCGTGAGAAATGAATGTTGGTGGTTTAGGTGATAAAAGCACGGAACCGAAAAAAGAGAAACCGCAAGTTGTGTTGTTTAGTGTCCATCCTGCTAACTATGTAAGTGATACACTTTAGATAGATTTTTGCAACGAAATCCTTGTCGAAGTGGTAAATGGTGTATTTAAGTGAATAAAAATGCGATTAATGTGATTTGGAAAAGTACCTGTTATTTGTGGATGCATAATGGGGAATAGCGGTGTTCAAGGTGTTGGCAAAGGGTTGGCAAGGTTCAAATGGGTATAAAACGAATTTGTAACGTGGTAAATGCATCGTCCTTTGGTAATTGGTGCCTTTATTACAGTCAGCAAGGTAGCAAGCAGCAGGAGTAAAGTCCTCGTGCCTACAATTCAGTCCCAATGCATTCACATAATTTAATTGTTGAGTTTGTATCGTTGGGAATCGGAATAGCGTCAAGAGATCTATGGAAATGTGAACAGGTGGCTGGTTTATCACAATGGACTGTTATGAGTGCATAGCTTATTTCTATTTTTCAGAAATGAAGGTTTAAGATTTTTCTGACTCACTCAAGCACTACGGCAGCAGAACTTTTGACGTGCATTGAGATCAGATTCTTGGTATCTGCTCACACTAACGCATATTATCTCATTGGGGAATTCTGACCTTGGCAAGGCCAACGGTTGAAGCTAAGCTTTTTCCATTTCTTGCCATGTTTCACACATAGAAGGATTCAATTCCATTTTCAAACTCTCAATGTTTCAATGAGAACTGATTTTCCCAAAGAATGCTACAGATCTGCCTCTGCCTTTCGTTCAAGTTCCATTCCACCATTAGTAAGAAACATTATACTACTAATCGTAAGTAGACAAGCCACACGCAGCCCTTATCTGTAAACAATTCATTCACTAGGTATGCAGATGACTATAGTTAGCCAAAAAGTGTTTGTATGAACATGTAGGAATGCTTGGTGCACCACAGCCACTTTATTTATATGCACACTTACATGACAACTTATTCTGTTTTCGTTACGTTATTCTCTGTTTACCATAATTTTGGAAAGTGATCTCCCAGTAGTAAGCCAAATGTCAGACAGCAAACCAGTCTTCGTCTCAAGGGTGACTACTCTAATTGTAAACTTATTGAACTGGATGGATTCTGTTTTGTTGCTGGTCTATTGTTTATGTGGCATTGTGTCTAAATCTCATTATATACTAGATAAACATATGAAAAGGGCAGTTATATCGTGGAAGCAATTGTTTTACTCTTTTGTTCCTTATATTGCAGTAATGTACCGTATTTCAATTTCAATTTTTAATGGAATAGTAACGTTGAGATAATATTGGCTGTCATGAATAGTATTTGTCCTAAGTTGTTGTGATTGCTTCATTAGATTGGTTTTTCTAGGTTTTACAGCGTTATAACAAGAATGTATTACACAGTACGGTCTGAGGACGACGATAAGATATTCACAGTGTGTAGCTCTGTGTAGTTAGAGTTTGGTTGAGTAAGTTAAGACCTAATAATGATATTATTGTATTGTGTACAACTGCTAAGTACCTGTCTACACCGTTAATTTTGCCTATCGTAGCTATTTGTTAATATATCCACTTATATGCGTAATGCCAGTTTAAGCTGCATGTACTGGGCACCATGTAATACTTACTTGCCACAGTTTTTGATTCTTTTACTGATTGCTCTCGATTACTCCTTTATCTGCACAAGAGGAAATATGCCGTACTTACAAATAACATAATGTAATAATATTAGCCAAGTGAGCAGCAAGGTTTTCGATGCATTATGTCATGTCAGTCAGGTTTCAAGTATTTTCTGTTTTGGTAGGTGTTTACCTATACATTGCATTGTGTAGATATTTCAAAGGGTTGAGGCTGACTATGACCATGCACTATTTTTCATTTTAGTAATGCAAGGCATGCACCTGTGCTGTACTTTTATCAAATACCAAACTATTCTCATTCTGTGTTGTGCCAGTCGAATTGAGTTGCTCTTGCTCTCTAAATTCATTCTTTCCTTCAAATGACTCTAGCTGCCTTCCGGGCTTTCAAAACACATAAACTATATTATATCAAGTTGCTCCAACTGTAATTGCATTTATTATCCACGAATAATTTGCTGTTATCATGTATTAGTTTAAAAATGATGTGACATTTGGATTACTCTGCAGATACACGCAAAATCATGTAAAACTTGTTCCCCATTGTCCGCCAAGACAGAAAAATATTTATTACGTTTATTTATTGCAATTTATTTTGAGTGCTAGATTACATTAAGGTTTTTGCATATTAATAATAAATAATGCTACATGGTAAGCTACTTATTATTTGTGTACAAGTACGAGTACCTCAGTCTCCATTTAAAACAGAATAAAAATGCATTCATTATATGCAATTATAGAGGCTAAATATAAACATTGTGTTTTCAGTGTTGAAATGGAATAACGTAGTGTTATGCCTTTAGAAATAATGACATGATTGTAATAGCAATTTTTTATTTACGAATTCTCCTACGTTACGAATACAGAAAGTGTGTAAATTAAAGCTTTCTAGACTTTGATTCTCAGCAGCAGGCTTTGTTACTTTGTCAAGCAATTCATAAAGTGTACGTAGGTAGTTATTTGTACTATGTAAGCGTAAAATTGTAAGGCATAGGTAAAAAGTAAATGCGTATCACGTCGCCGCATCATTGATTCTCAGCCATTCGAAGTATAACAGTGAATTCCAGCTTTGATTGCCGCAATATTTCATATAGCTCTGTTTGTTACTCATGTATGTATGTATTCTAAAAGAAACAATTGCTAGCAAGCAAAATCCATTTGGTTTCATTAATTTTTTGGGTAAAAATTGATGATTTTTACTGGTTGATTGTTTTGTAAAAGTGGCGATGTGAGTTCTCAGGTTTACTTAAGTGCGGAACAAGGTATTCGATCAGAGGACGTGCTTGTGTGAGTTTATTCCAATGTTTTTTTTACTTCTCTGCAATATAAGTTACATGTGATTGCATGTGATTTGTTGTGTAGGTTTGCGTTATGAACATTAAGTACATAAATACATAACCAACTGTTGCATAGATAGGACTTTATTACATGAGAATTTATTTTATCTTATGTGAGCAATATCCTATCTAACCTACTCTATGGTTTCAATAATCGGCTCGAACTTATTGTTAGCAGTAAAGAGTTTCTCTTTCCTGATTCAGAGGAAAGTAGTGTGGAGCATTAATTTTATCCTATGTGGATCAAAACTGAGTTGAGACGAGGCAGAGTTTCAAACAAATGAACCATAGGCATAAATACAATACGTGAGACAACGACTTGCTATAGGCATGCCTACTCCGTGCAAGTGTGCCAGTTATAGGAATCACTCTCACACTGTACATACTGCACTCATGTTCATAATTATATCTGTCTCTGATAAGTCTGATAGCAAACAATAGTAGTGCAAGTGCATATAACACTTTATTATGTGACTTGAAACTACTGTAAGAAGGCAATCAAGTGTTTGCGACCGTTGTGTGTCGCTATTAAATGTTTATGGGCAACGATTTGTTATTGATTCTCTTTTGACTACTCGTATTTTTATATTATTTTACTCAAGTCATCCCACAATCAAAACGAGTGCTCTGTTAATGCTGCATACGGAGAAAGTCTGAAAATAAAAGAGTATTCATATCTTGTAGATGTAGGTACCTATATATATCATATTACTACAAAGAACAGTACAGCGAAGCAAATCGAATTCTCAGAGTTGGCATTTATTTATTCATTTTGTGATGATCTGAGGATAGCAAATGTTGAGTCATGTACAATGAAAAGTATAATGTTCATTCATAGATAATCTCTCACCGGCAGAGCTCAAGAAACTGAAAAATAAACAAAGAAAGGCTAGGAGAAAGGCAGAACTCGAACAACAGGTAAGATAACAACAATTGTCCACGGGATATAATAAGATGTGATTTATTATTACCATTGCGTTGAATATTAACCCACCCAGAGTAAAGGAGTGTAATGCATGGACTAAATGAAAATGTATGATTTTTTAATGAAATGGTGATTACTTATTAATGTGTGTACTTTTTAAGGCTGCGGCCGCTGCAGCAGAAAAAAAGGAACAACACGCAAAGTCAAAACAAAATTCTTCTGAAGATGGAGAGAACCACCCTCCACCTGCTGAGGAACTTTCGGCGGAAAAGTTGGCGGGGACAACAGACCCGCTTGGTCAAGCAATTAAATTTCTACATCCTTTACAGTCATTTGGATCAAGTAGTATCGACACTCATTTGCTAGCGTTTGAACTGTACAGTCGCAAAGGTAATGTGCCAAGCCATGATGATTTTTAAAATGATTTGAATACAACAATACTCGTGTCGACATGAGAATGAGAGACTGCGAGCAGCGTAGCGAAAGAAGCAACAAAGTCTATGTAACCGTTGCTGTTTTTGTTGTAAGGCATTGTAGTGGTGTGTGTCAGTGTGCCGTGGAATTGAATCGCTAGTGTGTTTGTTTGTGTGTGTGTGCACTGCAGCATGGATTTAAGAAATACAATGAAAAAGAGTAGTTACATATGCAGAGTTAGGAAAGCACTTTGAAAATCCTTGTAGATCGATGTAATGTTTCAACTATCTCACCTCAACAGATTTTTTTTGTTTTGCTGACTGATTGCAGACAAACCCCTCCTAATGCTGCAAAGCATCAAACGAGCACACAAGATTGACCCGACTCATCCGAAGCTTCACAGATTCCTCATAATGTTCCACCAAATAATGGCCTCCAGGTAATGAGATAAGGCGCTCTCAATGTAATCGAACAATGGCAAAGGGGAAGAAATGCATTGTAGATGCGTATAGTGATAATAATAATAAGTAATATTCTAATGACCTCATGCTCATGTTTCCGGTAATGATTGTTGCAGAGTGAGCGGTCTTCCGGAGCCATTACCACTGTTTATAAGACAAGAAATGGATAAAATTTATGGCGGAAAGAGTAGAATAGAGCTGAATTCTGAGTATTTGTCTGCTCACTCACATTCGCTTCCTCGTGTTCTCGCTGGTAAGGACCCCTCACCTATTACATTATCTAATTTAATTGCCCACAGTGATACATTCCTGTTTAAACCACGGTTTTACTTTTCGTTTCTGTTTTCTTCTCACATTGCACATGCACACTAAATACGTAATATTATTACTTCGTAGACATGCATAAATACCGTTCTTTAGACTAATGATTGAAATTCTAGCGTTACACATTTCGTGGCTTGTGTTAATAAAGGAGTTGTACATTCTCATTTTATTCTCACACTCACTCACGTTTCATTCATGTAGCTACTGTCGTGTGTCTTTCAATTGTTCTTTTAACTACCACCAACCACACACGTAAATTACACTCTCAGTTACGTTCTCTTCTTATTTGTCCACACTTACTACGCTAAATCTCATGCTACTAAACTATTAAATAGGTTTACATGACCATGCTAATGGTATTATGAGGGACTTGACTTTAGTTACCTATATTCTCTCTATCCACACTTTTTATATCAAAACTATTACGTGTACCATAAGATTAGTGAATGAAAAGTGGAGACTGCTAAGCTCTAGTATTTCATTTTGAATACCTAATTGTACCTAGTACAAGTCAGCTTCTATAGGTATATGCAGACGTCGATGCTTTTCGTACTCCTTTTCTAAGACACAGTTAATAAACATTATTTAGTGTTTTTAATATTTAAAAGTGTGGTACTGATATGAGATGACACATGTTTTCCTCCTCGTCGACCTTCACACATAAATCAGAATTAGCCACTTTCCATATGATTAGTTTTTTCAGTGTTGGTCATGGAGGTTAGCGTATTTTCTTTCGTGGTTTACACTTGCACATACTTGGTATGCTATGTCAACACAAGTAAAGTATTATTAAGCCGATTTTAACTTTATTACAATGCACATATATTCAAAAAAAGTTTTTAGCAGTCAAAGCCAGGAAGGACATTTTAGACACATTACAAAAGTCCAACTCCTGCCAGTAGATATAGGTGTGTTCTACTATTGGCTCATGTCTGTTTGTCTTTCTTAGTTTTAAATTTTTTACTGTATATTTACCTACTTAGAGTGTGTAGTAGGTACAATTGCTTCACAGTTTAACTTTAACTGGCACGAATAAATTAAAAAATAACATTGCATAAATTACTAATGATAAAACAAATAATGCACATGGATTATTGTAAATACTTACTTAACTCAACTTGATTCTTTCGTTTCGTGTTCAGGGATTGTTGTAGTAATGCATTACATACATACATAGTCAGTTACTCAGGAGTAGTGAATGCAATGCATGCATGGTGGGATATTTCGGCAGTCTGTATCGAAGAAGTTTTATTGTTGTTTGTTATTAGCTCACTGTTGGATTAGTTTCAAAGCCTTGACTGCCAAGTTATAAAGTTATGATGAAGAATTAGCATTGGTCCACACTTGTTAATTCTCTCTATTAGTCACTAAGATTAGAGTTAGTTAGTAACTAGAATAAGAATTAAGCTGCAGCAATTTTAAGGAGTTGTGCCCCATTGTAGCAGATATACCTGGAAAGAACATTGTTGGCAATGGACAATTGTTGTACATAGCTACTGCACTACTCTGTAAATTAGGAATTGTACGACACGAGAGGGGTATGTAGAGTAAGGCACACGTTTTCTATACCTATACACACTACTGGAATAGATTAATAAATAACAATGTGCTTCATTCTCTCTATTCGATTGAATGTTTTGGCCTTGCTTAAACAATTTATTATAAAATCACAATGAGCCGCATACTTAGACAGATTAGTCGATACAGAATCAAGACTAGACAAGCGCTATGGAGTAATATTGCAACCTGTAATGAAATTCTCTCAGATGAGGATATAAATATCAGAGAATACTTATGTTCTGAGTACCTCTTTACAAAGTAGTTACGTAGGTATATCCACTATGCTCTGACTATGTAACTCTGTATTATAATAAATGCCTTGCCTTACCTACCACTACTACTGCTGTGCCCTAAGGCAATTAGTCAGGAATGTTATGCCACAAGTTAAATGGATCATTATTGTATACCTATGTCTTTTGCAATGGAAAGTGGTGTGAATTAACTCGTTCAGTCATTAGGTTTGCGGATTAAAGAGACCATGGTGTGCACGTTCGTAACTGACTGATTATTTTCGATACCTGCGATCATATGCAATGCAGTGCATAGAAGTACAAGTAGATCTACTTATTAAATCGATATGCGAAACATATTATGCATTTATTACTTCCAATACAATGTTCATTGCTGAAATTATAGTGCATGAGTAGGTTGACGACTCACCACGCTAACATGCAACTCCTCATAATTACACACCAAATCAGGATATAAAATTTCGTTTTTCTTCTATTTGTCCGCAGGATGCCAGATGCTAAACTATTTGAAGCCAGAAGAACAAAATAGAGCCGTCCAGCTCATCACTGCTTTACCTAAGGATATGCAGGATGTTACTCTTGAGGTATGAATGTATCCATTTGTTCTATTCGGAAACTAATCAATATTCAACTTATTATTGCCCACACGCTAATATTACAGATGTCTTAACAGACTTACATTTTCAGGAAATACTTCAATTCAGACATTTTATGAATGAATCGGTAAAATCTTGTCATGTTTCAAATAACACAGGTTTCAAAAAATCCGTTTTTACTTTGTTCATTTAAATACGTTGTCAAAAACGTTTGTTTCAGGGTTTTTCAAATGAATATTTTGGTGTGCGATTCAACGTGTTAAATGAACTTTGTAGGTCTTCAATTGATAGGTTGTTTGAACATAGACTGAATGCTTTTCAGCTACACCTACCGTTCTTCTCAGAAAGGTGGGATTTGAAAAGTGATGATATGTACTAACTTTCTTTTAAAGCAGTAAAATCTAAGTATACCATTTGAGGCGTAAGAAGCACATTTTTATGACTTCACACAGGCTTCACATAAAATTTTATTATGAATTTATTAACGAAATAACTAGATAGACGCCACAGTGCTATCAGTAAAACTGTTTTCCTAATTTCAACAAGTCTGTAGCCGATTAATATGTATTGTTTATCGTTTCCCATGTAATGAATCATTGAGTTTTGAAAGGACGACGTCTTAAAAGGTAGTTTTCAACAATATTGATTACGAGGTATAACATCATGAATTGTTTGAAATACCCTATATTATTTACTGCTACAGTGTTACTTCCCGTGTTGCTTTAGACTTCATGGAGTGAATTGATGCTTTAAATATGTGTGGCAATCAGGATTGAGCTACGTTGTTTTGAAAGTGTTTAATTTGATTTTCTGAACTGTGTTGCAGACATGTGGGAATATTCTTGACGTATTAAAAGATGGATCGTTGGGAAAAGTAGACTCTCAAATAATATCAGATTTTCGGGAAAAATGTCGGGCAAGATTTCTTTATGCTACCCGGTTCCGAGATGGTGATGAAATTCCTCACATTGAGTCACTGAAAATTGAAAACGTGGAAGAGTGTTAACGTTTAATATATCGATTGTCACAATATATTTAAATTTGTGAGAAATTAAATAGGCGTCCATTCATATTGTTTGTGTTTTTTAGCATCACTCAAATGTTATGTTCTGAAAACCATACACAGTACCTCTGCTATGGTCACCGTCACCAATCATCACTGTTTGCTTAAGTAATGTATGCCAAGTGCCTTCTGGGCTTCGTTTTAGAAATAAAGTTGCTTTCATTTCTATTTTCTTCTCACATTTCCATATCAGCGAATAGGCGAATGAGTGTGTAGACGTAACATACCGAATCCAATTCAATTCTAATGTATTACCTAGCTATGAAGTAAAATGTTCGCTTTGACGACGATTTCTTAGTTTCTAGCTCTCTAGTTATCAGTTAATTACCCACTAAGCTATAAATCTCTGTAGTGTAGATGTTTCAAAATATCTTTTTACCAAAAATAGCATTTACTTGTTCATTTAGTGGTAAGTAGATAATTATAAGTGTGGTACCAGTGTTATTAATGTCTTGGCGAGCTAATTGTGCCTAGTTACACGTCAATATTTAGGTAATTACCAGGTATATACGCGAAACTACTGTTCTTATACCTTGTGTGCAAGTAAAGTACCTAATAAGTAAAATGGAAGTTAAATCCGTGAATGCAAAAATCCACCAAGCGAATTAATGTATAATTTATAAAGCAATGTGAAGTCATTCTACTTAAAAGCAAACCTTGATTTCCACGTTTAAAAAATTATTTTAACCGCGTCATAATTCATCAAGAATCATGTATGCTTTAATACATTTACAATTCTTATACTTCGTCTGTGGCGTTTCTCAAAACATGCAAAGACAATATGACTAGACATCTAAAAATCATAACGATACGTTTACATACATGCTTTACAAAACTAGATAAAACAGCAACACTTCTCAACTGGGTAAGATAATTGTGGACAATACTTGGCGTTTACTATATTAAATTCTAAGTAAGCATAAAAACAAAGCCTTGAAAATTTTATCATTATTATGTCAGAATACAAAATATTAAGTCAAGTCTTTCGTCCTGTTTTGATTCTTGATGTTGCCGTTCATGTTATGTCATAAGTTACGAGTTTTGGTACCCGTGTTTCTTCACCTGACTCATTGTTTCACCGTTTGTTCATATCTTCACTTATATTCCTCACATCACTGAAAACAACATTTGTAATTTGTAACTCTATATTTAACTTATGCAGTCGTTTAAAATTTTGCCGGTTTTGAGTTTACCTTGGAGAGAATATTAGAATCGTGAGTGATTTTTCGAAGTTTAACTATGCAATGACAGTGAGACGTAGACGTTAAGATCCTGTATGCGCAGCAATTTATGGTCCACCTATAGTTTGACGAATACTACTTGTTACTTCGTTTGGCAATCATCAGTACCCTGAAAGTAAACATTTGTATATGTAACGATGAAATGGAATTAGAGATTAGTCTTATTTAAGTCTTAATGGATTTTGAATGCTGATACTTATGTCTACAATAATAGGTTTACTTACACCACATTACTCGAATCAGTACATTAGAGAGGCCGAACGCGAACGTCTCGGAAGATGTTCTGCTTTACCCATTTGAATATTATATTGCATATATATTTTTGATTGCACTACCAACCCTAATTTCTGAAAATATGACACAATTATAGTGTTAAGACTGCTTTGCTTCATTTAAGGATAAAAATGCTGTATTCAGAAATTATATCCTGCAAGTAGAATGTCAATGTAAAATCCGTGAAGGTCTTGTTTTGGGTTTAATCCGTCGACAGCGTTTCGGGATCCGCATTCAGGAAATGTGGCCAAGACCAAAAGACTGGACTTCCTGAAATAGAACAAAGAAATATTATTTTGTAAATAATTTTCAAAATTGATATCAATCAGGGCGCCACTTGTAGTATACATAACATTTTGAATATGCAATCAAGTACGACCAAGTTTTTTATTTACCGAAATGGCATACTGTAGCATTGAAAATTCCTCTTGGAGACCACCACCACTGTCTTAATGGAAAAGGTGGTCCACCAAGACAGTAGTAGTCAAGACAAGACAGTAGACAAGACCAAGCAGTCATTTTCTGGGTAAGTTTCCACATCTCCGAAAGTGTCTGGTGTTTAGTACTGAAGTATTACACTGGAAATACATTTATCCTTAATTTACAATTTAACTGATGCAAAGGTAACCTTTGCACAACTACAATACAGTCCAACGTTGCAGGTAAATAATACTTAAAGTGCCGGGATCGGTAGTTAATACAGTGCTAAACTAGTCTTACCCAATTTTTTCTCAATAAAATGCCCTCTACTTGACAAATGCTATATTTATATGGTAGTTGGAAAGTTAACATTAGAAAGTTATAAAGTAAGAGAAGAAATACTTGAGTAAGAGAAACTAGCAAGTATCACTGTATCTCTATGAATTATGAATGGCTTCCGTCAAAGTTATTTAGCATCTGAGCAGGACAAGTAATCGCACTCGTAATCAATTTCTCCAGGTATGTTCCTTTCTTTAGGATGGACAATTGACGTAGTCCATCCATAATTGGAGCGAAATCTTTTGCATCCTTCTGTAGTTAGCTGTCAAATTAATTGCATTCATTCACTAGCTACGCAATGTCGATATGCAATTTTTTCACAACAAAAATGTTAAATAGGTTTTAGAATTGAACTGGAAGGTTCTTGTAGCTGGCTGTTATTTCGAGTGAGGACTGAAATGAAACTTAATCCTCTTTAGTAGCTGGCTACTTTTGGCCACATACTAGATTAACTTCTTAAGACGCAAATTCAACTGTTGCTGCTCACTGACAGATCTACCAGTGAGAAATTTCATGAAACATTACTTGGTAATAGGAATGTTTAATACAAGACAGAATAGTGTTCAACTGTAGTTCATGTTTCTGCGCACACAATTTGCGAATTATAAAAATAGAGAAAAATATCTGGAGTAAGACATTTATAATTAGTAGGAGTCTCCGGTGAGTCCGGTGTACACTTAAAAATGGTTTTATTTCATAGTGCACTGACTGAATGAGAGAATGTACATTTGGCAGCTGAGCAACAGAAACTGACTGAAAAATTGAAGAAATGGATGATGTGACGATGTGAGTGACCAGTCGGTTATTAGGAGTAACACTGTGATGCGTACTGTACAGATAGGACCTGAATTACCTTATTGCAGATTACCTTTATAAAATACATACATATCGTATAATAATTCGTGGAAATTAGTAACTAGTTTGACTAGTACCAGTAGCTTGACTCCTTTCATGCTTAACTCTAAATTTTCCATTTGTTTCAATGAAGGCTTGACTAGTTGACGTGATGATGACCCCACTTTATTTATTTGTCTACCATTATTCTAAGCGAAAGTTCTATTCGCAAAGAATAACCCTAAATGCCGTGTTGCTGACCTTAAATTGTTTTAAAGGTATTCACTACTTTTTGACCAAACTTGGTAATACTGACTATTTTTAGCTCTGAAAACGAAATAAATATTATGCTATGGTATATTATATTATGATATTATTATTATGATATTATGATATAATAAAATACACAAATGGGAGAAGTTTTGCACACCAAATTCACTTCTTTGGTACAAGGCACCTAGCAGAAAGAAACTATTGGTGTTTATTCTAATTTGATTTGTTAAAACCTCAGTAGTGAGTAGCCAACTAAAATGTTGTCGTACCTCTGTGTCCTCTCAAAACCAGTGAGAAATATGTGGAAGTTCTCACACCTTCAGTGAAGTACAGATTTTAGCAATTAATAATGCAGATAAATCTACGAATGCAAAATTACAATAATGAATTAAATAATTATCGGTAAAGCAATCGATCAACATTCAGCTACATATCAGTCAACGCTTGCTTTCAACATTTTAAGAATAATTTTTACCCAAGGAATATTTATCTTATATTTCTTTATTATTATAGCAATAGATAAGATACATATTTACATTCCTATACTTGGTCTTCGGCGTTCCCGAAAGCATACAAAAACAGTATGAAAAGTTAGTTTTCAAGACGCAATGAAGTATTCATTTGTTGCTGTGTACAGATCATGTCATTTTTCACATTTAAACATCATAATAATATGTGGTTTTACATACATACTTACAATACATACCTAAAATGCATACACTCTAATTTATCACTATTCTACTACTGAAAACTAGTTAAAACTAACAAAACTTTGTTGCATATTAAAACAAGTTACAATCAACGTGTGTAATAATAATAATAACCTTGAAAAGGTTACTACATTTCATTTTTAGCGTCCCAAGACAAGACAAATATTCAGAGCTAATTTGCGCATTAGCGTTATTGTCATCTAGGTTTTCTTGGACTCGGTAAATTAATTGTGGACAAAACGTGGCATATATTTAAAATATTTATATTAAATATTAAGTAAGTACGGAAACAAATGCATTACTGCTTTGTCGTATTGTATTATGTCAGAATACAAAATAAGAATGTTTCAGCAGATTTACTTTAGTGTTATCAATTAAATATTACTAGCAATAGTATAGTAATTCGTATAATATATTCACAAGAAATAGAAACGCAGGTCGATTCAGTAGAAAAATGATATTCTGAATATCACCCAGTAACTTTGAACGTATGGCTTTGTTTATGTCTGACAATCATTCAAAAGGAGTCGACAAAAATTATATTAGTTTCATTTTGTTAATCTTTATCTTCATTTTGTCACTGTTTAGATGGAAACTAACATTTTGCCTTTGTAAAAGCGCAACTCCTTTGCATATTATATCAGCCAACAATATTTTTCTCTAATTTTAATTCCTTTGTAATAAGTATATTCTAATTATCGTTTAAACAGATAAGCGTTGCCGAATTTTTGAGATGAACTTGTAAAACTGGACACTTTTACAACAGTACGGTTGTATTACTTAAGAATACACAAAAATGTACGTACATAGAATATAAAAATTGTAAAAACATCATCTGGAAGATTTATTATCCATAGAATGTGTAGGTTCAGTAAAAATAGTTAAGTTTTGATTTGTGATTCAATATGTATAAATTTTACAGGATATATAAAGACATTTTGAATCAAAATGACACACAATGAGCATTAGGAATACTTTGCAGTTTCTCGGAATTTGGTTTCTTGATATTGAATATTTCTGGTAAAGATCAATAGTTAATATTGGAGAATTTTATTGAGTAATATATATATAGAATAACGAGTTTAAAAAATTGTGGCTTTCTTTGAATACTATTTGGATGTCACTTTACAAATAACGTCTAAATTTAAATTTGAATAGCTTACATACAGACTAAACAACTTATTACTTACTTACTTAGAAAGTATTGAATAAAAATTACAAAATAATGAAGGGATAAAATAATACATGAGGTGACTTTCTTTTTCCTCACTAGGACAGTCCGGCTCATTTCTCTCTCGCGCACTCAATTTTTGCTAAATTTACTGTGTCAGTAATCACACAAGTCAGTTATTGTAGGTGGCTATGGCACTCGAGTGTTCAATCTCTCTAATAACTTCATTCTATCGATTTTGCTGGTTATCTATAAGTATTTACCTTAGATTAGGCTTTGTAGCTTAAAGTCTTTAAATATAAGTATTTATCAAGTTTACTATTCTAGTCTAGTCTCTAATAAACAAACATGCAACTTGGGGATTTCATACAATCTGCAGGTCAAGGGCTTTTGAGCAAAAGATTCCGCTGAATGATAAAAAGTATAACTTTCACCCTCACTATTTAACGTTGGAATTGAATTTGGAATTGAAAAATCATTTTCTCTGTGGAAATTGTCTGTGGCTAGAGAATCAGAGTAAGTAGAAGAGCATGGAAAAATTTCGTCTTTGTTGAGAGTGTCACTACTACCATTGTTAATATTAGTACAATCGTCGATATTGAAGCTTAAAGGGAACACCGCGTTTTCCTAGGTCATTGCGGACTCTGTGGCTCCGTTCGTCGCCCCCTTGTTCTTCCCGTTTTGGTGCTTGATGTTATCGTCCATCTCTACAGATTGCGAATTCGAGTACCCGTGGTTCTTCAGTTGGCCGTTTGTCACACCATTTGTGGATTTCTCCATTTCTCCTCCCTACATCACCCAAAATATCGTTTAAGTTTTCATTCAAAAGTATGTGGTCCCCTACAAATATAAGGCACTAAGTTTCGTTAAATTACCTTGGAGTGACCATTAGAAGTCATGGTCTCTTTGCGAGTGTACGAATTTCTAACAATAACTATAATGGCAGCTAGACATAGAAGTCCACCCAAAATAAATAGAACGAAGGATAATCCCTTTTCGGCTACTTCGGGCAAATCAATGGCTTGACGAATGAGACTTGTTACTACTGGTGGCAAGTCATCAATACCCTGAAGAAAATAAACATTTTTTATGTAACGACAATAATAGAATTTGCGTTAAAACTTAAAGTAATGAAAGTTATATAAATAAAATAGATTTCCTTACATCCTCGAACCACACTACTGGAATGAGTACATTGGTTAGGTTAGCTGTCTGTGGAATCTCTTCTACTCTATTCATCATAATGTTAATTTGCATACGGGCCTTTGCTTGCATTGCTAATCCCAATTTCTGAAAATATGACACATTTTGCTGTTAAGATGTTTCATATTACGGTAAAAATTCTTTATTATTTTAGAATTATATCATACGGGTTGAATGTCGATGTAAAATCCATGGAGCTCTTGTTTTGGATCTAATCCGTCAACTGCGTTTCTAAGAGAAGGATCGCCATTCAGAAAATGTGGCCAAGACAAGAAGACAGGAGATCCTAAAATTCAACAAAGTAAATATTATTTTATGTTAATCACTAGTAGAACTATCAAAAATGACCTCAAAGAATTTTTCTATGCCAAAATAAATTCTTGCTTTGAAAAATACACTTCAAAGTTTGGAAGAGTATTGCGATAGCAATATCTCAAACAATTTTCCCGACTACAAAAGTAGGCTGAATTTCCGGATTTTTGACAATATTTTACAATTAAGTTCGACTTTTTTTTAGAAAAGCGCTGGCACCATATTACTGGTGACACACTTTTCCAAAGAGACAAATGAAGTTGATTTTTTTAACAAATCACAATGTACAACCAAGAGGTCCTTAGTATAGTATTGCATTATACATTTTCTGGAGATATAGCATTTTTGTGCACTAACGATTTTCCTACAGGATGTATAGTTTGCGTAATGCAATTAATTTAATGAAAAAATTTTGCACTTGCCGAATTGGCAAACTGAAACATTGAAAATTCCTCTTGGAGCGCATGGTGGTCCACCAAGACAGTAGCAGTCATTTTCTGGGTAAGTTTCCACATCTCCGAAAGTGTCTGGCGTTGGAGAAAATCTAAATAACAATTCAATTTTAATAATTAATAATAATTTAAATAATATTACAATATTATAGTGGTATACGGTACAGCTATGTAACACACTGGGAAAAATTGACTGTGGCATTACTGCCTTAGTAATTCTAACACGAACTAAGCTTTCTACAAAAGCTATTTATTTTTCTCTAAATCCACAGGTTTATTTGTGTTTAAGTCTAAAATGCCAAAAGTTATGCTGCGCTACAGATTGGATGTGGTTATACAAATCACTTTCAGAGATTTAATTGAGCGCTAAACCACTTTGTTCACTTAAAATTTCAGCAAAAAAATTATATAATATCCCATTTGAGTAAATGCATACTTCTATATTGTACCTTCACTACTAAAACTCAAGATTATCAAAATTAGCAAAGAAGTCATTACATCTGGTGTCCTTTTATATCCTTGTAGCCAAATGACAAAACAAACTCAGGATGTCTAGTAAAATTATTTTGCGGTTTAATCTTGCATGTTAAGTGAGGTACCTAAGTGTGTCGAATCCTTGGTGTTTTTGAGCTTCCTTATTACTGACAATCAATTGAAGAGGACGGCAGAAGTCAGGTTGGTAGATGTAAACTGTAGAATTCTCATTGAGCATAGCAGGGAAGCCAGTTCCATCTGATCCTTTGATGGTGTTGCAAGCGTCAGTCTTCCAGACACCAAGGTTGCTTTTTCCGTTGTACACGGTGATTCTTGCAAAATCGTTAAGGTCTTCCTTTCCAGTTAAAACAGTAAAAACTTCGCTGGGCGTGGCGTTCTTTCCGACAAAGAGTCCGAATTTGTCGAAGGGAACTCTTTTTCCTTCAGGCAACACCTGTTTTGCCAATTTTATGAGAGGGTCGTCGTATCCCCACATGATTTCTCTAACTGTGTGAGCAGTAAATGGTTGCAATTTCAAAATATCTAACAACGTTGCAACAGCCTTTTTAACAATTTTCGTAGAATGAGCCATTTGTCCCACGGCGCTCTGAAAACAAATGCAGTTTTTCATTAATATCAACGTCCTGACTCCAAACAGTAATAAACATCATTTCAAGTGTAAACTATTACTTACAAGCATAGGAATATTTGGTAAGAGGAAAACATCGTCGTCAGTTGGAGAGATTGAGAGGCTTGGAACAAATGTGTAATTCTTCACTTGTCTGTAAGATAATGTTCCATTTGGATGCCAAATAGGATCGATTTTCTCCCAAGTTTCACTGAATAGAAATTATTATGAATAAAGATCTCAGAAATAATGAAATTATAGATACTAATTATTTGGAAACAGTATGGTGTTCATACCTGTAAGTATATGGCCCTACTTCAGCTAGCTTTAGCTTGACTCCTTTCTCCAAAAATTCATCAGCATTCGTCACATTAAAGAAATAGACCTTAAGATAGGGTGTCACTGGTGGCTTCCTCCATAATTCGAAAGTCTGAGATCCTGATTTCAATGGAAGTTGCTGTAAAACACAAAAACATATATATTAGGCAGAGCTTCTAGGGAACGAAAGCAGTTTATTGGTGTAATTGAACTTTTTGGTGTAATCAATTTTTTAACATAGCAGAAGTTTCAGAATGCCATATAATTTTCTGTGAATTTTAAAGATAATACCTAATTAATGATAATTAATTAGAAAATGTGCGTTTCTTAAGGGTGAGATCAGAATGATGTTACTGATATCTAAATACAGAAATATCTTTCCAAATTAGCAAAAGCCGCTTAAAAATTGGTGTTTTAAAAATGTTTAACTTTAATTCAAATTTAACTTTGACGGTTTGCTAATAACAAATTGTAAGCTACATGCTCGTGCAAAATAGAGGTAAATGAGAGCTGTAAGGCAGAGCATTTACTGTTTCAAGTATATAAGTAAAGCAATATATTAAGATGATTTGGGGGGCCTAATAGGTTTATGTCAAAACCATTGCGCATTAGTATACTTAGTTTTTATTGCTGAATTAGCACTCACATTCGGATGCTAAGCTGAGAGCATTAACTCTAGTCGTGAGTTTTAACTTTCATAACGTCAGTTATTCATCCTTACGGATTATTATTTAGAAAATGGTTCATTATTATTTCACGATGAAAATGACATGAAATTGAATTTTAAAGTAGATAAATAAATTTAATTCAAGAAAGTGTTTTTCTTTGAATTGAATTGCATAGCAATAAAATGTTTATAAAAAGAACGAAATGACACCTGCTTTGCTTACTAAATTAAGAATATGCACATCGTGTTGGTCAGGAGTCTTACTAGTCTAATCCGTTCTTCATTAAACTTATTTATTTGGCATTGACACAATTGTCTGCGTTGCTTATTTCACTATACTGTTTCATTTAGGTCTAATAAATATTATTATATCGTGAGTCAGGAACTTGAAACCATTAACTTTGTTGAATGCCACTTTGTTACCCATACATTCACCTTTTCTTCTCTCCTAACTCCTATCTATCTATCCTCATTCCTATATCCATGCAACTAAAAACCAACAGGCCTCTTTCTGTCTCAGTGACCGTTTTAACTTAATATATCTTATAAGTCTCTTCTTCGACATTTTAATTGCCAACATATATAGCATTACTTAGGATACCTTAAAATTTGAGATTTCAGAAATTTTCTAAATGAAATTTTAAAAACGTTTTATTAGCACTATTCTTAGAATTTAAAGTAAATGCCCTAATTTTACTAAATTTTGTTTAATCTTAAAATGGATGCTAAATATCAACCGTTAAAATATTTATTTCTCTGCTAAAAACCATTCTTTCTAACATTTTTAAGTAATTTCATTTTTATAAGTATAATTTTAAGGAATCTTTGCAATGGCGTTGCTCTTAGAACTGTACATTATGGATTTCTTATCTGAGAAAAATTATCACTCACAAACTTTAAAGCTGTAAAGTCTGAGTCATCATCAAGAACATATATAATGTGTGAGAACAAAGTAAATTGTTTTCCATATCTTTTGATGAACTTGTATTTACTTTACTAAAATGCAATCCGCTTAACATCAAATATTGTCGGATACCTACCTAAATACTGTAAATACTCAGTACAAGTGTTGGAAATGGTAACAAGTTGTCCAGTTTTTGTTCATTATATATCATAGCAAAAGTATCGTAGACTGAAAGTTGGTTTACAGAAGTACTGCGCACCATTTTAATATGTGAGGTTTCTCATTGGTCTAAAAGTAATACTAAAAAGTGGATATTGATGTTAGGATGCATGGGATATTAGAATAATTATTATTTCACTTACACTGGAGATGAAGGCGTCGATGAGTGGTCGAAAGAAGAGAACGATAAGCACTCCAAGGACAAGGAATAACAGTCCTAATATAATGGCTATAGCTGCAAACAAAAAATGAATAGTATTAGATATTTTCGTTAATCGTAGGAAAGTATTATACAAAACAGTAAATTAATTTTTTAGTGTTATCTAAATATTGAAGAAGTGTTTTTATTGAAATTTTTGTATGCCCAGAGAGATAAATGCAACCATAATAAATAGATATTAAAGAACTTTAAGGAAACTTAATATGAATTCCACCATTCCATTCGGTGGGAGAGTTCTAACTTATTCATGCCGTTTTATTAAACCAAATAAATCATTAATAATACTGACCTGACCTTGCACTTTATAGGAAAGCTGAATAGCAAACATGAGGCAATATTATAAAGATTTTATAGCTGCCCATTTTTCTTTAAAGAATTCCATAAATTCAATCAGCATTGAGTTGCATTTATGAGAAAATTAATTATTTTTCCTAAAAATGAAAACATTGCTTTCTGAAATTTCAACGGGCTTCCCAATTTCCCTTGGGTAAATGTAATGTTGATTGCAGAATGATAAGTCTTGTTACTGAGATTCGAAATTAAATTCTGAAAATAGCATTTCTATATTTCCACTGCTAAACCCTGATAACCCTGGGAAAATGTATTTTGCATATCTAAGTCTCAACTGATAGAAAGGATGAGTACACAAGAAAACTGACATAACATGAATTGTACAACGTATATAACATTTTACCCGTAGGATAAGACTTCTGTAATAATAAAGCATAAATAGATAAGAAATAGCAATTTCATAAACTTTACTCTTCATAATTATTGACAATAACAGTAGTTTAAATGTTTTTTATAATTAGCTGTGGGATGAAGTTGGGATTTATGTGAAGTATTCAACAACCAGAAATTGAAATCTTCACATGTTGTGAGCAAAAATGAATATTTTCTATATAGGTATGCTTACAAATAGTTTTTTTCGGTGAATTCTTTACACAATGGTTTCAAGGTACAATGTTTACCTAATTTCAAAGCTCACATTTTTCTCATAGCACTCAAACAAACAACGTAGAAGTACCTAGACTATTATAGTAAAGAAACAGAACTAGAAAAGTAGATTGAAGTACACCCAACTACATTATCTGTAATCATACCTATATAAAAACAAGAATGTATTCGAATCACATAATATTTACAGGATATGCAATAAGTCGTTGTATAGAATTTACACAACGATACCACGATAAGAGCGCATAAATGCAGAAATAAGAAAAACTGAAGGAATTATTGCATTTAGTATGTTTGTTTTAGTTGATAATTATGTACCATAGTGTCATAGAGTTTTCCTACAACTCGTAGTTTTTGCAGCAGCGTCTACTTTATAAGGAATTATATTCTTATTAGGTAGTGTGTGAAAAATGAGAAAGTTCCCACAGTGAGAAGGTCACAAAACCTTAAGTAATTACTAGTGTCGTCTTTAATTCACTCATGCAACGAAAGTGGAGAAATGAACAACACTTCCTCCGTATATAGAGATGGACCACCAATTACATGTTACCGTCTGACTGAAGAATGAATGGCAATAAAAACTGACAGGAAAAAAATATTCTTCACTTTTCATTCTGTGTTCATTTTTGTTGTTTCGCCAATCCTTACATAGTACTATGCTATAGAGTATTACATACAGATTGAAAAAAATAAGTTCCTCTATCATGGTCATATTGTGTGTTAAATGTTACACACTGCAGTACTTTATATCTTCCGTAGTAACCACTTAGGCTTGACACACAAGCACAATTACAAGGAAACATCAAAACAATATTTAAAAGCAAAAGATAATTATATGTACCATAGAGACAATTTAAAGATAATGTTTCTATACATTTTTGGTGATTGATCATTTTATAGTATGTATCTTGGGACTTTCCGCAAAAAAATAGTTGACTTGATGGCATTTTAATTAGAATACGTAATACGTTGTACATTTGCATGACGCAACTATAGTATTAACTCCTCATTGTTCTTAGTCACTATAAATATATTATTCCAGACATAGTAATACGAGAAGTTATTTACAAATCCTTTTGACATTTATACAAGGAAAATGTTTTTAGCGAAATTACACAACCAAGTTGCATATCAGGGTAATCTTAGATATAGATACGCTTATCCTAGTACTCATCATTTAATATGTAATTGCCAGTAGCGTTTTGGCTATATTATTGCTAAGTTATCTCCATTTACCTACTGCTTCATTCATTATTTAATTTATCCATTTAAAAGTACTTCTATTTAGGTCCCCAAAATATTCCAGTGGAACATATTTTCTAATCATAGAGAAGGAAAACTGGTGCATTTTTCAATTATACGGAGGAATCTAATAAGCATAAGTTACTGATACAATATTTTGGATAACATCTATATTTGAAATTTCTGGCATTAGTATACAAATACTTTTTATTCTTCATTGGCATAAGGGTTGGTGTTTCTGATGAAGTTAAATCGTACTTTGGATTTAAGATTACTAATAGAGTGGTGTAGGAAATAAAAGGGAGCGTTACATTTCTCATTTGAGTGTACTATATTATGTTTAACGTTCCTCTACTTTGTCAGAACAGATGCAGGTGTTTCACAGTCCGATAGAAGAATTTATCTCTTAGTCACCCGTCGTGAAAGCAGCAATGTAGTTAAATAATACATTTGTATACATGTCCATACGCACTATGTAATTTGTGTACAGTGATATGTATTTAGTGCCTACATTTCAATATAAACTACGACACTGGAAAGATGTTCTGGATATTGATTTAGGGATTCCTTTATGCTATAACAGTATTTAATTTTATATATGTACGTAGTCATAACACGTATAAAACTATTGAAGTATAGGACACATGAACACCATAGTAAAACCATTGAATTATTAGGGAAGATGTGCTTGCTGTAGCACTTCTCTATTTCTAACCCTAGATGGTTAGTCGAGTAGGCATCACAAATCTTATGTACAGACCCTTAAAATACGACAGAGAATTTCCTATCTCTTGTGGCTATTTTCAACTTACTGGTTTATCCAGAGTTCCCCTTCTTCAACAATGACAAGTCTATGTGCATTTCAAATGGGACCTCACTCAGACTCCGTCTGTTCACATATTTCATACCAAATAAGGTTACAGATTTTGACTAACCGATTTTTGGTTGGTAATATACAACACTTTGAATCTTCTGCATCCTAATACATTATTTTAGTTTTCTGAACAATTGTATTTAACTGACAATACAGTAGGGTTTGGTACTAGTACAGAATTATATAGCACTTTATATTCATACAATTATAGTAGAGATTTAAGTTATTTTGGATTTTGTGCATATAAGTAGTCATTTTATATATGTTTAATTTTTACATGCCTATACCGATACTTGAGTTATATCTTTATCAATGGCTGTGTTCCAAAATACGACAATCTGTGTTTTTCCAAATGCATCTTGAAACAATTATGTGAGTTTTCTATAGTTTGTAACTGAACTATTGTAGCAGAATAACAATAAACCGTTCAGGGTTCACCATGCAGTAAGGTTTCTTTCTCGCGGAGCAGAAATCAGTTCACTCAGTAATCGTCAATATCAGTTTACCCACTTCAACAAAGTGAAACGAAATCCTTCAAAGTCCTGAAGTCTCCGGATGACCAACCAAGGGGCCAATAAAGTGACTCTTTTCATCTATACACGAAGCCATGTGTAGGACATTGCCATATAATTACAAAGAAGCGTCTAAGACAATATAGTAATTTGACAGACGCTTTGTCCATATTATTACGACATCTGACAACACATGAACAGATTGACATGCCTTAATAGGTATATGGAGAAGTTCAGGTAATACTTATGTATTCTGTAAAATGTTATAAGACTGATATGGATAGGCTTTTCCCAAAAACCTTTTTGGAATATAAGAGGTAGAGATAGGAAGTTTAAGTGTAGGATGTACAAGAAGAAAGAGGTAGAGCTGAATACATTTAAGGCTGTTGTCCGTATTGGCAATCAGGCAAACCATGTGTCAATTTGTAGAAGTGTTACTAAACAATTTCTAAAAGTTACTATTTCGGAGTTGCTGGTAGAAATATATTCTGTGCCCTTTAGGTCAGAATGAACAGCCCTTTTCACCCTCACTCTCAACAGCTTTACATATTTTCCGAGCTCCGTAAGCTTAAGTAGTACGAGAAATGATTTATTTACGTAATTAAGTCAATTTAACAAAAGAGTACCATCCGAAATAAGCGCGTAAACCAATATTTATTCCAGAAATACACAAGAAAATCTATCCTGCAATATATAATTACAAATTGTCGGGACTATTTGGTGGAATCGAGGATAACTATACCGCTGTTTGTAGCTCCATGCATAATAACCACAAAAGGAGATAATTATATCACTATTTCCATTACTGATCTACAATGTCCATATTTGTATGTAATTTTGTAATAAAAACTTTGCATACACAATAGTGATAGTTTGTAACTTGGAATCACATAATTCATTCATTAAGATGTGTATTGCTGAAAATAGATTTGCTTCGTGTGAATACATCTTACAATATCATATCATTACTCAAACATTATTTTTTAAAGGCACGTATTTCAAGTTCCGTTTCTATTGGTTTTGATATGCCATTAAAGGAATGAAAGTGGAGTTTCTGTATGCTTCAACTTTAAATAATACATATAGGTGCTATTAGTCATGCTATAAATTAACGATGTTCCATTTGAAATGCTAGACTGTTAAGTTTCAAAAATATTGTCGCCCTTCTGTTGATTTATACGCTCGCAGACAGAAACCACAATGGAATTCACCTCAAATTAATGATGTGAGCTAATAGTGCACCGTACAACCAAATCTATTTTGTACCATGATTGTAAGAAAGGGAGTGCTTGTATTTTACTTATGCAAAACAGATGCAGATATGTAACAAGGAAGGGAACTAATTCTCATGCGAAAAAATAAGAAAACTTAAAAGTATTACCATCTCGATGTGATACCACCAACAATAAAACTGCGTACTTGGAAAGCGTTAGCATAAATATTGCAGATTTTTACATATATTCAGCACTGTAATATTCAAAGTTGAGTGAGTTGACTTTTGTGTAATGAAATGGGTCATTCATATTTCTTTACCAAGATAACTTTCGCTTTGCTTTACGCAAAGCATAGGCTTGCATCTCAACTATATAGCAATTCTTAAGCAGCAAAAAACTCCTCAATGTGTTTAACAAAATCAGGCTTATTGGCAGACAATGTGGTTCATTTAAATTTGGAGATATCACATTTCATACTACACAATATGCCATTAAGTTCATATTGCAGTATGTCATTAGCACTGGTTTTTCTGATTGAAATTTTGAAAACTCAAAATAGTTTATTTACCCAAATGCGTGCAGAATGCAATACGAAATTTTGCGAAACGCATTGTGTGTAAAATGCACATTTTGTTATGTTTCTATAACAAAAAGTGGCAGATGGTAAGGCTGGGCAACAACAGGTAGTTACTGGAAAGTCAGCGTAGACCGAATACAAAGACAACAGACGACGATTCATTGCGAAAAGTGTACAACAAACAATCTGTCGCTTCTTTTTGACTTCAAAGGTTATTAGTCACGCTCTATCTGCTCTTTTAAAATTGTGGCTCACTGCGGTTTGTTTTGCGTCTTTATGTTATGTATGTCTGTATGTAGGATGTGCCTATTTATCTGTTATTATTTCGTAGGGATACACTTTTACATTCGAGATAGTTTTTCCCTCACCGGCTTTCGAAGAATACCTTTGTGTTACACCAACTGTTGAAATAATTATTCATGAAAGGTTTTTCCACCTCGCCTTATCCTTTGCACTTATAGTTCTGTGCTTCTGTATTACTAACATTGGTAGATACCCATGTAACCAGAAAGAGAAATGAATATTTAGGTGAAGGCATCATATATCTTGCTTTTGATTTTAAGTAATACTGCTCTGCCTATTGTTGGTAACTTTAAGCAGACAATACCGTTTGACTGTAAGAGAGAGAGAGCTACTAAATGCATAAAAGATTTTCAGCCTAGCTGTTCGTCTTACTAATCCCAATGACTTGGTATTGACATTTGTAGAATAAATGTGAAAATAGGGTTTGTAATATAACGGTTACTGTCTAGTGTATAATTCCAAGTATTGTATGCTCGAGACAAAAAATTAGCAACCAGATAGTTAGCAGTTGCAGGCTGGTTAGTTTCGTTAAACTGCTTTACATTGCCCATGTTTCGTAATCTTTGGTTTTTTAATAAATACTACGCTGTGCTACTGTGTAAAGTAAAATTAGGCATTTAATTTACATCCTTGTTGTTAACTAATTTCCTGGTCTGGTATTATTTACTGCATTGTCAACTTTAAATATGTTGAGTTGAAATCATTACCCCATAATATACATTCTTATTCATTTTCCTATGAAAGGTTAATCAAGCTAACATTAAATCCTTGTTTCGTGGTATTTGCAACTAGGAGACTGAAATCGAACTTTGCAACTATTAATTTCGTTGGAAAAGAATTGTGGAAACGTATTATATGTAGAATGCATTACAATTTGCAAAGTAACCAAAACGAAATGTAGAGTTTTATATCACAATGGTAAATCAAGTCTACTTAGTTAGATAATTCGTTAGTTAGGAGCTGAGACACTGAAAGCAAACTAAACCAAACGAGAACAGGGTTTTCTTCTCAGAGTTACCTTCTTCTACTTCCTTTCAATGTATGCCACAGGAAACTTAAGGACGCAGCATAACATTAGAGTACAATAAGTATTAACTAATATATTTTGTTATAATATTACGTATAGGTAGATATACACTGTTTACCTTAAATGCATCCAGGTATTAAAAAAAGATAGGGCAGTGCAGCAAATGTAATGATAATCAAGCAAAAATGTGGGAATGAGGACGAGTCTTTCTCATAGATTGACATACGTCTAATATGAGCGTGAATAGTCTTTCAAGACTTATAGATATCAACTCATGTTTTAGGGCAGACATATATGATTCATGATATGCACAAATACCACTTGGTTTAGGCACTTAACACTAGTGTGTTAAGTATATAAAAATACGCAAATGCCTAATATATACTAATATTGTAAATTATAACTTTTCTAATATAATTGTACACATTGGGAATACGTTCAATGAAAGCCACAATTTACATATATACTATACAATGTTACTCATAGCTTACACGATTGTAATACGAATACGACATTGTAACTCATTCAAAGTAAATTAGTGAAACTGATCCATTATCTTGCCCAAAACAATATGAAAGTAACTAGGAACACAGAATTTATCCTAAATCCAAAATATTGAGCACATACGATTTGATTGTTTAAAGTCAGTGCATTATAATCAGTTAATCAATCTGTTAATCTTACTGTGACAATGTGGCTGAGCGATAGCTAAGATACTTGATTCCCAATCCCCTACTTACTGAATACAGATTTAAATTCCTATCTATATTTGTTTTCCTATTTGTTCTGTCTTCGATATATCGGTACCTCTATATATTCTTATGATGCAGTATAAAGTTTAATGGCCATCCTATAACATGGCTTGTCTCTCATCCAATGTGAACCTTAATGCATTCATTTGCATTTAACTACACGCTTAATTACAAGTAAGTGTTTGAAATACTTGTTGTTACAAAATGTCAAATGCAAGTACCTCACTCATTGCCATAATAAATACCGTATACTTTGGTATTTCATATTAAGAATTATTATTGTTTATCTCTTGGAGGCATTTCTATCAATACTACTACATAACGATATCACCTTGTACATGATAAGAAATATAGGGTTGCATTGCATATACTATGTACTTATAGAACCATTAGACAATAAATACAAGATAATAGGTGTAAAGTACCATACAGCACATGCATGGTTTCTCAAATCATAACAAGTTCTCATTGTGCACAATGAAATGTACTTGGAAAACTGAAATGTAGTCTCCACTCTCCACAACTACTACGGAACGATCATTCCTCTATTCCTTATTTTTTACAATCACACTGACCTTTGTACGAATAGATTAGGAATAGCAACACAGCACTAAGGTAAAAAGTGTGTACTTGTGCTCTTTGTAATACTGTTACCTACACATATCATACATTCTCGTACTTGCATTATTTTATTACAAGAAAAATTTATTATGCACATGTATACAAATCTAACCATGAACGACACTAATGGAAAATGCATACGCTTACTTTGAATTACCTACTTACAATTTATTGGGCTACATCTACGTCTGCTATAGATCTTGGTCTTTTCCTTTTTGACGGCTCTTAAAATTCCTTACCCTTAATATTTATGGTATTTTATAAACTTTTAATAGCTAATGAAATAAAAGGGAATAACAATAACAAGTGAGTGGATCTTCTTGAGTGAGTCGCGTATGTGTCACTAAGGAAGACTCGTAATATACACTTATCTTCGTCACGAAGACAAAACATCTTCTCTCGTAGAGACATAGGTACACAAAATACTATAGCAATGTTCCGTATCACAAAGAAATTAAATATTCTGTAAACCTCTAATGGACCACTTCAACTTGTGAGAATGCTTAATAACTATAGCATGAAATTTATAAGCTTTAATGAAATCTATAATCTTTCCATAAGGTCCTATCCATGTTTACTTAAACGCTGTGTGACTGTGTGACCATGTAGTATCAAAAAAGCTTGTAATAAATCTTAAACTTACATATATTTATCAAACCTTACACATTGTACACATGCAATCTGACATAACAAAGCTGACCGGGGGAAGGTGAAGTCAATGACGATATCGTTGTACAGAAAAAATTAATACAGAAAATCCTTTAACACTTTCTGTATCTCAACTGCTCTTGGTATCCCAGATGTTTTTATATTGTCATAAGATCTCATGCAGTTTTTTAATGGAGATGTATCGCCATCCACATGGAGCATTTACAATTAACCTGTAAATGCTAAAGATATTCTAAGAGACTAAATGATTCGCACACAGCAAGGAAGAATTTAAGATACCAAAGCATTTGTTACGCGCGATGACAGCGCAGGACTCATTTTGCTGAATTCGCACATTCATCTAGATTTAATAGATCAGTGGGATAAACTAATTCAATATACGAAGCTGCACTGGCCTACTAGTGGCACGCTGATTGTGAGTATCGTTTGTAAACTTGTAATGTGCTATGATGACAACAGATTGAACACTTATTCTGTGAAACTCACAGCATTTATTAAGAATGTAGACATAAAATATTGCAATTCCGCAACAGGTAGCCGCGATAGCAATGACAGTTATGAATCCATAGTTTCTGTCATCATCTCGCCTCACAGAAACATCATTATGTGCCGCAGTTTTATCTTTCATAAGATTTCAACCGCCTATATAATCATTTTGCACACTCATTCTCAGCGCCAACTCTGGTTCGTAACAAACTTGATTAGCCAGTCTCAACTAATCGAAATTTTGCAAACCATTTTATTGTCTAGGCCTCTTACATTTCTTCCAGAGAATTATTTAATAAATGATACTATTTCAATAAACACGCCAATTTGTGTATAGTTACATTGTAATCACCGGTAAAACACAGTATTTATTTTAATTTTGAATACAGAGTAGGTTGTTAATACACTGTTTTGCAAACTCAAGTCTATTGGATTTGCAATATATTATGTAAACTATGTGTTTTGTCAGAGGGAACTTTCCTGAGGATGAGATCTCAATCTTAATAGCAATCTCTCTTGCGCGTGAATACTGAACGTCACTTTGCAAGAAAAGCGTAGACAGAGTATCAGTAGCCATAATGCAATAAATATAATGTGTGAAAGTATGAACCAATAACACAATGAGAATTTATTATTATGCACTTTGCAGTAATGTGTGTTATATTATGCACAAATGTACATAATACTACAGATAATTTCAATGATTTTCAAATCCTAGTAGAACAAATTGCTGATTTGAGAAACACGAGGCTTCTGCTACCTTCTGGTAAGAGGTACTGAAAATTACGCTGCGCTTTGAAACGAAGCTGGTGAAGCATTATATAAGATGCCATTTATATCATTACGTAGTAATGAAACATTATTAGCTTTTCATGAATTTATTTTCTTGTCGATATTCATTCTTTTTATCTTTTTCGTAAAAATGTCTTGCATGTCATGCGAATTAAATAAGGTAAGACGTATTAACGATACCACTGAGGATAATTGAATTGGAAACAACAAATCATCAACGACACAAAAGAGTGATGGATCTTATTCAAGGTTACTTTTTATATTACTTTAACATAAAAATACCCAAACTCATTGTCGAACATGTTATGACACACGCATTCATAGTTCAGTTTTTGCAGCAATGCAAAGCTTTACGATTCTTCTGGGAATACTATGTCTACCTGAAGAATTTCCATCCATCCACGTCAAATGACTTAATAGACATTGCCAAACGTGTTATATAGTTAAAACAAATGATAAGGGCAGTATGTACAGATAATACTGTTTACCTAGTTAAGATGAGAAATACCCACTTAAGTATTTCCAGTGCTATTTTACGTCAAAACCATTAGCGATATTTTCAGTTTGCAAACCTGTAATTATTCCCACTTATGCATACAGCAGTGTTAATTCAGAAGTGAACTTAGAAAATAACATCTTCTACTTTTCCTTCAAAAATGTGCTTTGATTGCCGTCATTAAAACAACTTTGTTAATAAACTGCACTGGTACGCCGGGAGTAAGTGCTTTGGGTAATTTTATGAAGGGCAACTTACAAGTTGCAGACTTTCGTAATGGAATATAATGGTTTTAATATTTGCTGGATTCTCAATTTAATAAACTCTTAGCACAAATGAGGAAGTAAATGCTGTTCAAAGTTCATGAGAGTTTATTTAGCGTCATACCCAGAAAAATAAAAATATTCCTTGATACACAAGATTTAATGCAGTCTAATCTCTAGGGTTTATTGCGTTTTTAATAGGCCCAATCAAAGTATATGTAAATAACACACATGATAGCATGTGCGACTAACTAAATATACAATCTTCCAAGAAAATCATAGCAAGTCTTCGCTTGTTTGAAAATTTTGCCCTTGGAATATCTTTTATTTATTTTAGCTTGTTGATAATAGTTAAAATATATCTTTTTTTGATTTAGTAGTGTGCACTACACTTATTTATATAGAACAGAATTTTCCTTGTTAATGTTAATAAAAGTATGTGTACAACAAAAGTCTTACATATACAAATGAAAATTTACGTGTGCATTAGGATACATAATTTACAATGGTTAAGTGGGTCTGGGTGTGTAGCTAGGCTCTCAAAAATTCTAATTTGTTAGTTAATGCTAATCATTTTTAATGGAATTCATTGTCATAGGAAATTACATCTGGCCACTATTAATGTGTTGTTCATCAAATAAAACAGTAGCGGCAACACAAACAGAGCCCTACATTAAAATAGTAAATAAGCAGAACATTGTAAATTGTGCACGTCATCATTTTTGATAATAAAATCATCACTTAATATTAAGCACAAAATATTGAACTTTAATTTTATTATTAAGCAGTATAAAGTGGAAAGAGGGAACAGTGCATCAGAAGTGTCTTAACGCTAATAATTGAATACATAGGGGCTGAATATAAATAACATTCGTAAGCAAAAAACATTGTGGAAAATTGAATTGAATTCATCCTCTGTAAAAGAATCGACACTAGGGTTTAGGGATTGAAATTGAAAAGAAAAGCTTTGGGAAGGATTCTTGGTCAGTTATTTCTATCTTAATATCTAAACTGGGTCAATGGTAAATGGACTGCGATGATGTGCATGGTAATGAGATGAACTGTTCAATTAATTGTGTCTCGAGTATTTCACACTTCCTTCCCTTTCCCTTCGCTCCTCGCCTCTAATCTCGTGATGAGTTATTTTTGTATTGTTAATACCCACACAAAGAAGGTAAAAGGCTTATAAAATGCATAGGATGATATTTGCAAACATAATACTTATATCTCTTCTCATACCTTGCAACTATTACATTATATTCCGATTCAAAAGCTTCTCAGACAAGTTTACAATTCTACATGAGCTTTGCACAAACAAAGGCTTTATATTATAGAAGCAGCGCAAGGATAGGCAAGCAATTGCAGTTTTCTCAAGCAGCGATTGCAATCTCAGTTCAATTATTATTGAAGGAAGAACGCTGAGAAAATATTGAGTTTCAAAATAAAATATTTTTTCAGTCTACCTATCTACAAGTTTTTAAAAATAAAACATAATATTTTTAATTATGTATAATTATTTCTTTTTTATGAAGCTGAGAAAATGTCTGGTGATTTACATTATCGATTACAAGTAGAATAATAATAAAGATTAATATTTTTTAATGTCTAGACGGAAAAATTGTTACTAAATTTATAGTATTGCATTTTGAATTGCAATGTCGTCATATCCAATCGTTTGTTGCATCCCTGTGTGAAATATTGTAGTATATATATAGCTTTTGTATAAAAAGTAGGTAATTGCAAATACATGTGTACAAAACGAGCAAACTACAAAGTCTTGATGCTTCTCTAACGGATGCTGGTCTTGAAACTAAATGAGGTAGATATGTTTGTGAAATAAACAAACTTGAATTAAATATGGCACAAGGAATACTAAACGATGAAAGCACACCTGGTCTCTGATAAAGCCTTTCTTAGAGAGTCATTAATTTGTTACATTGCATTAGTAAACTGCATTGTACTCCTATTATCATCTCATCGTTGTCACGAAAAACATGATTTTTAAGAAAGCCTCAAGATACTCAGCATGAGGCGAGTCTAAACAATTTAAAACTGCAAATTCGTGCCTATTTAACTTGATACATAAGTTTGTAATCGAAAATCTGAAAATGAAAGCTGGCCATCCGAGGAAAACAGCGATCGATATAACAGATCAAAACATTTTTTAGCTAAATTGCAATGTGTGTCACTGTTTTCTCATAAATCCCTTGAGGTAAAAATACTGCATTCATAAATCAGAATTTTCTGTGCAACTCACGAATGTGGAAAAGTTGCTAAAGCGCAATTGACTGGTACCACCACTTATTGCAAATTCAATGAATATCCCATAGGTATGTTTATTTTTATACTGACGGATTGTCAAATTACTTTCCTATATGTCCCTATGTAAATCATAGTATTTAATACTTTACTACTTTCGATTGACAAATAATGGGTGTCACGAAAGAAAATATTTTTGAAATCAGTAAATCTACTTTAAAGCTGGTTGAAGTTTGTCATTAATTAAACTATGGTATCCATCCTTAATACACTTACGTGCAAATATATTGATACAAAAGACATAATTCAATTTTGCCTCCATGTCCACATTACAATAAATGTCAACAAATATCCAAATTGAGATATGTTGAATACAACATTGAATGTGTCCGTATTTAGATAGTAAAAGTGGAAATAAAAACCTATAAATTGTTTTAAAAATAGCTAATAAAGGCGAAATTTTCTCTTTTCGAGTGCACAGGTATGTTAAATGTGTACCAAATATGTAATACAACCTTTTCTAAATAAATTGTTTACAAGAGTAAAAGATAATGTTCTGATACACGCAGAAAAGTTATCTTCTTGCTGACAATATACAGTGCTAGAGAGAGGTACCTGAAGTAATTCGTCTATATTTGGCTAGCTTAACATACTTTTTTCGTGGTAGTAAATCACTTGTGTAGCGGTTTCCTTTTATATAATGATAGACATACATTTGGCTCTAATAATCTATTACCTGTCTTTGGCGACTGATACTTGGAAACATTAGTTGAGGATAAAAATAGAATAGCAATTTTATTTACAAACAAGGACAGGTAATTGAAAATGTAGAGAGTTAAATCCTGATCGAGGAGTAATTACAATTCACAATTATATTACATGCAAAAAACATCTACAAACACGAAAAGAAATAGGGCTACCTAAGCCAATAAGTAGTGTCAGTGTCACTTGCAAATTGCCAACAGACAAGCTTGCGGTGCCAATTTCAATGAAAAAACTTATTTCAAGTAGACGCATTGCACTTAGCACTTGTGTTGCTGTCCTCGACAAGGGTCGATTCATACATTATGCAAACTTCGTAATCTTCAATACACGCTGTTCAACGATATTCAAAATTAATCTCCTACTTTCTAATTCTATTTGAACTAAGATCACAGTAGTGTTCTGAAATGCTTTTGCCCACAAATAATGTCCAAAGATATTTATTTTGGAAGACTTAAAAGGATTTTAATTCATATTCTGGTGAGATTGGCCATTTTCCTACAAAAACGCAACGTATACATAATAAATTTGTCGTCCCTTCGTCATCAATGTAAGCGTGTAATTTGCAATGGGAAGAAAGTTGTGAATTGTTGGAGTGTGAAGTTGAGAATTATCGACTATTTAATTAGACACTAATATTTTACGTGGTTGACATACAGTATTGTTTAGGAGGTACCCGTTTTCTTCAGTAAAGGCTATTAATCCATTATTGCCTACTTAAACGCATCTGCATGGTATGCTACAGAATATGTCTACTTTAGAGCATCTCTATGCCAAGAGATTTACAATTCTGTAATTGACTGTTATTGTGCTTAATACGTATGCATAGAAAATGAATGCATAATTGTAATTCAATTTGTGGCAAGTTCTTTGGTAAGCTATTGAGAAAAAAGAATGGTGCACTACTAAAAATTTAAAAGGCAATAAAATGAAATCAGAATTAGGCATTAAATTTGTCGGTTGCGTGTTGTGAACTGATTTTGTATGAATAAGTAATTCTAAATCTGTGTTCATTTATTGCGTGCATGAACCACGATTGTGAAGTCTGAATGCAAGTGTCCATTCTACTACTATTCACTGTTCACAGGTGGATGCAAACGTTTCTTTACACTGCAATGTATTTGGCTTGTATTTATTTTTTAATGTCACAATTGCTGTCAGGCATTCACTGTGCAATGTTTGACCTCGGGATTGTCATAAATGGAAATAAAGATAATGAATGGCTACCTAAACATAGAACGGAATGTCACGGTCCTATTTCAAAAGCTCATCACGTATGTCATGTTTGGTTACCAGTATATTCAAAAACTCCTATTACAACGATGCATGAACACGCTACGCATATAGACTCCTAAATAGATTCATATCTGATGTGTTGTAGATACTTAATTTCTTAAATTCAAATCAATGGATAAGATACAAATCCTGTCTGTCACAAATTATTTGCATTTGCAATATAAAAAAGAAAACATTAGAGAATAATATTTGCAAGCATTAGGGGTTTTGTAATTGGAATTTGAACCGGACTGTTTGTAATACTTGTAAATCTCTTATTAGATACAATTCAGAACAAAACACATAATATATTAAGCAGTTATCATTACTCTATCAGGTTATGTTGACAGATCAAAATATCTTGCTCAGGGCATACAAAAAGCAATCAAACTTTAATATCCTCCATTATTGCTAAGTACGGCTAAACATTTTTATATGTACTTAAAATTAGCAACACTTAAATGTCTACACACTCTACAGTTATTTCATGTATTTCCTACATTGGAATAAGAATAGTACAAGTAAGAGTAAGATGACCGCTACAGTGCAATAGTACACTCATTTGTAAATGTCTAGAATATTTTTTGCTCCTTTTAGAGCAGATAATCTCACTGAGGACATATGCACCAATGAATTGATTACAAACTGTAATATAATATGTCAGCGGCAATGCGATATTAATAGCTATCTCCTATTTCAACTGCTGCAACGCGTTGCCAACAAAGAAATTAATAGCTCAATATGACTAATGCCTATTCTTCAAAGGAAATTCAAGGCGAAATGAAGTAGGGCCACTACTTCATTGTACTATAGGGATAAAAATGCCTCAAAGCGGTGGTACCTATTGATTTAATAAACCTAAGTATATAAAATATGCATTTCTACAAATGTAATGGTTCAATTTTGTGACAAAGGTTAGTTTTACGGTAAGGAATCTTCCGGTCGGATTTTGATCATTGGCAGTGACATATAATTGTGTAAAACATCTTGTGCATGATCATGTGCAATATTTTAAGTATCCAGAACTGCCCACTTCAGAGGACACGCATTTCATACCATAATAGTAGGAGAGTAGTGTGGCACGTTGCATACCAGATACCACACATTTGCATTAGAACATTACACATATAGGTATCTATGACACAATAAACTGTTTACATCGAACAAAGTACATCATAATATCATAATAATACTTTGAGTCATGATATTTGAATACTCATGCAAAAAAGCATGTTAGGTAGGTGCATGGGTAAGTAAGTACTAATTCCACCTAGGGTTGTTTTGTTAGTTATCAAAGACAAAGATAGTCAGATGACCGAATGAAAGATCACTGTTTTATCTCCTCTTAACTTTTCAATGTGTACTAATTAGTTGCACGTTAAAAACTGTGGTTTAATTTCAGAGAAATCAATTGATAGATAGACAATGTTGAGTGTCTGCATCTGAATGGAATTTAGGAGCAAGATTTTATCAGCAAAAAATTCTCGACTGCTGTTTAACAAAGCTACAGAGTCCACAAGTGTCCTGACATCTACTAATTACATGCGAATAATGTATGTTAACAACCTTTGAACGTATCAACATTAAGCACAGATTACAACGGTACTTGGATTATCTGTGTACTTTTGGATCTGAGATTTTTAACACAGATAATAATATGCATAGCAGAGTATACTACGGTTTGGTGCTTACTTTTTGCGTATAATAGTATCTGCCAGATCTATATACTATGAAGTCTGCATTATTACAGTATTGTACTTGATTTGTAACGTAGTGTGATTATGTTCGTCTTATCTATGCAATTAGGCGACGGTGGCCGGGGTGTGCACATTGATGACAGTAAGATATTAGCGCATGTAGCATACTGCAATTCTTCGTGAGTATGTTATTATATTGTTTGTACTCTCTCCATTAGAGATAGTTAGATGCAATAGTGATTTTTGACTTGTTTCCAAAAATTTGCATGCTTGCTTCGTTCTACTTCATAAAGTTCCTGATTTGCCCTGTCAATCCGTTGGTGTGATTGCAAACAAGAGTCAAGAGTACAAAAGTCGCTTGCTACGTGTGTTCGTTATGTGCGATAAGGTGCTGCAGACCTACAGAATTCCGTCCTATGAAAACTTTAATTGAATAAAATTGATGTGATATGGATTCACAATCTAGTTACCTATTTGTACATATAAAATGTTGCTGTAAGGAAAATCAAACAGTATTATCTGTGTTAGCAGAGATACAATACTTCCAATGAGAGAATATAATATTACATAGTATGTCCATTACACATGGGTAATAATAGTCAGAACTTAATAACTATTTCACACTCGCTAGTTTGCCATATTCTGTATAACTTAATAATATAGTTAGGTGCACTTAGGTACGCAGCATTTTTAGCCAACCGTATAAAAACGAGTATTGGTTTTGACCTACATAGAGATTCATTACCTGCTATGCTACCTATAATATCGCATTTCAATTTCATTCAACTTCGAACAACTACTATTATCCTATTCCAATTAAAAAGCTCAACAACTCTGCTTTGTTTCGTAATTAACCAAATATCTTTATGCATGTGTAGTAAACTTGGGCAATTATGGCTTCATAGATATGTATATCTCTACCTTCTTATCTCAAAGTCAATAGTAACTCCATACACCTGTTTTCCTTCTGATAACCTACATAAATATTTAAGAAATGATAGATTCGCAATAAATTGTTATACTATTTGCTCATTCAATTCAATCGCAACATATTTCCACAAAAATTGGACTTTGCCTCACTTAGTCTGCACTTCAGTAAATAGTTAAATATGTAAAGCAAAACGATAGTTTTTGCAAATATTTGCACCAATAAATCCCATGTTGGTACGCAATAAAGCTGTATATAATTACATTCATCAAACAATTAAGTGCATAGGTGTGTACAATATTATTGTCAAATATTTCGCAAACAATAACCTTAAATGAGATCAGGTTATATATATCAAAGTATTTGTAACCTAAAAATTGACAATTTAACATAAATCATTATTTGAATTATTGATTACTGGACTGCTGAAACTAATGTGTTCCTCCTTTCAACGGGGTGTATAAATTAATTTACAAATAATTCATACATTCGTTGACACTTAATTAAAACAAAAATCAAAAATGGGAGTTTCAACTGCACAACTGCATAGGGTGAACTATTTGTTCTTCGGAAATGCATGCATCACTTGTTTTGATAGTAAAAGCAGTAGGTAATAAAATTGACGATATAAAATTGTAATGATTTAAGAATTAACGTAGTAATTGACTTGGGTAATCAAGATGAGTCGTTATTGACTGATAAGCTGAGTTGCGTAATACCATTAAGGTTTGCGATGAAGGAAAACTAGTTTAGTGGATTTTAGATGATTCCTGAATATTTTCTGAGGATCTCATGTGGAACAATCGTATCGCATACAAGATTCATTGTACTATTGAGGTAACAAGTACACTTTCCATTTTAAAGTGCTTACTCTAACTGTAATTCTAGTATTTCTAAGTTGTAGCTGCAGATACAAGTACACCTTCAGTTTTAAGTGTTATGTTAACTCTCCGTGTCTTTTTGGTTCTTGACGCAACGTATAAGCTTGTTTCATACATCACAGTTTACAGTGCATGCAATAATTATACTAAATTCATGCAAGTTGTAACTTTATGGCTGCGTCTAACACAAATACATAAGACTTTGTGTGCTGTAGTCAGGAATAGCAGGTACCTATGCATAGGTAAGTATACCAACACATTTTTATCTCACTTCATCTTTACACTTGAAAGTCTTCAAAGTTGGTGCAAAACTTGCATTCTGCTTTATGCTGTGCTGATAATACAATTTAGTGTTTTGCAACAGTAAAATGAACAAACGATATCTTCCGCACACAATGTAATGCAATCTATTGCAAATTATTTTGCATTAAAACCACAAGTACTATGCTGTGCGGTTGAAAATAACAAAGGACAAACAAATACGTACCTTAATAAAAAAATCCACCTTATTACTGCATCTGTATACCGTAATTCATTTCTAATGGATCGCATTTTCTATTCTACTTATTTAAACAGCAGACATCCTTCACATTTTGCAATCACATTTTTTTCCTAGGCTGACTACTAGACTGAAATTCCCAATACCAGACTAAATAAGAGACAAAAGCTAATTACAAAATAACAGTGTAAATGTGGTCATATCTATTGAGTTCAGATAACAGATAATTAGTATTAGTTACAATAATTAATGTTCAATGACTCTAATTTTGGTTTAGTAGGAAATGTTACTACAATCATAAACATATAAATATTTTCCTTGGAGACGCGACAAAACACTTGCGCAATAATAATGACCAAGTATTTCAAACATGTCTGGGAAGTAAATATACTTTAATTATTGTTAGCATTATCTACTCTAAATTAAAATTCCCTGAGAATTGCCCTTAGGATCGGCAGCCTGCTTTAGCAAATAATGCCTGTACTAACCTTGAGCTAAAACTCAATTCCTGTACTTTGCATTTTAATTTATCTCATAATAAAGAAACCATAACAGTCTCAACTCTCATTGCCATTCAGCGCAACTCATAAGCTCTACGTAGCCGCTAACACTCACACCTATTGAACTGAAACTGAATGCCTCTAATGCTATTTTGTTATTGTAATAGTCTTGACAATACGGCAGTAGGTATGTAATGTAATCGACAATAAAATAAAATAAGTTTACTTGATACACCGTTGGTAATGTAGGGAAAAGCATTTGGTACTAGATAAGATGGCAATTGCTGAGCAAGTAAATAAATAATTCACATTATTTAGAACACCGGTAGAATGTGAATAATTCAATAGCCAAACACAAATAAATAGAAGTTAAAGTAATTAGAAGTAACCATATAGTATTTACATACTGGGTAAGCATTTTCTTTCGCTGAGGCTTGAATTTAAACTAAGAATAGAAGAACAAGATGTACAATTTAAAGGTTTTTTAATTACTCCATATGAGTAACATGAGTCATTTGAGGACCATAATTTTGTTTAGGGGTGAATCAGATTGAGAACGCAGCTTTGTTTAAATTAGTGGCTTAGCATTAAAGAAATTTGTAAAAATAGATGTAGAATTGCGAACCGAAGACAAAAAATCTGATTATTGTGATTACCCACCCGATAACACTGAAATGATTCCATGGTCTCAATTTTGACTTACAGACAAGTATAATTAAATATATAAACTTTATTTTTCTGCTGTCGTACATAAGACTTTATTAAGAGATCACTACCTTGAAACTCGTGAGCCGAATTTATTGCTGTTTGTAGTGTGTAATAACATGCGCTCCCAGTATAGCTTGACTTAAAAATGTAATTGCATTGTTAAATTAATAGACTTAGCACACTTAAGACACATAAACAACAACCTATTTATACACTGCGTATGCAGCATACGATACGAACAATGCCTCAAGCAGACTCTAATTGCGCAATGACATTTTTGGGTTGGTTGTTGCTATTAAATAATTAAATTAATTCACTCCAAATCAACTGACAAAATCGCTGAACCTACACTAATTAATTACATTCAAAAATTATTAAGTTTTCAAATATAATGCAAAGGGATTTTGTCATTTAAATTACTATTATTATTAGACTTCAGAAACAGCATTTACTTGGCATCCTTTCAAATACTAATCGGTGGCGTTTTGTATAAACAAGTGAAAATTAATGAAACATTCAGGAACAAATTGATAAATTGCGTAATACTAAAAATTTACAATAAGGAAATTTAGTTTTGTCTGACGTTTGTAAGTTATATTTATAGACGATAGGGGCTTCGAACTTTATGGAAACCAGTAATCACTTGTTGCTTTCGAAAGGGAATTCTACAGGTGGTTATCCTCTTGCTAAATTTTTCTTGATTTTATTTCATTTCCTTTTCCCTGTTTTAATTAATCTAAATTTCATGATAAATATTGTCCTATCCTTTCAAGAGAAATGACATAATTTACATAATTACGTGCTCAGATTGCAGCGCATAGAGAAGGAAAAAAATATGCTGACTTCAATCATTTCAACGAAATTTGTAAGTTATATCTTTTTTACGACACACTGAAAATAATGGAAATGCATTTAGTAGCTTCATTGTTGTCCTTACTTATCGTTAGTAGTTTTTCCTATGGATTCCTGCATTTTCAGAGAAGAGATACAAATAACTCTGGCCTTCTTCCAAATTAAAGCCACAGCCAGGAGCGTTGAAGATGTACTACAAATACGTGTCAATGCACTGCTTCGTATTCACAACATATCCATGCAAAAACCCTTTTCACACATTGGCAAACAATGCTAAATATGTTTTGTGTGACTGTCAAAGTTAACGTATTGACAAGAGATGGGTGTTCACATTAAAAGGAAGAGTAAATAAGAGTCATTCATGACAGTTGCAAATTTATAATTTACCTGTTGAATATGCCAAGAAAGTCAATACACAAGTGCAACAGTCAGACCAGCGAGTCATTGAAACCCCAGAGGTTGTATTGTCTTTACCAAATGTAACCAAGCTGTGAAAATGACCGCAGACAGACAATACACATTAACAAATGAGACGCTAAATGGCGCCTATACTTTCAGCAATGGTTAGCATGTAAGCTATAAACAATGACACCTGCTCGGAGCTTAATTTGGCGTACAAGACTTGCAGAAATTCGGATTGTACTATTTGCATTGGACATACGCTACATACAGTACAACAAACTTTACTGTCTCCAGTTTTTTCTAATAAGAAGGTAAAAAGGGTGAATACCCATCGTTAATATAAGTATTCTTTAATAAAGCATCTAAGAGAAGGAGCTTTGGCCCTTGTGGAAACAAAATTCATTAATTCGAATCACAGCAATGGTTCAGACAATGGAAATGTGTTTACATAAGTCGCCGCAATCAAAAACAATGCAATAATAGAATACAAAACGTAAGGAACCTGTAATTGATATACTGTCCAGATAGACACTGACTGCCATATGTTAGTATTCAGATCATAATCTAGCAAAACATTTGTTTTATGCACCAAGCATATCTGCCTACAGCCAAATACTATTTTTATCTGCATTATCCGTTCATCAATTTTACTTTCTTACCTCTGTTCTAAAATTTTTTGTATAGAATTCACAGCAGCTCCTATTCTAAAAGTTTCTAGAATTATATAGTATCCTGTTTTATATTTCACAGTGTATGTACAAATTTTATGTAGTTATGAATATAAATGAACGTAGAACGCAATTTTAAACTAAAGTATTTCGGTATTGTGTGGTGCGGTGACTTTTGTGAGTGACCCCTAAGGAATATACTTGAGTGAAGCTTATATTTATGGCCTCCGTGTGCAAGTTCTACAAGACAACTATTATGTGTAATACGTGCACATAACAACTTTGCTACTTTTCAGATTATGCAGATTATAATTTAATGACTAAATGAGTGTATTATTGCCATTTACTTACTACTATTACAACTACTACTGAATATTCTTTGCGAAGCTCCTAGGCATTATGTTTATCGTGGGTTCTGCAAGTAGTTTTTTATAACTGCATCGAGTGATTCGATTGCACTGTGACAGAAACTTTGACTTTTCTTCGTACGTCGATAATTCACTGAACTCTATGCACTCTGCCAATTCATCTATCTCATCTGAAGAGCTGTGTGTTGTTTCGTCTGACAATAAAGATGAGACGGCAACACCAAACCCATCTGCGTTTGTATTCCTAGGTGTTTTCCTACCTTCCCTACATACGTAAGTGCAATGTTCATTGGACGAGGGGCAAACTCGATTTCTTCTCTTGCGAATTGAGTCAATAGCCAAGAAGTCGACTCACTCTTTTCGATTTCCATTACTACTGCTACGAATCCTTATTGAAAAACTTAAAGGCTAACGATAAGCGTACTGTGATTCTTGTTTCGTTACCTATTCAAAAAGCTCAATTAAAAACTGGCTTGTCTTTCTGTATCTAACCAATAGTACATTATAAAACACTTGGGACAAAGCAACTGAGGCAGAATTGAAGGCAGAAGAGAGCTATGAACTTAGGTACTTATTTGCAGTTGTGTAGTCCTAGTCATTTATGCGCGTATGCACGTTTCACGACCAAAACATCATTATATTATTATACGATAGGATAGGATATCCTAAGGAGAGATACAACCATAATAGGTATGTATCTATTTACTTATTGTCAGATGGTATATATGCCTGCCATGAAATCCAAATGTACTTTCATAAACATACTCTACTATTACAGCGTAATGTCTGCTGATTTTATATTAGTGCATTAGAAACATATTTGCCGTACAAATTGCAATTCCAATGGAAAATGCATTGGACCAACTCTATTGTAGCTACAACAAGAGATGACAATCTGCAGTCAAGTCAAGAGAGAAAACGTTAGTTGTGAGTGAACTGAACTCTCTTGCCAAAAACACTTCATTCTATCTTCTCTTCCCCCAAACAAACAAATAAATTCACTTTAGTTAGTCTCACTTCTTTAGCTTTCCTAGTTTGTAATGTAAAGTACAGCAACGATTGTGATACTATATAATCCGCACGAGATTGGAAATTCAATGGCATACAAATAAATATATGCAAACACAGAAAACACACGACAGGATACATTCATATGCACATGTATAACTAATTTTAATGCTAGTAAGCATTCAAATGTATATTTAAGCGTAAAAAAGATCTGCATTGAATATCAAACCTTTATACTACGAGGGACAAAGTTGTTGTGTTTAAATAAAAACTTTTACAAGTGTCTTCATTGAGAGAAATCAAAAATTTCTTTTAAAGTGTATCTCTTTGATTTGTAAACAATTCCTTTTGCAGTTGATGATTGTTAGACGGGCACCTGCTAAGAAATACATATAATGTTGTACTGTTTATAAAGCACCTACTCAGTTAGTATCTATTTGTACAATCTTTCGCTCATGCACTCCGCTCATGATTATCAAAACATTCATTTGACAATTCTAGAACACGCATTAAGACCTAAAAACTTCAAAGTAATACATAATCTTACAATCTCAAAGTTTTAAATGGTAAGTATGAGTTCTTTCGTTCGTTTTATCTGCATGCATCTCTTTAGCACATATGTCGGCGCCCCTTTATTTAAGAAGGTTGGTACAATTACGCATGTTATATAAGATTGTTTGCATTCATATAAATAAATATGTACACACTTTGCATACACTAATTCTGAATTGCACTTTATATTCGTATTTAAAGAAAACCTAGTAAACAAGCAAGACATTTTTATGTAATGACAGTGCTATGTAATATCTGTGAAGACATATTGCATTAATATATACAGATTTTATTTGTTTATTGTTTATATTCATAGTCTCACACTCGTAACTTGGTACTTCATATGGAGGGTAGCATGCAAAGTGTTGCCGTAAGTACCTATCCCTGTATAAATTGTTATGAAATGTTCAAACAGTTGAAATGAAATATTTCTTCCGAGAAAGTAGTCTACCTGTTGAATTTTATTATTATGACAACATTGTTTATATTATTACTTGGTGGGTGTATTTGTATTCAAAAAGGACACCACAAACCACTAAATAACAAGTTAACGCCATGCAAACGTAAAATGCGCATGGAGGTATTAAAATAGCGACAGGTTGATACTGCATGATGATGCATGTTAAATACCTTAAGTTTTTCTGTTTGTATGTACTTAAATTATTAAGAAAGTTTTTCGTTCAATATTTTTCTAACGACAGTAAATAGACTTGACGACATAGAATTGCCAACACTAGACAACACGATTCTTCACTCTGTGCCTGCCTCATTACCAAAAGCCCATGTAGAAATTCGAACGAGGAACCAGAAGGAACAACAGCCAAAGCAACTGAAGCTCAAGCTGCCCTCGTTTGAGTCACGATTAGATATACAGTGCAAAGAATATTCACTTTCTTCCTCCCTGATACAGTAAACAGCGTACACAATACCTACTGTAAATATGCTTATACTGATAATCTCTATCTAGGCATATGTTATTTGTAATGATCCTCTACCTTGTCATTACCGTTTCTTATAACTAAAAATTCTTGAAAAAGAAACAATTTAACGTGTCCTATTACGTGCTAACGATTTCAACAATTCTCCTCAGCCTCAAAATATTATTTTGTTGAAAGGCAGCAAAACTAGAATACATTTAGTTTGGCTTTGCCCCAAAAGCTTAAAACCTGGTTCTTAATACAAAGCAATAATCGGCTCTAAAATTTCAGCTTCATTAACACTTGTTGCTTTTGACATGTCTATATTGACCATTAGCATTGGATGCATACTGTACTTCTGGTGCACTCAAATCCAATCCACTGTTCATTGACTGTTGGCTTCAGTCTTATTTATTGTTTTACAATGACCAAGTGATATTATTCACGTGTATACAATAGATAATAAGCGTATATGCACTACTGACGATAACCAATGCGTTCATCTATAGGTATAGAAAAACTTGTATTTGTGAACCAAAGAAATTCAGTGAAGGGGAAAGGTTAAGCTTTGTGTTGCTGCCTAATGTTAAAATATAGTTGTGCCTAGTAACACTATGTATCCCTGTATCTTTGTTGTTCAGAGATTGTAAGATGACTTGACTTGAGTCAAGTCCAACAAGTCAAGCTCATTTCAACTCTCTGGAATGATTCAGCCTTTTTTCATTGTACCTAAGTATCTACCAGTTTAGTTGGTCCCTAATTCTTACTTTATGTCCGTCTAACCTCTTCTGGATGCATGTAAGCTCATGATGGGTAGTTGATATGCGTACTTGGATAACACTCGCAGGTACTGGAGGATTGAAAATGGAAGTTGGACCATGGACTCAACTGTAATCCTAATTCCTAGGCAATCCAGCCCCTTAAGCACAGCAACATTCAGAATCGAATCCTATACGTTTGAATATCTGCTACTTTGTTGTAGATAATATTACAAGTATAAAGTAGGTAGGTCGCTATATCGACTATCTCAGCCTTTGTAAATCCGTAAAGGTTGTTTCTGGGGCTGGAGGCACGAACACCCTTCCTACTTGAAGACTTTGAATTCTGTTTAAACTGACAGTGAGAGAGACTTGTATTCCTTCTTCTAGCAGCATGTGTGTAAAATATTGTAGGAAAGAATATGGCTCTTTCTTCCCTTACAATCTTCTTGGCTTGCCTGAATTCTTAAAAAATTCACCCGCCCATAGTGTAACCTAATGCGTCGACTGTTAGTTATTCCTTTCTTTTAGGAACTAAACTGAGCTAGACGCCGAATGAAAAACTCTCCTTTTTAAATTATTAGATTAACTTATCGTTATTTTGGTTCTGTTGACAAATGGAGACAAGATTTCTTATTTGTGAGGCTGACACGGTTTTATATATGATGCTAAAGATGATGTAATATAAGTTCCTGTCTATTACTTATCTCATTCAAAGCGGTTTTTCCTTCTAGGCCTCTTATATATATAAAGATAAAGCATAAGATTTCCTTTCTTTCATTGTGCACTAAAACACGGTGTTGCAATGGGATTTTGGAAATTATATAAGTAAATAATGGATAATAATAAGAATAATAAAATACTTACAGGTATAAATGGTCCTTTTGAGAGTCATTTTGAAGCTGTTCTAAGAGTCCCGTTTGGCAATGTAGGAAAATATAGCTTTATTAGCTTTATATGCTGTGTATAAAATATAAAATTCTGTTCCCTACACTTTGCACATGAATAATAACTACAAGGAACTAGAGTCGTGAATTTGAATATTATGGCTGAAGTAATTTATTGATAGTGATGAAATGTTAGAACGTTTGAATGACACACAATGCGCCTAACAGAACGCGGTGATTCAATGAGAATAAAAACAGGAGCTCGTCTCAAACCTATTAATGAGCTTTGGTGTAGCGTCTTACTCACAATAAGTTAGTCATAAGTTGAAAACACACGAGAAGCACTGTGCAATAGTAATATTACTCACGGAAACGAATGTAAATATAGAAAAGGACGTGCTTGAAAAGTACAGGTAAGTATTTTGAGTTTTATGTGAGCGAGTAGAGTCTGCTTATTTATGTATCTCTGTCCGGTATGGCAATTCGAGCACGAATATGAAGTGTAAATGAGTTGCTATGCTCTCTGGGTCCTGCACACACGGCTAATGCAACGTTATAGAAATGGAAGGTAGAGACTCTCTCTTTCTGAATGGACTGACGATTAGGGCTTCGTACAAGTTATACAAGTACTAGTCAGTTTCATTTGTTAACCAACAAACATAGGCTAATTACTATCTAGAGTTTTTTGGCACATAAAGTGCAGAAAAGATGTTTGCAATTATATAATGGAAAAAACAATAATTAAATGATGAATAATAGAAGGGAAGTTGAGACGCGTTAAATTTGGAGAGTGTATTAAATGATGATATCCAGGAACTTGAAGAGAAACAGTGAGACTGGATGCCTGTGCACGACTGTTTAGGGTAGCTGATAGTAAAGTGCGATAAAAATTGTTTCAACTGATATGAGCCACAGTCACAGAGCACTACGAAAACACAGGGAGGAAAAGGGAAAATCAACAAAGATCTTCCTTGTTGTTTCGTTGTATTTAAACGAGTGTTTTTGGACTATTTAGTAAATACGGTATTGAAATAGTAGCAAGTCCAACTATTTATTTGGTTAAACATGCACAGCCGAAGGAGTCACCAGAAAATGGAAACGAAAAACACGGAATTAACTGAATAAGTAGAAACTTCCTTGTATTTGGCTATCGTGAGCTGGAGTGTCCGTCTGGGTGGATGAGCTCTGGTTGTTTCCGTGATGGAGTCAATTGGATGGTGTTGAGTGAGACGAGTGGAGAAATATAGGCTATCTTTATTTGTGAATGGTTTATTTGATTAGGTGGCAATTGTAGGTACTTGTGTGCTTGTAGGGAATTCAGTTTGTTTGACACTTGATTGGATGAGACAATCAGTTCTGTGAGGACACGACAGGACCGAGTGAGACACAGTTCCCAATCCAGTCGAAATCAAAAAGATGATAATATTATTTTGGTGCACACTGTCATCAGTGTTGTTCTGCCACAGTGGTTAGGATTTCTGCTCAGGGTACTCAGTGAGTGGAAGAGATAAAAGAACTTCAGTGTACACTGTTAGCTCTGTTCTTGCTGACTGTTCAAGTGTCTTCGGCAGTCGCTACGAGAGAAACACAAAATTCTATGTAACTTGCTTGCCTTCCTTCCCTTCATGCATATTCCCTCGCTCAATTCCTATCCTACAGACATACCTTCATATACGCTGCTTGTTCTGTTCTTCTAGTCCGTAACTCCGTAAGTGTCAGACTCTTAGGCTGTTAGCGTGTATTCCACAACAGCTTAGGCATCACATTCACTAACATACATTGCATTACACACCAGGCATAGCGTGCACTAAGCACAAAACCATTAGTCAGTACAGGAAAGCTACTCCATGCAAATGGGTTGTCTGTCTGTCTATTTTTTAGGTAGTTAGTTAGTGAGTATCCAAATATTCACGAATGCATTGAAATGTTTTGATGAAACTTTCAGTGGGTCTTCAAGTTCGCTTTCAAAAATGGGGCCAATCAGTAACTCTGTTGTGACCTTTGACCTAGTTACTGTTCAAACCCGTATACATGACATTGATGTATTGTGTGTGATTTGTGCTAAGAATTGGAACAGTAGGCATGTCCCAAACTAATTTCAGCCAAATACGACAGAGATCGGCCTTTAGAAACATAGATGAGCGCAAAACCAACTTGTCATTACAAATGTAAACTTTTTGATTGAATTCAAACTTTTTCGAATAAATTCGAACTTTTTCGAATAAATTCGAACTTTTTCGAATAAATTCGAACTTTTTCGAATAAATTCGAACTTTTTCGAATAAATTCGAACTTTTTCGAATAAATTCGAACTTTTTCGAATAAATTCGAACTTTTTCGAATAAATTCGAACTTTTTCGAATAAATTCGAACTTTTTCGAATAAATTCGAACTTTTTCGAATAAATTCGAACTTTTTCGAATAAATTCGAACTTTTTCGAATAAATTCGAACTTTTTCGAATAAATTCGAACTTTTCGATAATCGAACTTTTTCGAATAAATTCGAACTTTTTCGAATAAATTCGAACTTTTTCGAATAAATTCGAACTTTTTCGAATAAATTCGAACTTTTTCGAATAAATTCGAACTTTTTCGAATAAATTCGAACTTTTTCGAATAAATTCGAACTTTTTCGAATAAATTCGAACTTTTTCGAATAAATTCGAACTTTTTCGAATAAATTCGAACTTTTTCGAATAAATTCGAACTTTTTCGAATAAATTCGAACTTTTTCGAATAAATTCGAACTTTTTCGAATAAATTCGAACTTTTTCGAATAAATTCGAACTTTTTCGAATAAATTCGAACTTTTTCGAATAAATTCGAACTTTTTCGAATAAATTCGAACTTTTTCGAATAAATTCGAACTTTTTCGAATAAATTCGAACTTTTTCGAATAAATTCGAACTTTTTCGAATAAATTCGAACTTTTTCGAATAAATTCGAACTTTTTCGAATAAATTCGAACTTTTTCGAATAAATTCGAATTCGAACTTTGTCGAATAAATTCGAACAATATCGAATAAATTCGAACTTTTTCGAATAAATTCGAACTTTTTCGAATAAATTCGAACTTTTTCGAATAAATTCGAACTTTTTCGAATAAATTCGAACTTTTTCGAATAAATTCGAACTTTTTCGAATAAATTCGAACTTTTTCGAATAAATTCGAACTTTTTCGAATAAATTCGAACTTTTTCGAATAAATTCGAACTTTTTCGAATAAATTCGAACTTTTTCGAATAAATTCGAACTTTTTCGAATAAATTCGAACTTTTTCGAATAAATTCGAACTTTTTCGAATAAATTCGAACTTTTTCGAATAAATTCGAACTTTTTCGAATAAATTCGAACTTTTTCGAATAAATTCGAACTTTTTCGAATAAATTCGAACTTTTTCGAATAAATTCGAACTTTTTCGAATAAATTCGAACTTTTTCGAATAAATTCGAACTTTTTCGAATAAATTCGAACTTTTTCGAATAAATTCGAACTTTTTCGAATAAATTCGAACTTTTTCGAATAAATTCGAACTTTTTCGAATAAATTCGAACTTTTTCGAATAAATTCGAACTTTTTCGAATAAATTCGAACTTTTTCGAATAAATTCGAACTTTTTCGAATAAATTCGAACTTTTTCGAATAAATTCGAACTTTTTCGAATAAATTCGAACTTTTTCGAATAAATTCGAACTTTTTCGAATAAAATCGTACTTTTTCAAATAAAATTGCACTTTTTTTGAAAAAATTCCAATTTTTTTGAATAAATTCCAATTGTTTTGACTAAATTCCAATTTTTTTTTGAATAAATTCCAATTTTTTTGACTAAATTCCAATTTTTTTGAATAAATTCTAATTTTTGATGTTTTCTGTTTTCTATTTCTTTTGTTTTGCTTCCGCTATTGCATTACATACGTTTTGCAAATGCTTTATCTATTACGTAGGTATATCCTTATTGTGTACAATACATTCAATATGTATGTACTCACAAATCCCACATATAAATGCTCACATAATCAAACTTTGCCTTTAGCTAAGTTCTCTCACTATCCTCTCTCTTATGGTCCATATGTAATTTCTAAAGCTTTGGTAACTCACACATGCAGCTTTGATTTGGCTCTCGCTCTCAGTCACCATTGCATTCATCCGATTCATTCTCAGCATCCTTCTCCTAATGTACCACAATGGGTTCCTCTGCTCTCTAAGACCACTAATATGTCTATAATGTATACTAAATACTTTACTTCTATTCTATGGTCTAATAAAGGTATCTCGACGTAATCCCTCATGTGTCGCATTCACTCTGCAGTGTCTTACGCAAATATATTCCGACAGAAATTAGAGGGAACTAAAACACAAATACATCGACAATGCTCCATCTCTCGTAGAAGTTGAATTAGATTTTAATGACACCCTGCTTCCTAATTCTTTGAGGATTAGAATAATAGATATAAAATCAACAGATTGAATACGATGTTTTGACATAAATTGTATACTTAATGGGCGATTTAAGTATCATTTGGACAATATAGGTAGCAACAAATTAGAATGTCATTTAATGTAAAGGGTTGTCATTAATAGGTATTAAAATGGGTAAAGGGTATTAAAATTAAAAACCCCGAACTAAATTAAATAAAGTATAAATTCCAGACACTTGCTAAAATATAATTCTGTAATTCACACAAAGAGCCAAATTTAATACTACAATAAATCAATAGTTATTCTCACAAACGACAGCAATACAAAAAAGGTAATTTAGTTGGATCCCGTATTAAATTTTTATTTTATTACCAGGATCTGGGTTCTTACAAAACTCCTGTACTTGTCCTTTATAGTGGCCCCGAATGTACGAAATCTATATAATATCTCTTTTCTCAGTTATAGTTAACTACTGGAGAGATGTATATTACTTGACTTCTAATCCTTAAGATATTCGTAATAAAGATTTTATATTGGTGTTTTCTAATAACGTTTTTGGGAAAGTATTCATGTGATCATTGCACCATTATGGTGTATAAGTGGTCGTAGTGACTATTAGAATGTTCTCAATAGATATTACACTATGCAATCATTTGGATTGGTATAAAACGAAGAATGAGAAAAGAGAAGAAGCGAATCTCATTCTTTATACAGATTATAGATATGCATTTTCGTTTTAGTACCATATATTGTTATTGCAGCAGTATGCAGACGAACATTCATTAAAACTATATATTTACCACACGAGTTACTGAACAACCTTATCTTGCAAACAAATTTGCTGCAGAGCAAACCAATCTAATATGCAATCTACCTATCTACCTATCAGTATATACAATGACTTGTGCAATGTACTCGTTGCGACAGCAATCAAACTTTATTCACGATATTTAATAAGAACTTAAGAACCTACATATGTACCAATGCAAAATGCAATAACTTCTAATAAAATACTGCAAAAATGCACTCAAAAACTATCTACGAAGATAAGGGAGGAACATCATTTGAGAATTGTGGTTAAATTTTGAACTTATCTTAAAGGTTACCTTGCTGTGTGTTTTTCCTGAAGGAATTATTAATTCAAGAAGAGCAAAGTAGGCAATAAGGCTACTTTATTGACCTTAAATAATTGCACTTGACATTTCAATGTGCTGCCGTAAACGTGATATAGTGCAATCTGCTGTTGTTTTATATACTTCAGTTTAAGTGTTTCAGAACATTAAGTAGGATCAGAATTTAAAATTTAAACCAGGTTTAAACCACGTAATTATACTAAAATTTTCATGTGGAGTATTGCATATCCAGTGGCGTGGCCCATTTTAATTGTCTTACGTATGTGAAAATATGGTGACTTCTAGATTTACGTAACTAAATGACCTAGGACAAATTAACCTGTTCATGTTCGTTTAGTAGGCATTACAAAGGTATGTGCATAAGTAAGTGATCAATTTACAAGGACACCTGCTTCTACAGCCTAGTGATAAATTTACAAAAAAGGGTAAAATTCCAATTCATATACAGATAGCATGTAAAGACATTCAATAAATGAATTTCGAATAAAAAATCAAATCGTTTGAATTTAATTTATATTAATTTCTTCCTGAGAATATAAGAAAAAAAGATGCGTCCACACAGTGAGACTTTCTTATTGTTAGCATTAAGATACTCAAAATTAGTGTTACATTGTGAATAAATACATTATTAAATTTCTTTGCTACGATAACTTAAAAAATATTTAAAGCTACCTACTAGAAGGGTCAGTGAGAAAAAGTGTACTTTTGCTCAAGTTTGATCTGCCAATAAAGTGTTTATACATAGTTTATTCTTTTTAGTGCACACTATCATAATCACTAAGTGGTACTAGAAGTTAGTTTGCAAAACATGAGTCTAAGCTTCTATGTCATGGAAAATTCCTTTATGTGTATAAAAACTTGCAATGCACGAAAAACTGGCATTTTCCGTCTATAATGTGCAATCTGAATATTAAGGACAGGAGTTTAGTACCGAAGGGCAAATTCTTTTTTATTTACTTAGTGACCAAATTATCCAAATTTATGCCGCTCTTTAATTAACACAATAAAAGATTGAAAAATTATGGTCCTTTACTGAAAGTATGCAATTTTTGTTGTAAAAATTAAAAGTATTTTTCTTATCCAGATTTTACAATTTACGACGTATTTTCTTTTATTTTGTCTAATGCATTCTTTTTTGTTAAATTCTTTATAAAGCGGTTGCTTTAAACAACTCTTACATAGGTACCATCATTAAGGATATGCAAGATGTTGGAGAGTGACCATAACAAATAATTGGAAAAAAGACATTATTATTCAATATTAAAGAATTCAACCACTTAACTATATGTAGTTTAATAGTTCTAGGCCACGACCGTGGCGACAGAGCTATTCTCATGTTGCCATTAATAAATGACATTGTTTTCACCTTACTTGCTAAGTAACTAATTGGCATATTTCAGATCCAATATTATTTGCATCATTAGTAAATTGTACTGTCTATAGAGAAAAAGTTAATTGCTAAAGTATATATTTTGAAATATACTAAAATACTATGTCTATTCACCTGTACATAAGAAAAGTGTACGTGTGTGCAATAATAAAGAGGAGAGACAATGTAAAACTGTTTGTATGTATAATCTGCAAGGCTTATGAAAGTTTATGCCAACAATAAGGCATTATATAGACAAGTAAATATATACCTGTATAATAGTATTACAATCGATAACTTTTTGCGTTTGTTATACTCAATATACATTATAATTCAACTGGCATTGTTACTTTTTCAGTGAAGATTTGCCCTTTTCTTATTTTTTTAAAGTTGCTGTTGTGGTTGTTGTTGACCTTCAAATATGCGAACGCAACCAAAAACCAAACCAATCAGCAATATCTGAATGTTAGGAGACAAGGTTCTCCTCCATTTGACTTGGACGGCTGCACCTAACTTGTATGTATCGTTAAGTGTATGCAGACGTATGAAATGGAGATAGCATACAAGATCAAAATCGGATACCCATGCAAAAATGAAACAGGTGCTAAGGTTGAGGTAATCTATACGTACCTGCCCGTGTACAATTAAATTATACGCAGCGTGAATTGGCAAATGGGTTTACCAACTTGTTTGTATGCACTTATCTTGACAAAAAATATTTCTTAATTCATCGGATATTCAACATTTTCCCTGAAAATTGACGTACATCATTTCAGTCTTGCGTAAGGAGTGCAAACTATTAAAGCTTTGGTTACATGGAATGCATATCGAAGAATGTACTGTGTACTGGGTGGGTACTGGAAACTGGTAGAGTACACAGTATGCATATTATCTTCTCTATACTTAATAGCTGTGTAGAACATTAGGTCATCATAATGTAGCTGTGTATTAACTTGGTTGTGATAGTCTGCTGGAGTATAGGTGCCTATAATGTCACTTTTCAAGCTTGAGATAAACACCTGTATCCAGAGCCCAGGGTCACTCACGTTACTAGTTAGAGCAAACTATTAATTTCATTTAGACTACTATACTAATTTACTAAGTTACTGTGATAGTATTCTAGGAAAGAGTAACAAATAATTTACATTCGTCATGCGAAAAGGATAATTTGCAGTCTTAACTATAAAGTAAATGTTAATTTCCTTATACGCTATTGCCATGTTTATGAATTAAATAACAAATACCTACCTCGTATATGTAATGAAAATATAATTATATATTTCCAAGGGTATTTCATCAATCGTTTATATCACAAGTGACCTTTTAATTCATTCTGCATATTATCATAATATCGATCTAAGAAATACACTAAATACAGACTTTCCTACTTCCCGCATTATTTGTTTATAGATAGATTATTTATTATTAAGATTTCCTATTAGATTTCCGCAATGAAACATGTATCGTGGAAGGACTTGCCGAGATCCTGAGAATAAGATAACATCGTCGATACAAATGTTAATTTTTGAGTCCGATTCCATTAAAAATCCAATAATACCTCATTCCAATTTAAAGGCACGCTGGCCAATGTTTCAATAAGAGGAAAAGTGGCTCCAAATAAATGGTTGGACACTCTGAGTCAGTAGGTTCACTTAGGTATAGCATGAAAGATAGTTACAGATGTCTGCAGTACTTATGTACGGAATGCTGTAAATGTTATGAATATTTGTTAATTTTGAATAAGTGTTTTAGTAATCCTACTTACTTCTTTGGTCCTTATCCTCAGCCTTAGCTGTGCTCTAACACATTATGCAATAAACCGCAAATAGGTCTTGCCAGCCCATTTAGCCATTAAAAATACATGAAAACGGAGTCATTTATGATTCAAAGGGACTGTTAAACAGTTCTCGGGATAGGGTACAAGAATACACTTAAAGTGTCAGTGGGGAGTGGTTTTACTCAAGGGAGAGGAAACTTTCTGAAAATGTTAATGTATCTCTGAATGACAAAAGCCAAATGGCCTTTTGGGCTTCTTCAGACTGCATTGCATCACTTGCCAGCGAATAGACTGAACACAATAACCAAAACTTGCAGGCTACACTCTGAGGGACTTAAAAACAAAACGGACTTCAGTATACCACATCACTACAAATTCCAAGTAATTTGCTATGTACAGAACTTACAGAAGCCAATCTCATCTCCATTTGGAAGATTGAATTCTCTTTTCATAAGCCTAAGAACAAGACGCTGAAAGAGAAATACTGAATACTGTGAATACTAGTAGATTGAAAGCAATGAAAAACCACTGCCTTATTCCTACTACATTGCAATGCGGTAGGAATAAGCCAGTTGGCTCCAATTATAGCTATGTCCGATACTCGTGTATTTTGACCCAACAATTTATTAATTCCATAGGTACATATTCGACATTCTTCCTGGCAGTATTAGGCAAGTCTTATAAGAAGATAATGTAAGTTTACCGTAGTGTGAGTAATAACGTTAACAACAGACTAAACAATATTATTGCTACATTGATACAATAACTAATGTGTACTTGCATTTAGTCATCCTAAACTTTTAGATGAAGAATTATAACACAATATAATATAGTGAAGTATTTCATATGAAACATGTATTTCCAGTATATGTTTACAAATAACATATTTTATATGATAGAATGTTGACTATGATGTAATAATTAGCCGAAGTACTGTCCACATACTAGGTAATCAAGGGTTTTAATGTGTCTTCATTCAGAGTCGGAAATCGGCAGATTCTATAAACCTCAAGAAAGCACTAAAATTCTTCGTTCAAACTAAATGTATGTTCCCTTTCAAAAATTTTCTCACTTTGACTTAGGAGAAAATATTCAAAGAAAACAAGTTTGGTATTACGACTTAAGATTACATTGACTGTTGCTGCTGATTCTAAATTACATCCGATGTTTTAATGAGTTTTAGAATTTTATTAAGGTGACAAAGAAGTAGTGTTAACTTTAGTGTTGTAACGATGAAGAACTCAGATATACCTATATAATCCTGCTTTTGTAAATAAATACAAACGATATATGGAGAATGCACAATTTCCATTAATTTATTTTATATAGGTATTCTTAATAACATAGATACCTAGGATTTTAATATTTTTAATTAATGTCCAAGTGCTCTTGATGCATAAAGCTATAATAATTCACTATTTATTATGTAGAACCATTTCTTGTGAAAATTTATTTTTACTCTTTTCACATATAAATATTTATAGGTAATATGACTGGAAATTTTAAAATTAAATTAAAACTTCTTTATTGCATTCCGCAAAACAAAAATTATACTCTGTTTAAGTATAACTATGATTTCTTGAGTTTCATATGGAAACAATTCAAATGTTTAAATTTTGTTTTAATGTTTCTTAGAAGAATAGATCGATGAGGAATAGTAGTAACCAATTTGAAAAATAGATATCTTTGTCAATTTTATGTGCTAGGCAATACTTCAAACACAAGAACATTAGTTTACCACAAGTATCTTAAATTTTAGTTATTATTATTACTATTATTTATTTTAGAACAATGTTACAACATACCCATAATGATAATTTGATAATGATATTACGAAATCTTCTCATAAGATATAATCACAACTTTGTATTGCTTACATTAACATAAGAATGATAAGAAGTGCAGACGGTACTGAATAATAACTTAATTTAAGCTATTTACAATAGAATTTTGTTTCGTCATTATAAAATAGCTAATGATAACAAGGTCAAGCAGAATTGCGTACTTTAAACTTGAATGCTAAATTGATCTGTGAATAAGTAGTCAGTATTTCGAAATATGTCTGATATGAATAAATAATTAGGGTTCTATAATTTCAATTCCTGCTAGCACTATTGTTATTTCAAAATAGACATCTCTTCATATTTAATTCTGCGCCATAAAATGTTATCGTTAGTTGTTTACAAAAACTGTTTGTGTTTATTACATCTTCGTGGATGGCACACTAGTGTTACACATGCACAAGAATCATAAAATCTAGTCTGCTTTATGATACCTACTTTAGATAATGCAATTGAAAGTAACTATGTAACTATAACTTCTTGATTGTCTCTATTGAAATTAGCATTCAACATGATCTCCTTGCCTTGTTCGTCATTTTATTATCCAACTTATTTATTAAGATGGTTGCAAGAGTGCAGTGCAGGAACTTTGTGTTATACAATTGTACTTGTGTTCGCGACTGTAATTTTTGCAAAGGTTAGAGTTTACAGTATAAATAAAAACAAATGAAAGGTACGCCTGTGTAGAAGGAATAAGACAACTTGGAAGTCCCTGATGTATTTTCCCTATTCTTATGAAACTTGTTTGACAGCCCTTGACAAGAAGATAATCTTTTTGTTGATGCTGACGGGCAGAAGGTGATTTTCAAAAGCAGTGTTAGATGCTAGAAGTTTAGAAGGCTGTACTCTGTACTACACTGACTACACTCCACCGTTTTACAACACACTAGCATTTCCCACTAGAGAAACCAAAACTGTTTTTTAAAGATTAAATACATTACACCAACCTATTGTATAAGAAGTAGATTCCAACTTTATAGATACGTAATGTGCATTTACAATGTTGCTAAAAACTTGCATTACTCTTTATAATCCATTCAACCGCAAAAAATAATAGACAATTCTCCCGACGAGAAGTCAGAATACACATGCAACGAAATTTTTAACAAGGGAGGAGAAGTAACAAGTATCGTACAGACATTTGCAAATAATGTAAGACTGACTATATGTAATGAGTTCCATTGTAACGACTAAAGCTGCCAAGTAAAAAGGAAACGCGCTGCCTTTTAATACTAAAACACAACAATTCCAATTCCATTGCATACACAAGAATTTTACTACTAAACAGCAAAACCTACACCAAAGCTTAATAAATTACTTGAAATATGACATTTATCACTCTCAACATATGGATTATGGAAAACCCTAGTTGTTGCAATGCAGTTGGGATATTTTCCTAATTTAATATTTAGCAGACAAGCATGTGTATCTGAATATCAGTGGCAATTATTCACAGTACGATTGCATATTACTACGTTTTATGGTCAGCAGTAACTACTGAGATCACCGACTGCTGACTTTTGACTACTGAGTACTGACTGACTCATTCTCAGCAGCCAAACGGTGTGAGTACGAAGTACAATTATATTGGGAATCATTGTCAAACAGGAGCAGGTGTACTATGAAGGTACTTTTGTACTTTGCTCTGTAAAATAATAAGTTTGTATCACAATAATGACTAATGCCTAGACATAATAAATGTAGGCAGAATAGTGGGGAATAATACCATCATAATATGTTTTATTTTACGATAATGATGACAATGATTCAACACATGTATCAAAGTTATTTCTTTATGCATGTGAGATGTCGATTTAGAGGTGATTATTATGTAGCAGTGCTAGGAATGCAGAAAATGTATTGAAAGGAGAGGCGCTGCTTAGAACCTCGTCATTTGAAGGTAAACCAAATGAGAAATACAAATAAGTACCTAGTTACGCTTTTCTCAGTAAGATTTGCTCACCTTGTACAAGAAAATTCTTTGCCTATGACGTCTATAAAATTGCAAATAAATAGATACCTTTTTATGCTAAGAGAAATATAAAGCAGTATGTATCTAATGATACATAGAAACCCAAATGCTGTTAATTAAAGCACATCTTGTGAGACTGTAAGTGTACAACTTTTATAGGTGTACGATCTATTATAGGTATGCAGACTCATCCACGATATGGTGTTCTTGAATACGAGGCAGTGATGAAGTATGTGCGGAAAGCTAGTAATAAACAAATAGCATTTACACCATATTATTCTGCATGTAAATAAAATCAAGGTACCTACCTAACCACCTATATACTATTTGTAGAAATTGTGCTTACAATTAGCCGCAATAATAATATCGGATCGTGGCACAAATAATAAAACCCTTCCCAGAAAAATTCTATACCCATGGATTAAGTGGGTCAATAATATCACAAGTTTAAATTGGTTGCCCATATGGAGCTTTTCTCTAGTCAGTACCTATATAAATTAGCATGTGAAAGCTCTTGCAAATATATACTACCATTGTTTACCAATCTGCTTATTACTTACTTGGCGCATAACCTTAACATTACCTATTTGACACAGGGTGCCATTTTTTACTGGCTTTTACCCACAACAAGTGAGTTTTTCGTTCCTTGATCTACAATGGTAGTGAATAATAAAAAATGTGCTCAGTCGATTGCCTACGCATGCTAACCATCAAATAGTGGAACTATGACTAGTTACTTAATTCTAGGCAAGTAGGTAGATATCTAAAAAATAAAAAAATAAAGAAGTCTACCATGAAAAAACAGGATAAAAAACATCAAGCAAAATTAAAGTTTGGCTTCAATAACTTTTACATTTGTATTGAGTTGTAATAGTAGGTTGCTGTCGACACGACAGTTATCGTTATCTAACCTTTACATTTTAAAAAATTCGTCGGCATGATGGGCATGATGATTTCCATTGGTTCTATTGCTAAATCAAAGATGTACGAATGAATGGTCATTATTATTTTTAATTACAATGCCCGGATCTAAATATTATCCTTGCAATTCCAACTGCAGCTCTTGCTCAGAAAATCAGCTAATAATTAATATATTATGTTCCTGATAATTTTCAACCTGATTAACATAATAGTTTTCCAAAAAATAATGGCCAAGAGCTAATAAGCTACCTTTTAAACCCTTTAAAAATCTTAACTATACTGACCCAAGAGCATTTCGGGCAGAATCTATATAGTCTCGAATAAATTGTGTCACAACTGAAAATTATTCGGTAAGTATCCTCGTGGTAGTGAGGCCTACAAATTGCGTGATTGAAGAGAAAGGTAGCTTAATTTTAGATTGTGAAAAACATTCTTTATCGTTTGGTTTTGGGTATCCTGGGTATGTTCGTCATTTTTGGACTTTGCTTCTAGGAATAACGTAAGTAAGAGTAAGAGTACCTCTGTTTATTCTGCAATATCAGTTGTTTATAACCATTCGGAGTATTTCGGAGGTATCCAGTATCCATAGTATATATGAATCTGAAACCATGCCCAGTTGGATGTGGATGTACAACTGAAGTAATTTCATAATGGTCGATAAATGTTGGGATAAAATCAAGTTAATACCAAATAATATAAAAAAATATTACAACATATTTCCAAAGATTCTTTAAAAGTACCCTCAGTTCCACTTGCGAAAAGGTGTACTGAGTTGGGTTACTCATTTTAGTGAGCAAGCACACTCTAGTGTCGTAGAGATAAAATTCTAGGTAAATGCAACTTGTTCTAACTACACGTCAGATGAGATGATATTGCAGCAAAATTCAATGTGCACAGGCTTGACAATACTACAATATTAATTTCAATTTTAGATTGTCAAATACAAAAGACAAGTATTGAATTATGAAAAGTGTTCAGTGTAATTTTTAATTAAAATGTTTCAGACGACTGACTCGCAGAGTAAGTTCGTATTTTTGTGACTATAACTTTAAAGATATTCAAATTATAATGTCCATTGTCCACGTAGCCTAAGTATTGTAGGAGAATAATCAGAATACTTTTGTAAATTATAAACACAATTGGTAAATGAAGTGTGATTTTTGTTTTCAGAAATTGGAGTTGCCTTAGTGGCATTTGGTGTTGCATTTCTGTTTCTTGGAGTTGTCTTACTTTTTGATAAAGGACTGCTAGCTATAGGAAATGTAAGAATGCAATTTTAATGTTCAGATGATGAAATGACTAAGCATATTTTGTTGTGTAATCATTTCATGTTATTTGCAATTTTTGCAATAAGGAATAAGATACAATGTAATTGTTTTCCAGATTCTATTCTTATGTGGATTGGCTTTTGTGATTGGATTGGAGAGGACGTTTCGATTCTTTTTTCAGCGACACAAAATTAAAGGATCAGTAGCGTTTTTCGGTGGTATTTTAGTAGTTCTCTTCGGATGGCCATTAATTGGAATGATAGTTGAAATTTATGGTTTTGTGTTACTCTTTTCTGGTTTCTTTCCATTTGCCATCAACTTTCTCAGACGCGTTCCCGTCATCGGCACTGTGCTCAACATGCCGGGCATTAGCAAAGTATGCAATAATCTCTATATACAATTATGAATTGAATAGAATTTGTAAGTCAGGATTTATGCTTTTAACTCCATGTATACAAACACGTAATTAAATTCTGTAACTAATCTATTTCCGCAGTTCCTTCCTGAGGACCAGTAGGTCTCAATAATTACAACTCCTCCCAGTATGAAAAATTACACCTCTTCTCCCTTATTTTCAGTTTTCATTAAATAGTAAACACTACTAGCAATGAGGAATTGCTTGTAAGTAAACCTTATAATTGGATAACAATTAATATAAAATCTGTAATCAATAACATAGATATACCTACAATCAAGATTATGAATTTTTTCCTAGTTCCACGACCAAAAACTAATTACTTTCAATTTCGTTCAAACTAACTCATTCATTTTACTTTGAAAATTAACCTTACTCTGGGTGATCAACTTAAAGTAATTTTGAGTTCGGCAAGTGCTCTTTTCTCAAAGGCTAGATTACTCAATCTTAATGAGATAATTAGTTCCTTCTTCTACTACATACTTGAGTAAGTCTCCAAGAATTAGGGTCTGGGATTAGTAAGGTGCACTAAAGATATGAAGATAATGGGATAGGCGTAACCAGTAGTAATCTGATAACGAATTGGAAGTTAATTATTTAATAAATGAAAATAAGGAATCTATGTTTTTTATTTATTGCAGTATGTGGACCAGCTAGCTGGAGATACGGGTAGATCTAATGTCTGATGCTGTTGGTTGTGCTAAGAAGAAAACCCTAATTCAGTCCTCCATTGCCAATTAAGTGACACAAATATTGTATATATAAGTAATACACAAACATTTATATTATACGAAGATATATACCTTTTAATATACATACGAAACGGGAGCTACTGAATTCTAATTTGATCTTCTAATCAAAATGTAAAGAAACGAAATGTACTGTTAGAACAGAAATGTAACGATTAATCCAACCTACACAGTTTGCCACTGTAATCAATTATTTTGTACTACTAAAATTGATTTATTTAAACCTTTGATTATACTTGCGTTGTTGAAATATTCTTTTGTCTCTTGCTTAGTTTCTCATCCCTGTTCATAGAGATTCTTCGATTCGTTAGCATTCATTTTTATGTCAGGCTTTCATCCTAACGACATAAAAGGGCTTATGCGGAGAAGATACATAAAATCCACGTACATATACGTACACTCCTCATTGTTAGCAAGAATAGTAAAAAATATGGTATGGCAAAAGGAAACTCGAAGAGATTGAGTCTCAGAAACTTCTCATCTGTTGTTAGCTGTTGTTTTGATCATACTGATGATTTGAGTAGGATGGATGGTGTTCTATGATATAAAAATGAAATAGTGTCTGAGGATCGTTCTGTCGTTAGCTGCCGGTTTAAGTTGGTTGTAACAAGAACATTTACGGCATCAAAGGATTAGAGTTGAGATTAAGAATTGAAACTGATTGTTGTGAGCCAGAAGAAAGGATGTAAGTGGAGGATGAAGATGAAGTATGTGGATGTGTATAAAAGTTTGGAAGGGGCGTAGCTCAGTGCTCTGTGGAGCAGCAGAGTTTATTGGGAACGTAGGTATAGAGAAAGAGTGTGATATGGGAGGTGAGTCGTCCGTGGGTACATTTGCTGCAGTCCCATTCACACTTCGTCCTCCGTCTTCCCTATCCTCGCCACATCTTCGCTCTCTGGGCTCTCACACTAGTTCCTATGACCTGGACCCGAATCTCACTTTTATTCCAGTTGCCGTATCATCAGCATCTCTTCGCATCCAACCACTGCCAACACAACACAACCCAAACAGAAACCATTTCCACCTCTCCCAACCACATGAGATTTATTCACTCATCGTCCCATTTGTCATAATTACTGTTTCAAAAATTTATAGCACTCACTAATACACTGACTCACCGCATCACCTCATTTACACTGTCAATCACACAGACTCAGAACAGCAAATCAACCTGCAGTCCATACAGTCGTCTGTGGAGAAAGCACATTTACTTCTTCAGAAGTACTTGCTTCCTCTGGCTTCCTATGCAAATTCTCAAACGCTTTCTATCAGTCTCTACGCACTGTGTGTCTTCAATTCCAGTTCCAACTACAACTCAACTGATTGCACTGTGACTCTGTGCTGTGCTCTTAAGATGTGTTCCCTCAGTCGTTTCTACAGATTCATGTACTTCTTTGAGACATATTGCGTTCAAGTATAAATCAATACTGCCTAATTAAAATGATTTACTTCGATGCATAAATAGAAAAGGTGAAACTGTACAAAGTATAATACTCTTAGTAACAATTCAAATAGAACCATTAGAATTTGTGTTCATTTCAGTTGCATTTTGGGGTGAAGTGAGTTAACATCGTTTGCTGTAGAGCAAGTATTTGACGGGGGTAAAGATTCAATGCATAGATATTTAGTACCTATTGCAAAATAAAAGATTTATACAATTTATCATCAACCACAAAGAAATCTAATTCCGTAAAATGAAGACTAGTATGGTGTTTCCGTTCGTGGCAGCTAGCGCTATAATTACGTCATGTTCAATGCTTTTCGTGACTGTGCATTGTCAAGAAGAAGGAGCTGATATAACAACTGTAGTGAATGCAGGTCAGTTAACTTTATTAGTGAACACGTAAATATTTACTCCATTCCAATAGTCATCAACATATGCAAATATCCTCATTTAATCATAACCATTTTTCATATCCTCATTAATTACGTTTAATGAATGCAAATTGTTGCCTCCACTACGTAGGCCAGTACAGTCTAATCTCATAATCATTCATCTGTTACCATTAATTCTATCGTAAGTTAAATTAAATACACAAGGTATACGTGACCCATATTTCATGGTTTTTTCATGCAATAGCAATGCAAATTATAGTGCCTTGTCTTCTTTTATTATTTAGGTTAATTTATTGGTATTTTACAATTTTTGAATGGCCCTCAGATTTCTGATACTTGCGTTTGAAATTTGCAAGCGGGTTAATAAGTATATCTCTACTCTCTGGATCTGCGATTTCCTCAAATTTGTTCACATAAATTCATGACTGTAGCCTCAGCAATTTGAAAATAAAAGCAAATTCATATTTAGAAAATGCAAATATTTTTCATTAGACTAAACTCCAATTGCAGGTGTTGCTATGTATTAGTAATACAGTGACCAAAACATTTACAAAGATACGTTCTCTATAATTATTTCCTATGAAAAATTAAAAAATCCACAAAGTAGGGTATAAAAGGTTTTTTATAATTGTGAACAAAAAGTTTACAGTTTTTCAAATTTCGGGAAAATTGTTTTGTGCATGCATTTTTGAAAAATATTATCTGTCCTTAACATTATCGGCAAAGCTAGTATGGATTGCATATTAGCATTTAAGATTGGATATGATGAATTACGTTGTTCAATTGGTGTACATTTGGATGTAGTCTAATAATGATATACTCAGTATTGAAGGAAATACATTACTCAATACGTTGAGAGCAATGGCAAAACAAATGGAGCGGCATGATCTTTTGAAATTCAGATCGAATAAATCCAATTCTTGCTTGACTTACTTGTGTTGTGCACCTTATAGGGAATGTTCCGCTTTTAAATGCTGCATGCTGCCTGCGTCCATGTCCTTTATACTGAAACTGTATAAAGAACTTACTCTTAGTGAAGTGTACTTACTTACCTATATTATAACTCTCTATATAATGCGTAGCATTAGGTCAATCAGAAAAGGTGAAAACCCTTTCATATCACAATAAACTTCTTCATGAGGAAATTTCGTCGGATTAATTCATGAGACAAAAACAAAAGAAGTGAGCGAAGACACTTTTAAGTGGCTTGTGTACTTCTAAGTATAAGATTTGAGTAATAGGTATTTCTACCCTTAATATTAGTATTTAGACCAGACTTCCTTTTGAATGAGACAGGGAACCGACAATGAAAGTCCCCAAGTCACTTGGTTTCTGTTTTTGGCTTAAGTGCGTAGAAACCTCTATGTAAGGAAGGATAGATTGGCTAAAACATAGTTGTTATAAATATGACTCATTATGGCATTAGTTAGTGAAGAATTGGTATAAATATTAAATTTCCTTGACTGCTTACCTATATTGTTGTTTTCTTCATATCTTCTACCTAATAAATAATAAAGTACAAAATACAGCTTTGTGTAGGCAAAATCTCAATTTAAGGTACCTCATATACACAAAATATCATTTAAGTAATCTTGGGAATTAAAATAATTAATAATTGTTAATTTGTTAATTAATGAGCAAAAAACAACCATGGTTAACCACGAATCATTTTAGTGTCCTCTTGTGGAACAGGTTCATGAAAACCTTTCGTTTATCTGTCGAAAACACCTGAATTAATAGAAGGGATGCGTTGCATGTGTGTCATGATTTCCTCAGATCCAAACAGTAGCTGTGAAATACATAATACCGTGTAACTACAACGGCAGGAAGAGATGAAATAAACATCCTGGAATCTAGATAAATGCCTCCAATCAGTCAACTGATTAAATTCCTTAATTATTGTAACGAAGTGGTTAAAATCACTTTATTTGGGAACAATTTTATGCTGCTAATATTATAATGTTCTAAAAAGAGAAATCCCTTCTAGCAGTGGAGCATAGGGTCTTAAAGGTTAGGCCCCAGAATTGTGCCGGGGCAAAGTGAGGTAAAAAAGAAAAGTAGTAGCTTCCGTCGTTCGTCTTCGTCCTGCTTCCTGCTGTTGTTGTGGACCTTCTCTGGTGTTTATTTCTGAGTTGGTCTGGAAGTTATTAAAATTATTCGTGGTTTGACTAAAGGATTAAGTCCCTGTTAATGGTAAACATTTATAGGGCAACATATCATTTGATGTTTCGTGTGTCATATGATAAGAATGCATCCTGTAGGATGTTTGAGTAAATATACATCCTATAAAAGAGATACTTACTGCCTACATACTGTTCACTGCTAAATAGTTGAGTAGAGTTAGAGAAATACTCGTTTAAGGTGAAAATAAAGTCAATGAGTAAGCGTGGGTTGAGAAATGCAAGTGTGGTACATTTTTGTGCGTTTGTCTGTCTGCTGACACCGTCGTCCGTCCACGTCCAGTTCAGTTGCACTTCACGAGCCCAAGCAAATAAATATCTGTGCAACGAGCGGAGTGGAATGACTTGGTTGTGGTGCGATGCTCTAATGTCGTCGAGGACATGGATGGCGAGGACTGCGTTGAGAATTCGACTTATTTCGTGAACTGGAGTTGGAGTGAGACTGGAGGAAGCCAAGTGGAGAATGTTTGTTTGTCCTGGACGAGAATGTTTTGTATGGCAGGCAGTGTCATGAATCTGAAGGGAGTAAAGGAGGTCTAAGTCGGGACTCAATTCCGAAATGTAATTTGTACGGAAATGCAACCATAATGGAAGAAAAAGAATGAGTCTGGAGGCGGATTACAAGTGTCCTGACAGGATCATTCTAATTAACGACGGTCATCCATATTCCATAACAGAGGCCCGTAGAGTGCAGTTAACTTAAGTGGCAAATGTGGAAATGGAGGAATGAGAGTTAGCGAGGCAGCAGGCACGCAGCACACAAGACATTGCGTGAGACTCCAGTTCCACATCTCCCTTAATATATGTACATTTACTTATTAGTTGTGTAACTAAATAACTAAACTCGCTCACCGTCCTCTCATCCCAAACTTAACTGAGATGTTTCTCCACTGCACTTACTGGCTACTCATATTAAATCTGTCCTACAAAGTAATTATTGTGTAATGGGCAAGCGGGAGTCTACCCACAATTCTTATTCCCATCCCCGTTATTATCATCTCTGTATTTCTACTTTTTAAATCCTTTCTGTCATTTAATAACAATAAGTATCTACTAAATACCATCTGTACAGACATAACACACGTACAACTTCCCTTTACATTTCTACATTACTTACAAATCTCTGCCTTATGGTAATTTTTATTGGTACTAGCTATAATACAATCTACATGATATCTTGTCTACACTTAATTAGTAAGTGTCATCCGAAAATGCATTATTAGTCAACACTCAAAAGCTCCTCTGCCTAAAAGTCAAAACCCAACTTTATGGTTAGCAATGCAGGAATTTAAGATCTGTATTTTATGTTCGAACATAAAACTCGTTTTATTGATACTTGAATATTTTATTTACAAATGAGCGAAAAGAAGCTAATGATATATCTAATAAACTCCGAAGTAGTAAAATACTGTAACTGAAAGGATTAGCACATATAATTTTAAATTATTAGCAATTTAATGAAAGCATTAGAGAATCTCCTATGAATAGCCACTGGCTAAAGAAAAGAGGAAAAGAAAACAGTGCTTTTCCTATTTTGTTTACTTTCGTTTGGGGTCTAGTCAAGTTGTAAAGATCGTCAGGAAGAGATTTGGCCATTCTTCATGCACATCCTTATGTGGCAACTGGAACTGCTAATCTGTACGATGGTGTACATATTAGAGAAATATTGGTAATACATAAAGCACATTATCGAAAGGATAAATCATATTTAGATATTTGGTAAAAGAAAAGCAGATGTGTAATGCAATGTATTTGGTAGTAGGTCTGTGTGTAGTGGCAGTTGTTGAGAATTTATTAGGGAAGCGATGCAATGGTTTTGGTTAGGTTTCTAGATAGACAGAGGATAGGGAAATTGAAAGTGGTGAAGTGCACGAATGATGTATCGGTGTAGTTGGAGGGAATCAATCATCAGGTTTAAGGGTTCCTTCTGATCAATCTGCCGAGTACGTTCCTCCGCAAGTCTCCCGTAGTGACTGAGGGACTTGCTATAAATGTAGAAATGGTATTTCAATTAGAGGTTGAATTCATTCATGGCATGGCCCTCTAAATTAAGCAGAAGCAGTTTTGCCTCAGGTTTAGACTTGATCTTGGTCTGGCTTAAGCCTGGCTTTGTGCCTTCTGATTGTGAATGCACGAATATCGAAAATAATGAACATGACTCCGTCTGGCTTAATCCCATTTCATTTCTGTGGTTGTAACTAACTTGGTAGTCAATGATATTGTGTGTGCATTGTGGAATAATGGATACTGGGGTATTTATACTCGGATATAAAACTGTGCTTGGAGTGGGTACTTACGTGTGTAAGTATTTCTAAAGTAGGTTCATAATAATAAGTAATGTGATGGAGACTTTGGTTGGTGCTGGTTTTCTTACTCGTTAAGATTTCGTTTGCTCTGCAGACATTGAATTGAAAGTGTACGAACTTCTTGAGCATATCACATAGATTTTAGTCCATATAAGGACAGATGTTGTCGGGTCAGCCTGTCTTTAGCCTCAACAACCTCCCAAAACCAAAGAATGATCAAGAAGACCACCGAACTGTTGCTATTGGTATGGAATCCATAATTAAAGCTTCTCTCGCCGGTAGGCCAAATGACAGTCTGAAAAGTGTGAAAATTTTGTAATTTACATGCTAATACGATGAAAACACGTATCATTCACCACGGATTAACTTTACTAAAGTAGTGATCCGAGTCTCTTGACACGTGCTCTGAGAAAATACGTTAACTCATCCTCACTTCTCTAACTCTTTTCCCTTCCCTTAAATATCTCATTCCTCTCCAAGTAACTTTACCTACAGCCTTTGCTAAGAACTCTCTGAATAACTTTCTATACTCCATCCAAATCCAACCCAACGCGGATTATCTTATTTAACTTCACTACATACACATACTGAGAATGTGAAGCACCCAATTTTGCATCGTATGTTGCCGTTTAGGAAAAATATAGAATGTGCATTTATTCTACATAGTTTATTGTAGATGGAAATGACATGGACTATTATTTGAAGCTAAAATCCTTAAGACAATTGATACTCACAACGTATCCGTATCACTTTGAAGTGCATCTACTATAGTCTACTTCAATCTCACAAGTGCACATCAGATTCTGTTGAGAAATTGCAGTTTGTGTGCCGACTGTGGTGTATATTTTAGTTTACCCAATGGTGCTATTGTTAGTAGGGTTGTCTTTTTCTGTGTTTGTATGACTTGAGCCTTATTACACGAATTTGTTGAAAATCGTAAAATTGCATTGCAGTGCACCACTATGTATCTATTTAAAAAAGATAGACCCACTCGATATGAAATGAACCCCTGACATTCACACTTTTACTAAGATGTCACAACTTATATTGTTAAGAAGTAGTTATAAACAACACAGTCATTCCTAGAGCTTGTGTTTTACTTAACCACACAGATTTCCCATGGCAGTGGTAGGGATTTTGTAACAATCCTGCTGTCTTTGTCTCCATAGGCAGATATACCTTACCTTGACTTTGACACAACTAGCTGGTAACTAGGTATTATGTTTACAAATGTGAAAGACAAGAGACAACATGGATTTCTTTTAAACAATCTTGTTTCAGCCCCATTGTATACACAGAATGCCTACATCCTCCCTTCCTTAGCTAGTCATAGTGTTAACTTCTGTATTTCTATCTATCTACAGTACAAAATACGTTTTTTATTGCGTTTAGGTTCTTAGATTCCGATTGCTTATGTATAAAAGACACGTCCATGTTTTTGTGGATGGTTCCTTCTGGAATATGTATACTATTTATACAGTACGTATAGTTATGCACGTATGGTAGACGAAAGTAGGAAGAATTTGAGATAAATGCTTACTCACTGAAGTGTGCATGTCTTTCAGAGAGGCAGATAATGGAGTTTCCTCACAGGTACACGTTTAAGATGCGTCTTGACCATTAAGCCATATTTCACACTGTGTTCTGACATAGATCGGAGACAGACCACACGGCCACGGACACCGTGCGACCCAGACTTGTCACATCATAGACATTCTTCTTGCGATTAGCATAGCACCCACGCGGACAACCCCTCTCATTAAATTAACTTGAGTTAATAAATAGTGGCTGTGTGTTCCGTCGGTGGACTGTGACTATCTATAGGATAATTTGTGGCTGTCGACTGAAGTGATGGGATGCGGTAGGTGAGAGGAGTCTGCAGAGAGTGAGTCTGTGCTCAGAGTCGAAAGGGGAATTCATAAATAGTGTGTGTGGCTAACCTTCAGCCATCCATCTGGCACATTGCAAATTATTTCGCAGATGAGGAACAGTTGTCTTGCTTTGCAACTGCCTCTTGTCACTTTTCATGTCTGATGCATCATGTCCACATCAGATGCTCCGCTTGACATAACATACCACTAACCTGACAAGACAAGACCAGTTTTTTATTTGGCCAGAAATCCTGACAAAGCCAGTATATGGATCTGTATTTATGATTTAGCATACTTGCCTTTAATAAAACGTGTGCGACTGACTTTCGTGTGATGTAAGTATAAGGTACGTAGGTAGGGACTTTAAAAACGGCTACGTTCCAATATACGAGCTCCTTATAAATGGACTGAACGCATCTAGTCCATTTATGTCCTTCGTTGTAAACCTTTTAAGTGTAAGCCTACGCAAATCTCAATTCCTGTTTCTTATGCAATATTCCATCCAGCTAAAACTAATATATTTTATAGAGTCAAGTCAGCAAGCCACGTTTTCAGAGTCCGTATAAGAGTCGACGCGAAATTCTTGTAATAATGTAATGTAACTTTTCCATTGCTGGTCTCATGCTTCTGTTTCCTTTTTTTGGTGTTCTGCCCTGTTGCTCCTTCAGTCCGACCTTCCTCCTTCGTCAACTTTCTCTTGATTGAAAATCTAATCTTTCGTTTTTAATATTCACCAAATTATATTTGCCGTGATATCTTAATATCTTAGCAAGAAAATATAACGCACTGTCTTCCAACAATAAATTTTCTGATTAGTACCAAAAAGATTTGAAAGTTTTACGCGTACCTATCTACGTTCTTCCCTTGTTTGAGATTAAACACGTTTTTTACTTCTCATACCTATTACCATTTGTCATCTCATAATCTCATCTGCAGTGCTATATAATTGGCATCTAACTGTAGTACTAACCCAACTATCTAATTTGGCCAACGAAACACGCACTTCCTTATCAAATTTGTTACACTACAAATGGACAACTAGGACGTTCATGGCAAATAAACAAGATTGGATGTAAATACGCTTCCTTTCCTAACAACGTAGTTTATGGCAGTTTATACCATGAGAAAATTATTTCAACGAAACAATTTAGTCTCAGCATGAGGATGACTATAATGTGAAATAGAATTTTTTAGTTTTCTCCAAACAACGGTGACGTCTGACCCGAGGATCACATTTAATTTTTGCTTAGTAGGTACCCCTAATGTGTCTTCCACACGCTGATTGAGTGACAGATGCATTTCAAAATACCCAAGTACCGAGATGCGCAGAGTGTCTTCCATCTTTCCTCTTATACATCTCGCACCAAATGTTCGCCTAGTTAGTCGCTTAGTGCTTGTTGTCCGACAGCTAAATACTTACAAGAGAGCTACACTCAATGTGCTAACTGATTGAGATGACTCCACATTGACTGCACGTATTAATATTGACTTCCTATCCTCTTTTTTAGTTTTCATTTGTCATCTTCATTCTCAAAGTAAGCAACACTTTTTACCCTAATACGTGTTTTTTCTCCTTTTATGACTGACTAGCAAATATGATCTATGTAAATATTTCGTAATACTTCGTGAACTAAAACTTTTAACTGGCTTATTGGGAGTAGATGCAAGTCACCATATCAATAACCATTGAACTATTCTGGTTAGGAAACTTCCAGTAAAGAGAGAGGATAAGTAAAAATACACAGCAGTATTCTAAGCTCTTACAAATTACTGGACCAATTTTCCCCGCTCTTGGTCTTTAACCGCGTGCTCTACAGCATTTTAATGGCAAAATCAATTTTTCAACTCTAGGGAAGTTTCACAGAAATACTGAAAATTTCACTAAAAGTAGAAAAATTAACTTTCTATATTTGGTGGAAATTTTCTCCTCACAACCGTCTATGAAAGCAGAATTGGATTATCAAAATAGTTCATTAAGGGATAACGAAAAATTGGTGGAGATAAAAACTGCAGTTTTTTTAAATACTCCTAAACAGTAGCGTTCAATGTTATTGATAACGATGTAGAGAACAAGTTTATTTAGTACTCATGCACACAGGCATGGCTTTATCACATTTATCAGTCATTAATATGAATTAATTCTCTTGTGATATCTAATAACGGTTGCGGATATAAAGATCCGCATAATATATTCTTCTTCACTGTGTATTTATGATTTTATTTTGAAACTCGTCAGATTTGATAGCAATATTTTGCCAATTTAACAAATTTCTAACTTGTATGCCAAATATTGTAATACGTTGAAACTCTGTGATACCCCGTGAAATGCAATGCAGACAGGCATCTGCATTGTCGTTGTAGACCATAAACGTCAGTGGGACATACGCCTACAATCAAATTGTGAGTAAAAGGGAATATATTATACAGACAGTATATAGTATAAAATAAATGCTAGGTAGGTAGGTATATCAATTGCATAACCAGAATCCAGACTGGTAAGAGTGATAGTTAACACAAAAGTCAAATCGTAATCTTTCTTGAGTGATATACCTCGAATGCATTGGACATGACGGAGAAGAAACGTAATTGAAGTTACAAACGTAGCAGTTATGTTCATCTGCAGCCTACACTAAATCAACAAATTTTGTGCAAATAGAAATATTATGCACAATGTGCACACTATTTGTCTGGCCTTAGCTGTACATATTTACATATATACTACACATATTTTAAAACTTGAATACCTTGCTTAATATTAAGGAAACTTTAAACGCATGCTGCATTCACAACGCATATAACATAATGTGAAATGCATTTACATATTGGTGTAACACGTTGTACTCATCGTACCCAATTTCAAGGGACACTTTCTTCCTAATAATTTTATTTAGGAATACATTTTTGTGGATACTGTTTTGCTTTCAATTTGCCTATACTACAAGATATACAACCGTTAAATAAAATTTTATTATGACTCATTTTAACGAAGTCATAATATTATTCAACGCTGGAAACATATAAAGTACTTAAAATTTTATTAATTTTTTGAATTGCTAATGATAATTTTGTCTCCTGGAAAAATCTAAATGAAGTAAGGTGTAGTGCTAATTATTGGCATTCCTTATTCTAAGAAGACTCAAATCTCTGTATTATACGTTTACATAAATTAATTTTAATATGATTGCTAATCCTACCAGTGTTACAGCATAATAATACAATTAATAGCAATATTAAGGATGGGTTCCTTATGCAGGTACCGAGCTAATTGAATAATAGGGTTAATCAGTAGTGCTCGGTAATAATGAATAGGAAGTGGCTGTAAGAAGTTGGTCTTCTCAGTGATTACAATGATTTCATGATGCTATCACTATGATCTTTATAGCTGGAGATGCGAACAAAGAATGCCACACCTGACGCTGATGCATTCTGACTTATGCAATCTCCTAATGTCATGATTATGTTATTTTATAGGGCGTTTTACAGCATATCAATAATTTGATTGACACATGTACATCTGATCTGACACTAGGAACTGTAGCTCTTGTAAATATTTTCAATTGATGTTTATTTTTACTTCCCAGTTGAATAACATTACTTTTTAGATATGAACTCACTTTGTTTTACTGACACTGAATTCCCTTTCATCCTGAAGAGTTTACTACTGCCGAAATGGATGTACTTCAGTTACATCATGCTTTTCCCAAATGTAAGTGTACAACTATTGGGGGAATTACATCAGACTAGAGGTATTACTATTACTGTAATCTTAGTACACTTTCGTCATTCATACAATGAAAGGAATTGCAATAAACTTTTTATTAGGTACTCATTCATAATATGTAAATATTATGACCCTATTCTCATCATCAATGCACAATGCTACACTGGTGATTCAAGATTTATGCTCTACGTGAACATATTACGCCAGTAGAAAAAATAGACTGTGAATTTCTTTGTATTAAATTCTTGATATAGGTGGGTAGTCCATCATGTGGTGCAAGGTACTACTTTAAATTACTAATTTAACTACTGAGGTAAATAAGTGATTGTGATGGTAAAAGCTGGTACTACATCTGCTCCCATGTATACAGAAAGCAAACCAGTTACATACAAACTAATAATACTTGAGAGACTTCCTGGAAATGTGGATTCTGTTTTGGTAAGCTGCTAAATTAGGAGTAGGCTATTATGTCCACAAGACTGGAATCAAAGTCAGAGAAAAAGATTGAGGACGAGAATAGAACATTTTAAAGAGCACAAGAATACATTAATGTATTCATAGTTTAATGATTAGATCCACGGAGAAGGAAATTAAATGTGGATGGGTACACAGAGAGAATTTGCATTTTTATGCTTTCGTGGTGTAGCAGGTACCGTATCTTGGCTTTATTATCTCTTTGGTGAGGACCTATGGAGAAACCCAAATACCTACCACAGAACAGACATAGAGACTATAGTGTTACTTCGCTTCCCTTCACAGAATAGATCCGAATGTAATAAAGTGTTGTGAAGTGTATGAGTGTGTGGAGTGGTGTCGGTGGCAGAGAATTGATTGCCGGGCCTTTAATGGAATGCATATTTATGAAAGGCGAGTGCAGCGAGAATGAGACGAGAGTTCTCTCAGTAAAAACTGGCACTCGTCTCTTTTCGGCTATGAAATGCAATGCAATATGAGAATCAGAGAGAGAAAGACAAGCGTTCCATCCTCAAAAAGGTTGTTGAACGGCAACAAAAACTTTTAAATAGTTCCTAAACTAGCTATATATAGTTATTTACACGAGGTGCTTACATTACACCACATTATGGCGCATTATCAAACTATCAATTTATTCGGAAAATACAAAGTTATGCTCTGTCCGCATATCCCCTTTCATCTTCTATAGTGCCAATGCCAACTTACGCTAATAGCATATGATACCCCACGCTACCCAATTTTGTAAATACTATATACACTTCAGTGTATAATCCTATTGTCCTTAGATTATTTTCAGTATTTCACTGTGCTTGCATTTAGATTTATTTATTGTTGATTACCACTTGTATATGCTAATGGTCGACTTAGACTTAGTTTGATAAATAGTTTACGAGTGCATCCAAGAATTTTGTTTCTTGTGCACAAATTGAACCAACGACATTCTTTAGAATTTAAATTATGTAAGAAATAGAAGTAAGCTTCATCACTGACAGTAATAATAATAGTAGTAAGTGTTAAGAGTGCTATAAGAGCTACTAATATGTCCACGACCTTCTATAAGGACTTTAATGAATACATTAATTTGATCATCACAAAATCTACTTTCTATGCATACATTTAACAAAGAATGTTGCAATCTCTACTAAGAAGCTTAGAAAACCAGTTAGTAAATATCTACAATTAGAAAGAAGCTCTGAGACAAGATAATACATAAACATCATTTCCAATTTAAAGAAGCAGGAACATGGGTGCAATTAAAAGCTACAACAATGTAACGATCCATTTCCAGAGTAATGGGGTAAGCGAGTCGCAGCTTAATTATGCAAAAAAATCCCATTGGTAACCGTAAGAGCAATTTTCACCTACATAACTCAACAGGTGTTCCTTGGTTGACGTCTTTTCTTACATTAGCAATGGATCTTTTAATTTCTGACAGGCTAACTTACTTTTACTTACAGGTAATTAATACTTTACTTCAACTTTCAGTTTATTGGACTTCAAATATTAGGAGGCACGCTGAATACTATAATGGGGCAGCAATAAATCCAAATTCTCATTGTAGATTCAATAATCTCCAAAACATAAGATAATGAAATATTCCAGGAATCAATATTTCCCTTCGATGGACATTTGACTGTTTTTTGACCCCAAACCGTTACATGAACTTTTTTTTTGATATTTGACAATTTCATTTGACACTCGTTGTATTGTAGGGACTATTTTTTATAACCGGCGCATAATTTACAATTGCTTACACTTACCTATCTTGTAATGTTAATTTATTAAGGGTAGAAAAAGCAAAGTCAGTGGGAAGATTAAGATTAAGCATCCCTTTTGAAAATTTGTAGAATTTACAATCGAAGTCTTATTACTTATAGTGTGTTTAGGTAAATTTGAAAAAGTGATAATGGAAGTTTAGCCCAGAGAGCACTCTGACTGTGAGCATTGAGGGGAAGTTTGGAAAACAATTCGAGTGACATTTGTTGGTAGAATGGCGATGTACCTATTTGTGTCTTCACTTGGAGTGTTCAGTGAGGAGTAGAATGGGAGTAGATGATGCAAGTGTGTGGATGGAGAGAGACAGGGTTGACATTGACAGTGGAGAGTGGAGAGACAAGAGGGACGACTTACGATGAGACAAGGAGAGTGTTAGTGTAGATACATTTCAGTTTCTGTGCGGTGATCAGATCACGTCTCTTAAGTACAAACACCTAGGCACAGGTTGACATTTATGACAGACACAAGCCGAGGTGCTCTGCTCTCACAATCAGTGATTCTCCTGCTGTGTGACCTTATCTGCCTTCCAACCTCAGACTCAGACCATTTCTCCACACAACTCGGTCACCAGTGCCACAATCTTCCAATGCAACCCAATACCAATCCTACACTTATTTTAAACTATTATTCCCTTCCATCTACACAGCTAGCTACGCATAGTTTCTTTCTTACCTCCTTAATTTCCAAATGCTAGAAATACACGCATATTTAGTCATTATTACAAATATGCACTAACTGAAATTCATTGCATGCAATTAATTGTAGAAATTATAGCAAGACAGGAATGCGATGCAACTTCTACTGTCTACTAAAATGTTTTACTACTGTTTAGTTTAATGCTATAGTTTAAATTGAGGACCAAAAAGGAGGTTCAATGAAATTGGGTGTTTAGTCTTCTTGAGTAGCGTGGGATTTGTGAACAGTCATTTGGAGACATAAAGCAAAATGTAGAATAAAACAAAATGTCAATTCAATAGTGTGTAAGACATCCGTCCAATACTCTGTATTAGTCTGTAAGGTTCTTCAGTTCGTTAACCTACCTGAATATTTAAACACCGCTTAACATTTTTTATGTTCAGTAGCTCTTAATTTTGCTGTCTTGTTTTATTTTACACCCTGTAATTGAAGCGTACTGTGGCATACATTTTTATTTTCTGATTTTACAGTAAAGAAAAAGCTTTTCTGGGAATTTTTTACCAATTTCATTGAAACAGAGTTTCTTTGTTTCATGTTTATAGATAGAACAAAGTTTATTTAAGATTAGGTTCCTCCTGACTGAATAAAGTGAAGAAGACTGTATAGTTGTACTAAGTATGTACGCTGTATAAAAGTATTGTAAGTCTGAGGACCAACCTCCTAAATTTACGATTTGTCTAGAGTGCATGATGAGCAACGAAGAGTAGGTTTTAGTGCCCAATTAACCTCATTTCCAATGTGAGTTGAAGCCCACCCGGTTTTTCGTGAAATAAACAGTGCAGTAGTGGAAGGAATCCATTCAGTCTACTTGCCATTCCATTGTGTCTTTTTTGGAAAAACTCTTTAGCATTTACGTAGAATTTTGTTAGGAAATATTATACTTGTTCATCACTATTTAACTATTTAATACAAGTCTCCGCTTATAACACTATTATTCATTATTAATGCTCTAATATCATATTACTGTATATGTACGTAGTCACCCAAGAGCAACATAAGTGTTTAATAAATCGAAAATTCGTGTTTGTTGCAACTTTTGCTACAGGTGGCTACATATTGTACACATTATGCAGTATAGGTTAGCATTATGTATGGCATAGAATAATTATGAATGTATTAACTGAAGAGTTTGCGTATTTTATGCACATTGAATGTAAATGACTACAGTTTTTACACATAATAGTAAGACAAACGGCACCATGCAACTTAAATTGTAGAAAAAGCTTATTACAGGAATATTAAGTCAGAGTGTGGATTTTGCCGCTAACCAAACCAGTAAAAGTGAAATGTTTGTCGACATGAACAAGTGCGATAGGATACAGATAAGTATGAGATGGAAGATAGATTTAGATGATGTAGTTTATGTCAAGTAATTTAGCTGCAAAGTCAGTGAGTGTTTCACTCTCATTTGAATAAGCCAGTGGAAAAGAGAGGAAAGCACGAGCGAACGTAACAAACGATACTGGCACTCTCCTCTCATCATTCTCATTTCTCACCTAATTCCCAACAAAGAGCCAAATCACATACTAGCACATACCTACAATAACCATTACACAACAACTACTTACTGCCACTAGTCCCACTAATGCCATAAACAACACTTCGCTCATTCATTCCATTGAATTCCTTTGCCCTCTCTCTACTCCTTCAAGCTTTACTCTCAGTCTAAACATACAGAATGCAATTCAATGTGGGAATGCCAAACATTTACTTAAATGCAGCCGTTTACTTACGATTAGTGCCAAGATATCTTTAAAAATGTTGCCATACAAAACTGTGAAATTGAGATTACATTACATACATTAACATTGCATTAACATTGCATTTCGACTACTGAGGGACTATTTTGGCAAAATTTTAGCGAATATTTTGGAAATATTTAGCGACTATTTAGTGATTAACAGGTGATTATTTAGTGTCTAACCAGCGACTAATTAGGAAATACATAGAGGCTAATTGGCGTGTATTTATCCTGGTACACAGTAAATAATATATTGTAATTAAATATTTTATTGATTGCGTTTAAATACTTAAAAAAATAAAATTAGTGGTATTACCAAGGATGCAAAAACCCATGGGTTTTGGGCAAAAACCCTCGACCCATGGGTTTTTGTGGGTTTATGGGTTTTTGGGATTTTGACCTACTAAAACAGTGTAATATTCTGTGTTTATGGTTAATATTTATTCCTTTTGAGTCACAATATGATGAAAAATGATAGTTTTTAACTACTATTGACAAATATGTTCATATTTTGCAGGATAAACTGCAATTTGTTATGAAAATTACCGCGTGCATTGCATTCCCGCCTAGCAAAAACCCAAAAACCCCAAAAACCCATGGGTTTTTGATAAAAAAGTGGGTCGGGTTTTTGCTCAAAAACCCAATAACCCAAAAACCCTGGGTCGGCATCCCTGGGTATTACATATTCGAAATGTTTTGGTTGCAGAGGATGTGTAAAGGGTTTTAAGTTATGTAAAAATATTCAAATTGTTTGGTTGTACAATGTTTACTGTTTGCTAGCTCATTAAAAACACGGAAAAATAATTCTGTTAATTAGGTTTGCTATCATTATTTAACAAATTTCAATAAGTCGTAAGACAACCTAACTTTCATTACGACAACTACAAATAGTTTAATATTTTACTGTTTCTGAGTTGCTATTGAGTATGTTAGAAAAATGAGTTTAGTCTGCCGTAGGTATACATTAGATCATGTTGTATAATAGAGGAAAATCACACATCATTTATAGTCTACTAAATATCATGTGGAAGTATAGCCTATTAGTCCTGTCATGTGTACATTATTAAATGGGATCTGTGAAAGATCTTAAACAATAGATACTAATGTTATGAACGACCAATTATTATTGTGTACTCTTGTGAGTTACAATTGCCTAAGTAATGCATGCTAATAAGAAAGTAGTGCTATTTGATCATAAACTCTTAAGTGAACTACCAAAGGCATAATAATCATAATTCTTTCACTATCCGCCTAAATGTAACTACCTAATTATTCCTTGTAAGTTGTTGTTACCAAGTTTTCCCAATTGTCAGTCTTTCTCGGGACTTGGAAGGGCTATCTTCTCAAATCAAAGCAGCGGGACAAAATGCTACTCTTCTCAAACAGTCAGATATTATAAAAGACAGTAGGCAGCTAGACATGGACACAGCTAGAGAGACAGTTGAAAAAGAAACGCCTGATATTATTTTTACTTTACCTGTACCCAAGATATGATTATAGTAGAACACGCCACATAATAATATTATTATGTACTCGCTTTACAAATTAGGATTCGTCTACTTACATAGGCAACGCTCGCTATACAAGATATAATATCCTAGAATGGTTTAGTGTCTATTTTGTTTCCTATTGTTAGTCTGTGAATCGAAGGTATTCTTGGCGACTACATCTGCAACTACTTTTTATTTCTAATGTTCTTATGGACATTAAGTACATGCATATCTTGGATCTGATGTAGATACGTACATATTACAATGAATGCACACAGCCATAATGTGTTGTTTTAAAGTCCGTTTCTGCCCACAAATGTCTATGTCTTCACGAATTATGATTCCTGTACCATAGTGGCTGCTTAACAAATTAAAAGATATGCAAAACAGATGCGTGTTACATTACGATAGCTTCAATCGCTTCTACAATGCAGTAGCCTTTGCAACTTCGCTTTGATTAGAATATTGATACATTGCTAACAGGCTATCTGAGTTATAATGATTGTGAAAAGTGAGGACGCTTATCAAATCCAGGTTGCTTTTACTAAAAGACACCGTCGCATTGTCATTTTAGATATCAGATTTGCTCAATCCTTGTAACAGGACTGATAATTATTAACGAGGGTTCGTGCCAATTAAGTTCAGCAGTCCAACAATTTGCCTATCTGGACAGATCCAATTGCCAATTTGGAATTTAGGTTTCCAATAAAACCTACGGAATATCGTGTTTAATTAGTCGAAATTTAAATAAAGTCTGCAAATAATGGCATCCACCTTTAAATTAATTCAACAGATTCAACTCTAGGGATATGCTATACACCCACACAATGAAAAATGGAGTTTAACCGCATTCCAAGCAGGCTATCACAAAACCACAATGTGTAAATGGTGTAATGTCTATAGATGCCTTATCAGAAAGCAGTAGGTAATAATTTATACGTGTTTGATTGACAAAATGACTATTGTCTTTCCGCTGAAATGAATGTAAACTGCAAATAAAAATACAAAGACTTGTTGTTACAAGGTAGATGGAAAGCACTCTATACTTTGCCAATTTAAATAAACACGCAGACCAAAATAGAATGCAAGATCACAAAGCAGAGTTAAGAACAGCGATGATAAGTAAAACTATAATTTAATCGCTTCATCTGATCCCACCATACATTTATAATACTGAATGTTCTTTGTTCTGAGGTTTGTAGTACTAAATTGAAAATGAAGTAAGACAAAGACAAGTAGGTAGGTGGCTCGATTTGGTTAGATTCGTCTGACTTTTAAAATTGCAACGTAGGTTTATCCAAATCAAATTGAATCGAAGGTTGAAAGCGATCAGTTAACAATGGTAATATCTTCCTACATAAAACAGCATCGATATGCCAAATAAAAGCAAGACTCGGATATTCCTGTGTCACATTTACCCTTGACATGTAAAATATTTAAAATGAAATATTATAATTTATGCAAATAACATATGGCAAAAAGATCTAAAACACATCTCAAAAATCTTTAACATTTTAATTGAAAAGAATTCTTTTTTAAATCTTGAAACGATTATAAGCTTAAAATTTTGAATTTGTTGCATTGCTTTATTCAAAAATTCCCATTGATTTTTGTAAGCTTTGTTATACACATTCGATAATTGAAAATAAATTATTAGAGGAAACCTTGGTACGGACATTGCACTGAAGTCCATACTCATACTAATTGTATGGTAATATATAATTATTGCCTATGCAGACTAGAGATTGAATGTGGAGCAGCACTATGCAACTATTTATCGACAAAATTGGTTAAACAAATGAGTTTGGTGCAATGCAAGTAGGTAAGAGTTGTCGAAGAGAACAGAAGCCAGCAAGTCACAAATAAGTGACTCATTGTCAACTAAGCAGATCTGATCTGATATGTTCACTTACATTCGTGTAAATGGGGTGGAGGATCTCTGGAAAAGGCTCAATCTCGCCATCAACCATAAGAAGCAAAAAATGAACAAACTAAGCCTGTCTCAGACAAGTTGCGTAACGTTCCACCTAAACTTGTATAGCAGGTACATAATATCACCATCAACCACGATGCATAAGACTATCTCCCACAATATCTCAAATCTAATACAGCACAAATAGATATTAATACATCACAAACTGCTACGTATTAGTACCTATTCCCTTTTGTAGAAATATACCAACGTAAACCCAATACACCAAAAGATAAAAACCCAACTGATTTGATTTGGATAATTTGAAAGCGTAAGGAATTTGATGATGTAGAATGCCAGTTTTTTATTCAAACTTAAATGAAATCACTTTAAGTCCTATCATTCTAATGTCCAGCTGTATAGGGGAGCTAACTAGAACACTTTTGGTGCGTACGTTGTTTGTAGAGTTCATGAGGCATTTCACATGGAATACGTCCACCACTATCATTATGTAATCGCTATGCTAATTTCATGTTCCTCTGTAGTTATCATTACAAGACTTGCACTGGAACTAAATGCCGTTTAGTTTTTAAATTCTAGCTAGTACACCCTAATTCAATCAATATAAAAGACTGATTTTCACAGTTTGGGGTTTGCTTAGCAAGTATTAATAAGTACTAGTGATTAGATATTTAGTATTTCGTATGTCCTTCCACAAGTATCTTATGGCTATAATATCTTAATTTTTACTGTTGAAAGGCATCGTTTATTGACATTTTTGGCAAAACTGAAAATATCAAAATCGTATTCTTGAACTGGTAATCATTAATCGCAGTAGAAATAATAAAGTTCGTAATTGTATTTTTGATTATCAATTATCAATCAGTCTTGCGCCAGAAACCATGAACAAGAACCTTAAATGCAAAGTACAGGTTTTACCAACTTGCAATTATGATGTCCATTATAAAAGGAGAACTGGGTTGACAGACGAGTTTTTTCATTAGTCACATTTGCACATAATTTACAATTGAAAATATTTCCTAGTAAGTACAGGAATGCCAAAATTTTAGTACTGCTTAAACTCTAGCTGCACAACTGTAAAAAAGCAAAGTAAATTAAGCCTATAAATAGTAGTCAAATGTTTGTTAATTAGAAGGACAATGCAAATGGCAATAGAATTAAAGATTACAGCAAAATCATTTTAATTTTCATAAAATATTTTTAAATAATTAGCAACAGTTTCAATAATTTGCCAAAAATTGTCTTTCAGTTGTGGTACTATTTTCTACAGTTATTACTGATATATAGGTAATTGAATGCGTTAAAATATCATTTAAAATATGAATGGAGGAAATAGTGGGAAAGAAGATGTAATGCTATCTACTCTCGCGAGTGAAAAAGAATGTCGGTGCATATTAAGGACTTAAAGAAATGAAACGAATGTGGCACTGCAATGTAATCCAACTGATGAAAGTGAATGAGACAGACAAATATTTCGTACATTATACAAAAATGTACCTGGCTGGCTGTTTTTGGTATCTATTTATACCAAATAAGCTGACTGTTGTTATAGACAATATATCTGTGCTACAACAGATGAATAAATAGGGATAGTAGCCATAAAAATAAGCTAGTAAAAGCGTTTAGGATATAAAAGCCCTTTGCATACGACAACACTGAAGTGACGAAGAGACAAGAACCTGCAGTCCGGCTGGTTTGGTTTGACAATAGCTTAGCTGTGCTCCTGCTTTCAATTGTGCTGTTGTGTTGTGATATGGATTGTGGACGAAAGGACGAAATGGTCCAGAGCTGGAACTCTCCTTGATCTCTCTGTCCGTACAGAATGCATAGCATTCGAAAAAGTGATACTAAATCCACTCGGTATGTAATGTAGGTTTACAGTGTTAGCAGTTTACTTGTGTGGAGCTGCAGGTGACACATGACGAAGTTTTGACATTCAATGTCCAAATTTGGTCACACGCTTGCAAGGGGTCTCTCGCCAGCCAGTCAACTATAGCAGCCAAGGAAAAAGACGGCCAAAGCTAGTCAGAGAAGTATAATCAAGAAAAGTCATAATGCCAATGCCTGACTCTATACACAGGGATATCACGAACAAGTTCCAGATCTGAGAAGAGGAACTGAGCTCACTCATTCACTCTCATATCGTCAGGTCCCTAATACTCTCTCTTGTGCTTTTCGTTGAATGGAGAAAGAAAGAAGAGTGCAGATAGCTGACTTGTTTGGCTTGGCTCACTTTGGAAGTTCTACATCTACTTTTTGTACAAGGTTTTCCACTATAGTTACTCCCACCCCTCAAATAATACGCTATTTCTTTCTTTAGAAGATTTTTCACTTCCGGTCAAAATGTGAAGGGCAATCTCAATTGGATATAAACAGGGAATTCACTTCAATGGCCAATTATTACTTCTGCGAAAATACCCTTTTTGCGTTTTCTGTAAATAATTAATATCTTTTTAAAATATTGAGATATCATAAAAATTATATCAGGTAATTAATGATAATGGGCACTCATTTTGGCATAGCTTTAGATAAGTCTTAGAAACCTGTAGAATTAAATGAAGTAAATTTATTCGTGCATTATAAATGTCATTATGTAAATATGTAAAATATTCGTGCATATTTGTGTAAGTCAGTGCTGTTTTAGAAAATACATTTATTAAACGAGAGTCTCTTAAAGAGGCAAATGTTATGTAGAACCTTACTATGTGTTTGGTGGGTACTTGTTTATGTTTGGTTAGCACAAACGTGTGTGTATGTTAGGACATTGATGTACACTGGTATATTATTGCCGGAGTATGATACTGTGGTATTCCATGCATGGCACTAGTCACAATGAGAAAAATCTGGCGAAGAAGAAGAGCGGAAAAAATGAGAGAATTTATGGTCATAGTTAGATGTAGAAGTTCGGTTGAGTTCAGTGCAGTAGTGAGTAGTGTATGTAGAGGTGAAGAAAAAATGATAACCTCTAACTACCTAAGCATACCCTAGCTGATAATAATAATACGGATTTAATTAGGAGGTGGATTTAAGGCAGCACATATTATGACCACAACATAACAGACATTGCTCCTTGCCTAACATTGTTACTCTGCCAATGACTGACTCCCTTTGCGGTCAGATAGAAGCACATTAAACAGATACTTTGGTTTTGTATAAGCAGAACCATTAAAAATTATGTTCCATTTGCTCTTAAGTGTTTCGCCAAAGGAGAGTTTCTAAAGGACCCCATCCACATGGTCACAGTCTCACAATAGAATAATACCTTGTAGAGTAGTGCAATATATGTGCCCCACCTGAAATCGTTGCGTAGCTAACTTTGTAATTTGTAAACCAAGTGAGAGGATTCCATAAAATCTTTGGTTTTATTTCTCCATTCACTTAAAAATTGAGAAGTGATTTTTCATTTTGAGAGTTCATTTGAAATTGAAAGATATAACACACTATTGCTAAAATAGCGATCAGAACATTATAAGGGAAAATGATAAATGCAGCTCTAAGCAGAAGAGGTTTACACACACTCCGACTCCTACGTACAATAAAAAGCGAAGCTGTGCTAACACTAACCATAAACTTTGAGAATTAATATGCACATGCAGAGATAGTGCATGTTGGGGAATAGAGTGTGATGAAGTAAGTGGCGAGGACAGCAGAAATCCAAGAACTGCAGAATTAATATGGAACTGCAATGAATGTGCAACGGAGGGTAAGGCAAGGAAGGCAAAGGCCGCACTGTCATAAACATGTCAATAGTGGCTTCTTTTATTTTTACCCAAACCCTATCTTTAGATATTCACATCACATAGCTAAAGTGAAGTCAACCACGGAAATTACCATTCACCACCGTCACATCACATCAACACCAAAAACCAAACTAAACAACTCGATCTGTACCACGAGAGACTTCAATCTACACACTCAGCATCCATAATAATCAGGGAACCTCCATCTCTGTCTCTCTCAGCTTCCCAGTCTCATCCGCAGCTCAACCACCGCCATCCTCACTCACCTTCCCTATACTCCACACAAATGACTATTAAGACTACATTTTATAATTCCGGGCTCACTTAACATATTAATATCTAACTAAGTTAAATTCTATGTGTGTGCAGTAGAGTACACGCAATACAAACACCTTCAGTTATTCCTCTGCTTAGACCTCAGATCTGAGAAGAGTTGTTTTCCAAAACAAAAAACGGAGGCAGCTTAGCATCTTTCTGTATCAGTAATGTATGCAGAATTAAAAGTTGTTTCATTTCTATTCATGCATCTTAGACTGTCTCACTAGTCTGACTGAATATGCATGTAAGCTGGGGGATTATAGAAAACCCGCCATCACAACTTTATTGCGGGTAAACCCAGCCACCCCAACTTCAGTCACAGGGTTAAAAAAATGTGAAACTATAAACCGTTATTACCAAAATCAATCTCTTGTAAGCTAAACTATTTCAACTAAACATTTATTTATTGTATAGGAAAATCCATTGTCCTTATATTAGACACTCTTTGTTATATTCCTGCTTCAAATCCAAAACCCTATTTAAATTATATTCCACAATTAAAAACTAGTTGCTCCAAAGAATCTTGTGGGCACAATTGTTTTGAACTACAATCCAAATTATTCATAGAGTCATGGCTTAACTCAAGTATTCTCAATTAAGGATTAATCAGTACCAATTACATCTTTCTAGTAAACAACTCTTAATTTCTTCTAAAACATGTAATGAATGTCCATTCGGTATTCGGTAAGAAGTAGAAGTTATTTGAGAATAAATTACTCCCATTCGCCAGAATGTTTCTTACTTGAATACTAATACTAACTAAGAGTACAAGTGATGGCTATGTTATTGCTTGAGGTACATCCAATGAACAGAATTTTGGAATACAGGCAGCGGGTCTACCACCAACTAAGACTTTGGGAACATAACTCATATATTCCGTTTCGCATTTCTTTTTACAGGCACTAAAATGTAATTTAATTTCGTATCGTATATTGATCTAGCCTTGCATCAAGCACATTTGACATTAAATGTTGCATTACCTCACAACATGATGTAATAAATTTGATAAATTTAGCATACACTGGAATGTCTTCAGCTTGCACTCCGAATAGAAATAAATATGTCGACACGTACTTTACTAAATGGCACACGGCATCATATTTCTGTCAGATGCTATATTGTACACTAAAAATAAAGAGAACTAAATCAATAATTCAATACATACCTACGAGTAAATTGAACATGAATCATGGTGCCATAACTACTCAACTACAAAATCGAAACGATTTCGTGTATTTGGTTTCCCTTATGGATGTCTTCAAATAGGATTTGGATGAATTAGGTGGCAATGGTGGCACTGCCAACTGAATAAGTATAATTGCATTAAATAATTTCATACCCAATGTAATCAAAGTTTCTACTTTCTAGAAAAAATTATATGGAATGCATTGTAGAGGTAGCTTCATCCTCGTGATATGTTTTCGTTAACCCATGTTCTTTGTAGAAGCGAACTGCAATTAATTGCAGTTAGGAAAAATTAGCCATAAGTTTCACCTGAATAGTGTTAGAATTATTGATTAGATGGAGAAAAAGGTGCAGCAGTTGTTGGTACTTTGAGTTACTAGGAGTAGTGAAGGAAGAGGAGAAGATAGAGAGAAACGCATTGGAAAGGAGATAGAAGGAATAGGTGGACTGGAGGAATGTGATGAGAATTGAGAACGGTTGATGTAATGCAGGGTGATCTGATTGCCTATTCATTATTAAGAAGTGTTGACGTTAATAATAGTGTAAGATGGGATTGTAGTAAAGCGAGTGAGACGCAGAGACCGAGAGCGATTAATCTTAAGATTCATTGAATATGCCACTACACGGATGACATGTCAAACGTCAAGATTCTTTTCACAGATTAGGATCTGAGTGCTTCTCATTCTTAGCAAAGGATTCATCTTTCCTTCCACTTCTCTCTCCACCAACTCCTTTCTTTCCTGCGCACTACATGAGTAGGTACTTATAATATTATGACTCCAGTTAGTTTAGACTTCAGACTGACAATGAATTACTGGGTTTTTTTAACGGGGATGTAATAATATTATTACGCTACTAATATAGGTGGCTACCCTAGTATAAATCATATTTATTACTTATCTTTTCTATTCTCTATCATCTGTGTCCTAGAAAATATACATACTACTCCACTCTGCTAATTGATACAATATTAGTGTACTTTAATGATGCCTATTTAAGTTAATTCAAATGACAAGAAAAATGCAACATACTTTACATAAATGAAATCAAGATTCTACTTTCATAGGTACTAAAAGGATATGCAGGAGTAATTTTAATTTAATTTCCGATGAATTATAAACCTTTTTTACTAAAAAAATTTTTTCTTGTTCGGCTTTTACACATTTTCTACTTTCTGTACAATTACAAGACAGTAGGCAGTTACTTGTTATTGCATGCCTTGTAAATCCAGTTCGGAGGGTTGACTCTAAAGAGGGTTTGGGAAAGGTTAATTATCCAGAGCAAGAATGATAGCTAAAGGAAAACCGTTTGGCTAGTTGATTAAGTTGGAGAATCTGGAGGGCCCAGGTTGCTTCGACCGAGGCTATTTATTTTGATGTGGGTGGACATGATGTTCACCTTTCAGGCTGACATTAAATTGGCTTTAGTGCAAAGGTCATGTTTTTCCAGTTGTATAACAAACAACATTCATACATGTGTGTGGTACATCTCGTAAATACACTGGCTGCACATGCATGCTCCAGAATGAAGCTAATATACTTAAACGGATACATTTACCAAGCTCGGTTATTTTTATGGACACAGGTATGCACTGTCCACTGTCCAATTTGAACTGAAGAATGCATTATTATATGCCATATATACATTGGCAATGAGGACATGAAAACAAAATCCTCTTTTACAATGATATTTTTTAAATTTTGGCTCATGCATTATGCTAGAGTGCTTTGTGTAGCTAAAGAATGCTGGTAACTGATTTGTTTTTCTTGGCAAGATATTTAAATATTCTTTGAGAAAGTCCTTGAGACGTTTTTGTCTGTGCAATAAGGCAATAGGTATGCGTTGCAAGAATAAATATATCTGTGGCGAATGTTTGTTAAAGAGAAAAGAATGTTGGCAATGGCGATTGTTGAAATGACCTGGAGACCCTGTGCTGTTTTGTATGCCAACTGCCAAGCCAACAATGGACTTTGGCATCATATTCATCATTTTAGTCATAATCACCGTAAATTCGTAGAAAGGTATAATATATTTTAACGGACATTCATTGCATCAAGGTCAGTCAACTCCACTGAAGCTAAGCAAAATTTAATCATAGTGCTGAAGTGCTAATCGTAAACTCATCTGCACACTTTATACAGGCTAAAGCTCAGTATTTACTTATATAATTAATGGAAATTTGTGGAGAATATTGAATAATGCTAAGTGCACATTTTACAAGACAGCTATTGATTATTTTCATTATTTTGATTTGGTAGGAAAAATATTGCAGATATACAAAAATATTAAATTATTCAATGTATTCAGCATAATACTATAATTATAAAGTGGCTGAAGTATCGCTGCCTGTAAAAGTTCTACGTTAAGGTAATTTAATATCAAAATTCACCGTTTACGAAATAAAGTAGCTATGGTGTACTTATATGGTAAAATATTCATGAATCTGGCGTATAATGACAGAGGGACAAGGATAGTGAGTTATTGTAGCAGGAAGTTTGTTAGTATGATAGAGAATTTCGATTTTATCTTAGGAGCAAAGTAAACTGATTGTGGATTTGGTTGAAATCCATCATGTGTCAAAAAGAACTGTGTCCGTAAAGATCCCCACAATCCGTGTTCAGATTTAACAATGGCGATTCATGTTTCTACCACAGCGGTTATTGTAGCACTCCTATTATGTCACATTAACACCAGAAGAAATCTTGACAGCTCAAAAGATTGACAAATGAAAGTTAGACAGAGTTGGTTGGAAATGAGGAGGCTGAGCTGATGTTATTCCATGGAGATTTTTTCGCCTCCTATTTTTCCCAAAACAAGACTGGATCAAAGAGAAACTAGAAACCAGGGAAAATTCTCACATCTGCTTCGATCAATCAAACGTCTCATCTCCACGTGTGTGACAAATCTTTTATGTACACCAAAAGTTTATCGCATTAGATATCGTTGTGGGCCGTGTGCAGCCAATTAAGGCCAACAACAGTTACTAGTTTCAATCGCAACCAATCAATGCCTTCTTCACTGGAGTTATTGACAGAAGAAACTACACCTAGAAATTACTGCTACAGTTTTATTACAGAATGTTCTTCATCCTATTCCTTGGAATTCATTATCTAAAAATGCTATGCATCTGCAGCCGCTGAAGTTTTTCAGTGGAATGAAGTATCATATGGAGTCATCAATTATGGCAATAAGTGTAAATAGCGTTATTCTAAAATAATTACTTGGATCGGCTCTTGTACTGCTAAATTTATTAGTTTACTTAAAAATTTCAATCCCCAGCTTCATTGTGATGCTATGGGCATTCTGCTTTTCAATGTTATTTATATGACTGAAGTGTGAATAATAAAGCATGAATAGGTATGTAGCATTAAGTGAATAAATTGCTTTGTTTTTAGAGGTGTGTGTATTAAATTATGTGGCTAAGGGTGTCAGTGAATTAATAGATGTGACATTTAACTGTTATTGGGTACACAAGTCCATTATACCCAAAAAAGCAGAAAGTTATTGTTGGTTATTGGCAAAGATAATGATGCTACTATATATCGCTTTGTGTGAGGACTTTTATGTTACTGCATTGAAGTAGAGAAACTGTTTACAGGAGATGAATGATGATGTTAAGATGGAGAAGAGTGGCACTTCTAACGGTTATGTATGTTTGTACGTGTAGATGAAAGTGTAGAGATAAAAGCAATAAATGTAAGCGATGTAGTAGCAGCGTATGTTTGGAGAGAGAGCCAAAGGTGCGTCGCTTGCATAATAATAAATATCATTTCGGCTCTCAGTAAAAGTAAATGGTGGTGGATAATAGTGGAACATAACATTAGTGTTGTGTGCATTGCTATTGTGTTACAGTCGTTTGTATAAGAGGCAGAGAGCAGAGTCTCCCAAAGCAGCCTCTTCCTCTCCATCGACAATAAAATGATGAAAAACGCAGCGGGTGTCTCTTTACAAGATATTCCATGACCTAGGCTACCAGTACATTTTCCGTGCCAGTTCATCGTTAACAGTAGATCATCGAAGGTAGACTAGACTACTGACGTAGACAGACAGATATTAGGATCGGATCATTATGCTCTGGGGAATGTCAAAATAGTCAAAGTGCCTCTGAGTTATTCCCAAAATACCAGTCCATTACTTCCATTCACCCTTCCACTTTCAGTTTCCTCCTTTCAGTCCCTCCACTCTGAATTACACAACGTTTGCACTACTCTCACTATTACATCATTGCGGTTGTGGACACTGCCTTTATTACGGTTAGGACAACCTTTCTTGCCAGTCAGGGGACCTTAGGTGACAACCATTCAGACATTATGGATACTACTATTATTAACAATAATAACTAGCAACTTACACAAATACATTACCTCACTTTTTGGACTCCTATTCTCATTCCGCTTCACTCGCACATTACATCCAGGCACTGGCAATAAATATCCTACACTGTGACAACCTTTATGCATACGTGATTTCCGAATCAACTATTTCTATACCCAACAAGGTCAAAATATTCTTCCCCTTAATGGTCATAACTCCTCTCCACCACAATACAGATCTATTTTGTACTTTTATAATACTAAATACAGAATTCCGAAACTAAAACTTGAAAAAGAATCCTCAAAAATGTTGAACTTGCCTGTTTAAGGGTTTACATTAGATGCAGCTTAATAAGTATTGAACTAGTCGCCTATTTAATTATTTATTGCCTACACAAAATTTACTATAAATAACAGTTTGATTCCTCTATTTATTAGTAGGAAGAAAAAGAAATACATTGCCTTCCCCTCAATAATTATTACGGCAGGTTGTTTGAGGCTGAAGTCAGATTCTCCTTACGCTGAATTTGCTATCTTAAATATTATTAAGCAATAGACACTGCTGTAGAGCAATGTGTTGTCTAGCTGTCCATCTGTCAGCTCTATAATTCGAAAACATATTAGGAGAATTCATTTAAGCTGTTTATATAATTGGAAACTTTTGTTCTTATATTTCTGAAAAACGAAAAGAAACTGTGTATCCTACATATGGTCATATATGATAGCGTTAAGATTGGTATAACGGTCATGATCGCCTTTCGTTTATTGCGGTAATAGAGTAACATATACTTTACAAATAGAAAACCGATTGCCTGTAAATAATTAGTGAATTATTGAGTAGTGGATTCTAACCAACTGCTTATCATTCAATATACTTTGTTTAGCTCTATAACAATAAGTTTGATAGTTTAATTGTTTGAACTTTGATAGTTTAATGGTAAGATTTGCCTTAAATGCGAGTTAATAAAGAAATTAATTGGTAGATTCCTCTTCAATTGGGGATTAGACCTGAAGTTACATAATCTAAAGGAGTTACGCCTTAAGCCTCTGTATAAACCTCCGTAGAACTCACATATTGCTTGAAGCAGTGTAGTATAACATGAACAAAGTCCGACAGTCCGACCGGGTCATAAGAATTTTGGCTAGGGACCTTGGTTATGTAACTAGTGATATTTGAATGTAATATGTGCCTTATTACATGGTAAACGGTTGGCTACAAAACAATGTTTCTATTTTTCAATGTGTCTGGAATTGTCTTAATTTCGTCGGGTGGGGTCAATTCATCTGACTCGACTCGGCGACTAACAAAACAGATCTTTATCGAAATTTCATCCTCTAAGTTCATCTCTCTTCACTAATGTATACAATTCCAATGACAAACGCAATAACAGAAACCTCCCTGTGTACAACACAATTTACTACAGTGTGGCATGTCTCTCTGAGTATTGAAGAGATAGGAGAGGATGAGAAAAGAATGCACTTGACTGGTTGTAGCTGCATTGGCATGTGTTGTGTATTTACAATTCAGAGCACAATTAATTAACGCGACATGACGTGTAGTTGTAATTGAATAGAGGTTTCTATCTGTTGATTGCAGAAGAAAGTACAACGGCAGAGAATGAGATTCCTGTCTTCCACAGTACCACAATCACAACTACATTGAGACCTCATCACAAGGATAACCTCATGGCAGAGTCGATGAAGAAGAAGCGACTTCTCAAGTTCCTCAGACACTTCCGCCTGGATTTTTCCAAATTCGACACAACTTGCATGAAGAGAGAAGGACGTGGAGTGCAGGCCCCGCCTGTGCCCAACGCTCGCATCACAAAATATACCAGGTAACCTATAAATGCATCTCTTCGGGAACACTTGTGTTCTGTCTCTCAAATACTTTCAAATTGTATATTTATCCGTCAATTACTCTCATTCTGTCGCTCTGCCCTGACCTCACCTCAATTAAATATCTTTCTCCGTGTCACTTGCCACATGTCTTTGCCACACTCGTGTATCTTCTGTGACTTAATGTATGGAGGTAGATTTCTGGATATGCTATTCTCATCCTACGTTGTTCTATTTTGTTCTATTTTTCTGATATTTAGTCATCTTATATATTGCCCATAAGGACAGAGTTTTCTTCAACATTCATGCATAAAATAACCTTAATTGTGAAATCAAACCACCTTTGAAATGGTGGATACTACGATTTCAATGCTGGAGGTCTGCCGTATAAATTCAATCCTAGTTTCTATGTAAAAAGTATTTTGTTCTTGATAAACGTATATTCACTTTATTAGTAAATAACGTATTCGTAATTATGGATATTGAAGGTTCACAGTTCATTGAGTAAGCGGCCTTAAAGAGGTTTTTCATTATATATTATATATTCATTATATTATATTATATTCATTGTCAAATTATTAATAATGATTCATTAATGAAAACTTGCAAAAATGCCCATCAATATAGAAACTCAAATTCTATCCATACCTTTAAATAGGAATGTTTTTTCTGAAACTTAACGATAACCTTGAAAAAACAATGATAAAGCACCATGTTCGTATAATGAAGGTAAATGTTGCCATTAAATTCGTAACTTGATTTACGAATTAGCCCATTTGTTTTCTGTAATTATAATTTGTTACCAGTAATGTACCTATAATGTTTGTTTTGTAGACGGAGGAATCGGACGCGACCAAGGAACCATTACGCTATGGCAATGTACGAATGCTTAGAAGGGTATGAATTTCCTCCAGAGTCGGCTGACCGAATGTTTTGCTCTCGGAACAAATGGGTTGGACCAACTCCTGTGTGTCTTCAGAAAGGTGAGGTCATGGTCTCAGACGGAAAGTGCATCCCTACTGTTTATCTAAGACTAGAAAAGTGTTTTGTATATTCATAGATTTTTTGCTAGTTATTGAATTATCACATCATCTCTTCTCCAGTTCATTACTTTTAGAGGCAGTAAGTACGGAACTAACTATTAACTACATAAATAGTGGGGAGTAACGAAGAGGAGACTGATGTGTATTTATCTAAAGAAACCTTAATGCATTCTGTTGCCACATAAAATACGTGTCTAATGGGGCATGATATTTATTTCAGAAAATTCCCTTTTAAAGTGCAGCGTGGAATTAATTGTAGTAAGTAGTTAAATTGGAGTCGACTGGCAGCTAAGTAATTGCATTGATTATCTACTAGGTGTTATTTATGGATTTGATTGCACACATCATCACAAAATTTAGTGTGGTGAGATGAAGTGTGAAAATTGCAGCCTGAGATGATTAATCAGGTGAAAATTACAAGGTTGATGGAGCCAAACTAAAAAACGAAACTATTTTCCCTCTTGGTTGTTTGACATGACACTTTTGGATAAGTCAGTTACTTTGTTTGGTATAATGCAGACTCTGTAGATAGTAAAATGTTGCAGGCGGGCTGCATGGAAACATTATTGAGGAAGATGTGGTAATGGGAGTGCGAGTAGGATTACCCGTTATCCATGTCCCATCCTTTTGAGACGTAACTCACGTAACTCATTGAGCTAACTAAGTCATCGTAAACATAGACTGAGGTCGAATCCCACTGTAATGGTGACGGCAACACAAATCTTTACCCAAAGGAAAGGGAGTTATAATAGCGACTTCAATAACAACCACACCACATAATATGACCTCTATTTAAAAAACACGTTTGCTATTTTAGGAAGCATCGACGAGTCGGAGTGCTTTAAATGCGAACAAATCTGTTCTGTGGATGAACACGGGGATACTAATGTCACTTGCTCTTGCTACTCTGGCTACGAGATGATCAACGGAACATGTCAGGATTATGACGAGTGTGCTGTCAACAACGGAGGATGCAGCGGCATTTGTTTTAACAAACCAGGCTCCTTTCAATGCTTTTGTCCGTCAGGATTCCAAGTTGGTCCTGATGGAAAGAATTGCATCGACAGAAATGAGTGTCTTCTGCGAAATGGCCATGGACCTTGTCAAGATACGTGTATGAATAGTCCAGGCAGCTATAGCTGCAGCTGTGAACGAATTACTGGCACTCGTCTTGCCTCAGATAAGGTATTTCTTACTTATTCAAATAATTTTATTCTCTTCTGTGACTTTCTGCGTGATTTCTCTGATTTATTTTGTAGGTAACCAATCTTGCTAGATTTATTTTATTATATTCAGGAAATGTTACACATAGACACTCTGTAATTGTAAACCATTTGAAAAGCTGTCTAGACTGTTCAATATTCAACCCATCTTTATGGCAAATCTAATAATTTTTCATCATTAGTGATTTCTTATCAAAAATGAATACATTAATCTTCTTTTCTGTCATGTTTTTATTCCCCATGTTCTAAAAACACATAAAAACAAGCGCCTACAATATTTCCTGTCCACAGCAACTAACAACATAGTCAAGCGTACAATTTCTTATATTTCCCCATATTTTTGTACTTGTATTCTTACTTTTTTTTACTTAAGTTTGTATTTTGTATTGAAACACTCACCAATCAAAGGGGGCAAATAAGAATGGTTTTTATGCTCCTCTTGAGAGTTAACTTGTCTGCTAAAGTGAGTAGGTAATGATTTATCATTGACAGGAATTCAACTCAAAAGTGGAAATCCGATTTTTCTGTTTCCTTACTTAACCAAGTTATTTTTTCTTTCAGCATTCTTGTGAGGACATCAACGAATGCAACGAGGACAACAATTTCGGCTGCAGTCACATGTGTCTAAACACTTTTGGCAATGCATTCTGTGCTTGTCCCAAAGGACTCATCCTCTCTTCGACAGACTACAAAACATGTCTCTCTGAGCACACGGAAACTCCTCCAGAGAATCTAGAGTTGCAAAATATCGTTGATTGTCCCCCTGGCTCCACACCTGATGTCGACAACTCCAGAATATGCGTCGAGCATGAAGACTGCACTGTGGACAACGGAGGCTGTGATCACATTTGTGTCCCATCAGGAACCTTTCGTTTCTGTTCTTGTCGCTCTGGGTTTGAACTCCTCAATGAAACCGCTTGCACAGATATCAATGAATGCGATCAAGAAAATGGTGGATGCGATCAACAATGCTTAAACATCCCTGGAGGTCACCTCTGCGATTGCAATGACGGCTACCAACTTTCAGACGATAAAAAATCTTGCAAAGGTTCTTAAACTAACTTTGCTCCCAATTGTCCATTTATTTACTGCATTCATAATTTTATGCAACATATTTTAAATATTTGTTACTTTCCAAATAGGGAAAAGTTGTGAGGAGTTGCCACAATGGCCAAATATGTCTGGGTGGGAATGTGAGCAAAAGGATTCAGTAATTGGGCCTACCGAGAGTCCCCAGCACTTTGTAGGAGCCAAATGTAAACCAAGGTGTCTTCCAGGGTTCTCCCTGCACTTTCTTGGCCAACAGGTCTACGATACGCTTGTGAAGGAAGCTGACAGTGTAATTACGTGCGGTGAAAATGGGAAATGGTCTAGTGAAGACTTGTTGACAAATCCGCTGCAATGCATCTCATCAAGTTGTAAGAAACTGCCGGAACCCAAACACGGCTCTCTGTTTCCAGACACTTGTTTGTCTGACAATGTCCCACTAAACAGTCAGTGTCTAGTTCTGTGTTCACCAGGCTACTATCCAAAAAACGGTCGCATGAGAACTTGTTCCAAAGGCTTTCGCTGGTTCCCCGAAGATAATCCGCTTTGTATCCGGTTACCCCCTACACCCCGACCTTACATTCACTGTCCGTCTGATGTAGAAGTAGACCTCAAACCTGGACAGTCTTCATCCTATGTCAAGATCCCTCAACCTCAAGCTAATATGGATTGGTACAGGTACGACCACGCTCTTTGTACACTTACTATGCATTATTCTCACTACAAAGGAGATTCACATCGCACTCGACCAATTGATTAATACACACGATATACGAGGACATGACATAACTCGGCTCAACATTACTGCCAGTGTACACCTTGTAGATTATATACTTTGATAAGCTGGATAGTAAAAAGTGAAGAAACATCACCCTGTATACTAGTGACTTTATTTTTTATCTTTTGTGACATAAAGCTGAAGTAGCGTGTAATTGGCATGTATTCATGTACAATACATTTGTGTAATATTATTACACTTTACATCCTCCTTTGACACTTGTAAACTAAATGAGCCTTGTGTATTTCATTGTGTGGGCACATGGCTTCTAACATTTGTTCCCTTTGTTACACCAATAGGTATGTGGAAGCTGACCCACCCTGGGCAAAGAATTTAGAATGGGATGTTCCTGCGGGTGTTACTCAAGTAGTCTTTACTGCACGGAGCCCTATATCCAACGATACAGCCACATGTCATTTCAAAATACACGTAGTTGGTAAGTCAAACAATTTTGTAGTTTAGATGAGTGCAATTATTGACATTCTTGCCTACTTACTCTAACTAATTCCAATTTAAAGCAATTGATTGTATAATTATAGATGTATGTAGTAAATTCATACAAGAATTTTGCCATTAATGAATGGTATAATTATTATTCTATTGCAGATAAAGAAGCACCGCGCGTTCAAGGATGTCCTACCTCTTTTGAAATTCGCCTGAGTCCCGGAGAAACTGCAAGAGAAGTTTGGTGGTCCGAACCGAAGTTTACTGACAATGTGAAACTGCATTACGTTCAACAAAGTCATTCCCCAGGGCATTTAATGTCAAGAGGGGCTCACCACATTAGTTTTATTGCGGGAGACGCTGAGGGCAACAAAGCCCGTTGCTCATTCACCATCACAGTTCACGGTTGGCTACAGATTTAGAACTTTTGAATTAATAATTTCAATTGACCTGCCACGAATGTTTATACAGACGTAGTGGTGCTTAATGATTTGTAACTTTTTCTTTTGATTTATAGGGTCAGAGGATTATGAAATGTCCGACTACTCATTTTACTCGGGGTCCAACTCCTATAGACACATGGTGATTTGCCCCAATCTTAAAACAGGCCGTTGGACGTTACACTATGCTTACTACTTACCACCTGGTTGTCGATATCACTCACAAGGACTCTTCTCAAAGTTATTCAAGCAAAACACATACCGCAACCTTTTACCTCGGCTAAGGAGAAGAACACCCTCACATTAATTATGCTCATCTTTTACTATAAGTGTTGAAAATAAAGGGTTTATAGTATCTATTGATCGAAGGGCTATAATATACTATCTATATGTGCAGAAAGTTCAGGATATAGATGTAAATATAATTAAGTGTAAAATGAAGTACTAATAATGCAGGGGCCAACTGAAATTCTGTACTTAAGGTTGTGGAAATTGTACATTCGATGGTTTAAAGCAAGTGTAGCGACAAAAAGAACTGTGACAGTAGTTCCTCAATATTTGCCTTTTTCCATGATATTATTATTAATTATGGCATGGTACCTCTTAACTGCCAGGTATGGAAAAAACGTCGTAAGCAAGTAATTCGAAAGCAACATGTAATCGTGGAGTCAACAATTAGAAAATGTTTAGAATACCACATATTCACAGTTTGGTATTCTAATATCACCTGGCTAACCTTATACCATTCTAGAAAAGCACATCTATACTACTGTCCACGAAGGTCTGCGTTGAACACTTTCATGCTTTTTGTATAACATTTATAATGTAATCAGCATATCTGATATTTCTGGGAGGTAAAAATGTATTATTGGCATCCTAAATTAATATTGTGCACTTTAATTATCTGGCGTGATTCAGGTATCGTAATTTAATTAACAGTATTAGATGTAATTTTGGTCTTTCTTGTCACCGCCATAAAATATTGATTCTGATTACTAAAGCTACTTATATATTGTAGAAAAACCTTTACAAACGCCTCAAATTAACTGAATCAGTCATCGCAAATTAAAGAATCTGGATAATCAATTATTGTTATTATTGAATATCAACTACACATTAAAGAAGTCTTCCATATAAATAATGAAAAAACTACTAGTATAAAATGTGGTTCAGTATATGGGAGTTTTTTATCCTCTTAAATAACCCAGAAACCCTTATTGAAATTATCTCCCTCATACTACAACAGGCAATGAAATAGCCCTCTTTTACCATTTTTGCACTGCTCTCTTCATTTTAACACTGGTAATTAAAATAAACAGATGCAGTATTGCGTAATTGTAAATATATGAGACAAAGAAACATTTAGTTTCCAACCATGTGATGACATGTATTATTGGAGTAGAACAAATGAACAAATACACCAATTAAAATATTTAATTACCTGTCGCACCAATTAATAAATTTGATTTTGGAAAAAAAGCTCGTGAACCATGCTATGAGTATAGCAGAGTTTCTGTTAGAACCTCAAGTAGGGCAGATGTATATAATATAGAAATGCAAACTCCCTGAAATTACCCGTATTTGTATAGTATAAATTTAATTATTTACTTCCTTTAAGTTATAAAATATTATTTGTAATAAACTATGTATTTAAAACATCACATAAGCTTTGGTAATAATTGTAATAAGGATCTAAGAAAAATTCGGTATATTTAATCCTATGTACGAAGCATAGTATGTTATTTATAACTATTACACAGTAATAAAAATTTATTAAGATATTGAAGCAAAATGTTGTTACACAGTTAGGCTACTACGATAGTGAAATATTAAATAAATCTCAGTGTTCGATACTGTATATTTAAATATAATGGAAATATGAAAGTTTAAATTGTTTGAATATAAAGAATCTTTAACAACTGAGCAGTACTTGTCGGCATGTTATTTGCGCTTTCATTATTGTGTCAAGTATTCATCTTATTGAGTCTTTAATAACTCTTTAATAGCTTTAATCATACATCAACTTGTGACAGTATTACTCAAAACTTTCCTAAAATGCTTTCAAAATTAATTGCTTCACTTTTTTATGGGAAATCATAGGTACACAACCTAAACTGAACGGAAACATGAATAAGGGTTTTCCTCCTGCACGAGTGAAAGCTTAAAGAGGGAAAATGCATTCGGCTCTTAGAATTTTCGTCTACAAGAGAAGCATAAGATGAAATAAAACTGAGGTACAGTCCTCACCAAGTTTGTATGCACTTTGCCTGGCAGAACGTGCAATGGAAGCATTCTCTCATTGGGTGAAAATGAATAAAAATGACGTAATTTATTTAAATGCGGGGCCCTGATTGACTGAATAAAATTCGTGATCATGGAAACAAATTACCAAATCACTTAGCTCAAATTTAAATAAATTAGGTCATTTTATTCATTTTCACCCAATGAGAGAATGCTTGCATTGCACGTTCTGCCAGGCAAAGTGCATACAAACTTGGTGAGGACTGTAAATGAAGCATCGGAAAAAGTGGTAATAATAAGCACGAGAAAGTTTAAAAGGAAAAATGAAAGAGAGTGGTATACAGTATAGACAATGCTCATTGTACTTTAATACTGCAAGTGCATGTTGCATAATTGCATTATTGCATGTTAAAAAGGCAAACATTTAAACTTCGGTACATGAAAGAGGCTTCCACAGTAAAACATTCACCAACCCGCTGCATTTATTTTATACCCCAACATTTTTGTTGCCAAACGTAACAGAAACCTTATTTAATATTGCATTTCATTCAGTACTAGCTATTTTTAGGAAAAATGACATATATCTTTTATGCGTAGAAAATCTGAGAAATACCAGCGGGCACAAATATGATAAATTGCAGGATTTGCACCTGACTTGGTCTTTTGATACTCGACACAGCCGCCGCGGAATGTAAGGAAGCGGTTCCGACTTCTAATATATGCGACTCTAGGTTTAGAACTTGGAGGGAGGGAAGACTCGACTGCTATGGATTGTCAAGTGAATCAATCACTCAAAAACTCTGTTCGTCCATCTTTGAAATTTTAACACTTTCAGGTAAAATTTTCTAATATTATTTTTTCAAGAAAAGCCCTTTAAATATGTTTATCAAACTGTCTTAAATACATCTCATGAATTAACAGTCAGATATTTTTGACGATTTAGGCAGTAGTTTGTTATTTTAATTCGAATTGCACCAATTAACAAATACCATTGGCAAATTGACATAAAGTGAGTGTCGACTATTCTCAAAGCCAGTGTCTTCCAAGCAACGAAACTACAAAACAGTAATTTAATCTCATTTTGTGACTGCACGACGCACGCATCCTCATCCTTATTCCCCGTTGGTCTTTATTTCTTTGTAAAGTATACCGTGGTTCCCATTTAGTAAATATTTGTTCAGGTGTCAGATGTACTAACTATCAGTTATGTAAGCTCGGCTGTGTGGTGTTTTGGCATTCAGTCTTCAGAGAGCTCGCTAATTTAATTGATTAAAGTTTCTCTCAGCGTAATTGTAGTTTGGAACTCAACATATGGTAGAATTACTAATTCAAATTTATAATTGCTGTGTATCACTCACCAATTAATATTAATGTTAAAAGAATAGTTAGTATTATTCTTTTACTTTAATACACTACTATTAAAATAATCAGAGAACATATCCAGAAACAGATTTGTTTGAAGTTTTACGAAAATTAGTAATTGAAAAATACTTCTTTATTTCAAAAGGCATATTTTCTAATTCCTGTTGCCTGTTAATTTACTTCACAGTATTAAATTTCAAAACGGCTACCTAGATAATGCTTAAAGTGCTCCTGTTTTCTCTTTTTTTAAATTGTTTCCCAACTTTCTCCTGATTTTCATTTTATCTAGCGCTAAATGCCACAAAAAAGTATTCTCATTATAATTCTCTCCCAGCGAATATTTGTCCATAATTTTTCATTTCCAAAAATTCTTGGTAGCATTATTGTAAGGTTAAGTTAAGTGATCATTCATTCAAGCCAACCTTGTAAGAACACGTAATGTACGAACACGTAACTTGTAACGAAATTACAACTGTGCTTCCCTAAATAATTTGGTTATTATTTATTGGATTTATTTGACAGCATTCTGAATTTCACGAGCATAATAAGTGACGCAGGCCCCATAGAGTACATTTGTTTTCCCTTAATTACATTGCATATGCATTTGTAATTTATTAATGGTTAGGTAATAGCAGCAGGTTAGAAGAATTTAGAAGCAAATTCCAAAGTACCTATTCCGAAACATTTTTTGGTCTAGTTCATGTGAAATATTTCAAAAATATGTGTAAACAAATTAGCAGTTGCAAACTTTGATATGAAATTATGTATTTAATATTTGATCGATAGATTTAATATTTGTTGCAATAGCGTACGACGGAACTATTAATAAACTCTATATATAAGCTTTAGTGAAAGAAGCTGTGTGAATTACTTTGCATTAAAACCAGATTTCTCCTTTGCTTTGTTTACTTTTGTCCAGTTAATTATCAGTTCACGACAATAAACGTTAGCTAAGCGAATGAGAGTTTTATGTTGTGCAGTCCGTCATCTTTTTGTCATTATAATGCCTAATTCTAATTCCAGAAAAAGTCAGTTACCCTAGGTCCAATAAAAATTGAAATTATTTTGTAATTTTCAGAAGCGATAAATTCAGCAGCTGCTCTTTGATACCCTTATTTAAGTTAATACTTTCACCATGGCTTCGTCTTCAGTTTCACAAGAAGATCACGATGTTGAACATGAATTCGCAATGGCTTCTCGGAGAGCAAAAGTTCGCTCTGCCAGAGCAAATCGGGCCGTCAACACATTCCCGAACTCGAGAGGTAAAAGATAATATGCCTTACTTAAATTGAAAAAATTTCTAAAATCCAGACAATGCTATTCAGAAATTTTAATTGTGCTATAATCGTAGGTCAAGGCGAGGAGTTCGAAAAGGAGTATGAAGGAGACTGTAACATTCCAAAATATGAACAAACCTCGGTTGTATTGGTAGAACAGAACGATGCCAGCCCCAAACCAATATGCAGAGGGGTGAATAAGGATAAAAGATCTGTAGCGAGATATCTGGGGTATTCTACTTTTATATTCAGTTGCAATCTTGCAATATTTTAATATTTTAACCTATTATATAGATCTTTTCATGTAAAATTTAAAATTATTAACTACATTTATGTTTTTATTTTTTGTTTACATAGGGGGGCTCATGCAGGCAAAAGCAACAAAGGAGTGAGAGATCGAAGGAAACTCAGAGAAAAGCGTCGAAGTACCGGCGTAATGCACTTACCATCAACAGAGGTATACTAAAAGTGACATATTGATGAAACATCTTTTGTTTTGTAAATCGAACGCCTAAAAATGATTTTAAAAAACATTATTAGCTGTGAACCAAAGTGAGAAATTTTTTTTTATGTAGTCAACTGGAGGGAGTACTGGTGAAGACGAAAACAATGAAAATACAATGCCCGCAGCTATTGCTAAAGCTGTTAGTTTAGTAGGTGAACCAGAGGAGAAAGTCAATCTTTCTAAAGGAAAAAGGTGATATCAATACCCTTTCTTTATTTATTTCAATTACAAGTCTAGCTGAAAATTCCCTAAAGACACGTTTCGGTACGGATATGTTGCATAGCATAGAACCGTATTTCAACACTCGTATTGACAAGACTTTTTGCCCTTTGTTTAGCGATTCGGATTTGGATGCGGACGACGAGGCTAACAACAGTGGAGAAGTTAGAGGCAACAGAGATGACCTAATTGTAATGTTTCATGTGAAAATAATACATATGTACATAGCTTTTCCAATTCATGTGCCTAATGAATGTGCCTAATGTAATATTAAACGTTAACAGCATCTTAAAACGGAGAATGATCGCCTAAACGAGTTGTTAGAAGCGAAGGAGAAAAGAATTGGTGCACTCGAACTTCAAGTTGCCCAACTTACGCGACAAATGGCAGAAATTCGTGAAGAAAATGCAAAGCTTCTGCGATCAATAAATCCGAAGCCTTGAAATGACGTTAGTCTTCTACAAACGATCAACTATAAAGTCTCATTGACGTAATTTAGGAAAATAGTGCACTGTATTGCTCTCAAAGAGTAAAAGTGGTGTACGTTACATATGTTATCATGTAAATCTATTGCATGATTGGTTGCACAATACGTACGATTCGTTAAGTACGTCACCTGGTGCATCTATTTTAGTGATCGTGTAGATTCTTTGCCTATGTAAAACATATTCAGTTGTGTTATATTTTAGGTTTTACATACTGTCGTATGATTCTTATAATTATATACTTATAATTTATATATTCTCGACCCCTTTGAGATGTTATCTTGCTTAAATCCCCAATATTTATAATAACCTTGGCATCGTGTTGCAATTGGAATAGAATTTTGTGCGAGTTTGATTTGGTTTTCATCACTTCATTCTGTTTTGGTTTGTGAAATGTCGCATTTTACCATTTAAAATGTTTTGCAGGTTAAAATACATGGTGTATTTATTTTTACTTTAGTTTAACTGTTTCAAACGATATTTAGAAAAAATGTAACATCGAATCTTGAAGAAGGTACAATCTCTATTAATTTGCAATAACAAAACTCGTAATACATATATCAAGTAGTTTGTCGTACACCGATAATTTTGTGATGTATAAGTGCTATAGGCAGATTTTAAGAAGCATATTTGAGCATAAATAAATAAAAAATAAATAAGCAGATCTTTTCGTTAGTAGCAAAATTTAGTGTTCTAAGTAAGACTTACGTTTTTACAAGGATTAATTCCTATAGTACATTTCAATAATTTTATATTCAGAGGTAACTACGTTATATTTGTTTAGATTGAAAAGAGTAGAATTTTGTGTGATTAGAGGATTTGATGCAAGAATAAGTTAATGTGTCCCAGGAAAATGAATTACGCCAATGTTTTGCGATGAAGTTTTTTTAATCTTGCTACATGCTTACACCTGTAGGTAGTCTCTTAATCCCTTTATCAAAAACACTGTGTTTACTTGTAGTCGGGACTAGAAAGTGGTTAACCCATAGGTTGGTACGGAAAGAGACTGTGTGGAGAGGTTACCTTTGGTTGCCCCGTACTCATGACGTTTTGTGTGGTGTTTCTGATGTTAATCTCTTGAAAATTGCTTTATATAGGTTATAATGCTAAAATTTAGACGTTTGCACAAATCAGATTTACATATTTATTGTCAACTTATTATTAAGACTATTTTATACTATATCCGTACACACGATAATAAGGGGAGGAGTAGTGCTAAGCCTTCACCTCTCTCTCTTCAAGCAAGAGTTGATACTTCAGGCGCGTCTGTATTGCTAAAATCGATTAGTATACACTATTTTGTTGTGGTTGTACAGAAACTCAGCAACGGAACAAAGAAGAAGAGTTCGAGTTAAATGAACATCTCATTTAATAGACAAACGCAAGAGTGAGATTATTCAAAGAATTACGTAATTATGACTAGAAGTCAAATATCATGTCAAAACAATGACTGTTAGATCTTATAGTACATGCGATGCAAAGATGTAACGAATACATTACTATATTCTAGTGAAATGTTGGATTATTGTTAATTTAATATTGTTTTAATGATAAGCAGACGTATTGTATCACCATCGGTATGGATACCTATTTTTCCAAATGTTAACAGAAGAAAGAGATTTATTAATTTGCCTCATTTGGATTAAATGGCAACAACACTGAATAGTGATTTCCTGATTTTGTTAGGAAATGATTGTTATGTGTTATAAATAATTAATAAAATTGGATTGTGCATCTCCTATACTTAACTACTTTGTAGTACTATATTCATATTTTTTCTTTCATCATCTATCATACGTAAATTCAATTAGCATATTATTTTTCGTGCATTCAGCACAGAGCGGATATATTTATTGGAGGAGGAAGCTGAAAAGACTCGCACATTATTACGCATAGCCTAAGATTTGAATGCAATGAAAAGCCTGGTATTTTAAGGCGAAGAAACGCGAGCAGTGAGCAGGCTAATTAATATTGCACACACAAACACAAACAGATGGAAAGGAAGGATATTCCATATGCCCCTCCTCTGTTTGCTCTAGAGCCGTTCTACCAGCACAAACAGATGGCAATTTACTAACTTTCAGAAGTCTTTCATAGTTGCTTCTCAGTATCCTCGAAGCTGTCAAACTGTCTTCCTCACATTGTAACCATAATTGTAAGTGATTATTGTGACAGTTTACATTCCGTAAACTCAACGCGTCATTGTTGATATTCATTTAAAAAAATAAGTTTTGAGGTGTCAGCTGAAGACTTTGGAGTTGTGTGCAGTGATATTCTAGTGGTACAATTGGGTACAAAGTACAAAACGAATTAAAAACAGAGAATTTCAGAATTACTCCTCAATATTATATCTAAATCATAGGTTAGTTATATTTGTAGGTTACGTAATCTATTCATATCTCTTGATTTAAGCATTAAATAGTGCACTTCATTTTCATTACTATCTCTCCTACAAATCACTCATTTGAAACCAATTATTGTTTTTCTATTGTGTATTGTTTTTTTTGCTGCTGACAAGCAAGCCAAGGCCAACGACCAACTACAGTTGGAAGAATTGAAAGAATCAAAACATATGTTGATCATCAGCTGTTATATCGCTTCTCTTTCAATCTCATTCTAACAACGAAGTTACTGAAAATAATTTACTTTCACCTATTCTGATTTTTGGAATAATCTTTTGGAAGAGGTCAAAATAATGAGACTAGCAATTTTATTTTTCAAACTCCATCCAAGTCAATCTATATAAGTATATAACTTTAGTAATTGCCGAGAAATGATTTTCTAAGCTGAAGGCACATATATGGATATAGTATTACTGTATTACTGAAGGTTACACGTAATAATTATGCCACAGCAAAGAAAATCAACGAATAGCAATATATAGAATTCGTTACTTTGTTATTTTTTTACTTTTACTTAACAAATGTTTATTTTTGGGATTTTTAGGATAAGGTGAAGTACAAAACTTCAATTTTCAAGAGAAGATATTTTGACATTTTACCTGAATATTCAAGAAAACCAAATATGTCAATTACCTTTGTCAGAAAATATTATGAAGCAAAAATTATCCAGCTGTCTTGAACCGAAATACATGTCTATGTTTAAGTACACCTAACGAAAGGATTAAATAATGAAAACAATAGCAAAATTTGATGGTGTATAAAAGTGATGTTTCATTAATGCAGTTGGATTAAGAAATTTAACATTTAAAGTTTACTTTTGGCAAAAGGAAGTATGAGTTGTAACTGCAAAGATTGTTGTGCTCGGTTTGGAAGATGGTGGTTCCATTGTTTCCTTCGTTGGAGATTGTGGATTCGACCATTTGTTATGCTAAGTTATGCAATAGTCTTGATGGTACTTGTTCCATTCCTCGTGGTCAATTGTCTTGGTGGTGACGAATGCAGCAAGCAAAAGAGAAGTCAACTTATTGCGGGCGTATTTGCCCTACTGGCGATGCCAATTACATTCTGGGAAATTGTACAACATCTCGTTCATTATACAAAACCATATCTACAAAAACATGTTATACGGTAACCTTTGTAAAAAAATGAAACTGTAATCGTTACTGGCATTGTATGTCATTATTGAAACTGTATTTTTGGTATTTCTAATTTACGTTGTTGACTCTTTAGGATTTTATGGATGGTTCCAATTTATGCTTTAGATGCTGTAAGTAACTTATGTGCACAGTACTGTTTTTAAATTTCAATACAGTTGAACAATTTTTAAATCTCAAAATACTTTTTAGAAATATGGATTTTAAATGATAACTCTTTGTAACTTTGTATAGTGGATAGGACTGTTGGCACCTGAATATTCAATATATTTTAATTCCATGCGTGAATGCTATGAAGCATATGTCATTTACAACTTCATGAAATTTTTACTCAACTATCTAAATGCGGAGATGGATCTGGAAGCTAATTTGGAATTGAAGCAACAAGTTCATCATTTCTTCCCATTGTGCTGTTTACGCGAATGGGAAATGGGCAGGGAATTCGTTCACAAATGCAAACATGGCATTTTACAGTATACCTTCTTTCGACCATTGACTACTGCTATAGCATTGTAAGTTTTTGTAAGAGTCACACTCATGTGAGTGAAGCAGAATAAGTACGACCGGGTAAAAGTTACATGGTAAGATAATAAATGAGGCTTTAGTACAATATTTCTGTTTTCAGTATCTGCGAATTGGCAAACGTGTACGGTGAAGATGAATTTAGGGCTGATGTAGCGTTTCCCTATGTCGTGGCTGTGAACAATCTCTCACAGTTTGTTGCGATGTATTGCCTGGTGTTATTCTATCGGGCTAACAAAGATGAACTAGGACCAATGAGACCGATTGGAAAATTCTTATGCATCAAAGCAGTCGTGTTCTTTTCCTTCTTGTAAGTCTACATTTGACTTGAGAATTACTTGAATAATTTTCTGCCTCATGAATAATTAAATGCTTGTCATGAAATTTCACTTTGCATAATTTTTATTTAAAACTGTCTATAATTTAATCTTTTAGTCAAGGATTCGCCATTTCCATTCTGGTAAACACAGGAGTAATAGCAAACGTGTTTGGGACTACAGAGAAGAGTGACATCAAAGCAATATCTTCCAGTCTACAGAATTTCTTGATCTGTATCGAAATGTTCTTTGCAGCTGTAGCTCATCATTATGCATTTTCCTACAAAGCATATGTTGACATGGCTGCCGATCATCCGAATTGTTGCGAATCGTTTTGCCAAATGTGGGATGTTTCAGATGTTAAGCAAGATTTAGAAGAGCACCTTGGCGTTATGAGTATGAAATGAATTCATATCGTGTTGTGCAATGAAGGAGATGTGACCATGAATTTAATATTTTCTTTTCCCTAACAGGAAATACTGTCCGAAATGTTATGCCAGCAAAAGTTTACCGACATCCAGGAGGTCTCCGAGAAGAGAGAGCACATCTCCTGTCGACTTCAGATGGAGTCGACTATCACAGTGGCAGCAGTGAAGGAGCTGCTTCATCATCGTCATCAACCGCAGTAGCAAGGCCACTTCAGGCAGCTAGATCGGCCAGTTTGCAATTAGTGGCAGAAATGGATCCCCCTAACCCTACTGCAGCTAACAAAGATCTAGATAATGAAAACTCTGCTTTTACCGATTTGACTGACGATAATGATCTATATCATTAGTTAATTGCTTTCCTAATGGCATTAATTTTGGGTGTACTTAACATTCATTAGTATATACTATGACAAAAGTGAGTGTTTACTTATAGTTAGTGCTTCTTGTATGCTTTCATCGTTACTAGAAATAATATCTTCAATAATATCTCTGCTAAAATGTTAGGGTCATTTCAAGCAAGAGTATTTAAATAATCAGCTGCAGAGCAAGTTACCCTTTACGTATGAATGGGTTCCCTCTGATTCCAAGGATTATTTTTTGAATGTCACTTATCCTTGGCTTTTAATCGTTTTATATGAGTAGGTTCTTTTCTACTTAAAAAGCGGACTTTACCTGTATGCATAACATAAACTTAATTAACATTGAACCGCTTTGTGGAAAGAAATAATACTGGTTTTCTTTGATCTACATTTCACAAATACTTATTGAATGTTGATTTGATTATCAAAAGTTCAGTCTGATGAATATTAATGAAAAATTTTCATATTTCATATGTTATTAATATTCGAAATCTAGACCTAAGTGAGATTCTAGTGAAATAATCCTACTAGCCAGCATTGTATTTAATCTCTGTAATGCAGCCAAATCAACGTAATACTGTGTTGACGTTAATGATGTTACCGTAGTTCCTAAGTGTGAAATTGAGTGCTACTGATATTATTTTTACCAATACTATTATGCTTACAACCCAACTTAAAATATATTTCGCTATTTTACTAAGGCATTTTATGTGATTTTGTTATTTTATTAAAACATTGTAATGATTATCTCAATATCGGTGTACTTCCTTATGGTTAGTACACATGGATGTATCATGTCATTATTTCGAGTAAAGTAAGTCAAAGTAGGATTGCTTGATAAGATGCTCGTCTTTGATTCCAAATGTGTTACTTAAATACAAAACCATACTTTCTCCAAGTGGAACCTCCGAGTCGTTGTTAATAATCACCTGTAAAAGAACAAAGGGAATTGTTAAAACATAATCTGTGATATGCTTCATCCAGCTATCTATCAACATCCACTTAATAATTGTGTCCTGATAAAAAAATTATGGCATCCTACTTTGTGCTACGTATACTATGATTACAAGGCATTTAGTTCTTAACTATATGGAACAAAAATTTGTCTTAAGTTGAGTTACAAATATAACAAATCCTTTCTTAAGCAACACAATTCTACAGAGAAAAAAATCTCATATTAAAACAATTTGATTTTTAATGCCTCACTTGACTTACTAATTGTAACTGTCAGAAAATAACTTCACTTTGAAAACTGGAGAAAATGCTATTAAAATCTTTTACATATATTAATCCTAAAGCATATGAACCAATGAACCCTTAAAAAAGTGGCAAAATTTGTTCATTTGTACTTTGGTTGTATAAAAATAGACTGCAATGGTATTCTGAAATTTACTATATAGAAGATGTAAAAAGATTTCATTTCATAATATTCATGATATATGATATGAAAGCACAACACATTCATATACTGAAGGAAAATAGGTTTACCCACTAATACAGGTATTAAATGCTCTATTATTTAGTGGCATCGACAACCATAGATCTTTAATTGGTCAATATTGACCATTGGTCGAACAATATGTAGGGGAGAATTAAAATCACCTCAAATTCTATGAATTCTCCCAAATTCTTGACTTGGTCTAAGTGAATTCTTGCAGAGAGTCCTTTCCACTCCACGATGGACGCTTCTCGTCTCTTTGCAACTTGTCCCTTTAGTCCCACGGCCATTGTTAAGGCACCTATCATGGTTGTTGGGTCACTGACTGGAGACAGGACGTAATCGCTTCGTTTGGGACCTTCTAAATCTGGTCTCTCATATGCTATCAAACAGCTACTTCCGTTTTCTTCTCTCAACTTCAATCTGCATATCGGCGAATCAAAAAATGTGTCTACCTGATTTAATATTTCAGGTTCTTTGCCAAGCGTAAGCTGCTTTGCTACTTTTCGTGCCACAGCAAATTCCAGGGGCAGATTAGACTTCAATTCTATATTTGATGGCATTATCACCTGCAACATCAAAATAAATTATATGTCTTTAATGATGATATTATTATACTATGCACATGCTACCTAAGAACATGACCCGAATTTAGTATTCCATAATTGGCCTAACATAAACGGGGATCCTTTGAGCTTTAGTCTAAACTCTAAGGCAATGGTACAGGTATCTAAGGAAAATAATTTGGTCTTTGTGTGCCTGGACGTCACGTCACTTCCATTTCTAATTTGGGGTATGATAATACAGCTCTAAAGAACCCGCTGGCGTCAATTTCGAAAAACTTCTGTCCAAGCTCATTCTCCTTCCCTCTGAAACCTATTATACACTTTCTGATGCACACATTTCTTGTTTGAGAATAACCTCATTGGACATTCTTTGTCAGTGCAAACAAATATTATGTGTAATACAATGTAGTGTGGATTTTATGTAATTTAATCTCTATTTGATTTGTACTGTAAGATTTCTAATCTAGGAGGTAAAACAGTAAATACTACTTACAAGTCCGAGATTTTCGGTTTTTGTAACTGTTAAAACGAAATTCTTTTTACGAACTATGTATACGATGCGCTTAAGCTACGCAAAAAGCAGCAAATGCCGCAATCAATGAATCGAAATTTCGAAATATGAAACAGGCTTTATTGTGAACTGCTATTATGAATAGGTAATGAAGTTCCTGTGGAGTTTCTGTCAGGTTTCCTTCGCGGCGGATGAGTGAATGCTCTTGCAGTTTGTTTGCAGAAGTCTCCGTACTTTCTCACTATTTACGTACGAAGTAAAACATACAATACATTGCTTTGCTAGTACAGATCTCCAGTACAGTGCAGTAATAAATTGCTAAATGTAATCAGCGAAAAGCACAGTAGCAATCTAGCAATTAAATACATATATACGGATATACTTACTTATTAGGCTTTTTCCCTTTTATCAATTTGATTTAAATGACAAAGGAAAAACTGGCAAAAGTAACCCGTTACAAACCATAACTAACTAAACCGTTACAAAACTTATAAAAACAGTATCGGAACTTTGTGAATTATGGGGCTCTATAGCATTCCCAGAATACAATCTCCATTCTGCATTGTTTCAGGGTTGTTCTTCGTTTATTTATAGCTTGCTTAATCCCCAAATTCTGAAGTAGCTCTTAGCAGTGATTAACCTGTTGAAATATATTTCAATACGAATGGTTAGTTAATTTGATCCGTAATAGGTTATGTGTATGAATGCAAGAGACATAATTTATGAATTTTTCCGAGTGCTAAAAATGGGAAAAGATACCTCTCTATCGCTAAAAGAATTTACACTGGAGGTAATAAATATATTTAGCGTCCCTTATGCCAATTGATGTTTTGTTTATTAATAACACAATAATTCAAAATATCGTGCATTTATACCATAATTTCATTTTCCTTTTGTTCTTCCAATGAGTTTATATTTAAATTTTATTTTGCCAGTTCTAGGAACACTGCCACACTACTTTACATGGATGAAAATGTGATAAATCTGCAGCAGAATTTTGCTTTTACATTTATCCCATCAATCTTTATCACCTTAGCGTGCTAATTGTACGTCATTCCAGCTTTCAAAACAGAAGCTTACGCGGTCAACGGTAAAAACGCTAAAACGTCTAGAGAAAAGGTGTGTTCTTTTCCCCATATAGTATTATCGTGTCGCGTAAGAGGATTGATATGATGAAGGAATGCTGAAATGATTCTAGTAGAGTGGTAGAAATAAATAAAATAGAAAACAAAAGCCAACTTGAAATAACATTTCATATTTGTTGGAGTTAAGTCTCATTCATTTTTAGTGGAAATCGTGTCACCTGTACATAACATTTAATGCAAACATCATACACTGTACATAACAAGTGGATAAATACTAAATACTAGTAATATACTGTACTGTAATAAATATCATCCTTAAAATCTGAAAGCATGCTTTCGCTTAGAACAAGGTTACCAGCTCACGCAATTACGTCATCATGCTCAAGTAATTATGAAGTGAAAGCAATGTTATATATCTTAATGCCCTTTATTTCGTTTTAAGAATTGATTAAAATAACCGTTTACCAACAACAAAAGAATTCTAGATTTTAGCTTAAATGCACTGAAGCATAGAGAAAAAGTGATTATACGCTTCATACTTATACTTAAACCAAGGAATCGTTATCTTAAAAAACACCTAGATTTTAAACAGTTTTTTGGATGATTTGCCAAAACCCTACCATATATCCCCAGAATATCAACATCTTGACCCGACAATTAAATTGCGCAACTGAAATTTTATGCGTTATACGAAAGAGTTGATACAGCAACAATATTTTCTGCAAAAACGGAAAAATGTAATTAAGAGTCGATTTCTGCTATATATATTCAAACTGATATACAAGACAAAACCTTTATTGGCCGTAGAATACAATACTGTAATGTATTTTAGTATCTTTGCAATATAATATACCAAAGATTTTTAACATGCTAGCATAGCACTTTATCCTTTAAATATTTACGTGTACAGACAAGTGGGAACTAAAAAACTCATGAAACAAATATTGTGTACAACTCCAATTTAATGTGCAAACCGAAATCGGTAGTCGCATTATATTTATTCTCATTTGTTATTTATGTATGTTATCTAATTTATGCTTATATTATTGAACTAAATACCAACGTATTGCGTACGTAATGTTTTGGATAATTTCATTGAGCGTACTACCATTATTACATCGTATACAATTCCGTCATTTTTAATGTTTTTTAATCTATTCATTTATCTTCCTAGAATAATTGCTACCCATTACACCCATGACAATTTTAACTGAATTTTAATGAAGATTCACATGGAAAAGATCAATATCCATTACCACTTACACATAACTGTTAGCTACTACTGCAAAATTTTAAACTAATTTAGGATTTATCCTTTCCTAGCAAATAAAATATTACAAATTATATATTCAATACATTTATAGCACGAGAAGAAAAATAAGATACTATTCTTGTGAAACAACTGTCTAAAATATTCGAAAAGTTCATATCAATATCTATCATGAGCCTTCGATCTAAACCGGAAAACAGCCCAAAAGAGAGAGAGAGAGAATGAGTGCTGTATATTTCCGTAACCGATTGTTAAAAGGGAGCTTTATAGCAATAGCTGATTTTCTCCTACAATTCTAATTATCTATTATTCTTCAAGTTTCTACATTTCCTTGACTTATTATTAAAAGTTTCTGTAACATTTTCAGAGACTATATAACATTTTAAATATGCACCCGAGACTCGTATGTACATATTCTCAATAGGTTATTAGTATTAAGTGCTATTAAGGCGTTCACTAATATAAAATATTGCTTTTCATTGATAAACCAATGCCACAACAAATAATATGAATAATAGCCAGTATAGATTTGTAATAGTAATAATCCAATTACCCAATTGTGCATATCTATGTAGATCATAGAAATAACTGGAGGTCTCTCCTTAGTAGACAAACAAATTATGCAATAAGGACATCAGTTATATATATTTTTATCCTTATTCCTGTTCTACTATAGATTTGATTACCGCTGTGATGTCGAAATCAAAAAATAATAATGAATTAAATTGAAACTAAAAATGAATGTCTCTGAGTGGACGAGTAAATGTGTGGCATACATTATACTCCTGGATTAATTGATAAGATATCTGACTGAATGCATGTCTTGTTAATGAATGAATAGATTCAAAACAGATTAAATGGATAATCTCTAGTAATTCATTTTCATCTTTCCTATGCCAAATAAAATTCAATATCTCCAACAGGCAGTAGATAATTAATAGCAGTTGATTCAAGATATAATTTTATTTACATACGAGATGTTAAAAACACAGAAAACGATTGACACTTAAGCTGTTGTGCAATTCTTGAAGTGGAAGTATAAGTATAAATATATACAATCCCAATGTAACCCGTTTTAAGGACATTAATAGGAGAGATAAGATCTATATTTATATTTACCTATGACATTTACTGATCAACTTGAGTTTGAGTATCATTTGATCACAGAAGCATAAGTTTTGAGCGCACATTAATTTTCCATTGAAAATTCCTTAATTTTAATGTTGTGTTTCATTCAAAGTATGCTGATTACTATTACCTTAGTGAATCCCCTCTTCAGGATGCATAATAATAGAAATTAAGCTTGAACAAATGACATTTTTAAAGCAGTAAGCTTAAAAGCAAAATAATTATATTCATCGTCTCATTTCACAGTTCTTATGGAAGTCAGAGACAATAAATTATCATTTGCCCTGATTGATTTCTAAGCATGAATTTAAAGATTATTATATTATCAACTTTTCATGTAACAGAGTTGCTTATACTCAGGTTTTATTGTGGCGGTTAGCCGATATACCTAATTATTGTCTAATAATACATAAATTCAAACTAGTGTATAAAGTGTCAAACCAGTGAAATCTGACGCATATACGAACGTCATTACACTTTTCAAGTAAACAACTTTAAACAATAAAAAAATGATAAGATAAGATAGAAAAAGGAAGAAATTGATCTTAGTTGATAAAAATGAACCAAAGCGATGATTATAGTGGCCTAAGGAAACGTGAAAACATATTTGTTTTATCTCGACATTGCGCAATCAAAAGTCTGGATGTGATATATGCATATAATTCATGTAGACGAAAATAATGATGATCTGAAAATATATGAAATACTACTACCTATGTCAAGTCCACTAAAGACTATTGCAATGCTATTTTGTCGCAAAAAATATTTAAATCTTATATGAATTTTGATAAAGTAATTAGATAAACAATTTAGTAAATTAGACTGCGTAGTGTAGAGTAGACTAATATTGATGTTTTTGTTTCCGATTAGGTTATGTAAATAGCAAAGCGTTGTTACAGTTACAATACACTGATATAGACTATTTTTCTGTATCAATTCCACTGTTCAAATAGTAGTGTTGAATCGTCCCCAATTAAATGGTTTACATTATTTAAGTTACCTGATTTGATTGTCAAGAATTTCCTAAACTATAGAATGACCTGTATTTGTCACTAATGACAGACTGATTTGATTTGGACGCTATTGTTATAAAATTGCATAAGGTACGTCTAATGCACAACAATAGAAAGTAGGGTTATTTGATGGCGCGTACGGTTAAATAAAATCAGATACTAATTAAATGAGATTATTAATATCTTCGAAGAACTAGTTAAGATTAGACGAGAATAAATGTTTATTGAGATCCAATATCCAATGTTTCAGTTACTTTACTATACAAGAAAGATCATGCGACGCATAAGAAGTTCAGACATATCCAATGGTATATTAAAGATAAGTACGGCGTTCCTATGTACGTTTACCTTAGTATAACATTATACATGCTCTGATATCAGAATTAAGAATTGTATTGTGTGTATTAATATGTAGGTATGTAGTATACATAAGTGTACACAGAACACTGTATTTATAATAAACCGTGGTGCAACACGGAGTAAGTATGTAGCGGAGGTAATCAGTTGATTAGTAAGGTTGATCATCGGTTGATCATTGGTTGATCATCGGTTGATCATTGGTTGATCATCGGTTGATCATCGGTTGATCATCGGTTGATCATTGGTTGATCATCGGTTGATCATCGGTTGATCATTGGTTGATCATCGGTTGATCATTGGTTGATCATCGGTTGATCATTGGTTGATCATCGGTTAATCATTGGTTGATCATCGGTTGATCATTGGTTGATCATCGGTTGATCATTGGTTGATCATCGGTTGATCATTGGTTGATCATCGGTTGATCATTGGTTGATCATCGGTTGATCATTGGTTGATCATCGGTTGATCATTGATTGATCATCGGTTGACCATTGGTTGTTCATCGGTTGATCATTGATTATTTAGATTTAGTGAAAATTCGACCAAGCGCAATCAAATGGAGGGAGTAACTATGGCTCTCTTAAGGTATCCAAATGCCTCGTCATCTAATTAGTGACGCGCATGAATGGATTAACGAGATTCCAACTGCGTTTTGGACTGTATTTCTGGAACCCATTGACCGATTGACCCCATCTTCTAGATTTAGCTTCCACTGGATCTTATCTAGTGGTGTTCTAAGTTTTAAGTCATTATCTTAATGCATTCTTTCACTTCTAGGCTAGTCTCAAAGATTAAGCTATTAAATACATGGAGCTGTAGGGTCTATATTTGGGACTGTATTTCTGGAACCCATTGACCGATTGACCACATCTTCTAGATTTAGCTTCCACTGGACCTTATCTAGATGTGTTCCAAGTCTGAACCCATTACCTCATTGCGTTCTTGAGTTATAGTGGATACAGACGGACGGACGGACAGACAGACAGACAGACAGACAGACAGACAGACAGACAGAGCGTTCACATAATGTAGCTCCGCTACATAATAAACTATATGGGGTGATGGTCTACGAACGACTTTATGTTTGTAAAAGTGTAACATATGATGGGGCACAGTATTAGCATTCAGCATATGGTCTGAGAGAAGATAGGGAGTATCAAGACGACCCAAGAGTCAACACACCACAATTTTCAACCAATCGTCATCAAAGCAGCAAGTTTGAGGTATAAATGCACGGGACACTACTTCCCTCCCATCACTTCTCTTTTGACTGCTTACAGAGTAACAACTTCATCAGCTTTTGATCCACAATAAACATTTGCCTATTTTTATCATATCCTCCTCACTCTTTCAACATTTACCCCAAACTGAAAAATAATAATTGTGAAAAAAATCGTTAGTTCAATCCAGTAGATGATCGACATTCGATATCTTGTAACTGGTAGCAAGTGTGCAATTTGGTGAAAAACAACTGTCAATTATTATTAATTGAGTGCGTAAACTGACTTACTAAGAACCATTTTACTGAAGAGATCACAGTCAAGTGCTGACAGCTGAAAAACTGAAAAAAGAAATGACCAATAAAACCAAGTTTAATTTGTCTTTCGCTGGTTGTGGGTTCTTGGGTATTTATCACGTTGGTGTTGCTGCCTGTTTAAAAAAATATGCCCCTCATCTAGTTGTCAACAAAGCCTCCGGAGCCTCTGCAGGTGCCATTGCCGCTTGTTGTCTACTTTGCGACGCTCCATTAGGTAATTTTTAAATCATTTTCGAACATTCTTTCTTTACTACTTTCACTTAATATTCATAGCCTAAATTTTAAAATCAAGGCCAAAGTATGGATTAGCATCATGCGTTTTTTTCCGTTAATTAGCTTGCATACTTTATACAGTTTTATGAATGAAGATAATAGTAATAGTAGTATTTTTGTCCATAAAGTCACAGTGAGAGTAGATAATTTGGTGTCTGCTTCTGAACTTTGTACTCTTTATTACCATTCTCATCTTAATGAGTCAGGAGATTATTTTTCATGCATGGAATGGAAAAGATTAAATAACATAGGTATTTAAATATATAGATTTTTTGCGCAACCCTAGGTCAGAGTATAGCCATTTTCATTATTTGTGCTAAAAATTCAACCCTATTACATATATTACAGTTAGATAATGAATGCAATGAACAGTATAGGTAATGTAATATCCATAAACTCAAATACTCGTACAACTTTTGTTGATAGTATTTTGTATTTGTATTAGAACTACTCTTATTCTCAAATGAGTTGCCTATTATTATTATCATCATTACTGTCTACACAATATGCATTTAAGCATACCACTACTGCTACCTGCTACGGTCCTACTATACAGTATGTTCATTTTGTTTCGCAACCCATGTTGACGAACGTCAATTTTAAACTACCTTGCTGACCTGAAATACTGAAATTGGTTCTAATCATAATAAAGTATGTTTTGTAACTTTAATTTTTGCTTCTCAAGATATTCTACTATAAATGGAATTCGATTCCTGGTAGTTTAAGTTTAAGCATACTGCTCATAAATGAAAACTGTCTGTTGGGTATCTGTGTTTTGCAATAGGGTTCAGTTTTAGAGGAGCGATAACATTGAAGACTTGTAAACATTAGAAAAACTGAAAGTTGTTTAACGATTTTTCCTGACCATAAATTTGAAACCCGGAAAAGCATCTCTTTTTAACCTTATTTTTCATTTGCTGAAGTAATATTCAACTTGTGGAGACATCATGTCGCTTTTTCGAAAGTTATGGAGGCAGAAAAGCCATAGTACTTACTTAAGTCATCTTATTTTGAAACAACAGGTACTTCCATTTGTGCCTATATCTAAATGTTATACAATATAATATATTAGTAAATTCTTAATTAAAGATATTTCTGTGTAAAATAATTGCACAGTACACACTGTACATAACTCTTACTGCAATAAGTTGCCATCAAGCAAACATTATACGTAAGCACCTATGTACAGTAATCTAATTTTATTTATTTATTTAGCACTATCTATTCCTACTCATTTCATTCATCTACAACACTAATCAGCAGGCAGTCTATTTATACCTCACGGTATTAATGTCTCATTCATATACATTCCTTATATTTGAGCAATAGCATCATTATCATTATCATATTGTTTTATCGCACAACGATCTTTTAAAACACCTAGCTGATTTTATAAAGTTGAGTCAAATAGAAAATTGTAGTGGTTTAGTGGTTAGATTGTACTGCTTGTCTAAATATAGTCTCAGTAACAGTGTATACCTAAGTGCATGGGTATATTAAACTTAAAATTATAGCCACGAAGAAACAGAATATCAATAAGTCAGCAAAGTTTATATAAGCAGAGTTAGCAGAGTGAGCGAGTATTTTACATGCTTAGTATATTAATTCAAAGCTTATTGAAAGTTGGTTCTTTCTGACCTGCAAACCTGCAATTAACAGCACACCCCTCTGACCCTCTCATATTCACATTTCACATAGTAAAATGCATAGCACACGGTATATGTACCTTAAGTCGAAAATTGTTGGGTTACAACATGTTACATTCGTATGCATTAGTATTATGATATGATACATATTATTTATTGAGAATAAGTTCTGGTCAGTCTGTCTAATAGAAACGTTAGAGTACAACGTTATAGTGATTAGTGAGAGGAATAGCTAACCAGCATCCACAAATCTAACTTAGTACAACTTGTTGGCCAGGCTGACTAATCCAATGTAGTACTAAACGAAGTCATAATCTACAGTCTTCTAGAAGATATTATGGGGAATATTAATATGTATAGCATGCATTTACTTTAAATTCCATTTGGTAGCGTATTAGAGCATAATATATTATTTTAAAGAGCTACTGCACTAGGACTACGTATTTTATAGTAACGTTGAGTTGTTAGCGTTTTGACGATAAATGAAAATCCATATTCTTACCTCTCTCACAATCAGTAAAGTGCTCACAATCAGAACAGAACTGGACGGTTAAACTTTACGAAGCAAGAAAATATTTTAGAAATCGTCTCGAACGATTGTTGCTTATTTTCTATTGTTGCTCAGGCAGAATAGTGACGGTTAGATCTAAAGGTATAAATCGAATATTTTAGACGGTCTCAGGCTGGGGCTTAACTCTCAAGGCTTTCAATACAACTAGCTTCTACTAGAATGGAAACCAAAACTTCTCTTAATTTATTTCACATGCTATGGATTATACTTAGTACTAGACCAAAGCGAGGGCTCTGGTGTTTTCTTTGTAAATATGGCATTATTGTCCCAGAACAAGACTGCTACACGTTATACAATACATTAATAATATATGGATATGTAGTGTTTCAAACAAAATATTTCTTATTTGCGGGCCTATAATCCTGCTTTCTAGTAGTACGTACAGCCTATATTGTAATTGTATACATATTTTATGTCAACGCAGTATACTATTATGATTATTGCTATAATGAGGCGCTACTTGTTTGTTTACTATGCTACGTTAAGTTTTACTTATTAATTGTCCATGTAAAACTAACCCTTATACTGATTCTCTTAAATCCTGATGGAGTTACCAATGACCTTACTATGTCAGGCAACAGGAACACCAGGGTTTTCTGAATAACATATATCCTTGAAAGGAAATGAAATCTTATAATGACTCAAAAACATCTGCCAGACGAATCATTCTTTTTGATGCGAGATAGGGTTTTCCTTAATTTCAAATAGCTAGTTAGTAGTTATAGGCAAAGCTAGTAATATTTTTCTTTTACATCTTAGAACAATGGGCAATGTAGAAGTGATTGCCTGATTGACTACAAATATCCAGTAATTATGTTACCTGTAGCTCTCGCTACTTTTTTTGGTGATACCTGCGCAAGTATGCAAAGAACTGTTCATTTCGCAATGAAATTAAAATGGAACATTATGTCTGCTGTAATAGTAGGAAAAGTAGGAATGGAGAATGAAATAAGAATGCCTATAATTTCGATGTTTGATATGATTGATATCTACTGTATTAGTAGTGTGGTAGTGAAAGAATGTAATAAAGTGCATTATATCCCTCAAATGGTTTATTGAGTCTCCATTGTGAGAATGAACGACACTCGGTTCAAGGTAAAAGGGCAGAACCAAACAAATACAGTTGGCCATCTCATATAGAGATCACTTTGGTCATAGCCCCTTTCAAATGCAAGTACATTGTTTGCTAATAAATAAATAGGTACCTAGAACTACACATCCAACTCATCCTCATTCACAAAGCTAATCTTTTACGATATATAATAACAAGTTATTTAGGTATATATAATTTTATAATTTGCATTAACTGTGATAAAAATATGTTGAAGCAATGGGCAACATTTTATCGGGAGCAAAGTTTAGAAGCGACTTAGTTTATCACTTTTCTTTTTCTAATCTGCACATTTTCATATGCGTAGTAAGACGAAGATGAACTCGGCACAGGGCTATTGAATTGATAAGAAAGGCTTAGTTGCAACAGCAACAAATGTTTATATTCAATTTTATAATATGCCATGACTTAAAATAAGTTACTGATATCATATTCAGATAATCACATAAATCGTCTTTAATTATTTATGAGGCCAAATGACATTAATTGAGACATTTTTTGAATCCACTGTATAATGGAATGACGGCATCGCCTTTATTTTCCCTCTTGCTTTGTAAATATCTGCACACATGTGAAACAATTTGAATTTTCATATAGACATTATTTGCAAATCATAGGTTGGCAGTATGAGAATTGTGTTTTTCCATTTTGTGTAAAAATATGATTTTGTGTATTGTGTCATTTAGTTGTCAGTTATGTTGTGTTTTACAAATTATAATCGATATTTAACATTCAAGTAATTGAAGGATTGGAATTTAGCAAAATTTTATTTTGCCACGTTAATTTGCCTTAGATTCAATTTACACAGTTACTCTTCAACATTTTTAACTGGGGATTTCCATGGCAAGACAAAAGTATTATTGGCCTAAGATTATTAGGACAAGGGAATGTACATGCATGATAGTTTCATTTGCTACCATTTTAGGTACAAAATGTGTTAATATAATGTAGTATACTAATTTGATTTGACCCAATATTGTCATCTGAAACTATAAGATAGGGGTGCCTCGTATGACCACTCGAATTAAATGTATTATTATAACCAACATATTTCACATCTAACTGTATTGTATATTCCCCCATTTTGAAACTGAAGTAATGAATTCATACGTAAAATCCTAAACTCATGCCGATATGCCGAACAAGTACTGAGTAAAGTAGACTTTCTGGTTAATTCATTTCATACGTACAACTTGTTAAATAGATAGAAAATAAAGGTTTTTCCATTATGCTACTTGCACTACTTAAATATTTTATCAGAGACGGCAAGTCAAATATGCTTTGAACTTAAAAAAGGTTATATAACCGCCGCTTGTAACCAATTCAATGGCCATTATTTTTAATTTGGGTTGTGGACATTAATATTCCACTCCAGACATCAATTTAGCTTATGAGGATGGTTCTCAAAATCTCAATTGCCATATTCAATAGTTTATTGTGATTGTAGGAGAAATGCAAAATTAATTGTCTTGTGATACGGAGTGGATGGCTTATACGTAATTATGTTACGAAACACAAAACTTTTTACCATCACATATTGTGATGATCATATAATATGAGTAATAATGAGTCATACGCACTATAACTATATTGATTATGCACAAGTACATCTGAAGTCATATTGTTAGCAAGTTATCATAGGACTAGGTAACTACTTATAATGTGGTGAGGTGAGTTGATACAGCAGGCTAGGTTTGCAGTTGCTCATTATAATGACAATGAGTAAAAGTTGAATCTTGACGTTTATATTATATCATCAGTGTAGATACACAGTATAACACGTGCACAGTAGGTTCTACCTAATATTGTAGGCCGCATGTTTTTTAACAAGAAAACTACGTCATTGTGGGGCGAGAAAAAAATTCCAGGCGTTGTGTGGTATGCATTCTGTACTCTGTGCTATCTGATGATAAATATCTGTAGGCATCTATTCGCTTATATGGAAAAACCAAAAGCATTGAAGGTGTAGGTAGGTATTCATTTCTAAAAACTTACAGGTACGTACATCAGATAACTTGTAAATGGCATATCAGCCTTGCTATGCCATGTAGTTTGTGATAGGTGTATATTTATTGTGTTTTAGGTTTCCTTGTAATTTATGACTTTTGACTTGAGTCTTGTAAATTCATAAATAGACCAAAAAATGTAATTATAGAGAGGCAAACAGGGAAAATTCACTAAAATTCAGCTGAACTGAAGAGCAAGATGAGAAAATTCATTAGGTTCCATTGTGTATTACGTAGGCATGACCTGCATAGGGATGTGATGTCAAATTATTTCATTGCCTTGTGACTGAAAGATTATTTGATATTTTCGATACAGGTACTCGATTGTTAATGACAGTTCACAGTGTCACAAACAAAATGATAATATTGGTATTATGAGATTATGTAACTAATGCCTGATCTTGTTAAACTGAAGGTAAACTCATTCGTAAACTCATCAGGTTCATTGTAGCATAAATAAACCATTTGCAAAACGCATATAATACAGTAGCGGAAGCAAAACAAAAGAAATGGGAACGTTTAAAAGCATCAAAAGTTTGAGTTTATTCAAATAAGTTAGAATTTATTTGAAAAAATGCGAATTTATTGGAAAAAGTGAATTTATACAAAAATGTTTGGATTCAATCGAAAAGTTTAAATTCATAATGATAAGTTAATTTTTGTGCCCATCTCTGTTTCTGAATGCACATCTCTGTCACTGTCGTATTTAGCAGAAATAAGTTTGGGACCCATCTGTGGTTCTGTAATATTTCAATGCGTTCGTAAGATATTTGGATACTCACTAGACAGACAACTTGTTCGAATACAGTAGCTTTCCGCTATTTAATACGTTATACGTTAATACTGGCCCAAGTAATGCACCTCACGATAAACATGTACTATCTAGAATTCATTGGCTTTCCTAGATTAAACATAAGCTAATTAAGTTCTCACTAATTTTAAGCAATAGTAAATTAAGCTAAAGATAGCTGCCTAATAGGATGCTAAAGACGAATATAATTGCATACGTAATACGTGAGCAGCATCCATTTGTACTTGCTAATGTGTATGAGGTAATACAATTGGATAACAATAAATATAGAAACTACTCATGCCACAAAATTTGATTATTTATTACTTGCAAGATGAAATGGTTGTCTTATTGTTGTATACTGATCCCATATAAATAAATGAAAAAATATTGATAAGATAGATATTACTAAGCCTGAAGTAAAGTTGACTTATATTATATTGTGACCATTTTAAGATTGAACATTTTAATTTTAATAATAAGAATTACCTACAGAGGGATATTTTATTTTAAATTGACTACAGAATTGTTTAACTATTACATTACAAAAATATATAGATTACTAAAATGCAATTTATTATCAGTATGCAGCAATTAAATCCATATCGTGGAGTCTTGGAGTCAAAGACTTATGCAATGCACAAGGCTAATGTTCTCACAAGTCTTTAAATGGTGTATACAGATATTATTGAATATTTCCTATATATATTGTAATACAAAGACACATCGGTTAAATTATGGTGTAGCGTATTGCAAACTAGGTTTAGCCATTCAGTATTTAGTTTGAAAAGTTTTAAATAGAAATGTTGTATAATCACACTAATCAGTTATGTGTAATCAGTGAACTAATCAGTTTAATACACATTGTTATGTACATACGAACTACAATATAAACTTTTCTAAGCGGATACTTAACTCTAGCTCAATTTATTAGAGAACTCAAGAACAGAGTACAGCAGTACATGGTACAAAATGCACATTTTCGCTACATGACTGTTAGATACACATACATTAATTCCTGATTGTAAGTAAATAGTCAGCAGCAAGTCATAATTGTAACAGGCACATGTACTGCACATTGTTATATTGATAAGAAGTATTTATTTAGTATTAAGCCACTTGATGAGAATGCGATATTTAATATCAGTTAAACTTGGTACCTATGAACAAAGATAAAATCCTGCTCTTTATTCTCTTTGATTTTCCGCGTCCACCTAAACTAAGTGCTTTTAATTTTGAGGAAAGCCATGAACCGAAGCGAGAGTGTACAAAAAGTGGCAAAAAAATCTTCCCAGGAATTTTTTTTATGAATAAGAATGCTAGCTGGTCGTTAGGTCGGTATCTACAGGAAAATGAAAAATGTGTCCTTTCTTCGATTTTCCACGTTTTGCACGTTGGTTGGCCATCACTTCTGTAAAATAAAAACGTGGCAGTCTCTAGATCAGGCACTTTATGAACTCACTGTAGTTCTTGTGGGATGACAGAGCTTGTTGTTTTTGTGACTGATTAATTCATGTTATATTTTTGTGATTAAAGTTTGCTTCAAAGTTATCAAGTCCAAAGGCTACTTCGAGACATAATCAAGGCTAATAGTTCACAAAATTCCCAGTCATTAAAGGTGATTTGATCATCATTAAAATTAAAACCGCAGCATAATTGGACAGATCGCATTTCTTCGAACACCTTCTAGACAACTTTCCATTAGTTCCAGGCATGCAAATGCAAATTTGTTGCACAATAAGAACGATTTGCAAACAAGTAGTTTTACTGTTTTTTCAGGAACACATTATTCTTGTGATTTTATGTTACTTTCAATGCCAATAGATAGATAGACAGTTAGCTTGTCAAGTTTCCCCAGCAAGCACGTGCAACTATTTACAATTACCAGTACATTTGCATGAGATTTATGTAGATATACTCATTGCCTTTATTTAAACGGCTTAAATCGCTTAGTATTGCATAACTTATTTGCATAGTATACTTTTGAATATGTCACTGATTTTCTGATTTCCTGCAGAAATTTGTAATTTTGCTGTCTTAATTTTTACATGATTATTTGCTGACCCTACCGAGGATTTCATATAGGGAAATCTACAGTACTTACTAACTACTTAAGGGGAGCATTCATTGCATTTTTTCATTGCGTCTGTCTTGTTCTAGTTTTGAACTATGAGCCACACAACCTTAATAAGTTCAGTAAATTGTTACTTCTCCACATTCAGAAAGAATTCTTTCAATTTGCATTAGTTAATCTGCATTCATGCGGTTTTTTTGCAGTCGATGTATTAATTCCAATTTTTGATATGGTCTCAACAAAGGAATTTTTATTTCTATGCTGCATTGCTTAATCAAAATAACTGTAAAACCACACGTGCTGACTCTCATCGTCCCAGATAACTATTTCTTCACCAAAAGCAAAAGTGTGTTTATGAACTTGCTGTGTTATGTTATTTGCGTATTGTAGTGTAGTTATAATTACTTGCCTTGTTTGTTTTTATATTCCCTAACGATGGGTTTTTTCTGCAGAGGTCATCGTGACATTAGCCATTGCAGAATTGCTTAAGCATTTCTTGTTTCTTTTTACAAGGATAGGGATAATCACTATTATTTATTCTTTCTGTCAATGCTTAACAGTAGTAGAGCTGTGGGAAATAGTTGTCTATTAAATTACACTATCTTGATTTTCTTGATCATCATTCCTTTTCCATGTAAGTAAGGACGGCTTGTTTACTATTTATTAATCGCCCAGTGCATACTTATACGATGCATCTAAATATTATAGTAGCGTTCTAGTGAGAAAATTCATCATAAATCTTGTTAAACGAATGAAACAAAGGCCTTGTCCTTTTAACACATTCATGTTAACAAAACTGCTTATTCAGATGAATATTTAGGAATGTAGGAATTGTGACAACACCTAAAAATAAAGTATTATATCCAGTAAGATAAAATTAAATTATATTGCAAGGTTTTTAATCCGTAATTATATATTTTGAAAGTGCAATCCAATTGAAGATTTTTATTGTTTCCTTGTGCCATTAAATTTATTCGGCTGCAAACTGTCTCACAAAAAAATTAATCACTGAAAGCATTGATGTTATAATTGCTTTGTATTTTTATGTGTTGTAATTTAATAATCTTCCCATCCTAAAATATTAACTACTTTTGTTAGTCGAATTTTATGGATGTGTACTAAAGAGTTAGGTTTACTCATTCTCTATTGTATAGGTATGTACGAATTTTCGAATTTGCAAGTATGAGATGATTGTAACTGTACCCGTCTGCAATTTTGTTTGTGAAGTCCGCAAATTCTAATGTATGGTTGGTTATACATGAGGAATGAATTGACAATTCATTCGGAATCTCGTGGAAGAGAGGAATCATTGTTCCCAAATATCTTTTTCTGGTGTCAATAAGTAAGGTCATCGTCGTAAGTTCTTGTTTCTTTTCTGCCATATTTATATCAGTATTTACATTGAGAATAACTGCTTATGAGATAAAATGCAAATAGTTTTTCATGAGAGTCATAGTGGCGTGTCAACCAGTGTGAATATTACATTGAGTTGTGTATTGCGTTCAATTCAGAAAAGGATAAGGTTATCAAATGTTTTTCTAGGCCGTTAGTTTTTATGGTTGTTGGTGACGGGAGCTGTGGAATTACTTTACTTGGGTTTGGCCTGGCCAACCAGTGCCATTCTTACTACTTCATATCTAAGACCAAGGAATTGACTGAGCCAAGTCAGCGCAAATTATCAGCAAAAATATTTTTATCACTTATTTTCCTCGTCAATAGAATGTAATCTAATAAATAAGTAGTGGACCAGAGGCAACCAAGAAAAGATAAACACGCATCATTCCACATTCTTTCCTTTGTCTTTACCAAAAGCTATACATAACCACAGCATTTAGTTCACTTCTTTATTCAATGTTATCTTTTTGCATAGTACATACGTACCACTCCAACATGAAATGGAACACTTAAATATTAGTACACATTAGAAGACAGCTCTGCCATGCCTCATCTTTCGTTTCTCAATGTATAATTTCTTGTATGCAGATAACGTAGCGCTAGGGCGTAATTAGGATATATGCAATGTCGTAGTTAATTTAAGTATGCTTGCCTGCCAACTGCCAACTTATGGTCGTTTGTAGAATTGCTTACAGAGGAAAATGTTCCAGAGTTGTTTCTCAGTTATCAGGGCTATTACAACATGAGTAGGAATATAGTGCAGATTAAAAAATTTTTTCCATGGCGATACCAACCTATACTTTTAAATATTGATAAGTACTGCAAGCATTTTCATTTTGAACGTCTCTCTTGTCTCCATCGTATTTTCGAGCAAATACTTACACAACACAACCATTACAATTACATTAGCGAACTTATAATATTAGGTTTGCAAATAATATATACACCATGCGTACTCCATTATGTGTTGATAGGTAGTAAATAAGATAAAACTTCCGCAGACTAAAATATTATAAATGGCCACCAACATTATGTAAATAAGCTATTGAATCCTTTATGATTTCCTCTAGAAAAACGCATGTTTTGCTACACATTTATAATGTTTACAAACATTTATAGTACAAAATCACAAAGACAATAAGTTTAAAAAATGGCGATGGTTATAGTTTTTGTTTTAAACTTCCATGCTTGATAAATAAATTAGCAAACATCTATTAAACATATCTTTCCAAACTAAGAATACTTTGAATTCACTAAACCAGAAGTGATGGGATAATTAAAACAATGATAGACTTGAAGTAAACATGATGCATTTAATAGAATCTATTTCGAAATACGACATTGAAAGTATAAAAAATTAAGGAAAATTATTTATAAGCAAAGTAAGCATTGTGTATAGTATGTTCTGAAAGTAAGCGTCTGTTATTTCATCAAATGGCTATACTAATACTAAACTAAATCAATGCATTCATGGGTAGGTCAAAAGTCAAGCAGTTTAGAAATTAGAATAATCCTTTTTCCTGGTGTGTGAATCGACAAGTGGGGAATAATTGTAAAAAACGTTGCTCTATAATCCTTAATCCGAAATACTTGACAATTTCGTCAAGCAGAAAATTAATCGATCAAAGTTAAGCTCATCCAGGACAGCTTTTCATGAAATGGTCTTCATGAAGATACATGGTTTGGTTTAGGAATTCGATAAAGAAGCTTATTCTTTTCATGTGGAGATTTGTAAGATTACATGCAGTTTTCTATTCACGTGGAAAATCACGTTAAAAAAGTTATGGGTAAGTTAGTGTGCAGGCTTCTGTATACATTTGGTAGACATAGTGAGGCGAGAGCACGTGTATTACAAATATTGTTGAGAATTGAGAATTAACACAAATAATCCAACTACGTTTCGGAATACCAATGTCAGTCATAGCTTATGCATGGGTTACATTTACATCTGGAGAGGATTTTACGAGTACATCTTTAGTGCACAATAAACTCGCTGCATTCTTATTTAATTTGCAGACTATGCAGCTTTACAAATACTTCATTTTGAGGACAGACAGGCATACACTAGAAGTATATACTAACCAATTACGAGCCTTTCTAACACAGTATACATGTTTCAATATCAGTATAATGTCGTGTAGATGATTAATTGGTTAGTAGTATAAAAAGCTCTTATTTTTACGAGGGAATAAGTAGGTATTCTATCTCTGTGTAGATTTAAACAGTATAACCTCCACGCCTTTCGATCCAGCCAATTAGAACGCAGGGAATCAGATCGTACGATACTTTCATTGGGTTTTTGTATATGGTGATCAGGATTTAATGTACTTGGTATGCACGTTCACCTATATTGAGTGTCTGAATTCCATTATAAACAATGCAAATAAGTTTTTAACCAAAGCAGATTCAGGTTAACCTTGTAAAAAGGCAAATCTGCATATTTTATTATCATTGTTTATTTTGTCTGTAAAGCCGTATACGTTTATGTACCTTGCGTCATTGTGCAGACAGACTGCAGATATCTAACAGTAATGTTGTCTGCCACTACTATTAAGGTTTCTGTACCTATTACCTCCTGCGTACTCTTAGCATAATTGCGTAATCAGCCTTTAATCTTAATACCAAGGCTCCTCAAAATCATTAATGACATTAAACACCAAATCACAAGGACTGTACCAATAAATGCATTGAAACTTTAGGGTACTTAAAATTGTTTCTTTTGTTCGTATCCAAAATAATAATGGAGATGCAGTACATAATACGGATATACCTTATGCATTTACTCCACTTATATCTGTGTAAGTAGAAACTTAAACTACTGCGTATTGCATTTCAATGGAATAATATCCGCAACACTTTAAATTAATTCATGCACACCCATTTAATTGAAAGAAGAGTTGCCTCGCTCTTATATCAGTTAATTTTTATAAGTCATACATAGATAAGAAATGAATTATACAGTAGAATCAGTAGAATCGATTATGAATTTTTCCCTTGCACGAGATTTTTTCCCGTGCATGCATAATTCTGTAGATTCTCAGACTCCTGGCATGGTGTAAGTGCCTGATTACTTAAGAGACGCATGGAAGGAACTCTGGCTAGAAAAACAAACAGAATCGTACGACCTTGTTTGTGCTATCCTTTAAAATATTATCTTGGTGTGGTTATCAGAAAAGATTAGTATGTAGGTGTTGCATATCTCTGTAGCCGTCTGCCCTTTGCAATGCCTGTTCTGGCCATAAATCAGTTAAGGAGCAAATAACCACTTCAGCAGTGCACGAGTACTTACTAATAAAAGAGCAACTTTCATTCATTTCGTATGCAGCGAGGCAGTTATCCTGTCTATTGTTGTTGTGTTTGAAGTCACTGCGATGGTTAGGGTTAGAAGAAGTCCTTGAGACTACCCAGCTTAAGGCAAATAACTGCGCATTTAGACTATTTGGGACACACTCCATGGCAAACCCTTTCCTGGTCCAATGGCGGTGGCTATCTTCCTTTGAAGAGACTCCCCCAAACACACACAGTTTCTTAACATCGTAAAGATAGCAGGGAACGGGAAACTGCCTTCAGAGATACACAAATCATAACGCGCAGTAAACACATTAGGTACTTCTTCATTCTTGGACTTCTACTGTCTATGCCTCATTGATAGATTGTTGATGGACATTGCTTCACAAGTAATGCCTACTATAGTACAAGTACATATAATGTTATTTTAACTGGCCTATGACTGTAACCAGTATTCGTGTCAATGTTTGTTACACGAGTTTTATTCCTTTCAGAAATTCCTTTGAACTTTATGTACGGATAGTAAAATTATATGGAATATCTGGTAAAATATAAATTTTCCAGAGTTAAAACTTCTTGAATGATACAAAAGAAGCTTTAAAATCACCCTCAAGGGTTTACGAATTTTTCCTTTTATGTAACTACGGGAAAATCAATGTCAGAAAGAAACAAATATTTACCAATTGGTTTATCTTGCTGAATAATTTTTTTTATTAAATTTAATCTTTGTACATATTTATTTTAATATTATTGTTGTTGTTACAATACTATCAGTACGCATTTACTGTGTATAGAAAAATCGAGAAGCTTGATTCACTGCGAAGAAGATGCATACACAGATACACAACTAACATAGGTATCTGTACTATTATGAATTTTTGTGCTTATGTTTCTATACAAATAGAGTATAGGAGAGTAGTTATAACAAGTTGTGTATAACTACTGGACGGAAAATAACCAAACCCTTTCTACAGTTTTTCAGTAATTGTATACTTTTACTTGTTACACAGTAGTTATGTATAATATCTATGTGTTAGTTATATGAACATAACTTTGTTTCAAACTAATGAAGTATTCCAATATATTAGAGCTTGTTTCTCTGATGTACGGGCTTTAATTTTCCAATCAAAACAATATTATTTGTGTCGGTACGATGGATTAGTGTTATCGGATGGGTTGTCTTCGTTTCGTACGTGATCTTGTGGTACTCATGTGAAAGTATTTACTCTCATATTATGTTTGAATCATTATATTGATACATTGTAGATCAAGTTTGCTTTACTTGGCAAACAGTCCTTCATTGCTGAGATTCTACGTCTAGAGTGATAGTGGTAATATGACTCATACGAAACTATGTTCTCCGTGGATGAGTGTTTGCGTGAAACGTGTACGGTGTACGCTAAACTCTATGATTGCTGGTTTCCCTTATTTGCTAACCAACAATAAGAACAAATAATGTAGTAAGCACACAGTAAGTGTTTGCATGCATGATTATGCCTAGGTACTTTAATTTACTATGATGAGTAAGCGTTCGACAATTTTCTATGGAAAATACGTTTAAAGACCTTATATCTCACCTTATGTAAATGAGAGGACAAGTCATGGTACAGCGCAGGAAACTTTTCATAAAACATATAACAAAACAGTAAACTGTGGATAAAAAATATGCATTATATTACTTTGTAAGTGAAAACATTGGTAAAATATTAAGGCTAAGGCCCAGAAAAGTTTTGGAGGTGCAAAATGTTGGCCCTGGGCGAGATTCTTAGACTTTTAGCAACTGAAGGGAAATAACATTGCTTTTCATATATCAATATCAAACAAAATGGTCAAATTCGAAGTTTTTCCTTATTGCTGCTACTTGTTAACTAACGAAGTGTATAAAAATGTGCAAAATGCATGTTTACTTGAACTACATTTATTCAAGCTGAACAATCTAGGAAAAGATTATTACGTATTGTTATTTCCATTTTCCTGTGTCCTAATACATGCTAGTAGGGATAAAAGGATGCACTTGAACCAATATGCATACTTAAGGTAGGCTTAGGTTGATATTTTTTAAATGACTTTTATTTTATTGAAGGGTTTGTATTGTTTGTAATAAAACAAGAATTGCATAATTTAACCTTGTACAGTAGTATGCGCTACTCGTTAAACCGACGTATCCAGCTTCCAAAAAATTTTAAAATTGCGATACTATTATAATGAACCAGCGAACAATGTGTTTTTGAGGCTAAATTTTGGTTATTCTTATATGTTTTTCGAATATTTTTGCTAAAGCGCTCTTTTGTATTATTTCAGGTCAGATTACTAGTGATGTCTTGAGAATCGCTACCCTAGCACGGTCTAAAACTCTTGGGCCTTTCAGTCCCTCCTTTAACATTCAGAAGATTCTTCGCGACGGATTAGAAAAAGTAAGTACCATCCAGTGTAAACTAAACGGGTCAGTCAACTCTTCAGCGTATGAACACATAAGATTTTCTCTTGCACGTGTTAGCTTGAACGGAAGTAAGTTTTTGGGTCGTTTACACCACATACACATGTTTGAAGGTGAATCTTTCTGTGGGTTTGTTGGAGGTCACTTTAAGCCAGAAAGATTACCACACTTTGTTATCATTATTGTCGGAAACTCTTGTCAATTCTTAGTACGCCTAATGTTATTTTGTACTAAGATATGTCTTGTTAATTGTAATGCAGTGTTTCTGTAATTAAATATCACGCGTGTCTCAAAAGACGGAAATGTCTAAATAAGAAATGAGTTCAGGCAAATGTCCATTAATCCCACTCACCCACATTACACAAATAACCCTTAATCTCGCAACGTCTATTAACTGAAGAGGTGTTGACTTCCTCATGACATTTTAATTACATATTGCAAAATTGAGTATTAAAATAAAATTGTTTACTTCTTCCTTTCAGATTTTACCTGAAGATGCTCATTTAAGAGTAAATGGGAAGTTGCACATTTCCTTAACAAGAGTTTATGACCGCCAAAATGTAATCGTTTCCCAATTTAATTCAAGAGACGAGTTAATTCAGGTACTATTCTATTTCAAGTTGTTGGGCAATATGTTATGTATTACCAAGATTGCATTTACTATTTAAAACTATCAACTCAGGCTCAGCATTTACATGATACTTCAGAATATTGCTTACCATCCATAACGTATTAAATAATTCAAGACTGAGACTACCCTTTTTATATAATTTTTGGAGTTACTTTACACATTATTGTATTTTCAAAGCGTACTTTAGTCCTTCCGAATATTATTTCGTTTAACTGACTTAGAATGCTATTCAACTATGTTCAGCAGTAAGCTTATGGCTTCAAATGCAACATTGAAACACTAAGCTTTTTTTTCAATTTTCATGAAATGCTTATAGAGGTGACATTTTACTCTTGTCACTTGTACTTAGGATTCGACCGCATGAGACTTTCTTTTAAAATTAGAAGCTATGGAAACCTAAATATATACGTATGCACACAGTTAATAAAATATCAGTAGCAATAGAAATTTTATGGGTGGCGTGAAATCTTTACAAAGTTAAAGCTTCACCGTTGCTTTGAGTTGCAGTTTGATATTGGTGCTGGGAAACTTATAAACGTTGCTAGGCTCAATTTTATGATCATTTTTCTGTAATCGTTTACAATTCTTGTAAATATTGTATAGTATTTCTGTAATCGGGGATGCTAAATGCCTTAAAGGAGTTTCTGCATTTATCATTCTACAAATTGTACAAATGAGCCTAATCATTTAGTTCAGACTCAAAGTTTTGCTATTATTCTGAATACATCTAATACCATGTTGTAGTAATGCCTCTGCTTGGTTTTAAAAGTCGTAGTGAAATTTTCGACTAAACTCGGTTTGGCAAATAAAATGAGTGATTGAAACGGTGTTGTTTTTTTATACTAAGGCCATATTATGTTCGTCCTTTATTCCATTTTTCTCCGGCTTTATGCCTCCGGTGTTTCGTGGATTTCGACATGTGGATGGCGGTTTCACTGACAACGTTCCAGCTATTGATGAGCACACCGTCACTGTTAATCCCTTCTGTGGGGAATCAGATATTTGTCCACAGGACGATACTTCTCACTTTTTTCATGTTAGTCGTATTGCTGTAAACCAGAATATAACGTCAATATCCCTACTGAATACCTAATACCTACCGCCTTACAATTTACAATCCTCCTCAAAATGGTTGCACGTTGCTTTGTCTCTATTCTGTTTGAATTTGCATTTTCTAATTTAGCAGTAATGTTAATTGCTATGAAATAGGATACTTGGGCAGTATTTGTTGGAATGCTTGTTGGCTAACTAGAATAATGCATGTACATTTGAATGTGGTTTTGGTTTAATGACAGTAAGAATTGACTTTTACTGACATTTTGCTTTGATGGATATGTGATACGGTGGTTTAAGCATGTCAAAGAAAAGTTGTCTTGTTAATGCTGAGTCAGGTTGAGTTAAGTCTTGTGGAAAGTTGACTTACTTAACTGTGACAGAACTAAGCATGTTGTGGTGTTTTATTTATGTAATGCAGGCAATTTTATGCTCTGGGTTTGTACCCATCTTCTCTGGATGGCTCCCCCCAAAATTCCAAGGTGTACGTTACATGGATGGGTGCTACAGTGATAATCTTCCCATTCTAGATGAAAATACCATAACCGTTACCCCATTTTGTGGGGAATCTGATATATGTCCAAGAGACAAAACTGTTAATCTCCTTCAGGTTTGAGCGTTTTTTATTGTTTTGTGCATGTTTATCAAAAGTTTATGTCATGTAAATCATGTTACGATCTGTTGGTGTACTTTTCATTCTTCTTTTCCTAATTCCTTGTCTCCCATGCAAAAAATTTTCTACCTCTAACTACAGTACTTGAAAATGTTCCTCTAATAAATATAGATATTTTACAACTTACAGGTAAATCTGGCCAATACGTCGATTGAACTTTCACGCCAGAATTTATACCGATTCTCTCGCACCCTTTTCCCGCCGAAGGCTGAAATATTATCCAAAATGTGCCAACAAGGTTTTGATGATACCCTCCGATTCTTAGCCCGCAACGACCTAATTGGATGTGTTAGTTGTATGTCAACGGATACCTCCATGAGCCTAGGCGTTGAATTAGATGAAATGGCTACCAAAAACTATGAAAGAATTATGTCTGAAGAATCTTGCCATCAATGCAAAGTTCAAAAACAAGTAAGTTTCAATTAAATTATGTAAATAAATATTTTATTCAATGCTCCTGTAGTGACACTCTAACGATTGGATTTTTTTGTGTAGGCGGCTTTGCTTGATAGTCTTCCTGAAACTGTAGTCACAATTTTACAAGATGCAATTGAGTCTGGAAATAAGGGATTGCTGAATTGGCTTTTCTCTCACCAAAGTGTTAGACTTCTCTCCTTGTTGTCCTTACCATGCCTTCTGCCAGCAGATATGGCATATGCAACAGCATTGAAATTATTTGAGACTGCACCAAAACTGACTTACAACCTACGAATTTTGAGCGAAGCTGTCATTCAGATAATATTTGAAGCTTTGACCAAATTCAGCCTTTCTCCATCAGCATACTCTGCAAAACTTACCTGCCAACTTGCAATAACCGAATATACCGAAGGTACAGCACACGATTTTTTTGAGATATTGTTTGGGATCATGAAGGAAAAACCTCATTACAAATGGTCACACTGACGCAAATGTATACTATTTTTTGTATTGTCTTTTAGATCCTGAAGCACCAGAAGAGGTCTGTCTTCAACGAAAACCATCCATTCGCAATAAAATGAACTTTGGCTTTACCCTTAACATTGATAACAGGTTAGTTACAGTTGTATTACTGTAAGGCAGAATGTAAAAAGTATTTTTATTTAATATTAATAGTAAAAATAATAAAAATTGTAATATTTAGAGAGACCACTCAATATTGCATGGAGAGTCGAAGACCTTCTTTAGTAGAATTGGAAGATGGTGGGGATGACACATTCGAGCGAGTTTTAACAGTGACGTCTCATCAAGAGGCTCTCATGGCCTATTACTATTTGAACAACTCTGACAAAATGGAATTAGCTGAAGTTTATAATATAAATGAAACGCATGTTACACATCCGACCTCAAACTCTGAAGTTACAATTACTGAAATTTAATTCCAAAATATTTGGCAACTTCCACATAAATAGTTTCTAATTGTTTTATTACTTAATATATAAGTATGAAATTAGTATTGTAACGGCTACGCTGCCAAGAACTACCGAACAATTCCAGTAACAGAGATGTAACCTGAACTATGTAATTTTCGGGACCAACATTTTCGATTTTTCGCACGTACGTATCTCTTGTCAAATTTCCATTCACTTCCAAAATGGATATTTATTTAATTAATAACTATTATTTGTGATGTAAATGAAATTTTCCAATTTATGTCAGTCATGCCAAGCCAAATTATTGAAAATGTATGCATGTCACGATAACCCTAATTTATGTATTTTAGGGTACAAATAAATGATGGACTTCGTCAAATCCATTAATGTATTTTGAATAAAGTCGTTAATTCATACCAAATAATCATGTACGTTTTTCAACTTTAATTAATGTAATAGATTTGTTTGCAGAAATGTATGTACACAAATCAATCATAAGTAATAAACATAGTAAAGTAAAATTAAATCATGCGGACTTTTACAAACTTATTCAATTCTTACGATTATATAGGTACTTTCATGCAATTAAAACAAGAACTTCAAAGTCAAAAGGAAATCAATTGACCACTGTCTTTAAAAAGTATACATAAGTCATTCTACATTAAAAATTATTTTTTAGACGATCCAAAACCAGAAAATCCCATAACTGCCGCCATTTCAGGATCCATTTCTCCCATATCTACAGAAATCGCTGACTCTGCAGCTTTACGTTTTCTTTGTGAACGTCGGTCTTTTCTGTATTCCTTAGCTCGCTCCTCCTAAACAATCAAAACACTGGTATTATAACAACAGTTAAGTAGTTCATAAGGAGTTAGGGTAAATTTGACTTATCACTTATAACTTAGCAATTATGACTTCGTTATGCGATAAAAATGTCCCTCGTCATTAATTTTGAGTATTCACAACAAATATATTTTATGCACCTCTTCCTGTAGCTCCTGTATTCTTCTGTCTAGATCATATTTCTTTTTCTGTTCGCTCAATTTTTGTTTGTTGGCTTCGAATCTCTGTTTAACTTGGTCCAATGTTGATCTCTCAATTCTCATAGACATTCCCAAATTACGCTGATCTGTGAAGTAGATAATAATTAGCAATTCAGACAAGTAAATCAAAGCCAATTATGGTAAATATTTTATTAAAAAAGCATCACTCAGACATTAAAACTTTTAAAACACATTAAAATTATAGGTATTTGACTGATGTTTTAATAAATCGATGCAGCGAGCTTACTTCTAAGCATTTGATGTTCTGTTTCTATACAGATTAATCTACTTTCTTCTCCAGCAGTAAAGAGTTAAACAGTGCGTTCACAAACGAAATATATATTCAAAAAATGCAATCCAAGGGAAAAGCCTAACACTTTCTGTAGTTTCCCTAACAGATAAATAAAAGACTTTCTCAAAATTCATTTATCAATCTGCATTGAATATCAAAAAACTATGTGGGATTGTAACTTAAAAGTCTACGGGCAATATATATTTGGAAGAATTTGCTTTAAATTAACGCGAAATATCTATTTTGTACCCAATGGTTCTTTGCTTATCAAGTAATTCTATTAGTGGTAGTATTTCAAAATATTAAAAAAGACTTACGCTTTTTGCCATTGATGTGATCAAGGAAATTGATGGAATCTTTAACAACACAATCGCAGACATTACAGTAATATCCTCCAGCTTGTGAAGCAGGGGTGTTTTTGGTAATGACAGTGGATTTCCCCAGTCGAGAGTCAAGATCCACCCTGTAATCTCTTTGCTTGAGAAGTTCTCTTCTCTTACTTGGCTTTCCATCTTCACTTTCAACATCTTCGTCTGCAAGTCTTTTCGCAGCGATTTTTTCAAATTCATCTAAATCCCACTTTCGTCGATGATCTGGGGCCTAATAACAAAACAAAATTATTCTCACATTGCCAGCATTTCCATATATATAAATCTGAATGAAAAGAAATGTTATTTGCTTTCAATTATGCTATAAATTTAAGGTCATCTTCACGTCTAGCGTGTATAAAATAATAACAACATATTTTAAAATCCCAATATTTTTTTTAATAAACAGTGAATACGTTTTCCTTAATCAGATAAACATTGTTACCCACCCTTAGTAATTAAAAGCCTACAAACAATTTTTTGAAAAATTAAAAGTGTCGACGTCGTTAAACGTATTGTATTACAGATGTTTTTTTTGCATAATGTAAATGTACAAATTTTTTCATTTTAATAAACCCAGTTGTTGTTTACAGCATAAAGTTAGTCATTTGTACTACAGCTGATATTGATTACAGACAATCATTCATATAAATATAATATATTTATATAGTATAATTTAATACTTTAAGTATAATTTTGATGAAAGTAATACTGACATCATAAAAAAGTGAAATTGAGAAAATGTTGATTTTAAAAATAAAGAAATGATAATTTTGACATACTTGATTAGGTGTCGCCATCTTTTCCCTTCTCTTGCTGAGACTAAACTGAGCTGCCTGTTTGATATTTAAAAGTGGGAAACACAAGATACGACGAAATAACACATTTGCTGATTGCACACGTTGTTCTGTGGAAGGTTCAGATTTTTCTGAATTTAAGTTTCGGTATGACTTCCTATTACGACGAAGTTGAAATCGAAGATTTTGAGTGGGACGAGGAAGCGGAGACTTATTTTTACCCTTGCCCTTGTGGGGATAGATTCCTGATAACAAAGGTAAATAATCATATAATTACTTCTGAGAAAGCAATAGGAAAACGAATTACATTGTGCGAGCGATAGTATGGTGACCAGATTTCGTAAAGAAGGAACGAATGCTTTTCGTAATAGCAATTTTACAGACGCGCATCGTTTGGCTGTGCATGTTTACAAATCTAAAATAATAATAGAAATAAACTATTATTTATGGAACTATATCTAGGAGCCTCCTAACCTCCCTACCCTGCTGTTGTAACCTTATGAGGCAGCCTCTGTAAATTAGGAGGGTAGGGAGGTAAGGACTGGGAGGGTATAGAAGTTTCGGGGGCTGGGAGGCTAGATATCCCGCTGCCTAAGTTCAGCCAAGTGGAAGATAAGTTTATATTTAGAAACATTTTCATTTAATAGCAAATATGTGTTTTGCAAATAGTTTTGGCTATTGGCTGTCAAATCTAATGTTTCCAAAACTTTAGTTTCTTAATTTTACTTTTCATCGAATATATATTTTTTGTATTTTTGTATTTGTATTATTTTATTAAGTCCCTGTGAGCCTTCGCCCATGGACAATTGGAGATAAAATTTACATTACAGCGGTTTTCGTATATTTTGCCCCCCCATCTCGCAGGACAGGAGAGGACTTAACTCTAATACAAACCAAGATTTCCTACCTAAATTTCCTTTCAGCTGGGTGGTCCACACCACCCAGAACCAAAAGTCCTTTTCACTCTACGATTTTATTTATTTTCAGAAATATAATTATATAAAATATACATGTGCTGGGATGAAAAGCCGTAAAATTTGCATTTCGTGTTGCCAGTAGGTAATTCATTTCCCTTTCGCTGAGTATGCTTTAGTTTCAGTGGTGTCAGCATGTTGTAGCTTTGCGTACCCAGGCAGTAAATATCTCTGTCCACTAGATCTATAAAATAAAACTTTAGTATTATTCATTAATTACTTTTATCTATCCATAGCAAATTCTTGTTCTTTCCTGCTTTCTGCTGCATGCAACTCGAAAACTAAACAATCACAGTTATGTAACAGGTTAAAAACCTCTGTCAAATTTGGGTTGTAGCATTTACAAATCTCTGTGTTGGTATTACATGCTCATTTGACATATTCATTGCATTCTACACATACTATTAAAATAAACAATATCTCTATTATTTCTAAGCTAGCGAAGATAATATAATTACTTTTTTCAAAATTACTTACTTAAGTTGCACTGAAAACTGGTAATTGTTAAAATTAATAAGTAAAATGAAAAAGCAAACGCTCCTTATCTTAATTGTGCGAATCCATTAATTCCACTTGACCGCCCTTGTTAACTCTGTACATCTGCTTGGAACCATTGTCATCAGCCGTTAATGTTCCATTCCTCAGATGAACCGTGATGTTAGGTCTGCCTGTCTTCAATAGTTTTCCAGTGTCCCGCAACAGTTTTTCCTCTCTGACTTGCTTCGGCGTTTTCTCCGGGTCTATGTAAACTTCTTTGAAATTGTTCTTCTCCCTTAGGATTTTCTTTGATGCTAGTATTTTAAGCTTGTCCTTCATTCTCAGTAACTTTACAATTATTGGTCTTGGTCCATCCAATTTTTTTCCGACTCTTTTTGCATCAGCTATGTCTATTTGCTTCACTCCTATTTTTTCAAAGAGATCAGCCACTTTTTTCTCAGTTTCGCTTACGTTTTCACTCTCTTCTTCTTGTATACCGACAATTCGAATGTTCATTTGAATTAGATCTCTTCTCAAAAATTCATTTCTCTCGAAGAGATTTTGCATTTTTTCCGTTAATTCATCAAGGTCTTCTTCTAGTTGTTTCAGTTTTTCTATTCCCTCTTTGCGCTCTTTCCTCTCCTCCATCTGATTTCGATATACACATAGTAATTTGTCGTCAGTAGAGAGTTTCCTAAATTCTTCTTCAGTCATGTCAGTTTTTCCTCTTTTCTCTTCATTTTTCAATTCGTTCTTTGCCTTACGCTTTGCACTCACTTTTTTGACTGGGTTGTTTTTCGTAGGGTCTAATAATTTATGGTTACTTTTCGAAGGTCCCATTGTGCAAATAATTTACTTGTACTGTGTATGGTATAGTGGTCAATATTATGATTCTCTATTACATAACTCGAATATCTACGGGAGCTAACTAGGTCAATGTGTTTCTCTCTCACTGTCTCAATTGCAACTCCTCATCGAATATATATTTATATACATGAGCTTTAGTTAAGAGCTGTTTGCGCAAGTTGATTCGTCAACTCTGCTGATAGTACTTCTTTACTTTCTGCATTGTAGTACTAAACTAAGTGCATTGATATTGCTGAAATAGGGGACACCTAAAATTTGAATAAATTTCGTGATAATTCTAACTACTTTGACATCTGGTCACCGTAGAATAGTGCCACAGTGTACAATTGATCTGCAGACAGGCAGAAATCTCAAAAATTATAGATAGTTGCTGAAGGTTCGCGTTTAATAGTCACACTGCGTTATCCACAAAAGTACAATTAACTAAAAGCTTAATCATACTTCATGCTACCTCTGAATAAGCGATTTTTATATGTTACAGTAATAAATATTAATGTGTAATGCTACGTGATTTTATCAGTTGTATGATAAACTAAATCTAATAGTGTGTTTAAACCAAATGAATTGGAGAAATTCAATGACAGTTTTGTTTTAAATTTTTAGGAAGAACTTATAAATGGAGAAGATGTTGCTACGTGTCCAAGTTGTTCTCTGCTTCTGAAAGTTATATATGACACAGATCAATTTGCAGCCGAGCAAACAGAAGAAGTTTCTATACCAAATCAATCCAAAGCACTTACTACTGTTACAGTTTCGGAATAACGCTACCTATTCTCATACGTAATTGAGTGACAATATTTATTTTTATTGTACCTGTACTTTAATACTATGACATTACCTGCCCTGTAAACGAAAAATATATTCTAATATTTACAATAAAACATTTCAATGGTTAAAAAATAACGTTGTAATACCCGTCCTCTTTTCCAAAGTAGAAATATAAAAATCACGTTAAGAAAATTTTCATCTTGCGGACTACATTATTGAAGTCTACATTACAATACGACAGCTAAGATTTTTTGTTTTCAGTTGGCCAGTAATAAAATTAATTAATTAATAAAGGCATTCGAATAAATTGCATAAAATAATAATATTATTACAAATTTATGTGGAAGTGGAACTCATAACGTAAGCTAAGTATACCAAACAAAACCATCTCACTTTGAGGTACTAGCAAAGTAGATATGGAATATTATGGACTTATGGACATAAGAAAGGTATGATCAGAGTTGAGCATTGGTAGGAGCGGCACCAAGTAGCACGCAGAAAAACTATAAGTGTACTCTATGAAATGATGATTCAAATCAATGGTTTTTGATAAACTCCAAAATTCAGATAGCATTAAATTCCACAAACTTATTAAATACTGTTTTCCATTAAAAGCATTATTGCAGGCGTCTGATTCTTAGAATAAGTTTAAAAACCGTTGTTGTTAGTGTATATTTAGGTTAGACGGTTAGAGGATAAAAATGTGAAATGACAGCTGAAGTGTCACTTTATCTTGTTGCCAAACCTTCAAAAATAAGTGTTGTGGCCTCATAATTTATAAGCCACATATTGTGGAGGAGTGAAATTAAAATAAAATGGCACTAGCAAATATTAGTCCAGCTCTTCTTGATGTACGTTAACTCGATTTTTTAAATCCTTATTGATACTAAGTTAAGCGTTAGAATTGCAAATGTGTACTGACCAATGTCACTTTTTGACAGTTATTAACATAAGAACTTCATTAATTTAAGCCGGATAATACATTTGATGGAGAATAGATTTTTTAGTGGGACCTTATGCTGACATTAGTCGCATAGTCCTGTTTGATAAAAATCTAAGGAGAAATAGGAATATTGCAATTTGTAGTTATCTTAGAAATGTGCGACGGAGATGGATTATACATTCATTTACGATTTACCTGTCATGGATTTCCGTTACAACTTGGAAAAAAATCTACACCTACAACTTTACCCAATTTTTCCGAAATCATTATAGTCTCAATCTAAATAAATCCAACTAAAAATTGCAATATTTTAAATGGTGTTTAGTTAGATTTAAGGAAACCGATGAAATTGTCAAAATGTGCATTTTGGGGATTTAGAATTTGCAATACACGTATAATACAATGTCTGTTTTTGTATAATATCTTCAGGAAGACCTGGCTACTTCGGATACGTCTAAAAAAATTTTACGGGCTTGTTTAAATGATAGTCGAAAAATAATTCCGGTTGGATCTATACTTCAACTTCAGCACATCTTAAATATTTCTGTTCCGAAAGAAGATCGCGAACTCCCTCGGTCGTATCATCCTGGGAATATACTAAAAGTTATTTTGAGCGATGGAGATTTTAATATAAATGCTCTGATGTATCACTCATCCCCAGAGCTTAGGTAATTAAATATATTTGAAGAAAAAATTTCTATAAAGTCCCTACTCTGTAGCAATACAATATGGTAGACACATTTATGCAATATGTCAATTACTCTATTTGTGTTGAATATAGCATGAATACTCCTCCTGGGACAAAAATTCGTATAATCAAACCGGTGACCGTTACACATGGAACTTTTTGTCTTTCTTCAGATATTTACGAAGTTTTAGGAGGTCATGTACCTAAACTCGTCGAAAAGTGGACGCTTCAAAGAAAATTTAATGTAAAACAGGAATGGGGATATAACCTTGTAGCAACCGGAGGTCCCCCTCTGTGGAAACCTTTTGGATACAATGCTACATCAGGAATTGATGTAGTGGCTTTGAGAAAAATGAAGGTTACTGTCACATTTTGGTATTTGGTATTAATATTATGCTCTCCTAATTAGGATTAACTAATTTTTTATTACTCTCAGGCAATGGATATAGTGAATGAACAAAGGGAAGGAGCAAAGCAAGGACAGGGTAAGAAAACTCAGTTTGAAGTGCAAAGGGACCAGGCCTTAGAGGAAGTTAAGGATAAATCGCTGAAGCAGAATTGGTGTCCGCCGGCCAAAAATGTACAGAGATTATTATCCATTCATAATGCATTATGCTTACTTCTACGTTACGTGATATATAATACGCTTACATTGCCTACATTGACTTTAGCTAATGGATAAAGAGTTGGTGGACCTTCTAAGAGAAGGATTCCCACTGGAAGAGGCTGAAGAAGCTTTAAAGAAATTCAAAAATCCCAAGAAGGCGTTACAGCACCTTAAAGTTAGTGTAAATTAATATGAGTAAACTTAAATGCAAAAAATGCTTATCACAGAGTTACTATTAATTGTTTTCATTATAGGATACCAATAAGGTAACAAAATTTCGGGAAGAACAGAAATCTCAACCACCCAAGGAAAAGGTAAAATGGCGAAGTGTTAAAACGGACGAAGAAGATCCCGAAGTACCTCGGGAATATCAGCGTCCCACAAAAAGCATATCTTTATTTGGCTTCATTGAGCAACACATTAAACCGGAAACGCAAGCAACGAAAGGAGAAGCTAATGACGACCAAGGTGACGACTATCAATTAGCACTGAGCATGTCAGTTGATAGCTTTAAACGTGAAAACCAACGCACCAACAATAAGTCGCGGTATGACGGTGAGAGCGAATTTCCCAGCTTGCAAGACAAACTTGTCAAGAGTAAAAGTCAAAATGAATTTTACAATCGAGATTCAAACCAACAAAATAGTGCTGATTCTACGTATTACTCGAACAGTAAGTTTTCGAGGCAGTCTCCAAAAGGTTTCAATGACTATAGCAGAAATCAGAAGCAACCAACGGTTAAAAGGGACTATCCGTCTAGCCATAAACAATACGAAGCATCAAACAGGTATAATAAAGACGGAAGTGGTGCTACGGATTCGAAATATAAACAAAGCAGTACCTACAGGCAAACAGACTCAAGACGACCGACTTCAGACTATAATCAAAGAGAAAAGTCCAGCGACTATGAACAAAGAAAGTATAATTCGGGGAACAGTTATGGAAGTACCGAATCTACTCATCAATCTCATGACCAGAACTCAAGGTACCAGAACAGAAACTTCGGAAATTATAAAAGTAATGATGCTACTAACTCGAGGCAGAATTACTACTATGAGAGTACCGACACAAAAAATAACGAAAAATACCAGAATACTGACAGAAAATCTTTTCAAGCATCAAGGACATATTATTCTGGGGACAAAAATTCAGAAGGACAAAGCCATCCATTCATGGAAATGAACGAATTTCGGTCTAAAGAGAAAGACGACAGTGGAATTTTGAATCAGCGAACTTACAATGAATTCAAATCTGGCGATTCCAGAGGGGGCTACAGAGATCAACGTGTATCATCTGACGATCACAGACAGACCTACTCGGGTAAAGGATATAATAATCGTTCAAACGATACTGGGGTTAACAGCTGGAGGCAACCGGAGAGCAAAGGGATGAATGAATACCGGGGAGATTACTCAAATAGCTATGGGGACTATCGGGGGAGCAACAGCGCTGGCAATTATAGAAAGGTGGACACACTCCACAATAGTTTCGACGATTCCAATTACCGAGATCAATCGAAACCTAATAACGAATACCATTCAAGACGCGGAGGCTATTCTCGTCAACAAAAGGACATTCCAGACAGAAATTCGTACCAATTCACAGGGAAATCAGGTGGAGGTCAATATGGTATGACCCAAAGCTCCAGTGCTACCTATTATAGCCAAAATCCTGCTCCTGGAAATGTTTATTCGAATTCAAAGTTTGACCAAGAATATTCATCGACTCAGTCAAGTTTTGATCCGCATCTTTCTTCTGGAATGACTTCCTCTCCTGCTTATAGTCAAGGTCGACAGGTGCAAAAGGGTAAGGAAGACTACAATAGTGGGGAATCGAACTACTCACGACAAACAATGGTTTTTACGAGATCCAACAACAGTGATAATGGTCAGCAAGAATATCAGCGAGATGTATATCAAGCCGGCCAGGGAATGAAAAACATGCAAGTGGGTCCCAACTCATCTGACCCATACAAATATAATTACCATCAGAAGTCTTACAATAATCAGTATTGAGCAATTGTGACAGGTAGGGTTTCTAATTAAAGGTTTTCAAGAAATATTTTATTGTCACATTATTCTCTTTGTCAAATATATTAACAAATGCGTCATGTTCGTTTCTTGTTTCAGGTGAACTGCATCGAGCATTAAAATGGTTGTGACACAGATGGAATGTGTACAACATTGTGGCAAATTTACCCATTAACACTGCAGACATAAATATATGTAAATTATTGTGGCAACTATAACGATATTTCCTACAGATACAAAACTCAAAACGTTAATTATATACAAATAACCAGTTACTTGTTTTCTATTGCAATGATATATTGTTCATGATTACATAAATAATAACCGCCAACAGTGACGACTGCATGCTATATTCATGAATTGGAGCAAGGAATGTTATTTTCCATATTATGAAATTACTATTTTGCAAATGTATAATTATGTATACCCAACTAGCAGCTACCACAACACTAGAATGTAGAGTTTTAGAGTTTGAAATACTTATATTTTCTAAAACTTGAACCCTACTAAGTAAAACGAAACCAGTCGACAATTTTGTTAATTGCTTAGGATACATAAAATTATTACTCATTTTTTGTTCTACGTGCATCTATAGTTCTGCGAATATTTAGTACTGAATTCTGCCGCAGACATGTAGTAGCATTTTGCCATTTGTCTATAATGATGTTATAGCTACAGGTACCGTATTTTTACATGCGGAAATTATAAAAAAATGTAAATGTAACAATGAAAACTCGTATGTAACCGAATTGTTTGAGAGCTATTAAAATGATGTATGTCTATTGAGATTGATTTGTTGCAGCTACAAAACCAAGTTCATTTCAAATTCTATGACGTATTAAATATATCACACTAACCAATTCATGATTCTCAATAAGCTGATTTCTTACCAGGGTGCATCCCTTTGAAATCATTGAAGCCATGCATTTAAAACCACAGGGAATCATTTGTATATCCTGAATAGTAAAAACCGTTGTTGAAGCCAATAATGTAGTTACTGCCCATGAACAATGAAGAGATACTTTGCGACCAGGAAACTTATGAAGTACCAAAGTATACATAGATATCAAGTGGAGACGATAAAACTTTAGCTTTATATGAATGTATCAATGTTCTTGCTATAATATAAATACGTGGGACCTTTGCCCTGACTCTCCATTAGTGTACTTAGGTATATTAAGTTTGACAGTGCGAGTGAATACGCAACACTATTACAATGTGGTAGAACAACAGAAACGTGCAGCCGTGTGAGCTAGATTGCATTCAACGTAACAACTAACAAGTTTGACATTTCTTTATGTTAAAGCACGACGACCTTGAATAGATTGAGTGATTTTCGTACTCGCAAGATAACTGCTATCTTCTCGCCTCTTTTGGAATGGATGGTCTAAACATATGTGCCTTTAGTGGGTAGTTGAAATTACTGATCAGTATAAACTAAGTCTATATAAAACTATTATGAGACCAATTGTCATTCCAGAGTTGAAGAGGTATGATATGATAAGATAGAATAGCTATAAGACTGTTCTCCGGCACAGGTGTTTTCTTTATCACTGTCGCAGTTCAAAATCAGGTAAGGTAACATCAAATTACAAGTCTTTTATTCGTGAATATTTGTATTCCACCAAAATCCTATTTGAATTATTGTTGCTGATATCAAAAGAAAATTAGCTTGCATTTCCAGAAATTTATAACTAGCAGTAGTAATTTCATTTAATAACCTGGTAAATGCAAATTATTCGAGTTTATCTACAAATAGTACTGTACTATGTCGTATGGATAAATAGTCCTTCTTACAGATTAACATTTCTGCTCGTAAATAGTTCACTTCAGAGTATTCGAGCGCATCTGTAGTTTTCCCCAGAACGTGGTTGTGTTGTGTATTTATTTTATAGGAGTGGACGCAGATGCCCTCGAATACTCTGAAATGAACTACAACAATACTCACTTAAATATAAATTAGGTTTAGTATCACATTAATATTTCAGTAATAATTTAGAAAAGGATAAAACTGAGTAAATAAACGGAATTAGAAAGCCCAAGACATAAAAAAGGCACAGAGATAATATGTGTGATAAATCAAAAGAAGGCAAAATGTAAACTTTGTGGGATATATACTAGGATGTGTAACGGGTATTTACCGTGCTTCAGGAATTATATTGGGGAGAATTGAGATTTCATAGTACAAAAAATAGACAATAAGCTCTTACATATTTACATCTTACATGGCCACATGATAATGATAAAATGAAAAGTTCAAGTACCTGCTTTATAGGTAGCTTCGTAAAATTAAAATAAGCAATTGGTTCGCATACATAAAGTTTATCATGTTGAACCCACTTTTTGTCTTTGTATGTATTTAGGGGTATAATTGTGGCATTGCCAGTGAAACTGGCTTACTAAAAGAAGATGGAACGGAATATCAGTGGTTTGGGACAGGAGATTACAAACTATGAGTTCAAAGGGGTAATGAAATATTTTCAATCGTTACGATTAATTAAGTCAATAGGATTTTTTGCAGGGTTTTGTACAACTGTTAGAAGCATAATGTGAAAACTGTAAATGCTGAACCTAGACTCCACATTGTCCACATATACATTATATAATGAGTAGCCAACCATTTCCCAAACTTTATTAGCATTACCTGCAGTACCACTCTGCACAAAAGGAGGAAAACAATGGTTTTTTGAGATTTGTGAGCTTTTCTAAAGTATCTTGCAATGCTTTTTTATTAACTTCCCCTCATTGAAAGTATTACATATTTTATAATTCACTAATTCAAATTGTATATTAATATTCCGCTTATCGTACTTACGATAAATGTTCAGAAAATGCAAAATTAATCCCAAAATAAATACACAAATAAGAATGATAAAAATGAGTTTTCAGTAGGTATAGTATAGATGATATTTTGCTAGTATTAAAAGTCTAATGCTTTACAACCTTCATTTAAAATTTAGATATTGGACTGGTTGATTGTAGTCAATGATCCGCGTGAAATATGGAAAGCTCAACCAACATACTTAATCTCAGAATTTGGATTTCTTGCAGTTGGACTTTTGACTTTTATTCATTGTAATTGTTAACACCATACTTTTAATCCTATCAGTTGAAACATTCCTGAATTTTGTCTCTTGCTATGATATAATTTATTCCTCTTAGACATAATCTCTACTCGCATTTAATGCAATTTAATTAATTTGTGCAGCCCAACGAGTTGGAGGGCGCTTTAAATGGTTATGGCTGGCTTGCATTATACACGGTTTGGTGGTTGAAAATGTCACGTTTTGGACACCGATGATCAACAATTTTTGGCATTCCCAAACTACCGTGGTTCTGTTTGGAAGAAGGCTTCCAATACACATTCCATTCTTATGTAACTCTTTCTATGTATAATTATTATAAGTCTGTAAATTGGGACAAACGGTGACTGAAATTGAATTAGAAATTGAAACTTCTGATTATCTGATTCATTTTTACTTTGTTATTTTGAAAACATTGGAGTCGCAAGTGTTATTCGTTTAATACAAGTTTAATTTAACTGCTATTGAAATATTTCGCAGATCCGACTTTTATCTACACTGCAACTGCTTGTGTTTCTCGATTGCGTCTTGGACATGTGGCTCAGGCAGTTGCTGTTGGGCTCTCTGTTGTTCTAATTGATATCCCGTATGATATAATGGCTGTGAAGTTTGTACATTGGACTTGGCATGACACGGACGCCAATATTTATGATCGGCATTACTGGGTTCCTTTTACGTCATATTATTTCCATGCTACATTTGCAAGTACATTCACATTCATGTTTCATTTTCTGCGGCGTAAGTTTTGCGAAAATGAGCCAAATAACCAATGGGTGTCAGACTCAAGAATTTCTCGGGAGCTTCTTTGTACAATTCTCACTGCACTTTGTGGGATGCCTGGAGGAGTTTTCCAATTTCTCCCTCTTTACCATCCTTTACATGATTACTTTGGAATTCATACTGAAAATTGCGTCATTACGTTATTAATCATATATTTTTTGATTGCTTGGAGAAGCGACCGCAGTCCCCAGCAAGGATCTGCTGCCAGACCTTTACAAGGTACCCTAGTAATACGGGAGCTCGTTGTAATGACTATTTATATTCTCCTTTTATGCATGATCAGCATAAAAGCTTCCGAAATTTTTCAAAGTCATATTTAGATACAGAATTGAGTTTCCAATTATAATATTTGAATTATGTTTTAGGTAGCAATAAAGGCTACGGTATCACTGAAATCGTGATATCCCTTTTTCTGCACTACTCTATTTATTTGGGTATGGTTTTATTTGGAGATCCTGAGTATGAGATTTCCGTCGGTCTTCATGAAAAGATAGGACCCTGTGACCAATGGGAAGAACAAGAGACTATCTTTACTCTGGTTACTGGAGAGGTGAACATATTTTCAAATTTCGACTACTCTAATTATGCATGCACACAATATGGTTTATATATGGCAAAACGTTGCATGAACCCATATATGAACTTTCCCAACTCTTACATGGCTCATCAATCTTCCCATTTACATGACCATTCTACCAAATTCGTATTTAATAACTAATTTTGTTTCTTACCTTAAGATGTCAAGAAGACGCAAATTCTTGTGTGCTACCGACTACGACGAGAAATATTTTGATTTCCGTTGTGTAAAAAACAAAATTCCACAAATGAATTCTGAGTGGTATACGATATGTGGTACTCCATTTCCAAATAAAGCCGAATATGTACAGGTAAACAAAATATTTATGCCTAATTTTAGAACCTCAGCAATTTACCAATACTATTACTATTATACGACCTTACTGAAATTCATTTTTAGAGTGCGTAAATGAAGTAAGTTATCAGTTGTTTCTTTGAAGTAGCATAAACAATAAAAGTGTGGGGGAATTTTGAAATAAAAGAGCAGAAATAAAAATGTATTTCTTTACACTTACGAAAATAGATGCTCTAAACATAATTTTTTTTCAGGTCATTGGGACTATCTGCTTTATTGCTTTTATGGTATTTGGAACCATGCTATTCTCATCCGGTCCTGAGTGGGAAACGGCGTCAAAAAAGACTACCAAATCTAAGAAAAAATAATGTTGATTTAGAAAAATAATGTTGCAAAAACAATAAATCACTTGTTGAATTGTTAAATGTCATTAAAACCGACTGCAAATTTTATCATTTGGTATTGTTTTTTTTGCCAATTTGGAACTCAAAGGAAGTCACAATCTTATTAGTATCGGAGATACTGGTGGAAACGCTCTGTCATCTGTCACACTGTCCGTCCGACCATGGTTATCATTTTGTCGGCCGTATAACTTTAGAACGCATTTACATAAATCCTTCAATTTTTTAAAACCTCAGTCATTGAAATACCTTACTTCCTGTTGAAAATGAGCACCCTCGGACTTTTGGTATTTTTGCAAAAATTTGAAAACTGCAATCTGCCAATGTGTAATGCAGTATTGCTAAAGCAAAGCACTGATATAAACAGCACTAACAAAAGTTGCTATTCAAATGTAATACATTGTGTTCGCTTATATCTCCGATACTCGGTATACCCGTTGTGTACGTATTTTTACAAATGTTGAGCATCCAAAAATATTTGGCAGTTTATAAAACATGCTAAAATTCTGAATAGAATACTGGAAAACTCCTCCATGAATATTCAAAACAATCTGAAAACTAAGATTAAGGTATTTCATTGCGATTTTCTGTAATTATTAAAGCTCTCATTGTAACGTTTGCTCATTATTTTTGCTCTTTGATAATTAATTAAATAGAAAACCTAAATAATGCGTTGACGCACTACGCTCCAACCTCAGAGGTAAAGTTTGACTTGAATTTTATAACATCAGCCGTTAGGAGGTTGATTTGTCATTTTATCGATATTTGCGTGTGGACTCTGAACTGAACTGTTCTAGACTACTTGCACAAGGACAATTTTATGAAACAGTACTTGAATGTTCTCGTCGTGTATTAATTGACTAATCCTAACCAAACAACATTCAGTGTCAAAATTATTCATTCTACTGTAGTCACTGAAATTTAATAGCAATTGTCAAACCTGCGATTTTGATCTGTCATTAGACAACCATCATAGTTTGACAGCAGTTCAAAAATATACACAGTACTGAAAGGCCAACAGAACAGAAGTGTATTCTGTAATTCAGCAAGAAGCTTTCAATTTTGACAGCAGGTTGCACACACATTGCCTTTTGCAGCTCTTTTAATCTCGCACAGGTGCTACTGAAATTGTTTTTGATCGCAGGTTGCGCACTTCATCTCATTTGAAGATCTTAATCTTCTACTGGTGCTACAAAATTATATTAGCTATTCATTCATTTTCGAATTGTTTGTTCTTCGTATTTTACTGTTCTTGATCACTCATCCTTACATTGATCGCATCGCGGATAATCTATACAATGAGTCCTTCTGTTGTTAAAGATATCTTATCCAAGGATCAGTTTGCTGACATTATTAGGTAAGACCTGATTAATAATATTTACTAAAGTACCCGTTCTTCGGACGGATGAATTAACTACTATGAAAGTAATTAATGTTATTTATTGAAGATGTAAGTTGTCTTTTCATACAACCGAAACATTGTTAGCAATATTTTATTGTCCTTGAGAACTTTAATTTTTCGTTTGAAAGTAATGGACTAGCAAAACTAAATCTACTAACCATCATTCCAAGTTCAAAGTTCAAGTGATATCCTACTCCATGTGGTCTCACTTAAAGTGGACATTTATTTATTTCTTAATATGTCAACTGTCGACCTCGACGTGCACCTGAAATTCTTTGTACCTCTATTTTAAATGCAGCAAACTGTTTATGCAGAACCACGCATTTGCCCATTTCTTCTGACATTGACTGTTATGTCTTAGTCGAAATTAAACTTAAACCTAACGGGGAATTAAAATTCGATTCTATTCTAAATTCAAAACCTAATACTTTAATAATAAATTCAAAATTATGAGAAATATTTTTGAATTTATTATTGGTAATTAATATTCCAAACTTCACCGATGAATCATTTACTTAACTTGACACTATCCCCATCATGTGAGGATACAAATCAAAATGTTATGATTACCATTAAGGTCACGAGAAATCCCCAATTTTACATTGAAAAAGTATCCCATTTTTATCTTGAATAACTTTAAAATTAGATAAATAAATGCAAATGTAATATCGCAGGGAGAGTCTCCTTTCTTTGGCTAGAAATTTGTCTACTGAATTTTTAATTTATCAATTGTAAGTAAAAGGTAATTAAAAAAAGACGGTGAGTGGGAGTTGAACCCGGTTTAGAGTGTTTCGGTTCAATTCATACTGCTGTCCTTTTTCAATTGCTTTTTACTCAAAGCACAATGGATAAATTAAAAATTTAACAGACGAATTGCTAGCCAATGAAACGGATCTACATTATTAAATTTGCATTTATTTAATTTATCTAATTTTAAAGTTATTTAAGATATAAATCGGGTACTTTTTCAATGTAAAAATGGGGATTTCTCGAGTCCTTAATACAGTGCATGTGTAAATTGCAATTGTAAATTGCTAGCACACTGAAGGAAATAACTGCAGTTCTGATATTTAAGCGTAATCAAAATAATTAATTATTTTTAGTATAGCTCAAAAATTGTATAATTGGTTTTTATGTAAAGTAAGCCAACATTGAGCGTTGTGCACTTTAAAACACCTTGGGCACCCATCGTCCGCAGCACTGAAGAAGTGATCACTGATTTGGGTTCGAGTCCAGAACTGAAGGTTAAAGTAAATATTTTTGCATTTCTGTAGACGTTAGTGGTGTTTGTTGTAGTAAAGAACATTTTTAATTATTCAATAATTCTTGATGTATTGGGATACTGTCATATAGGGTGTTTTTTTCGGTTCTGTGGATGCTGAGGGCTTTAATGGAGAAATTAGTCTGGAATACAATGTCTCATGTGTACCGACGGTACTGTTCTTCAAAAACAGTCAAGTAATTGATCGAATCGATGGAGTACATCCTTCTGAAATTGCCAAAAAGGTTTTGTCTCATGTAAGTACAATGTTCTTAGTGCATTAGTTAATTTAAAAGAATGAAAATTGTTATTAATTGTCAAGCGTAATAATTTACGTCAGGCGCAACAATCAGATGCTACACCTATCTCCATTCAGAATGATTCAGTTCCTAAGGACGACGGTGGAGAGACTTTGGACGACAAACTCAAGGGACTGATCAATAGACATGATGTCATGATTTTTATGAAAGGTGATCCAACGACTCCTCGGTGCGGATTCAGTCGAACACTGATTTCTATAATGGAACAAACTGGGTATGTATTGCAAATGATTTTATTTCGCACTCACATTTTCCGTAACATAGTAAAGCAACATGTCATTTCTTGTCAACAGAGTTCAATTTGACACTTTCGACATTTTGAAAGATGAAGAAGTTCGTCAGGGATTGAAAACGTACTCGAATTGGCACACTTACCCGCAGCTATACGTTAATGGTGAATTAGTAGGAGGTCTGGATATTATTAAAGAACTGCAGGAGAGCGGAGAATTGATGGCTACTCTACAGCCGAATTGAAAATGTTTATTTGTGTCATTTTTACTTACCAATCAACTCAATTATTGTAGTGGGGCGAGTTCATTAAGTAGTTTTATAAATTTTAAATATACTATGATTTATTAACTTTACTATTGGTTAATAAGCAATCATAATATATATCTTGATGTGAAGATTGAATTATCCTTTGCCATTAAATAAAGTGCGTGTTAAGTGTTACATAATTTTTGCAAGTGACTCAGTACTAATTATTTCTGTCATTTGATGCTATTCCTACTCGCCTTATAGTCCACTAAATCCTTCTCAAACTGTTCTACTGCATTCGTCTATTCCAGACCAATGCATGGTAAATTGTTTTGACTAATAATCCAATCCAGCCAAAGAATCAATTTATGATTTTAGCTGTTCTATTACAGAGTTTACTAGTCGCAGTTTAAAGTTTAAAGTTATGCAAATTCAGTTTTTGATTTATTATTCTATTCCTAAAGATGCAGTATGTCCGAAAATTATGTCTTCTCAGTATTTAATTTTAAGTCTCACACAATCTTAAAAGTTGTATGTGTCGGCTAGGCTATGGGAGTCTCGATCTAGCTATTCATGTTTTGTTGCTTAAGCAGTGCAGTTAATTTAACAAAATTAAGGAGTACAGAATATATAGCATTAATAGTTTTTTATGTTTGTATACCTATTTGCTGTATTGGAGCAAAAACGGCTGACTTCATACACATAATACTCTTCAACGACTTCCAAATCACCCTTGCATGTCTCACCTTTTGATCATTGGTTTTTCATTTTATGATAGCATTCATCATATTAACAAAGTTAAATGCACAACTAGTCAAATCCTTAGGGGTTTATTGTACATTCAATTTTTACCCATACTTTTTGCTCTGCCGAATAATATGAATCATGAGAGCTTAACATGAATTATTTTATTAGAAGACAAATAATTCTTCCGGTGATATTTATATTATATTTTCAATAAAGAATCGCATTCCATCCTCATCCTTCACATGCACATTTGGTAGATGCCACAGAATAGTCGAGCAACAGGGTTGGGTTCGTGTTCGTTTTGTTTTGTATTATAGCCCTGAACCAAAGCACTAAGAAAGAATGAGCATTGTGTAGTGCAAATGAAATGAGTCAATCAAAAATGAGATATTATTGCAGAGGTTACGTAACGCGTAGTCGTAGCTATTCTCTAGCTGCAACCCTACATTTTCTTTCCTTGCTTTCTTTACATGCTAGGATTCATGACAATGCTTCTGTGAAGTAATATGGCAGGTAGGCAGGTGCATAACGTCCACCTGTGCGTCTTTTGTGTATTTAGGTACTTATATAGATTGAATGCGTATTGTACTCATAATAAGCTATGGAATGAAGTATTACTATAGTATGCTGGACTGGGGTGCCGAGTGTAGCGTTTAGAGTTTGTGTCAGTGAATTTTTTGTAGGAGCTAAAAAGAGGGAATTCACTTATGTAGTTGTTACTGGTCATAGAATTTGTCCTGTGACAGTAATAAAAAAATACAAAGTGCAGTGTGAGTAAATCAAAGGGTGTGGTAAATCTGAATGCTTAGTTTTCGGCGTTTTCAGATTTTCATACAAACAGTACAATTTTACAATGACACGGGATATAGTTTCCATTATTATTTCCTCATAAAGCCATAACATTTTCGTACAAACTCTGTCAGTATAAGATCAAGTCATATTTTTCAAAATGAAAAACCTATGCGCCTCAAGTCTGGCTTTTGCCATTTTGTTCGGTAAGTTCGTTTTAATTGTTTTTTCTATATTAGTAAAATATAATTTCAGTTTAATTTTTGAAGCATTTAAGGTTACCTTAGGAAATATTCAAAAATTATTATTTTGTTTTAAAATTTGTCCGCCTTTTATAGTTGTGGTAGAAAGTCAAGTTCTTTTAAATTCTGAACGGAATGATGACACGCTGATTTGGTGCACTGTAAATATGGAGGAGCAGCGTAAATGCGAAGATATATCCAATTATCTTGCGGTAAATGTAGTGTATGATAACTATGGTCGTGTCACAACCACTTTTCGGCTGAATTGCACTCAGGTATGAAGTAACTTTGTTTGGATAATTAATTGTAAATACGACCCCTGAAACTCGCAGTCATATATAAATGTTTTTGTATAGACATACAATAAGGATCAATGTATGGTAATGTTGGATAACAATCAAGCGGATATTACGACGCTGGATCCAGGCGAAGTATTCGTTGGAGGTCGATATCACAGTCTTGTGCCAATATTGGAGGAAATTTACAGCTCAGATGGATCAGGAAGTAACTCACGAATTCATGCTGTTGCCGTTGTACGAAAATCGTCCAATATTCAAAATTTAAGGGACATTAGAGGGAAAAGAGCTTGTTTTGGGGGAGTGGGTACATTAGCTGGATGGGTGATTCCACTTCACAAGGTAAGTTTTTGTTAACTGCACGAAAACGTTGCGGGTTTTTTAATGGTATACTTTGTTTATAGTGTAGTAATGTCGTGTTGATTTCTTGGTACAGTTGATGAAGGAAGCCGGTATGGAAATTGTTGACTGCAATAATCATGTAAAATCTGCTTTGAAATTCTTTGGTGAAAGCTGCGCTGCTAATTCCTTATCCGACAAATACAATCCACTCGGAGACAACTCGGACAAACTTTGCGAAATTTGTGGGAGCGACCTTCCTGGTGTCAAATGTACAAACAGTGACCCATATTCTGGTTATGAAGGAGCTCTTAATTGCCTCATGGATAAAGGAGAAATTGCTTTTCTGAAGCAATCGACTATTAACGAATATTTCCGTACATGGAGTAATATCAACAACAGAGAAGGCAATGACGACTTTTCTACCTCAACAAGAAACTCATTTTTTAACCCATCATTCACGTCAACAACGAGACGACCATTTGGTTTCCCTTTTGACGAGCCAAACCAAAACAATAACAACAACAACAACAACAATAACTTTACAAGTGGACAACAAAGAAACGACTTTAATGATCCAGGCAGAGACTTTAATAGAAACCAAGGGAGATCATTCGAAAATGAAGATATTTTTAACAACAATAATTTCAATAGAAATTCGAATTCTCCAGTTTTTGATTCCAGCGCAGTGGTCACTTATCCACGCAAAGGTCCCAAAAATTTAAACCAATTCAAAGAAATATACGAACTATTGTGCCCTGATGGAAGCAGAAGACCTGTAGATGAATGGCGGGGGTGTTTTTGGGACGAAATTCCAGCACATGCCGTTGTAACTTCATCTGCTAAACCTTCAGCCCTTAAGTTGAGATACCAAAAATACATTCAAAACGTCGTGAAACAATTTGCCGATAGGGCGAGTCAGAATTATCAAAATAATGCTAATTCGGCCATCAGTTTATTCGAATCTATTCCTCGGTATGGGAACAGGAGCAATTTATTATTTCAGGTAACATACTATTTAATAAATAATAAAGCAGAAGGAACATGAGAAATTAAGCTACTTTTGAATGTAGGATGCAACAGTAAGTTTACGCACCATTCCGGAGCCAGATCAGACTTACAAAAAATATTTAGGAGATAACATGAAATCTATACTGGAAATCAGATCTTGTCCTGTGGGCAGAATGACTCTTTGTGTCACTTCAGATGCAGAACTACTTAAATGTGTCAAGATGAGGGTAAGTCAGTGGTTTACTATGGATACTTGCTGTAAAAATATCAGTGTATCTAAATAATCATTTTTTCTAATATTTCAGACGGCATTGAATGCTCAACTATTGAAACCTGAAATGAGTTGCTACAGGGCACATAGTCATATTAACTGTATGGAAGCTATTAGGAATGGGTAAGTAATTGCATATTGCCTAAATATTGCAATTACAAAATATATGGACAATGGTGTTTGTGGAGGATTATTCCTGTAAATTACAATGAAATAATTTTTCCTTTGTATGTTTGTCCCCAGAGATGCTGATGCCGCTGTATTTGATGCTGGGGATGTTTACACCGCAGGTTATCAATACAGTTTGATTCCAGTTTTGTCAGAAATATATAATTTGGGAAAACCCGAGTATTACGCCGTAGCTGTTGCTTATCAAGGCGATCCTGATACAGAACTTACGTATCTAAAAGGTAGTAAATATGAAACGCTTTTTAGAAAAATAAATAAATACTTAAATGTGTAGTTAATTACTTTTATTTTATTTTTCTTTAGGAAAATATTCATGTCATTCCGGAATCGGACATGCTGCAGGCTGGATAATTCCAATGGCTTATTTGCTATCCAGTGGAAGAATGAGAAGCTATGGGTGTGATTCCGTAAATGCCGCTGCACAATATTTTTCGAAATCGTGTGTACCAGGAGCCTTAAGCAAAGAATATAATTTTGGGGAACAACACAATAATTTGTGTGATCTGTGTCGAGGGTCTAGTTATTCGTACTGCAGTAGGGATGCATCAGAGGACTTTTACGGAGCAACAGGTTAGAAATGCGTCAAATATGAATGTGAGTAACGCACATTATACGATTGTCACTTCTTTAATACAATTTAATTTAAATTTTCAGGAGCTTTTAGATGCCTCATAGAGGGAGGTGGTCAGGTGGCTTTTGTAAAACACACAACTGTTAATGAAGTAGCCGATGGAAAACGAAGAGAATTTTGGGCAAGAAATACTTTGTCCGGAGATTACGAACTGTTGTGCAGAGATGGTATGGAGTGTTAAATGTATGAATATTAATATTGCTTTACCTATCGAATCTACATTATTTTTAACATTTCTAGGGACTCGAGCACCAGTAACTGACTACATTAGATGCAATTTAGGAAAAGTTAAGGCTAACGCAGTTGTAATTCGTGGAGGACCTTATTACAACGAAACAGAGGCTAAAGCCATTATTAACCTCTTTTTATACGCTCAACAATTTTATGGCAGAAAATTTGAAGACGATTTCAGGTGCATAATTTTTATTTACTTTTCTTGAATATCCATTCCAAAAACATTTTTCAATGGACCGCATGTTTATACACGGTTAAAAATTGTATTTAAATACAAAAACGCATGCTTGAATGTTGTATGAAAAGTCTTGATGTATTTAACGTGTGTTTTTAGTTTTGGGATGTTTTACTCTCCTCCGCCGTACAGTGACCTTATTTTTCAAGACGCAGCTCAACAATTAGAGGTGATTCCTCCTGAACAAAGATACTACAGAAATTATTTGGGAAAGAATTTCTTGAAAGCCAGAGCTTTAGTTGACTGCCGAGCAGGCACTAGCCAATTAAAATTTAACAATGCCGTCCTTGTAACATTGTCCACTTTCATCATCTTATATGGACTAAGATGATTTATTACGCTAGATGAAACATATATATCTATTTGTACTGGTGACTTCCATTTCATACAAATTGTTCATGTATTTTAAACTGTTTTCCATGAGAATCTCACCATGATGATCAAATTAGCATTTAATGTACTTGTTTTAATACTATTTACCTAGCTAAATGTTGTTTACATAAAGAGACAGTTTATAGAAGTGTAACTTCAGTGTGTGCGTGTGATCAATATCGGTGAGAGTTGTGATTGTGAATTTTTAAGAGGTTTTCTACCTCACATTTTGTCTAATTAAAAAAGATACAATATATATTTTGCCTGCAAAAATATTATTTATTTTCCATACTTTATGATATCCAAAATTTCAAGCTTAAATCTCCAATTTGTAACAGGTAATCACATATGCATAATTCGCTTTTAAAGGTATTCAGAGAACCCTGAAACTGACAAGTTAAAGTGAAGGACTTGGAAATAATGATTGACATTAAGCATCAGGACGTTTGCCAACCCCACCAGCTAATTCATAGACGACAATTGCCACATCTTTCGCCAAGTTGTCTGCGTTTTCCTGGGTATCAGCCTCAGCATAAACTCTTACAACATCTTCGGTTCCTGAAGGACTGTTTCAAAAACATTCACAAATTTGTATGCCAATAATTATTTTGATTTCCCTAAGACTGCAAATATTAATACTCCGGAAGCAAAAAACATTAAAGTTTTAATTTGCATCATACCGAACAAAACTTCGTCCATTGGTGAATTTCAATGCCATTGCATCAATGCGGTCTTGTAGTCCGTCAGGCTTAACACACTTGCGCTCTGCATCAGTTGTAACAAATACTTTCCTGTCGCTTACACACACTTTCAACTGCCGATTAGGTAAATCTTCGTACATTCGATCCCAGTCTTCAATGCTCCAATCTTTGCAGTACAAAATTGCTTCCGCAACAAGTAAGTCGGAAACAGCATCTCCCACAGTGGAGTTGATCAGGTTTACGAATGCTTGCAATTCTTTACCGGCCTCACTAGTACTGCAAAAAAATAAACCAATACATTCCTTTGTACTTCCACCAGGATGTAGTTAGTAGTTGTTCATTGAGATTCAAATTAACAACTAATACTTTTGATTAATACTATTCACGGCATTAGGACTGAAAACCACAGTGCCATGACCATTCGCTTCAAAGTACACTCCTATGTCGTAGGCCAAGGCTGCATGGTGCAAATGTTTAACGCCCGTTGGAACACAAGTCACCGGTATTCCCTATAGGGATAAGTTACAAAAGTAATTCTTTTGGTGCTTAAATGCATTTGTGTAATGTATCTAATAATGAGGCCCAAAATGGTTTCGTAAGTGAATGTTTCTTACCAAAATGTCTTTTACGTAATTTGTGGAACTTCCATTTGCATATGCTGTCTGAACAAGCCCTACCTTAAAATCAAGCCCAGACTTTTTGACAAGGTCACCTAGGTGTTCCAAATACAGAAGAGCAATTTTATCGCCATCCAACATGCGAAAATTGGAATCCTTATCAAAATAAAAATAAATCAGTCTGTCCGCATCTCCGTCAAATGATGCACATCGTTCGCCAGGCTTATTTGAAAAGTTAAGTGGAGCACATTGACGAACTTTTACAAAGTCTGCACCGCACTAAAAGCCATAAGTAAATAAATTAGAACCAAAGAATAGAATTGCAAAATAGTAATAATAGAAAAGCACAATGAATTAATAAAATGATATAGGATTCAGAAATATGACAGAATAGTGAAGTATATTTTGCAGATAAACAACCTCGTGGTTCAGTATTCCAGGAGGTCCGTCATTTTGCAAATCAATTTTCAAAATGTCATCGCCAATTAACTTTGCGATTTCCTTGATCACAAGGGACCCAACACCATTTGCTCCATCCAAGAGTAATGATGGAGTATATCGTGTTTTTGATGAACTCTGTAAAAAATTTCATATTTTTGAATTAATGTCTGCCTTGCGGTTACACTTGACGCTGTGGAACAAATTTAAAGAAACTTACGCTTCCAACAATCTTCCCGTATGCATTTCCCAGTTTAGCGTAGTAGCCTTGGCAAGTGTCCACACCATATGCTCCTGCACTGTTTCTACAATGGATTAAATAAGATACCATTGGAGTGCTTACAACTCCAAAATCTTCAACTGCTTTCGGTGCAATACAACGGATACCATCAATAACTGCATTAGTAAGCGGCAAACTGCTTTTTCTATTAGAAAAATTGTGAAAATTAGAGAAAGTCAAAAAAGAATAAAACCTAGAATGCTAAAAAACTAAAACTAGAAATCATCCATTTTAAGGTACCTCGTGTCTCGGCCAACAAATACAGTGCACGGTTGATCCAAGTTTATGTTGTGATTTGATATTAAGGCCTTCACTTTGTTGAATACATCGTCATTACTGTAGTTGAAAGTAAGTTTATTTACCCTTTTAAAATATGGACTAACGAAAAACAATGCTTAATAGCACTGTAACAATAATTATATTAAAATTTCATGGTTGTAAAGATTGTTGTAAAGAATTTAGAGAAATGTCTGCTTTTCTTTACACCAGAATATATTTAAAATTGCAGTTGAAACGACTTACGGAGCATTTGCTAATTCTGTAGCAATGACTTCCCAATCTTGATGCAACATTTCCCCTTGTGGATCCACAACTTTTACTCCATTGTCTTCTTCAGGGTTGTGTGATGCAGTTATCATTACTCCAATAGCTCCTAAAAAATTTGAACTGTTTTATAATGCCTACTGCCTACATCTATAATGTAAAGTTATTAGGTATATTTTAAATGATAGAAACACGTGGGAACAAATACCGTGTTCAGAAATTGATCTTAGTGCTGCTATTATCCCAGTCCTGAACATGACATGGTCCAAATGCTCAGCCCTTAGAGTAAAAACATATAGTTAGATTTAAAGCACAATTATATTCCAAGTAAGCCAATTTAAATAGGATTATTATTTTAATAGTAATAATAGTAAATTTAATAGTAATAAATATATTCCAAATTTTCCAAATCTCATTTTAAGTGATTCAATGTAAAAACTGCCAACTCAGGTTAAGACTTATTTTTCCAACTAATGTAAATAATGAATATTTAAATGCACGAAATAATGTTAAACACTACAAAATACCAATTAAATAGGATATATATTTGACTTACTTAGTTCGAAAACCGGCAGTACCGTATCCAATGTACATTTCATGTTGCTTCTTATGCTGGTCATTGGCCTTTACAATACCGGCTTCCAAATTATCTACTGTCACAACCATCCTGGAATATTTTAATCTGTCGTAACTGCCAACAAAACTGGTTTTATAAGACGGAGCTAAATTGGAAATTAAAACCTTATTAGAATGAGCAAACAAAGTAAAAGGCAAAGTATAATTTGTGGTTCCTTTCAATAATTTCAACATAAATAATCACCTACTAAGCAAATGATAAACAAATAATAAAATCAATTGCCTGTCTGTTCTGTATGTGTGTGAAAGTTGTTTTATTGCCGCTGTTGAAAATATTGACTGTCTTTCTGCACTTCAAGTGTGCCACTTTGTTGCTGCTGCTGTACTGAATGCTGAACCAATTCCTTTTGATGGTATTATTATCTATGAGTTACTTTCCTTTTGAGAGAATTCTTGACTAGAGTGAGTTGAGTAGTGAGTATGCCATTATTATTTATTATTAACAGTAGTAAAATGTTACAAGATTACAATCACTCGCCACAAAGCCACAGCACAATATACAGACATCAGCTCATACTATGACTTAAGGTGACCATTTATTTCGCTGACCAAAGAAGAGAATCATCCACCATAAAAGTGGAGGAGTTAGTGTACATGCAAACATGTGTATTAAAACTCTGATAAAAACTAGCAATTATTGAAATGTATGATTATAACTCAATTGTAATTATTGGGCCAAAATATGTTTGTATTAAATCATTCCCTTTAGACACCAAACGAATCCAAAAGTTGCATTCTCAACTTATTAGGTACCATAGTACAGCAACTAATACAATTGCAACATGCATGTCTATTACAATTCTAATGGTATAATTTTATATATTTTATGTAAGTTTAAGACAATAAGCGTTTGCATAAAAAGTAATGAAATACTTGGAGAAAAGTATTTGTACGAAAAAAGGAATATTCTTGCGATAGTGACGATTGTTTGTGGCAAAACGATTTTATTTGGATTTCTCTCAAAATAGAATGATCGTCTTTGAATAATGTGGTCAGTCTAGTTGTGATAGTAATCAAGAGTTGAGTGAGTGTTACAGTACAAATGGAGTACACAGGCCAAAGTCAACATAGATAGGCACGTTGGCAGTTTCTACACTTTATGCACAATACAAAATGTAACATTAATAAGTTCTTCTTTTATCAATTTATTTGTATTTCACATTTAATTGACTGGGTGTGGATGCTTTAACGAAATAGTTAAACTAAAGGTTTAATGCAAGCGGTGAAAACATGTATGCAAAATTAGACAGAAAAGCCATTCGCTAATATAATATCCTTTAGGCAATTCCAAAGAAGTTTTCACTTCAATTTGGGTGAGTAGAATTATCTTATTGACCTCCTCTAGACGGTGTGCCAGTAAAAATTAGGTTGGCTAAATGAGAAGAAAAATGGCAGTGGAAGTTTTTCATATTCTGTTTGCTGTAACGGTTTCGTAGTCCTAAAAATGCTTTAAGACCTACCCACCTACCTATCTAATACAAGGATACCGACCCTGGGTTTTTGGGTTTTTTAGATTCTAATATTGTCAAAATTTCAACCTCATGGTTTATCACTTAAAGTTTTAAGACTTCCTATGCATTCACTAATTAGATAGCTCCTGTTTACATAGGAAAATGCGTTGGTATATTCCTCGTCTTTCAGGATTTGTTCATTCTTCGTCAACTTCATAAAATGTAAATTCGCATTCCAGACTAACTCTCACAAACATGAAACACGTAAAACAATAATAATATAAGTAAGTAGGAGTAGTATCCATAAATTAAATTAGTCCCTGTGTAGGCAATGCAAATTCACATGACTCTTATGCATGTACAATTTTTATGGCATTTGTTGGCAATTTCATGAATGAGGATAGAGTATATGTATATTCTTAATATTTTACTGTATTTTGGACTGAAAGGAAAGACGAATTTAATGAGGGCAGTTACCTTGTTAAAAAAGCAACCACGTTGAAGATAATTCCCTTTGGAAAACGATATTCACATCTTATCAAACATGATGTTTTGAAATAAATGCATGCATGCATATGTCCAAATGTATATTTGATACGAAAAGTAAATATTGGGTAAGATCGCCATAAAGAGAATTTATAAAGCATATCTTGTAAAGATTAAAACATTTTTACAATGCCTATGAAAATAATAATGGCATTTCCTATACTAAAAATTATTTTGGTTCTTAAATGCTTAAAACAAAACTATACGATACCTTGACAATGATCAATAAGACAGTATTAGTTAACAAATCTACATAGATATACATCTTTTTAAATTACAGACAAGTTGAAGATGTAATACCTCTCTTGGTTTCCCTTAACATGCTTTTGAAGCGAAAATCCATGCAAGAGAGTGCAATTTCCTCTCAAAAAGATGATATTATTTAGGATCATTGTGCTTTTTAATGTTCCCTTGCTCTAATCTCTAATATCTAACACCAAAATATTAGTGAACACAGGTCTGCTGGATTTTTGTTCAGCATGAACAGTTTAAACACACTTTCTAATCACAAATGCATTAAAACGTGGCAGTAAATGTTTGAGTACATACCAAGATGATGCCAGAGAAAAAGCAGTTCTGAGAAGATAAACCAAAGCAGAGAGGGTGTAATAGCAATGAAGCCACCAGAGTTTCCTCAGAGTGCACTCTGAGGAAAAGTTTAGATCTGGGAGTAGTACTATATATAACTTTGTACAATAATATAGTGACATCCCAAGTACATTCTAAGAAGAGTGTATCGCCCTTATTAGTTGACGAATAGATTCAGAAATTAATGACTTCATACAATTTTTCATTTATTGGTTGATCTAATCTACATAAATTACATTAGTAAGTTTGTTTGATTTCTAATTTTACAGTACTGGTAAATATTTTTCCCTAATAGTATACTTCACAATAAAATCAACTTACCTATACTTCATAGTTGTAATTTTTTGTTCGTATTTTCGTCTATAAACTTAAATTGTATATGTATTATTCGATTGTTATATACTAGTAGTGCAAACAAATGTGCATTATGTAAAAGTGCTCCATAACTTTATCTTAATATTATATAATCATGAAATTTTTTCGTCAGCATTTAGAATTCAACAAGAAAACTTCTTATTTCGAAGGGTTTGAAATTTGCTTGGAAGGAGTTCGTTGTATGCGGAAGGGATTCAATTGGATCTTCCAATCCATTGCAAGCCATTACGTTTGTAATGCGGAACCCAACGGTTATTCTATTTAAAGGAAATAATACGCTTTACTTCACTGACAATGACTTGTATATCGAGAACTGTTTGAAGAAAAGGATAACTTACGTTGCATTCGCGCTCCCACCAAACGATTCGTACAAACGAACAACAACACATCTTTGTATGTCAGCCGCTACTTTATAAGCCTCAACAATTACCGCCGTTGTATTAGTAACAATCACCCAGTTTGCAGGAAGTCTTTTTAAGTCACAATTTGAACAAAACTTATTATTTTCGTGTTATCAATAGATAAAGAAACAAATGGAATTAAAGAACTGTTTTTTACGTACGAAGCTCCAGCTAAATTTGTTGCTAAAAGTGGTATGTTATTTGAACCAAGGTAATTCAGTTCGTATGCCTTTCGGACGACATCTGCTTGTTGAAATGTTCCTATAATTACAAATATTAAGCTTAATCTAAAATACTGTAAAAAGGCATGTTTCGTTTTTATATTTTAATTGCAAAAATAATATATGATTATTAATTTGAAAATATAATGCAGTTTACATGGAATATTTAGTGATTAATTAAAACAAACAATTTTAAGAAACAAATTTAAATTCAAATATGTGCCATTATTTTAGAGTTTTGGCTTATTGCCTAGTAAGGAGTAAGAATTATTCCGCCAAATTTAGCAGCATTGATACCCGAACGGAAGCATGCAGCGCAACCGACACTGTAGCTAACAGTCACGCATGCACACCAGACAACCCTAATAATACAATCTTTATAAATCTGTTCCGTAGTATAAAATAGATTACATACGAATCTAATAGAGTACTTTAGATAAAAATAGAATACTTCAAAATAAATAGAACATTTTAGATAAAAATGTGATTTCATAGGTATGAATAGTTCTTTTTAGATATGATTAAAGTTATTTAGATACAAATAGTATTGCAGAACTATTTATACCTATAATATCACATTTATAACTCAAATATTGTGTTTATTTTGAAGTATTCTATTTTTATCTAAAGTACTCTATTAAATTCTAATGTATTCTGTTTTATACTACGGAACAGTGCAACCTAATTAGGTTGCTAAATTTATAAAGATTGTATTATTAGGGTTGTCTGGTGTGCTTGCGTGACTGTTAGCTACAGTGTCGGTTGTACTGCATGCTTCCGTTCGGGTATCAATACTGCTAAATTTGGCGGAATAATTCTTACTCCTTACTAGGCAATAAGCCAAAATTCTAAAATAATGGCACATATTTACCTTCATGCGGCAATACAGCATAGTAGATAAAATGCTTATGTATATCACAATTGGCATCTGGATTTTTTGGAGAGCGCAAAAGGGAAAGTTTAACAATGTTATCTCTGACGTGCCACCCATATTTTGAATCTGTAATGAATGTGACTCCTTTGTCAGCTTGGGAAATATCCATCCACCTGTAAAGGTAGATATATCAAGAATTTATTTATATCTAGCCACTAAACAGCTGCATTTACTTTGTCTTTGTTGTTAGTAACGTATTACTGGTGGAATGTTTAATACAATAAATAATTTGGAATAAACAATAGCGTTGGCAATTACGTTTTACAATATTACATAGTATTGTAATAGTGGTACTTACTTGTGTCCACAAACTTCATATTTGGCCATATCCCAACTGGTATTTATGTGAGTTGGCCGTTTTGCATGTCCATATTGAATCTCATAAGTAGCCTCACGGGACAAAATGTCAACAGGAAATTCCACTTTGAGAAATTTGTGCTGTTCTTTCCAATCGACAATAACGTAGTACTCAATCATTGGTGAATCTGCCCGCATAATTGTATAACGTGTGATGACACTGGCATCGCCAAATGTTGCTGTCCACTTATAGACTGCAACAACATTTATTTCGGCTGCCGGAGTCACCAACTGGAAAGCTCCTTCAGATGTGTACCCGAGGTCCCGACGAGTTTCTAAATGGTAATCCATGCAATCCCAAGCATCCCAGAACATAGGAATGTCATCGTATATGTAGAACATCCCGGGTTGAATGCCAGTATTCAAACGATCGTTGTAAACCTGGATTTCGGTACCATTGGCTCCGGTGAAGAAAAGTTTTTCATAAGGTCTTCCAGTAATGTTGACTTCCAGGCGCACTGTGCCATTTCTGAAAGTTCCCAATCCAGTTGAAGGAGCTAAAAAAACAAAGTAAATCATTTTGGCAGGAAAGTGTTAATTTTTCTTTAATTTGCTCCTTACAATTTGGCGTGTAAGACACTCTGGTGATAGGGGCCAAGGCAGCAAATGTAGTGTAGCCCGATGGCCGTAAATCAACCAAAGCTGCAGCAAAATTATTTGGAACCCGGTATCTCCCTTCAATTTGATCTTCGAAAGCCGCAGTTTCTAACTGTACAGCTTGAATATTTGCCCCTGTTGGAGGATTTCCAGTGTCTGGTCTCGCGAATATAACTGTCCGAACTGTCCACGGAAGGGGATTGTAAATAACTCTGTTGCTTCCCGTTGCCAAAAGATCGGTGTGGTATCTCTTCCGCAATGCCATCATTTCAGTGAAAATATTCCTGTATATCTCCCAAGCATCAACAGCCACATGTTCAATACAAGATCCAGGAAGGACGTCATGGAACTGGTTCAATAAAAAGTCCTTCCAGTTTTTGTCAACGCTTGCCATATCTCTGCAAAGCGTTTTAAGATCAATTTTGAAAATTGAAAGTGTTTTTTTTCAACAATTAATGAATAAACATAGTTGAAACTTACATAGTCAATTGTGCTGCTGTTAATTTTCCACTGGTATACGCTTGGCACATCAATAATTCCACTTCTCGGAATAAAAATTCTCCTTTTCGATTGTACCATTTGATCCGTGCCTACAGCAATTTAATAAACTTCAATAATGCAAAATTAAAAACTATTTTTGATTACCGAGAGTGTTATTGTCTTTCATTATTTAACCTGAGATGTATAAGTTGCATTATGCAATTCCAGGTATAATTCTCCAACCCATTTGTAAAATTTTCCTTGTTCTTTCTCAAGTTCTTCCCAGAATAATTCAGGACTTCCAAAAACAACCCTAATTACAATTCAAACAAACATTCGGTAGATTATAACCTCAAAACCTTTTGAGAGCATCCCAAAAATGGAGCTCATGATATGTATATGCATTTATTGCAATAATGATATGTATATATTATTTATTTGTATATGTGCAAAAATGCTTTTAAGGACTCTACTTGGGAAGGCCGTCGACGTCGGCAACTCTTTTCAATTTTTCGATCATCGTCCTAGTCGGACCACCTCCTCCATCCCCATATCCATAAAGATAAACACCAACATTGGCTCTTCCTTTGTCTTGTGAATTACTCTCTGAGTAGAGTATCTCATTAATACTAAAAATAATTTTTTTCTTATAAAGTAAACTGAGGATAGTTACCCAAGATTTCGTAAACAGTTGTAATAGTTGTATAATCACTCGGCTGGACTTACTTGCCATTCATGTTGTAGGAATCCCCAGGGGGGAAGTGACACATTACTTCAGTCCCATCAATTCCTTCCCAAAAGAAACTGTGGTTGGGAAATTTGTTCACCAAGCTCCAAGACATTTTTTGTGTCAAAAAGCGAGTGACTCCAATGTGCTACATTTGTATTAATAGCATTACTAATAACGTAAGGCATTATAATTATGAAAGGTAATTAATAAATTGTATTTAAATACTTTCAACATTTGAGGAATTTGTGCCGAGTATCCAAACGTGTCTGGGAGCCAGAATTCTGTGCAGGTAATACCAAATTCTCTTCTAAAAAACTGCTGCCCGTAAAAATATTGTCTCATGAAAGCTTCACCACTGTATTTAACAAAATATAAAATTATATGACAAATTTTAGTAGAAATAACTTCAACTTTGAAATCCACCAATGTATCCATTAAAGCAATCTCAGTATCAGTACAATAAACTCAGCTAATGGGGTTTACTTGCATTAAGAGTCTTCATATCATATTTGATATATCATCTTAATTTAAGATGGTATATCATATCATATATGAAGTCCCAAAAAGTAGTAAATCAATGTAGAAAATTTTAACTATATAGTTATGCGACAACATTGGTCTTATTTGCATTTCTACAACTCCGAAAATTGGACACTAAAGTAGTAAGATGTCCAAGTGTAGACCTTGGAATATTTGTATTATAATTAAAAATTAGAAAAAGATATAATGAAAACGCATATCGAAAATACAAAATATCAGCTATATTTTCCTCAATTCTTCCACGATAATTTTTCTTGTGAAAATACGAATGTGCTGTCATTTGTTTTCTATGTTCTGCCGAAGTACTGAGATCTTTTGGATACATTGATGAGCATATGTCACTGTGACACATCCCAATGAGGAAGGGTACGTTGGATTAATGTTGGATTTAGGTTGGCTACGTCGGATTGACGTCGGCATCATAATACGATGTTCATCAGACATTATACTAACATAAGTATCAGACATCAAATTATTACAATTTCCGAACGTCGTAGTAACATCGGATGTGAATCAGATTTCGATGTAATAATTCTTACGTCGTTCCGACATTAGAACGATGTTTTACAAATATGGTTTATCGAGTCCGCATGCGCAAACAGTTACACGTGGTAGATAACGTGTACATCACGCAAACAACCTCGAAAGACATCAGCAATTACACTTGTTAAAAAATCAAGAAAAATCTTTTCAATGTACAATCGCCAATTGTGGCAAATTGTTTCTAACAGCCAGCAATTTACGGCAACAAGAAAAAGTTACTTCCGATCTAAAAGCAAATGTTTGTGATTATTGTGGGAAAACATTCAACTACTTGGGAAATCTTCGGACACATGTTATGTTAAAAATATGCATTCAAAAAAGCCATGGCCATTATCACCTACTTAAGTACCGAAACAGAATTGGTAATTTAAAAAATAATTTAAATAAATCAGAAATTAATTAGCAATGTGCACAAACAATTAATTAATAGAAAAATTTAAGTCCTAATGAGAAATTTATGAATAAATTTAATAGAATTAAAATACCACATCCAAATGTATTTGCATCTAATACAACAATTCACACAACAACATTCTAAACACCAATTGTAGAATCCATCACTATGTAATGGGAAAGTTTTCGTGATGTTGACAGGAGAGGCAGTGTGGCGGAGTTGGTTATAAGGAATGTGTACTGTGTTAGGTGTTCAAATCCTGGCTGTGCCGGGAAAATCTTTTGTTTTTTCGTCGGCCGTATGTCTGCGGCCGACATTTTGGCAACGTCAATGCCTAATGTTCAGCCAACGTTGGCGGACGCGACATTTCTCACGTCGGACTGACATTTTGTCCGACGTTAAGCCGACTGAAAGTACATCGGAAACTAACCTCTACTCGATGTCAATACAACGTACCCTTCCTCATTGGGATGTACTTATAACACTGTACTTTGGTATATTCCCGTCCATTTCAATCCAGGTGCCACCAACTGGGACAAATTGTCCCTTTTGAATGTAAGTCTTCATTCTGTTGAAAACCTCGGGATACCAAATTTTCATCCATTCGTACTGCTGAGCCTGTTTGGGAAGTGCATAAAAGTTAATTGCATTAGGCAAAAGAAATATGTAAATTTATTTTTATTGAAATTGGTTTTCTATCCCCTTCTCTAAAATGTGCAACAAAATCTGTGGGTATTGCCATTATTTTAGCATGTATTCGATTATCATGTACAATTATTCCAACGAAAACTGTATGCATATCCAAAACTATCTGTATACTTAATCAACTTGATTTTAATGCCTTTCTTAATTCTTACTGAACTGCAGCTGAAAACGTATTCGGGATATTCGTCCATCAGGCCCATTTGTGCAGTGAAGGATCGTGCACATTTTCTTATAGTCTCATCGTATGGCCACAACCATGCTGTGTCAATATGACAGTGACCAATAGCTATAAGTGTATGAGCTTTAGCGCCAGTTCTCTCCGAAAAGAAAGCTGCAGCAACTTGCCTAGCCTCTCTAAAAGACAAAATGGTTCACTGTGTAAAGAAATTTCGAAAAATGCAGACAAGAAAAAAAGAATTGAAAACAGTATTGTGCCTTACGCATTTTTATTTACCCGAACCAAATTCATCATTTCGTTGGCTGCAAACATAGCTTGGTGACCTTTGTGATCATTTTGCTGGTTAGCCCATTGGTAAAGCATATCCATGTCAGTATGAAGGTCGAAAATATCTCGATTAAATACAGCAATATCGGCCCTGCTTAACTGGAAGTACCTCTCTTCATTAGGTGGGGCTGAAATGTGTCGAGAAATTTTTGACTTAAGTAATTTTGATAGAAGCTATGCATCATTCACAAATTAAATGTAGTCATATTGTAAAGCTTTTGTACCGATATCACTTCCTTCTCCAGCTCCAAACATGTGATTAGCGGACAGTTCAACATAGTAAGTGATAGTTGGCTGGGTAGCCCAATTTTTGGAAATAATATATTCCTCTCTATAACCAGGAGAAATTCCCTACGAAGTTTCAATATTAATAATTAATATACGACTTAAAAACATACGGTGACTCATATTTTCAACATTTGGGCTTATGAGCAATAGTTTGCTTGTGGAAACCTGTAAAGCTTTTCCAGTTGTGTCATAGAGGCATGATTCACTTCCTGTTGCCCATCGTAAATGAACTTCTTTGCCCACCCATGCTGCAGGAACATTTATCTCAATCTGTAAATAGTGAAAATGCAAAGGTAAATCTTTCATTACTATCTTGAAACTTTTGACAAATGTCAAAAAACTAAAACAACTTACTTTAAACCAGTGGGTAGTCCATGTAGGTCCAAACCAGTCGCCTACGGCTTTAGGTGTAAAATTTTGTTGTATCACTCTCTCGAAAGGCCATTCTTTCCATGAACCATGGGGGCCTAGGATTTCGAACCATGTTATGCTACCTGCAATGAAACGAATCCCATAAAACGTAAACCTTTGGAATAGAAATTCAGGAATGCAACTATCAACTAAGGATATTGCCCCTAATTGGACATATCTGGATAGCATTAATATATTATCAAAGTTTGCCGTGTCGTAATCTCACTCAAGGCGTTTGTTTCTCCATAGAATCGACTGGTCAAATTTACGTTTTTGAAAAGATTGTCTCTCGAAAGGAAACCAGAAAGCCTGCCCAACGTAGTTGTCCGATTCTTATGAATCGGGGCTTTTGCATTACGTGTAGACATCTCTAAGTCAGAGAATGTCACAAATAAATTAGTATAAAATTGCAATCGAAATGTTTTTATTAATTGCCGTGATTACTACCAAAGAGAAAGTAGTGAGTGCTCACTAAATAACACTTGCGGTCGTTTAAATACCCTTTTATCTTGTCATATTATTTTACTCCTGCTAATAAACAATGCTTTTTAAAGTTTACTTAAATGTCTGGGATGTAGCAACTCATACATGTTCAGCAAACAATACCATTATATCCTAACTCATTTGTAATTAAATCACTGTACACCAGAGCTTTAGATTACGTAAATAGAGAGGCAGGTCACATACACATGCAAAGGGCATAGACCCACATTATAGCCATATATCTCACCACGAAAACAATTATTTTGTAAATGACATTTAATATGCACGATCCATAACTACAGTAGTTTAATGGGGTTATTGAAATGCGAAGTGTTAGCACCGTCAACTGATCACTGTGTGCATACAGAAATAAATATTTCAATATTCTATTTAATTACTTATTGATTAGCATTATAGGTACTAGGTATATGCATTGTTAAACATACGCATAGTTAGTACATATCGGTGTATGTATAGTTATAAATGTAGGAGCTAATCATTATATGACTGCGTTTCACATAGAACTGATAAGCAATTCCTACTTAAGTAATTTTTATCTCCATAAATTTTCCTGCAGTGATGAGAAAATAGATAAGATGTGCTAACATTATTGACAACTTGGAATATTATTCTCTAAAAAGGCTCATAACCAGTAAAATCGCAAATGTGTCAAAAAATAATATAAATTTAAGCAAGGGATAAAAATTCACTACGGTTTTGATAGTCTAAGATTTTGGTAGCTATGTCCCTTGTTAGTCAAGTGAGAAAAAGATTTCTGTTTGGTTAATATGAGATGTAGAACTCTGTCGGTTGCAACTAAAACAAAAGATTACTAGAAAGCTTTCTTCGCCGCCTTGGTTTGATTTCAGATACTTCTGATCGTCGAAAATGATCAAAAGTGCGACTTTTAAAGGCACTTCATTTTGTTTGTTGGCATAATTATTGATGGTGATGAATTTGCCTTAATTGATATGCGAATAACGTTAATTCTGATCGAGTTTTTAAATTAAAACCGGATAAGATTGACGAAAGATATATGCTTATTCTATTTCGTATTTTATATTTTCATGCTAAGAATTACAGCGGAGCATCAGTATATGCAACATTGTGATATAATATGAAAACGGATTAGCAAAATGTTCTCTCAATTTGAGAATTTGTATTCGAATTTTCAATCTGTGCTATTTTTAAACTTGGGGTCACTTCTTGTATAAAGACGCAATGAGGGAACATTGATTACCCTGAAAAAGTATTTAATTAGCCAAAACTATATACATAATACAGATAGCATCAGAAAGTTCGATCCGCGTTTCGTGCTATCATATCTTTTTTCATTCTAACACGCCCTAAATGTTATCTTACAAATAAAAACAAGTATAATGAATGTCACAATTCTCTAGTAGAATTTCCTAATTTTACCTTTTTGTTTATCTTTGCTTAATAAATCTTGTAATTACTAAGGGTGTAATAGATGCAAAAGGAAGATTACCACAGGTAATATTCGATGAAATAAACTGTAAACCTGTAAATGGAAAAGAACTCTTAGTGCTATTGTGATGCAAAAGTTTGCTCAAAACTTACTGATACCTGTATACATAATTTTATGACAATATACATAGCGCCCGCTATCCCTGTTAATTATATGTAAAGTGAGACATAGGTATCAACAGATTGAGTTTGAGCTCCATTTGGAGTGCATAATTAAGTTGCCACATGGAAGCTGAGTTCTTTATAATCGCATTGTTAAAACTATATATTTACGCAATTAGATACAAAGAAACATCCAATGTATAATTATAACACTGTCAATACACGAGATCCACTTAATCGAGTAGATTTACCGAAAACAAAAGTAGGCATGAGAGGTGTGTGTCCCGACGTAATGTTTTGTGTGATAATTGTACTTCAATCAGCCCATTCATGGAAAACGCCTCTTTGTGTACACAGAACAAAAACAGAATAACAATCTGTGTTGCTGTTCTGATCCCTTTAATCCAATGTAAATGATGCTTATTAGTATAGGTATATTTGTTCATGAATGTTTCTACAAATATTTAAAGCGATAAAACCCATTGTTTCCAACGAATGGGATAACAATAATTAAAAGAATATATAAGAATATTTGTTTTCGAGATTACACTAATAGTATTTTATTCTGCTACAAAATTTTAAAAAACTTTGTACTTACTATCACAGACTGCTGCTGTACTATAATGTAATTTAAAGCAGCATATCATCTTTATTTAAAGCAGTAGTGATAACAGCCAAGTAGTAAATTACCTTTGAATTCCATGAAGGAATTCAAGGTGCTTTTCATGCTAAATCAACTCCAAAAGAGATTTCAGGATATTGAACGCGAACTTGAACATCGAAGTCACCTTCATTTAACCTTCCTTCCAAAACAGAGTTCAAAAATTATCAAACGGGACAACGGGAGCAACATGTGTTATAGTTATATGGGGTTTAATGATACACGTTGAATTATATGTCATTACGATCTGAAATCAGAGAGCAACAAATACCAATTACTAACTTAGGTAGGTATATTCGAACATGTATTAATGCTTAGGTATGTATTTTCGGAAAGCTTGACAGCTTCCATTGGAACTACAAACATTTTTGTTATGTAACCGCTGTAATTGATATTGAAGCTATTAGCTCTTTTGTGTATAAGGTAAAGTTATGTAAACCCAGCGACCTACCTGTGTCATTGAGGGATAATACATAGCCTATCCTTTGAGACAGTAAAATAAAGAGGACTTCTTAAATAAGAGCTAAGGAATATAGGCAGTGTTATTAAAGGAAAGCTATCAGGAATGAAAAACATTATTCTTCCGCCCAATGGGATTCGGAAAATGCAATAATTTCATTAGTTCTATCAATTGCAATTCTCTTAAATCTGCCATTTTCTATCTAACTAATTAAAGCCAATTTCAATTAAATAATTCTATCCAATCAATCAAATAAATTTTTAGTTATGAATAATTTTACTAATATGAATTGAGCAATAGATTCCTCGTCCTACATGTAAATATAGGTAAGCCGGTAAAAAAGAAAGAGGCCTTATTTATAATACCGTAGAGGGTAACTTTATGAAAGTACCTAAATAAATAAAAGGTTCACTCATGGATCTCGGAATTTATCCTTTCTCCACCCACGTTGACAACACTTACACTTATGAAAGGTAAGCCATACAAAGACCTTTTAGGTTGACTGTCTGTTTCTTGAGGGAACAATAGAGATGAGATATCTTACCAATGCATGCTTTGTCCAAATATTTGTTCGGTTACATAATATGGGTTTATAACCTAAAAATCTTTGTCAATGTGCCCACTATGTCAATAAAATCTTATGTAATTAAATTATAATAAAGATGGAATTTTCAGATGGTAAGAGAGATAATTCGCTTCGTTGCTCCCTAGGGAATGTTATAGCACTTCAAAAGTAGACCGTGCAACAGAGACTCCAGAATGCATGCAAACATCAAGAGATGCATAAAAGAAATAAACACGAAATGGCAGTAGATAACGCACTAAATTTTTTGAATAAATCATATAAATAAGCATATAAATTTTGAGCAAAAGTTCAGTATCCGACCTAAACCAAATATTTGACGTAAACCGGAACATTTGCAAATGAGTCATTTCCTGTCCCTATGTCGGAGTGTCATGGCATAATCCATTTAGAGCACTATAAATTATTATTGTCAAGTGGAGAGTTTGAACATCTAAGAATACTCCGTGTTGTACTAACTTTATTGTTTATGTAACTGGTTTTTGCATGAATCAGAAAATAAAAGTAGAAAAGAGTAAAGATTACAGTCGCAAATATAAAAAAAGGAAATTCTTTGAGGTACTATAAATGTAGTTATTTTTAATTAGACAATTTTAAATCATTTTGGCCGAGGTGTTTTCTCCTTATTGCTTTTAGTGGAATAAATGTTACACTAGGAACCTAACTATTGACTGCTAAAAAGTCTTCAAGTCATTCTAATGCTACTGGCAATGGAGTAGCCAGAGAATTTAAGCAAGGACGCTGCTAATATGACAGCCACATACACAGACTCTCAATGAAAATGCGTAAAACTTCAATTGGTAAAAAATGCTGTCTTTGAAATGGAATAATGCTGACAGCAATGTGAGAAGTACTTGCAAATAGTAAGCGACAAGAATGCAAAGTGTAGACTATTATCGTCTACACAGATATGGTGAACGTGCATCGCCTCCATGGGTACCTCACGTGATCTCATCTGTTATTGCATCTTGCTGACATAATGTAAGTCTCATAAAAATAAGTAAAATAGCCACAGCGGCTTTATCTACAAATAAAATCTTTCATTTGCAAAAGAAAGTTAATTTTTCAGGATTAATGGAATTTAATGTTCATGAGCATCCTGAAATATTGGAACTCATATTGGAACTACCGACTTAGTTATAATGCATTTCCGGTTTTGTTGTTTTTCTAAAATGGATTTCAAGGCTTTCATACCAACGTATGAGAAAGATGGAAAATTGAACTTCTGGAAATACCTGATTCAAATATCCTGAAATGAAGATGTCAATGAGCACGAGTGTATGACAAATAGAAATGGACATGATCCGACTGTGGAAGATAATCATAAAAGACAATTTTACAAGATATCATAAAACTTTTTGCATCATCTTATGTAAGTGGTAGCAAAAGTTTTGATTTCCCGTTCGGAATAGTATTTAATGGAATTAAAAGGTACAGTAGTGTGCTGAAAGGGAGATAACCAGATGGAGGACCGGTGTAGCATAGCATGGTGTGAGCAACAATATGAAGCAACAGATAATAAGCCACAGCCAGTGAGTATTTGAATTAGGAATCCGGACTCCCGTGAAAGCCGGTACGATTTGGCCGTGTTTTACGTGCACTGTTCCAGAAAGAGGTTTTTGCGGCAACAGTTTCTACGGCACTCCTTTGGACTTTCTTTTGAGTGCATCTGACTTTATGGTCTGGGCTTGAAGAGAAGACCAGGCGCACAGTTGGAATTGCAGAGACAGAGCTGTGAATATGAAAGGAAGACGCGAGCAACACGGTTTCCTTAGTCAAGTTCGAGTCAGTCTCAGAGTCATCCTCCAACAGTCCAGTTCTCTCTCAGTCTAGCTTACTCACTACCTTAGGAAGATTCTGAATCTGCTATCCCATTCATCCTGTTCCCGGTGAAATGTGTAATACCTGTGCATGCTGCGCTACAGATGCAAAATACTAATACTCTCCAATTGGCACAGTTAAAGGATAAAGCTATATTTCTAGAATGTACTTTTAAGTGCTTACAAAGGATCATCACAGTTCTGTTTTGAGAACGGAAAGGTAGATAGACTTGTTTGGAGATCTGTTCATCTTCTGGTTCTGTTCTCTTTGGGGCTTTGCAATCTTCAAATGCACCTAACCTGGTTAATATTAGCTCGGCTACTTTATCTGTCAGAGTAAAATTGTATTCCGGTGGGAGCGAGCTTGAGTTTGGCGTAGACTAGACAAAAACAGACATAAACCGACAAACACTTCACTGCTTTCTGAGGACTTGTTCCTTCCTTCTGTCAGCCTCCTCAACTCATCTGCTAACAATATTTAGTAGTGAAAATACTCTCATATGTGCCACACGTAATAACATTCAGGTGTGTTTCCCCTGTTAACTGACACCAGAGAAGAGCGCTTTGACAGTTATTTAATCATGGCCAGGGCTGCTCTCTCATCAATTGCTCCCCTTCGGACGACTCCTCGCAAGACCCTACACCAAAGCCAAGGCAGATGCAGACTTCTTGCTTTCGTCCTCCTCATCCTTTGGCCACTGTCAATTAACACCACTTCCACGTCTGTTCTCACTTCCGAGTACATCTCCAACCATGTCTCCAAAATGGCTATTGTGCACCAGACACCTCTTCATAACCTACAGACCAAGGTCATTCCTTCCGAATCATCCCCCATTGTCAAGCGGGGCATCGCCAATGATCATCCAATAACAACTCATGACAACCTATTCATTCTTCCGTCAACAGAAATCTATGACGAATCTGAATTCACTCACTACAATGTCGGAGTTCTTCTTGTTTCCGGCACCGGCTCTAGTTTCGACTCAGAAAAATGTTTGCCGGCTGTGGACATGGCACTAGATGTTGTCAATCAAGTTTACCTTCGTCATCACAAAATCAAACTGCATAAGATTTGGAAAACGTAAGAATACCATTTTCTAATTCAAAGTTGTCTCGTTGTTAGCAAAAAATTGGTAGTCATACATATAGTTTTCCATTTAAAAGGATATTAGCGTATTACATCCATATTAGTTTCAAATGATACTATATTGCATTACACATTTAGCAGTGTAATGAAAGGCTATTAGTTTAGTAACCAAAGTTCATGTTAACCCTTTCAGTTGGAAACTTTCTTTACTCGTGTAAATAATTTATATCACTAATTAAAAGTTTATTTCAGGAATAAGGAAAAAACAGTGCATATTTTTATCACATTATGCTACACTATATTGCATAGGGATTAGATTACTAGGTACCGTGTGGCATTAGTAACTGGGTATACTACTGCGTTGTCCCTATGGAATAGGTATTTACCATTATCTGCGTAGATTTTTGTTGTAGTATGTATTAGTAAAAAATGCTTACCTATACATGTTGTACATGGATATTGCTAGTTAGACCTAGCTTCAATTCATGCGCATAGTTAATAGTAGCTAATATTAGTTGCAGCAGTTATGAAGTGAAGATTATTAGAACTTAAATGAAATGAGAAAACAAATGACCATGAAGAAGTAAATGTCAGTGTCATTGAGGGCAAACAACTTGAAAGTATGAGATGCAGTGTTTCCTCATTGACGGTAAGACTGAGATTTGGAAATCTTTTTATGAGTCTTCATATACGTAGTTTATTAGTGATTATGTTCCTTCTTTATTAGTCGCAGAGATAATTCACTATAAAGCAAGCATTTACTATGTTGTGTTTATTAATATTTTTGGTAGGGAAAATATCATTGGAGGGAGTGCTATTTGTGTTTACGAAATATGTCAGATATCATTGATGTTGGAGTGTAGAAAAAGCTGGAGACATTACATAACACATTGTGCAGACTGGAGGAGAATGGAGTATTGAGGGTTGAGTGGTTTTCGAATTCGGTGGCTCGACAACTTTATCGTCAAGCTATCTAAGGTTTTATGATAATCAAAGTAGCGTCACAGAACTTTAGCTTTGTGGATGAATTCGAGAGGAAGAGAGTGCTCAACTATATAGCCATATTTAATGCACTTATGGTAGTTGCGACATTGTCGCATCTGAATGCCAGTAAATATAAATATTACTTGCTACTCACTTTGCTGTTGTGTGTGCATTGAATTTACTGAGAACATCAGAATATCATATCCTAATTTCAGAGAAGTAAGTAATACTTACTTAGTGGCAATATTCTACGGATAGCCAGCATAATTGCTTTGGAAGAACCGAGCACTGCATCTCTTGCCCATAGTACACTCTGTCATACATCTCTGGTTTATATTGTTTAGTCTGTATTATATTCAGTGTATCAGGAGCAGTAAGAGTTGGAGAAGTAAATTAATGGTATCAGGTTTCCTGATAGTAGTGAAGGATGTACACTTTGGTTAGAAAAGCTGAACTTTACGTACAATCACTTTGCTGTTGGAAAGTAAGCGTATGCTATATAAATTAAATATATTATAGAGTCGTAGAGTAGGATAAACTATATTATTACAGGATAATGAGCTGACAGTATCTATTTCATGCAAGTACAGTGAAAGAAGCACATTCATGGGTCATGTCAAAAAGTCATATTGAACAAGCAAACTTATTCCTTATTTTTGTTTTATGTCTAAATAAAGGAAACAAAGCTCTAAAGCTGTCATTAGTCGTCATACATTATATGCAGAGATATCCATGTTCAGAGGCTCTTTTAATCCCGCAATTACAATAGCCTAGAGACAATATCGCGCACTCAGCATCCTATTATGAATAGTCAAAGTGGACGAAAGTGCACAAAAGACACCAGCAATACTAAATGGGCAAACTAATAAAAGTGGATGCGATGAACCTCCCAGATGTACCCTTACAGTGGCAATTTGACTTTTCAACACATTGCTATGCAGTACATTCGCCTTAAGTTTTTCCTTTGTTTCACTCTCTAAACAGTTACCTATGTAGTTTGAGTTTCTGACATAATACAATCAACTAGTGCCTTCCAGATGATTACATGGATATGTCCCCCTCCACTAGTATTAAAGTCCATCACAGCTATATCCAACTTTCCTTGTTAATGACAATCCAGAATCACTGCGGATTAAATTATACAATCACATCCATACAGTACAGTTAGTTTGTCCCATGGGCAAACAAGCCCAAAATGGATTTTATCCTTCCTCAAATGGATCTTGTTACCCCTTTGCAAGGTTTTCTTGCTTTAAGAACCACTTCGTTTAGGTCATTCATTCACCTTTAAGAATAGCTAACCAGATGAGAAATATTTTTAAGCAAAACTCATGCTAACTTTTCGAATTCTAAAACAAGTACGCTAGTACGTCATCAGAATTTAAAATCACTGGCGCGTAATTTCACAAAGGGAAATTAAAGCCATACAATTTTACAATATCATGTCTGTCAAATTTTAAATTGAAAGATCACAAGTCTAATTTCATTATTTCCTTACAATTACGACAATTAGTAAGAAGGCGGAAGATGAATCGAAAAGGATATCAATTGAATTTTATTATTTCTAAAGAAGCATGCAGACAATTGCATTATGTTTTTGATGAAAACCCTAGACAAAAAAATACGTCTGTGTCTGAAGAACACTAAAGATGTCGTTAGAACCAGAGCTATAGATCTGTATGTTATGTATTTTGTATATCAAACCAAAATTTATGCAAATGTTACTCATAGTATAGCTCATAGTAATTCGATAACGATTCTGTTATTGTTTATCCAAAGGGAGCAATAAAGTATACTTAAAATTACTTAGTAAATGTTATTGAATTACATAGCATAAAATTTAATAAGGACATCCTACTCAGTTATGTCATAATATACTCTCATACAAGAAACTATTTGTATTTTCGAGAAACTAATAATAAGTAATTGTAGCACTAACTTGTAAATGTTATTTCCGTCTGTTTCCGCCTACTGAATTTATTTAAACAAATTGTCAATAATTTTACAATTTTGTAATGTTTGCATGAAATTCTCTTGAAATCATAGTGAGTATATATTTAATATACTCACTGCAATAAAATTGGCGTTCTTTGCATTTTATTCCTGCGCTAAATATTCTGCTTCCACGGAGAGTATTGTCCTTTGTAAACAAAATGTATTTGTGTACATAATTTCTCATTAGCATTTTTTGTTTTATTAGTATGCTATAACCATCATAATTGTCAAAATTTTGGTGAAATGTCAAAAAATCTCCTTATTCTCAGTATAATTAGAATAAATCTCAATATATGCGTATTATGTAAATAAAATCGGAAAATAATTTAAATGATATTAATATAATTGAATGGAACTAGAGAATACCACTTGCAAATAGCAATATTATAGCCACTGAGCGTTGTCGAGATGGATTACACAATAAATGAGGTTTCTCTTTAATGCTGCACCCTCTGTACTATGTGTGCAGTTCGATTGTGTAATGTACACACCATGAGTAGTAAATAACACTATACGGAGGGCTGAGGGTAATGATGATATTTATTGAGGCGTTAATATGGATAATATCTGTAGATTCAGATTGTGACTCAAAGTGCAAACACGTATGAAATTGGCAATTGGCTTTAAAGTGGTAGAGCTCTGTGGAATAGTTTTCATGTGCGGAATACACTTTCTGAGGTCTGAGGATTTGACTTCTATGAGTATCTTTCTGGTACCAGTCAAATCTTTCGTGAAAGATAAAATTGTGTTACAAATCGTCGGCAATATAATTACGAGTTTCTAAATAAAGTGAAAACGATTAATTTTGCTAAGAGTAAACTTGAATTCATAAGTTTGTAAGTTTGCCAAATTGCCAAATTGAAATTAGGTGCATTACAATAACATGATATAGTGTTAAATGTATCCTTTCTTCATTCCCTGCTTTAAATATTTGAAAAGTTGTCTTACTTGAAAGCAATAGTCAGAGTCTGAAACAGTAGTAAATATCATTTACTGATGCACACATTTCCTTATTAACCCAAATGTTCCTGATATGGAAATAACACTAACTTCGATTATATTACATTGAATAGAAATTATATGTAACTCAAATTGGTTATGTGAATGGTTTGGTTAGGTAACAACACATTTTGGATAAATAATTGCAGACTCATATTTGTACGATTCCAGTTTGCTATACCAAATATGTATTGACTAATGACGTAGATTCACGTTCTAGCAATGTTTTACTGCTAATTTTATCAGCTTAGAGAAGCGATAAATTGAAAAAAACATCCAGATGATTGTTATCGCTGACAAAGATTACAAAGAGGTAATCCAGCGACGACTTTTAACCTGTCTCTTTAAAGGAGAAAAATAAAGAAACTGTTATTCTATTTTCTTTCCAAAAGAAAATACTTTCCGATTCATCTTTCAATTTTCTTATTATTCAAAATTAGGCTTTTGTGTGCTTTTATCTTTTTATATTGTGATGCATTTTAGCTAACTATAACTATTCTTTGAAGTCCTATGCTACACTGCACAATTTAGATTAGAGCGCCTTTAGTTGAAAATCAGTATCCGTCCAGTCACTAGTACGCCTACGCAGTACTCAGTCAGATTAGCATAATTTGTATCTTGGAGTTGGCATTCTAGAAATACAATATCCTATGTAAGAAAATGGTTATAAGGAATGTGACTAATTTCGACAGTATATGGTGGCATTAATACAAATAACTGATTTTGATTGTAGCTATCTATCTTGCGATAATAAACTCACACCAGGACTGGCAGCTGACATGAAGTTTTTGTCAAATGTTATCGCATTTGTGGGACCTGCTTGCGGATTTGCCTTAGAACCTGTGGCCAGACTTTCGTCTTACTGGAACATTCCCATTGTCACTGGATTGGGAGATCAGGTTGGCTAATGTTTCGTCCATTTACTTTCAGTCTGTAGATGCAGATTTATCAAACCCAAAACTGTGCAAAACTTAAGTAGTGACAGAAATACCATTGCGCCTATTAGTTTCAGTAATTTGCCATGAATTGTCAGTAGAACTATCTATGAATCATAATCGTATACATACTACACCCTTCCATGAGCCTACTACTAAGGAAATGTACGAATTATGATTTTTCGTATGTATGTCTCGTATTTTGTCAAAAGTCTGTCGTAAGTATTCATTAGTCTGTAAAATATAACAATAAGTAATTATTTGTCTATATTGTCATAATATGAGCTACACAAAATACTTCGTATGTCTCATGTTCTCTTTCCTTTTTGTTGTCCATTAGAATTGTCAAAAAGTTTTGTTTATTGAAGAATACCTAGTATTCTGCTAGTAGTAGAATCTTTAAAATGCCCATGCTATTTAGGTTGGCCGTGCTATGCCAAGTTTTCTTACACCCTTCATCAGTCCTTTTACTCGTTTCAGAATTATTGACTGTTATTCTATGAAGAGATATTTTAATTACAACATGCATTGCGAACCCTAACAATTACACTCTAAATATTTCAGAATAGGACAAACATGCTTCTCATTTTGAAAAGCTTCATCTAAATGTATCCCACTGTCTTAGTATTACATAGGTAAGTAAATTGCATCTAATCGTTCTTTTAAAATTTGTGATAGCACTGGGTTTTCATTTATAGGCGAACATTTCTAAATCTTCGACGAGGATACCAAATTGAATTTAATAACTACATTTAACGCTCATTTTCTCTTTTAATGTACCCGTTCTAGCAATAGACAGTGAAAACCGATGTTGATTAAAATAAGCAAACGGCTTCAACTTAATAAAGTTGTGAATTAGAAAGCACTCATTTGATCTTAAATAATATAGGTATTATGCATAGAATACTATGCACCATAGGAATGTGAAGTCTGAGTAGTAGAAAGTAATCCCCGCAATGCGAAGACACTCAACCGAAATCTTACTGTTGTATAATCCAAACGTTATATTACGGTATTAGGTGACTTGTTGGTATTATGAGATTGCATTGCACGATTTAATATGTCAAGTGGATGGCAGGGACTTAGTAAAATTAGTGTGTACTTAATAATGGATTTTAACTGATTGGACCCAGCCACCATCAACCGAGAGTGAAGTTGCTGGTGATAAACTATTGGGAGGACTGAATAAGAAAATTAAAATTAACACTACGGTACGTTGATTAATTTGTCTCCTTCGTTTTTCTTGTGCACGTAGCCATTGATAACGCTCACCTCAAGTTTCCCTTATTGCTTCCCTCCTTTGCCTATCTGTTGTAATACGCTCTGCTTAAATTAATGTTTTCTGCACGCAAATAGACGCAACGGGAAATACAGATGAATTATTTTGAGAATTTTCATTTAAAATATATTTCATCAATATACAGTGATTCGGCAAATGGAACCACCATTGGTAAATAAAATTTCTTGATTTAGAATACAATTCCCTTTGGATCTCCCAAATCATTGTGTAATCAATTAAATTAAAAATCCATATCACAAAGTAGAAAACTTATTATTGTTATTATGTATGAACTACTTCGTACTTTTCTACACATACTCCTAACTTCAATCTGTGTAGCAAATATCTTTAGTAACACCGCAAAGGATGCCACAAATAACCAAAGTTTCATTTTCAGTCACTGAAGTAAGTCTGAGAGTTTGTGATAAACAGATAAGTGAGAAAGTACTTCTTTCAGTTTTATTGCATTAGGTTGCGATTCAGGAAGCTGTATTATTATTGAATTGCCATTAATATACGGAAATTCATTTATTTCTGGTTGCTAAAGTTGCGTTCCAAATTATGATTGATTTGTTCGTACAAACTTGTGAACTATGTGGTGTATGGTGAAAATGTGGCGAATCTGTTTAAAAGTTTCTATTAATAGTTTCCATTACTGCATCCATTAGTCATTGTTCATGAGGTAAATGTAGAAGTATTAGATATTTGACGAAAAGCTTGTTGATTGTTGTTCCGGGTCTTCCGGATAATATCCAAGCTATCAATGGTAGCTTGGATGATTTTATTAGTAATTCTGGAATGGACCATTACTAGGATAACAGAGGAACATTTTTGCCTACTAATCTCACTGGGTACCTTTGTTCTTGTAAACTATAGGCTTCTTCACACGCTTTGTAAAACTATACATCGATATAGCAGCAATACCCAACCAACTTCGTTGTGGGCAAGTTGCAGCAGAAATAAGCGCAATGTTATATTTGATGTGCTTATATGCAAGGATATTCTTAGGAAAATCAAATGAGTATATAGAGCATAGGTGTACGAAGAATAAGAAGATTACTAAACTCATCATTTACATCATGTGTAATTTATTTTTTAATAAATGACTTCGTTATACGGATTACAGGGCGTAATTTTGCAAAGCTGTCAGCATTCTAATATTTCAAATTACAGGGAATTTTTAGTCATTTTACAAACGATAACGAACTATGTTGTGAATTATTCAACTGGCTTTTAATACTTTCACATCCCTGTTTTACTCATTCAATTTCGCCAAGCTTAAAGCTTTTGTCATTACTCCTTCATTGTTTGTTAAAGTTAAACTAAGGATTCTGTTTGACGGAATTAATATTAAATTGAAGATTTTCTGAAGATTTTGTTTGCGTAAGAGCAGCTATTCATTTCATATTGAAAATCTTCATTCTCTGGAAATTTCTTTAGGTAGAAAACACTAATGCACAAGTTACAGCATTGAGTACTACATGGTGAATTATAGGGAATTAGGGAATGGTAAATCAGAAAGGAATTATATTTACTGTTCAATGCTAGCAAGCCAAATGCCAAATGGCAACCAACCCAACAAGTACGTGCATAACACTAACTAATCTATCTAACTAAATCCATCTATTACTGTATGCAACCACGGAAGTTCAAAATTGCTGGTATAGCCATATTATATAGTAATGTGGACATCAAAATTTAATTGGCGATTTCCATTACTTGTTTGAATGCTACAGTAGACTTCAAGATACTCCCGGAAGACTACTAAAACCGGGTTAAAACAAGAGATGCCAATGTATGGGTATATCAGTATCACTGTGACTGAAGGATATTAAAGATTAATAACTTAGAGAATGTGCTTTCGATGGGTTCAAAAATATATGTAAAACAAGTAATCAATTTTGTGAGCTCAATATGTTCACTGAAGCAATAAATACTTTTGTATAGGCAGTAAAATAATGTAAAATCACAATTTAAAGGTATACATTGATATCGTTAACATTTATAAGAAAGCTTGTAGTAATTTATTATGACTGAAATGCAGCAATTCGTTATTGCTTTGACTATTGCCTAGTTGTAAAAGTACACACTTAGAGAAATAAGGCTTCCCCATTAGGAATCATAAAATGTCTATGAAAAATAACATCCCAATTGCATGATGTAATGTTGTAGATTAGATTTACTCAATTAAATACTTACAATTTGGAACAGTGACAACCAACGGCTTAGTAAACCTTTGCATTTGTCGTGCATTGTGTTATTATTTCTATTTTATTGCTCTCAATTAGTAGAAATCAGTCTCTATTTCTCATTTCACCCAGGGAACCAGCAGTAAAGTGCCTTTATTACCACAGTGTCACTATATAATTATTATTCTACTATGGAATGAGAGCAATCATTAATCACTACAAGATACACTTACAGAATTCTCAATTCAAGTAGTAGACCTAAAGATAAAGTTGAACAACTCACTTTCCGAAATGGTAATTACCTTTGTACGATATCAATAATATCATTGGTTTCACCTTTGAAGTCTAAGTAAAGCGGTTCTTTTACAATTACCGTTATACTACGCATCATATCTTTAGGAACTAGGCAGAATATAAAGTCTATTCATTAGCAACTCAATTCTTAATGAGTACAATTTAAAACATTACAAATTTCTGTATATATGTATTCCTGTAAAAACATGGGAATGAAAAGCTTACAATTTAAAATGATAAAATTGAAAAAAATCAGCAAAACCCTCTCGATTAATAAACATTTGAAAATTGATTTCGTAATGATAAATAATACTGAAATAAATATAAACAACCTTTTTTCATTTCTGGGTTTTGTGCCCTATAGTTACATAAGTTTATGTAACCATAACCAACGATAAGTTTAATTGAAGGGTTGTAACTCTTGTAACAATAAATTCACTTAAGCAGCTTAATATTTGCTGATATTGTACAACAGAAAATAATACGGCTTATTTGCATTATAACATATAACCCAAGACTAGCTTTTTCCCACTCGTGTGCAATATCAAAAATTCTGTATACTGGTCAATTTGACTGATCAATGTGCACATTCAACAATTGTAAATAATGTCACGGAGAAGACAATATTAGCTATAAATAGCAAAAGAGGGGCGGAGAGAGAAAGGAAAAAGCAATCTTTGCCCTTTTCATATACTGTACGAGTGTTAGTGTTGTGTAGCTACCTTTGGAAAGTATGCCAAACACAATTTTCAATCTGCGTCATATTGTTTTGCAACCCCATTAGTCCTATTGTATAATATATTTCTCAGCAAAATGTACCTTGTACTGCACTAGGAGACTAACGAAGTTTCTTAGGTAATATATGCTACCAACCTTATGTATTATTATTAGTAGTATACATTTTTATGTAATATATGTTCATAGTTATAATAATAACGGTTTGCCTTTCATAACACATGATCTTACCGATGTGAATATGTACATTTTTACTAAGCAACCAATGTTCTGTCGCTCTCATACGATAAACAGACATAAAGGTTCAAATGTTGGTCGGTGAAAGTTGAAAAGCTATCCAGGTTAACACTAAATTGTTTTCATAATGGTCAGCAGAAGTGTTGTGCTAGCTTTCTGAGTTATATTTATGCTAGACTGGAGAATTTTCCAATCTCATTACTCGTATTTTCTTGAACAGAGATATGAATGAAATTTATAATATGCGTTACAGTGGAGTACTCCACCAGGATGTATATCTTTGTTTCGTAAACATCCGAGGAGGTATGTATATATAGCCGTTTGCAGAATAGATTTCAATCCTAGAATATTTCTTTTTCTTCGTATATATCCTAGGCAAATTGCAATTGTCCTATGCTATTGACACCTGGCATATAAAGTAATTATCGGCACCCCTAAAATACTCAATTTTACTCCCAAATATAATACTTCTCAAAAATACTGTTTTCCCCCAATTTCGTCATTTAGTACCCCAACTATTATGTAATTTGCCCTATAAAGCTACTTGCCGCTCTTCTCATATCTTATTCATAATCTGGGCGTAACGCCTATCTCATAAATAAGATTACAACGATTATGTAACATATTAATAAATACTCTTAATGGTAAGAGTAAGGGGCTAACCTTACACGTTTGTTCCTGTTGATTAGACATAATTTCTTACGTAATTTATATATTAAGTGCTTTACAAAAAACATACTAATGATAAAAATCGTCGGTGAAACCGGTACAGGCTACCATAAACTGGAATGATAGAAATATTTATGGTACAAAGATAGCCTACCGTCTCTTCATAGCTGTGTAATTTTAGTTTTAGCATAACTTGAGCGATTCCTTTTTGCGACACCACATATCTTAGATATGTTGACTCATTGTAACGCACTCCTATAATATAGATATCAAAGACGGTACCTATGAAACAGAAATTTTACTCGGAATAGTTTTTACTCCGAAAGGGCAGGTTTATTTTTCCTTTGTCCCCAGCAACACACACTTCACTGACTTTCTGTAAACCAACTGACAAAGAGTAGAATAATCAAGAGAAAAGAAGCTGTAAATCTGATAGTGACCGTTAAAACAATATGAATTATTGTTTGTTCAGAATAGGGTATATATAGCTGACCTTCCCTCATTCGAAGCAATAACTGTCTTCTGTTCAATTGAAAGATTTGTCCTTCGGTCAATGTTAATAGAAATAGTGTGTTGTGGGAGAAGATTTGATTCATGTATTATCGGAGAACAATATTATTTGACCATTATACGACACAACGAGATCCATAATAATAACCGTTGTTCTCCGTTTCCAATTGTTATTGCTAAGAGGTAGAGATATCACTTTCAGTGTCATTATTCAGTGAGAACTGAAGTCCTCCACATGGGTTCCCCCTAGTTCACTTTATGTTGTACTCACCTTTAAGTTTCTGCGGCAGTGACAATGACACGGCAGAATAACGTCACAAAAAGTAGACACTCCTAAGACTTGGTTTGCTCTTTGCACTATATCCAGTAATGTATGCCTGTCTACCAGTCTACCACATATAATTATAGGAAAACAAGGAATGGCTTTCAAATAAAAACAAATACTGATAAAATTTTATCGCATGTTGTGTGATGCATCAACGTCTCTGTCACGTCTGACTTGAATGCAATTCGTAATGCCTAGCGCAATACAATGCTTGTCTCCTTTTCAGTGTTAAAGGTTATATTTATTTCTTAAGCAGTAAGTAGGCACCGTATTTGACTGTCTACGTCTATAGTGACTAAGTTACGACCCTATTATGCTCCGTAGAGCAGTAAACTCCACCTCCATGATGAAAGAAAGCGTCTTTTGCTGTGAAGATCTAATCGCGTATCACTGACAAATTATGAATGACAATATTTATTTTCGGATGAAAGCACAATATCTTGTTACCGAAACCCAAGTGAACAATGGAAAAGGACTTCAATGGCCTCAATTAGATTACTTGGATTTCGATCACTATGGTATATTTTATCCTTCTAATTCAAGAAGCCGTAAGATGACAGAAGAAATATCAAAAGATGTCAGACCAATTTAGCTATATGACACGTGTTGACGCCTAATATGTACTATGTCGTGTATGGCATACCTTTTAAGGAAAAGTTATTTGCTCTCTTAACCTTCTTAATGCAGATTGAATTTATCACATTGCATTGACAGGTTCACAAGCCACAAACCACAATGTGTTGTTTTAGTATTGAAAGAACGAACCCACTCTCTAAAGAGATGCTTTAAAGCGATGACTCTTTACTTACTCCTGGTATCAATCAATATTTGACTTTGATTCTATGTGCCATAAATCTTGCGTGTGGTTAGTATCGGGCTTACCTGAGGTGAAGATTCAGATAGATGAGTACTGTACAGGTGTGTACTTGAAACTGCACAGTGAAACAACCAAAGAAATAAGGAATGATAAAATTTAATGCTTTAGAAAATTTCAGCAATTTAGAAGGTAGATAATTCCTATTAGTAAGAATAAACAAATTTTGTAGGTCATGGAACGAATGTTAATTCCTTGTCATTTCAATACACTAATAGTGCGCTGTTGTCATGAAATTTTACAGTAAAAGGTATCATGCATATTTGCCTGTATAATTTGCAAAATGCACATTTGCCTTATAGCCATTACTTAAAGTATCCTTAATTCAGTTTTAGCAAAACTATGTTTTCATTTCTCCAAAAATTATATTGATAGTCTTACTACGAAACTCTGTTTTGTGATTAGTTTATTTAGCAATGAAAAGGCCAGAATGATAATTAATTTTTTTAGATCTTTCAATATTTATCTTGGTGTGTATTACCTTCTGATTCGACTAACAAATTAATGACACTTTAATTATTGGGGTGTCTTTCAAGTTAGGATCGTAGCACAGTTTATTTATTAATACTTTTAGGTAAGTCATAACTAACTTTACTTAGAGTTCATTCACCTTTATGTGTTTGCTTGGCATTAATTGTAGCTTTAATTGTCTTAATAATAAAATATGTGTAAAATGCTTAGGATTTTATTTCATTCTTATATGTGAACTGAATCTTTATTGTAATAAAGACCAAAGAGTAACGAATGAAACAACTTATAACAGGGAGTTTTTGGTGACAAGACTGAATTTTCAACTCTGACCCGTTTGTCCTATTGCCAATGCCGTCTTAAACTTGTCTTCGATGCTATTTGCAAAAGATTCGGTTGGAAGCATTTGGCAGTCGTCTACGACAAAACTGACCTGTTCTCATTCACCGTCGGTGCGAATTTCAACATAATTGGAATATTCATTAGGAGACTAATTTATCAATTGGCCACTATTGTAATCATAGTTTGTTAAGCCGCTTGTTTCTGTGTGGCAGGACGGATTTTAATCAACGGCTTGAAGGAGTCGGACTATGAAGTTTACGGCAAGGATATTGACGGTACAGTACACGACGACATGGACGAAGCCCTTGAGGAGATATCTGCTCATGCTAGAAGTAAAACAAGCCAAACATAAAATGTATCACAAATGTTGTGTAACTTTAAGTTGCCGAAGTAGTAAATTAGTATCTAGTTTTAATTTGCTGATGCTTAGTTAAACCTTTTAAAACCAAGGGCAGGTAGAAACCCATTTTACGTACTCCGAAATGGCAAAACTGTTGTCTGCGAAGTAGACGTTCGTTTTCTATTTCCTCATTAGTAAAGTGGAAACTTGCTACTTACTGAACGACTCGCAGATTGCAAAGAGTGACTAGCAAAATGTGGTATTGAGGGAATTTTGCTTTAGTTATAAGTCTTAATATTCCTCAAACTGACTCACAGTCTAAAACTTTGAAAATTCTATGCACTAAAATCCTAGTATTATAGTTCGATTTTAATTGCTGATAATCATAATGTGCTTTACTTAGTGTTCTTCGTATCTGTTTCTTTAACTAACATTTATTTGTGCTTATTAACGGTTACAGTTGTAATATTGAGCCTCCAAGAAATGCTAGTGCGAGAATTCATGCTAAAGGCTCATAAAAAAGGACTGACATCTGGAAGCTGGGCTTTCCTTGACGTGGAACTATTCAAGGTTTGTTGTTTTACATTTTGAACTTTTACCCAACTTAACAGATATATTCTCTATGCAGTTAACATAAATACTTAATTATGTGTTGGGATCGTATACACATTACGTGACCCAAAATTTTCATTTTTCTGATATCCTCATTCCGAAAAGTAAATTGTCACCCAATTCAACTACATACGTAATATACATACAGTCCCTTGCCATCATATCCTTTTGCAATCAACGATATTATGGGTATTTATTGCTTTTTACCACAAATTTTGCTAACCCTTGGTGGTACAGGCATTCATAAACATGCAAAATCCCATAGCCGTCAATCATACAGATTAGGATACTTTCAAAAATAACACCCCTATAAGCGTGCAATACCACTATAACAAAAATCTTGTGAAAGCAAATTATTAATAAAATATTCAAAGCTTTTCTTCATTGTTTTTTCTTAAATGCCTTTCATCTAGTCTCTAATAAATAAGGAATGTCATTGTCTAGTTTTTGGGAGATTTGTGAACTTTTTCTTATAAGTGTTCTATGCATTAGAAAAGAACTACAATACCTTTGTTTATGAGAAATTGAGGGAAATGACGTTAATGTAACGTAATTGAGCACTGTATGGTTTAGAAAAATCATAATAGCTTTTTAACAGAACAAGCCTAGTGATACAAACTTTTGGAAAAAGAAGGACGACAATGACCTTGATGCAAAGAAAGCATTTGAAGCACTTCTTACTATATCATTGATGGTTCCTCGTACTAATAGCTGGAGCAATTTTACCAGAAGTGTAAAGGAGAGAGCTCTGCTTCACTACAATTACACTTTCCCTGGAGATGAAGAGGTTAGCATTTTATTCTCTATTTTGACTACTAACTATTGTGAACATAGATACAGATACAGATGGAGCATAATTAAAATTAAGCAGTTGTTCCATCCGCTTGCCTAAGACATTATCTTAAGTCTAAAATTACTACAGACAATCATGGAAAGCCAAATGGGAATTCATATAGATGTTCATAAAACATGTAGGTCCTCCAAAGGTGACCTTTATCTAGTATGATCTAAGTTATCTTAATGGATGAGTGAGTACAATTTTGATCGAGAATACATAACGTTCCTCCGGAGCATCTTGCCACACTTTTCCTATAATTCATAGATACCTATTTTACAAGTATTTTAGTCCTGGTGACTGAATTAACAAAAGCGCTAAGTGTACTCATATAGGCCATATATTAAGTAGCGGAAATAAAACATGAAAGTTTACAGTTTACTTGATTATGGTGCAACGGTTGTTTTTATTGGTTATCGTATTTTTAAGTACAAGATGTATTTTAAATGGAAAGTGCTGCAAATAAAGAAAATATACACCAGCTAAGCAAATCGACCATTACTAAGAGCATAGATAACCATCTTAATGTAAAGTACAGGGTGCTCAGTAACAGCCGCCTCCCTTAACCCTTTCCATACGAGGTGGTCATAAGTGCAGTACTCAAAATTGTTAATGTTCTTAATGTTCGTCTTAAAACACCTTAGGTTACATTTAGTAGATATGGGGCTTACAATCTCGAAGTTTTAGTATCACGAATTTAATGAATAGAAGTAAAAGTAAATCAACGAAAGGGAATACCCATACAAAGAGTCTCCCAAATTTATGTACTGCGGTGACTATTTCCTTCCAACAAGGGCTCATCTTCTTGTGAAATAGCTAAATAAACCTGCATGCTGCAAACAGTGTACCCACAATGCAATGAGGTAGAAAGTCTTACGAAATTGCGAGTAAAGGCAGCCTGTTCCGCTGACAGTAGGATACATTGCACAAGCCAACTTTAAAAGACTACTTTACATGTTTATAGTAGAGTTACTTATCCACGTACAGTTTCATCCTATGTATTTGTAGGAGAAAGCAGACAAATATCAGAATGTCTTGCTGGGTCTTAATGCTAAGCCTTTTGTAAGAACATGCATAACAAAAGATGTTACAGAAAAGACACATGTTGGTTGAGAATTCTGCACATTTTCGATTTAGCTTCCAGCAATTATGTTCTATTTACAATCTACTACTGCTACCTTACTTGCCCATGCACAAAATGTAATCATGAAAGTGAAGCTGAAGACAATTGTCAACAATATCTATGATACGAACCAAATTAATTTGGGGAACTTAGAGGTACGACAAGTTTGCCTCATATAAAGCGATTTCTTTACCCTACTCCGTCAGCATGGGATCAGTAAGTCGAGCATAAATTGCCAGATTTCAAGCTGGCTTACTTTTTTTCTTTGGTATGGCGTCCCATATGGAAAGCGAATGTCAAAAGTTTAACATTTATAGATTTTGTCCATTCTCTAAGATTGGAAGTTTAGAAGGTCTTGTATTTTGTTAGTTTTGTGATAAATATTTTAGTATTTAATGTAAACGATTGCATTTTTAATAATTTATATGTAGTTTATTGTATAATAATAAGCATATGTAAATATGTACTTATGCGTATGCGATAAGTCTTAGAAATGCATTTGTCGTTTTCGGTTTCTTGGATATTTTAATTTTGAAATACGAATATGCTCATGTTAATTAAGCTTGAAAATTGGCATATCTAACTGTTTTGTATCCTATAAATCATACATTCTAATAACAAGAAGAAATATTTTCCCTTTGCAGATAAGTTTCTTTACCGGAGCATTTTATGACGGAGTCGTTCTACTTGGGATGGCATTAAATGAAACACTAAGTTCAAATGGTTCCATCAATGATGGCCAGAATGTGGCGCTTCGAATGTGGAATAGAACTTTTGAAGGTATGTAGAAAAAACGCATTCTAAAAATTGTTTTAATTGAGAGAATTCCTTAGGCATGATTTTATGCATTCACTGCTACAGTTCCATAACCCTTGATTATGATTATGAAAAATTCATTGTCAAGACTATGCCAGCAAACTCGAAAGGGAAATGGGTGGGAAATGATTGATGATTTCTTAATTTGCTTATAGGTGGTACTCAGTAGAATTGTGTCAGACACATTGGAAAGATTAAAATTGTTTGGCATGATTGACATGGTTCAGTTTTAAGCTTGAAAATATTTTTAGGTGTTACAGGCAATGTTACAATAGATGAAAATGGCGACCGTGATGCAGACTATTCCATTTTAGATATGAATCCTGAGACTGGACACTTTGAGGTAAAATTAAATAGCATATACAAAAAAGTTGAATTCAGAATTTGTTCTTATTAAGAATATCTATATGGAAAATGTAGCACGAATTGTTATGGTTTGATAGCTACAATTTACGAAAACTCTTGATCCGTTCTGTATTTATTGTGAGTTGCATTCTAAATATTTGTCCATTGTGTAATAAAGATTTATTTTTCATTCTACATTTTTCGATAAAGTTTCCTAGGGCGTAGTATTTTCAAGTTTTACTTTTTACCTAAAGATCAATATATTTATCCCTTACTGTTTACGGAAATTATCTACTAACTTTATCGTTTCTCCTAAAAAATTCTCCGAGTAGTAAACAATTTCGAAAAGAGTGTATCCATGAATATGTTACATACAGAATTTAATACTGGTATTTACAGGTTGTGGCTAACTATTACTCACAAAATGGGCTTAGGATGAATCCAAATAAGACAATTCGGTGGCCACAATCTGGTGGTCCCCCATTGGATGTTCCAGAGTGTGGGTTTCTAGAAAACGATAAAGAATGCGTGGAAGGGGTTGGAATTCTTCCTTATATAGCAGCCCTTGCGATTGTTTTTATTATACTTATTGTTGCTGTGATTTTCTATGTGTACAGGTAAAGTATACTTTTGATATGTATTATTAGTTCTATAATTTAACACATACTACAGAGGTCAGAGGTGAACTTTTTTGGTTCCATTCCAAAATATTTCATTGCTATATATTTTGAAAAGGACGGTGTGTACTTTGGTAGTTGTAATTCTTCAGCAACTCTGATTTTCTGTTAAATACTCGTTCTGATATACCCTGCATATATATAAGCATAAATAAATTACTATTAGCAAAGGTTTTTTTTATACTAAACACAGACATATGAGAGCAGTTGAAGCTGCAACAAGTACCAAATGGCGAGTACTTCCTCACGAAATTGTTTTTGAAACAAATGATGTTAAGGTATGCCAGTTTTGTTTAAATAATACTCGTAATCCTAATATCTTTTACTACATGAAAAGTACCTATACTACATTCCGTCGTAAGTAGAGATTAACAACTACATTGTGATCTATGTGACTGGAGAGATATAAACTGACATTTAAATAAGGTACCTATGAAAGTACCTTTAGACCAGCACTCAAAAATTCAAACACAAAAATAGATCAAAAGATGCAGAATTATAGGCATATTCAACCAATTTTTGCAAAGTGGACTGCGTTATGGTTTTCTGTGGGTTATATAAATCACCTAATCGTAGGGGAACGTTTAATTCTCATGCTGGTTTTAGGGTTAAGGCTAAATGTCAAATGTTGAGTCGGTAATGGACTTAGTAGTAGTAGTCAGTGTTAAGTAATACAAACTAAGCAGGATAGCCACATCAGCGTGATTTTTTAGTTTGTTGGTATTGCTGTTTTCTTACTTTTACTAGAAAGAGAATTGGCATTTCTGTCAAAAATAAAATTGCCGTGAATACGATTATTACTCAATTATTATTACTGATACAATTATTTTAAAAGGATTTGCTGGGTCCAGCTAGGCCCAGCAAATATGACATTGAAGAAGAAATCATTAATTAAATCAATTTAATTCATTGGAAACTCTACGGCTGTTTAAAGTGTCAATGGCCTTACAGGAGATTTAATGAAATTTAGGTTGAAAATAACAGACAGATTTACTATATTACGTGAAATGTGTAATTGATTTCTTTCCATTTTTGATACGCCTAAGATAAAAGGCGGACCTCTCGACGAAAAAGAAAGCTCCAGAGGATCTTTGTCATTGGGAACAACGGGAGGTCAGACAACATTTGTGCCAACTGCCTCACACAGGGTTGACTCATAAGCAATAATTAGCGGTCTTCATTTATTTTTTGTTTTTCAATGTTACATCGTTAATTTGCTTTTTAGTTACATTTAAATTGCTTACCAAGCACTTCATCATCCCAAAACACCATTCATTTTCTGTAATTTAATGTTTTAGGGGGTTCAAGTGGCCCTTCGAAGAATCTCACTTGTAAAAAGAATAGAGTTCACTAAACAAATTATCTTGGAAATTCGCCAGGCAAGCCAAAAAACATAGTTAATAATTTAAAAGAATAATTTTAAAATTTACATTTTCCATAGAAATACCGAATTACGATAATAGTGAAATCAAATTATAGCTGTAGCTAGTTTATTTGGAATGATCTATACACCGTATTTACGAATTATTTGCCTGTGATCAATATTGCTTCACCCAGTCATTTTTGTCACTTAATGCTCATAATTAAGATACACGAGCAACTGCCTCGGTGTGAAGATTTGCTTCCTCCATTCCGAATAAAGATTCATTACTAAATATTACTGGTTAAAAATTTGCATTGGAATTTACAATTTATTGAAGGAAATAATTTTAATTGGAGAGCAAGTATTTTAGCACGGCAATTAATTCGGTAAATACGGTAGTTGTCATTGTTAAGAGTCGGCAGTTTTCTTTCAGTAGCTCCATTGGCCACCGTTGTGTAATTGCAAAAATGTATTGTTTGAAAAGGTCCGTGATATCCAGCACGATAACATTAGTCGCATGGTGGGCCTGTGCTTGAGCTCATCCGACCCTAAAAGTACATCTGACAAATGGGATCAAATTCTGATGCTGAACGAGTATTGTTCTCGAGGATCCTTGAGAGATGTGCTTTTGAATAATCACATACATTTGGACTGGCCTTTCAGGCTCTCACTAATATCGGATGTTGTCAATGTACGTGCCACTATTTCCCTTATTTACACACATTTATCGGTTAATTGATTTACTTCAGTTTCCCTTGCATGCCACTAATTTTTAGTCGTGAATACATACACACTTGTAAATAAACAACTCAATTCTACAATGCTTTCCACAGTTATTAATGTATATACTGTCGAACCCCCATTACAAATAACAGAGAGCTTCTTTTAAGAAATGTCCAAAATTTTACGACATTTATAATTTTTGCAACAAGTTACGCGTGAAGATATATAATACAATGTAGGATATCCGTGTATGGCACAGACCTTGTGCTACCAGGTTATTACCATCTTTACTTCTTGTTACGGAAATTAACAGGGAATGATGTTCCTTCATTCTAACATTGGACCACATGGAAGACTGAGCTCAGCAAAATGCCTAGTAGATGCCAGATTTGTTGTAAAAATTACAGACTTCGCAATGCACACTCTACTAAGCTATCAACAAAAGGAACCCCGAGATTCTGATTATTTCATAAGTAAGTTAAATGAAGCAATTAATTTAGCATAATTACAGCGTCATTATTTAGTATTGAAACAATAAGTATACAAGCATTTAATACAAAATATTCTGTGATTAAATATTTTTACTCTAATGGCGCTGTATTTTCTAAAATTTGCATACCGAAAATTTTGAAACAGAAAATGTGACATAAGATTACATATTCCATTTGCAAACAATTTCAATATAGATATTTTAGTATAATTTTTTGTTAGTTCTGCTTGGAGAAAACATTTTTCTCAGGTTACAAGGCACTTGTTTGCCAAAGTTGACTCTGTGCAATTCATGTTTTTTGCGTCATACACAAAGCAGTGTTTTTTACAATTATAACAGAAATGCTGTGGGTGGCACCTGAGCACTTATTTGCCAAGACAAATAGCGAAAGAATTTCTATCAAAGGAGACATTTACAGTTTTGGTATTATATTGCACGAAGTAGCTGTTCGCTCGTTACCCTACACTTCATATAATGGAATTTCGCCTGAGGGTAAGTATATTTAAAATTGTAATTGTTGATGTATAAGGATTCAGATTAAGAAAGTTAGAAAACGCAACATACTAACAAACAAGTAAAAATTACTGTAGTTGTCCTTTAAATATATTGAAATTAAGATTTTGCTCGGCAGAAATCGTGAACCGAGTAGCCGGCCGTTTATCACAACCTTTCCGCCCAGAATTAACAGAAGAGTGTGGACCACAAGAAATTCGGGATTTGATGCAAAAATGTTGGACAGATATCCCAGATGAAAGACCTGATTTTGTAATAGTGAAGCACAGTCTGAGAAAATTAATGAAGTAATAACGAAAATTAAAAACGGAATAGGGATTATAGACCTAGATTGGATAGCTTTGGGATTCCTACCATTAGTTGTGCATGCTGCTGGGATATAATTAATTTAGTTTTCTTTTTGCTTACCATTGTGGTTGTGAGATTTTGACTTTAGTATGTTTCTCAGAGGAGCCGGTACGGTCAGTCTCGTTGATGACTTGCTACGGCGTTTGGAGCAACATGCTTTGCATTTAGAGGCTCTAGTTGAGGATAAGACTCGGGAATTGGAACAAGAAAAAAGAAGATCAGAAGATTTACTTTATCAAGTACTTCCGAGGTAAATTCCATAGTTTGTCCGTCTTGCTTGGGATATTTTACCTTAGCCTTACAGCATTCGTACTTCATAGAAAAAACTTGTGGCTTACTAAAATAAATTTTTAAGTTGTAACATTGTAATATATATATAGTGCTTTTTAACAAAACTTTTGATTTTAGACAAGTTGCAGAACAGCTTCTTCACGGAGAAACGGTTGTTCCTGAATCCTTCGACGCAGTCACAATTTATTTTTCCGACATTGTTGGTTTCACGTCCATTTGTGCGAAATCGACTCCTATACAGGTAACTTTCTAGTGAATAGCTATGCCAGATTATGGAGATTGTCCATTAGACCTCATTGCTTGCTATCCGATCCTAAAGATATGTCTGTTAAATAATCAAGGTCATTGTCACAAATAGAGATGATAAATTAGAGATTGTCAACATTTTACATACTTAGGGCTACAAATACACTCAACACTTCCGGCTTAATATTCATTGTTGCTAACATGTCTCTTCTAAAAGACGTTTCTGAAACACTACATTCATTTGTGTAAAGCTTGTATTTCATTTAGCATATCTAACAATTAAAATCTAAGAGTATGGTAATATTACAAGCTAATGAATTCCTTGCTAATACTTATCCATAAATTATTGCATGGAGTTAAGACCAACCCGGGATAATTACTAGAAGAGTATTTTTTAGGTTGTGGATTTTCTGAACAACCTGTACGGAACGTTTGACCTTATATTGGATTCATTTGATGCATATAAGGTGAGTGAAACTATTCAGCTCAGTTATTCTGTATTTTGCAATACATTGTGCAATATGTATGCTGTAATATATGTGCGGTAATTAAGGTATTAAATACTTAAGCTTTACTTTCCTTCTCTGTTATTGTTAACAAAATAATTAGCAAAACAATGAAAGAAATTGCTTAATTTTCATCATGCTGCCTTATGCACACAATCCATAGCATAGGGAATTACAGGGTCAAATATAAGCTAATCGCTGTGTACCTTGACATGTTTATATATTGATAAAAATGTTATTCATGGATGTAAACAAACTTTAGATTGCGTTTGTGTTAATTAACTTTCACCGCATAGTCTGATAAGAAAATATTTGCACCTTCAGGTAGAAACAATAGGAGACGCTTACATGGTCGTGTCAGGAGCTCCTCAAAGAAATGGAGACCTTCACATAACGGAAATTGCTTTTCTAGCTCTTGCGGTATTAGATGCTGTCACCAATTATGAGATCGGCCATTTGCCAGATGAGCAACTGAAGATCCGAATAGGAATTCACACAGGTAGCGTACGCCAGTTTTCTGCTAATTATTCCCATCTCATCTGAACCGGAGAATCGCTTTTGATCTTCTTGATTTCATGTGCACATCTGAAAATGCTTTGGGGCTTTTCTCAATTTGTTTTTGGTTACTGTTTACATTAGCATTGTGCACACTGGCAGCATTGGTTGACAGCAACCGCCGCTGCCATTGCCACAACCGCCACTCACCAGCACTATTCCTATTTCTCATAAATGAACACTTTTTAAATCTCTATCCTTTCATAACTCCTTTTTCTCAACTGACTCAACATTACATAAATTGTAGAAGAATCGTGTATCCATTTCTTAGAATTCCTACTTTTCATTTTTTGGCTTCCAACTACAATTTTAAATACAACCTAACTAAACATATGCCTTATGACTGAATATAGGCAATACGACAGTAAATTAGCAATCAGTATCACAGTACCAGTGATAGTGCGATAAATAATTTAAGTCGTCGGGCATTTGGGTACTTTTAATAACGTTTCCATTGATTTCAAGGATGCCGACCCAGGGTTTTTGGACTTTTGAACAAAAACCCGACCCACCTTTTTTATCAAAAACCCATGGATTTTGGGTTTTGGGTTTTTGCTAGGCAGAAATGTAAAATACACCATCATTTTCACAACAAATTACAGTTTATCATGCAAATTAGAACATATTTGATAATTATAGTTAAAAACTACAATTATTCATCATAGTGCGACTCAAAAAAGCAGGAATATACTTAGAATAATACATTATTTTGGTAGACCAACAACCCACAAAAATCCATAGGTTGAGGGTTTTTGCTCAAAAGCCCAAGGGTTATATCCGTGACTAACTTGTAGTTTCTATTTTTTGCCTGAACTTCATTTACTTATTATTCGCCATTACATTATCCTCTACATCTGTATTACACAACGTGTTAATATAGTGCTTAAGGGGTGTGCACTAAATGTGGACAAATATAAATACCTACTTATATAATACTTGAACGATTCTCTTGGAAGCAGATACATTAAAATAAAATGTATAACAGGTCCAGTGTGTGCTGGCGTTGTAGGTCACCGGATGCCCCATTACTGTCTCTTCGGTGACACCGTAAATACTGCTTCTCGAATGGAGTCTTCTGGATTTCGTGAGTCAGATTATATTAGAACTCTCTTTTCTGTTGCTGTGCTTCAGCTTTCAAGTGTCTTTTTCCGCTATGCACTTTGAGAACACACACGCAATTGCTATTTCTGGTTTCTGTAGTAGTTTCTTTCTACTCCACGTCCATTCTTTGCAGTGCTTCCATTATTCATGAATTGCTTCTGCTATTCCTGGGCAGCACCTTTATTAATGTAATGCTTCCTACTATGGCCGGTTCAAGAAATATTATTGTCATATTATACAGGATAGTTTTTTGTTTTCAATTTCTGCTTCAATGGCTTGGTAAATATTTTATTTTTCTTTCCTACTACAATAGCAAATAGGTAAGAAAACGCAAAGGGCTAAGCAAACATTTTTCCATAAATACGAACTGTGATTACTTAATTCGTTATAACTTAAGTCTAGGTTACCAATTTTTAAAAGGCGTTTTTGATGGTAAGGGCAGGTATACAGGCAACCGCTGTACCATGAAGATATACTAGTTAATCTGAATTCTTGCTAAAAACAGTAAATGATATTTTTCAAACCTGTGTTATCACTCATGTCATTCAATTTTCCGTTAATGGTAATTGGATTCTAAATTTTGCAGCACTGAGAATTCACGTCAGCGAAAAAACTGGCAAAGGTTTGCAAGAAGCGGGTGGTTTTCTCCTGACACCCAGAGGAGAGGTAAGTGTTGTTGACACCACTTTGTTATAATTTGTGAACGTATTAGCTTTAGCTATGTTTTCCTTGACAGAGTAAATTGTATTGTAGCTAAAACTATATTTGATGTAATTGTTAAACATCCAACAAATAAGAAATACTGATTAACTTATAATAAAATTATAAATTTAATAGATTATGTTTTAGTTTATATCCTCATAATATTTGTACCATTTATGCGTATTGGTTGGGTTTTAAATCCTTATCGTTGGAACAAACAAATGTTTTACCTTAAAGAATGCTTGAAAGTTTTCCATATAAGTAATAGACATTGATTATCGTTGATATTGATCTTGCTATCACTAACATCATTCAAACAAATAACATAAATAGTAAAGTCTTTCCTGGTCTTAGTAGTTGCTAGTCGGTGAAAGTTGAAGTGAAAGTCCAATAATGCATCTTTCTTGTCTTGTCTTGTCAAACAACGTATAGCATTAATGTATGATAAATTAAAATTTGATATAATTTTACATTGTCTATTTGACATTTTCTGCAGTGCACAAACCATCTGTGGAGACACAAACTTAGTTTCAGGGTAGGAAAAAGGTTTTCAAATTATAAATTAATAATCTCTTGCCGTTTTAAAGGTGATACTACTGCTAATTTAGGGAAATGAGAGCATTGGATATTCATATATGAATATTCCCCGATAATGCAGTTAAGAAGACGATAAGGAAAGGAGCCAGATTGATTGCAAAAGTAATTAAAATGACTTGTAAAGCAATAGTTTGTAATTGTATTTGAAACGTGCTTTAGGTATTGTTGAAAGGGAAAGGAGCTACGAGTACCTATTGGCTGGAAGGCTGTGATGATGAGTCCCAGTGGAGACGAGCAAGGAAATTACATACATCTAGCTCAAAAGAATCCATTGAGACAAGAGGCAGTATGAGTGTCAACACTCAGCACTATTCCTATTCTCCATCAAATAACATCACCATCACCACTATTTCTGTCACACCTGCAGAATGAGCTCAGGTACCAAGAAACTTCCAAATCAACAAGATACTACAAATACGTTCCAGTCTGCAAGTGTTACAGGCGTTCTTTCAAGGTTTCAATTTAACAATAAACAGTGAGAAAAATCTTCATTTGAGATTGGCATGTTAAGAAATAGTATAAGGATCTTCAAGCAATCAATACATGGCCCATTCCTTCATTTTCAATTTGCATTTGGTAAGTCAGAATGATTTCTTTAAAACCCAGCGTGTAGGATTATATTCTCAAACAGATAAATCTGAAAATGCAACAACTCCTTAACCAAATATAGTTCCCTTTAAGGTCACGGTGAAATTTTACATATTTCAGCCATATCAGCAATTAACCAAAAGGGAAATTTAGACCACCATCAAAACCTGAGACTCAGAAAAGTATTGAAATGACTTGAATTTATCCTCAAAAATGGAGAAACTATTATGTTGTATTAAGATTACTTTTGTCTCATGTACAAACGGTAATAAAACAAGAGGTGATGCGTCTACGATTTTTATAGTAAGCTATGCGATGTAGAAATCCGTACTTGAATTGAGACTCTGGTTATTTTAACTAACATTCCTGACCAGATAGTCATATATTACATTTGTTTCTGCCATTGATACAATAATGTGGCAATGTAAGTGCTGCAATGGCAATGGCAAACTTAAGTAATAAGTTCACAATTAGTAAAATATAATTAATATGTGTTCCATCAATTTGTTAATTTTAACGAGGTTCAAAGAAAGCAACGTATATTAGGTGTAATATCATTGTTCTCAACACAAAATGTAGAAAAAGAAAAATTATTTATTTATTGATAATTAAGGTTATTAAGACCATTTTAAAATCAAAGTTTATCTCTCTGCTTTTTAAATTATACATGAGATCGTAAAAGGAACCAAGAACTCGCAAAGTTTGGAGCTTCTAATTAAAATATATTATACTACAAGATTTGTTGCACTCTAGTATGTATGGCACAAGTAAATAGTGCCCAAACTTAAGAATCCAAAGGTAGAATTATGTTTCCCTACCAGATCCAATTTCCTTCGTTTCCCCTTGCATTTATTTTTCATTTTACAGAGAAATGGATAATTTACCAATAGTGATATATCCTTGTTGAGCTTGACAACTTGTCATTGTCATCTATAACCTACTGGATGGTAGATAGTGAAAATTGATGGATTTTTAGATACTGAAGACATTTTGCTAACTTAGGTAAAATGTATTCGACTCAAAATTTCGTTTAATTAAGAACTCTACAAAGTAATTCTAATGTTTAGGTCAAAACTTGTAGTCGTGACACTTCGCAACATTTTTGTTATTGTTCTGTATCTGTCGCATTTGTACTAATGCTCTCAATGTTAATTAGTCATAGTTATTGTGTCATATTTTAGATGTATCATCAAGTAATATAATTAGTTAGAATATGTTTTGTGTGGTATGTAATACTTGTGACCTGAGAATTTCTTAATTAATTCTCCAGTAATTAATTAATTATTCATTACACAATTTGATTAGCTACAAATCTAATTGTAGATCCCTGTTAGAGCGGCATGACCGACCAATCATTCCTAAATCTCAGTTAAAATATTACTTTAAGTGTAGATGTATTACGTTGATGTGTTAACGTATATATATTGATGGAAACCGAGAGCTCTGTAATGTGACCATGTAAATCATCGTGATGTAATTAGCACTTAATTGCACTATTGGTAGTGTATAATATACAGAAGCATGATAGCCTACAGTTATTATATTGGTAATTAGTAATTACATAGCTGTATACTTAGAGCATATCGAAATCAGCTAGTTAGTTGCAGTGATGTCTATTTACCGCCCGGAGATAGTTCAGAAATAATGAATTGCATTATTATGTTTAGTTAATAGGGGTTTGTTCCACATAAACATAACAGAATCTATTTGCATTTCGAATATTTTTACAATAATTTTTTATTTATATCCTCTGGAAGTATATTTATTAAGCTATGAAAGGAAAGTCTACTATACTGGATAGAAATATCAAAATTCGTGTCCAATTAACAAATGCGTCCTCAATAATGTGTTGGATATACAACGGTATACCCATACGTCACAGTCGAGATTAGATTAAACATTAATAACTCCAAAACTGTAGCTAGGTATATCATAGCTAAGTAGTCCTTTTTGGCAATGAAAACAAACTATTCCCCATGATATGTCGGTGCATGGGTTAGAATTTCACCTCTAAAGTAACAGTTAGAAATACCTAGCGTTTAAGCGTAAACAAAAATGTACAGTACAGTAAAACCTTCAGGTAGAAAATCTTTAAGGAGGTGGTTCGTGTAGAGTACTTCCTCAATGGGACCAAAGGGCTCTAAATCATAAAAGGTGGTCAACAAATTTATGTTTTCATGACATTTAAAAATGTCTCAACAGTAAATTTAAATCTGAAGCCGTAATGAGGCGATGGTCTCTGCTTGAGAGGTAAAAATCATCGAAAAGTGAGTGAAATTGATCCTAATGTAGATTTGGTCCTACTATAGGGAGGTGGTCGGCGTACAGAGGTAGCAGAGTAAGAATTTACATGGGATGAATCGGGGCAGAAGACATGGTCTGAATTGGGGAGTGGTCCGCGTTTAGAGATGGTCTTACCTAGAGGCTTAGCTGATAGATATTTTTTGAACACAATCAGATTTGAAATTAAGAGAGATAGCTCTTGTAATTATCCTAAAGGTTCATCTCAGTAGGATATGCTTTTTATACAATAGTCGTTCTACCTTATTTTCCTTTGGTTATCTTTGTGATGGCTAAGTACTTTATTGCGTGATAAAGAACAGCGTTGTAATTTACACAACTTTGTTTAAATTTCCTTTAATAAGGTTCGGTAGTTAAGAATGCCAGTCTAAAGAGAAGCGGGTTAGCCGAAAAGTTTTCATTTAGGTAGCCTCGCGGTTCACACTTCTTTCCAGTAAGCCAGAACGAGGATGTTTCATGGAAAACCTTGTGTTTGTGCAATTAGGTATCCACGCTATTTACAAATTCTACTTACGTTAATTGAAGTTTTGCATCAGTCAAACTGATCGACTTATTGTTGTGCTTTACCTGTCACAATAGTTTTATAAGAATATTAGTTGTAGGAGACGAAAGAATGTGCACGGATTGGACTTAAATCTCTTCACCGTTGTCTAAATGTTGAAAAAATTGTTTTCGTAATATTTGTTGTGCAGAATGTTAACTTTAAATGTAGACCTGCTTTTAAAAATAATAGTTTTTGTGCTGCTTTCAATGTGTACAGTATTTTACGTAATGTTGGCTTACTACCACAACCAATCCATCAACCAACCAACTACCTAACTAACCAGCAATGGATATATACAGTATTTCTGCACAAAATTTTACTACTACTTGTACTTCTATACCGACAATTGTATCTTGAGATTGCCCTAAAAGTAAAACTAAAAAATTCTGTGACTAAAAATATTTTAGAATTTGTAACCATGTGTAAAAGTTTGTCCAAAAATGAAATAAAAATGGAAAAAATACTTTGTTAAACAGGAATATTGAATTTCAGCATCGACTTATCGAATTTATTGTATTTATCGCCATTTGATCCATGAGGTAAAGGAAAAGTTTGAACATTTTTGTCTTTATTCAACAAAAGAAAAATATTGACAATGCATTCACCTATTAAACTACATAGAAAATGTTTTCGAACAATATGTAGTTTTTTTCAATTTTTAAAACAAAAAGCAAATTTTGGGTATTCCTTAGGCAAACCTCGTAAGCTTTTACTGTTTACTTGGACATCAATCACAATATTACAGGTATAATATTTGTCAACATAAGGTACCGTTAACAAAAACTGAATTAATACTTACGGAAAAACAACAGTTTACAAAATAATTTTTGCTTGTGAATTGGTGGTTTTTTTGTGCTTAGACTAATTTCAGGTCAACCATAAACTTCAATATTACATTGAGTACATTTTACACTTTTTTATAGTGTAAGAATGATTTACTTCATTTTATAGATTGTTATATACTAAGAAGGTACTTTAACAATTATTCTTTTAGGAAACAAATAGTACGTATTAGACATCTAACTACAACACAATAACCACAACTTATATTTATTATCTTTATATCTATATAGAGAGACATGTTCATTCGTTCGTACAGTCATAGAGATTTCAGTACTAATTCTAAGTTTAACGCAAATCAAAATATTAGAGTGGTGTCTTCTGTTAAAGATTCTTATGAGTTTTTTGAAGAAAATAGTCTACGTCTACGTAAGAGATGCAAAACACAGATAATTTTCACAGGTTCGTAATTTCATTTTATGTCCATTGCACTTGAGCACCTTTCTTGACTTGATTGATATTCAATTGACTTAAAATAACGTTTTCCTTTATATGACAATTTCAAATAAATAAATCATTGACTGCTGCAGAACGGATAAAATTGACGTCGCCATCGAAAAATTGTTTTAAATATACGGCACACCTATAGTTTCAAATTTTTACGCAGATTCAAATGGCTAATTTGAAGAACGAAGTGTCGGAGAATTGGGAAGCCTTAAAGTTATGGGACTCCGGTTAAACTTCAGGGTTTGCGATTTTACCTAGAAAAGCAATGAAATGTTAATTGACTAAATCTGAATATTGATAAACTGTAGATTTCTAATTTTTTCTTTAGGTAGAGAGTATTAGTGCAACAAACGTATAATTTTTGTGTAGGAATAAGCGTCTTTGAAAGTAAGCAGAAGAAATATAAGCATTTTCACAACAGTTTGATGACCACCCATACTTTAATAATAGTGTAAAACTACTTGTGTTTTAATTATTAACTCAATTATTTAACTGATTTATTTACTTCAAATGCCCAGAAAAATAAGAAAGGATGCTAAAAATTTAGTCAGGTATATTGCATTCGGATTTGTACTCTACATAGGTATTCTAGAATGTCTACGATAGAAGTTGTAAGTTAGACGGTGAGGCAAAGCGAGATTGCTAGGATCGATAGCTTAAAAAATAGTAATGATAAAAAGAGTCAGAAACGGTTAATGTCTTTACGGGTACACGCTACGTAACCCATTTTTAAAAACTTATTTTTATTGTCATTGCGTGTTAGAATTAATAGTTAACACATTGACAACCAAAATAATTATTGTACTCTATGAAATTTACTGTAATCTTATTGAAATTTGCCTAATATCTATTACAAAAATAGCAGAATTACTTTTTAAGAAAACTACTTACAATGGTAAAGAGTAGCTATTTCTATTGTTTGAAGATATACGATATTTCTTTGTCCATTTTGCTTCATTTAGAATGGAACTAAAAAGTACAGAAAGGAGACAGATATGAACTAATCTAATACTAGATGTAATGCCGGAAAATATATTTTAATTTTTAATATCATTAAGTTTAAGATAGTTGTATATCTAAAATGTATAATTTATGAGAACCTCTTTTAATTTAAAAAAGGCATGGTATTTGAAAATGAAGAACAATTTTGAGATTCTAGGAATAAAAGTATTTTGTGCAAAATGTTAACCTAATTTTAATCTACTGTAACAAAAACAGAAGCATAAAAATAAAAGAGTATAAAAGGTGACATGATGCAAGAATCGCTTCGCTGCGATTACTGCATCTACACGCTGAAATGGTTTCTTCAGTCAATTAAGTACTACTACAACAGAATGACAAAGTCTTGAAGGAAACATCGATAGTTATTTAAAAATAACATTTCAAAGGAAATGCTTAGGATCGACTGAGGAATACGGAGATATATTTCATCTGCTTATATAGTAGAAACTACGCATAAAGACAGAAGAGTTTAAAAGGAGAACTGAAGAATTCGCATAGTTATAGCTATTTTTAGATCTAAGGTGTATATAACAATGAGCGAGACATAAAAGGAAGATACAGGTAGAATTGAGAGGAAAATCATACATTAAGCACAATGGAACAAAAGAGAGGAATTCAGATTTGCATGCTTATTGCCGGTATTTGCATACCTATAATATTGAATAGAAAAATCTTTCTTACTTGTCTCTGTAGGGCTTTCATGTCTGAACTGACTGTGTTTAAATCATTCCTCGTCTCTTCCAGCAAAGTAGACAACTTTTTGATCTCAAAAGCACTCGACTCGGAATCGACTGTATCGAGTGATGATGTCCTCAGCCTTGGGAACCAATCTGTTTTCCTTTCCTGAAATGTTCGCAAAAGAATAGAGATGAATATACTTCACAGAATCACTTTCCCAAATACCGATTTACTACATTTCCTCTAGTTATGCAGAGATATAAGGGGCTTTGTATTCATATAACTGGGAATATTAAGGCTATCAAAAATGAATCGCTTTTAAACGGTTTCTATGCAATTTACAGTACATTACATCATAATCTCAATGCGTACCGAATTACAATTTAATCAAAAAGATTCAACAAAGGGAAACTGCGATTAGAATTGGCAACAATACTCTTTATTAGCATTACGCAACAATATTTCATTCTGTCATTCACTGAGCCCGCAATTATACCTCTACAATAGTCTTCTCATTATTATTCGCTTTAGTTTTTGTTTTCCAAAACAGGTAACTTAACTAAAGTAGAAAACCGTCAAGAAGTCCTCTGTAAATACGTAATGGGAGTAGAGCGTCCTGCATCGTATTTGAAGTACAGAGTGCAGGGAGATGTGAATACTTGCGTAGGAGAATAACGAAAATATGGATATTACCTTTAAAACGTTGCTAACATAGCATTCAGCTCCTGTGAATTCTGTAGGATCCTTAAGTTTGAGCAGCTTAATGAAATAGAGATAATTCCACATATTATGCTCTATCTTGATGTGGTGCTCAAATGTTACAGCTTTGTTATCAAAGGCGGATCTGTTCAGTCCTGAAACAATTCAATTAAAATCAAGGATCAAGCAGATTTAAAATATAGTCAACCAGATTTGTTCATGTACCTACATTAAGATTATTGGCAGTCAAACCTGTACATTTATGTCCTTAAGTATAACTGCCATCATAAAACCAAGCAAAAGCCAAAACAAATAGTCACTACAAAGCTTCGGCATTTCCCGTACCTCTTTAGCAAGAGAATCGCCCTGTGTCTCATGGAAATTGCATATGTATAGCTAGTCCTACTCTATATGTGTTATAAGCAGAATAAAAACAAGGAAACAAACTCACCACAAATGAAACAAGTATTTTTCAACGTTTCTTCTTGGTGCTGCTTCTCCGTTCTCAGGTCGGCAAAAGTGTCGATGATGACACCAAAAATGAGATTCAGAACAATAACAATGACGATAAAGTAGAAGAATAAGTCGTACATAACGCGGAAAAAGTAGAGAGGTTCCTAAAGGTCAATCAGAAAGAAAGAAAATTGTAGCTACAAATTCATTGTGTCATTAGCCGCTTGTTGACTGACAGAGTGGAAAATTATACAGTCCATTCAATGCAGCATTCGTATATTCATAGTCCACACAGCATTGCGATGTCCAGTATCTAAGAATGTTTCTACGGAGTCGCAGTTACTACGGCATTTTGTTAACTCGCTATTTTATGTTCATCGGGAAATTTGAGCTTTCTCTACTAGGATAGGCAGTTGTGAAATTGAAGGCTAAAGGTGAGAGAACAAGTGACAATGGGAAAAGTTTGTGAATAATATGAAATGTGAAAAATTGAGTTAGAAACTACAGCTATTGAATTCTACTGGTTTCGTTTGGCTTCTCTGGTTCATTCTACTGTTATACTAAAGCTAGCATAAAAACGATTTCTCTTAAAGTTTCATTCTATCTTCTATCTCGTTGCTTGGAAGAAAACTCATTGTTCAACTTGCCTCTCTGCGACTTGATTGTATTTGTATCCAAACTACCAAATAGATCTCCTCCTCACTCTTCTTCGGATCTCATCCTTTTTGTCTACGGCTACATCGAAATCATTCCGCTTACGGCAGCAGAGCATTGTTAATGAAC